>JBBDGP010000129.1:1875000-3227500 GCA_037952835.1 Lithobates septentrionalis
CCCTGATGGTAGCAAAGATCCCTGGGATATGTAGTCCAGGCACATACTCATGCGAAGCAATTATCAGTCTGAGGAACTACTCATCCCACAATCCCTTTAGTTTTAGCTCACAAATATGAGGTCAATTGATAATACTGAGCACTAGAGGGACATGCGATGCAGCAAAATACTGGAAGATCATTGTACTTTACGATTGTAGTCCATATTGCTACAAATGCAATTATACAATCTAAGGATTTTTGTTAGTAAGGTAGAATGCAAAGAAACACAATGTGGTTAAATATAATCAAACCTTGTTTCAGTCACTGAAGCCTATGTGAACAGGCAGCAGCAAGGTAGGGGACCGGCACTTTGTTGACTATGCCAGACCACTCCTTTCTGTCTCCTCAGCCCACAGGTACTTAACATCAAAACAACTGGCAAAACATTCAGAAAACTGTTGTGTTTAAATTGGCTGGCTCTTTTAAGCAGAATATGTATAAAAAAACCAACAAGGGTTAATGCTAATTGAAATAGAAACCTAATTGGTAAAAATGGATTCTGTATTTTTTTTTAAAATAACCTGATATCAGCAAAGCAGCCAGCATCAAAGAGTCAGATACAAGAACTCTAGATACAAATAATAAAAAAACTATGCAGCGCTAAATAAATTGAGCAATAATATGAAAAATCAAAAAGGAAAACTACAAGGAAAAAAACTGAAGCAATTATAAAAAATACATAAGAATATACATAAAGCGCAATGTATCATGAAACAGTGCCACAAAGTAGTGATATATTAGTTCACCAAAACAATCCAAGTGTAAAATTAGTGAAAATAATCATATTAAATGCCAAATACTATCCAAGTGATATTAATCACAATAAATGGAAAAAACAGATATATGAAAAGTCCCCTCACACACAGTGCAAAAAAAAGTCCATAAGCATAATAAGGAAGCTAATCCAAGAATTGTGATGAAAAGAATCCAATCTCCCAATAGTTAAATGCACCCAAGTGAGTAATGAGGCTCCTTACCGACTCAAATGACCACACAGGTGGTCTCACCAAGCATAGGGGATGTTTAAGGTCTCCCAACAATCTATACTGGCATCTGTAATGTTGGCTAGATCTGCATTGCTCGGGAGATGCAAACAAAAAAAGCTCCCATAGTGTAATCGTTCCAAGCGGGGGATTTATTGAATAAAAGAGTACACTTACAAAAGAATCCAGTCAAAAGGCATGAACAAACGGCAATTGGAATGTCTCAGCGTCTCCACAGGCTTCCCGTTGTGCACAAATTTCCCATCAACCTCGGCAGAGGAGAACAACGTAGTGTCACAGGCCATGCCCTACGCGTCTCATCACGATAGGACGTCGTCTGGGGGTTGGGCCAAGTGACGTCGTCCCTACGCCCTAGGTATAAAGAGAACCGTGGCGCCATCTTAAGTACTGGCCGCTACATAGATAAGAAATGGGCGCCGCCATACTAACGACTGCCCAAACACATAGATATAATTTAACATGGGAAGCCAAATGCGTATAGAGAAAGGTAAAGGAAGGTATAATTAATGCCATCTAGAGGCTGGAAATTATACTGACTTGATGAGAAATGAATGCAACAATCGGGAAGACAAGGAAGACGCCGTATATTATACACAACGTTATCATGATTGTATATAAATAAAATTACAAAAAACATATTAAAAATATCCATAATCAACATAAATAAATTATTAAAAGAATACATTTAAAAATAATTGTCATCAAATGATCAAAAAAAATTATATTTATGATTAAAATGGTTTAAAATAAGTTACATATTGGTTAGGAGTTATTAATAAAAGAATTGATGTCCCAATCCACATTGAGCCCAAAGGGCACATAGCTTTCCATATCGAATATCCATCTTGTTTCAAGCCTAGAGATGGCTCTGACTTTATTAATAACCCTCCAGTGACATTGGAGTTTGGCAAAAAAAAACAAGAGGGAAAGTGAATTCATTAAAGAGGGATATGCAATGGTCAAGTTGATTAATTAAATACTATTTATTGAAAAAACTCACTATAAACACCAATCCAAAAATATACTGTAAAAACAGGTACCATCACCTATTAAAAAGGACAACATAGTCATGAACAGACACAGATGGCCACCTAACACATCCAACCACTCACACTACACATATGAACTCATTCAGGATGATTGGACATGAATGATTTCAAAGTAAATTGAATACACTTGATTGCTGGAAGTCCTTATGGCGTCAGGGGAGGGCAGCAAGTGATAACAAGTGGGAACTAATATGGTAGTGGATGATGTGATAACAGTCCTGAGAAGCACAATGAGGTAATCTTGGAAGTAGGAGAACCGGAAATGGGGGAGGAGGGGGGGGGGCCGTAGTAGAGAGGCCAGGGACGGAGGGACACCGGACTGACTCAGCAGCGGCCTCAGGGCATTGATGAATGCAGACCTGTGGGATAAGAGTCTTTCTGGGCCAATTATGGCTCACAGCACTAGAGGCCAGGAGGTAGGAATGGAAGATGCAAGGAACTAAGGCTGGTAAAACCGGGCTGAGCTGTGTAGCTGACTTTGTGGACCAGGTACCATGTAATGAATACTGGGTGTTAATGAGAATATCTGTCCCGGACTAGGGATACTAACAGGTAAGATCTCACCCAGTGTTGACTGCAGTCCATGTCAGGAGAAGAGGTTGAAGCTCTCACCGTCTCCAGCTAGTAAAGTGCATTGTTGCGTATTGTTCCATCCTACAACGAATCATCCATAGTGCACGTCCATCGATGGTTTCAAGAAAACAATAGGAGGGGGTAAGCCCGGGAGAGTGCAGCGGGTGAGACCCGATTAGCTGATGCCGTCAGTCCTCCCCTCGTTCAGTTTCCGCGGGTAAATTCAAGCGGCTGCGGTGGTTGCAGGCGTGTGAAATCAGGGCTGGTGGGTGGGTCTGTTGGTCTGCAGGAATGCTAAGGATAGTGTGATGACATCATGCTCCTTGGTAAGGACGACGAGCGACCCATCCCACTACATTTCATCCAATTTCACGTGGGCAACTCCGATGGACTTACTTTTAAAGGCATTTACAGGCTCAATCTTCCTCAAAGAAGGGGTGGATCATCATTTTAAAGGCCCAGGCTGGGTTTGAGCCACCTGCTCTTATTTGGCTTACATCTGGTAAGCGCAATATTTTGGTGTTTCAAGTTCCATTGCAGTTTACCATTTATCACATGGGATGAAATCTTATGTCATTCACATTTAACAATTCCACCTTCTTTATTTTATGTGGACATTCATATGGGACTGCACGGACTATACTAAGATTATCTATTTTAGCGCGGTTTTTTATCTTGTATTTGGTGTGCCACACTTATAACCGCAGCTTCTTTTTCCTTTGCCAAGCGCAGTTTTTTTCTTTTTGATTTTATAATATTTAAATCTAAGAAATGAATCTGGGATTTACTGGCCTCGTATTGTAAGGAGATACCCCTATCGTTCAAATTGAGTTTCTGAAAAAAGGCCTCAAGAGAGGGGAAGTCACCCTCCCACACAAGGAGTACATCATCGATGTACCTTTTCCAGAGTCGCAGCTTCTTGGGTGGATTGATGTCAATAACCTCACTCTCCCACCGGGTCATGAAGAGGTTCACTAAACTAGGCACGAACTTCGCGCCCATAGCGACACCAACTGCTTGCAAAAAGAAGTCACCTTCAAACCAAAAATAGTTGTGGCTTGTGAGGAATAGAAACAACTATCTGTTTTGAAGGGGAGTGTTATTATTTCTGGGGGTCTGTCTAGCAGGCCCATCCCTATGTTGATTCACAAAATCCCTAGGGTCTTCTCTATATTCCCTTTGATTGTGATAATTGAAATCATTTCTGTGTGGGGTTCTCTGAGGTGGATAGTTGTTTCTATTCCTCTGAACTGGGTAATTGTTTCTATGAGGGGTCCTTTGAGGTGGATAGCGATCATCCTGGGAGACCCATGGAACATCACTACCATCACTACCTAGGCAGACCCCCAGAAATAATAACATTCCCCTTCAAAACAGATTTGTTCCTCTTTCCTACTATCAAGAAAATTGTGGAGCTGATTCTGCTATCATGAGACACCCTCACGATTATCCTCTTAGATATAGAGATGAATTTTCAGAGTCTCCCTCCCACTTTGAGAATGTAGAACAAACGCGTTGTTTTTTTTCCCCTGGGCAACACCAGGCCAAAAAGGGGACACGAAGAAAAAGAGGCATTAGAGGGGGGAGGAGGATCAGATCCAAAAAAAAAAGAAAACATGAAATATTAGTGGAGTTTTTAACCTGAGTTCTGTTCAACTATCGGAAGGTGAGCAGGCTGTTCTTAGTCAAGGCCTCAAATTTGCACCCCCTCGCACACTAAATAAGTTTGAGACATTTATAGATGTCTACAAATTTATTCGAAAAATGAATATCAAGCGACATTTTCTTTTGAACCCAATAGGTAATCGGAGTCAACTGACTTCTACTAATGCTTATCAGAACAATGTACCCGGTAATGGCTCCCAGGGCTGTAATTTGGGAACAGTTCCTGTGTTGCCTTGTCCATCTAGAGAGGTTGGTAGGGTTCAGATTTGGCATACCAACTTTTCGAATGCTTCATTGTTCAACCCCCCCGGTCTTGTAGCTCCATCAATTCAAGTTTTTAAAGAGATGGTAGTTAGGGATTTGGTTGCTCTTAAAATGCCGCGATTTGGGAATAACCATAACCTTCAACACAATTTAAAACAGATTTGTGCGCGTAATGACATTATACGCCCTGCGGATAAGGGTGGTGGTGGTGTCGTTATTCTGAATAAAAGTGACTATCTGGAGGAGATCAATAGGCTCTTGTCAGAGTTACATATACGAGGTTGGGAGTGAACCCCACTTTTAAATATAAAAAAGAGCTTCTTTCCCTCATTGATGACGGGTACCAATCGGGTATTTTAAGCAAAAAAGAAAAAGCATATCTTGTGCCTTCTGCTCCGAAGGTACCAGTAATTTATTATTTGCCGAAAATCCACAAGAATCTATCCAAACCTCCTGGCCGCCCTATTAGTGGCATCGATTCTATTACAGCCAGAATTGGTAGATATGTGGATAACTTTCTGCAGCCCCTTGTAGTCAATACTCCTGCCTTTAGGAGGGATACGACGCAAGTTATTAACCTTTTGGTTGATTGTAGTTGGAGAGAGGGTTGCATTTTGGCAACCGCTGATGTTGCCTCTCTCTATACCGTTATATCCCACCAACATGGGTATGAGGCCGTTAAATTTTACTTGGAGCAGGACCTCTCTTTGCCATCAATACAGAAGGACTTTATTTTGAAACTTTTGACTTTCGCCACAAGTCACAACTATTTTTGGTTTGGAGGTGACTTTTTTTTGCAAGCAGTTGGTGTCGCTATGGGCGCGAAGTTCGCGCCTAGTTTAGCGAACCTCTTCATGACCCGGTGGGAGAGTGAGGTTATTGACATCAATACACCCAAGGAGCTGCGACTCTGGAAAAGGTACATCGATGATGTACTCCTTGTGTGGGAGGGTGACTTCCCCTCTCTTGAGGCCTTTTTTCAGAAACTCCATTTGAACGATAGGGGTATCTCCTTACAATACGAGGCCAGTAAATCCAGATTCATTTCTTAGATTTAAATATTATAGTTAGAGATGGCCAACTAGTCACAACTACATATTTTAAGGAGACAGATCGCAATGACTATATTGAGTCATTCATTACGTGCTCCACTGAGTACGTAGTGTATATGATACAGTGCCCTTGCTCTAAGCAATATATTGGGCGCACTAAGCGGGCCCTTCATGTGAGTCTGTCTGAACATGTGGGCAATATTAGGCGTGGATTCAGCAAACGTAATTTATCTAGGCACTATGCCAAGTACCACGATAAAAACATCAAGGGAACGCTTTTTGTAGCCTTGGCCAAACTCCAATGTCACTGGAGGGGTATTAATAAAGTCAGAGCCATCTCTAGGCTTGAAACAAGATTGGATATTCGATATGAAAAGCTATGTGCCCTTTGGGCTCAATGTGGATTGGGACATTAATTCTTTTATTAATAACTCCTAACCAATATGTAACTTATTTTAAACCATTTTAATCATAAGTATAATTTTTTTGATCATTTGATTATGACAATTATTTTTAAATGTATTCTTTTAATAATTTATGTTGATTATGGATATTTTTAATATGTTTTTTGTAATTGTATTTACGGTATATACAATCATGATAACGTTGTGTATAATATACGGCGTCTTCCTTGTCTTCCTGATTGTTGCATTCATTTCTCATCAAGCCAGTATAATTTCTGGCCTCTAGATGGCATTAATTATACCTTCCTTTACCTTTCTCTATACGCATTTGGCTTCCCATGTTAAATTATATCTATGTGTTTGGGCAGCCAGTCATATGGCGGCGCCCATTTCTCTTCCCCATCTTATCTATGTAGCGGCCAGTACTTAAGATGGCGCTGCGGTTCTATTTATACATAGAGCGTAGTGACGGCGTCACTTGGCCCAACCCCCAGACGACGTCCTATCGTGACGAAACGCATAGGGCGTGGCCTGTGACGCTGACATCACTACGTTGTTCTCTGCCGAGATTGATGGGAAGTTTGTGCACAACGGGAAGCCTGTGGAGACGCTGAGACATTCCAATTGCCGTTTGTTCATGCCTATTGACTGGATTCTTTTGTAAGTGTACTCTTTTATTCAATAAATTCCCCGCTTGGAACAATTACACTATGGGAGATTTTTTTTGTTTGTATTTCCCAAGCAATGCAGATCTAGCCAACATTACAGATGCTGGTATAGGTTGTTGGGAGACCTTAAACATCCCCTATGCTTGGTGAGACTACCTGTGTGGTCATTTGAGTCGGTAAGGAGCCTCATTACTCGGGTGCATTTAACTATTGGGAGATTGGATTCTTTTCATCACAATTCTTGGATCAGCTTCCTTATTATGCTTATGGACTTTTTTTTGCACTGTGTGTGAGGGGACTTTTCATACATCTGTTTTTTTCCATTTATTGTGATTAATATCACTTGGATAGTATTTGGCATTTAATATGATTATTTTCACTAATTTTACACTTGGATTGTTTTGGTGAACTAATATATCACTACTTTGTGGCACTGTTTCATAATACATTGCGCTTTATGCATATTCTTATGTATTTATAATTGCTTCATTTTTTTTCCTTGTAGTTTTCCTTTTTGATTTTTCATATTATTGCTCAATTTATTTAGCGCTGCATCGTTTTTTTATTATTTTTTTATTATTCTTTTAAGCAGAGTTCCAAATGAAAGCAGACCCCTTTGTTAAACAACACTTTTCACTTGTGGAGATTGAGAAGGGATAAAAGGGGTTAAAAGTAACTCTGTGGAATCTGGCAGATCTTCAGCTAGCACTTAAAGAATGGTTGATTAAATAATTGTGGATGGTAGAGCAGACCAAATTTAACTGTTATGTGGTTAACCAATAAAGGATGCAGACTTTTCCTGTATAGCCTAAGCACAAGTGGTCACAATGTATGTTGATTCAATGGTATTGTATCCAGTAGGACTACAGATGCCAGGGATGTTAGCGAAAGCACAGGTGTCTGTATACAGTGTCTATGGAATTAAATGAACGTGCATCCAGTGGCATTACAAGTATTAGAAAAGTGAACAGAGACAATGGTGTCTGTATACAGTGTCTATAGGATTAAATGGGCAGGTGCCCACTCACCGACACTGTAATTGAAGTTGCAGGTAGCGATGAAGATGGTAATGGCTTTTCAGGATCTCCCTCCAGGTCCTGGCTCAGGGAATGACGTCCGACCTCCTCTGATATTTAACATGTGTTGATTTGTCACTTTATGGCATTTACAGTACTTCAACATTGTTGAGGTGGTCTGTGTCAGTCATAGATGATTTGGATAGTTCAGTTTTTTTAACTGCATTGTCTGATAACCGTAGATTGGCACCCAAAAGGAATTGGGGAGAAGATGCCGGCACCAGCAAGGTACGTAGTACGTGATCCAACACTTCTGAGTTTGGGGCGTGCATGCGCGCTGCCGGTGGCCCACTCCCACTGTGATTATACACAGCGGGAGCTGATCTGCGGGGACCGTGGACTCAATGTCCGCCGGCACCCGTCGATCATCTAGCACAGAAAAACAAGGCAGATCGCCATTCTGTCAGTAAGGAAGGCATGTATCCTGTGTTCCTACAAAGTAAAAGCACCTCCCACAGTACACTGAAACACTGGTCAGGTTCACAGTTAACCCTTTGATCACCCCTGATGTTTAACCCCTCCCCAGCCAGTGTCATTAGTACAGTGACAGTGCATATTTTTAGCACTGATCACTGTATTAGCGCCACTGGTTCCCAAAAAGTGTCAGTGTCTGACTGTCCGCCACAATATCACAGTCCCGCTATAAAACACTGATCGCCGCCATTACTAGTAAAATAAATAAACAAAAAATATCCCAGTTTGTAGACACTATAACTTTTGTGCAAACCAATCAATATACACTTATTGGGATTTGTTTTAATAAAAATATGTAACAGAATACATATTGGCCTAAATTGATGAAGAAATTTGATTTTTTAAATTTCTTCATTGGATATGTTTTATAGCAGAAAGTAAAAAATATTTTTTTCAAAATTGCCGGTCTTGTTTTGTTTATAGCGCAAAAAATAAAAACCACAGTGGTGATCAAATACCTCCAAAAGAAAGCTCTATTTGTGGGGGAAAAAAAAGAACGTACATTTTATTTGGGTACAGTGCAAAAAAATGGCCTGGTCATGAAGGGGGGGGTAAATCTTTTAGAGGTCAAGTGGCTAAGTGTTAGTGTGACACAAAGCATACAGTGGACAGAGTGAGGATAGGTTAGATGTTTCTCGACATTTTTTTAGTCAAGGCACCCTTTAAAATGATGCGCAATTTATTCTAAAATATTAAACTCATTTTTTTACATAATGCAGCAGCATCTTTACATGTAGGACACTCAACGTAAGAGTATATATATATATATATATATATATATATATATATATATATATATATATATTTTAATAATTATTATTAATTTTTTTAATATATTTTTTATTAATTTTTTTTGTTTACAATGCAAATATTTTCACAATGATACTAACTAGTATTCCTACATTTCTCTTCTCCCTACATTTTTTTCCATCACAAAGCTAATTTGACCCTAGTGCTGATGCAGTGGGGCGTGGGGGGGGGGGGGGGGGGAGAAGGACGTTGTGCAGGTGCTCCTTGCCAAATGAGGATGTCATCAGTTGTTAGGACAAAGACACCTGGTTTGCATGTTGCACAAGGTTGAAATGCTAATAATAAAAAAAAAAATGTATCTTTTTGTATCAAAAAAAAAGATTCACCTACCTGCTTGTTGGCAATTTTTTAGGCATTTTGCCACAGCACCCTTGTAGAACCCAGACACTCTGGTTAAAAACAATCTAGGTAGAAATATATACCAGGTTTTTATTGCTGTTGGTGTTCCCATTGTTAGATTCCTTTATACTTCTGCCAAGATTACCAAACAGTACAGTACTTCAGTGTTGCTGATGACCCAACAGTACAGCACTTCCTGTCATAATCGCCAAACAGGAAGTGAAAAAAGTCCAAAAGGAACAAGATAGAAGTTATGGTTCTTCCCCACTGTATTTAAAATTAAAGGGGTTGTAAAGGCAGAAGGTTTTTTTTTATCTTAATACAATCTATGCATTTAAGATAAAAAAAAACCTTCTGTGTATAGCAGCCCCCTTCAGCCCCCCTAATTACTTACCTGAGCCGGTCTTTATCCAGCGATGTTGCAGGAGTGTCTAAGCTGCCCGGGACTCCCCCATCACTGGCTGAGACAGCAGCGTGGCACAATAGGCTCCTGCTGCTGTCAATCAAAATCATTCAGCCAAACAGGAGATATAGGGGGTGGTCTGAATGAACAAAGGGAGCTGTGACTCAGCTCGGGTGCCCCCATAGAAAGCTGTTTGCTGTGGGGGCACTCAACAGGAGGGAGGGGCCAGGAGCGCCGAAGAGGGTCCCGAGAAGAGGAGGATCCGGGCTTCTCTGTGCAAAACCGCACAGAGCAGGTAAGTATAACATGTTTGTTATTTAAAAAAAAAAGAGAATTTACAATCACTTTAAAGCAACTGTTGCTAACCTGAATAGGTAAAATGTTGTTGTACTTGTAAAGAAGAATGTAAATGCTAATCTCTCCTGCTCCTCTGATCAAGGAGTCATCAGCTAAATTCAGTGCAGAAACCAACTTGCAGGAGTGTCGATCTCTTGTGTCCTCTACCGCTACATTACATTGATGTCGGTGTAGAAATCCTTCTTTTCTATTTGTGGGTGGCGTAAAATCCCCTGTTACATGGTGGTCAGTGCAAATCCCCCTCTCACATTGGTGGTCATTGTAAATTCCCCATTACATTGGCAGAATCCCCCACTATATACTTCCATATAAGATTTCCAGCTTTGCTCTACATGATCAGAATTTGTCACAGTGTACTACCTCCTAACTAATCCCATCCCCCCACCACTGCCACTGATCCCATCAGACCCATCGAACTGAACACTTCCAAAATATACTGAGAACGTAATGACTAATACAATGACTCATTTGGAGCAGCACATAGATTACTATAGAACAGCATGTACACTTTACAACATAAATGACTAGGTTGTATGCTTGTCCACTCTATTCAAGTTCCAGTTTTTGTATATGTTGTTAACAATATATCGTCAAAAAAAAAAACATTTTCTTTTCCAAAAGATGATGCAGGTTGACACAGAAATCTAACATGTGTGTGGAGGTAATACATCACAAACTATGAGAAGCTGTCCAGGTGGTGAAGGGTGAAATTGTTGAGAATTGAATCAGTTGTGTTGTCCTCCTAAAGTTTTTATCTTCTCCTTTCTTTGTTACTCAGAAGATGAAAATTCCTGCTGTGCAATACAACCAACACTATTATAAACATACTGATCTCCAAAAGGAAATAGAAGTGAAGACAGGAATGCTTTTACCATGTAATACATGCTCTTGTCATCGTTTGTGTGAGATCATTTATCTAAGATTGAGCTACATAGAAAAAATTGTAACATCATAAAACTAAATTCTATGTTACTCCGAACTGATTGTCAAAACAATGAGACATTCATGCTTTAAGATTTGCTTTTCTACAAAATCCCTAATGAGGATAAGTTAAAAATGTGTAGCGTTAGTTTTTCATAGAACTGTATAGTATTAGCTTTTGGTAAAATAAATACACAATGGCTCAATACTTCAGGTTTATTTCAGGTTTATTGTCAAACATAAATAGGGAGTATATAGTAGCAAAGATTGGAGTAGAAAAATGATTTTGCTGATATGCAGTGTGATGGAAGCAGACACAGAATGCAATCTCCCCAATGGGGCAATTTACAAGAATTATGCCCCATACACACGGTCGGACTTTGTTCGGACATTCCGACAACAAAATCCTAGGATTTTTTCCGACGGATGTTGGCTCAAACTTGTTTTGCCTACACACGGTCGCACAAAGTTGTCAGAATTTCCGATCGACAACCACGCGGTCACGTACACCACGTACGACGAGACTAGAAAAGGCTGGTTCAGAAGGAAGCGCGGCACCCTTTGGGCTCCTTTTGCTAATCTCGTGTTAGTAAAAGTTTGGTGAGAGACGATTTGCGCTTTTTCAGACTCGTGGCTTTCAGACCGTTTTCTGCGGTTCAGTTTGTGCTTGTGGGTTTGTATCTGCTCTTCAGTGCGTGCAAGCAAGTTCCGCGTGACTTTAAGTAGTCATTGTATTCTTGTTTGTTCGTTACTGGTTTTCAGGTCGCTCTTCACAGGCCTTGCTGTTCTCCAGTGCGTTCTGTTACTTCGTTCTGAGCAGCCGACCGTTTTCTAGCCATGTTTCGTATGCGTACTCCTCGTACAGTTCGTGCTGTGCGGGGGCTTGGTGTTGGGGTCCTGACCTTGACACAAGTCCAGTCCATGAACAGGGTGAGGAGGAGTTGATGGACCAAGAATTGGTTGCTTCAGCGTGACCAGTTCTGTCATATGCCTTTGCTCCGTGAGAATAATCCTGATGATTTCAGGAACTTTCTCCGGATGACGGACCCCGTGTTTCACCGTCTGTTGGCTTCGCTGATCCCTTATATTAGCAGGCAGGATACCTGCATGAGGCAAGCCATCACTCCGGAGCAGAGGTTGGTCGCTACCCTGCGGTATTTGGCCACAGGGAGAAGCCTGCAGGACCTCAAGTTCTCGACAGGCATCTCCCCCCAGGCTCTTCTTTGTGGACATTTACTGCTTGTGTTTGTTTGAGCTGACCCTGACAGAAATGTGTGGAGTCCAGAAAATGTTGTGATTGTGTAACCTTACAAAGCACTGTTGGCTGTTATTTACTAAATGCAAAGACACTTTGTACTACTACACTGAAACTGCACTGAAACTGCACTTGTAGTGCAAAGAGTATTTGCCCTTAGGAAATTACCCCCATTTTCTCATAAAACAACAATTACATCACCCCAAAAGTGTTGTAGCGTTGAGACAATAATCCACACATTCTTGATGAACAATCTTTTTAATACCTGCACAATCACATGTGCATTTACCCAAGGTTTTTCTGACAAACCGACATGTTTGTTGTATAACAATTTTTGTGGTGTCATTATCCAAAATCAAAATGTCCATTTTATAGAAAACAGGCCTGTGTAAAACCAACAAGAAAAGACACAAATCTTGATCTTACAAAGTTCACATTTGGTAGAACTGGAAGGCAATATCAGACATGAGTATTTAGGAACTGTGTTTGATATTGCGTTCAGATGGGGGGAAATCACCCCAGGAAAAGCCAAATTTGGAAGATGCACACAAATTTCACAATGTCAACATGTGCTAGCTGCCATCACGGGGGATCAAGGGACGTGCTTTGGGGGAGAAAGCCCTTCCTCACCGCTACTTTATTATTGAGGAAGGGGTTGCACCCCCAAAACGCGTCCATTGATCTCCCGTGATGGCAGATAGCACATGTTGGCACACTGTGTGCATCCTCCAAATTTGGCTTTGGGAAAAATCACAAAAACATTTTGCACATTGTAGCACACAAAAGAAGAAAGTGATTTGGAGGGGCTTTAAACTCGCCCCAAAACATCAATGATGTTTTTATATTTTGGAATAACATCATTGATGTTTTGCTTGATGTTTTCCAATTGTAAATTACACCCCATGATCTCCCCGATCAGGATCTGGGCACTTTCGGATGTGAAAGGATCTTCACCCACAACCTCACGATCACCTAAAAAGAGAGGAACCCCAAAATAAATTAGGTTTGCCCAAAAATGCTGCCATCCATCTCTTATCTGAGCCTGTGGTTGCAGACACTCACCTGTTGTGGTGACTAGTTCCACCACGTCTTCTTCCTCCTGCTCATCTTGTGTTGGGGGGATTTCCCCTTCTTCCAGAGGGGGGGGGGGCTCTGGTCTCCTCGGATGAGGGGTGTCCTCTGAGTCTTTTATCCCCTATGTAAAACAAAAATGGTATACTTAGCACACAGATATTTGATGGCAGAACTATAAATATGAAACATTGCTTGGAAGTGGGGTACAATTGTCTATTTTAGCCGAGTTCCAAGATGTAATTTTATTATTGCCCTTTGTCAAGCTTCAATACTTTACCTGTTTGGTACAAGCTTCACAGATGTAGCCCCCCCTATAGTATACACTGGAGCACCTGTGTGGGCCCCCTAATAAAAATGGTGTTCTGGTGTCCCACACTAGTGCTCCAGTGTCCAGATGTGAAAACAGCTGCTCAGTGTCCTCTCCTTACACACAATCTAGTTTGCATTTCATTCTAGTAACCAAGCCATCTACACAACCCAATTCTTTGAAGACAAGTATAGGGCGTCAAAATGGTGGCCAAATGCATATGGCCTAAACAATGGTATTTTATCGTCCGAAAGAAAAATGTGTGATCTGAACGAATAATGTGCCCATGAACATGAAAGTTGCCATTTTAAACTGTACAACAGTTCCTAAAAGCACATGGAGCAGCACGAACGTAATAAACACCAAAAAAATAGGAACACAGCACAACTACTTACTTTTTTGCAGCACTCTCCGGATCTTTCTGTACTGCTCATGTTCTCGTAATTTCAGGTCCGACCACCGCTTCCTGAGCTGATCTTTCGATCGTCGTACCCCGAAATTCCGGTGCAGACTCCTGACCACTTTCGCCATGATCTTGGCCTTTCGGACATTGGGGTTGGGGTAAGGCCCATACTTTCCATCATAGTCGGCCTTCTTCAGGATGTCGACCGTCTCCAACATCTCCCCAAAGGACATATTTGAGTCCTTTAATCTCCTTCTGGATCGGGACGTTTCAGGCTCCAGCCTTTCCTCCTCCTCCTCCTCGTTGCTACAGTTAGCATGATCCTGCTGTATATCCGCCATGTGCTCTTCCCCCACTGCGCCGAACGAAAAGGGGCGGGGAATGGACTAGAAAGAACGTCAGGGGCGGGCGGAGTTATACGCATGCGCAGTGTGTATAAAGCGTAACGCGCGCGTCTTACGTACGATCTGTGAGCGGAGGAAGGAGCATCGGAGACGCCGATCATGCTAACGAAGGTAGGATCTAAACTTGGGCCTATACTGCTTCGAAATGGAAGCCTATATTGTAACAAGATTAGGGGAGTTTGGCCTGACATTAGGGTTTGTCTTGTGTTGTGTCTTGCAGAGAAAATGGATGGCTTCAATGACCACAACTTCCTTCCCCTGTTCATAGACCAGTACAGGGAGCTGCCCTGTCTGTGGCAGGTCAGACATCCCCATTACAACCACAAACAGAAGAGGCAGGCAGCGCTGGAGAAATTGCTGGAGTTGGTGAAGCCGGTGGTCCCCACAGCAACCATCCCTTATTTGAAAGCTAAAATTGGTGGCCTGAGGAGCACATATCTTAGGGAGCGCAAGAAGGTCACAGATTCCCAGAGGTCCGGAGCTGCAGCAGATGACGTTTATGTCCCCAGGCTGTGGTACTATGAGAGACTGCGATTTCTGTCAGACCAGACTGAAGTCAGGGAATCCCTCTCTACTCTTCCTTCCACGCTTCCTTCCATACCAGCTGAGGCTTCCGATGTCCAACCTGGGCCTTCCTGTCAGGAAGAAGTGGAGGAGCCCAGCTGGAGTCAGGTATAGCATTCTTCTACAGATTTCTGGGCAATAAAGAAATGATGTTTACTATTTGTTATTAGTGATCACTAATTGCTGATTATAAAATGTGTTTTACATATCAATAGACAGTAGTGGGCATCCAAAATTGGGACAAGAATGAAAACTGCTGGGCTCAGAAGGATAGTCTGTTATATTTGTTAACATTCAATTTGCAGCAGTCAGGAGGTGAAAATTGTGTGTGATTGATGAATAAAATACTAAAACTATGTCCCTTTTTCATACCCAGGAAGACCTCAGCTAGGAGGAGGCTGTGGAATGTGGCAGTCAGAAGGAGGCAGGGATTAGTGGCAGCCAGGAGGAGGCGGGGGGAAGTGTCAGCCAAGAGAAGCCTGGGACAAGTCGCAGCCTGACTGAGTCTCAGGTTCCTCCCCTCCGCCTGCCACATAAAAGGGCCAGGAAGATGACTCCCAGTCCTGTGCAGGATTCAGCATACAGGCTGATCCAGGAGGCTTCAACGTCCCTCCGAGCCTTCCCCAGTCCTGCAGAGGCCTTTGCCTGCATGGCTGCCACAAAATTGCAGGGCATGCAGGAGGGCCAACGCAGGATCTCTGAGGACCTGATTTATAAAGTCCTTCGGAAGGGGGAGAGTGGGGAACTGACACCCAAGACGGATGTCATGGAGATGGACGATCCTCCTCCTCCTCCTGCTGCCACAACTCCACCACCACAGCCAAAGCCTGGAAGGAAGCGTGGAAGGAAGACCAAAGAGTGATGACCCTGTGTTCAGTCTGGTCTGACAGAAGATGCAGTCTCTCGTATGACCACAAAGAAGAGAAGAAAAAAGAGAGCGCACCAGCCTAGTGCATTATCCTTGACAGGTTTATTTAATTAAAAACAAGATAAAAACTACTCACAAAAGTCGAAGATAAAATCGCATAATAATCGCACAGAGGTAATTATTCCAGTGGTAGCAGTTTTCCAGGACCCAGGAAGGAGGCATACGGACTACTGCTGGCTAACGCGTTTCGAAGGTTACCCTTCTTCATCAGAGCCACGTGAATGAACAGAAGATTCTTTATAGAATTTAACTTTAAAAAGTCCATCACTGATGATATATACCATCCTTGTGTACAACCGCCACCTCAAGTAGTAAAAGTGCACACTTGCCACTATAAAAATGACCTTCTATGTCTAGAAAGGTTCTAATCCTGCAAGCATAAATCGTTAGGAGCAGCTCCAAAAAGGGGCAAGGAATTAAGGTAATCCTCCGCAAGAGAGGATGGATATTGGGGTTGGAAAAACATATTGGGGTTGGTTTGCTAAAAATGGAAAGTGCAAAATCTGGTGCAAATTCCTGCCATACAGCACACAAGTTCTGTAACTCCATGCAGACCCCACTGCAGTTAAACCAAAATTAAGGTACACTGTTACGTGGCAAATATGCAGTGTCTTCTGTGTTCTCGAACCATTAAAGTCATCTGTAAAAATGCAGCATGCAAGCATAGGAGTTACATTATGTGGAATTGGGGAAGAAATGCTGGAGAAGATAAGAGATGGAGCAGTAGCTGCGAATATTGACCTGTCTTGGATGAAAGTAGTCTAGAAGACATTCCAGCCATAATATACAAGTATGCACAGCACATTATGGCAAGAAAAATAGTCCATAGGTAGAGAATGCAAAAGTTATCAGCTTACAAGATTTCTGGCTAGATAAACTGCTATTTTTATTTGCACTTGTTGAACTGATTTAATAAAACCATTTCAAAGATGTATTTAACTGACCAAAAGGCAGCAAATAGGGATGAGCTTGATGTTCGGGTTGAACATCGGGTGTTCACCCGTTTGCCGAAGAGCGAACATGGGGGATTCGCGGAAAATCTGAGCGCTGCGGAACGCCCCATAATGCACGGCGAGATTGCAGTGCATTGCTGTATGATTGGCCAAAGCATGCACCTGACCTGCATGCTTTGGCCAATCACAGCACGCTCTGCTAAGAGCCATAATTGGCCAAAGACTGGGTGCCTTTGGCCAATCATGGCTCAGGGGGACCAAGTCCACGCCCCACACTATATAAGGCTGCTTACACGGCGTCCGTGTGTAGTAGTGTTGGCGTGGTCAGAGAGCTTGATTTAGATTAGGCAGGCAGGTTATTCAGTTAGTGGCAGTGTATTTAATATATACTCTGCATTTAACAAACTATATATTCAGTGTTTACTCGATATTCAGTCAGTGCAGGCAGTGTGTTAAAATATATATATACATACACACACACGACTATATATATATACACTCTGCATCCAGTGTAGACTATATTTACAGTGCATTCTGTGTTGTACTGTTTCTAATACACTTCAGGTGGTGTACACAGTATCTAATACGGTGTGTACAGTTTCTACTATACTTCTGGTGGTGTACACAATACAGCGCAGCCGTTTATACAGTTTCTAATAAAGTGCAGGTGGTGTACACGGTATCTAATACAGTGTGTACAGTTTCTAATACATTTCAGGCAGTGTACACAGTATCTAATACAGTGTAGTGTGGTGTTGCAAAACAAAAAATACATCATGTACAGAAGTCCAGCAAGGAGAGGCAGACACTCACAGGCCACTAAAAGAGGGCAAGCAGCCTCTGTGTCTACAGTCAACAGTGGTGGTCGTGGACATGGTGCATCCTCTGCAGGTGGCTGTGGGGGCACGCTTGTCCTTTTTTCTGCTGCTGGCCATGTTATTGGCCCAGAACATGCAGAAGAGTTGGTAGAGTGGATAACAAAGCCGTCCTCATCCTCTGTCATCCAGGCTCAAAGTAGTTTGCCTTCCAATGCAGTTGCCAAAGCTGCCTATTCCACCTGCTCCTTGTACACAGTCACTCCTTCCGTAGCCCCACCATCATGCACAGAGGAGTCCTCAAAATTATTCAACCACAGTGTCGGGTACATGTTGCTGTAGGATGCGCAGCGATTTGAAGGCTCCGATGTTGGTTCCCAGGTTGAGGAAGGGAGTAACATGAGCCTAGAGAGAGGGTGTGCCCAAGAAGGACAAGAAACTGTCAGTCCCGCAGCTGCAGCATACTGCCAAGTTTGCTCCAGTGACGAGGAGGGAGGGGATGATTAGGTCACTGACACTACTTGCGTGCCTGAGAGGAGAAAGAGGAGGCACAACTCCAACGAGGCAGGATGTCCTCTAGGGAGCAGCTAAAAGGCAGCCACCCTATTGCATCACACCGCAGAGCTCTGCAGGTGAAGGATGCTGCTGACTCCCCGCTGTATTTAAAAGTTCCTTGGTGTGGGCTTTTTTTGACACGTGTGCAGTAGATTGCACCGTTTCTGTTTGCAACCTATGTCTGAAGCGGATCAAGCGTGGCCAGAACAGCAACCGCTTGGGCACCACATGCTTGACCAGACATATGCAGTCCGTTGGCAACAGCACTTGAAAGACCCACATCAAAGAAAAAGGCAGACTTCTCCTTGCTCCGCATTTGGGATCTCCAACCCTACTATACCTTCAGCCCTCTTAAAAACCTGCACTGAGAGGAATGAAGGTATAGCAATAGGTGTCCCAAGTACTTGCAGCCAATCTGCTAGCAGTACACCACCATCTGATTTTAGGCAAATTTCCCTACCCCAGTTGCTGAACCGTAAAAAGAAATTTGGTCCCAGCCATCCACATGCTCAGCATCTAAATGCTAGCTTGGCCAAATTGCTAGCACTGCAACTGCTGCCTTTTCAGCTGGTAGACTCTGCCCCCTTTCGTGAATTTGTGGAATGTGCTGTACCTCAGTGGCAGGTTCCAAAACGCCATTTCTTTTCACAGAAGGCCATTCCGTCTCTCTACTGGCACGTGGAAGGCAATGTTTTGGCCTCGTTGGACAGGGCGGTCAGCAATAATGTTCATATTGCCGCTGACTCATGGTCCAGGAGGCATGAGCAGGGACATTACCTTTCCTTCACAGCGCACTGGGTAACTCTGCTGGCAGCTGGGAAGGATACAGGACAGGGTTCAGTGTTGTTGGAGCTTGTTCCGCCACCAAAATGCTAGTGGTGATTCTGCCACAACTCTCTCCTCCACCCCCTCCTCTTCTTCTTCCTCTATGGCCTCTTCTGCAGATTTGTCATCTGAACCAGCGGTGCTCTGTAAGCATTCAAGGGACTATGCAAACAGGCTAAAAGATGCCATGCAGTGCTTGCGTTGGTCTGGCTAGGGGACAGGAGCCACACTGGGGCAGAGATTGTCCGCTCTGCAGGGGTAGGCTCAGAGGTGGTTGACGCCACGCCAGCTTCAGCCAGGAATGATTGTATGCAACAATGGCACCAATCTTCTCTCTGCCCTCCGACTGGGACACTTGACCCATGTTCTATGTTTGGCACACGTCCTAAATTTGGTGGTGCAGCGCTTCTTGAGCAGGTACCCAGGCTTACAGGATCTCCCAAGGCAGCCCAGAAAAGTCTGTGGTCATTTCCGCCAGTCATACAATGCCAGTGCTCGCTGACATTCAAAGGGAAGGCAACCTGCCTACCAACCGCCTCATTTGTGACATGCCCACCAGGTGGAACTCAACGTTGGCAATGCTGCAGCGGCTGCACACACAGCAGAGGGCCATCAATGAGTATCTGTGCAAGTATAGCACCAGGACAGGGTCAGGGGAGCTTGGCTTCTTTTCGTCATGCCAGTGGCTACTGATCAAGGATGCATGCACTATCGTGTCACCATTTGAGGAGGCCACAAGGATGGTGAGCAGTGACCATGCATCAATAACGCTGTCCCTCTAGTCTTCCTGTTGGAGAGCACGCTTTGTGGAATCATGGACAGGGCACTTGAGGCAGAACAGCGGGAGGAAGAGGAAGACTTCCTTACCTCTCAAGGCCCCCTTTACCCAGATAGCATTCCTGCGGGCCCACAAAACACAGGAAGAAGAGAAGGATTGTGTCAGCAAGGATGTAGAAGATAACACTCAGCAGTCTTCAAGGGATGTTTTTCAGTCCTCAAAAACCCAAGGAGTTGTACGTGGCTGAGAAGAGGTAGTTACGGATCATGTGACCTTAGTGACCCAGAGGACTCAGAATCGAATGCCTCTGCAAACTTACGCTGCATGGCCTCCCTGATTCTGCAAAGCCTGCGAAAGGATTCATGGTATCAAGGAGAGGGATCATTACTGGCTGGCAACCCATCTTGATTCACGTTACAAGTGTAAGATTGCATCCTGTCTTCACAGAGGGAACAGAGGATGAAACATCTTCAGGAGACCTTTAAGAAAGGTTTGTGCAACGCATTTCCAGACCCTGGGAGGTTACCATTTCCTCGTGCTGGACAACGTGCTGCTGAGGCTTTGTTCAGTCAGAAGAAGAGCGGTGGAGAAGGTGGCCGGCTGACCGATGCCTTTTAAGAACATTTTTTCAGTCCTGAGCGCCAAGGTCTGATCAGTTCAAGCAATCATCACCAGCGTCTGCATTACATGGTGAAGGAATATCTAGGGGCAAGAGCAGACTGGGAGACCTTTTCAACAGAACATCCACTGGGTTACTGGGTCTTAAAGATTGAGCTACTGGCCTGTCCTGCATCCAGCGTGCTTTCTGAATGCAAATTCAGTGCTGCTGGAGGGTTTGTAATGAATCAAAGAGTGCGCCTGTCCACAGACTCTGTTGATAGGCTCACATTCATAAAAAATCACTGTTGGATCTGCTGCCATCAAGCACCTGATGCTGATGTAACTGATTGAATTTGCTATGAATCTGGGATCCCTTGAAGACTGCCTATGCTGACTATCCTATTCCTCCTCAATCTTGATGATCCTAGCTTCCAACAATATTTTTGGTTTAGGGCACCACCACGGCCCAATTTTTCTGCCCCTGATTAACAGGGACATGTAATTACAATTGTTGATCTAATATTTCAATGCAGGGCCCGTTCCTGCGCTCAACAAGAGTAACAGTGAGGGCTTAGTGTTGTGGCACCACCACCACCCAAGGCCTGATTTTTTTGCCCCTGTTTGACAGGGGCATGTAATTATGATTCTTGATATAATATTTCACAGCAAGGCCTGTTCCTGCGCCCAACAAGAGTAACTGTGAGGGCTTACAGCGTTCTGGTACCACTAACACCTGAGGCCCAATTTTCTGCAGAGTATATAGGGCAAGCCGTATAGTATATATACTGCTGTTCAGAGTATATAGTGCTTGGGGGAACCCCACACCGTTTTTTAAAATTTGGGTGCGGGGTTCCCCTTAACTGCTTCAGATCCACGCTATAGCCGAATGAAGTAGAGAGGAGACTTTGCTGGAAGTTGCAGCAGACGAGATCGCCTATTGGATGGAGCAACCCTGTATGTTTCTGGCTCTTCA
Organism: Lithobates septentrionalis; assembly: GCA_037952835.1. Lineage (NCBI taxonomy): Eukaryota > Metazoa > Chordata > Amphibia > Anura > Ranidae > Lithobates > Lithobates septentrionalis. Next base: position 1,896,535 of record JBBDGP010000129.1, read on the forward strand.
TTGAGAAGCCGTGGTGTGACGCTACATACCATTGATTGTCAGGCTACTTACAAGCTATCCAAAGCTTGCCATCTGGTAAGCGTTTAGCACATACGGTGGTGGATCTTCTCACAAGTCGCTATTTGTGTGACCAATTAACCTCACTTTTATTTGTTTTGAACACATTTTGGATGAGTCTATTCAGAGTTTTCATTGTTTCTACATTTTTCACTGTTGGGACAATTTTTTACTACACTTTTATGTTGTTACCACCTTTTTTATGTCATTGTTTTTTGGCACTTATATTATTTATTTTTGGTCCATCACGGATCCTTGATTTATATAATTTTCATATATTGTACTCACTTTCTGTAGCGCTACTCATGTTTTTATAATTCTAGCCGAATGACGGCTACAGCGTGGACCTACTTTGCCGGGAGGGCCTCAATAGATGTCGTCCTGTGCTTCAGCGGCCTGTGCGCCTCCTACAGGGCACGTGCGAGAGACTCGCTGGATCACAGATCGGAGTAAGGGTTCGATCCTGACCCCTTACCATGTGATCAGCTGTCAACCAATGACAGCTGATCGTGTGATGTAAACAGAGCCGGTAATCGGCTATTTTTTCTCCTCACGCTGAAAGCCGATCACTGGCAGCTGTCAGAGGGACATCAATTCCGATCAAGGAGAGCAGCCGCCAGCTCATCTGTGCCCATCTGTGCCACCTGCCAGTGCCGCCTACCAGTGCCCACCTACCAGTGCCCACAGTGCCACCTATCAATGTCACCAATCAGTGCCTCATCAACAGTGCTGCCCATCAGTGTCACTTACCAGTGCCATCTATCAGTGGTACCTATCAGTGGCCATCAATGCCATCTTATCAGTGGCCATCAGTGCCACCTTATCTGTGCCCATCAGTACCACCTTATCTGTCCCCATCAGTGCCGCCTTATCTGTGCCTATCAGTGCAGCCTATCAGTGCCGCATCATCAGCGCATATTAATGAAGGAGAAAAATTACATGTGTGCAAAATTTTATAACTAACTATGAAACATGATTTTTTTTTTTCAAAATTTTCCGTCTTTTTTTTGTTTGTTTAGCAAAAAATAAAAACCCCAGTAGTGATTAAATACCGCCAAAAGAACGCTCTATTTGTGTTTAAAAAAATGATAAAAATTTCATTTGGGTACAGTGTTGCATGACCGCGCAATTGTCATTCAAAGAGTGACAGCGCTGAAAGCTGAAAATTGGTCTGGGCAGGAGGGGGGTTTAAGTGCTCAGTAAGCAAGTGGCTAATATCCATACCAGACCTAAAGGGGCTGGTATGAATTTTGAGGGTGACATCCATGCCATTTTTTTTTTTTTGGTATCTTTATCTATATTGCCGAGATCCGACAATACATTACAGCCACGAGTAGTTTTAAATTACATTTTTCCTTTAGAAATGCAATTTGCTGTGGCTGTTATAAACATGGGAAAGATGCGCTACTTTACAGGCATACTAAGGACACCCCCAGGCACGATATTTAAAGGGGTTGTAAACACTCATGTTTTTTCACCTTAATGCATCCTGTGCATTAAGGTGAAAAAACTTCTGTAACTGACCGCCCCCCCCCAGCCCCCCCGTTTTACTTACCTGAGCCCCGTAATTCCCATGCAGGAGACACACTCTTCCCCTCTGCCCATTGTCTCGGCTCTTGATTGGATAGATTGTTAGCATTGCAGCCATTGGCTCCCGCTGCTTTCAATAAAATCCAATGATGCGGGCATCGGGGTCAGGGCCGAGTCCAGCATTCTGCGTCTATGGATGCAAATGCTGGACTCGGGAGCACGCCTGCAAGGTAACCTCCTGGGAGAGTGCTTCTCCTAGGGGGTTATACGATGCGGGGAGGAGCTACCAGCGCTGCCGGGGGACCCCAGAAGTCGAGGATTGGGGCCACTCTGTGCAAAATGAACTGCACAGTGGAGTTAAGTATGACATGTTTGTTATTTAAAAAAAAAACAAAAAACAAAGCTTTACAATCACTCTAAAGGAATATTTCATTTTTATTGTTTCACTTTAGGCATTATTAAAATCACTGCTCCTGATCACATTTGAAAACTTTTTTTACATTGATACATGTCCCCTGGGGCAGGACCCGGGACCCCAAACATTTTTCTATGGCAATAACTTCCATATAAGCCTTTAAAATTGTCACTTTTGATTTTCCATGTTCAGGTCCCATAGACTTTAACGGTGTTCTTGTGTTTGAACAAATATTTTGCCTGTTCGCATTTTCTGCTGCTAACCAAATCGGGGGGGGGGGGGGGTTCGGCTCATCCCTGGTAGCAAATAAGAGAAATTCATTGTTCGTTTATATACACTTTAGTCCATGCAGCCTGGTCCAGATCTTGCCCATCCTGCGATTGGACAATGAAGCATTGCACTTCGCTTTGGGCCCAGTCACTCCAATGTAAAAATGCCACATCCACTAATGCCCACTGAAATTCTAGTATTTAACAATGGAATGACAGAGAGTGGGGCTTAGTGCCAGAAGACACAGGAGTTATTCTTGACTAGGACAGAGGTCATGGTCCGATATACATCCAGGATCCAAAGAGCTCCAGAGGAACATGGTTCAGTTTGAAGAGTAACACAAGTAATTCCAGTACCTCCTTTAGATTTAACAAATTGTAATGTGAGGGTCTACCTAAAAATAACTGGCCAAGTCAGGTTCACTTCATAGTGATTGTAAAGCTTTATTTTTTTTCTTTTAATTAAAACTAACAAACATGTCCTACTTACCTACTCTGTGGAATGGTTTTGCACAGAGGAGCCCTGATCCCTCTCTTCTAGGGTCCCCTGCCGGCCCTCCTGGCTCCTCCTGCTGAGTGCTCCCATAGGAAACAACTTACAATAAGGGGAACTCATGCACGCTCAATCCCCAGCCAGGCTGTTTGCATCTATTCAGACTGATAGCCTGACTCGGCCCTGTCCCCCGATCTCTGCTCACAGCTTTTGACTGACACCAGCAGGAACCAATGGCTCCCACTGCTCGCAGCCAATCTTGTAAGAGCAGAGCAGAGGGGATAAGAGCTGCTGCAGATGTGCACAACGCTGGATCGAGATCAGGGTTTAGATAAGATATCCCTGAGGCTGAGCCTTTGTTTGTCTGATATAGCTAAAAGAGAAATTTGGGATTTTTAGGGTGCAAAAAAACAACACAAATAAAAAAAAATACCATTTAATTAACATTAAATAATCAGCACATTGTCATCAAATATATCCCATATATTCATACGGTAGATGGAAAAGGTTCAGTCGATTCGAATTCTCTACATTTTTCGCCATACGATGGCTTCCTCAGGAGATATTTAATCAAGAACTGCATATATGATCACTGCAGGGGAGGTTATCTTACAGCAGAGCTAACTCTCCTATCGTTTTCAGCCAAAGAGGCTGCCATCTTGGCCTCTGTTTAATGTACACACAAGATCAGGTATGACACCAGCAATTTGATGGTTTGACAGTTTGGTTGAGAGCACAACCAATGTCATAGTTACTTTCCCGAAACATAACCCATTTTCAGCAGAGAGCAGGCTCATGTCCACTCTCTGCTGACACCACGAATGTCAGTCCAGGCACTGCATGGAGGCACGGAGTCTGGATCCACCAGGTGTCTGGACTGACACCCAGCTCAGCCTCTTAGCAAGCCGCCGAGAGACTATGCTGGTCGCCCCCTCCGCAGCCCAGCGCTCCAATGACCGAGGAGGAAGCATTGCAGAGAGCTGGTACTGACAGCAGCTCTCTGCTCACGGAGCTCTGAAAACCAAGCGATCGCCGGTGTTTGATCGCTCTGTTCCCAGTGCAGAGGCGCCGGGGGACCGATGCTGCATCCAGCTGGGTAAGTATTAATCTGCAAAAAAAATTCCTTTACTTCTCTTAAGGTAAAAAAACCACCACTTTAACCGGTTCGCGACCGGCGCACGCCGATGTATGTCGGCAGAATGGCACGGCTGGGCAAATGGACTTACAGGTACGTCCATTTGAATTCCCCGCCATGCCATTGCGTGCGCGGCGCTGGAGCTCCGTGAGTCGGGTCGCGGGTCCCGTGGACTCGATTGCCGCGGGGTTAGCCGCGATCGCCTCACGGAGAGGACGAACGGGGAGATGCTGATGTAAACAGCATCTCCCCGTTCTGCCTAGTGACAAGTGTCACTGATCACAGCTCCCTGTCATCGGGAGCAGTGATCAGAGTAATGACACTGCTAGCCCATCCCCCTACAGTTAGAATCACTCCCCTAGGACAGTGATGGCGAACCTTGGCAACCCAGATGTTTTGGAACTACATTTCCCATGATGCTCATGCACTCTGCAGTGTAGTTGAGCATCATGGGAAATGTAGTTCCAAAACATCTGGGGTGCCAAGGTTCGCCATCACTGCCCTAGGATATACTTAACCCCTCCCCGCCCCTAGTGGTTAACCCCTCCACTGCCAGTGTGATTTACACAGTAATCAGTGCATTCGCACTGATCGCTGTATAAATGACAATGGTACCAAAAATGTGTCAAAAATGTCCGCCATAACGTTGCAGTCACAATAAAAATCGCTGATCGCCACCATTACTAGTAAAAAAAAAATTAATAAAAATGCCATAAAACTATCCCCTATTTAGTAAACTGTATAACTTTTGCGCAAACCAAGCGCTTATTGCAATTTTTTTTTTTGATTTTTTTTTTTTACCAAAAATATGTAGAAGAATACGATCGGCCTAAACTGAGGAAAAAAATGTTTTTTTTTTATATATATTTTTGGGGGATATTTATTATAGCAAAATGTAAAAAATAATGCGTTTTTTTTCAAAATTGTCGCTCTTATTTTGTCTATAGCGCAAAAAATATAAACTGCAGAGGCGATCAAATACGACCAAAAGAAAGCTCTATTTGTGGGGAAAAAAGGACGTCAATTTTGTTTGGGAGCCATGTCGCACGACCGCGCAATTGTCAGTTAAAGCGACGCAGTGCCGAATAGCAAAAAACACTCTGGTCAGGAAGGGGGTAAAATCTTCCGGGGCTGGAGCGGTTAATTGCTTTTGCTATTCGTACTACGTGTTTATAACTGAATGCAAGGTTAGCTTATTGTAATTTACACTTTGAGTTGCCACCAACTTCTTCCCTTTATTCTCTTGTAATGCAGAGTGGCACATTTTGTTAAAATTTTTCTTTGAATAATATACCTACAATTTATATCAACAGAGATCTGCGAAAAAGACTAATATACAAGTCAAAGGGTGCAGTGGGCCACATGCAAGTTGGTGAATTAGTCATTTGTTGTTAAAATCACCTTAATATTTGTTTTTCATGTAAGAAATCCAGATGAGTCCAAAATAGCTTACAGTTGGCGTAATATACTCATTATACATAGACACGTGTGAGAGTGAAGTGGGTAATAGGAGGTATTCCTTGTTCATTTTACATTATCTCCCCTGTTATTCAACTGTAATCTCAGAAATTTACCTTTAATCCCTCTGTTTACATGAGCAGTTTTACCAGTTCAGACACCCACAACATTCTGTATCCAAGAATGAGGCATTTACTTACTGGTTTTATTCTGTATACCAAAGGTTGTTTGACATTTAATGTGATATTAGCCTGCACAGGTAAGCACAGTGTGACACTTTATAAATCTCGGGAGATTGTCAACCTCTGTTTAGTTGTGACATTCTTTTTGGCAGACTTGTATCTCAAGGGTAAAAAAATGGCTTGCATATAATAAATCCTCTCAGTTCTATAAGTTTCACTTGGCAGGTAATCTTTTCCAAATATCATATGGCCCATGAGAATGTACACTTTTAGCACAGATGTAATAGTGCTAGTAGCTGGCTCGATGACTTGCAGCCTGAATTTGTATGTTTTTTTTTTTGTTTTTTTTATCCTTTATTTTAAATATTGTGCATATTGATACAATTAAATCCTGCATTTTATAATATTCAAAATAAAGTCAGTATGGTTATTACAGATAAAAAAGTTGGCATAGGCAGATACAGCAGGGTGATACATATAAACAGTGAATGCATTAACGTCTTCTTGACAGCACAGTAAGAATCCTACATATCCATACCATACCCAACACAATTTATGTACTGTGTCCCATGACGTTTGTGGCCTAGATTAGAAAAACAGGGTTTTAAATGGAATGTACAATTGCATAATTTATATAGGTTTGTGTCTGTTTTAAACGATTAATCCTGTACATGCTTTTGGGTGGAGCATTGTATCTATCAGCTAAATTCCTAAAATCTGCATTGATCTCAATCCGCTCCCATGATGCGACTTGTTAGGTTTACAAATGTCAGCACCCCAGTTATATAGGTTTTACCGTCAAAGAAAAAATATAGGTTATATCCTCAAAGCAAGATAGCTAACAGTTTTCATGCCCGCTTTCATGATTATACTAACTTATGTGGCCTTCAGCATTGGAAGATGCCTGAAAAAAACCTCCACCTAAAACAAAATGCCTCTTCCTTAGAAATACCAGTCCAAAAGGTGGTAAGGAAATCGGGCAGGTAGTGGATATCTGGAAAGTGGAAGTCTCCTGGATAGCCGATGATCTTCCCATCAAACATTCTTGTAGCTCAGTGACTACTCCATCATAGTGTCTCCACAGCAGGAATACATACCTGGAACTTTACACCACACCTAAATATTCAGGAGCCTTCTGCCTTATTATTTTGCAATATTATGCCATGTGTCTTTTCTTTCTCTGTGCTTAATGCATATGGTTCCTGAATACTTGGGTGTGGAGTAAAGTTCCAGGCATGTATTCCTGCTGTGTGGAGACACTATGGCTACTTACTGACGGGGTCACTGAGCTACCCAGCTGCTTGATGGTGAGAGTATACACTATCCAGGAGATTTTTAGCGCACTTGATCTCTATAATTTGAGCTGTCCCCTGTTTGGTAAGAGGCCATATATAATTGTTTTAAAAACACCCTTTTTGCACTGGAGCACTTTATATTTTTGAGCACTGGGCACTTTGAAGTCACTTGGACATTTCATGTTTTATTATGAATATATTGAATATGGACTTTTTGACCCCATGATTTGCACATAAACTGTTTAAATGATTTATATGAATTTATGAGTTTTCCTATTGAATTCTTATATTTATAATTTTATGCAGTGATTTTTTTTTTTTGCATTGGTTTGTCAATTGATTTTTACTTAAAGGACACTTTTTATTTATAGTGTTTTGTTGGGTCCAGTATTCAAGATTAAGCATCAGCAGTCCCAAATAAATACAACTTAGTGCAGGGTTTGTATATGTTTATAACCATTCAGGAAATATGAATTAAAAGATCATGAGGATCAGAGGCATGGATTCTAGTTATTCAGTTATGCAACACCACGAGTCCTGCTAAAGTGTGCTTTTGTTGCTAGTTGCTTTTTACATATGCATGACTGTGGCACACAGGGGGAAATTTACTAAAACTAGAGCACTCGGTCTGGTGCAGCTGTGCATGGTAGCCAATCAGCTTCTAACTTCAGCTTGTTCAATTAGGCTTTGACCATAAAACCTGGAAGCTGATTGGTTTCTATGCATAGCTGCACCAGTTTTTGCATGCTTCAGTTTTAGTAAATAATCCCCATAGAGTCTCAGCTTATTAGTAGAGAGCACATCAATTATTTTAACCAGTTCCTGACCGGCGCACGCCGATGTACGTCGGCAGAATGGCACGGCTGGGCAAATGGGCGTACCCGTACGTCCCTTTGAATTTGCCGCCGTGCCATTGCGTGCGCGCCACCTGGGAGCTCCGTGAGGCGGGTCGCGCGGACTCGATCACCGCGGAGAGGACGAACGGGGAGATGCTAATGTAAACAAGCATCTCCCCTTTCTGCCTAGTGACAGTGTCACTTATCTCTGCTCCCTGTGATCGGGAGCAGAGATCAGTGACGTGTCAGATGTAGCCACGCCCCCCACAGTTAGTAACACTCCCTAGGACACACTTAACCCCTCCCTAGCCCCCTAGTGGTTAACCCCTTCACTGCCAGTGTCATTTACACAGGAATCAGTGCATTTGTATAGCACTGATTGCTGTATAAATGACAATGGTCCCAAAAATGTGTCAAAAATGTGTAGAAGAATACGTATCGGCCTAAACTGAGGGAAAAAAAAAATTTGGGGGGATATTTATTATAGCAAAAAGTAAAAAATAATGCTTTTTTTTCAAAATTGTCGCTATTTTTTTGTTTATAGCGCAAAAAATAAAAACCGCAGAGGTGATCAAATACCACCAAAAGAAAGCTCTATTTGTGGGAAAAAAAGGACGTCAATTTTGTTTGGGAGCCGTGTCGCACGACCGCACAATTGTCAGTTAAAGGGACACAGTGCAGAATCACAAAAAACGCACTGGTCAGGAAGGGGGTAAATTCTTCCGGGGCTGAAGTGGTTAACTGTCTTCTGACCAGTTTTTGTTAGAAAACAGAGTGCAGAATCCTATACCTCACCTCATTGTCCTTAGAACCCTAGGCACTAATATTATAATGCTAACATCCCAGGTGTTCTATTTGCTCTCCAAAAAGGGGTAAAGTGTCAGTTATGCTACCTTGAAGCTGTGTTTAAAAAAAAAAGTAATATATTGTAGTTTTTGTAGTTTACCAGTCATTAAGTGTGATGGCTGCTTTGGTTTTCTTTTCTTAAGCTTTTCCCCTTCTGTTTTCACCTCGTGATCTGGACAGTAACACACCTCCTCTATTAGAGTGCCCACCACTCTGGATGAATGGGCACGGGGGCACCTTTGGACAGCAGCAATGTCAGTCCAGGGAGACTAACAAATTGAAGCCAAACTCCAGCTCACACTGCAGTTACACAAGTAATTACAGCATTGTTTTTGTTTTTTTTGGGGGGGGGGGGCTAAATATTTACATGAATAAATAAAAGCTTATTATTGTAAACACCCCTGTCAGTGGTAAATGGTTTGTCTGAACACTCTAAACTGCTACATTTGTAGGAAAGCTTGTCCTCTTGAAAAATCAGACTTACTTGCTAGATCACCATGGCCTTTAAAAAGGAAAACAAATGCAGCCATCACATCTAAGAACTGGTAAGCTGCAATATAATAAATGTTTGCTTTTCCGTTTAATACTGCTTTTATTGGTGCAAACAGAAACTCAGATTATATAACAGAGGGGAGAAAAAGTGAATTAAAATGTGCATATTGTTTAAAATATAATGATAAAATATTTTTCTATGTGTTCATCAATTCAGATTATCACGGAATGATTCACATCAATCTCGGCCCGGCTCAAAGCTTGCTGAAGAACATCCTCCTGTGAATGCTTCAAAAGACATAACTCATGATAAATAGGGAAAAATATGAAGTTGCATCTTTATTAACCAGTTTTACACGGACCATGATTAGATAAAGGACATTTGTTAATTATACGTCGGATTCACTTGTGAGATATTGTTCACTCCCTTTTATGTATGCAGAGGGTAAAGACTGTTTTATGGACTGTTACAAGACTGTTTACCTTTATTGCTTTAGTGCAAATTTATATTGTTTTGCTGCACAATAGTTTTGGTTTACCTCAATATATGCAGACTTTCTTTCATATTTATTGTTTACTAAATAGCACACACAACTCAACATGTTAACATGGCTTTACACATTTAACTATGCAAATAAAGACACTTTCCTGTTAAACTGTTTTGGTTTCCTTTTGTGTAAAACAGTTTGGTTTGACTCTGTAATATCTCATTTTAAATAATAGCTGTCCCAAACCAATTGGATGAGCCTGATGAATGCAGATCAACTCTTGTAGATATGACAAATCCCAAGTCGAATGTGTGTTTCCCTTTAACATCACAAGTCTAATGTGTTCTTCTCCCCGGACTGTTCTGTCACCCAGTCATCACCTAATCCAGGGGCCAGGAACCTATTTGGCTGAGAGAGCCATGAACGCCACATATTTTAAAATGTAATTCCGTGAGAGCCATACAATATGTTTAAAACTAAATACAAGTAAATGTGTGCATTTTATGTAAGACCAACACGTTGTTATGCTGTTACTAACCAATGATGAATAAAGTACTTCTTACCATTAATGGGACTTCTGGTGCTGCATGGTTTTGCTGATGGCTTTGTAGTCTGGTTGATACGTGGTGAGGACATCTCCCCACTGTAATATCCACATCCCCCCCCCACTGTAATATCCACATCTCCCCCCACTGTAATATCCACATCTCCCCCCACTGTAATATCCACATCTCTCCAACTGTAATGTCCACATCTCCCCGACTGTAATATCCACCATCTCCCCCCACTGTAATATCCACCATCTCCCCCCACTGTAATATCCACCATCTCCCCCCACTGTAATGTCCACCATCTCCCCCCACTGTAATGTCCACCATCTCCCCCCACTGTAATGTCCACCATTTTCCCCCCCAATGTAATGTCCACCATCCCCCCCCACTGTAGTGTCCAGCATCTCACCCCCCACTGTAATGTCCACATCTCCCCCCCACTGTAATGTCCACATCTCCCTCCCACTGTATTGTCCACATCTCCCCCCCCACTGTAATGTCCACATCTCCCCCCCACTGTAATGTCCACATCTCACCTACGATTGTCTGCTTGCTTACCACTACACAAGCAGGCAGATCCACGAGCAGTTGAGGCAGGTGATGGTGACGTCAGCACGCCGCTCACCTAGGCCTAGGCCGGCAGGTGTACTAAGATGGCCGCCGCTCCGGAGCTAGGCCGAAGCCGCGGCCTTTCCTATGGGCTCAATCTGCAGATCGGCACACCACGCGATCCGCAGATTGAGAGGCGAGAGCCAGATGCAGCCATCAAAAGAGCCACATCTGGCTCGCGAGCCATAGGTCCCCGACCTAATCCTTTTTTTTTTTTTTTTTTTTTTTTAACCACTTCAGCGAATTTTTTCCTAAGAGACATTGTTTCAACTTTAAAAATCAAAAACTAGCCCATCTCTTTTTTCACATCATTGTGGCTTTTATACAATTTTATCTTTATTTATTCAAAAACTTCTTAATTAGAAAAGAAATAAAAGCAACAAATTCTCCAGCCAAGCGGAAGTTATACATAGTGTTTATACAAACTACAGTAGTGTCTGCTGCTATCTCCCTCCCTCCATCCCCCTCAAACCCCCCCCAACACCCCCCCCCCACCTTCACCCCCCCCCTCCACCCAAACACACACCACCCGCACAACCTAGATTCTATTACGCCTCACTAATTCATTCATGCTCCAGCCATAACTTCCATATACTCTTGTATTTCTTTAAATTTCCTCTCCTTCTGTACCAGAATTCCTCCTTAATGATCATATCCTTGACCTCTCTTCTCCATTCTCCTGCCGTTGGGGGTTCTTTCGCCTGCCACTTCCGTGCTATAATTTTCCTACCCTGAAACAAACATCTTATAATTGCCGTCTGGGTGTCCTTCAGCATATCATTTTTCTCAAATAAACTCAAAAGGCAGGTTCGGGCCTCCATCGCCAGTGAAGATCTAAATATTACATTGATTTCCTCCACTAGTTTTTCCCAATATCTATGTAACTTAGGGCATCACCAGAACATGTGTATCAGGTCGCCTCTTCCATCTCCACAACGCTGACAATTCGCCTCCTGCCTCTTTCCGAACCTGAATAATTTTTCTGGTGTATAGTAAAGTCTATAAATTAGGTACAGATGGGAGACCCCTTGTGATGGTGACAGAGATACCCTTGGGCCCAATGCTAGATTAAACTTCCATTGTTCCTCTGTTATGGTGCCGATCTCTTCCCCCCATTTAGTTCTCCTCTTGGGCTCTACCTCTCCCTCCTGCCCCGCCTTGATTATACTCCTGTACATTTCTGAAATCAGCCCTCTAGATCCCTTGCTATTTACCAATTTCCTTAGTAAGGGCATTTCACTCCACTCTATCTCTTTGCCCTTAAATTGTGCCTCCAAGGCATGTCTTACCTGCAAGTAGCCAAAGAGCAATCTATTGGGCACTGCAAACTCCTCTCTTAACTCTTGGAACAACTTCATCCTCCCTGCTCTATACATCTGCCTCAGACGGTGGATACCCCTCCTATCCCACTCTTCCATTTTCCCCATCACACTGAGCTCCTTCAGATTTTTGTTGTTCCATAACGGGGAAAATTCGGAGAACCCCGAGTATCCTAGTACAGCCTTTACCATCTTCCAGCTTCTGATCATTAACTGTGTTGTGGGGCAGCTATGTCCAAAGGATTCGGCCTCCACTGCCTCCACCTCTGTAGCATAACTGATGTTACTCATCCATAAGTTATCTCTTCCTGACCTTTCTTCAGGCACATTGCTGCCTCTCATAAACTGTATTTGGGCTGCTAAGAAGTAGCTCCAGGGGTCCGGCAGCGCCAGGCCTCCCTCCTCCCTCGGCCGCCACAGCGTTTTCAAACCTATCCTTGCCACACCATTTTTCCAGATTAATTCCCTGAACAGACTATCCAGCCTCCTAAACCAATGCCTTGGAATCCAGACAGGGGAATTCTGTAGTATAAATAAAATTTGTGGCATCCATATCATTTTGATAAGATTACATCTGCCGGCGACCGAGAGAGGAAGACCACCCCACACCCGACTCTTCTGCTTTAATTTTGTCAATAATGGTACTACATTGCCTGTTATGAACTGCCCTGGATCTTTTGTTATATTTACCCCCAGGTATCTCATTAGGCCGGCAGGTGTACTAAGATGGCCGCCGCTCCGGAGCTAGGCCGAAGCCGCGGCCTTTCCTATGGGCTCAATCCGCAGATCGGCACACCACGCGATCCGCAGATTGAGAGGCGAGAGCCAGATGCAGCCATCAAAAGAGCCACATCTGGCTCGCGAGCCATAGGTCCCCGACCTAATCTAACCTGCTCTGTGTTTATGACTAATTGATGGTGCATCTATCTAAGTTTTATATGGGGTACACACTATAATAATTTTTTTTTTTTTACCGTTCTGACAGGGTGACTGCTCTCCCACCAGAATACACTGATCAGCTCTGGCATTCATTGGCTGCCAGTGCTGATCGAATGCTGGTTTTCCAGCATGCTTGTTCAAAAGAAGCTGGTCGCAACACCGGCTTCGGTCGGACAGGGAGCTGTACACATTCAAGAGACTTTCAGCCTGTGTGTACCCTGCCTTAGTTTCATTCTTCTTGGTTCCTGTCTGTCTGCAGTTGTTTAATTATACAATACTTTAAATTGAATTGTCCTGCAAAACAAATCTATGCTTTCAGCAGCTTTGGTGAAGACTAGGGATGAGCCGAACACCCCCCTGGTTCGGTTCGCACCAGAACCTGCGAACGGACCGAAAATTCGCATGAACGTTAGAACCCCATTGACGTCTATGGGACTCGAACGTTCGAAATCAAAAGTGCTCATTTTAAAGGCTAATTTGCATGGTATTGTCCTAAAAAGGGTTTGGGGACCCGGGTCTACCCCAGGGGACATGTATCAATGCAAAAAAAACTTTTAAAAACGGCCGTTTTTTCGGGAGCAGTGATTTTAATGATGCTTAAAGTAAAAAAAAAAAAGTGAAATATTCCTTTAAATATCGTACCTGGGGTGTGTCTATAGTATGCCTCTAAAGTGGCGCGTGTATCCCGTGCTTAGAACAGTCCCTGCACAAAATGTCATTTTTAAAGAAAAAAATCTCATTTAAAACTGCTTGCGGGTTTAATGTAATGTCGGGTCCTGGCAATATGGATGAAAATCAGTGAGACAAACGGCATGGGTACCCCCCAGTCCATTACCAGGCCCTTTGGGTCTTGTATGGATATTAAGGGGAACCCCGCACCCAAATTAAAATAAGGAAAGGTGTGGGGCAACCAGGCCCTATATACTCTGAACAGCAGTATACAGGCGGTGCAAACAAGACAGGGACTGTAGGTTTGTTGTTAAGTAGAATCTGTTTGTAATTTTGAACGGGTACATTTTTAACGTGTTTAGCTCCAGCCAAAAAATCTTTTTTAAGCTTTTTGGAAAACATAGGTAAGGGTTATCACCCCTGTGACATTTGTTTTGCTGTCTGTCCTCCTCTTCAGAAGATTTCACCTCACTTTTTGTCCCAATGACAAATGTTTTTTGAAAATTTGGGTTTTTTTGTGGAACAAGGATTGGAAAGCATCAGTGGAAAGGAGAAATGTTTTTCCCATATTAACTTTTACAGGAGAGAATTTCCCTTCCTAGGGGTAGATTCCATCTCACTTGTTGTCTCCTTCCGTTTGCAAGTAGGAGTCGTTTGTAAGTTTGAAAGTAGGGGCCTGCCCTATATACTCAGCAGAAATTTGGGCCTTAGGTGTTGTTGTGGCCACAACACTGTAAGCCCTCACAGGGCCCTGCTGTGAAATATTAGATCAAGAATTGTAATTACATGCCCCTGTTGAACAGGGGCAGAAAAATTGGGCCTTTGGTGGTGGTGATGCTGGTGCCACAACACTGTAAGTCCTCACTCGCTCTAGATGGGTGCAGAAATGGGCACTGCTGTGAAATATTAGATCAAGAATTGTAATTACATGCCCCTGTTGAACAAGGGCAGAAAAATTGGGCCTTTGGTGGTGGTGATGCTGGTGCCACAACACTGTAAGTCCTCACTCGCTCTAGATGGGTGCAGAAATGGGCCCTGCTGTGAAATATTAGATCAAGAATTGTAATTACATGCCCCTGTTGAACAGGGGCTGAAAAATTGGGCCTTAGGTACTGGTGCTGGTGCCACAACACTGCAACCCCTCACAGATACTCTAGTTGGAACGCAGAAACGAGCCCTGCTGCAAAGTATTGCATCAAAAATTGTAATTACACGCCCCTGTTAAACAAGGGCTGAAAAATTGGGCCTTAGACACTGGTGGTGGCGCCCAGAACCAAAAATGTTCTTACAAGATATCGGCGTGATCATTGAGGAGGAAGAGGATAATTACTCAGGGATAGTCACTCAGCATCAGCATAGGCAGTCTTTGAAGGGATCTGAGATTTCAAAAAAAAATATTCGGTTACATCAGCATCAGGTGTTTGGTAGCTGGTGGTGATCCAAGACTGATTCATTTTTATGAAGGTCAGTCGATCGACCGAGTCGGTGGACAGACGCACCCTGTGATTGGTTACAAAGCCTCCAGCAGCACTGAATGTGCGTTCCGAAAGAACGCTGGATGCAGGACAGGCCAGTAGCTCAATTGCATACTGTGCAAGCTCTGGCCAGTGATCCATCCTCAAGACCCAGTAACCCAGAGGATTTTCGGTGGGAAAGGTGTCCAAGTCAGATCTTGCCCCTAGGTATTCCTGCACCATGTAAAACAGACGCTGGCGATGGTTGCTGGAACTGATCATACCTAGGGGCTGCGGACCAAAAAATTGTCTGAACGCATCGGTCAGACGGCCACCTTCTCCACCGCTCCTTCTTTGACTGACCGAAGCCTCAGCAACACGTTGTCCAGAAACAGGAGTTTGTAACCTCCCAGTCTCTGGGAACGCGTTGCACAGACCTTTCTGCAAGGCCTCCCGAAGATGTTTCATCCTCTGCTCCCTCTGCGATGGCAAGATAAGGTCCGCAACCTTACCCTTGTAACGTGGATCAAGGAGGGTTGCCAGCCAGTATTGGTCCTTCTCCTTGATACCACGAATACGAGGATCCTTACGCAGGCTTTGCAGGATCCGGGAGGCCATGCAGCGTAGGTTTGCTGAGGCATTCGGTCCGGAGTCCTCTGGGTCACGAAGGACGACATGGTCCGCAGCCACCTCCTCCCAGCCACATACAAGTCCATGTGTTTCTTGGGACTGATCCCTTAAAGACTGCTGCTGATGCTGAGTGCCAGGCTCCACCTTCATACTGACACAATCTTCCTCCTCCTCTTCCTGTGTGATCGGCGGGCACGCAGGAACACTGTCTGGATAAAGGGGGCCTTGAGAGCTAAGGAAGTCCTCCTCTTCCTGCCTCTGTTCTGCCTCAAGTGCCCTGTCCATTATTCCACGCAGTGTGTGCTCCAACAGGTGGACAAGGGGGACAGTGTCACTGATGCATGCACTGTCACTGCTCACCATCCTCGTGGCCTCCTCAAATGGTGACAGGACAATGCATGCATCCCTGATCATGGCCCACTGGCGTGGGGAAAAAAAAAAACAAGCTCCCCTGACCCTGTCCTGATGCCATAGTCGCACAGGTACTCATTGATGGCCCTCTGCTGTGTGTGCAGCCGCTGTAGCATGGCCAACGTTGAGTTCCACCTGGTGGGCATCTCACAGATTAGGCGGTTCTTGGGCAGGTTAAACTCCTTTTGGAGGTCCGCCAGCCGAGCACTGGCATTATATGACCGGCGGAAATGCACACAGACTTTCCTGGCCTGCCTCAGGACATCCTGTAAGCCCGGGTACCTGCCCAAGAACCGCTGCACCACCAAGTTAAGGACGTGAGCTAAACAGGGCACATGGGTCATTTGTCCTTGTCGGAGGGCAGAGAGGAAGTTGGTGCCATTGTCGCAAACCACCATTCCTGCCTTAAGTTGGCGTGGCGTCAACCACCTCTGAACCTGCCCCTGCAGAGCTGACAGAACCTCTGCCCCAGTGTGGTTCCTGTCCCCCAAGCACACCAGCTCAAGCACCGCATGGCATCTTTTGGCCTACGTACTTGCGTAGCCCCTTGAGCGGCTACGGAGCACCGCTGGTTCCGAGGACAAAGCACAGGAAGAGGCCATGGAGGAAGAAGAGGAGGAGGGGGTGGAGGAGAGAGGTGTGTCACAATCATTAGCATTTTGGAGGCGTGGTGGCGGAACAACCTCCAACACTACTGCACCTTGTCCTGCATCCTTCCCAGCTGCCAGCAGAGTCACCCAATGCGCCGTGAAACTTGGGTAACGTCCCTGTCCATGCCTGCTGGACCATGAGTCAGCGGTAATATGCACCTTACCGCTGACCGCCCTGTCCAGCGAGGCATGGACATTGCCTTCCACATGCCGGTAGAGAGCCGGAATCGCCTTCCGTGAGAAAAAGTGGCGTTTGGGTACCTGCCACTGAGGAACCGCACATTCCACAAACTCACGGAAGGGGGCAGAGTCTACCAACTGAAAAGGCAGCAGTTGAAGTGCTAGCAAGTTTTTGCCAAGCTAGCATTCAACCGCTGGGCATGTGGATGGCTGGGAGCAAACTTCTTTCGGTGGTGCAGCAGCTGGGGCAGGGAAATTTGCCTGGTACAATCTGACGTCGGTGTACCAAAAGCAGATTGCCCACAAGTACTTGGCTGTGACACACCTAATTCTACACCTTCATTCCTCTCAGTGCAGGTCTCAGAGAGGACTGAAGGTATAGTGGGGTTGGAGATCTCAGCTGATGAGGAGCAAGGAGAGGTCCTCTTTGTTCTTTGGTGTGGGTCTTTTAGATACGCTTGCCAATGAACTGCATGGCAGGTCAACATATGTCTGGTCAAGCATGTGGTACCCAAGCGGGAGATGTTTTAGCCACGCGAGATACGCTTGAGACATATGTTGCAAATAGCGGTGCGATCTGATGCACTCGTCTCAAAAAAGGCCCACACCAAAGAACTTTTTGAATAATGCGCAGACTGCAGCACCCTGCACATGTGGAGCTTTGGGGTGTGATGCAGTCAATGTGCTGCCCTTAGGCTGGCCCCTGGAGGGCATCCTGCCTCATTGGTGATGTGCCGCCTCCTCCTCCTCTCTCCTATCAGGCACCCACGTTGAGTCAGTGACATCATCCCCTCCCTCCTCATCACTGGAGCAAACCTGGCAGTATGCTGCAGCAGGGGGAGCATGACTGCCAGATTGCTGTCCTTCTTGGGCACCCCCTTTGTCCGTGCTCACGTTACTGCCTTCATCGAGCTCAGTATCATCATCAGAGCCTTCCAAACGCTGGGCATCCTCCTGGAGCATGTACCCAACACTGTGGTCAAACAGTTCGAGGGACTCCTCAGGAGGACATGGTGGGGCTAGGGAAGGAGTCACTGATGACATTGAGCCAAGGGAAGAGGCCGCTGCTTTGCCAGACAAAGTACCCTGGGCATGGGTGAGAGAGGATGAGGAGGATGAGGACGGCTTGGTCATCCACTCGACCAAGTCTTCCGCATGTTGCGGCTCAACGCGGCCAGCTGCCGAAAAAAAGGCCAAACGTGTCCCACGGCCACGTGCTGATGAGGATGCACCGTCTCCACGACCATCACTAGACACAGAGCCTGCTTGCCCTCTTATTGGCTTGTGACTGTCTGCCTCTCCTTCTTGGCCTTCCAGACATGCTAATGGCCTGTAGCTGCACTAAGCTGGGATATATATATATATATATGTACTGATACTGCAGCTAGCAAAATCAACTGCCTGCCTGTAGTATGAGAACACCACCAACCTTCTACAGGTAGCTTTAGCTGAACACTGTGCAGAGCTCGCAAAAAAATAACTTGTAGCTTTTTTAGCTGCCTGCGGTAGTGATAGGATCAGGAAAACACCACCAACCTTCTACAGGTAGCTTTAGCTGAACACTGCAGAGCTCGCAAAAAAATAACTTGTAGGTTTAGCTGGACACTGTGAGGAGGACGCACCACGCTAACTTGTAGTTTTAGCTGAACACTGTGAGCAGGACGCACCGCACTAACTTGTAGGTTTAGCTGAACACTGTGAGGTGGACGCACCGCACTAACTTGTAGTTTTAGCTGAACACTGTGAGCAGGACGCACAGCACTAACTTGTAGTTTTAGCTGAACACTGTGAGCAGGACGCACCGCACTAACTTGTAGTTTTAGCTGAACACTGTGAGCAGGACGCACCGCACTAACTTCTAGGTTTAGCTGAACACTGTGAGGTGGACGCACTGCACTAACTTGTAGGTTTAGCTGAACACTGTGAGGTGGACGCACCGCACTAACTTGTAGTTTTAGCTGAACACTGTGAGCAGGACGCACAGCACTAACTTGTAGTTTTAGCTGAACACTGTGAGCAGGACGCACCGCACTAACTTGTAGGTTTAGCTGAACACTGTGAGGTGGATGCACCGCACTAACTTGTAGTTTTAGCTGAACACTGTGAGCAGGACGCACTGCACTAACTTGTAGCTTTAGATGAACACTGTGCAGAGGTCTCACTACACTAACTTGTAGGTTTAGCTGAACACTGTGAGCAGGACGCACAGCACTAACTTGTAGTTTTAGCTGAACACTGTGAGCAGGATGCACCGCACTAACTTCTAGGTTTAGCTGAACACTGTGAGGTGGAAGCACCGCACTAACTTATAGTTTTAGCTGAACACTGTGAGCAGGATGCACCGCACTAACTTGTAGGTTTAGCTGAACACTGTGAGCAGGACGCACAGCACTAACTTGTAGTTTTAGCTGAACACTGTGAGCAGGACGCACCGCACTAACTTGTAGGTTTAGCTGAACACTGTGAGCAGGACGCACCGCACTAACTTGTAGGTTTAGCTGAACACTGTGAGCAGGACGCACCGCACTAACTTCTAGGTTTAGCTGAACACTGTGAGCAGGACGCACCGCACTAACTTGTAGGTTTAGCTGAACACTGTAAGGTGGACGCACCGCACTATCTTGTAGGTTTAGCTGAACACTGTGAGGTGGACGCACCACACTAACTTGTAGGTTTAGCTGAACACTGTGAGCAGGACACACCCCACTAACTTGTAGGTTTAGCTGAACGCTGTGAGCAGGACGCACCCCACTAACTTGTAGTTTTAGCTGAACACTGTGAGCAGGACGCACTGCACTAACTGTAAATAGTCTAGCTGCCTGACTGTGGTACTAATAGGATCAAAAGAACACCAGCAATTTTCTTCAGGTAGCTGTAAATACTGTAACAAGACAAGCCTGCCTGTCAGTAAGAAGATAACAGGAACGGATCTAGCTAAACTGAATACAGTGTGTGTATGTATATATATATATATATATATATATATATATATATATATATATATATATATATGCAACACCTGGGATGCATATATATATATATACACAATACACTGTAAGTGCAGCTAACTGACTGAGTGTTCTGCCTAATCTATCTAACTCAAATCAAATGACACTATCTGTCTCTCTATCTATGAATGCCGGAACACACACTACACAGGGCAGCTGTGCAGGCGGCCTTATATAGTGTGGGGCGTGTACTAAATCCCCTGAGCCATAATTGGCCAAAGCCTCCTTGGCTTTGGCCAATTACGGCTCTCTGTTCAGACGGCGCTGTGATTGGCCAAGCATGCGGGTCATAGTGCATGCTTGGCCAATCATCAGCCAGCAATGCACTGCGATGCCGCAGTGAATTATGGGCCGTGACGCGCCACACAAATTTGGCGCGAACGGCCCATATCGTTCGCAATTCGGCGAACGGGCGAACAGACTATGTTCGAGTCGAACATGGGTTCGACTCGAACACGAAGCTCATCCCTAGTGAAGACTAAGTATTCTCGGTCCCTGGTCCCCATTGCAGAAGATTTATTATCTAGCTTATGGTGTTCTGCTGTCTGTCTCCTTTGCTTTTCTTTGTGTTTGCACTGTGCACGTTTCTGTTCCTGCCTTTGATCTCTACTGCATAACTATCATGAAGTTTCCTTCGCTCCAGGAGTTCCTAAAACCCCAAGATATGGCCATTAGTCATCTGCTACCCATGATGGTGAGATCACTTTATTCCCTTGGAAAATAGTTACAGTATATGTTTCCAAGTTGTTTCTGGGGCCTTGAAACATGCAGCCTCCTGTAAGACAGTCATCTCAGGGTTATATTCATTAATGATGAAAGAAATGAACATGAAATTGACATTCAGCCAGCTCTTTGATTTGCACTGTGAAAAGGATCATGTACAGCAACACTTTATCTTAAGAAAATAGAAAACTTCTATATAGTACAAAGAAATTAGTCTAAGTCTTGTAGATCAAGTGAGGAGTTTAGGCTACATTAGCTTATTTTTAAGCTCCTAGCAGCTGCTTTGAGCATTTTTTTTCTGCCCCTAGAAGCAAATAGTGTTATCCTATGTGTCCATGCACACTATTTTAGGCTAGAAGCGTTTTGCAAGCTTCAGCTGCTAGGAGCATGTTTGCCTATTTGGGAGCAATTTGCCAGAAGGAAAAAAGCTGACAGCTCCTATAAGCTCCAACATTTTTTTTTTCTTAGCCAGTGGCCCACCGGCATCCCTAACAACCAGTGTATAGCTGGTTGTTAAAGTGAAGTTCCACACAAAAGTGGAACTTCTGCTTTAAGGACTCCTGACCCCCTGACATGCCACACATGGCTTGTCGTTTTTTTTTTGGGGGGGTACCCAGTTTTGACAGGTACCCAGCTCCCACTTCCGCTTGGAGCGTTGCAGTGCCACAAGCGGAAATTCTCCTCTCCCCCTCCCTGCAATCATCTGGGACACGTCACAGGTCCCAGAAGATTGCCCGGCCTTTCAGGACGTGTGGCGAGCACCCGGCTGTGAAGCCGCAAGCTGTCACAGCCTGTTGACCCACACTAAAATGCCTGCGCCATGAAGAGAAGCGAGGCTGACTTTTAATAAACACAGAAATGGCTGGAACTCATCTTTAACCACTTGCCAACGCTGCACGCCGATATACGTCAGCACAATGGCAGCGGTGGGCAAGTGGGCGTACCTGTACATCCCCTTTAAGAGCTGGGGATAGCAGGCGTACGCTCGCCGCGCACAGCATGACCGTACCGATCGTGTCACGGAGCCTCAGAACGTGGAAGTACCTATGTAAACAAAGCATTTCCCCATTCTGGCTTGTGTCATGACAGATAACCGCTCCCTGTCATCGGGATTGATGATCGCTGTCATGTGACTTGAAGCCCACCCCCCTACAGTTAGAATCACTCCCTAGGACACACCTAACCACTTCATCGCCCCCTAGTGGTTAATCCCGTCACTGCCAGTGACATTTACACAGTAATCAGTGCATTTTTATAGCACTGATCGCTGTATAAATGACAATGCTCCCAAAATAGTAGGAGAATTCTTATCATCACAGAGTGGCACTGTGGATACGGTGCATAGATAATTAATGCCATGTCCCGATATTGGAAATCATTAGAGAATAGTTTGGAATGATGGACTTTATAGGCATAACACAAAAGATTATAAAAGTTTAAATATTTATTACAAAAAATGTAATTAAAAACATGTACATAGACTTACATATAATCATAAATACCTAGGAGCAAATTCAATACACTATCTACATATTAAATATATGTGAAAACAAGGTATTTCAAGCATTTAACTTGTTCGATCGTAACAGGTTTCAAAGGAGACAGTGTAAAAAATAGCTTGACTTGCTCTACATGTTACGCGTTCAGTAACGCTTCCTCAGGAGCTTTTGGCATATTCTATGAACACAAAAATAGACATAAGTTTATTGCATTCTACATTAAGGAAAAGAAAGAAAAAATACTGTATCATGTATCTGTATATAGAGTATGATATTACCACCCCTGTGAGGTAAAAACAATTAAAAGCATGTCTCTATGCCATGGCGCCAGACCTCTAATGGCAAGTAGGGGTACAGAGGGAAAAGTCTATATAGAAAAAGAGCATGGAGAGAGAGGAGAAAGAGAGAGCAAAGAAAAAGAGAAGGGAAGGGAGACAAAAACAAGGAAGAAAAGAAAGGAAAAAGAAAAAAGAAGAAGAAAATTAGAAGAAGAAGAAAAGGAAAGGGGCTGGAATATGCGATATGGGACTATGGGGACAGATGTATTGTAAAGATGGTTGAGACAGTAAAAATAGGTTTAATAATATAAAGTTGTCAAAAAATAGACATAACCAGGCATTTACTTACATTTTCCACAAAGAAAGTAGTAAGATAAGGCAAATGGGCTGTGCTGTCCTCAACCTCAATGGACGTCCACAAAAGAAGGTCCCCAAATTGAATAATGCGATCTATATATATATATATATATATATATATATATATATATATATATATATATATATATATATATATATACACATGTATAAATAATGTAGATTCAGTGCCATGTAGTTAATTGAGTTTAGAGAAGGGGGGGGGGATGAAAAAGGAGGAGGATTGCAAGAAAAACAAAATGTGTAGTCCCTGACAGATGCCCTCTAACAGGAATCTGTCAGGGAGTACACCTGCAACACCCCCACTAATGCTGCTTTGGGATGCCCTAGACTGACCCAGCTTTTACTTGGCCGCATTGGATGATATCATTATCCCTGGTACAAATTTATTGCCAATTTTTTGCTGGACTTGGCTGATTTTGGATTTGCTGGGTGAGATGATCACTATTATATCTACACATTTTGTTTTTCTTACAATCCTTCTCCTTTTTCACCCCCCCCCCCCCCTCTCTAAACTCAATTAACTACATGGCACTGAATCTACATTATTTATATATGTGTGTATATATATATATATATATCACATTATTCAATTTGGGGACCTTCTTTTGTGGACGTCCATTGAGGTTGAGGACAGCACAGCCCAACTGCTTTATCTTACTACTTTCTTTTTTGTTTTTCCCTTTGTGGAAAATGTTAGTAAATGCCTGGTTTTGTCTATTTTTTGACAACTTTATATTAATAAACCTATTTTTACTGTCTCAACCATCTTTACAATATATCTGTCCCCATAGTCCCATATCGCATATTCCAGCCTCTTTCCTTTTCTTCTTCTTCTAATTTTCTTCTTTTTTCTTTTTCCTTTCTTTTCTCCCTTGTTTTTGTCTCCCTTCCCTTTTCTTTTTCTTTGCCTCTCTCTTTCTCCTCTCTCTCCATGCTCTTTGTCTATATAGACTTTCCCTCTGTGCCCCTACTTGCCATTAGAGGTCTGGGGCCATGGCATAGAGACATGCTTTTAATTGTTTTCACCTCACAGGGGTGGTAATATCATACTCTACAGATACAGTATTTTTTCTTTCTTTTCCTTAATGTAGAATGCAATGAACTTATGTCTATTTTTTTGTTCATACTTGTAGAATATGCCAAAAGCTCCTGAGGAAGCGTTACTGAACGCGTAACATGTAGAGCAAGTCAAGCTATTTTTTACACTGTCTCCTTTGAAACCTGTTACGATCGAACAAGTTAAATGCTTGAAATACCTTGTTTTAACATATATTTAATATGTAGATAGTGTATTGAATTTGCTCCTAGGTATTATTTATGATTATATGTAAGTCTATGTACATGTTTTTAATTACATTTTTTGTAATAAATATTTAAACTCTTTTATAATCTTTTGTGTTATGCCTATAAAGTCCATCATTCCAAACTATTCTCTAATGGGTCCCAAAATAGTGTCAAAAGTGTCCGCCGTAATGTCGCAGTCCCGATAAAAAGCGCAGATCGCCGCCATTACTAATAAAAAAAAATTATAAATAAAAATGCCATAAAACTATCCCCTATTTTGTAGACGCTATAACTTTTTCGCAAACCAATCAATATACGTTTATTGCGATTTTTGATTTTTTTTTTTTTACCAAAAATATGTAGATACATATTTGTACATACATGTACATATTGGCCTAAACTGAGGAAAAAAATAGTTTATTTTTTCGGGGGATCTTTATTATAGCGAAAAGTAAAAAAAAAAGGCTTTTTTTTTTCAGAATTGTCGCTCTTTTTTGTTTATAGCGCAAAAAAAAAAAACGCAGAGGTGATCAAATACCACCAAAAGAAAGCTCTATTTGTGGGGAAAAAAATTGTCTTTACTCTGGGTGCAACGTCGCACGCCCGCGCAATTGTCAGTTAAAGCGACGCAGTGCCGAATCGCAAAAAGTGCTCTGGTCAGGAAGGGGGTAAAATCTTCCGGGGCTGAAGCGGTTAAGGAGTGGGCTGGCAAGCCAGCCGTCACATTAACAGATGACTCATCAGCTTTTACTGGGTCCCCCACAAAACAATTGGGGGAAAAAAACAGCGTAGGGTCCCCCCCAATCCATACCAGGCCCTTTCCAGTCTGGTATGGGTGTTAAGGGGAACCCCAGCCGATGCCCCACTTCCAGATTCCGAGAAGTCACCCCCGCACCCCCACAATCACCGGGCCAGGGTTGTGGGGAAGAGGCCCTTGTCCTCATTAACATGGGGACAATGTGTTTTTGGGTAAGGCCCTCCTATCCTAAAGCATCCCCCACGTTGAAGACACGTGGCCTGGTATGGTTCAAGGGGGGGTGGCTCGCCCCCCCTTTCCTGGTCTGCCAGTCTACATGCTCAGATAAGTCTGGTATGGATTTTGGGGGGGACCCCACGCATTTTTTAAAAAAACTTTTGGTGTAGGTTTACCTTTAAAATCCACACCAGACCTGAAGGGCTTGTTATGGATTGGGTCCGACAGTTTTTTCTCAATTTTTTATTGGCGACAATTGTTTTGTACATTCTGTACCCCGCTGACAGCAGATGAGTCATCCGCTTGCCAGCCCACTTCTAAACAACCAGCTATTCACTGTTTGTTAAGGACGCCAGTGGCCGCTTGCTCCTTGGAGAGGTATGGGAATGCAAAAATAGGTAACACGTGCTACCCTCATACCTGCATTGCATTTCTTCCTTTTCTTAGCCCTTTAGTTTTTGCAGAATAGTCTTTTTGAAGTGTCCAGAATCAGCCTCTAATGGTTCTTTCTCAGTTCAAAAGTTTCCAAGGGGTGGATACAGCTCCACAATCCAGCCACTCCTTCACTTCCTCCCCCTGTAGGACATGTGGGTGTGTTTGGTGAAGAGGTACACAGTCAGGCTGCTATCTAGAACGGGCACATTCTTCAGATCGATGTTTCCATGGCAGCGTGTCCCCATCTAAAACCCGGAAGCAGAGAGAGTGTGATACAAGCAGTGAAATCCTCACCTTTCCCTGGCTGTTATCTGCAAGCTGTCCTCTCCCCTGGGCTTTGATGTTCCTTCCTGTGTCCTCAGAATCCCCCCCCCCCCACTCATTCATTCAAAGTTCATGTCAGTGTCTCCTCCAGCCGATGGGGAATTGTCACTGAAAACTTCTATGAACACAGGTACTCTCTCTACACACAGCACTGTGTTATATCAAAAGAGGAGACATGGTGAGGAGCATAGTGACCTGTGTCTGTTCTCTGAAATAAACACAGTGCTATGTGTATAGAACATATCTGTGTACAGTACATAGGAGAGGGAGACTGACTACTCCCCCACATCTAAAGTGCCCCCACTATGTCCCCAGAGTCTCCTTTATTGTACATACAAATCTTCCCTCTGTCACTGATGTCACCCCCATATTTTTTTGCGCTATAAACAAAAAAAGAGCGACAATTTAAAAAAAAAAGACTATTTTTTACTTTTTGCTATAATAAATATCCCCAAAAATGTTTTAAAAAAAACAAATTTCTTCATCAGTTTAGGCCAATATGTATTCTTCTACATATTTTTGGTAAAAAAGATTGCAATACGCGTATAGTGATTGGTTTGCGCAAAAGTTATAACGTCTACAAACTATGGGAAAGATTTATAGCATTTTTATGGCAATATAATGATATATTTTTTTTTTTTGTAGTAATGGCGGTGATTTGTGATTTTTAGCGCTACTGCGACATTGCGGTGATTTTGGGACCACTGACTTTTATACAGCGATCAGAGCTATAAAAATGCACGGATTACTGTGTCAAGGGGTTAAATGTGTTCCCTCGTAAGTGTTTCTTACTGTGGGGGATGGGACTGACTGGTGGAGGATACATATGGCTGTTTGTAATTACTACAAACAGCAGATGTGTCTCTTCTCCCCTGTCAGAACAGGAATTTCTGTGTTTACACACACACAAATCCCCATTCTGGCGATCGCGCCCGCCGGACACGCACATCAGGTCCACCCGCTGTGCAGGGGTGCGCACCTGCTATGGCTCTTAAAGAGGAGGACGTACCCATACGGCGATTTGCGTGAAAGTGCCACTTTGCCAACGTATATCGGCTCCAGCCTGTTGGCCTGTGGTTAATGAGCAATAACTTTTCCCCCTAATAGGCTGCTCAGACTGGTTACCGATCAAGTGTTCAGGTCCTGCCCACAACACTTTGTAACCACCTCCAGAGCGCAGAGCAATCTCCAGAGGGTGCTATAGGTTAAAAAAAGGGATTTTAATTAACATAATACTGGCAGAGAACGGCTTAGGAGGGTGTTAATCTATACTGAGGAAGAAGCTGTTAAAGCTGAATTTCGGGTATATTTTTATTTTGTATAGTTACATTGGTCCAGCCTGGACCAATATAAGCATGCATATTTCATACCTGGCTGATCCCTGAGGAAGTGGAGAATCAATATAGCACTTGCTGCCATTCAGAGACTGGGTGGCATTTAGAGAACCAATGCAAAGCATTCTCTGATTGGATGTGGTGGAGAGGTGGGGCAGTGACATCACAATCTCCACCTTGTCCAATCTTATACACACTGAGAAAAATACAAGGTGTTCTTTGAATGGCACCCATGCCAAGCAGGTGACCTGCTGTGGTTACTAAGCAGTAGGGCAACTGCTCAGCACAGGAGCCAGAAGACAACATAATATAAAACCTTGAGATGTTGCAAGGAAATAATGGATAAATTCCATGGCAGCATTGGAATGTCCATTCTACTTTACCACAGTAATGTGTAATACAGTTTGGCATGCTATTATACCTTACATACACTATATTGTCAAAAGTATTGGGACACCTGCGTTTACACACACGCACTTTTTTTTTTTTTAACATAAAGTTTTTTTATTTAATAAAAGCAAATGCAAAAGAAAACATACAGTTGATACATTGTGCAGTGGTTACAGTACAAGGTGTACAGATGTTTAGCAGCAGATGTCACAGAGCAAGTCTTATAATACATGTATAAGCAGCAGAAGTAGGTCAGTAGGAACAAGGATGGGGGTGGGGGGGGTATACATGAATTGAGACCACTATGGCTACATCCCTTCTAAAACCTCTTCATCATTTCCTTAATATTGGACTAGTGACTTCGGCTTCTTGTACCATATAGCTATAAACAATAAGGCATAGGAGGGGCTCCCTTGGTTCACATCTGGTCCATCGCAGGGATCAGCAAATTAGAGATATATTACACAGTTCAGAGTCGATATGCCCACTGCACATGGGGGGGGAGTCTCCCATCCGCATGCCAGCTCTCTATTCTAGGTCTAGATGTTCCGCACCTATCCAAGGATCCCAGATTTTCCCAAATTTTTTTGGGCAGTTTCGGCCTAGATAAGTTAGCTTATATATCGGTAGTGCCTTATTGATGAGGTTTTTCCAAAAACCTATTGATGGGGGGGCAGAACCCTTCCAGTGCATCAAGAGCGCCTTTCTGGCGTAGAAGGCTGCGTAAAATACGAAGAGTTTTTTAGCTCGGGAAGCATCTAGTGTGTCAACTATTCCGAGTAGTAAGGGTAATGGGTCACAGGGAACTTTTAATTTACCAACTCGATTGATCGTATTAACTACTCCCCTCCAGAACGTCTGTATATAGCGGCAAGACCAAACCACATGGAAGAAGGAGCCTTCCTCCGCTGCACATGTGGTACAAACTGGGTTATTAGTGGGGTATATTTTGGCTAGACGCTGAGGGGAGAAGTAGGCTCTGTGCAAGAATTTTAGCTGGACAAATCTGTCTCTGGCAGAAATCACCAGGGGCAAGTATTGCTGGATACCCTCCTCCCAATCATCATCAGCCAGCGAAGGAATGTCCCCCTGCCAAACCGAAAACAGCTGCGAGACTTTAGACGTGTCCAGGCCCGCCAGGGTCGTGTATATATTGGATAGGACTTTTCCCTCACCCTCCTCGCCCAGCAGTCGCTCAAGCCCAGTAGTCATGAGTGTCGGGGGTGTGAGAAATTGGGAGTGGTACGCATGTCTGAGCTGTAGGTATCTGAAGAACATGTTGTTGGGTAGTCCTTTTTGTTGTTTTAGGGTATCAAAGGGAAGTAGGCCGTCCCGCGACACTATGTCCGCCACAGTGGTTATTCCGTAGCGGGCCCATAGCACTGGGTCCGGGATGGTCTGGAAGTGCGGTAGTCTCGGATTCCCCCACAGTGGTGTACGGGGGGACCAACTGTCCGCCCCTCTAGTTTTGCCCCTAACCATTTCCCAAACCTTCAGAGTAGTTTTCATTGAGGTGGTAACACCCGGGCTGGATCTGGGCCCTCTGTGTATCAGATTTCTTAGTTCTGAGTATGAGCCCAGCAAGGCCACCTCCAAAGTGGAAGCAGGATTCGCTGGCTCCTCCGACAGCCACCAGCGGAGGGTAACCAACACCGCCGCCCAATAGTACTTCTGGAAGCACGGTAAAGCAAGTCCCCCTAGTGTCAGAGGGAGTTGTAGAGTAGATTTGGAGATTCTGGGTATGCTACCGTTCCATATAAACGCAGTGATCACGGTGTCAATTTTTTTAAAGAAAGTGTTCGATATGTGTACAGGTGTCTGTCTAAAGACATAAAGAAATTTCGGTAATATGGACATTTTTATCAGGTTCACCCTGCCTACTGGGGTCAAAGGCAGTGTTTTCCAAATGGTGCATTTTTGAGTCAGAGTAGACATTATAGGAGATAGGTTAAGGGGAATAAATTGCGCAAAGTCTCTATGTATTTCTATTCCCAGATACCTAAATTGAGAGACCCTTCTGAGGGGAGTGTTTGCAGGTATCGAATCTTCCCCCGGATGTAATGCAAAAATTACCGATTTGTTCCAGTTAACACAGACGCCAGAGAACCCACCAAAGACATTAATAAGTGACAGGGCAGCACCCAGGGAATCCCTGGTATTTCTAAGGTATAACAGGGTGTCATCTGCGTATAGGGATATCTTTTCAAGTACCGTGCCAATCAAAATACCGGTAACTGCAGGGGAGGATCGAAGGAGGATTGCCATTGGTTCTATGGCCAGGGCAAACAGGGCAGGGGAAAGTGGGCAGCCCTGCCTGGTACCCCTATGCAGATAGAAGGGTGGCGAGATTGTCGTTCACGTACGGACCCTAGCCCGTGGAGAGGTATAAAGGGTTTGTACCCAAGATATAAATTTAGGGCCAAGGCCGAACCGACGCAGGACCTCCCATAGGTAACACCACCCTACTGAGTCGAATGCTTTCTCAGCATCCAGGGAGGCCACTGCGTCGGACTCCGCCAAATATTCCCTGGCACCCATGACCGTGTATAGTCTACGAAGGTTAATATCTGTCCCCTTACGTGGCATAAAGCCAGTTTGATCTTCATGAACCATATTATGTATAACTCCATTGAGTCTTTTAGCTAATATCTTGGCAATTATCTTGGCGTCTGCGTTAAGTAGAGATATGGGGCGGTAGGAGGTGCAAAGCTCAGGGTCTTTACCCGGCTTAGGTATGACCACTATTATTGCCTCTGTCATGGACGGCGGTAGTGTAGAGTCTTTCAGGGTCCCCATAATCATCTCGTGCACTTTAGGTATCATTTGCTCCCCATGCTGTTTATAAAATTCAGGAGGGAGGCCATCCGAGCCCGGAGTCTTCCCTACCTGAAGTTCGCCTATGGCCTGTTTCACCTCCTCTAAGGAGATGGGTGCGTCTAAGCTGTCTCTGGTCTCCTCAGTAAGTGTCGGAAAGGCGAGCTGACTAAGGAAGGAGTCCAGCTCCTCCGCTGAGTAGTCCGCCCTGGAGG
Organism: Lithobates septentrionalis; assembly: GCA_037952835.1. Classification (NCBI taxonomy): domain Eukaryota; kingdom Metazoa; phylum Chordata; class Amphibia; order Anura; family Ranidae; genus Lithobates; species Lithobates septentrionalis. The sequence goes on from JBBDGP010000129.1 coordinate 1,927,098, forward strand.
AATATAGGGATTTATAGTATGTGGCAAAACAAGCATTGATAGCAACTGGATCGGTCACCAGATTCCCATCATCAGTTTTAATACGGGCTATGGTAGACGTAGGCTGTTGTTCCCTCGCCAACCAGGCCAGCAGGTGTCCTGTCTTTTCTCCCTGTTCAAATATACGCTGTGTCTGTGTCAGCTGTTGTTTTTTAGCCCCCGCTATTCGGAGGAGCATCACCTCGCGATGCGCCGCCTGCATATCAGACAAGGTAATTGGGTTCTGTGTCTGGATATATCGGGACTCAAGGTCTTGTGCCCTGTTCTCAGCCTCCTCAATGGAGACCCTGGCGTCACGTCTGGCAAGGGAAATCGCGGTCTGATAGCTTCCCCGAGTATAAGCCTTAAAGGCATCCCATCTAATAGGCAGCACCGAGGAGCTAGCATTAGAGGTCCAGAAATCTGCTATAGATGTATCTATGCTTGTCGCAACACTCTCCTCCGAGATCCAATATCGGGACACCCTCCACAGTCTCTCTGAGGGGGGAGTCTGTGTTTGCAAGGTAAGAAGCATAGGGGAGTGGTCCGATATGCCCCTAGGTAGCATTTTTACCTCTATGACACGAGGGAGCAACCCCCCAGCAATGTAAATCAAGTCTATCCTGGATAGTGTACGATATGAGGCAGACTGGCAGGTAAATGCTCTATCACGTGGGTATTTCCACCTCCATACGTCCACCAAACCATATAAGGTGGCCCACCTACTAAGGGGAGAGTCAGATCCCATCCCTGAATTCAATCTATCCACGGATGGGTTCGGAGCCATATTGAAATCCCCAGCTATAACAAGATTGTCCGTGGAATATGAAGCAAGTATAGGAGTCAGGAATTTGAGGAGAGACATAGTAGCCGGAGGGGGCACATATAAACCCATAATTAGCATCTCAACAGTATCTATCACAGCGTGTAACAAAACAAATCTGCCCTCCGGATCAGTCCTGACAGCAAGTAGGGTAAAGGACAGGGATTTGTGTATTAATATATCGAGTGATAGGAGTGCCCTATCCATGGTTTTTTAAGACCAAGGACTTTCCTGCCCACAAGGTGGGTCTCCTGAAGTATACATATGTGCGGGCTATGTTTTTTTAAATACGTAATGACCAAGGTTCCCTTTATTTTATCATTTAAACCCCTAACATTCCACGATATAATTCTCAGAGGCGCCATAGCCTTAAAAACAACAAAATTTTAGGATGGGAGTATCGACAGGACTGACCCGGAGAGGGGGACATAACCTCCAATATACATGAGTACATTCGTAACATCTTGATCAGCAGGCCCCAGGCGGAACCAGGGGCCAGAAAAGATAACCTAAGTAGACCACCGCATATAGTCGTATCAACCTGAATAAAACCAAAACAAAAGGGAACCAAAGGAAAAAAGCAACAAAAAAAGGGAGCAACCGCATCCCAAAAACCCAACCCCCCCTCCCCGCACATCCGTTGGGGAACTCGGAGTGCTTGTATCCCAAACTGATCCCATTATGTTGTAGGAAAGTCTCCTGTGAGAGCAATGGAGAGGCAGGCGGCCTTCCCTCACACAAGCGTTACTACTTCCCACAAGATTGGAGATCTCCGCCCCCACGCCTACAACACAGCAGCATATAAATGGAAAATAGGATTAAATAGTAAATGGAGGAAAAAAAAAAGAAAACCCCCAAAAAAGCTCTTGCAAAATATTATAGCGGCAGTTGAAATCTTCTAATGCATAATTTGCATGGCAGAGTTGGGCTTAAAAAATAAAAAAACACCTAATATGAATTAGGGGCACAAACTTCGTTATTTAACCAGTCTACCATCCGCAAACACAGGGAAAGAGTCCATCCACCTAATGGTGTCACTGGCATGCAACTCCCTTAAGGGGAAGAAGCTTTTACAAAACCCATCTGGCATTCTGAACACACTTTTCTAGTGCATAGTTTGTGAGGCATAGTTAGGCTTGAAAAATAAAAAAAACACCTAGTATAGACTAGGGGCACAAGCTTGATTGTTTAGCCAGGTTAACCTTAGCAGATATAATACTTCCCTTTAGCAGTGTCTAGGACATGCAATTCCCTCATATAGAACACACTCCTGCAAGGTAAATAACAGTGTTGAAACTTGTCTAATGCATAGTTTGCAGGTCAAAGTTGTTCTTCAAAATAAAAAAACGCCTAGTTTGAGCTAGGGGCACATACTTCATCATTTAACACGTTTACCATCCGCAGATATAAGGAGAACAGTTTGTCCCCCTAATAGTGCCACTAGTGTACAAATCCCTCAACGGAGGGAAACTTCTGCAAATTAATTATAGCAGCCTTTAAACTTGTCAGATGTATGGTTTGTAAGGCAAAGTTAAACTGGAAAATAAAAAAACACCTAGTAAGAACTAGGGGCACACACTTCATCTCTGAGCCGGCTTAGCCTTCACTGATATAGGGAGAACAATCTATCCCTCTAGCAGTGGCGTGAGCGTACAAGTCCCTTAGAGTTGCCTCGTGGTGATCCAGTAGATTCCGGCCCTGTTCATGGATTTCCCCTCCCCCCCACATGCTGGAAGGGCCATCCGCAAGGGAAGAGCACCGTTCCCTCCCATCACTACCGATGGTATGAGTTGACCACATAGCAACCTTGCAGTGATGTAAGATGTAGAAGGTCCGCTGCAGCAACGCTGCAAGATGTTGTCCTGTGTCAGCAGATAGAGGTTAGAAAAGAAAAATTGTGTAGCAAGGGACGAGGGCATGAAAACGAGCGTCTAGTGTGCTCCCGGGTCACTCACTTCGGTACTAGCCAGCGTAGCAGTTCCAGATAGGAGAAAAGCCCATTGTTTCCCCCCTGCACTACCCCAGGGGAGCATGTTCCACATAGCTGCCTCAGGGAGAATAATAAGGGGTGGGTTAAGTACAACATCTCAACAGTACATCCTCCGGCATGTGAGAGTCTCCGTCTATGTATAGTAGCAGGGAGTAAGATGTAGGTTGCAGTCACATCCTTCCATCCCGTATATTCGGGTGGTTGCCATCCAAGTCGTCTGGAGGGGGAAGGTCAGTCAGCAGTCGGATACTGTGGGCAAAGTAATCCTTCTCCCTCCGATGCGAGAAAGCAAGGGGAGATAGAGGTTAGGGAGGGAGAACAGGATAGGCCAGTCTGTACCGGATCAGTCGTGAGGCTTATACGTTACCGGGCACGGGGAAGGCCGTCCAGCCACTGAGAGGCATCCTCTGGGGAGGTGAAATAGCGGGTAGATTCACCGTCAATAACCCGGAGGCGAGCCGGAAAGAGCATGCTATACTTGAGCCCTTTTGTGCGAAGCTGTGCTTTAACATGATCAAAAGTCCGTCTGAGCCGTTGCGTATCGATAGAGAAGTCCGGAAATAGCATTAGCTTCGTATTGTCAAAGCGCAATTCAGGAACTTTGCGGGCTTCTCGTAGTGCCAGGTCCCGGTCTTGGAAATTCAAAAGTCTAAATATAAACGTACGCGGGGGGGATCCCGGAGGGCCTCGCACAGGAGGCATTCGATGGGCTCTCTCTATAACAAAGTGTGTGGAGAACTGGGCCTGCGGAAGCAGGGTACGGAGCAGTTGTTCAGTGAAGGCCGCGGGGTCTTGGCCCTCTGCTCCCTCCGGTAGCCCCACGAGCCGCAAGTTGTTCCGTCGGCTCCTGTTCTCCCCATCTTCCGCCCTAGATTCCAGGGCCTTCACTTTGACCTGCAGGGTGTGAATAGAGGCCCTCTGGTCCCGAATGGAATCCTCCGTCTCACCAACCCTACGCTCAGCCTCTCCCATTCGTCCTCTCATCTTCTCCATGTCCCTCCGCAGCAGCCCGAACTCTGTCTGGAGGGTATCGATTTTTGCTGTTAGGGTCGTCTGGCATCCAGTGATCGCCTGCATTAAGGCCTGAAAGTGGTCTTCCTCTGCCGTCGCTGGGTCCGCCATGTTGGCTTGGGATGCCACGTGCACGCAGTCTATGGCGGGCCATTGTTGCTGCTGCTGGGCTGGTTTAGGGGCTTGTTTAGCCTTCCTACCCGGACCCGATTTGCCTCTTCTCATGCCCCAAGAACCTCCAGTATCTGTTAGTCAAATGTAGGATGAATTTTCGGATATTTTAGGCAGGTGGGAGCAGAGCTCCTCTCACACACGTCCTTTCAGGCCGCCAGCTCAGCCACGCCCCCAACACACGCACTTTAATGGCATCCCAGTCTTAGTCCTTATGGTTCAATATTGAGTTGGTTCACCCTTTGCAGCTATAACAGCTTCAACTGTTATGGGAAGGCTGTACACAAGGTTTAGGAGTGTGTCTATGGGAATGCTTGACCATTCTTTCAGGATCGCTTTGTGAGGTCAGGCACTGATGTTGGACGAGAAGGCCTGGCTTGCACTCTCCTCTCCATCCAAAAAGGTGTTCTATTGGGTTGAGGTCAGGACCGGTCAAGTTTCTCCACCCCAAACTCGCTCATCCATGTCTTTATGGACCTTGCTTTGTGCACTGGTGCGCAGTCATGTTGGAACAGGAAGAGGCCATCCCCAAACTGTTCCCACAAAGTTGGGAGCATGAAATAGTTCAAAATGTCTTGGTATGCTTATGCCTTAAGAGTTCCCTTCACTTGAACTAAGGGGCCAAGCCCAATCCCTGAAAAACAGCCTCACACCATAATCCCCCCCATCCACCAGTTCACAAAGCAAGGTCTATAAAGATATGGATGAGCGAGTTTGGGGTGGGGGAACTTGACTGGCCTGCACAGAGTCCTGACCTCAACCCGATGGAACACCTTTGGGATGAATTAGAGTGGAGACTGTGAGCCAGGCCTTCTCGTCCAATATCAGTGCCTGACCTCACAAATTTGCTTCTGGAAGAATGTTTGACCATAGACACACTCCTAAACCTTGTGGACGGCCTTCCCAGAAGAGTTGAAGCTGTTATAGCTGCAAAGGGTGGGGTAACTATTGAACCCTACGGAATAGGACTGGGATTCCATTAAAGTCCACGTGTGTGTAAAGGAAGGTGTCACAATACTTTTAACAATATAGTGTTTGATGTCATCTAAAGCAATTTTACAAATTGAAAAAAAAAACGAATGAAATTTGTTCCTATTTAACCCCCTATTAACCCTTATCATAAAACGTCACAGTCCCAGCATGCCCAGGGACTGTGACATCATATGGGGGCGGGGTCTCCGCCTATATAAGTCACAACGAAGCCCTCAGAGACCAGTCCAGCCGGAGAGAGCGTCGTGTCAACATCTGGGGGAAGAGAAGAGAAGAGAAGACAAGAAGCCCAGAAGCCCAGAAGTCCGGACCTCTGCTGGCAATAGAGCTACCTGAAGACAGCGGAGGGGCCGGCCGAAGACCTGGGACACCGGAAGAAGAGGCCGGAGAGCGGAGAAGATCCAACCGGACGCCGGGAGAAGATGAACCGGAGGGACCCCCGAAGACGGAAGAAGACCCCCCCCCGGAGCTGTCTAATAAATTATTTTAAAAACCTGTGTTGTGTTTTATTATTGACACTTTTTACCTAGGTGAATGGGTAGGGGTACCATGTACCCCATACTCATTCACATAGGGTGGGGGGCCGGGATCTGGGGGCCCTCTTATTATAGGGGGCTCCCGGATTCCGATAAGCCCCCCGCCCGCAGACCCCGACAACCAACGGCCAGGGTTGTCGGGAAGAGGCCCTTGTCCTCATCAACATGGGGACAAGGTGCTTTGTGGTGGGGGGGCACCGCAAGGCGCCCCCTCCCCCAAAGCACCCCCCCATGTTGAGGGCATGCGGCCTGGTACGGTTCAGGAGGTGGGGGGCGCTCGCTCATCCCCACCCCCTTTCCTGACCGGCCGGGCTGCGTGCTCGGATCGGGGTCTGGTTTTTGGGGGGACCCCCACACCGGTTTTTCGGCCTAGGGGGGGTTCCCCTTAAAGTTCCATACCAGACTTAAGGGCCTGGGATGCCTGCGACGGGGCTCGCAAGGTTTCAATCTCGCCAAAAAAAGCGGCGAGATTGAATTCCTTTTCTAGTGCCGTCGTACCCGAGTCACGTTCAAAATGAACGGACTTGTCCGTGTGTGGGAAAGTCCGTTCATTCTGAAAGTCCGGCGGAAGTCCGTCGGGAAGACCGGATTCCGGAAAGTCCGGCCGTGTATAGGCAAGTCCGGCCGTTCAGAAAGTCCGGCGGTAGTCCGCCGGAAGTCTGGCGGCAAGTACGTTGGACCTAGCTTTCTAGAAAGTCCGACCGTGTGTACGCCCCATTACAGTTAGTACAGTGCATCCTGCTCACAGTGTTCAGCTAAAACAACAAGTTAGTGCGGTGCGTCCTGCTCACAGTGTTCAGCTAAAACTACAAGTTAGTGCGGTGTGTCCTGCTCACAGTGTTCAGCTAAAACTACAAGTTAGTGCGGTGCGTCCTGCTCACAGTGTTCAGCTAAAACTACAAGTTAGTGGGGTGCGTCCTGCTCACAGTGTTCAGCTAAAACTACAAGTTATTGTGGTGCGTCCTGCTCACAGTGTTCAGCTAAAAGTTCAAGTTAGTGTAGTGAGACCTCTGCACAGTGTTCAGCTAAAGCTACAAGTTAGTGCAGTGCGTCCTGCTCACAGTGTTCAGCTAAAACTACAAGTTAGTGGGGTGCGTCCTGCTCACAGTGTTCAGCTAAAACTACGAGATAGTGCGGTGCGTCCTGCTCACAGTGTTCAGCTAAAACTACAAGTTAGTGTAGTGAGACCTCTGCACAGTGTTCATCTAAAACTACAAGTTAGTGCAGTGCATCCTGCTCACAGTGTTCAGCTAAAACTACAAGTTAGTGCGGTGCGTCCTGCTCACAGTGTTCAGCTAAAACTACAAGTTAGTGCGGTGCGTCCTGCTCACAGTGTTCAGCTAAAACTACAAGTTAGTGGGGTGCATCCTGCTCACAGTGTTCAGCTAAAACTACAAGTTAGTGCGGTGCGTCCTGCTCACAGTGTTCAGCTAAAACTTCAAGTTAGTGTGGTGCGTCCTCCTCACAGTGTTCAGCTAAACCTACAAGTTATTTTTTTGTGAGCTCTGCACAGTGTTCAGCTAAAGCTACCTGTAGAAGGTTGGTGGTGTTTTCCTGATCCTATCACTACCGCAGGCAGCTAAAAAAGCTACAAGTTAGTTTTTTGCGAGCTCTGCACAGTGTTCAGCTAAAGCTACCTGTAGAAGGTTGGTGGTGTTCTCATACTACAGGCAGGCAGTTGATTTTGCTAGCTGCAGTATCAGTTGGTCGAGTGAATGACCAAGCCGTCCTCATCCTCCTCATCCTCTCTCACCCATCCCTAGGCTACTTTGTCTGGCAAAGCAGTGGCCTCTTCCCTCGGCTCAATGTCATCAGTGACTCCTTCCCTAGCCCCACCATGTCCTCCTGAGGAGTCCCTCGAACTGTTTAACCACAGTGTTGGGTACATGCTCCAGGAGGATGCCCAGCGTTTGGAAGGCTCTGATGATGATACTGAGCTCGATGAAGGCACTAATATGAGCACGGACAGAGGGGGTGCCCAAGAAGGACAGCAATCTGGCAGTCATGCTCCCCCTGCTGCAGCATACTGCCAGGTTTGCTCCAGTGATGAGGAGGGAGGGGACGATGAGGTCACTGACTCAACGTGAGTGCCTGATAGGAGAGAGGAGGAGGAGGAGGAGGCGGCACATCACCAACGAGGCAGGATGCCCTCCAGGGGCCAGCCTAAGGGCAGCACATTGACTGCATCACACCCCAAAGCTCCACATGTGCAGGGCACTGCAGTCTCTGCGCGTTATTCAAAAAGTTCTTTGGTGTGGGCCTTTTTTGAGATGAGTGCATCAGATCGCACCGCTGCTATTTGCAACATATGTCTCAAGCGTATCTCGCGTGGCCAAAACATCCCGCTTGGGTACCACATGCTTGACCAGACATATGTTGACCTGCCATGCAGTTCGTTGGCAAGCATATCTAAAAGACCCACACCAAAGAACAAAGAGGACCTCTCCTTGCTCCTCATCAGCTGAGATCTCCAACCCCACTATACCTTCAGTCCTCTCTGAGACCTGCACTGAGAGGAATGAAGGTGTAGAATTAGGTGTGTCACAGCCAAGTACTTGTGGGCAATCTGCTTTTGGTACACCGACGTCAGATTGTACCAGGCAAATTTCCCTGCCCCAGCTGCTGCACCGCCGAAAGAAGTTTGCTCCCAGCCATCCACATGCCCAGCGGTTGAATGCTAGCTTGGCAAAATTGCTAGCACTTCAACTGCTGCCTTTTCAATTGGTAGACTCTGCCCCCTTCCGTGAGTTTGTGGAATGTGTGGTTCCTCAGTGGCAGGTACCCAAACGCCACTTTTTCTCACAGAAGGCGATTCCGGCTCTCTACCGGCATGTGGAAGGCAATGTCCATGCCTCGCTGGACAGGGCGGTCAGCGGAAAGGTGCATATTACCGCTGACTCATGGTCCAGCAGGCATGGACAGTGATGTTACCTAAGTTTCACGGCGCATTGGGTGACTCTGTTGGCAGCTGGGAAGGATGCAGGACAAGGTGCAGTAGTGTTGGAGGTTGTTCCGCCACCACGCCTCCAAAATGCTAATGATTGTGACACAACTCTCTCCTCCACCCCCTCCTCTTCTTCTTCCTCCATGGCCTCTTTCTGTGCTTTGTCCTCGGAACCAGCGGTGCTCCGTAGCCGTTCAAGGGGCTACGCAAGTACACAGGCCAAAAGATGCCATGCGGTGCTTGAGCTGGTGTGCTTGGGGGGCAGGAGCCACACTGGGGCAGAGGTTCTGTCAGCTCTGCAGGGGCAGGTTCAGAGGTGGTTGACGCCACGCCAACATAAGGCAGGAATGGTGGTTTGCGACAATGGCACCAACCTCCTCTCTGCCCTCCAACAGGGACAAATGACCCATGTGCCCTGTTTGGCTCACATCCTTAACTTGGTGGTGCAGCGGTTCTTGGGCAGGTACCCGGGCTTACAGGATGTCCTGAGGCAGGCCAGGAAAGTCTGTGTGCATTTCCGCCAGTCATATAATGCCAGTGCTCAGCTGACGGACCTCCAAAAGGAGTTTAACCTGCCCAAGAACCGTCTAATCTGTGACATGCCCACCAGGTGGAACTCAACGTTGGCCATGCTGCAGCGGCTGCACACGCAGCAGAGGGCCATCAATGAGTACTTGTGCGACTATGGCACCAGGACAGGGTCAGGGGAGCTTGTTTTTTTTCCCCACGCCAGTGGGCCATGATCAGGGATGCATGCACTGTCCTGTCACCATTTGAGGAGGCCACGAGGATGGTGAGCAGTGACAGTGCATGCATCAGTGACACTGTCCCCCTTGTCCACCTGTTGGAGCACACGCTGCTTGGAATAATGGACAGGGCACTTGAGGCAGAACAGAGGCAGGAAGAGGAGGACTTCCTTAGCTCTCAAGGCCCCCTTTATCCAGACAGTGTTCCTGCGTGCCCGCCGATCACACAGGAAGAGGAGGAGGAGGAAGATTGTGTCAGTATGGAGGTGGAGCCTGGCACTCAGCATCAGCAGCAGTCTTTAAGGGATCAGTCCCAAGAAACACATGGACTTGTACGTGGCTGGGAGGAGGTGGCTGCGGACCATGTCATCCTTAGTGACCCAGAGGACTCCGGACCGAATGCCTCAGCAAACCTACGCTGCATGGCCTCCCTGATCCTGCAAAGCCTGCGTAAGGATCCTCGTATTCGTGGTATCAAGGAGAAGGACCAATACTGGCTGGCAACCCTCCTTGATCCACGTTACAAGGGTAAGGTTGCGGACCTTATCTTGCCATCGCAGAGGGAGCAGAGGATGAAACATCTTCGGGAGGCCTTGCAGAAAGGTCTGTGCAACGTGTTCCCAGAGACTGGGAGGTTACAAACTCCTGTTTCTGGACAACGTGTTGCTGAGGCTTCGGTCAGTCAAAGAAGGAGCGGTGGAGAAGGTGGCCGTCTGACCAATGCGTTCAGACAATTTTTTGGTCCACAGCCCCAAGGTATGATCAGTTCCAGCAACCATCGCCAGCGTCTGTTTTACATGGTGCAGGAATACCTAGGGGAAAGATCTGACTTGGACACCTTTCCCACCGAAAATCCTCTGGGTTACTGGGTCTTGAGGATGGATCACTGGCCAGAGCTTGCACAGTATGCAATTGAGCTACTGGCCTGTCCTGCATCCAGCGTTCTTTTGGAACGCACATTCAGTGCTGCTGGAGGCTTTGTAACCGATCACAGGGTGCGTCTGTCCACCGACTCGGTCGATCGACTGACCTTCATAAAAATGAATCAGTCTTGGATCACCACCAGCTACCAAGCACCTGATGCTGATGTAACCGAATAATTTTTTTTTAAATCTCACATCCCTTCAAAGACTGCCTATGCTGATGCTGAGTGACTATCCCTGAGTAATTATCCTCTTCCTTCTCAATCATCACGCTGATAGCTTGTAAGAACATTTTTGGTTCTGGGCGCCACCACCAGTGCCTAAGGCACAATTTTTCAGCCCCTGTTTAACAGGGGCGTGTAATTACAATTTTTGATGCAATACTTTGCAGCAGGGCTTGTTTCTGCGTTCCAACTAGAGTATCTGTGAGGGGTTGCAGTGTTGTGGCACCAGCGCCTAAGGCCCAATTTTTCAGCCCCTGTTTAACAGGGGCGTGTAATTACAATTTTTGATGCAATACTTTGCAGCAGGGCTCATTTCTGCGTTCCAACTAGAGTATCTGTGAGGGGTTGCAGTGTTGTGGCACCAGCACCAGTGCCTAAGGCCCAATTTTTCAGCCCCTGTTCAACAGGGGCATGTAATTACAATTCTTGATCTAATATTTCACAGCAGGGCCCATTTCTGCACCCATCAAGAGCGAGTGAGGACTTACAGTGTTGTGGCACCAGCACCACCACCACCAAAGGCCCAAATTTTCTGCCCTTGTTCAACGGGCATGTAATTACAATTCTTGATCTAATATTTCACAGCAGGGCCCATTTCTGCACCCACCAAGAGCGAGTGAGGTTTTACAGTGTTGTGGCACCAGCACCACCACCACCACCACCACCACCAAAGGCCTAATTTTTCAGCTCCTGTTTAACAGGGGCATGTAATTACAATTCTTGATCTAATATTTCACAGCAGGGCCCTGTGAGGGCTTACAGTGTTGTGGCCACAACAACACCTAAGGCCCAAATTTCTGCTGAGTATATAGGGCAGGGCCCTACTTTCAAATATCTAACTTACAAACGACTCCTGCTTGCAAACGGAAGGAGACAACAGGAAGTGAGATGAAATCTACCCCAAGGAAGGGAAATTCTCTCCTGTAAGAGTTGATATGGGAAAAACATTTCTCCTTTCCACTGATGCTTTCCAATCCTTGTTCCACAAAAAAACCCAAATTTTCAAAAAACATTTGTCATTGGGACAAAAAGTGAGGTGAAATCTTCTGAAGAGGAGGACAGACAGCAAAACAAATGTCACTGGGGTGATAACCCTTCCTTATGTTTTCCAAAAAGCTTAAAAAAGATTTTTTGGATGGAGCTAAACACGTTAAAAATGTACCCGTTCAAAATTACAAACAGATTCTACTTAACAACAAACCTACAGTCCCTGTCTTGTTTGCACCGCCTGTATACTGCTGTTCAGAGTATATAGGGCCTGGTGGCCCCACACCTTTCCTTATTTTAATTTGGGTGCGGGGTTCCCCTTAATATCCATACAAGACCCAAAGGGCCTGGTAATGGACTGGGGGGTACCCATGCCGTTTGTCTCACTGATTTTCATCCATATTGCCAGGACCCGACATTACATTAAACCCGCAAGCAGTTTTAAATTAGATTTTTTCCTTTAAAAATGACATTTTGTGCAGGGACTGTTCTAAACACGGGAAACACGCGCCACTTTACAGGCATACTATAGACACACCCCAGGTACGATATAATAAAGGAATATTTCACTTTTTTTTTTTTTTTTACTTTAAGCATCATTAAAATCACTGCTCCCAAAAAAACAGCCGTTTTTAAAAGTTCTTTTTGCATTGATACATGTCCCCTGGGGCAGGACCCGGGTCCCCAAACCCTTTTTAGGACAATACCATGCAAATTAGCCTTTAAAATGAGCACTTTTGATTTTGAACGTTCGAGTCCCATAGACGTCAATGGGGTTCTAACGTTCGTTCGAATTTTCGGTCCGTTCGCAGGTTCTGGTGCGAACCAAACCGGGGGTGTTCGGCTCATCCCTACCTGTGATGTTAGTGGTTCCTAAAGACACCTCGGGTGCAAGCACTCAACATTCAATCTCTTGATTCACATGTGCACCCAATTAGACTGCTTGTCTGATGCAAGGGTTATTTAACCGCTTCCTGACCAGAGCATTTTTTGCGATTCGGCACTGCGTCGCTTTAACTGACAATTGCGCGGTCCTGCGACCTTGTACCCAAACAACATTGACGTCCTTTTTTTTACACAAATAGAACTTTCTTTTGGTGGTATTTGATCGCCTCTGCGGTTTTTATTTTTTGCGCTATAAACAAAAAAAGAGCGACAATTTTGAAAAGAAAGCATTATATTTTACTTTTTGCTATAAAAAATATCCCCCAAAAATATATAAAAAAACTATTTTTTTCCTCAGTTTAGGCCGATATGTTTTCTTTTACATATTTTTGGTAAAAAAAATCGCAATAAGAGTATATTGATTGGTATAGCATTTTTTTTTTACTAGTAATGGCAGTGATCTGTGATTTTTATCGTGACTGTGACATTATGGCAGAAACATCGGACAATTTTGACACATTTTTGGAACCATTTGCATTAATACAGCGATTAGTGCGATTAAAAATGCATTGATTACTGTAAAAATGTCACTGGCAGTGAAGGGGTTAACACTAGGGGGCAGTGAAGGGGTTAACAGTGTTCCCTAGGGAGGTGATTCTAACTGAAGGGGGAGGGACTAACTACAGGAAGTGACAGATCGTGGTTCCTAGCTAATAGGAACACACAATCTGTCCCTCCTAACAGAACAGGGAAGTGTGTGTTTACACACACTCGTCCCTGTTCTGTCTCTCCTGGTCACGATCGCTCGTGGCCAGCGGTCATTGCGACAGACGGCCACGAGCATCGGCACCCCCACTGTGCAGTGGGTACGCAGGCGCCTGCTATCCGGACCTTGCGAGATCATGTACAATAACATGATTTCGCGCAGGGGAGCCAGCCTGCCGCAGTAAAACTGCGGCGGCTGGTCCAGAAGTGGTTAAGTATGTTTTCCAGACTACATGAATCCTGCCCAGGATTTTGTCTCAATATAGGGTTTCAAGAGGGCCACCTTCATCAAGGCTGATACTGATAAACAATCTAAACCAGTTGGGGGATTGCTTAGCACTTTTGCAAAAGCTTGAAGCATGGTTGTGTTATTTTGATAGCAATAATTAGGCCTCATGCACACTTGAGTACAAAAAAGTGCTTTTTTCTCTGACTTTATATGCCTATGTGTCCATGCACCCTGTAGGCATTTACAGGAGTTTAGAAGCTTGGGCATATAGAGGTAGAAAAAAAACAAAAAAAAAATGTTCAGGAGAGGAACTTGTGAGCATAAAAAATGCCTGATGCACCTAAACACATGTTTAGTGCTTGAGCGTTTTTCCTTTGTTGTCATTTCAATAGCCAGAATAAATTAATATTCTGGCCAATGAAATAAATCAACACCCAAGGGCGTGATGCGCCTAAACATATTTGCAAAAACGTGTTTTTGGTGCATTTTTTTAAAGCTGCTTTTCTCCTGCTAGGAGAAAAGAGTTTATAAAAGCCCCAGTGTATACAGTCAGGTCCATAAATATTGGGACATCGACACAATTCTAATCTTTTTGGCTCTATACACCACCACAATGGATTTGAAATGAAACGAACAAGATGTGCATAAACTGCAGACTTTTGAGCAGCCAATTGTCCCATTACTTTTGGTCCCTTAAAAAGTGGGAGGCACATATACAAACTGTTGTAATTCCTATACCGTTCACCTGATTTGGATGTAAATACCCTCAAATTAAAGCTGAAAGTCTGCAGTTTATGCACATCTTGTTCGTTTCATTTCAAATCCATTGTGGTGGTGTATAGAGCCAAAAAGATTAGAATTGTGTTGATGTCCCAATATTTATGGACCTGACTGTATATTGACTTAAAGTGTAGCCTCACTTTGGTTGACAAAAAAAAAAACAACTAATTGGGGTGATTATGGATTTTAGCAAACTTTGTTGCAGATTCCTACCTTTTTTGCTTCAAGTCCACCTGGTGTACTCTTATGCCGCGTACACACGGTCTGACTTTTCGGCTACAAAAGTCCGACAGCCCGTCCGACAGACTTTCGACGGACTTTTGGCAGACTTGCGGCGGACTTTCTAACGAACGGACTTGCCTACATACGATCACACAAAAGTCCGATGGATTCGTACTTGATGACGTACACCGGACTAAAATAAGGAAGTTGATAGCCAGTAGCCAATAGCTGCCCTAGCGTGGGTTTTTGTCCGTCGGACTAGCATACAGACGAGCGGATTTCTGGGTCCGGCGGAGTTACGACGTAAAGATTTGAAGCATGTTTCAAATCTAAAGTAAGTCAGATTTGCGGCTGGAAAAGTCAGCTGAAAGTCCGGGGAAGCCCACACACGATCGGATTGTCCGCCAGATTTGGTCCGTCGGCGTCCGTCGGACTTTTGTAGACGAAAAGTCCGACCGTGTGTACGTGGCATTAGGCCTGGTTCACACCTATGCATATTTTAGTGCTTTTTCAGTTTTTCAGAAACGCACTACAGTCCATTTAACATGGTTTCCTATGGATGTAGTTCACATCTGTACATTTTATGGAAAGGGCCAGGGACTTGTTTTTGGTTCCATAGACTTCAATGGATCAAAAGCGTGTATTGAAAAACGCAAAATGCACCTGGAATATGCAAACTGCAACCTGCATAGGTGTGAATCCGGCCTAAGTGTACTAATAAGAAAAGCTGCATCATATGCATTCCTCTACACTTAGGCCCGGTTTATACTGGTGCGACATACACTCTGACCTTGGGAGCCGTCGCATGATGTGTATAAATCAATGGTTCCCTATGAGAGCCGTCTTAACTGGTCTGACACAAGTCGGTCCGACTTTAGAAAAGGTTCCTGCACTACTTTGGTCCGACTTTGGTCTGTTTTTAGCCCATTCAATATCATTGAAGTTGGATCAGATTTGGATCCCCATCCTAACCATCTGACATGGTGATTACAGCAGCAGGAAAAGGAATTTATGTCACACTGGGATTGTTTTGATTGGTCAAAGGACAAGTCAGGCTATCCCAAAGTTGGAGCAAAATCGTATCCTGTTTATTCAAGTCGGATGGAAGTAGGACCAAAGTAGGACTGATGTCGCAGGGCAAAGTAGGATGACAGTCGTTCCAGTGTGAACGTGATTTTAGAGAGTATCTCACAGATTGAAATGAAAGGGTAATTTTTAATACCAATAAATCACAAAATGGCTTGGGTAGCAATTGTATATATTATAAGAATTTTATAGTGAAAGTTGAGTTTTCCTTTAAACCTAAAACATGAATAAAACATATTATGGACAACAGCAATCATTCTGGTGCCCTCCCTCCTTTTACCTGTAATGTGAAGAATGTCAGTGTTGATAATTATTTTCCTGACGCCTTCATGGCAGCACATGCTGGGTTGTGACTCCGCCTCCACAACCTGACAGGATTGGCTAACTATAAAAATTGAAGAGAGATCCCCTCATTCTCTTTTTTATACTCACCTGACAAGATTGGATGGACATCACAAGCCTCTTACCGCAATCCCCCAGCAGGTTCAAGCCTCTCTTGTTTGGAAGTCCCTCCTGTACAGTCTCTAAAGAAGCTTCTATGGAAGGAACCTGGATCTGGTGGTCTCAGGGGCATCTGAAACGGAATATCTGGCATTAAATTAAGCTTTAATTATTGCAGTGGTCTCCTATCCTGTTATATATTGCACAGAGTCTATCTATTCTTCTTTAAAACTTCTGGGACCTGTTGTCCCACAAGCGCGGGGTCTATGGCTGTCATGGCCGCCGTGTCTCTCCCTCCGCTTTGCCCATGCGTGGGAGGAGGAGATGCGGCCGTTCAGAGCCTCTTGCCCTGTTACAAAATGGCACCGACACAATCGGGACGCTTCTGTGCATGCACAAGAGCGTCATTTCCGCCATGACAGTGATTTTAAAAAGCCCAGGGTGTTTCTCAGTGACTCTCTGGTCACTGCATTGCATACAGCACTGTATGTTTTGCCTTTTATTCCCAGGTATGTGAGCCAAACGATCTCTCCCTGTATATGCTATGGGCTTTGTTTACCTGTCCTATTTTTAATGATTTTTTATACTGTTTCCAGGCTTCTTTTCCTTATCTGCATCCTATCTGCACTGCTCATGCAGACCTCCCTCATCTAATAAGATAAGAGGCTGTCCGTCATAACAGTAAGTGCTGAAGAGAGAAAAAAAGAAAACAGCAATTAATGCTACACTTTCTGGCAGCCTTACCAGGTCATGATTAAGACGCAAAGACCAATCAAGCCATGCTTCAAGTAGAAGATCCGCAGAAGTCGATTACGATCCTCATACCATCATCGGCATTCACGCCATAGCCAGTCACAACATGGTCATTCACGCCACAGCCGCTCTCGACAAAGCCGATCGCACCATAGGAGGTCAACCTCAATACATCACGATCGGAGCCACCACACCCGACCTGCAGCAATTGCTTGCTGGGTATGTGGCGCCCCCACCTTGCCAGATAAATTGGCCTGCGGCACATGTATCAATGAGGCCACAAAGGAGAAGGAATTTGATGCCAGAGAAGTTACTGAGCTGGAATCTGTGCTGGAATCCATAATGGAGACAACAACTCCTGTGCCAGATAAACCAGCTCCAAGCACATCATCAGCGGTTCCCCTTCATGCATTGGAACCAGAATCCCCTTTCGAGAATGAGGATCCTGAAGTACCAGCTGGTTTTGACTTTTCGTAGTAGAACCTTTTGCAAAATCAGTCAAAGAGGCCATGGGTTGGGAGGAGTCTGAGGAAGCGCCTCAGAAAATCCGAAAATATTTTCCAAATTTAAAAACTTTAAACTTTATTTTGCAGGAATTATTTCAAAAATTGCCTCCTAATTCTGCCATACAGTACTGCAAGTCAAAAGGAGAAACAAATTACTGTAAGTGCTGGCAGGTTTTGGGGCCGATCCTGCTAATGTGCATTTTTAGGGGGCACTAGTATAGTTCTGTTCGTGATCAAGATACTGATCTGTACAGACACTGTACTAGTAATGGTGCTAATCAGCGACTTATAGTGTGATCTTTCGTGGAGAAAGCTTAAACATAAAACACATCTGGTAAACTGGTCTGTGACTACCAGAATATTTCCTTGCCCACTCAAGTCAGATTCTAGACACAGGAAATCTATGCAAACTAAATCCATGGGACCTTGGCTTGATAAATGACCCATCGGGGCTGCCCGTTGCGGTAAAGTCTTTCTCTGGATACACCTATGACAGGAATGACAGTAATTCTCCACTTTTCCTCATGTAAGGCCAATAGAATCTATCCCTTATCAATTGGAGAGTTCTTTCTGCCCCCATATGTCCATGACAATCATGTAGAGCGATTAACACTGTCTTTCTGTGTTTCTCTGGCAGAAACAGTTGCCACTTCTCCTCCATATCTTCAGAGGGGCCCCTTCGGAACCCTTGTTGCAACTGCAACCGACTCCACTCTTTATATAACAACAGAGCTTCTTTCTGAGCACTTTTCAAAAGTAAATCAGGGCGCTGACTCTCCAGAGCTTCCAATACTAAACTGCAGAGTGGATCCTCCTGTTGGTCCTTCCTAAGGTCTTTTCTCGATAACTTAGGTAGACCTTCTGCTGCAATCCTAGAGACATTACAGTAATACCTAGGTACCCCTGCTGTAGTCACTCCAATCTCTTCAGCTCTGGCCCCACCTTTCTCCTGTTTTTCTGCTCCTTCACAAAGGGCTCTTACCCCTTCGGGGGCAAGCTGAGTCCATTCTTCTTTGGAGCTTAGGGGACCATCGGGTCTTCTTGACAGCGCATCAGCATCTCTGTTACCCACTCCTGGTCTGTATTTCAAGCTGAAGGAGAAGGTTGAAAGAGCAGCCAACCACCTATGGCCTGTGGCATCCAACTTTGCGGTGGTAAGCAAGTATGTGAGGGGGTTGTTATCCGTACTGACTACAAACTCTGCACCATACAGGTAATCTCTCAACTTGTCTACCACGACCCACTTCAAGGCCAGAAACTCAAGTTTATGAGTTGGGTAGTTCTTCTCAGCAGGAGACAGGCTCCCGCTCACATAAGCAATGGGCCTTAAATGTCCATCATGATCTTGGTAGAGTACTCCACCTAGGCTGTCTCGGCTAGCATCCACGTGCAGTTCATAGGGCTTGGTAGGATCTGCAAAGGCTAACACTGGAACAGTGGTAAGGCTCCACTTCAATTGTCTGAATGTCTCCTCACATTGCGGAGTACACTGATCCAGTATGGACCCTTCCTTTCGCCTCCAAGGTTCCTCCGAATCCACATCAGCCCCTTCCTGATTCTTCAGTAGCTCTGTAAGTGGGTGGGCTATCTTTGCAAACCCCTCCACAAACCTCCGATAGTAGGAGCAGAATCCTAGGAATGACCTGAGCTCAGTCACATTCGTGGGCTTGGGCCGAGAAGTAACAGCTTCCAACTTCTCAGGGTCAGTTGCTATCCCTTCTTCAGACACAATGTGCCCCAAATAGTTCACCGAAGATTGATAGAACTGACATTTCTCCATTGAAAGTTTCAGGCCCTCATCATGTAATCTCTTCAGAACCTTTTCCAGTCGCTCTTCATGCTCTTCAAGAGTTCGGCCAAAGATTATGATATCGTCTAAGTATACTAAGACCTCAATCAAGTTCATGTCGCCTACTATCTTCTCCATAAGCCACTGGAAAGTTGCTGTGGCCCCAGACAGACCTTGTGGCATCCGGTTAAATTCATAGAATCCCACGGGGGTAATGAAAGCAGTCTTCTGCTTATCCTCAGGACTCATGGGGATCTGATAATAACCACTCTTCAAATCTAATACACTGAACCACTTCGCCCCTGACAGGCTCTGTAGGGCATCTTCTATACGAGGGGTAGTGTATTGATTGGAAATAGTCCATCGGTTCAGGGTCCTATAGTCGATACACAGTTGGAGTGACCCATTTTTCTTCCTCACTACCACTATCGGGGAGGCGTATGGACTCCTGGACTCTCTGATAATCCCAGTCCTTTTCAGCTCAGCCAGCTGTTCTTGATGGTCCTCAAGATCTCCCAGTGGGATACTCCTGACCCTTTCTCAGAAAGGTTTGTCTTCCTCCAGCCAGGTCTTGTGCTCTGCACTCTTGGCATACCCCACATCAAACTCACTCTTCGAGAAAACCTCTTTCCACTTTATGAGCTGAGCTTTGGCCCTCTCTATCCAAACAGGCGTAAGGGAGGTGTTCTTCGAGTAAAAGTTCTCTATAGGAATCTCCTCTTTGGGTCCTCTTTTGACATTACTTGGCGAGACCGGGGTTGCTTGATTTGCCTGCCCCAGCAGCATTCTTGCTGGTATCTTCACCGGCAAGGCTGTCGTGTTCCGAACACTGACGGAAACTCTCCCTCTGCTTCTCTTAAGCGCCTTAGTAGATAACACTTTTGGGAGTATTTCCAGACCCACATCCTCTTCCTGAGTGTTTGTCTCCAAGACAACGAAAGGACCAGGGTGTCTCCAACTCAACTTGACAGAGGCCCTCATGCATACCACTTCACCCGGTTGTAGCAGTTCTTCACCTCGGTCTAAACGCCAAACCTTTCCCACCCCTTCTGGTGGAGCGTCCTGTTCGTGTACTATATTCTTGTACACTTGGGTTAGCATCGGATGTACCTTCATGGCCAGGGCACTTTCCTTCTGTACAAGCGGTGTCAGGAGTCTTCTGACCAGATCAGTATTTGTTCCGATGATAAGGGAACTTTTATGAGCCCCAGGGGGCCGAGGACACACAACCGCCAAGGTGTGGAAAGTCTCCGCCTTTCCAGCCACACTCGGGTCAAAGGTAAGTTTGATAGGTATATACCCCTCATAAGGGAAGTTCTGGGTATCTAGGCCTCATATCTCCAACTCTTCCAACTTTTGCAGAGGGAGATGCTTGAGATGCTTCATATAGAAATCTTTATATAATAAGGTCACTTGGGCTACGGTATCCAGCAGGGCTTTGGCATATATTCCTTCTACCTGGATAGGGATGATTGGAGAGGGTCCCACTAAGTTGCGGGGAAATTCACCATGAGTGTTCGGCTTCTTCTGCTTGTTAGTGCGCATCTTGACTCCTCGTTTCCATGGACGCTCATTCAGCTTCATTCCTCCTCTTACTCTCAAAACTTTGTGAACCTGGGTTTCGTTGGAGTTGACGACTGTTACAGGGCACCCAGTTGACTCCTTCACTGGGGCCCTTTGAAGTTTTCCGCCTGGCTTTTGACGTTGTGCTGCTGCCCTTGGGCTTGGGCACACTCTCCCAACATGACCAGCTCCTCCACAGTTGAAACAAAGTCTAGATTCCCTTCTGAATGTGAAGTCTGATATTTTTTTTATTTTCTTTAGTTCCTCCATTGGGCGGATCAGAGGATCTTGTGGTCAGCAGAGCCATCATCTCCATTAACTGGGCCACCTGAGTCTTAAGGAGCGCAATCTGAGGATCCTCTTCCATCACACTAACTGTCCTGACTCCAACAGTGTGTTTTGGTTCTGGAATTTTTCCTTCTTCCTTTCTAAGATAGCTTCTTCCTCCCGTACAATCCGAATTAGATCTGGGTACCTCAATATGCCTCCATCTTGACAAGTTCTTAACTGGAGGGTGATGGGATCCAAAGGCTGGGCACCTCTTAAAACTTGTTTGGCTCGAACTTCATCCACCTTACTAGGATCTAATCCCTTCTTTAACAATATTTGGTGAATGACCTTGTCTAACCGTCTCATATATTCTGACAGCTTCTCTCCTGTTTCTTGATAGGTGTGTTCTAATTGATAAATTAGATCAGAAACCTTCTCGGTACATCCTAACACATCTTGCAGGATATCTAAGTAGTCTTGGGCTACACGGTTTTGTTTGCTAAGCTTCAGATTTCGAATAGCCTCGGAAGCAGGCCCTTTCAGACTTTCAGTAATCCGCTGTTTTTTTGTGTTTCAGGGATGTCCCACTCATCCAACACTTGCGTGGCCTGTTCCAACCACTCTTCAAAGGTGTCTTCTCCTTTAGGTACAGGCCGTTGGCCCGAGAAAATGCCCAGTTTTCGGTACCCAGTCCCTGAATATGTTGGGTTCCTTTTTTGACATTGGGACACCAAATCTCCCAGGGCTTTAAAGAGTTCTGGCTCAATTGCAGCCGGTGCAGACTGTGATGGAACCTTGGTTTCTGCTGAACTCATCTGGGGGAAGGTGGCAAGATTCTCCCCTTCTTCCCTTGGGTGGGTCAGATAAAATTTGGTCTTGTCAGCGAGTTCAACACTTGCACCCCTGAAATTTCCCGGAACTCCCTTCCTCCACTCCAGTAATGCATAAGTAGGGAATGTCTCATGATTGGGTCTTACTGCGACCACCTTGGCTCTTTGTTCTGGGGATAGTGTTTTTACCACTCGGTTAATGTGTTCTTTCTCCCAGATATCTCCCCAGAGTTCCATGGCTACACTCGCTTCTGAGCGGGTGCCTTCCACCTCACACCACTGTGCTACAGTGGGGGGATCCATTCTATGGTTCTTAAGGGGGTGCTTGACTTTAGAGTGACCGTTATCCCGGACGAGCCCCCACATGTAGCAATAACTCTCGGTGGAGCTGCTGGTTTATTATTGGGCCTGTCCTCTGTTATATTCACCCCTCTTAAGTTGTTCAATCCCCTTGACACAGCTGTAGTGCAGTGTTGTAATGATATTAGTACCAACTTTAACCCACAATATACACTTATATTTATATTTACCTCTACCTGGGTGCTTGTAGCTCCACCTGCACGAGAAATAACAACACTGCACACAAACTTCTGAAATAACCAAAATGACTTCTTTCTTTGGATAAATGATATATTTTATATAGAAAGTTATTACAATGACTACACTATCACACCAACGTAGTGTAACAGTATAGTAAATGGTTATGACAATATTAATAACATACACAGAATATACCTAAAGATATATTTATACCAGGAAGCTCCCCCTGCTCTAAACCGTAAAGTCACTACTCTTTGTAACTAAATGCAGGGCCCTGCAGTAAAAAAGAGATAGTCTTGACGTCTTCAGTCTTCGCTAGCTTATGAATTTGTAATTGTAATCCACAAAAGGGTTCCTCTTGGGTGTTGCGCAGTGTAAGGTAATACACTAAAGCAGTTATAATCCAGCAGACTGATCAAGTATTCTTATACGAAGGAGACAAACATCTAGTATCAGTTCTTGAATACTGAAGTCTATGCAGATGTAATGTTCTCCAACTTAACTTGTTCCGTGGGACTATCAGTCCCAGCAACACTCTGTAACAGTTCTAAGTGTGTGTAGTATTTAAACAAACTTCTGGGTGTTAACCCTCTCACCACACGAGATCCGGGCGGATGGATGCCTCTGTTTCAACAGTTCTCAGTCCGTACAGAACCACCGCCACGCCGTCACACTGCTCTGTTCAGTAACGACCAGGAGTTCTCAGTTACCTCCTCCACGGGTCTCCGGAACAATCACTTCTGCTGCTTCAGCACACTGTGATATGATGGCAGGATCCCTGCTGCCGCTCCGCTCCCTCACAAGGTAGGCCACAACCCTGTGGGACACACACACCCACAGAGTCCTGCTGGCAGGCCACGCCTCCCAGGAACAAGAGACCTAAGATGGCCACTCCCAGCCCTTTTATATCCTCCCACAATGCAGTTCAGTTCTTCTCTTGTCCAGGAGCATTGTGGGTAGGTCACAGTTAAATTTCAGAAGTAAACAATCAATCACTTCCATGTCACTTCTCTTAATCATGAAACATAAAAGTATTGTACCTTTTCCACTGTCCACAAGATGGCACTATAACAACTTATGTCCTGTATAACACACATATGGCTAAAAACAAAAGTTGTCAGCGCTACATATATTTATTAGTTTTTCACTAGTTAACTGTCAAGATGTATTTCATTTGTTGTCCACTAGATGTCACTTCAGTTTTGAATGTGGCCACTATACAGAAATTATACCTTCTTCCGGTTACACGCACTGAATGAAGGATCCTTTAAGGATTTTTACAGTAATTTATTTATTCTCACATTATATATGGAGGATCTTTTAAAGGTTACTTATAATTTACTTACATTTTTTTAACTATTTGGGTTAATGTCGGTATATTGGCATCCTCAGGTGGTTTATAGTGTCACTTAGTTAAATATTTTCAGTGACACTATTAGAGGTATTAGACCTATATTGGCTGCATGTATTTTAGTGGATATTTAAATACTGTTTACTAGACTACAGGTTCTTTAAATACTGAATACAACACTGGCTCAGAGAGGACATCCAGTTCTGGTGTTTATGTGCAGGTTTTGGATTACTGCGGTTATCATTTTTATTAATTTCATTCGCGCCTTGTGCCTGAGCCATGGGGGTTTGAGTAGATTTCTATTATTTTCATTTATTTTTTGTTACTTAGAGGTTTACGTTTAGGTCCACTTTGAGTTTTAAATGTCACAGTGACATTTATAATGTGTCCACTAGGTGTCACTCTGCCTAGTTGCTGAGCGTATCACTATTGTGGACATTATGTGTATATCTAGTGTTGACTGCGCTACCATCTAAACCAATCTACATATACATCAGTGATTTTCATTAACTATTAATATCACCACTCAAATTTATCATTTCTAAAAAACATATATAAATTAAATTGTATATAAATTAAATTGTATAAAGTCCAGCTTAAATACACTTGTGCTGATAAAAACGTGGGTTCCTAAGTGCGTTCTCCACTGCCGTTGTGTTGTTGTGATGCTCTATTTTCTCCTTAGTGCTTAAAGTGATTTTCAGTGCCAATACCACCACCACATAAATAAATATGTCAGGCGAAAGTGAGGCTTGGACCGCAAGCTGGAACACGAGCGGAGACGAGGCGTGTTCCGTCGACCCTTACCATCCATTCAAACTGCTGGATAAGCTTGGTGCCGGCACGTAGGCACCGGCAACATGTGAGTTGCATAGCCTTTTGTTTTTACTCAATCTTTAATAAATAGTTTTAGCATATTGCACTATGTATGCCATTTGTTTTCTATGAGGACAGATTGACGTGCTAAACGGCATTGGTGACAGCTTAAAGCAGATTGGTTATCCCTTAATGAACCGAGGGCTTGTATGTATTTGTATCTGCTGAGTGGCCAATTTATATGTGGTGGTGGTATTGGCACTGAAAATCACTTTAAGCACTAAGGAGAAAATAGAGCATCACAACAACACAACGGCAGTGGAGAACCCACTTAGGAACCCACGTTTTTATCAGCACAAGTGTATTTAAGCTGGACTTTATACAATTTAATTTATATACAATTTAATTTATATATGTTTTTTAGAAATGATCAATTTGAGTGGCGATATTAATAGTTAATGAAAATCACTGATGTATATGTAGATTGGTTTAGATGGTAGCGCAGTCAACACTAGATATACACATATTTACACATTTTTTCACAAGTTGAAGGAATAGTTTTTTTCACTGCAGCAACCCGGGGTCTCTGAAATTTTCACAATTTGTTATTTCACAATTTTGATTATTGAAATTCACATTGAAGCACATACAAATTGTGCACCGGTGGCACAAATATTACATATTCATTTACCATTGTGGACATTAGACCCACTTCCGTAGTGTGTACGTAGGAACATTTGTTGTTCCAAGTATCCTTATCTCCTTTTTGTGTCCGGTCCGTTATGGTCTGGTCACATGTTGGATGCTTGGTTAATTTGGCCAGTTTTATTTATTTATTTTACTCACGATGTTCGATTGTCTGTATGTGAAAATTTATCCTGACTAGGTCCCGTTGTTCTGTTAAGTCTCGCGAGTGTTTGCTTATGACACTGCGCATGTCCATCAGCGGACTGTGGCTCAGAACGAGGCTTGGTTAGGTTACCATTGTATAATAGGAGGTGACGTAGCGTGCCTCCCGTGCCCTTGGACTATGTAATTCTCTTACGAAATGCGTAGGGCGGAGCGACGTGCTGACGTCACCTCGTATTACTGTTCGTATATCCAGAAGGACGGGTTTGTCTGAGTGTGCGCAGGCTGGCACACCAGACTTGAGGCTTTTTACTGATGCAATGTTTGTAAGTGTGATACTTTGTTTTAACTTTTTTAATAAAACCCCAAGGTTTTTACACTATTTGAGCATTTATGTTTCTTACATGCCACGTGTATCCTCTCATGAGCTTGAATATCAATGAGGTGATCTGAAGAGCAGTAAGCACGCTCGGTGCGCTCTTGAAACAGGCTGTGCCTACACAACATGCTTTCCCTGATCCTCTGTAACGGGGGATCACAGATATCTGGTAAGAAGTGATTCTTTCTATAGCGGTGGTGGACTCAACACAGTCTTTTTTCATCAACGTTTGAAGATTTGTTTCATTTGTGGATGGACTTTATTCACTAAGTTTTGCACGGGTGGATGTTATTTATTCAAGCTATATACTAGGCATGTGCAAAATGAAAAAATTTGTTTCGTTTCGTTTTAATTCGTTATTTAATTAATTTAGTTTAGTTAGATTCATTAAATTCATTAAATTCGTTTTTCAAATCAGTTTAGTTTTCGACCGAATTCGAAAATCGGTCGAATTCGAAAATATTTCAACCGGATTCGATATTATTTCAACCGCATTCGAAAATATTTCAACAGCATTCGAAATTATTTCAACTGTATTAGAAATTATTTCAATCGTATTCGATAATATTTCAATCGCATTCGAAAATATTTCTACCAAATTTGATAATATTTCAACCGCATTCGAAATTATTTCAACTTCATTCAAAATTATTTCAATCGGATTCGATAATATTTCAACCGCATTCGAAAATATTTCAACAGCATTCGAAATTATTTCAACTGTATTAGAAATTATTTCAATCGCATTCGAAAATATTTCTATTTTCGAATTTGATAATATTCAGATAATATTCAGATAATATTCCTCTTCAGCAAACCTGAAGAACGCTGCATGGTTTCGCGTCACCATGGCAGTAAAAGCTGTGAGCGGGATTGAGCGCACCCCAGACTGCATCCGTCATTGGTAAATAAAAATGATTACATTCTCTTTCTCTCTCTCTCTCTCTGTGTCTCCCAGAGGCATATCTAGTGAAAATGGCACCTATGGCAAGCACTGAAACTGCGCCCCTGTCAAAAAAAAAAAACAGCTAATAAAACTATAAGTCTTTAACCACTTCAGCCCCGGAAGAATTTACCCCCTTCCTGACCAGAGCACTTTTTGCGATTCGGCACTGCATCGCTTTAACTGAAAATTGCGCGGTTGTTCGACGTGGCTCCCAAACAAAATTGAAGTCCTTTTTTTCCCATAAATAGAGCTTTCTTTTGGTGGTATTTGATCACCCCTGCGGTTTTTATTTTTTGCGCTATAAACAAAATAAGAGCGACAATTTTGAAAAAAACACATTATTTTTTAGATTTTGCTATAATAAATATCCCCCAAAAATATATAAAAAAAACATTTTTTTTCCTCAGTTTAGGCCGATATGTATTCTTCTACATATTTTTGTTAAAAAAAAATCGCAATAAGCGTTTATTGATTGCTTTGCGCAAAAGTTATAGCGTTTACAAAAAAATAAATATATATATATATATTATTTTTTATTCTATTCTGTTCTATTGTTACTCTATTCTATTCTATTCTATTTTTTTCTATTCAAATTTCTATTGTTACTCTATTCTATTCTATTCTATTTTTTTCTATTCAAATTTGAATAGTAAAGAATAGTAAAGAATAGAATAGAATAACAATAGAACAGAATAGAATAATATATATATATATATATATATATATAATATTTTATTCTATTCTGTACTATTTTTTTTCTAATATATATATATATATATATATATATATATATATATATATATATATTTATACATATATATTATATATATATATATATATATATATATATATACATATATATATATATTATATATATATATTTTATATATATATTTTCTGATCTGATCTATTGTTTTTCTAAGATATTATTTTCTATTCTATTTCAATTCAATTTCATTCGAATTCGGATTTCGGAAATTTTTTTTATATATATATATATATATATATCATAGAAAAACAATAGAACAGATCAGGAAAAAAAAATTATATACATCTTTTGAAATTCAAAATTCATATAAAATGAATTCAAATTTGAATAGAAAAGATTAGAATAGAAAAACAATAGAACAGAAAATAATCTAATATATATTATATTTTATTCTATTCTGTTCTATTGTTTTTCTAGTCTATTTTCTTTTCTATTCGAATTTGAATTCATTCTATATGAATTTCTAATTTCAAAAGATGGTTATATATATAAATATTTTATATATATATATATATATATATATATATATATATATATATATATATATATATATATATATATATATAAATAAAACCATTTTCCGAAATTCGAATTTCATATAGAATGAATTTGAATTCGAATTGAAAAGATTAGACTAGAAATAGAAAATAGACTAGAAAAACAATAGAACACAATTGAGTAAAATATTGTTTTTCTAGTCTATTTTCTTTTCTATTCGAATTCGAATTCATTCTATATGAAATTCGAATTTTGGAAAATGGTTTTATATATATATATATATATATATATATATATATATATATAAAACCATTTTCCAAAATTCGAATTTCATATAGAATGAATTCGAATTCGAATAGAAAAGAAAATAGACTAGAAAGACAATAGAACAGAATAGAATAAAATCTAATATATATATTAGATTATTTTCTGTTCTATTGTATTCCTATTCTAATCTTTTCTATTCGAATTTGAATTCATTCTATATGAATTTCGAATTTCAAAAGATGGTTATATATATAAATACTTTTTCTGCAGCAAAAAATTTCACTTTCCGAACCGATTTTGGGGCCCCGTATCTCAGGGCCACTTGGTGCTAGGAACCCCATATTTAGTGTGCAAACCCAATGGAACTGGTACCACAATATATCCAAAGCTGAAGTTCCTAGCACTAAGTGGCCCCGAGATACGGGGCCCCAAAATCGGTTCAGAAAATGTCATTCTCTGCTGCAGAAAAGTGCTTGACATTTTCTGAACCGAGTTTGGGGCCCCATAGCTCAGGGCTACTTGGAGCTAAGAACCTCAAATTTGGTGTGCTAACCCAGTGGAATTGGTACCATAACATATCCAAAGCTGGGGTTCCTAGCACTAAGTGGCCCCGAGATACAGGGCCCAAAATCGGTTCAGAAAATGTCATTCTCTGCTGCAGAAAAGTGCTTGACATTTCCCGAACCGACTGTGGGGCCCCGTATCTCAGAGCCACTTGGTGCTAGGAACCCCAAATTTGGTGTGCTAACCCAGTGGAACTGGTACCATAATATATCCAAGGCTGGGGTTCCTAGCACTAAGTGGCCCCGAGATACGGTAATGTAATGGTAATGGTAATGTGGTAATGTGGTAAATTAGGGCCTCGACTTATACTCGGAACGACTTATACTCGAGTATATACGGTATATATATATATATATATATATATATATATATATATATATATATATATATATATATATATATATATATATATATTTATTTATTTATATATATATATATATATATATATATATATATATATATATATATATATATATATATAAGTTATTTATTGATATATAACCATCTATTGGATGGTTTGAAATTCATATAGAATGAATTCAAATTTGAATAGAAAAGATTAGAATAGACAAAAAATAGATTAGAATAAAATATAATACATATACACATTATATTTTACTCAATTCTGTTCTATTTTTCTAGTCTATTTTCTATTTCTAGTCTAATCTTTTCTATTCAAATTCGAATTCATTCTATATGAAATTCGAATTTCGGAAAATGGTTATATATATATATATATATATATATATATATATATATATATATATATATATATATATATATATATAAATATATATATATATATATATATATATATATATATATATATATATATATATTATATATATATAACCATCTTTTGAAATTCGAAAATTCATATAGAATGAATTCAAATTCGAATAGAGAAGATTAGAATAGAAAAACAATAGAACAGAAAATAATCTTATATATATATATATTATATTTTATTCTATTCTGTTCTATTGTATTTCTAGTCTATTTTCTTTTCTATTTGAATTCGAATTCATTCTATATGAAATTCGATTTTCGGAAAATGGTTATATATATATATATTAGATATTTACTGATATACAACCATCAATTGGAATTCGAAATTCATATAGAATGAATTCAAATTCGAATAGAGAAGATTAGAATAGAAAAACAATAGAACAGAAAATAATCTTATATATATATATATTATATTTTATTCTATTCTGTTCTATTGTATTTCTAGTCTATTTTCTTTTCTATTTGAATTCGAATTCATTCTATATGAAATTCGATTTTCGGAAAATGGTTATATATATATATATATATTAGATATTTATTGATATACAACCATCAATTGGAATTCGAAATTCATGTAGAATGAATTCAAATTCGAATAGAAAAAGATTAGAATAGAAATAAAACTAGAACAGAATAGAATAAAATATAATATATATACACATTATATTTTACTCAATTGTGTTCTATTGTTTTTCTAGTCTATTTTCTATTTCTAGTCTAATCTTTTCTTTTCTATTCGAATTCGAATTCATTCTATATAAAATTCGAATTTTGGAAAATGGTTATATATATATATAAAAAATATTTATATATATAACCATCTTTTGAAATTCGAAATTCATATAGAATGAATTCAA
Organism: Lithobates septentrionalis; assembly: GCA_037952835.1. NCBI lineage: Eukaryota > Metazoa > Chordata > Amphibia > Anura > Ranidae > Lithobates > Lithobates septentrionalis. The sequence goes on from JBBDGP010000129.1 coordinate 1,957,208, forward strand.
ATTCGAATAGAAAAGATTAGAATAGAAAAACAATAGAACAGAAAATAATCTAATATATATATTATATTTTATTCTATTCTGTTCTATTGTTTTTCTAGTCTATTTTCTTTTCTATTCGAATTCGAATTCATTCTATATGAAATTCGAATTTCGGAAAATGGTTATATATATATATATATATATATATATATATATATATATATATATATATATATATATATATATATATATATATATATATATATATATATATAAAAAATATTTATATATATAACCATCTTTTGAAATTCGAAATTTATATAGAATGAATTCAAATTCGAATAGAAAAGATTAGAATAGAAAAACAATAGAACAGAAAAGAATCTAATATATATATTATATTTTATTCTATTCTGTTCTATTTTTTTTTCTATTTTAATCTTTTCTATTCGAATTTGAATTCATTCTATATTCTATTAGAATTTCGAATTTCAATAGATGGTTATATATAAATAAATATCAAATATATACATATATTATAACCATTTTCATATTCTATTTCATATAGAATTAAATTGAATTTAAATAGAATAGAAAATAATATCATAGAAAAACAATAGATCAGATCAGAAAAAAAAAAAAAAAAAAAAAAAAAATATATATATATATATATATATATATATATATATATATTTTATATATATATATATATATATATATATATATATATATATATATATATATATATATTATATATATATAAATAACCACATTATATTTTACTCAATTCTGTTCTATTGTTTTTTCTAGTCTATTTTCTATTTCTTGTCTAATCTTTTCTATTCGAATTCGAATTCATTCTATATGAAATTCGAATTTCGGAAAATGGTTTTATATATATATATATATATATATATATATAAAAAGTATTTATATATATATAACCATCTTTTGAAATTCGAAATTCATACAGAATGAATTCAAATTCGAATAGAAAAGATTACAATAGAAAAACAATAGAACAGAAAATAATCTAATATATATATTATATTTTTATTCTATTCTGTTCTTTTGTTTTTATAGTCTATTTTCTTTTCTATTCGAATTCGAATTCATTCTATATGAAATTCGAATTTCGGAAAATGGTTTATATATATATATATATATATATAATTTTTTTCCTGATCTATTCTATTGTTTTTCTATGATATTCTTTTATTCTTTTCTATTATTTTCTAATCTATTCTAATCTTTTATATTCAAATTCGATTTCATTCTATATGAAATTCGAATTTCAGAAAATGGTTATTTATATATATATATATATATTTTTTCCGATCTGATCTATTGTTTTTCTATGATATTATTTTCTATTCTATTTAAATTCATTTAATTCTATATGAGATTTGAATATTTCGGAAATGGTTTTATATATATATATATATATATATATATATATATATATATATTATATATATGTATGTATATATATATATTAGATATTTATTTATATATAACTATCTATTGAAATTCAAAATTCATATAGAATGAATTCAAATTCGAATAGAAAAGATTAGAATAGAAAAAAAATAGAACACAATAGAATAAAATATAATATATATACACATTATATTTTACTCAATTCTGTTCTATTGTTTTCCTATTTTCTATTTTCTAGTCTAATCTTTTCTATTCGAATTTGAATTCATTCTATATGAAATTTGAATTTCGGAAAATGGTTATATATATATATATATATATATATATATATATATATATATATATATATATATACCGTATATACTCGAGTATAAGTCGTTCCGAGTATAAGTCGAGGCCCTAATTTACCACAAAAAAATGGGAAAAACTTATTGACCCGAGTATAAGACGAGGGTGAGAAATGCACAGCTACTGTAGGTGGAAAAGAGGGTCAACAATGCCCATTTGCAGCATCACTGTGCCCATTTGCAGCCATAGGTCCCCTGAACTTCAAACTTGTTAGTTAAGGTTCCTAGATGCCCCCTAGCTGCAGCCAAAATTTGGGGTCTCTGAACCCAAAGGGTCCAAAATGACATTGCTGCAGATGGACACAGTTGACCGAATTTGGGGCCCCATATCTTGGGGCCACTTAGTGCTAAGAACCCCAAATTTGGTGTGCAAACCCAGTGGAACTAGCACCATAAAATTCCCAAAGCTGAGGTTTCTAGCACCAAGTGGACCCGAGATACAGGGCCCCAAAAATCAGTTCAGAAAATGTCAAGCACTTTTCTGCAGCAGAGAATGACATTTTCTGAACCGGATTTGGGGCCCCGTATCTCGGGGCCACTTAGTGCTAGGAACCCGAGCCTTGGATATGTTATGGTACCAGTTCCACTGGGTTAGCACACCAAATTTGGGGTCCCTAGCCAAGTGGTCCTGAGATACGGGGCCCCAAAATCGGTTCGGAAAATGAAATTTTTTGCTGCAGAAAAAGTATTTATATATATAACCATCTTTTGAAATTCGAAATTCATATAGAATGAATTCAAATTCGAATAGAAAAGATTAGAATAGGAATACAATAGAACAGAAAATAATCTAATATATATATTATATTTTATTCTATTCTGTTCTATTGTTTTTCTATTCAAATTCATTCTATATGAAATTCGAATTTCGGAAAATGGTTATATATATATATATATAATATATATATATATATATATATATATATATATATATATAAAACCATTTTCCGAAATTCGAATTTCATATAGAATGAATTCGAATTCGAATAGAAAAGAAAATAGACTAGAAAAACAATATTTACTCAATTGTGTTCTATTGTTTTTCTAGTCTATTTTCTATTTCTAGTCTAATCTTTTCAATTCGAATTCGAATTCATTCTATATGAAATTCGAATTTCGGAAAATGGTTATATATATATATATATATATATATATATATATATATATATAAAATATTTATATATATAACCATCTTTTGAAATTAGAAATTCATATAGAATGAATTCAAATTCGAATAGAAAAGAAAATAGACTAGAAAAACAATAGAACAGAATAGAATAAAATATAATATATATATTAGATTATTTTCTGTTCTATTGTTTTTCTATTCTAATCTTTTCTATTCAAATTTGAATTCATTTTATATGAATTTCGAATTTCAAAAGATGTATATAATTTTTTTTTCCTGATCTGTTCTATTGTTTTTCTATGATATTCTTTTCTATTATTTTCTAATCTATTCTAATCTTTTATATTCAAATTCGATTTCATTCTATATGAAATTCGAATTTCAGAAAATGGTTATTTATATATATATATATATATATATATATATATATATATATATATATATATATATATATATTTTTTTTTTTTTTTTTCTGATCTGATCTATTGTTTTTTTATGATATTATTTTCTATTCTATTTAAATTCAATTTCATTCTATATGAAATTCGAATTTTGGAAAATGGTTTTATATATATATATATATATATATATATATATATATATATATATATATATATATACATATATATATATTAGATATTTATTTATATATAACCATCTATTGAAATTCGAAATTCATTTAGAATGAATTCAAAATCGAATAGAAAAGATTAGAATAGAAAAAAATAGAACAGAATAGAATAAAATATAATATATATACACATTATATTTTACTCAATTCTGTTCTATTGTTTTTCTAGTCTATTTCCTATTTCTAGTCTAATCTTTTCTATTCGAATTCGAATTCATTCTATATGAAATTCGAATTTCGGAAAATGGTTTTATATATATATATATATAAATATATATTTATATTTATATATATAACCATTTTCCGAAATTCTAATTTCATATAGAATGAATTCGAATATATATATATATATATATATATATATAAATTGTTATTTTCCAATCTATTTTCGAATTCGAATTTATACTATTCGAAATTCAAATTTCAGAAGATGATCATATTCTGTTGTATTTTATTAAATTCTATTAAATTCTGTTCTATTCTTTACGATTCTCTTATGTTTATTCTATTGTTTTATTATTTTATATTCTATTTTATTGTATTTTTTTTTAGAAATCAATTTATATTTTTTCTAATTCGATTCAAATTTGTTTTCGAATTCGAGTCGAATAGATTTCGAATTTGTTTTCGAATCGAATATATTTCGAATTTGGTTTCGAATTCGATTCGAATTCGATTCGAATTTCGGCCGTGGGTTTTCGATTCGAAACATTTCGGATTCGTTTAAATTCGTTAGTATTGTAATTCGGTATTTCGGATGCATCCGAATGTCCGAATAATGAAAATTTCGTCCGAATTTCGATTCGGAACTAAACGAAATGCACATGTCTACTATATACACATAGACTTTCGTCTCGTTTGGACATTGGGTAATACTATTACCTCACGACTTACATGGTTTTTCATTTATGGTTTTTCATTTATATTTTCTTAGAGTTATTTTTTAAGAAATTGTACATATACATTTGTTCACTTAGTTCCTTATGGTTCACACCGAATTTTGTATGGTTTGACAGTTGGTGTGTTTCATCCATTAATTCATGGTTTACCTGTTTCACCTGTTTAATTCACAGGTTTAGCGCTATTCTAATTTCTTTTATATATATATATATATATATATATATATATATATATATATATATATATACACAGTATCTCACAAAAGTGAGTATATGTTATTATACCTTTTCATGTGACAACACTGAAGAAATGACACTGTGCTACAATGTAAAGTAGTGACTGTACAGCTTGTATAACAGTGTAAATTTGCTATCCCCTCAGAATAACTCAATACACAGCCATTAATGTCTAAATCGCTGGCAACAAAAGTGAGTACACCCCTAAGTGAAAATGTCCAAATTGGGCCCAAACTGTCGATATTTTGTGTGGCCACCATTATTTTCCAGCACTGCCTTTACCCTCTTGGCCATAGAGTTCACCAGAGCTCCACAGGTTGCCACTGGAGTCCCCTTGAACTTCTCTATGATGTCATCACGGAACTGGAGGATGTTAGAGACCTTGCGCTCCTCCACCTTCCGATTGAGGATGCCCCACAAATGCTCAATAGGGTTTAGGTCTGGAGACATGCTTGGCCAGTTCATCACCTTTACCCTCAGCTTCTTTAGCAAGGCAGTGGTCGTCTTGTAGGTGTGTTTGGGGTCGTTTTCATGTTGGAATACTGCCCTGCGGCCCAGTCTCCGAAGGGAGGGATCATGCTCTGCTTCAGTATGTCACAGTACAAGTTGGCGTTCATGGTTCCCTCAATGAACTGTAGCTCCCCTGTAGCTGTTCTGAGTGGAACCTGTCCTGTTAAACCGCTGTATGGTCTTGGCCACCATGTCGCAGCTCAGTCTTAGGGTCTTGGCAATCTTCTTATAGCCTAGGCCATCTTTATGTAGAGCAAAAACTATTTTTTTCAGATCCTCAGAGAGTTCTTTGCCATGAGGTGCCATGTTGAACTTCCAGTGACCAGTATGAGAGATTGAGAGCGATAACACCAAATTTAACACACCTGCTCGCTATTCACACCTGAGACCTTGTAACACTAACGAGTCACATGACATCGGGGAGGGAAAATGTGTAATTGGGCCCAATTTGGACATTTCCACTTAGGGGTGTACTCACTTTTGTTGCCAGTGGTTTAGACATTAATGGCTATGTGTTGAGTTATTTTGAAGGGACAGCAAATTTACACTGTTATACAAGTTGTACACTCGCTACTTTACATTGTAGCAAAGTGTAATTTCTTCAGTGTTGTCACATTAAAAGATTGAAGAAAATATTTACAAAGATGTGAGGGGTGTACTCACTAATATATATATTCTGCATTCAGTGTAGCCTATATCTACAGTGCATTCGGTGGTGTACTGTTTCTAATACACTTCTGGTGGTGTACACAGTATATAATACAGTGCAGCCGTTGTACAGTTGCTAATACAGTGCAGGCGGTGTACACACTATCTAATATAGTGTATACAGTTTCTGCTACACTTCTGGTGGTGTACACAGTATACAATACAGTGCAGCCATTGTACACTTTCTAATACACTTCAGGCAGTGTACACTGTATCTAATATAGTGTAGTGTAGTGTAAAAATATATCATGCAAAAATATATCATGTCTGGAAGGCCACCTAGGAGAGGCAGATGCTTACAGGTCACTAACAGAGGGCAAGCAGCCTCTGTGTCTATGGTCAACAGTGGTGGTCATGGACATGGTGCATCCTTTGCAGATGGCCGTGAGGCACGCTTGTCATTTTTTGCTGCTGCTGGCTGTGTTATTGAGCCACAACATGCAGAAGAGTTGGTGGAGTGGATAACAAAGCCTCATCCTCTGTCACCCAGGTTTAGAGTAGTTTGTCTTCCAACGCAGCTGCCAAAGCCGCCTATTCCATTGGCTCCTTGTCCACAGTCACTCCTTCCATAGCCCCACCATCATACACGGAAGTGTCCCCAGAATTATTCGACCACAGTGTCGGTTATATGCTGCTGGAGGATGCCCAACGATTTGAAGGCTCCGATGTTGGTTCCCAGTTTGGGGAAAGGAGTAACGTGAGCCTGGGAGAGAGGGAGTGCCACAGAAGGACAAGAAACTGGCAGTCATGTTCCCCCAGCTGCAGCATACTGCCAAGTTTGCTCTAGTGACGGGGAGGGAGGGGATGCCGCAGCCATCCCTTTTGCAGCACACCGCAGAGCCATGCAGGTGCAGGGTGCTGCTGACTCAACCACTGACTTTTAAAAGTTCCTTGGCGTGGGCCTTTTTTCGACACATGTGCAGCAGATCGCACCATTGCTGTTTGTAACCAATGTCTGAAGCGGATCAAGCGTGGCCAGAACAGCAGCCGCTTGGGCACCACATACTTGACCAGACATATGACAACCTGCCATGCAGTCCGTTGGCAACAGCACTTGAAAGACCCACATCAAAGAAAAAGGCGGACTTCTCCTTGCTCCTCATCTGGGATCTTCAACCCTACTATACTTCCAGTCCTCTGAAAAACCTGCACTGAGAGGAATGAAGGTGTACCAATAGGTCTTCCAAGTACTTGCAGCCAATCTGCTAGCAGTACACCATCAATTGATTTTAGCAGGCAAATTTCCCTACCCTAGGTGCTGAACCGTAAAAAGAAATTTGGTCCCAGCTATCCACATGCTCCGCGTCTAAATGCTAGCTTGGCCAAATTGCTAGCACTGCAACTGCTGCCTTTTCAGCTGGTAGACTTTGCCCCCTTTCGTGAATTTGTGGAATGTGCTGTATCTCAGTGGCAGGTTCCAAAACACCATTTCTTTTCATGGAATGCCATTACAGCTCTCTACCGGCATGTTGAAGGCAATGTTTTGGCCTCGTTGGACAGGGCGGTCAGCAGTAAGGTTCATATTACCGCTGACTCATGGTCCAGCAGGCAGGGGCAGGGACGTTACCTTTCCTTCATGGTGCACTGTGTAACTCTGCTGGCAGCTGGGAAGGATGCAGGACAGGGTTCTGTGTTGTTGGAGCTTGTTCCACCACCACGCCTCCAAAATGCTAGTGCTTATTCTGACACAGCTCTCTCCTCCACCCCTTCCTCTTCTTCTTCTATGGTCTCTTCTGCAGATTTGTCCTCTGAACCAGCGGTGCTCTGTAAGTGCTCAAGGGGCCACGCAAGCAGTCAGGCTAAAAGATGCCATGCGGTGCTTGAGTTGGTCTGCCTAGGGGACAGGAGCCACACTGGGGCAGACATTCTGTCAGCTCTGCAGGGGCAGGCTCAGAGGTGGTTGACGCCATGCCAGCTTCAGCCAGGAATGGTTGCATGAGACAATGGCACCAACCTTCTCTCCACCCTCCAACAGGGACACTTGACCTATGTTCCATGTTTGGGACACGTCCTGAATTTGGTGGTGCAGCGGTTCTTGAGCAGGTACCCAAGCTTACAAGATCTCCTGAGGCAGGCCAGAAAAGTCTGTGGTAATTTCTGCCAATCATACAATGCCAGTGCTCGGCTGGCTGACATTCAAAGGGAATGCAACCTGCTCACCAACCCCCTCATTTGTGACATGTCCACCAGGTGGAACTCAACGTTGGCAATGCTGCAGCTGCTGCACACACAGCACAGGGCCATCAATGAGTACCTGTGCAAGTATGGCACCAGGACAGGGTCAGGGGAGCTTGGCTTCTTTTTGCCACGCCAGTGGCTACAGATCAAGGAGGCATGCACTGTCCGGGCACCATTTGAGGAGGCCGCAAGGATGATGAGCAGTGACAATGCATGCATCAGTTACACTGTCCCTCTAGTCTTCCTGCTGGAGCACACACTTTGTGGAATCATGGACAGGCACTTGAGACAGAACAGCGGTGGGAAGAGGAGGATTTCCTTTCCTCTCAAGGCCCCCTTTATCCAGATAGCATTCCTGCAGGCCCGCCAAACACACAGGAAGAAGAGGAGGGGGAGGATTGTGTTAGCATGGATGTAGAGGATAACACTCAGCAGAAGTCTTCAAGGGATGGCTTTCAGTCCCCAGAAACCCAAGGAGTTGTACGTGGCTGGGAGGAGATAGTTACAGATAATGTGATCCTTAGTGACCAAGAGGACTCAGAATCGAATGCCGCTGCAAACTTACGCTGCATGGCCTCCCTGATTCTGCAAAGCCTGCAAAAGGACCCAAGGATTTGTGGTATCAAGGAGAGGGATCATTACTGGCTGGCAACCCTTCTTGATCCAGGTTACAAGGATAAGGTTGCAGAACTCATCCTGCCTTCGCAGAGGGAGCAGAGAATGAAACATATTCAGGAGGCCTTGAAGAAAGGTTTGTGCAACGCATTTCCAGACCCTGGGAGGTTACCATTCCTTGGTGCTGGACAACGTGTTGCTGAGGCTTCGTTCAGTCAGAGGAAGAGCAGTGGAGAAGGTGGCCAGCTGTCCGATGCCTTTAAACAATTTTTCAGTCCTCAGTGCCAAGGTCTGATTGGTTCAAGAAACCATCACCAGTGTCTACATTATATGGTGCAGGAATATCTAGGGGCAAGAGCAGACCTTTCCAACAGAGCATCCACTGGGTTACTGGGTCTTGAGGATGGACCACTGGCCAGAACTTGCTCAATATGCAATTGAGCTACTGGCCTGTCCTGCATCCAGCGTGCTTTCTAAACACATATTCAGTGCTGCTGGAGGGTTTGTAACGGATCAAAGAGTGCGCCTGTCCACAGACTCCGTTGATAGGCTCACATTCATAAAAATGAATCAGTCTTGGATCAGCAGCTATCAAGCACCTGATGCTGATATAACTGATTGAATTTGCTATGGACCTGGGATCCCTTGAAGACTGCTTATGTTGGCTATCCTATACCTCCTCAATCTTGATGATGCTAGCTTCCAACAATATTTTTGGTTTAGGACACCACCACCACCCCCCCCAAGGCCCAATTTTTCTGCCAGTAACAAAAAAACGGCCCCTGCCCCCACCTATAACTGGCCTTCACAGCAAGAAGCACATGGAAGGGCAAACACATGAAAGACAAAAACACAACATTCCATGAGCTCAACTCACCAACCAGTCTGCCAACTGACCAAATTAACCTGTCCAACTGTCTGCGTTAAAAACAGGGGTTTAGTTAGCACGCATTTGCAAACGCATGTGTAAGCTGGAAGGCCTCTTCACAGCACCCTGTGTATTGCTTGCAGTCCTAACGTTACTGAAGTTATAAGCGTCTCCACAATGGATAGAGAATGGGAAAACATTTTGAATGAAGTTCACTAGGCAATTAATAATTCACATTAAAAATTGCAGAGTATGGGGGAAAGCAATGTGTGCACCCCCAGGAAAGGGGGGCACCTGATCTAGAGGTTAGAATGTGCCCAACTGATAAATATCATGGGATCACAGATGCTGGGAGCTCTCTGAGTCTGCAGATCAATCACTAATGAACAGGTGGGATGAGAGACGTTTTTTGATGCATTTTGCAGAAATGCATGGGAATTTTTTAATATGGGTTCCTATGGAACATGTTCACATCAATGCATTTTTGTGCCTCCGCATTTTTGGAAAGGGTCAGGGACTTTTTTTCATGCAAAATGCAGCATTTTAACAAAAATTAAGAGTGTAGTGCTATAAGCTCAATAAATGTGTACAGTAGGTCAGTATATAAAAATGGTGTAAGAAATGAATAACCTAATACAGTTATTACAACTGCTAAGTGAGACTGTAGTGCACCAAATAAACAAATATAACAGTGACTGGTATATATATAAAAAGAAATAACACTTATGTGCATATAACACCTCAAACAATTTCAAAAGATATAATAGTCCATATCAAATAGGTGAAAAGGATCAAAAAAAGTCTGTGATGATAGTGCATAAACGATGATAGGCGAATGCCTCCCAAACGTACAGGGGGATGATTAAGCCCAATCTGGCAAGTAAGTAGACCGTGGGATAACCGAAAGTGCACGGAAAGTTGAAATCGGTGCCAGGACCATCACCAGAAGAGTATGGAGGCTTACCAGAGTTTGATGGCCTGAAATGGCATACGCCATACAGGTCAAAAAAGCTTATTGACCAACAGGTCTAGGTAGCTTGTCTGGACAGATGTCATCTCCTCTCGATAGGAAGGAAAATCAGCACGGCTTCCACATTAATGGATACACCACCATAGACCAAATTTGTATTGCATATGAGAAAAGAAATACTCACATAGCGTGATAACGTTTTAACTTGGATTTATTAAAAAATAATTTAAAAAACAGACTCACATTTTCAGAAGATATGAAACAGCGTAAAAATCATATAGCGGCAGTCGTGAGGGATCCACCCGACATGTTTCAACTAAACAGTCATCATCTGGGGTGTGGAACCCTCTCACCCCACCGCACTATAAACAGATAATGACCCCCACTGGGAGTGTCCGAATACCGGAAGCACATTGAATGACCATTACTTCCGGTTTTAGGGGTCATACATCACCATGGCATTAATACTTAAAAATGTGTATATTATAGGGATAAACCTTTATTTAATAATCCTCATAGATTAGTAGTGGTCACAAGTTATGGTTTATTTTCTTGTAATTAAAAAGGCATTGGTCCGGCTCGCCCGTCCGGAAACCAAGCCTCTTTATCATTATCCCTGTGTGTGAGCGCAGCGACGCCGCCGCGCTCCACACACGAATCCAAGCCCCGCCTCCTTAAAATGCAGTGACGTCAATGACGTGTCTCAGGGGCGGCGGCGATGCGCTCCAAATCTTAAGCCAAGCCTCACTCACAGCCAGCTGCCCAGAATGTCCTATAGGGACACCGCTGCACCTCAGGAAGTAGAAGCAATCCTCAGTAAGGGGCCGGCCACAAAACCTGAAGTGTCAGCAGAGGTGGACAGCAGCAAGAGCGGAGATGGCAAGATATATGAGGACTAGGATTACTCACAATATTAAAATTACATTAGTGAAGGGAATATAGAGTATAAACTCTTAGGAATGGAAGGTTGCATTAAAAAAATGTGGAAAATGGAGTTGAATTATAAAGGATAAAAGGGATAAAAGGTAGCATTCATAAAGGAATATGGAATACAAGAGATACCCCAAAGTGATGAGCTTATATGGGGGAACGTCCTCCCAAAATGCCCTGGTATAAATTATAAACTTAATACTGGACACTGCCAGTGGAGGACATCCATACATTTATAGAAAATCAGCAACCAAGGCGGCCCAAATCGCATATATAATGCATGTAATTCGTTCGAAAAACCATAAAGATGACCAATCATATATATTAGCGTTTACAGAAAATCAATATTTGGGCTAGGTTATAAGAAGGAGAGATCATTTTTAGTTCCTCTTGCCCGGCGTATTCTAGTTATATATTATTTGCCCAAAGTCCACAAGGACCCCCTTCATCCTCCAGGTCGACCTATAATTAGTGGTATCGATTCGGTCACTTCTAGAAACTCCTAATCATCCCCCTGTACGTTTGGGAGGCATTCGCCTATCATCGTTTATGCACTATCATCACAGACTTTTTTTGATCCTTTTCACCTATTTGATATGGACTATTATATCTTTTGAAATTGTTTGAGGTGTTATTGCTTTTTATATATATACCAGTCACTGTTATATTTGTTTATTTGGTGCACTACAGTCTCACTTAGCAGTTGTAATAACTGTATTAGGTTATTCATTTCTTACACCATTTTTATATACTGACCTACTGTACACATTTATTGAGCTTATAGCGCTACACTCTTAATTTTTGTTGTTTTTTTTCACCCTGAGTCTACGGGTGTGTTGGCTGCTGCTCTGGTGCTCTCCTTTCTTTAGCGCAGCGCTGTACTTATCCCTTCCATCAAAATGCAGCGTTTTGCATGTAATAGAATTCAATGGACCAGGATCAAAAACGCAAGTACAGCGTTTTTACAGCGTTTTTGCGGCGTTTTTGACGCTTTTTGCGGTTTTTTTATGTATACTGTATACAGTATAAAAAAAACTGTAAAAAAAAAAAAATAATTAAAAACGCTGTAAAAACGCTGTTCAAAAACGCGGCAAGCACTGCAAAAAACACTGCAGAAACGCTCAAAAGCAACATGCATAGATGTGAATCGAGCCTAATACAGATATCATAGCTCAGGGCAGAGTCTGAGGGTTGTAGGCTAGGGAGGGGGGTCTGTGTAATGGAACTAAACTCTCCAAGTAGTGAGGAGTAGAGTTCCAGTGACCCTAAGTGGACTCCAAAAGGAGTCTGGCAGCAGGATGTTGGGGAAATTCTGATGGAAATGTGACCGAATGGTACCAATGACAGTGTGTTCTTATCATTGGGACGGTGATTAGACACTGAGGGGGAAATGTGAATAATAGCTATGTCAGAAAAAGTGATTCAAATGCACAAACGCATTACAAATGCATTTAAACATGCATGCAGAATTGCATGTGGAACGTGGGGCTCATGGTATAAATAAGCCCTTAGGGCAGACACTCAAACCCCTATTAAGAACAGACAGTTAGACGAAGATAGGTATTAAGCATAGCACTCAGACTGTGTCACTTTGATGATTATCCACTAAAGTGTGCCATCTCATTTAATATTAAAGCGGTTGTAAACCTTCTTTTTTTTTTTTAATAACAAACATATCATACTTACCTTCACTGCAGTTCATTTTGCACAGTGTGGCCCCGTACATCGTCTTCTGGGGTCCCCCGGTGGCGCTCGCATCGTATAACCCCCTGGGAGAAGTGCTCTCCCTGGGGGTTACCTTGCGGGCGCGCTCCCAAGTCCAGCATTTGCGTCAATAGACACAGAATTCCGGTCTCCACACCACCCAGCGCCCACATCATTGGATTTGATTGACAGCAGCGGGAGCCAATGGCTGCGCTGCTATCAATCTATCCAATCAAGAGCTGAGAACCCCAGGCAGAGAGGTACAGAGCGTCGGGGGGGGGGGGGGGGGGCTAGGGGGCCGGTCAGTGTCAGAAGTTTTTTTTCCCTTAATGCATAGGATGCATTAAGCTGAAAAAACACAAGGGTTTACAACCTCTTAAGAAAGCATTGCACACCACCTTCAGTCCAATAACAACACAATTACTGACATCATCTTTTTTGATCTTTCTCCAGTTTGTGTCTCTTATGGATCTAACTCTCCCCACAACTTTTGTCCACCTGTGTATGTTCCTTCATTTTTAACTGTTCTAATACAGTCATTCAACTACTCAGTGTTTCTACTGTATCACAGATGGTGAGAGATACATTCCTGTTTCTTTTTGAAAATATTCCACTGTAAAAGTCAAAACCTCAAATGAGCATTTGTGCAAACTTCATCTCAAACTCACTCTGTGAAAATAGGTAAGAGTAATGCTAACTCTCAATTCTTGTGGGATCAACTGTAATCCAAGGTAGTCAGATAATGTGACAACATGCAAACCATGGCAAGGAACATGAGACAACATGCAAACCATAAGACATGAGCTTATTTGAAGCACCTTCAGATCCGCACATTTTTGTTGTACCAATGCGGATTTAAAAAAAAAAATCACTTGATCCACTCCATTTGTGAATATCTTCTCTGTCTCATTCCGTGTATAGGAGCAATATCCACCCATGGCTGTTTTGCCAATAGCCATACCCGTAATTAAAGTATACAGTACTTGTAAACCTATGTCCGCACGGGGTATATCACCCTCTCTTTTCTCAAAATCAGTGCCAACGATAGGAACCTGTCAGAGATTGCACAATATATAGTAGGAACAAAACTGGAGCTACAGCACTCAATCTTCTCTAAAGTGTTTGCTACCCCCGCATTTCATATACCCGAGATGTGCCCAGGGCTTGTGCAAGGATTTTTAACACCTTAGGCAAAACCTAATTCCCCCCCCTTGGCTCCACCCCTTACTACACCCCCTTTGCCCTGCTCATGTATGCGGTGGAGGTGACAGGTGTCAGGAGTGTATAATGCACAGAATGCAGGGGACAGGAGTGTGTAATGCACAGAATACAGGGGTCTTTTACTACATAAAGAGTGCAGGGTTGCAGAGTGTGCTTGTACAGAGTGCAGGGTTGCGCTACGTATAGAGTGCAGGGTTGCGGGGTGCGCTACATACAGCATGCAGGGTTGAGGAGTGTGCCAAGTACTACTAGGGGGTAGAGGAGAAGGAGGGGGGCCTTTAGAAATATATTTACGTAGAAAAATGGTGACGTGTTCAATACTTATTTTACCCACTGTATATGTATACACACTCACCGGCCACTTTATTATTAGGTATACCAATTCAATTGCTTGGTAACACAAATTGCTAAACAGCCAATCACATGGCAACAACTCAATGCAATTAGGCATCTAGACGTGGTGAAGATGACTTGCTAGGGGGCGTGGCTTGGCGCGCAACAGCGATGGACGCTTAATACAAGAGCTCCGGCATCCAGGCAGCCTTAGCCCATCACCTTGCACCCAAAGCACTCGATAATGAGCAGAAGGAACACAGGGACACCCCGCACGAGATCCCGCCGCACTTCGGCAGCTTACCAGGGAAGGAACTTTGAGGATTTGTTCCGGAACCCTCCGCCAGCACGAGAAGGCCTGATAGGAGCCAAGATGGCGCCGCCGCATGTAACGGAGGATGACTTCAGTGAGGACTCTCAATCTGCGGCCGAGG
Organism: Lithobates septentrionalis; assembly: GCA_037952835.1. Taxonomy (NCBI): domain Eukaryota; kingdom Metazoa; phylum Chordata; class Amphibia; order Anura; family Ranidae; genus Lithobates; species Lithobates septentrionalis. The sequence continues at coordinate 1,972,341 of JBBDGP010000129.1, forward strand.
AGAACGGTAGGATTACCCCTCACCCCGACCTCCCCCTGACATATGCCGGCATGTCAGGCTTTGCAGCTGACATAAAAGCCACCTTTTCGGCACCTTTTCCTGCTAGAAAAACCAGAGGAGACAGACATTGAATTTGTAAGAGCTCACAGAGCACTCAGAGCAAGAGGCCCTGACAATATGCCACCACGTGACATCATATGCTGTTTGCAGAGCTTTGCTTTAAAAGAAGACATCATGCGTAAAGCACGAAGGAATGAACAGATAGTCTTCAATGGAGAAACCATCATGCTCTTTCATGATCTGTCTCAGATCACACTAAAGAACCGCAGGGCTCTTAGACCATTACTTGACAAGCTGAGAGAAAAGGATCTCCGCTACTCATGGCGATTCCCGTTCGCACTCCTGGTGAACCACAATGGAAGACAGCATACTTTGCGATCGCCAGAAGATCTCCCAGATTTTTGCCAAGCGTTACATCTGGAACCGGTTGAACTGCCAGAGTGGTATCAGGAATTTATGCTACCTCCATTGGAAAGATCCCCCTTCTCATCGCCTGACAAACGCCTCTCCAAGAAGATGAAATCAGCACGCCCTAGAGGGTCACAGGCAGGAACCCCAAATAACAGACCTCATGCTTCCAGGGGCTTTGAAGAAGCCTGAAAATGTCCACAGAAAATCACACCATACATGGAAGAAGATGAGCAACTTTCCTGAAATAATACCATAACTGTTGACCCCAAAGTTTTATGATGCCAACAGCCAAAGACACTTCGGCTGGATTTGTATTATCTGGTCGAACGGAACTACACATCAAGAATCAACAACACACAAAGTGCCAGTTCTTGTAGCCCAGAAGTTTTAGATGGAGTTTATGCTTACGGGGACTGTTGCTTTTACCCCCCATGATGGCTTAGGCCAACTTTATAGATAGAATACGGTTGTAGGGCAAATATAACAGAATAGATGATACTAGCAGGAATATGTGGTTCTTGAAGCACAACTGTTAGTATTACACTTAAGCAAGCATTGATTATGGAAATGTCGATGAAAGAAATAACTTTAAAATTTAAAAAAAAAAAAAAACCAAAGCAAAGTAAAACTGCAAGTTATAGGTTCAATTTAAAAACATCTCTAAGGGGAAGACAACAAGATGATACCCCCGCTTGGAGGGGGGCCTTGAAGTCTCCCAGGAGAACAGAGGCATGGCCAAACAATTCACCGACATCTCTACATGTAAAGTTAACTGAGTCAAAGAGATCAGGGGTTGTAGTAAGTACCTTCATTGTTGCAATTAGGGTGCATTGTTGACCATTACTGTTTACAATATGTTTATTATGGCTGCTGCCGGATTTTGCTCACAAATTGAGTGTTATATATTTAATTTAATCTAATTTGATTAGTTGGATTAACCAAAGTGATTGGGCAGCTGCCAATCGCGCTCCGACAAAGTGCCCCTTGACAGGAGAGGATTTTCCTGGCAGGAGGCACTAATATTTTACCTTGGCCCCATTGGGTTTCCAAGGAGATCACATTATCTCTCCCTTACTTTCTAAGTACTCTTACTTTCAAAGTACTAATTCTACGCTTTCTTTTCCTTATTTCTTTTTACCTATACTTTTTTAAATGGTAAAGTATAATATATTGGAAACTTCAGTTCTCTCTCCAGTTGTTGCCTCGACAGCTCTTTCTGGGCCCTCAAGATGGCGTACTCATCCCTGGGACATGAGCCTACAGTGATCTCTCACAACACGAAGGGCCTGAATATTCCTGAAAAGCGCAAGACCCTCTTAAAGGAACTCAAAAAAGGTAAACCTCGTTTTGTGTTTTTACAGGAAACACACTTCAAAACTCAACAAGTCCCCAAGCTGACAGACTCTTTCTTCACACAGGCATACCATGCAACGAATGACTTAGCAAAATCCAAGGGAGTGTCCATACTCATTAGTAGGGATGCTTCCTTTGAACTAACTGACAAACTCATAGATCCAGAGGGAAGGTTCATATTCCTGAAAGGGAATTGCTGCGGTACGCCTATTACGCTAGCAAATGTTTATTTTCCCAACACAGCACACCTAACCTTCTGCCGTAAAATTGTTGGACAACTCAAAGATTTTGGCTCGGGATGTATCATTCTAGGGGGGGACTTTAATGTCCCATTGAATCCTCTCAGTGATACGTCCACAGGCAAAACCTATATTACGTACAAAATACTCAAACAAATCAAAACATTACTGAACTTGCTTCAACTAATAGATTCTTGGAGATTCATTTATCCCGAGGGAAAAGATTACACCTTCTATTCCATACCCCACAGCAGATACTCAAGAATAGATTATATCTTTGTTTCACAAAGAGACTTAGATGTAATCTTAGGAGCTAAAATAGGGATACAGACCTTTTCAGATCATGCCCCAATTTCAATTTCGTTGAAGTTCACAGAACACCGACCCAAAACAAATACTTGGAGATTGAATTCAGCACTGTTAACAGACCCAACTACACTCCCTCAAATAGCGACATCACTATCAGACTACTTCAAAACCAACTCTACACCAGACGTCAATCCCCTTTCATTATGGGAAGCACATAAATGCACAATCAGGGGAGAACTCATTAGAATGGGGACTCACCGCAAAAAAGAGAGGGAAAATAAAATTAAATCCCTGACAGAGAAGATTTGCGCCCTGGAATCCCTACATAAACAATCCCTGACAGAACATACGGCAATTGAACTCTTAGATAATAGAAAAGCACTTCAACAGATCTTCGACACAAGGGCTAAAAGATTCCTATTTTTTTAAAAAAAAATTTACTACGAACACGGCAACAAAACAGGAAGCTTACTAGCAAGAGCCATAAAAAACGCGAAAACACAACAAAACATTTCAGGCATACGAACAAAAGAAGGGAAACTAGATATCACTACCGAAAAAATTGCACACCACTTTCATAATTATTACACAACCTTGTATAACTTATCCAACCCACAGAAACCTAGCTTAATTCAAGGAACAAGATTACAAGCCATACGTCACTATCTGATAGACTCTAAACTTCCCACATTGTCAACTGAAGATATTACCCAACTGGAAAGTCCCATAGAAGCTTATGAACTACAACAAGCGATCAAACACCTAAAGACGGTAAAAAGTGCGGGGCCGGACGGTTTCACGGCAATTTATTACAAAACATTCCAGGAAACTCTGCTGGGACCGTTACTAAGGGCTCTGAACTATCTGTCTGAGCCCAGGGAGATCCCAGCGGATTTCCTCAAGGCACACATAACAATTCTTCCCAAGCCAAACAAGGACCTGACAGAATGTGCAAGCTACAGGCCAATCTCGCTATTGAATCTAGATGTGAAATTGATCTCAAAAATAATAGCAAGTAGATTGCAACCTCTACTTCACGGATTGATAGGAAGCGAGCAAGCAGGATTCATGCCAGGAAGAGAAACCAGAGATAATGTTATCAAAACGCTCAATTTAATGCATGCTGCCGGGGTGCGGAAATTCGAAGGCCTTCTCCTGTCCACAGACGCGGAGAAGGCCTTTGACCGCGTAGCCTGGGATTTCATGCTAGAAACATGCAGGTTCATTGGCTTGGGAAACAATATGATGTCTTGGATCTCTATGCTCTATAAAAACCCTTCAGCGCAGCTGAAGATCAATGGCTCCCTTTCAAATACAGTTGAGATCAAAAATGGGACGAGACAGGGTTGCCCCCTCTCGCCCCTGCTGTTTATCCTAACCTTAGAGCCATTTATCAGACGGATTGTAGCAGAGAGGGCAATACAGGGTTTTGAGGTTGGAAAAAAAGAATACAAGGTGGCGGCACACGCGGATGACTTGTTGTTCTTCATAACGAACCCCCACATTTCACTCCCCTCCTTGATGAAAGAATTCTCTATTTTTGGGTATCTCTCAAACCTTAAAATTAATTATGCCAAGTCGGAAATTTTAAATATCTCGATCCCTACAAATAAATTAGATTTCATCTAGTCAAAATGCCCCTTTAAATGGGTAGGCACAGCGCTTAAATATCTAGGGATATGGCTGACCCCCAAATTATCTCAAATTTTTGAATATAATTTCACTCCCCTATTGAAAACAATATGCTCAGACTTACAAAACTGGCTTTCAAAAGGAGTATCCTGGTTTGGACGGGCATCTATCTGTAAAATGGTTATTTTACCAAGAGTCCTGTATTTATTTAGAAATTTACCGATAAAAATCCCCCAAAACTTCTTTAAAGTGCTTCACGCAACTCAAACGAAATTTATTTGGGCCCACAAAAAACCTAGAGTAAGAATTTCTAGACTTACTAAGCCCAAAGTCAAAGGGGGAATGGGAATCCCAGACTTCCGTGCTTATTACCTCGCCACTCACATAACTAGGATAATAGACTGGCATTGCCACTCTACAATCAAAGATTGGGTAGAAATAGAAGAAATATTAAGCCGTACACCAATCAAATACTCACCATGGATTCAGTGGAGCAGTCTCCCAGCGGAGATGAGGACACATCCCTTAGTGGACACTACCCTAGCAATCTTCCATAAGTTAACGAAACTTACCAACTTCTCGTCACTTCTTAGCCCGCTTACTCCACTACAGAATAACCCCAATTTCCCACCGGGAATGGGGAACCGATCACTACAAGCGAACGACACAAATAAACCCCTACTAGCTTTACAATGTTTCCACAATCAAGAGTTCAGGGACTTTACAGACTTTAAACATACAAACAAACTACCCGATCTACAGCTTTGGACTTATTTTCAATGCCGTAGTTTCCTTAACAGAACACAAAGAAAACACAATTTCAACAGACCGCTAACAGAACTAGAGTCAGTATGTCAGACAGAGGAACCCATTTCCAAAGTGACATCACTAGCATACCGCTGGATCCAAAATGGGGAGGACAAGGATGAGAGGGATCTCAGAGAGAGCTGGTCGAGAGCACTAGGTATTCCGTTGTCGACTTCACAATGGAAGAAAGCATGTGTTTTTGCTCATAAATGCTCCCTGAGCACAAAAACTCAGGAAACAGCATACAAGTTACTCACTCAATGGTATGCCACACCAGTAAAGCTACACTCTTGGTTTCCAGACCACTCGGATACTTGTTGGCGCTGTAACTCTGACAAAGGGTCATTGCTACACATTTGGTGGCAGTGCCCAGTACTGAACACATTCTGGGCAAAGGTCAGGGAGATGATATACTTAATAACAGAAACAAAATTAAAGCTGGATGCAGCGGGATGTCTCCTGCATATCACGGAATTCCCCATTAAGAGGTATAAACACTCACTTACCAAACACCTTTTAAATGCGGCCAAAGCTATCATTCCACTGTACTGGAAATCTACAAAAATCCCGACCATACAGGAATGGGTCATTAAGATAGCGGGGTTCTATGAGATGGAGGAGACTATTGCACAAGCAGGAGAAAATGTGGAAAGATTTCACAAAACTTGGTCACCTTGGCTCATATATAAATACTCACAGGCATATCTGGATGTTATGAAATAGGACTTGGTTGTAAGTTAACTCTCATATGATAAACTAAGTATTGAAAAACAGTCAAATGAGGAACACTGTTTCCCATTAATTAAACCTGAAGGTTTAATCCTTATTACCCTTCTCTCTCTTTCTTTTCCAACTATTCTTTCTCTTTGAATGACAATACGGAATTCACGAATGATAGTCATTGATATCTGCTTTACTAAAATTTGAAGTTGTATAATCATAAACAGTTTATACTAATCCTTGCAACGTAACTGAAGTTCAATGGTATTTCTGATGATATATCTAACACTGTATTGTATTGGGTGGAGCTGCGTCTCCACAGATGCATCTCTTGATTTTTCACAATAAACTTTGATGAGAAAAAAAAAAAAAGAAGATGACTTGCTAAAGTTCAAACCAGAAGCGTAGAGCCAGACGAGCTGCCCAAATCTCCAATAGATTGATGGGCAAGGTCCTTTCTGCCTGGGACCATATTCCCTGGACAGACGCCTCCTCTAGGACTGCTCCCCAGCCAAGATGACTGGCGTCTGTAGTTACCACTCTCCAGGCCGCTGGTGGAAAAGATTTTCCTTTTCTCAAAATTGCTGGTTCTTAACCACCAAGAGAGGTTCCATTGTACCTGTGGAGATCAAACCATAGGATGATCTAAGGTTCGAGTAGACCTGTCCCTGACTTCCAAAATACTGTTCTGGAACACTCTGGAGTGGAACTGTGCATATGGAATTGCGTTAAAGGGTGACACCATCTTGCCCAGCAACCTCATGCACAGCCGAATAGAAGGTCTTGGTTCTTTTTTCACCCTCTGGACGAGTTCCACTATGGAAACAACTTTTAAGGGGGGTAGAAACACCCTTTCTTGGGTGGTGTCCAAGACCAGATCCAGGTATACCAAGACTTGAGTCGGACAAAGGACTGACTTGTCCACATTTAGAATCCAACCTAGGCATTGTAAAACCCACACTGTTCTTGACAGGTTTTGGATCAGGATGGGGCAAGAGCAATCCCTCAGGAGAAGATCGTCCAGATATCCTACCACGGAGATTTTCTGGGACCTTAGGGATGCCAACATCAGGGCCAGAATCTTTGTGAAAACCCTGGGGGCCGTAGATAGACCGAATGGCAGTGCCACGAATTGAAAATGACGGCCCTCTACTGCGAAACGCAGAAACCTTTGATGTGGAACGAAGATCGGTACATGAAGGTACGCGTCCTTGATATCTATGGACGCTAAATAATCTCCTTTTCTCAGAGATTTTATTATTGAACGAGCCGACTCCATACGGAAGGACCGGACGTTTACAAAGAGGTTGAGAGCCTTGAGGTCCAAAATGGGCCTTACTTTCCCATTTGGTTTCGGCACAGAGAAAAGGTTTGAGTAAAACCCCTTGAATCTTTCTTCGTTCGGAACCTTGACAATTATTAGACCTGTGCACAACGGAAAATTTTGTTCAGTTTCGTTTCGTTGTCATTCGTAAAATACATAATTTCGTTCTGTTATATATGTTATGTTACGGTAATTAGTTTTCAGATAATTCGTTATTTCTCGAATCATGTTGTATTCATTCATTATATCCGCTATAATTTCTTTTGTATTAGTTGAATTCGAATTTATGTATGTATATATATTCGTGATAATGATTCATAGTTTGAAAAGTCGTTTGTTTATTGAATCTATTAACACACACAATGACAATATCTCTTCTCCTCTGCTCCAATACAACACCCTTCTCACTCAGTTCTCAGTAATGCACTTTGCCAGTAATCCAACCTCCAGCACAAAATAATCAGCTGATTGGACTGTAATGTCGCGTACAGACGATCGGTCATTCAGACAAAATCCTGGATTTATTTCCGATGGATGTTGGCTCAAACTTGTCTTGCATACACACGGTCCGCAAATGTTGTCGAAATTCCGATCGCCAAGAACGTGGTGACGTACAACACACAGAAAAATGAAGTTCAATAGCCAGTGCGGCTCTTCTGCTTGATTCCAAGCATTCGTGGAATTTTGTGCTTCGGAATTAAGTACACACGATCGGAAATTTACGACGGATTTTGTCGTCTGAAAATTTGAGATCCAGCTCTCAAATTTTTGTTGTCAGAAATTCCGACAACAAATGTCCGATAGAGCCTACACAGGGTCGGAATTTCCAACAACAAGCTCACAACGAACATTTGTTGTCGGAAATTCTGACCATGTGTACGCGTCATAAGATTTACTTTGAGTTGACCTTTTGTTTCATTAGAGCTTTAACGAATTACCGAATCATGTCGAATTCATTCGTTATATTTGCTATAATTTCTTTTGTATTAGTTGAAATTTGTTTTTTTCTTATTCGGACATTCGGATGCATCCGAATTTCTGAAAGATGCAAAATTCGGCCGAATTTCGGTTCGTTACGAAACTGGTTGCACATGTCTAACAATTATCCGCTGCTTCTGCAGATGCTGCAAAGCTAGGAACAGGCATTTCTTTTTCTCTGGATCCGACGGAACCCTTGAGTACAGAAAAAGGTTTGGAGGAATTTCCCAAAACTCTATTCTGTAACCCTGTGTTACAGTGGAAATGACCCATCTGTTTTGGACCAGTTCTTCCCAGGCATTCAAAAACAGCCGAAGCCTGCTCCCCACCCGTGAGAGCAGGGGCGCCCCTTCACAAGGTTGACTTGGAGTTTGACTTGGCTGGCTTTTGGGTCCAGGGCTTCCTCTGATCCTGAGGTTTTTTAAACCCAGACGGCTGTGGCCGTCGATACCGCTTGGGGGAAGAAGCACTAGGCCCTGGAGCATTAGGTATTTTAAAAGAGGGTTGCTTACTTCTCCTTTTAGTAGGGAGTAGGGAACTCTTTCCTCCTGAGATCTTTTGGATATATTTATCCAGATCCTCGCCAAACAAGCGTTCTCCATGGAATGGAAAAGCTGCGAGTAGCCTTTTGCATGGCGTCTCAGCAGACCAGTTCTTTAGCCACAAGACCCTGCGCATATGTATTGACAGCAACGCAAAACGAGACATCTGCTTGATTGAGTCTTTCAATGCATCCACTCCAAAACATAAAGCATGAGGAAGCTCCGACAATTCCTCGGTAGGTTCCTCCTGGCAAGGTAGGTTTTTTAACAACCTTTTAAAGTGGTCTTTTAGGGATTGGCAAATCCCAATAGCTGCAACTGCTGGCTGAACTGCTGCACCAGCCACCGCAAAAGAGGCTTTTAATAAGATCTCTAGCTTTTTATCGGCCGGATCCTTAAACACCTGGGCATTATGCACTGGACAGGTTAAAATCTTATTAACTGAAGAAATGGCGGCGTCCACCAAAGGTGTATCCCATTTCTTCCTGAACTTTTCCTCCATACGATATAAGGTAGAAAACCTTTTTTGGGGGTAAGTATATCCTGTCAGGATAATCCCAGTCTGCGTAAACCACCTGCTCCAATAATGGATGCAAAGGGAACGCTTGGGAACCTTGCTGAGGTACCATCTCAGAGATTGGATAAACAATTTTTGGGAATGGGAGGCTAAAATTGGCTCCTCTGAACCGGAGTCCTCAGCTGAGGATTCTTCAGCCTCCCCTTCCTCCCGGTCTTTTATGGCCACCTCCTCCAAATCCTCTGCCCACTCTGGTTCCAGATCACCTGGACCCATCTGGCTATAAGAGTCCTGGTGCTCTAGTGATTCTCCACTTGGCCCGGGCTCAGGGAAGGGAGATCTATTACGCTTCTTCCCTCTCTGTGTTACAGAGGCAATCATGCCAGCTATTTTGCCTTCAAGGCCCGCTAAGGCAGATGTCAAATCATCCTTTGTAACATAAGCCGAGGCAGGAATATTGGTAGTGGCCACTATGCCTGACAAATGCAATTGCTCAGCCAGGCCAGATGCCGCAGGTCTTTCAGGGGAGACTGAGGCTGCATCAGCATGGGGTTGGTCTCCTGTTTTTAAGGGAGGTACTCTTATCCCTGTGCTTGCCCTGCTCCCTGTACCTCGTTTTCTGGAAGACATTGCTCACATACGAGGAAAAAATACTCCCCACAAGCTGTAACCAGCGTTCAGCCTGTCGCAACTGTGTCCAAAAACCTCCAGACTCACGTGCCCAAGTATCACTCTGTGCTGTCCCAGTGCACATAAGGAGCTCCATTCCTTATAAAGCCTAAGCTGACAGTGCACTGAGCGCGTGCCCATGTGATCAGCAGCATGCACGTCGCATGGCGCCTCCGCCATGCCCTGACGCACGCGGCGCACGCAGTGCATCCGCGATGCGCATCGCGGTGGCGCACACACCGACAACGCGCACACCAGGGGCGCACGCGCACACCGGTGGACACACGGCGCATGCGCACACCCCGTCATAAGTGCACACCATACTGACCAGTCTGTAATCCAAGACACAAGTTACTAAGGTTCTTTTTTTTTTCAGTGGAAAACAGAGGGAAATATATAAAAATTCCCAAAGGGAGTACTCACCGTCCCAAGCCACAGGGCCTGTTTTACCAGGCCCAATCTTCCCCTATCATGGCGGGTAGCGCCTCTGAGGACCTTCAAGGACAGGGTCCCCCATTCTTTGGGGTCCACACCCTTGGACCTGTAAGGCACCCTTCTGGTTTACGTTGGGCAAGTTTGACCAGGAATACCAACTTAACAAGGGTCCAGCGCCATTTAGGACACGTTCCAGGCAAAACCTCGCTCTTGAACCGAGGCTCGGGTACCATCCACTTTAGCTTTCTTATGCCATCCGAATGGATCCGATTATAACGTCCCCACTGGGACATCATTAAAGAATTTTGAAGAGCTTCAACAGCCATGACCATCACCTTCAAGACACTGGCGAAAAAACTGAGGTACTTCCTGTGTAGGAGGGGTTATATGGGAGGAACCGTCTTACTATTCGTTGCCAGTGTCCAATCACCCAAAGGTAGCGTATAACCCAAATAGTCATTATTATGGTGCTCTGTGTCCCGTGATGTACGATAAAGAAAGAGATTGTTCTCTCTTAGTTTCTGAAGCACATGACAGACATCTGTGTGGTGGCTCTCCAGGGACGTGGAAAATATGAGGATATCATCGAGATAAACCACCACACTTGACTGCAACAAATCTCAGAGGACATCGTTAATCAATGCCTGGAAAACTACGTTACAAAGGCCAAAAGGCATTACGAGGTACTCATAATGGCCTGTTCTGGTATTAAACGTAGGTTTTCCTCTCGTCGCCCTCCTTAATCCTCACAAGATTGTATGCCCCTCTCAAATCAAGCTTTGTGAAAACCGTTGCTCCCTTGAGGCGGTCAAATAACTCCGTAATCAATGGAATCGGATAGGCATTCTTAATCGTGAAACGATTGAGACCCCTATAAGTAATACAAGGTCTCAGTTCACCACTCTTCTTCACGAAGAAGAAACCAGCACCAGCAGGGGACGAGGATTTGCGGATGAAACCTCAAGAATGTTGCAAACGCACTTACGTATCCATGGCCTTATCCTCCAAGACCGACAAAGGGTAAAACTGGCCACGAGGGAGTATGGCACCAGGTTGAAGGTCAATTGCGCAATCATACGGCCAGTGTGGAGGCAAACTACCGGCTTGACCTTTGTCAAAGACATCGCTAAAATCACGGTACTCCTCCTGCAGGGAGGAGAGTGAAGAGGTGCACAGGACCTCAGCTACCTTCTGGAAGCATAACTTACTGCATTGTGGCGACCAGGAGAGAATCTCAGGACGGAGCCAATCAAAAGAGGGGTTGTGCCTCTGTAACCAAGGATAACCAATAACCAGCAAAAATTTAAATGAGGAAATAACTTTAGGTGAGGAATTGGATTATCTCATGGAGAAGAGCCCCTACAGCCATGGACAACGGAACCGTCTCATGAGCAAAAACTTTGATCGATCAATTATCTACTGGTTGTGCCACATCCTAAATATCAAACTTGAAACAGAAGAGATTCCCCTAGCGGACTTTAAAGGCACATTTAAGAAAAATATTTAAGAAGGTATATAGAGTAGATAACAGTTTATTAATAACAAAAAATAATCAAATACATCACATAATCACATGATTAAAAACAAGGAATGCAGTTCCATGAATACAAAGACAAATGATACCAATACATTTGCACCCGACGCGTTTCGGAGTTACTTATGCCTCCTTCTTCAGGGGTGATTGTAGGGTTCGCAACAAGAATTTTCTATATGGGAAATAGTATGTATAACATAAACATAGTAAATAAACAGTGAAGAGATCATAAAGAACAACCTCTATAGTTGTAAGGATCTATATATACATACATTTTTCTGTTTACACTTACATTGGTATCTATGGGTATAGATTATGCATTCCAAGACGAGTTTAAAAGAAACATAGAGGTATTGACGTGCTGCCCATCGGACGCGTTTCCCGGTCGTAATGTGTGGAGCCTTAGTAAGGTGTGACAACAGTATTCGCAGAGCCACTATCGAGGTGGAAGTGTAACAGTGGTTTTATTCTTCCTACCAATGGGAAGGAGAGCCCAATGTAAACGGGCGTATAGCAGTTTTGACCTGAGATCACACTGGGGCCAAATGTGTATCCTGTAAGTCATGAAGATATATACATATATGTAAGGATGTATGTGCGTATGGATAGCCAAAGTAATGCATGGAAAATCCAAAAAGTTTGTCCTACCTGGTCCGCCTAAAATTGTAAAGCTCAATAGCTGATGGTGAATATAGATCGAGTGTGGTCCAAATAACTGGAAGGTCAACATGAGAAATGAGAAATAGGTTAGAACCCTGATTTGTAAGAGAACAGGGGGGGACAAAAGAGGGGGAAGGGGGAGAGGAAAAAGGAAGTGGGGGGGGGGGGAAGGAAAGAAGGGGGGAAGAAACAAAGGAAGATGGGATGGGGGGGAGGAGGGGTAAGTCGGGAGGGGGGGGGGGAAAGGGGGGGGGCAGGGAAAAAAGGGGGGTTGGGAAAGGAAGGGGGGGGGGAAGGAAAGAAGGGGGGAAGAAACAAAGGAAGATGGGATGGGGGGAGGAGGGGTAAGTCGGGAGGGGGGGGGAAGGGGGGGGGGCAGGGAAAAAAGGGGGGTTGGGAAAGGAAGGGGGGGGGGGGAAGGGGGGGGGAAGATAGAAGCAGGGGGGGGAAAAGAAAAGGGAGGAAGGAGGGAAACACAAGAGGGGAGGGGGAGAAAGAAGAGAAAAAGAGAAGGAAGTAGAGAGAAAGAGGTGGTGAATAAAGGAACAGAAGAAAAAACAAAAGAAAGAGAAAAAAATGAAGAGCCTCCAAATAGCATGAGTGGCTAGTAGTTTCAATGAGGAACACTAGATAATTGAATATATTATAAAAGGGAGGGGTGAACCCCAGAACATAGCGGACATCAAGTAGAACATGAAAGATAACAGGCAGGATTTATAGTTAATGGTTCCAATAAAGGAGTCCATGTCAGTAATATGTAGTAGGTTACTAACCAAGTGTTGCAGCACCTCACACCGAAAGCGTCCTGTCAGCAGCAGATGACGCCTGGTGTGGGCTGAAGCCGGGTATATAAAGCCCTCCCCACCTATCAGCTGTTGATGAAAGGCATCAACAGCTGATTATGGTGAGGGAGGGGCGGAAACACTGTGGCTGGCCCCCCGGGTGGAGCGCGCGCCGCCAGGCAACCACAGCGCATGCGAACGCATACGACGTGGAGGCGTGGCCACGCCTACTGCACCCGCCGGCACGTCTAGCTTCCCCGGCGGACTGCGCATGTCCGCTGGGGTCGCAAGATGGAGGACAGATGCTTCTGTACCTCACACAGCGCCACCATGAGTCCAAGCTTGGCTCAGGCGGCTCTTTTCGTGCCGGGCGGATCACAGGTCGTGTAGTAAGACAGATAGGAAAGGAGCATATATAATATGCAGCTAAAATAGAGAGTACAGTGCCAAATTTTGTTGCTATAACAGGGAAACAGGGCCGATGGGCAGTGCAATACAGGTTTGGGAGGGGAATCTGGTGGGGAAAGACCTAACAAAACATAACAAAACAGTACAGAAATCGCATATAGATATTGAGGGTATAATTCAAGGGCATGTTATACATCGGATGTATACGCATATCATTTGGACATCGATAACCTCAAGTATCATACAGTATACAGGATACAAGAAACAGCATTTCAATACATGACCTAGAGTGACATAGTATATAGTATAGGGACTGTATGTCCCATAATATATGAACCCACGGTAAAAGGGGAAGGGGGGGGGGGGGGAGAAAAGAGGGGGGGAAAAAGGGGGGGGGAAAGGGGGGGGGGAAAGGGGGGGGGGGGAAACGGGGGGAAAAAGGGGGAGAGTAGGCCGATGGTATAGCCCCCCATATTCGGTGATGATAATAGATGGAGTAAGAGTGGTTGACTAAACCATAGTGTCACCCCAAACCTATCGTTGTCTATGGGGTGGTCCTCCCTATTGTTCTCTACCACCAGATGAAAAGCCTTCGAGGAAGGGTTTAAACCAAATAGTTTCATTTAAGCCTGGGGGTTCGGTGGCTCTTAGGTTATATATCCACCGGGACTCTAATTGCAGCAGTGTCTTGTTCCAGTCCCCTCCCCTTGACTCTGGATGTACCCGATCCAAGATAAGAAATTTGATTTTTGGGCATATACCATTATGTACCATTAGGGTGTGCCTCCCCAATGGGAGGTCCGGGTCACCAGTTTCCATACTAGCTAAATGTCTGTATGCCCTCTTCCAAAATTCATTCTTAGTTTTTCCTACATAGAAGCAGGTACATTCACAGAGGAGTAAGTAGATCACCCCAGAGGTCCTACAATTGGCAAAATGTCTGGGGCGGAATAACTGTCCATTTGGAAGGGTCGGGTTTCTGGTTGTAAGCATGTATTTACAGTATCTACATTTGCCACACATGAATGTCCCATGGGTCTCATGAGTCACATGGGCAGGCTGTAGAGGAATCGAGTGCTTCGATACAAAGGCAGCATCAATGAACAGGCCTGCAGCCCCAGAGTCGATTAGAGCCTGTATCTCAATGGACAACTCAGCCCGAAATCAGGAGCTTATCCTTCTGGATAACTGGGGATGAAACAATGCCACCTAAGGTCTGTCTGGATGGGTAGGACAAGACTTCAAAAAGTGACCTGCCTGGCCACAATAAAGGCAAAATCTCTCCCTCCTCCTAAAGGTTATCTCATCCGCAGAAAGACGTGTGAAGCCCAAGTGCATGAGTTCATCTTCACGGACCGACTCGGTACCAGGAGGCATGGGAGGTGAGGGAGGCATGGGTGGGATTGCAAAACTTGGAGGCAAACGTACAGGAGGCATCCACAAGCGCTCCTTTAAAGAGTCTTTCTCCAAGTCTGGAGTCAATGAGGATGGCAAATGTGATCAACTTCTCCAGCTCAGTGGGTATATCTCGGGCTGCTATCTCATCTTTGATGGAATCTGAGAGACCATGAGAAAAAGCAGCCACGAGGGCCTCATTGTTCCAAGAAACCTCTGCTGCCAGAGTACGGAATTCAATGGCGTAGTCGGCAACAGTTCTTGTACTCTGTTTGATGGACATGAGGCACTTGGCAGCAGAAGCGGAGCGTGCAGGAAAGTCAAATACCCTTTTAAAGGAGGCCACAAATTCAGGGTAACTCAAGACAACGGGTTTTTGCATCTCCGATAGAGGGTTTGCCCAGGCCATGGCTCTCTCAGAAAGCACATATATCACGAAACCTTCTTTGCTTCTGTCCATGGGAAACGCCTGGGGCAGCATCTCAAAGTATATCTCAACCTGGTTGAGAAACACTCTGCATTGAACTGGATCACCCCCAAATTGCTGGGGAAGAGGAGCAGAACCAGACATACCTCTTATAGAGGTAATCCTCGAGGCGGGTGCCTGCACAGAGACTGGTGCAGCAGGGACAACCTGCAACTCAGGTTGTATCAGAGCAGCCACAGTGGGAGATTCCAGGTGTGCTGTGCGACTCAGGAGCCTTTGTAACGCCATGGCAAACTGATCCATGTGGTAATCTTGCTCATCCAATCTGAAAAAAATATTACCAACAAGTGGATTGACTATCTTCTGAATTCATGGTCTTCGCCTACGTCAGAAACCATGAAATCAGACGGCGACAGAAGTACAGTTAAATCACACTTGTTTAATAATAAAAGTAAATAGAACAAACGTAGTCAAAACATAGCCAGAGTTCAGGAACCGGAACAGATAGTCAGACAAGCCAAACGTCAGGGAGCCGGAGATGAGCGTAGTAAAACAGCAAGCAGGATCTGGAGCCAGAAGGAATATCAGCCAAGCAAGTCTTTTAACAGGAATGCAGGCGAGCGTCTCTGTGATGTTGAGTAAGGTGAAGGCAGAGCCCTTCTGGACTGGACGGCTTAAGTAGGCAGGACTGACGAGCTGGATATCAGCAACAGTTAAGTAACTGTGGAGAGATAGGAGCTGGCAATTAGCCTACTGCTGAGCGGCCAGCTCACAGAAGGAAGGGCTGAGCCCAGCCCTGACATGACCATGTCCATCCCTTTATGACTACAATGTACCCATCTTCTGATTGATACTTCCAGCAGGATAATGCACCATGTCACAAAGCTCAAATCAAATGACCACTGGCTTCTTGAACATGACAATGAATTCACTGTACAGTTCTTATGCAGCTGAAAACAGCGGGGAAGTGAAAAAAATGTATTTAATGCTTTTTATTTTTTATATCTATACACAAATGTTTTGCCTTTCATTTCAGTTGTAACCTAAATGGGGTTTTTTTTTCTACTGCAAAGGTACAGTTTGCCGCCCCCCCACCACCCAACGGAAGTGTGTTATGCAGTGGCGTACCAAGTGGGGGGCGGGCCGACCTGGGTGCCACACACTGGGGGGGTGTCAGGCCGCCCCCCCCTCCGCGAAAGAAGCGGTGACAGCGCTGCGGGGTGGCTTTAGGCAGAGGCAGATAAGAGCAGCAGGGAGAGGCAGCTACAGTGGCGATACAAAGGGGGAGGGGGTGCGGGGTGACAGCGCTGCACCATTCATCCCCTCCTCTCGTGGCCACGGGCTGTCTGAGCGGTCCCGGTCACCGGTGTTTGGCACTTCTCGATAGAACACCTGACGTCACACAGGTACAGCCGAGTGAAGCTGCCTCCCCCTCCTCTCTGTTTATGTGTACAGAGGGGGAGGAGACCTTCTGTGCATGTGCCGCCCCCCTGATCTGAGGTACTGAATGGGGAGGGGTGTTTGCACTGAGGGGGGTCTGCACTGAAGGAGGGGGGTTTGCACTGAGGGGGGTCTGCATTGAGGGGGGTCTGCACTGAATGGGGAGTGTCTGCACTGAGGTGGATTTGCACTGAGGGGGGTCTGCACTGAAGGGGGTGTCTGCACTGAGGGGGGGTCTGCACTGAAGGGGGTCTGCACTGTGGGGGGTCTGCACTTTGGGGGGTCTGTACTGAAGGGGAGTGTCTGAACTGAAGGGGGGTCTGTGTAACATGCAGGGGGTCCAGAGCTGTGGGGGGATGTGTAATTTAACCGGTTCAATACAGGGCATTTTCACCCCCTTCCTTCCCAGACCAATTTTTAGTTTTCAGCGCTGTCGCACTTTAAACGACAATTGCGCGGTCGTGTGACGTTGTACCCAAAAAAAATTGACGTCCTTTTTTCCCCACAAATAGAGCTTTCTTTTGGTGGTATTTGATCACCTCTGTGGTTTTTATTTATAGAAGAGCGACAATTTTGAAAAAAAAACACAATATTTTTAACTTTTTGCTATAATAAATATCCCAATTTTTTTTTAAAAAAACAAATTTTTTCCTCAGTTTCGGCCGATACGTATTCTTCTACATATTTTTGGTAAAAAAAATCGCAATAAGTGTATATTGATTGGTTTGAGCAAAAGTTATAGTGTCTACAAAATACGAGATAGATTTATGGCATTTTTAAAAAAAAAATATTTACTTATTTTTTTTACTAGTAATAGCGGCTATAAAATTGCATTGATTACTGTATAAATGTGACAGGCAGTGAAGGGGTTAACCACTAGGGGGACATGAGGGGTTAAATGCTTCCTAGGGGAGTGATTATAACTGTAGGGGGAGGGGACGCACAAGGGGAGGAGACCGGGAGGAGACCGAGACTGTTCCTCTGTACTGGGAACACAGATTGGTCTCCTCTCAACTGACAGGACGTGGATCTGTGTGTTTACACACACAGATCCACGGTCCGGCCCGGTTAATGGGCAATCGCGGGTGCCCGGCAGTCATCGCGGCCGCCGGGCACACGTACCGGGTCCCGAGCAACGCGGCGGGCGCGCGCCCCCTAGGCGGCTGGGAAGCCCAGGCCATCATATGACGTCCACCCAGGATGGGAGATCCCATCTGTGGACATCATTTGTCTATGGCCGGGTAGCGAAGTGGTTAAAGGGGTCCAGTGATGCAGGGTACCGTGTAATGTAAAGGGGTGCTGTGTAATGTAAAGGGGTCCAGTGGTGCAGGGGGCTGTGTAATGTAAAGGGGTCCACAGGTGCAGGGGGCTGTGTAATGTAAAGGGGACCACAGGTGCAGGGTGCTGTGTAATGTAAAGGGGTCCAGTGATGCAGGGTGCTGTGTAATGTAAAGGGGTCCAGTGATGCAGGGTGCTGTGTAATGTAAAGGAGTCCAGAGGAGCAGGGTGCTGTGTAATGTAAAGGGGTCCAGAGGTGCAGGGTACTGTGTAATGTAAATGGGTCCAGAGGTGCAGGGGTCTGTGTAATGTAGAGGGGTCCAGAGGTGCAGGGGAGCTGTGTAATGTAAAAGGCTCCAGCGGTGCAGTTGTAGGGAGGGGGTACACACTAGTTACAAAGAGATATTGAAGGATGCAGAGGTATGCAAGGGGCACAGTGGGATGTTTTTACATTTTAACGTGGGGGGGTGCCAGATATTGGATCCGCCCCGGGTGCCAAATGCTCTAGGTACGCCCCTCGTGTTATGAGCCCCCCCTCACCCTGGTTCTGCATTCCCCGCTTACCCCCACTGGCTATGGGCTTCACTAGGGATCAGAAGACAGGTATTTTAATCACTGGCATCCCAAATCCATGAATGTTTTTTTTTTTTTACATGTTGTAAGGGATCAGGGGGTGACAAGCTGGCTCAGTTCAGTAAACTTAAAAGGCTTTATTCAGCAAAAAGCAACAGAAAATTGACAAGCTTTGTCTTTATAGGCAGTTCAAACAACACAAAAACTCTTCTTAGCAGTATAAGACAGTCCTTTTTTTAATAAATTCTTTATTTGCAAAGAAATAAGATAGCAAAAGCAAACATACATTGGTACATAAGACCTAGCAATTTTGTTTGTGTTATAAATACGTCTCGACTGGTCAGATCATATATATCAAACAATAAGGCAGGACTGTTTGTATAAACCTATATCTTCCTGATCTGGGAAGCCGATCCTTAGATTAAGAAGCTCGCTGTGTCCCGTGTAGTATTAGATTCCACTTTGTAGGAAATTAATGTGGGGGAGATTACGACCTGTGGGTCGTCAGTCCTATTGAGAAGATAAAAGAGAATATTCAGTAAAATGAGAGTAAGAAAGCTAAAGAACAGAGAAAAAGAGGAAAAGAGAAGTATTGGGGGGGGGGGATTGGGGAGGAAGGGAGGAGAGGGGGGAACCCTTCCTACAGCCTCTTCTTCAGTTTCTCAGTGTTCATCACGGGTTTCCTAAGTACTAGGTACTTATGCCATCAGCCTTGCATACTCCTCAGAATAGAAGAATTCGAGCCAATAGAACCACTTCTTGAGTAACTGTTCTCTGAGTCCCCTGTCAGTTGCTACAAGTGGATATCAGCTATCCTCAACCACACTGCCACTTCCGGAGGCTCCGTCCGCCTCCAGAACAGGGGGATGCAACTTTTTGCTGCCGTGACCAGTAGGGGCAGGATTGATTTCCTGTATGCCTTGCTTGGTATTTCATGGTGGTGTATTAGAAAGAAGTCGGGAGTCTTGGGCAGCTCCCGGTCTGTGAACTTCTGTGTGATGCGGTGAACCTCTGTCCAAAAGGGGGCCAGGAACCTACAAGACCAGAAGATATGGAGAAGGGTATCCGCCTCCTCTCCACATCTCCAACATAGGCCTGAGCTCTGAGGGAACATCCGGTGCAACCTGACCGGTGTGTAGTACCATTGTGACAATACCTTAAACCCTGCCTCCTTTTGGGTGGCACATATTGATGTTTTATATGTGAAGAGATATATTCTCTCCACCTGTCTCTCGGTGAGCAGTATTCCCAGATCTCGTTGCCACTTGACTAAATAGGGAGGTCTGAACCCCTTGGGGGGTGTGATAAGGAGTTGGTAAGATAGCGAGACGATATGACGCACTGGCTCTTGTTCTGAGCAGAGAAGCTCAAAAGATGTCAGGGCCCTTAAGAAAGATGCCAGAGGGGGTTGTGATCTAAGAAAATGAGCTAATTGGAGCTTTTGCCAAAAGGAGAGGCTCACTAAGAGAGGGTCATCCAATCTTCCCTTGACATCCACTTCCCATTACTGGTGAAGTGGCGAAGTTGACAACTGTCACTCCCTTTCAGACCTTGAAATCTGGGATCACTCAGTCCTGGGCTAAAAGCAGGATTCCCAATTACTGGGGTAAGTGGCGAGGGGGTGGGCGCAACTGAGTCCTCGCGAAAGGTTTTTTGGGCCATTCGCCATGTCTCTCCTACCGTAGGGTGGTCTATTACACGAGCTGATAGGTTCTTCTGGCACCAAGGCAATCCCTCTAATTCCGCCCCCGACAGACATTGCTCTATTTGGATCCATTGTTTTAGTGCCCCGTGATGACACCAATCAATGATTCTCGTCAAGTGGCAAGCCGCGTGATAAAAGGTCACATCCGGGAGTGCCATTCCTCCTAGCGTTTTGGGTAAACGTAGAATTGACTGGGCCAGCCACGGGGGTTTCCGAGCCCAAATGAACATGACCAATGCTCGATTTGCTGCTCTAAGGAAAGGGTTCGGAATCCTAACGAGGAGAGTCTGAAGGTGGTATGATAGTCGGGGCATAATGTTCATTTTTATTATGCTACACCGTCCAAACCAGGAGAACATGCCCGTCTGCCACTTCTGTAAATCTTTTTTGATGTCCTTCAGAAGGGGGGGAAGTTGAGAGAAAAGATATCCTCCGTCATCCTAGGCAGACAGATGCCCAAATATTTAATGAAGGAACTCGCCCACTTAAAGGGGAAATCTGCTCGCAGCAGGTTATCCAAGGAAGTCGTCACGGAGACATTTAAAGCCTCTGATTTTTGGAAATTGACCTTGAAGAAAGACAGTTTTCCATATTTCTGCAGTTCTGACATCAGGTTTGGTAAAGAAACTAGGGGGTTGGATATAAAAAAAAGTAGGTCATCAGCAAAGGCTGCTATTTTAGGGGACAGGGAGTCACTTGGATATGTTAGGGTTGTCTCTCACCGTATGGGGGAAGGGTTCCAGGGACAGGATGAATATCAATGGGGTTGGTTATACCAAAGGGGGAGGAGAGCTGACCATTTACCTTTACCTGGGCCGAGGGCCTGGAATAGATGGCTAGCATCCAGTTCATCATCCGCTGACCTAAACCTATGTGACGAAGGGTCTCAACCAGAAAGGGCCAGTTCACCCTGTCAAACGCCTTTTCGGCATCAGTCGAAAGAAGCAACATCTGGGTTCCCTGCGTCTTGGCTGCATGGATAAGGTTAATTGCTTTTGTGGTGTTGTCCCTCACCTCTCTCGAGGGCACAAAACCAACCCGGTCTGAATGGACGAGCGATGGAATCCACTCCGACAAACGCATTGAGAGGACCTTGGTAAAGATCTTTAGGTCTACGTTGAGAAGGGATATTGGCCTGTAGTTTTGACAGAGTAAGGAGTCCCTGTCCTCCTTGGGTATCACAGAAATAAAGGCTCGTAGTGAGGGAATCGCCCCCTCCCTGGTGTTGTTATAGGCCGCTAGGAAATGTGGCGTCAAGATATCGCCAAAAGTATTGTAGTATGCTAACGAATACCCATCGGGGCCCGGGGCTTTGCCATTTTGCATTCGGGTTATGGCTAGCGCCACTTCCTCTCCCGATAGCGGCTCTTCCATAGCTGCCAGAGCCTCATCAGGCAGCCGTTGAAGGCCAGATTTTTGAATATACTACCGTATGGCTTCCCTTTCTAGGGATTTCTCTCTTTCTGATGATTGACGCGGAAGGTTATACAATGAGGTATAGTACTTGTGGAACTGGTCCGCAATCTTCTCGGTGGTGTGCACCTTAGAGCCACCTTCCCCCATAAGTTCAGGAATGAAGGTTTGCGCCCTTTGGGCTCTCAAGAGAAGAAAAATATTACAGCGCACACATGCAAAAAAACATTCACCTCCAGCAAGGCTAGTTTACAAACACCTAAACATTCTCAAAAAGACATTTTCAAAAATATGGGGATTTGGTCACACCATATTGCTATATGGTGCTAAGCCCACTTACTACGACAAAGTACCCCATGATTAGTGGGTCTTAGACTATCCATAGATTTGTGAGATCCTGCTTCTCTGAACCATGAGAGCTACACTCTTCTAAATAGGAGAATCTTGAGGTCTACACTTTTGACACAAGTGGACACTAATGAGAGGTACCGTATTTATCGGCATATAACACGCACTTTTTTCCCCTGAAAATCAGGGGAAAATCGTGGGTGTGTGTTATAGGCCGATCCCCGCCGATTTTGTGTTTTATCGGAGCGATTGCGGCAATTGCCGCTGTCGCCGCCGACATACACAGCCGTGGGTAGATTTAAATATGGCGCCGAGACTGCAGGGATACTTTGGAGCCAAGATACACACACCCGAGTGTTCTCGGCTTTTTTCAGCGCCGCTCACAGTCACGCCCAGTCCCGCCCTATGATGGACATAACACAGGTCCAGGGGCGGGACTGGGCGTGACGGCGGCGCCGAAAAAAGCCGAGAACACTCGGGTATGTGTATCTCGGCTCCGAAGTATCCCTGCAGTCTCTGCGCCATATTTAAATCTATCACAAAGCTGCACTGACATGGCTGGACTGGGGCAAAGCTGCACGGGCAAACCTGCACTGCCAAAGCTGCACTGGGGCAAGGCTGCACTGGGGCAAAGCTGCACTGGGGCAAAGCTGCACTGACAAGGCTGCACTGACAAGGCTGCACTGACAAGACTGCACTGGGGCAAGGCTGCACTGACACTGAAAAGGCTGTAGATGGATAGATAAGGCTGCATTGATGGGCATTTTAATATAAGTTTTTTTTCCTTAAACTTCCCTCCTAAAAGTTTTTTTCCTTAAAATTCTCTCCTAAACTTGAGTGCGTGTTATACGCCGATAAATACGGTACTTAATGAGGGAGTAGGGTGCTCCTATCCCAAAAGGATTTGGTCAGAATCCATACAATACACAAACAAGATATTTGGGGGGCATACCTTCTCATTAAAGCTGGTGCAGCCACAAGACCATACAATAGAAGAAAAATATTACAGCGCACACATGCAAAAAAACATTCACCTCCAGCAAGGCTAGTTTAAAAACACCTAAACATTCTCAAAAAGACATTTTAAAAAATATGGGGATTTGGTCACACCATATTGCTATATGATGCTAAGCCCACTTACTGCGACAAAGTACCCTATGATTAGTGGGTCCTACACTATCCATAGATTTGTGAGATCCTGCTTCTCTAAACCATGAGAGCTATACTCTTCTAAATGGGAGAATCTTGAGGTCTCCACCTATGACACAAGTGGACACTAATGAGAGGTACTTAATGAGGGAGTAGGGTGCTCCTATCCCAAAAGGATTTGGTCAGAATCCATACAATACACAAACAAGATATTGGGGGGCACACCTTCAGCAAGGCTAGTTTAAAAACACCTAAACATTCTCAAAAAGACATTTTCAAAAATATGGGGATTTGGTCACACCACATTGCTTTGGGCTCTCAAGGCCTGCGCTAACAATTTACCACACTTATTACTATGTTTGTAGAAGGTACGTTTACATTTTGCAATAATTGCCTTAGCCCTGACCAAGGCCAGGGATCTCAGTTGATTTCTCAGGGTTGTGAAGTCTAGCAGGGTCCGGGAGGCTAGGGATTGTTTGTGGGTGGACTCTAGGACCCTAATTTTTTCTAGAAGGTCAAGAGTTTGCTGAGCTCTTGAATTCTTGAGGCGGGTACTAATTTTTATTAGGATTCCTCTAATAGTACACTTATGGGCTTCCCAGACCATCAGGGGGACGCTGTCCGAGCCCGTATTAGAGGAGAAAAAATTTATCAATTACCCAGAGACCTCCTCCACCACCTCAGGTGTTTGAATCAGTGTGTCATTAAGCTTCCACTGCCATTGTTTAGATGCATGGGGTAAAATATCTATGTCCACGAAGACCGGGGCATGGTCCGAAAAAGTGATGGACCCTATAGAGGCAGATCTCACCCTAGAAAGGAGAGACTGGGGCAACATGAGAAGATCGATTCTAGTGTAAGAATCATGAGGGTGTGAATAGAATGTATAGTCCCTCTGGGTCAGGTTCAGAACCCTCCAGACATCTACCAGGTGGAAAGCATAGAAGTTCTTCTTTAGGCTCTTGAGTGCTGCATAAGAAACCTGTAAAGTTTGCCTGAATGAGTCTAAGGATGGGTTTATGGTAAAGTTAAGATCATCCCCCAGGATCACCGCCCCATCGGCAACATCTTGTAATTTTGTCAGAGTGGATTCGAGGAATCCAATCTGGCCAGTGTTGGGGAGGTACAGGTTCACCAGGGTCACCAAGGAGCTGCCCAGAATCCCTTTCACAAACAGGGCCCGCCCCTTATTGTCACTCCACCGGTCACGCAGTGTCCATGGTGTCGTGGAGCGTATCTGTATGCTAGCCCCCTTGGACTTAGACTCTGAGGAGCACCCATGATGAGCAGTTGGGAAGCAGCGATCACGGAATCTCTGTGTTCTATCGGCTTGAAAATGAGTCTCCTGGAGGAAGTATATGTGGGCCTTCGCATGTCTCAAGTTGGATAACACCATGGACCGTTTCTCCGGGGTACTGAGTCCCTTCATGTTGATGGACGTTAGTCTGAGAGTGTCCATTGGGCTCATGATCTAAGCCAGGCTGGAGGAAGGGGAGAGGAAGTTGCCCCTCTGCCAGCTGGTCCTGATGCCTCTGCTGCTCTCTCTCCAGCTGTGCCACTTGGGTCTCCAGAGCCCCCACCGAGGCCTCCTCTCTGGTCCGCCACTCATCTATCTCATGGACCTCCAAGCGGATCTCCTGTAGGTCACGGTGATGCTGCACTTCTACTCTGAGTAAAAGTACCTCCATGTCCGCCTTGGTGGGGAGAGCCTCCATGTCTGCTTTGGTGGGGAGGGCCCTCAGCAGTGCTCGTATGTCCGAGTCTTCTCCCGATAGCTGCGTGGAGAGACCAGATCCCGACTGGCTGCATAGTAAGGGGTTTAGCAGACCCAGGATCCCCATCAGGGGTTGCGAGTTTGCATGCTGTGAGGCCGCCATACCTCCAGGGGAAGAAAATGGTGGACGGGCCTCGCCACGTGTTGCCTCAGTGCGAGCCGCCGGGCCAGACATGAGTTTTTCTTTGAGGTATTGGTTGATTTGGGCTGCCGGGGTGGTTAAATGGCATAACAGCCTGGAGTCGGGAGCTCAAGCACCAAGCGACTTCACCCCGCCATGTCCAGGCCACGCCCCCCAAGACAGTCCTTTTAAATAATGCTCAGCATCCCAGCCACAACATATAACATAGCAAAATCCCAGTTCAGGCAAGCTCACCCAGCAGGATCAAGTCATAGGTAACAGGGGTCCTTCCAGCTTCAAGCTCCTCTCAGCTTTGATAGCTCAACAGCCATCTCTCTCCAAACGCACTTCTCCTCTCTGACATTTTCAACTCAGCTGGCAATAAGCAGGTCTGAAGAGGAAGTACATGCCCTCTTCAATCAACCCCTGCTTAACCCTTCCCCAGGCTGACTCTCCACAATGATTTAAAATAATTTTAGGCCTAAAGATTACTTAAACTCCCAAACATTATATATTTTCTGAAAGCAGACACCTTAGAGAATAAAATGTTGGAAGTCCCATTTTTTTATGATAAATGATATCAGCGAAACATTTATGAAACACAAAATTTCAGTAAAAAATAAATAAAAGTTATTTTTTGGGCACTTAAATGCAATTTTCTGATAAAATATAAAAGATGAGCTTATGCCAAGTAAATAGTTATGCCAACATGTCCAACCCTAAAATTGTGTGCGCCTGTTAACTGGTGAAAACTTCAGTACCCTTTTTTTTTCATAGGCAGTGCTTTGAAAGCTCCTACAGGTCATCCAGTTAGAGTTCCACATGAGCTCTGGTGTTAAAATTATTGCCCTCATTCTGACTTGCGTTGTGATATATAACGTGAAGGGAAAACCCTGTTTTCCTACATAGGTGACCCAACGCATGTGTTTTTGTATGTATGTGTGGGGGGGGTCTAAAAAAATTGTTTGTGTCTATTTAAATGGTTAAAACTTTAATGCATTCATTTTTTTATGATGTTATTGCTATCACATAGGGGGACAATAGCCTGTATGTAATAGCATATAAGTGACAGGTTCCTCATCTTTGTACACCACTGCAGCTTATAGAACACCGATCGGTTTTCTATCACCAGCTTCTCCAGGCACTGATCTCGGTGATTGACAGCTCAGGACCATGAAGTGATGTCATATACGTCACTTCCTGGTCTGTTTATAGGAGGGAAGCTGAAAGGATGAATGTCTGTTGAGCTCCCCCGCCTTCCTTGCGACACCCTCTATGGCCATGGCGGAATCCAGTAAATATGGTGGGGGGTCATGTGGGGAGGGTGTCACATCGCAGTGGTCGGATTTACAAAAGTACACACACTCCTGGCTGCTATAGCAACCAGGAGTGTGTTAAAAGCACGTGTCTGCAGCATGTTAAAAATCTGAATCCCCAGCAAGTGGCTGCTGATTCAGATTTTACACCCCCCCATCCTGGCACCCTAATGACTTTCACATGATTGGTCCGATCTGGTCTGCAATTCTGTTTTTCAGATGGACTCGATCGGACTCTCTATTCTCCTCTAAGGAGTGGCAGATGTAAACAGACTTGTGTCCGTTTACATCCACCTAACTCCAATCTGATCCATTTCAATCTGCCAAAAACAAATGAAGGGGGTCTGTTCGCCTCTGTCTGGGAAGATGGGATTGGAGGGCAGTTGGGTGTAAATGGACACAAGTCTCTTCACACCTGACCACCCATAGTGCAGAGTGGGCTGTGTTTGTATCTGCAGTATCTGTATCTGCTTAAGCAGAGCAGATACGGACCAGTGATTTGCCTGCTCTGCTCAGTAGGGGATTTGCGCACTGATCCCAAGCTGAGCAAGGGCATAGGAAGCAGATTCTGACCATCTGTCTCCATGTACTCTTCTCTGACTTGCCCACATGTCCCCTTCTATCCCAATTTGACTTTTTCCCTTGCTCTCTGTCCCTATGTTCCCATCTTTTCCTCATCTCTAGAGGGCCCCAATGGTGTACATGCCAGTGGGCTGTCTTATGCAAAACAACAAGGTTTACCTTCCACTGAGACATCCCTCTTCTCCATGCTGCTCCCGCTCTTTTGCCTGCTGGCTCCTCCCCCTATTCTCACGCCTCCAGTTTAGTAGCGATTGTTGTCTCTGTGCTAGACTGGAGGCGCTTCTGCTACTGCCCATGTGAGCGGGAATTATTCATTGCGGGGGCTGGAGACTGGAAAGAGAGAAGCGCGTGTTCTGCCCATCACCTGGGACGTGGAGAGAGGAGGAGCAGTACATCCTGGAGAGCAGCCCAAGATTAACAAAATCAGGCACACACTGCTCATATGTACATGTGACACTGGGTCACATCTCCACAATATATATATATATATATATATATATATATATATATATATATATATATATATATATATATATTATAATATTTCTATCCCTTTTATCCTTGTGGGCAGGGACTGGTGTGAATGTACAATATATATATATATAAAGCACGGTACTACATACTGTACATACCTGTAATAATAAAAAATGTATTTTAACGGCCATGATTTTGAACTTATTAATGCACCCTTTGTAGTTTTGCAATGCCAATGGTGACCCTTCTGATTGAATGCACGGATGATTGCCATTGTTTAATAATTTGTCCTTAATGCAGAACATCATTCTCTGTCAACTCTGACTATTTGTATCCTTATGCTGCTAGCATTGATAAATAGATAGGAAAGTATATCATATTTACTCAAATGTTTTTTTACATTTCTAAAGTTACTTCCTGGTTTTCATGCCTATGCAAATTATGTCATACATCTCAGAGGTCTTCAGGAGGGGAGTAGGGGTTTTCTTAGCTAAGCACACCCCCCTGCCTGTATGTATGAGTTAAGGGCTGATGGATTTAAGAAAGTAAATGCTACATGAATTATCTGCCGTTACTCAAGATGGTCCTGGCCAGAAATTCTAGGGGGTGTTTTTCAAAATTATTTCTTAGCAAAATAAAGCATGGAGACATGGATGGATGGGGGCGTTTACTTTGAATAACAAAAATGAATTAAACAGCATTTTTGGTTTGTGGTGCTCAGATGCAGTGACGTTCTGCTTTAAAGCACTGCAGCTTCTTTGCAGAGTTATATGTTTTCAAGAATGAGATCCCATTTAGAGTCACGTAGTATGGAGCACAGCTTAGTAAAGTTGGCTCTTTTGAAATCTAGTGTACTTATCCTTCCCTCGTGTCTCCCTTTTTCTATAATTTATAGCAAACGTAATTACTCTGTGATCACTTTTAGCCACGTTTTCCTTTATTTCCACATCTGCAATCAACTCTGTGTTGTTTGGAATTAGTAGTTCCAGCAGAGCATTATGTCTAGTTGGGGCTTTCACCATACGCCGCACACTGCAAATCAGTCTGCATGGCTGTCATCCCAGAAGGAAGCCTCTTTTAAAGATGATGCTCAAGAAAGCCCACAAACAGTTTGCAGAAGACAAGCAGACTAAGGACATGGATTACTGGAACCATGTACTATGGTCTGATGTGGTGGCCACACAAAATATGGACACTTTGGGCACAATTTGGACATTTTCACTTAAGGGTGTACTCACTTTTGTTGCCAGCAGTTTAGACATTAATAGTTGTGTGTTGAGTTATTTTGAGGGGACAGCAAATTTACACTGTTATACAAGCTGTACACTCACTACTTTACATTGTAGGAAAGAGTAATTTCTTCAGTGTTGTCGCATGAAAAGATAGAATAAAATATTTACAAAAATGTGAAGGGTGTACTCACTTTTGTGAGATACTATATATATATATATATATATATATATATATATATATATATATATAATATATACCCCAAAGTGAAAGAATAAGTTTTCTAATGTAATTTGTCCTTTTGGAGGAAACCATATTGTTTTAACTTTTTTGTGAACAATAAAGTGATGCGTATCTGTTTATAGGATTCTGAGTACATATTTTCATTTGTAGTAGTCACACAGAGAGGGTATAGTGTGTTTATTCAGCATTTTGGTTATTACCCAGTAACTCCAGATGTGTATTTAGGGGTGTAAAACCCCCTTAAAGTTTTTTTTTTTTTAATGCTTAACCACTTGACGACCGCCTCACGCAGGTATACTGTGGCAGAATGGCACGGGCAGGCAAAATCACGTACCTGGTACGTGATTGCCTTCCCGCGGGCGGGGGGTCCGATCGGACCCCCCCGGTGCCAGAGGCAGTCGCCATTTGTTCCCGGGCGATGAGAGGTGAGGGGGAGGCCATCCATTCGTGGCCACCCCCTCCCGATCGCTCCCGGCGAATGAAAATCCTTCCTCTCCCTCTGTAATGTAAACAGAGGGAGAGGAAGTGATGTCATCCCTCCTCAAGCCGGTCTTTTCGATCCGGCGCCGAGGAGAGAAGACATCCAAGTAAGTGCACCAACACTACACTTTCAGTAGAACACGCAGGCACACTTTTCACCCCCCAGTCACCCCCTGATCACCCCCTGATCACCCCCTGTACCCCTTGTCACAGTGACACCAATAGCAGTTTTTTTTTGCATTGGTGTCAGTTTGTGACAGTTATAAGTGTTAGGGCAGTTAGGGTTAGCCCCCTTTAGGTCTAGGGTACCCCCCTTTAGGTCCAGGGTACCCCCTAACCCCCCCTAATAAAGGTTAACCCCTTGATCACCCCGTCGCCAGTGTCGCTAAGCAATAGTTTTTCTGATCACTGTATTAGTGACACAGGTGACGCTAGTTAGGGAGGTAAGTATATAGGTTCGCTGTCAGTGTTTTATAGCGACAGGGACCCCCATATACTACCTACTAAAGGTTTTAACCCCCTGATTGCCCCTTAGTTAACCCTTTCACCAGCGATCACCGTATAAGTGTTACGGGTGACGCTGGTTAGTTAGTTTGTTTTTTATAGTTTTAGGGCACCCGCCGTTTATTACCTTATAAAGGTTTAACCCCCTAACCCCCTAATTGCCCGGCGGTGATATAAGTTAGTTTTTAGGATCAGATAAGGTCTGTGTCACCCCAGGCAGCGTCAGGTTAGCGCCAGTACCGCTAACACCCACGCACGCAGCATACACCTCCCTTAGTGCTATAGTATCTGAACGGATCGATATCTGATTCGATCAGATCTATACTAGCGTCCCCAGCAGTTTAGGGTTCCCAAAAACGCAGTGTTAGCGGGATCACTCCCAGATACCTGCTAGCACCTGCGTTTTGTCCCTCGGCCCAGCTCAGCCCACCCAAGTGCAGTATCGATCGATAACTGTCACTTACAAAACACTAAGCACACATAACTGCAGCGTTCGCAGAGTCAGGCCTGATCCCTGCGATCGCTAACAGTTTTTTGGTAGCGTTTTGATACAGTCGCTAACAGTCAGGAGCTATTTTGCTCTAGTGAAGAGGCCTACACGTTTCTGAGCATGACAGATAGTAAAGGGGAGTCACTCATCTGTCAGATTCAGGCTCAGAATACGATCCTGTAGAGGACAGCGGCTCCATGACAGATAGCTCTGACAACGGAGTTGTGGTCCCTGCTAAGGTCAGGCGTACCAGACCCCAATCTTCTTCTTCTGTCCTTGAAGTGCAAGAACCACAGGTCCCTAGTATTGAGCAGAGAAGTACTAGCGCCGCTATTCCTTCTGGTGAACTGGCAAGCACCAGCGGCCTAGTACACCCTGGTCGTATATCCAGCACTGCAGTATCACGTGGTGACGTGGCGAGTCCCATAAGTGCAGTTCAAGCTGGTGAGGTGGCAAGCACTAGTAGTGTCCTGCTGCCACCAAGAAGACAAAGACAGGCCCATCGTGCCCATAGTGCCCTTCAAGCTGCATTCGCCAATCCGAATTGGGAACCCACCACTTCTGCAGCACCCGTACTTCCCCCATTCACTGACCAACCCGGAATTCAGGTGGAAACAGTTGATTTTACGCCACTGGATTTTTATTCGCTGTTTTTCACCGAAGATCTCTATAGATCTATTGTGGACCAAAGCAATTTGTACGCTGGTCAACACATCACCACTATTCTCCAGTCCTCCCTTGCCAGAGATTGGAAACCAATTACGGTTTCCGAATTTAAGCTCTTTCTGGGCCTTTCCCTCAACATGGGCATAAATAAAAAGAGTAAGTTGCGGTCATATTGGTCCACTGACCCAATTTACCATATGCCCGTGTTCTCTGCCTCCATGACCAGGGCACAATACGAGCAGATTTTGCGGTTCGTGCACTTCAACGACAATGAACTCTGTCATCCTCGTGGAGACCCTGGATACGATCGGCTCTAAAAAATTCGGCCCCTAGTCAACCACTTCAACCAACGTTTTTCAGACTTGTTTGCTCCCCATCAAGTTGTCTGCGTTGATGAGTCCCTGATTAAATTTTCTGGCCGCTTGTCATTCAAACAGTACCTTCCTAGCAAGCGTGCCAGATACGGGGTCAAGATGTATAAGCTCTGTGACAGGGCCACAGGCTAT
Source organism: Lithobates septentrionalis (assembly GCA_037952835.1). Lineage (NCBI taxonomy): Eukaryota > Metazoa > Chordata > Amphibia > Anura > Ranidae > Lithobates > Lithobates septentrionalis. The sequence goes on from JBBDGP010000129.1 coordinate 2,003,835, forward strand.
ACATGTAGTTTTATGGTTTACGAGGGCAAAGATAGTCACGTAGAGCCAACAAACTGCCCTGACTACATAGGAAGCGCTGGCAAGATAGTGTGGGACTTGGTGTCACCCTTATTCGGAAAGGGGTACCACTTGTACGTGGACAATTATTACACGAGCGTGCCACTTTTTAGCCAGCTTTTTGATCATCAGATTGGAGCATGTGGCACCGTGCGACCTAATCGCCGGGGCTTTCCCCAGCGGCTTGTAGATTCCTGTCTTAGGCTGGGGGAGAGAGCCTGCTTGAAGTGTAATAACTTGCTCGCTATGAAGTGGAGGGACAATAAGAATGTTTTCGTTCTTACCTCCCTTCATGCAGACACGACGGTCCAAATTACTATGGCGACTGGTGTTGTGGAGAAACCCCTCTGTGTCCACGAATATAACCAAAATATGGGAGGGGTGGACCTCAACGACCAGTTGTTGGCGCCGTACCTAGTTGCCCGTAAGGCCAGACTCTGGTACGAAAAAGTGTCTGTTTATTTATTTCAATTGGCTTTGCTGAATGCTTATGTGCTATACAGAGCTTCAGGACGGACTGGATCCTTCCTTAAATTCCAGGAAGAGATCGTCAGAGCCCTTCTGTATCCAGACGGTGCTCCACCTCACCTTCCCCAACCAAATGCAGTAAGCCGGCTGCATGAGAGGCATTTTCAATATGTCCTCCCAAGTACCCCTACCCAACGAGCCCCACAAAAAAGATATCGTGTCTGCAGCAAGCGCGGATTTAGGCGTGACACCCGGTATTATTGTATTATTGTCCATTGACCCGGTATTATTGTCCCTTCTGTCCTGACAATCCTGGTCTTTGCATTGGTGAATGTTTTGAACGCTACCATACACTAGTGGAGTATTAGCGTAGGGTACAGCACTGCACAGACTAGGACACACTTTTACAGGGTCTCCCAAGATGCCATCGCATTTTGAGAGACCCAAACCTGGTACCAGTTAAAAAAGTTAAAGTTACAAAAAAAGTGTAAAAAAAAAACAAAAAAAAGTAAAAAAAAAGAAAAAAACAAAAAAATATATAAAATAAAAAAAAACAAAAATAGTTGTTGTTTTATTGTTCTCTCTCTATTCTCTCTCTATTGTTCTGCTCTTTTTTATTGTATTCTATACTGCAATGTTTTATTGTTATGTTTTTATCATGTTTGCTTTATAGGTATGCAATTTTTTTATACTTTGTTTTTTTTATTGTTAACCACTTTCAGGTACGCCATTCAACTGCAGAGCGGATTTATTTATCTTGACAGCAACAGCGTTTGCTCCCACGATACATAAAGCCGTGACTCCAGCGCTGTCGGAGGTGATTTCACCACCACAGTTACATACTTCAGCATATATGCCGAAGCGTGGAGGCAGCAGTGGGTGGAGGAGCACCTGACTTTTGCGGGAGGATGCCCCCATGCTTCGGCATATATATATTTTAGGTAGGCACAGGTTGCGTTAAATGTTTTATTTTTTACTATGTTTTTTTTTGTATTTGCTTTGCAGGTATGGTAAGTATTACTGTTATACTGTAATGTTACTTTGTTTTTTGTTAACCATCATTTGCTTAGCAGGTACGCCATTCAGTTGCAGCGCGGATTTATTTATCTTGACAGCAACAGCGTTTGCTCCCACGATACATAAAGCCGTGACTCCAGCGCTGTCGGAGGTGATTTCCCCACCATAGTTACATACTTCAGCATATATGCCGAAGCGTGGGGGCAGCAGTGGGTGGAGGAGCGATTTGCTCCTGCCTTTTGCGGGAGGATGCCCCCATGCTTCGGCATATATATATTTTAGGTAGGCACTGGTTGCGTTAAATGTTTTATTTTTTACTATGTTTTTTTTGTATTTGCTTTGCAGGTATGGTAAGTATTACTGTTATACTGTAATGTTACTTTGTTTTTTGTTAACCATCATTTGCTTAGCAGGTACGCCATTCAGTTGCAGCGCGGATTTATTTATCTTGACAGCAACAGCGTTTGCTCCCACGATACATAAAGCCGTGACTCCAGCACTGTCGGAGGTGATTTCACCACCACAGTTACATACTTCAACATATATGCTGAAGCGTGGGGGCAGCAGTGGATGGAGGGGCGATTTGCTGCTGCCTTTTGCGGGTGGATGGCCCCATGCTTCGGCATATACTTACGGTGCATGTATGCCCATCATTAGAAGTGGGTGGATGAAGGTAGGTATTCTAATGGTGGGCATACCCACCGATCAATATCTTTTTTTCGTTCAGCCCACAGGCTGCATGAAAAAAAAGTTTACAATATATGGCCAGCAAGGACCAGCAACGTACTGGTATGTTGCTGGGCTTTGAGTGCTTATACCAGAATGATGCCTGCAGGTTTAGGTATCGTCTTGGTATCATTCTTTTCAGCCAGCGGTTGGCTTTCATGTAAAAGCAATCCTAGCAGCTAATTAGCCTCTAGACTGCTTTTACAAGCAGTGGGAGGGAATGACCCCCCCCCACCATCTTCCATGTTTTTCTCTGGCTCTCCTGTCCCAACAGGGAACCTGAAAATGCAGCCGGTGATTCAGCCAGCTGACCATAGAGCTGATCAGAGACCAGAATGGCTCCAAACATCTCTATGGCCTAAGAAACTGGAAGCTACGAGCATTTCATGACTTAGATTTCGCCGGATGTAAACAGCGCCATTGGAAAATATTGGAAAGCATTTTACCACACCGATCTTGGTGTGGTCAGATGCTTTGAGGGCAGAGGAGAGATCTAGGGTCTAATAGACCCCAGTTTTTTCAAAAAAGAGAACCTGTCACTACCTATTGCTATCATAGGGGATATTTGCATTCCCTGAGATAACAATAAAAATGATTAAAAAAAAATAAAAATGAAAGGAACAGTTTAATAAGAAGATAAAAAAGCAAAAAAATAATAAAGAAAAAAAAAAAAAAAGAAGCACCCCTGTCCCCCCCTGCTCTCGCGCAAAGGCGAACGCAAGCGTCGGTCTGGCGTCAAATGTAAACAGCAATTGCTCCATGCATGTGAGGTATCACCACGAAGGTCAGATCGAGGGCAGTAATTTTAGCAGTAGACCTCCTCTGTAAATCTAAAGTGGTAACCTGTAAAGGCTTTTAAATGCTTTTAAAAATGTATTTAGTTTGTCGCCACTGCACGTTTGTGCGCAATTTTAAAGCATGTCATGTTTGGTATCCATGTACTCGGCCTAAGATCATCTTTTTTATTTCATCAAACATTTGGGCAATATAGTGTGTTTTAGTGCATTAAAATTTTAAAAAGTGTGTTTTTTCCCCAAAAAATGCGTTTGAAAAATCGCTGTGCAAATACTGTGTGAAAAAAAAATGAAACACCCACCATTTTAATCTGTAGGGCATTTGCTTTAAAAAAATATATAATGTTTGGGGGTTCAAAGTAATTTTCTTGCAAAAAAAAATAATTTTTTCATGTAAACAAAAAGTGTCAGAAAGGGCTTTGTCTTCAAGTGGTTAGAAGAGTGGGTGATGTGTGACATAAGCTTCTAAATGTTGTGCATAAAATGCCAGGACAGTTCAAAACCTCCCCAAATGACCCCATTTTGGAAAGTAGACACCCCAAGCTATTTGCTGAGAGGAATGTCGAGTTCATGACACAAGTTGCGGGAAAAAGACAAATTTTTTTTTTGTTGCACAAAGTTGTCACTAAATGATATATTGCTCAAACATGCCATGAGAATATGTGAAATTACACCCCAAAATAAATTCTGTTGCTTCTCCTGAGTACGGGGATACCACATGTGTGAGACTTTTTGGGAGCCTAGCCGCGTACGGGACCCCGAAAACCAAGCACCGCCTTCAGGCTTTCTAAGGGCGTAAATTTTTGATTTCACTCTTCACTGCCTATCACAGTTTCGGAGGCCATGGAATGCCCAGATGGCACAACCCCTCCCCCCCAAATGACCCCATTTTGGAAAATAGACACCCAAAGCTATTTGCTGAGAGGTATAGTTAGTATTTTGAAGACCTCACTTTTTGTCACAAACTTTTGAAAATTGAAAAAAGAAAAAAAATACATTTTTCTTGTCTTTCTTCATTTTCAAAAACAAATGAGAGCTGCAAAATACTCACCATGCCTCTCAGCAAATAGCTTGGGGTGTCTACTTTCCAAAATGGGGTCATTTTGGGGGGGTTTGTGCTATCTTGGCATTTTATGGCCTTCGAAACTGTGATAGGTAGTGAGGAGTGAAATCAAAAATTTACGCCCTTAGAAATCCTGAAGGCGGTGATTGGATTTCGGGGCCCCGTATGAAGCTAGGCTCCCAAAAAGTGCCACACATGTGGTATCCCCGTACTCAGGAGAAGCAGCAGAATGTATTTTGGGCTGTAATTCCACATATGCCCATGGCATATTTGAGCAATATATCATTTAGTGACAACTTTGTGCAAAAAAAAAAAAAAATTGCCACATTCCCGCAACTTGTGTCAAAATATAAAATATTCCATGGACTCAACATGCCTCTCAGTAAATAGCTTGGGGTGTCTACTTTCCAAAATGGGGTCATTTGGGGGGGTTTTGTGCCATCTGGGCATTTTATGGCCTTCAAAACTGTGATAGGTAGTGAGGAGTGAAATCACAACTTTACGCCCTTAGAAATCCTGAAGGCGGTGCTTGGTTTTCGGGGCCCCATACGCGGCTAGGCTCCCAAAAAGTCCCACACATGTGGTATCCCCGTACTCAGGAGAATCGGCAGAATGTATTTTGGGGTGTTATTCCACATATGCCCATGGCATGTTTGAGCAATATATCATTTAGTGACAACTTTGTGCAAAAAAAAAAACAATTTGTCACTTTCCCGCAACTTGTGTCAAAAAATAAAATATTCCATGGACTCAACATGCCTCTCAGCAAATAGCTTGGGGTGTCTACTTTCCACAATGGGGTCATTTGGGGGGGTTTTGTGCCATCTGGGCATTTTATGGCCTTCAAAACTGTGATAGGTAGTCAGGAGTGAAATCAAAAATTTACGCCCTTAGAAATCCTGAGGGCAGTGATTGGTTTTCGGGGCCCCGTACGCCGCTAGGCTCCCAAAAAGTCCCACACATGTGGTATCCCCGTACTCAGGAGAAGCAGCTGAATGTATTTTGGGGTGCAATTCCACATATGTCCATGGCCTGTGTGAGCAATATATCATTTAGTGACAACTTTTTGTAAAAATTTTTTTGTCATTATTCATTCACTTGGGACAAAAAAAAAAAATATTCAATGGGCTCAACATGCCTCTCAGCAATTTCCTTGGGGTCTCTACTTTCCAAAATGGGGTCATTTGGGGGGGGGGGTTGTGCTGCTCTGCCATTTTAGCACCTCAAGAAATGACATAGGCAGTCATAAACTAAAAGCTGTGTAAATTCCAGAAAATGTACCCTAGTTTGTAGACGCTATAACTTTTGCGCAAACCAATAAATATACGCTTATTTACATTTTTTTTACCAAAGACATGTGGCCGAATACACTTTGGCCTAAATGTATGACTAAAATTTAGTTTATTGGATTTTTTTTATATCAAAAAGTAGAAAATATAATTTTTTTTCAAAATTTTCAGTCTTTTTCCGTTTATAGCGCAAAAAATAAAAACGGCAGAGGTGATCAAATACCATCAAAAGAAAGCTCTATTTGTGGGAAGAAAAGGACGCAAATTTTGTTTGGGTACAGCAATGCATGACCGCGCAATTAGCAGTTAAAGCGACGCAGTGCCAAATTGGAAAAAGTCCTCTGGTCTTTAGGCAGCCAAATGGTCCGGGGCTGAAGTGGTTAAACATTTCTTACCAAAAAGTACTAATTAAAATAAGTCTTAATGAAGTTTCAATACTTTCCGTGGTATGGAATGTTCATCCTGTAGCATCAGATAATGCACTAACTGCCTCAGGATGAGCTATTGTACACCTGTGATCATGCATGGGCGTTTTGATATGGGTGCACATTACTAGAGAACAGATGCTAAAGCTTTGACAAGAGAAGCGGACTACATTTAATGGCGATGTTTTGTCCCTATGAAAACAGCATTAATTAGCAATAAACCTATTAAGCTTCTTTTTTTTTATTTTTATTATCATTACAAGTACACTGCTGCAACATCAAAAATTAATGCTTACATCATTTGGGGATTTAAGTCACTGTGGATTACCCAAAAGTAATCATTTTTGTTTCTCATTACTTCACAGGATGATTTAAATCGATATGCATGATAAATCATATTTTCCTTGTCAAAAGAAGTTTATTGAGTATACAATATTATAAAGATACATAAAGTAAGTTTACAAGGATCTATATAGTAAGCTCATTGTTTTACAGTAGGGTTTATATAGGTAAATATCATGAAATTTCAAATATTAAACCTTGGGTTCACGTAAACCTAAATTAAAGATATATATAATTTCCTTAGTTACTTTTGTAGGTATTTAAATTATTTATACCTACTATACATATTGTTTACAGGTAGAGTGTATATAGGTCAAATAAATTCTGATAATGAGCTTTAATCATAAGGTGGAGAAAAGGAAAGAGAAAGAAGAAAAAGGGTAGAAAGGCAGAGGTATGGTCCACAAGGTTGTCCCGCTCGTCAGTTTATTATTCTTTTTAGTTATCTTTGAAGCCTTAGAATGGGTGTCTCTGTAAGTCATTTAATCTGTTACCATGGCAACACGACAGAGTCATTGAAATTTGACAGGAACTGTTGTTTTATCCAAGGATGCCAAAGTTTTTCAAATTTTGGAATTTGATTTTGATCGATGGCTACCATCTTAGCATGGGACATTGTATTATTCATTCTGTGAATTGTTTCTGCTAGTACCAATGTAGGAGATTTCCATGCCTTGGCCACTGTTTGTTTTGCAGCCGTTATTAGTTGGATCAAAAGTTTGAATTGAGAGAGTGTTAACCATTGCGGTTTTAGATTAAGTAAAGTTATATATGGATCTGGTTGTATTATTTTTTTAAATATTTTTTTTTTTTTATCTTTTTTTTTTCTTTCTTTTTTTTTTTTTTTTCTTTTATTACCACTTCAGCGAAAGTCACTAGAGGGCTGAATCAGATTAACGTTCATTTAACTGATGCCTTCACCAGTTCACATCATTGTGGTATACGCTTTCCCCTTCTGATTTTGTATTTTTCTTAGTTGATTTTGGTGTACAGCACACAAGCCCAAAACATACAATTTTACAAAGATTGTTTAAATTGGTAACTAGTAAGCACCCTCATGACTAAGTAAAAAAAAAACCCCAGTTACATTAGTTTTCAACCTTTTTTCTCCCCCCAACCCTCCCCACCCCTGTTGTCCACCTCCCTCCCTCCCACCCATAACCCACCCGAAGTCGCCCTCCCCCCTCCTCCCCCAAATAGTAAGGATACCCGGGATATCTCAAATCCAACTAGTGTTTTCCTATTCTATTTCCGCAATCACGTCAGTGCAGTTTATCGTCTAGCTTCCTCTAAATTTTTAAGGAGGAACACCAAGCCAGTCTAGCCATGGGCTCCATATCTTTACGAATTTGCCAAGGCTGCCCCTTCTAATATAAGTTGTCTTCTCTGCCCATTGCTTCGACCCAGTCTTCCGGAGTTGGGGGTATAGCAGAAAGCCAGGACTGAGCTATCCTTTTCCTAGCTTGATAGAGGCATCTCCACACGGCGATGTTAGTACTGGTAGACCCTATATTTTCACTTATCAGGCCAAGGATACATACCCTGGCCTCCAATACTAGTTTAATTTTCCATCTAGTTTCTATGATCTTGATTATCTCTCTCCAGTACCTTGCTAGTTTTGGGCATCTCCACATCATGTGGATAAGATCTCCTGTATCTAAGCACCTGGGGCATTTATCATCTAACCTGCTACCAAATTTATGTAATCTTTTTGGGGTGTAGTAGGCTCTATGTAGTAAAAGAAGGTGCGAGGCCTGTTGCGATGGAGAAACAGACACCAACGGGCAATACTCCAATATCTTCGCCCACTGGTGATCTGTAATCTCCCCCACATCTATCTCCCACCCTGCCCTGACTCTCATAGACGCCTGTGGAATAAGTAGCTTTTCAACCAGCTGCCCATATGTCTTTGCTATCAGGCCCTTGGCGCTATTTGTTTTGACAATGCTTTCAAGGAGAGAAACCTTGCACCACACGGGTAGGCAGTTCCTGAATTGGCTACCCAAGGCGTGCCTAACCTGTAGGTAATAGTAGAATGTTTTTTGGGGGATCCCATATTCAGTCCTGAGCTCAATAAAGGATTTTAACATGTTATTGTCTCCATATAATTGAGACAACCTACTAATTCCTTTAAGTTCCCAGAACCTATTTTCCCCCAGGGTCATCAGTTCCTGCAAAAATGTATTTTGCCATATAGGTGAAAATTCGGTGAACCCTCTATAATCCATAATCTGTTTAGTCGACTGCCAAACTTTGTTTACTAGTCTACTTGTTGGAGGCCCGTCCTGTAATGACCCGGCCTCCAGTGCCTCTATCAGAGTCTTGTGTGGGCAGTTTTGTAGCATGATTTCTCCGCTAGTGTCTTTCCAACCCCTGGTCTCGCATCCCCTTATATGTTGCAGCTGGGCAGCCAGGAAGTAGTTGTATGGTTGGGGGACTGCCAGTCCCCCCTCCCTGGTAGGACGCTGTAGTGTCTGCAAGCTGATCCTTGCCTGCCCTTTCCTCCAGATTAGTTCTCTAAACAAGGTATTAATTTTTAGAAACCATTTCTTCCCAATCCAGACTGGGGAATTATGGAGTACGTGCAGAAGCTGTGGTAACCATATCATTTTAATTAGGTTAATTCTACCTGCCATAGATAGGGGTAGTTTTCCCCAGATATCGCTTTTTTTTTTGAATTTTTCCAGCAGGGGGGCCAAGTTATCATCAATGTAATGATGGGGGTCACTAGATACCGTTATTCCCAGATACCTCATTTTCTCGGCCATTTTTAGCCGAGGCGTACAGCCAATTGGGACACTAACAGTTGAATTTATGGGTAGGAGCGTGGACTTACCCCAATTTACTACCAATCCTGACAGGTTACCAAACCTTTCCACCAGCTGCATCGCTTTTTCTAATGATGGACCAGTGTCTCCCAAGAATAGTAGCACGTCATCTGCAAACAACGCTATCCTATCCTCCCCATTACTTCTCTTAAACCCCTGCACTCCTGTTGCTGTTCTAATTACTTCCGCTAACGGTTCCATAGCCAGGGCAAACAACAGGGGTGACAATGGACACCCCTGTCTTGTCCCTCTCTCAAGAGGCATCCATTCAGAGAATTCGTTGTTTATCTTTACTCTAGCTCTTGGGTGAGAGTATAGAGTTTTCACCCATCCTATAAACGTGGGGCCGAACCCAAATCTCTCCAATACCCACCAGAGGTAGTCCCACTCCATACTATCGAACGCCTTGGCAATATCCAAAGATAATATCGCCCTAGAGGCATTTTCCTCTGTTGGAGATTGGAGACATAAATACGTCCGTCTAATGTTTACGCTAACAGACCTATTCGGAATAAATCCCGACTGGTCTGGGTGTACCAAGCCCGAGATACATTTATTTAGTCTAGTTGCCATTATTTTAGCTAGGATTTTTACATTGGAGCAGAGCAATGAAATTGGCCTGTATGATGATACATCGAGGTGATCTTTCCCCTCTTTTGGTATCAGTATTATGTTGGCCTCTAACATTGAGGAGGGCAGCCTTCCCTCTATAATTGCCCAATTCAATGTTTTCAAGAGAAGTGGGAGCAGTGCTGCCCCAAAGTGTTTATAGATTTCCAAAGGCAGTCCATCCGGGCCTGGAGATTTTTGATTAGGCATGTCTGCTACTGCTTGTTTTAATTCTTCAAGGGTTATGGGGGATTCTAGACCAGCCCTATCTGGTTCCGAGAGAGTCGGCAGTTTAGCATTCACTAGGAAGCTTTCCACTACCTTTTGTTCTAGCCTACCCTGTGACTTATATAAATCCTTGTAGTAGTTAAAAAATGCTTCCTTGACTTCCTGGGGGTCAAATGAATTTTCTCCATTAGGAGTCCTAATCGTAGGTAGTGATGGTGAGGAGGTGTTGGTGTTGGCCAACATTGCCAACGTTCGGCCCACTCTCTCCCCCTCTCCAAAGTACCTCTGTTTCTGAAACAGTCTTTTGTTCTCGGCCTTCCTAGTTGTGTCCATCCTATATTCCTGATGCTTTTTTAGCCATAGCGCCTGGTTCTCCGGGTTTGGGTCCTTAATATACTGCCTCTCCAGATTTGACGCCTCATCTCTAATTTGCTCGCTATTCGCTTTTGATTGTTTCTTGGCCCATGCTACCTGTTGTATAAGCACCCCCCTCAAGAATGCTTTTAGGGAGTCCCAGACCACCCCCTCCGACGCTGTGCCCTGGTTTTTTTCGATGAACTCCTCTATTTTCCCAGAGATATCTTCTGTTCTGCCCATAATCTCCAGCCAAGCCGGATTTAACGCCCAAGCCCTGTGAGTGTATCTAGCGTGTAGCTTTATCTTCAGCGTTAGAGGTGAGTGGTCTGAGATCCCCCTCTGCTGATATTCTGTCTTGGACACAAGGGGCTGCACCCCCCCGTTACCGATCGCTAGGTCAATCCTAGAGAGTGTGCGGTGGGACTCCGAGAAACAAGAGTACCGCCGAGCCCCTGGGTTTCGGGCTCTCCAAAGGTCGCACCACCCAACCTCCTCCAGAAACTGGGCCAGCCGCCCCCCAGACACTCCTATCGACCTGGGCCTAGGCGGAAACCTGTCCAGGCAGCCGTCGAGGACCATATTGAAGTCTCCCACTATTATAGTCGGGACATCAGGCTTATCCTCCACATACTCCAATAAATGGTATAGGATTTCCAACTTGGAAGGCGGAGGAATATACAAGTTAGCTATGATAAGTGGGAAGCCCTCTATAAGGCAGTACAAAAACACATAACAGCCTAGTGTATCAATCTTAACATCTTTACAAAAAAACGTTATACCTTTTTTGATTAAAATACTAACCCCCCTTGAATAAGACGAGTATACTGAGTGGAACTGGGCCTGGAGTTTCCTATTTCTGGTTAGTGGTGTAGTCTCATTGGTCAGGTGGGTCTCCTGAAGGCACACCAGCCCCGAGCCATGAGACTCCAACTCAGCAAATATCATTGCTCTCTTGACAGGGTCGCCCATACCCCTAACGTTCCATGAACTAACACCTACGATGTTAAATGACATTTAAAGGAAGTACAGCCCCTGCTATCAGGAAGCCAAAGAAGGAAAAAAGAAAAGAAAAAAAAAGGTGTTCCTAGCCCCTCTATCATATTCACCCTCTCTAAAGTGTCTATTTTTTGTGCACTCTAGCAGGTACAAGGTACCAGCGAGTTAGGACTTTATAATTTGTCTCCAGTGCTAAGATGTTGGGTGAAGATGACTTAGATGTGAGCCATATGTTAGACCAGTCCGTGTCTTCTAAAGTTCGTACCAGGTCCTCCTCCCACCTCTGAACGTAAGAGGGTCTATTAAGATTTACTACTCCATATAATTGATTATAAAGTGATGAAATTGTACCTTTAGCAAATGGATCTTTTGTACAGATTGATTCAAGATAAATCATATTTTCAACGGTTATACTGTTTAGAGTGTGAAACACTTTATTGTGCTGGCAGCTTGAGTTTAGTTGTTATTGTAACAGATGACACATTCAGCAGAGTACTGTATATATGAAATAGTACATTGATCAGAAGCCCTATGAGACCCCTTAGAATACTTTAAGTTCTTCATATTTTAGCAAGCATCATGGGCACGTCACACATCCAGCATATATAGTATGTTCAATCTATACATGCACATAAGTGTCTTTCATGTATGTGCATTCATCCTTGTGCCATATATCCTATATCCATTCCTCTCAACACTCTCTCTTTCTTAGCAGTTAAAGATTTCCATTGATACCCTTTTTTTCTCATTTACTATGATGCCAAGGAAGTTAATCGGTTGATAAAACACTTTTGCTCTTGTTAACAAACAATGCTCCTTGGATAAAGACAAGCTGATGTCACAGTCTGGTCCTGTGCTTGACTCTGTTCAGTGGCGTAGCGTGGGTTGTCAGCACCCGGGGCAAGGCAAGTAATTTGCGCCCCCCCCCTAACCTGCGGACTTTTATCACTCCCCGAGTCCCTTCAAATACAATAGTACTGACCTACCTGATTCCTATACTGACCATTATACACTACACTGACCACTATAATATACTGTCCACTACACTAAGAACTACACTGACCACTACACTACACTGACCACTATACTGTCCACTACACTGCCCACTACACTATACTGTCCACTACACTAAGAACTACACTGACCACTATACTGTCCACTACACTGACCACTATACTGTCCACTACACTGACCACTAAACTGTCCACTACACTGACCACTATACTGTCCACTACATTACACTGACCACTATACTGACCACTACACTGAGAACTACACTATACTATACTGACCACTATACTACAGTGACTATTAAACTGTCCACTACACTACACTGACCACTATACTACACTGACCACTACACTAACCACTATACTGTCCACTATACTGACCACTACACTATACTGTCCACTGTACTGAGAACTACACTACACTGACCACTATACTGTCCACTACACTACATTGACCACTATACTACACTGTCCACTACACTACACTGTCCACTACACTATACTGACCACAATACTACACTGAACACTATACTACACTGACCACTATACTACACTGTCCACAATACTACACTGTCCACTACACTGCACTGTCTACTACACTATACTGACCACTACACTACACTGTCCACTACACTATATTGACCACAATACTACACTGTCCACTACACTGTACTGACCACTATACTACACTGTCCACTACACTGTACTGACCACTATACTACACTGTCCACTACACTACACTGTCCACTACACTATACTGACCACTACACTATACTGACCACAATACTACACTGACCACTATACTACACTGTCCACAATACTACACTGTCCACTACACTACACTGTCCACTACACTATACTGACCACTATACTACACTGTCCACTACACTACACTGTCCACTACACTACACTGTCCACTACACTATACTGACCACTACACTACACTGTCCACTACACTACACTGTCCACTACACTATACTGACCACAATACTACACTGTCCACTACACTACACCGTCCACTACACTACACTGTCCACTACACTACACTGTCCACTACACTATACTGACCACTACACTACACTGTCCACTACACTATACTGACCACAATACTACACTGTCCACTACACTGTACTGACCACTATACTACACTGTCCACTACACTGTACTGACCACTACACTACACTGTCCACTACACTACACTGTCCACTACACTATACTGGCCACAATACTACACTGTCCACTACACTGACCACTATACTACACTGACCACTACACTATACTGACCACTACACTATACTGACCACTACACTATAATGACCACAATACTACACTGTCCACTACACTACACTGTCCACTACACTACACTGACCACTACACTACACTATACTGACCACAATACTACACTGTCCACTACACTATACTGACCACTATACTACACTGTACACTATACTGTCCTGCCTAGTCTTCCTATACTGACACTACATATACGGCGCCTGTCTCTTCTCCCCCCCCCCGTGTTTATCTATTTCTCACTTTATTGTCTTGCATCGGTCTGGAGGAGGAGAAGACAGCTGTCCCGGCGCTCACACTCTCCAGTGCTCGTCTCCCCTGCGCTCCGACCGCCATATTCATTTTTCCCGGTGCACTGTGATTGGGCGAATGGGGGTCATGTGCGGAGGCGGGACTTCAGGAGCAACTGTGATCGCGGATAGGCCAGCCCCACGCCGCACATGACTCCCATACGCCCAATCACAGGGCGCCAAACACTAGACATGGCGGCGGAGCGTGGGGGACACAGGAAAATAAATTAGGAGGAGGCAGCCAGTAGTGACACTACTGGCACGAAATTGCGCCCCCCTAAATGTTGCGCCCGGGGCCACGGCACCCCCCGCACCCCCCACGCTACGCCACTGACTCTGTTACATGAGTCAACTTTCACCATCTCACTGAATGCAATACCTATTATCATTGCTCTAGGCTAAAATTAGGATTTGGAATTAGGATTTTCTCCTTTTCCAGGTTCAGGGGTTCATCATTAAAGGGGAATTACTCTGCTTCAGAAACTATCAACATAAGTCCATAACTAAACTTTTGCTTGCAGTAATTTGCCATTAGCTGTAGGCCTTTTTCTACCCCACTTCAATAGGGCTGTTGCAGGATCATAAGATGCTCGTTTAGGTAGAAAGAGCTTGGTATGAATGTTAAAATCACCTTTCCAGATGAAGCAGCAGTAGACGTTCTTGTCAGTATCTTAGCCGCAAAGATAGAAAGTTCTTCTCATTTATTTATGTCATAGTCTTCCACATAATATAAATATTATAAACAACTGATTCAATAAAATACAAATTACAACTAGAGTGACAAATTTCACTCACCGCTCTAACATTTTGGTGATAACCTCCCACAATATTTTTTCTAACCTACCCAGTCTGAGCATCTATATACTGTAAATACTCAGACACCTTCTGAATTATGCTATTTTATGATAGCATTAATATGTTGCATACATACAGATATTATAATGTTGATTTATTGGTATTGATGATTTGTGGATTTAAACACTTTACTCTGGTTTTAAAATAAAGAAACAATAAATAACAAACATTAACAAATAGTGACCAGAACACAATGAAAGAAATTATTAAGAAAAATATAGACTTGGAAAAAAGAAAAGAGGAAAAATAAACCTCATAATGTGCAGTCAAATGCTTTAATGCTTGCTGAATACTGAGGGAGTTCACGAATGTGAAAGTATCATATCTTATCATTCTTTGTCTAGTGGTATCCAGTAATTTGTGGCAGCATTAATAACTCATTTCTCGATCTATCCAAGGTTAAGTGTACAGGCATTCCATTCCTCCTGTTAATTCCCACCCCAGCAAACAATGTAAGGCAATGTAAGGCAAAATGTGCAGACTTCTAATGCTTCTTTTAATTCACTTGTAAAATAGGGTATTTATGGCTACATAAATTCATACATCTTCAACATGACCTGAAAGGCTCTCCACAAAATGTGTTCATAAACATTGTGGTTGAAGATAAAACAAACCAACTAATGTTCACAGTTTTAATTGATTTTTGTTCATTTATCCTCACTGACATAGAAGATGTAATTTGCATATAAACACAGCAGTTAATGTGATACAAATTCAGTGAGATCTAAAGGACCTCCATCTTCTGCTATCTCTGTATATATGGCCCCCTTTAATCTCCACAACTCTTTATGAAGTTGTACATTTTCTTCCTTTAACTTACTGCACTCTGTTTTAATTTTATCATATTCAACTTTTATGATTTTAGTTTAGATAAGGGGATGCAGGTTTTTGAATGTTGCCTATTCACATGTTCACCTCTACTCCGATTCACAGAGCACTGTGTGACTATACTAACCTCAATCAGTTGGGAAGAATGACAATTGCTATACTGTGCATTCTGTGGTCCCTCCACCTTAAAATATGTGGCTGCAACAACTGCAAAACTGTCCTCTTTGCACTTTCTTTTCCACAAATTAATTGCTCTTAACAAAATTTCATTCTGATCACATGGGCCAGGATAACAGATACAATGCCTTCCCTGGCATCACTGTTCAAGGCTTCTAGTAACATTGCAAATCAAACCACCATGTTCAAAGCCAGGATTTCCAGTCATTTCAGACTTCATCACCTTTGCTTTTTAATATGCAAGCTCAAACAAGCATTAATTTTCATTTGTCTGATCTTCCCTGGCAAGTAAACATCTGGGGGGTTATTTACTAAAGGCATATTTACTTTGCACTACAAGTGCACTTGGAAGTGCAGTCACTGTAGATCTGATGGGGACATGCAAGGAAAATAAAAAACAGCATTTTTGCTTGTACATGATTAGATGATAAAATCAGCAGAGCCTCCCTTCATTTCAGATCTTTCCCTCAGATCTACAGCGACTGCACTTCCAAGTGCACTTGTAGTGCAAAGTGGATTTGCCTTTAGTAAATCAACCCCATGATATCTCACCATACAATGCCTTCAGCAAATCCCTCAAAACATCCTCTGCTTTATGAAGCTGGCTATTATTTTCCAAAATCATTACCCGTTAAGGATTGTCTACAATATTTTGCAACATCTTAGCTAGAGCTTCTGTATTCAGGTTGTTTGTATCTCTGGCTCTCTGCAAATCGCAAAACCATTTTATAAAATGTGCCCCCCAAGCTGCCCCCTCTGGTCCTTCACCTCTCCCCTCGCATCACCCTCCTTCCCCTTTTATTATTTATTTATTTTTGTTTTCTTCTCTTCCCCACTTTTTTCACCCTTCTCTTTCTCCAACCCCCCTCTTCTTCTTTTGCCATACACACCTATTAAAATGGCAAAAATTGGTGAACACTGGATTAGTAAACAGGACTGACGGAATATTCTTTCTGAGAGACATAGGTGGTTAATGTGAGTGGCATTTTGAAGGAGGGTTGGGAGCAAATAAAATGTTTTAAAGGATAAAGCACTTTTTTTGGAATCTCTTTCCATTAAATGTGATGGTGTAGAGGAGATGAGTAGAGATCTGGAGTAAAAAGACCAAGTGGGCGTGGCTTGGACGTTCATGTAGGCAGACGTGCCTCACCTCAGCTCCTGCATCCTGGAACAAAGAATCCTGTAAAGAGCCACACACACCGCCAAAATAGACCAGATACTTCGCTCCCGGTGTGGAGCCACCCCTTCTAGGACACCCGGTCGCCATAAGAGTACAGCAGGAATGCCAAAAACGAAACCGGAGGGCGATCCCGCCGGCGGAGCGGCCCAACATGGCGGACCGGCCCAACATGGCGGACCTCCACTCCAGCAACATGCAGGGAAGGGGTCCTACGCCGCTGCAGCAGCTAAACTGGGTCAATATGCCCATGACAACAGCGCCAGAACCGGACAACATTTACAATCGCCTAGGGCTGGAAACTCAGCTAGGGACAGCACTTGTGAGAAATCTCTCCCAGCTAAACAACATGTGCCTGAGAAAATGGCGCAGACGGCCCAGGGGAACGCAGTGAGTACACCACCCTCCCCTATCACTACTCCTGACATAGCCAAGCATTCTGACATGGACTGCACAGAACCCTCACTACAGGATATTCTCACAGCAGTGCATTCATATGGCTCTTCTATTACTAAATTGTCAGCAGACATTAAGAGTGTGAAAGAGGATAGGCAGGATATGCAGAAGCTTAGGGAGAGAACCACTGCTTTGGAGGGAAGAGTGAGCTCCATAGAGGACAAACTACCCCCCCTTGCTCAAGAACTGCGCAATACCTCAACTAAACATGATGAAACAGCAGATAGAGTGGAGGATATGGAAAATAGGCTACGAAGGTCTAACATCCGTATAGTTGGTATGCCTGAAAAGTCTGAGGGGAAACACTCTGCTGATTTAATTGAAGCATGGCTGGCTGACACTTTTCGGAAAAACAATTTAACTCCATTTTTATCATTGGAAAGAGCTCACAGGGTGCCATCCAGACCACCGCCACCAGGAGGCCACGACAGACCATTTTTGTTGAAACTCCTACATTATAAGTACAGAGACATTATACTCTGTCTAGCTAGACAAAAAGCAGATATGGAAATACAGGGATCTAAAATTTCCATTTATCCGGACTTTTCAGCTGCTGTTCAAAAACAGAGAGCAAAATTCACAGAAGTGAAAAAAAGAATGCGAGCAATACCATTGATATACTCCATGTTATATCCCGCTAGGCTGCGGGTGGTGGCAGATGGAGCAGTCCATTTCTTTGACAGCCCAAATATGGCCGTTAGCTGGCTGGATCGACACGAAAGACGCTTACGGGGAGAAGCTCGAGGTCATTCACCCGCCTGACAACATAATTTAAAGTACATATCTTCAATCCTTTGCTCAAATTTGATCATATAGGAGCTTAAGAGGCGCAACTGATTTCAATTGTTAACCTCTACTTTACACCGTTACTTCTTGTGCCTTATGTTAAGATCACAGGGCCCTAGCCCTCACTACTACCCCCCTGTGTAGCCCTGCGGGGCAACTACAAAAGTTCCCTCTCAAGAATGCCTACGTTGGTTATAAGCAACATGTTTTTTCTTTATTTTATCCTTTCTTGTTTTGACTACACTGTTTTTCAGCCTGGATTATATGGACTGCACTTCTGCAAGTGCCCACGCTACGTACCTCTGCTACATTCTGATGTATCCAGAAATGGTATATCTATGCACATGGATGGACAACGTCTCCCACCACGCAATTACTCAGGTAACTCTTGGCCATGGCCTGGGTGGTGCACCCGTAGGCGTGACCATCCGGTATTGTACTCCCGAAGACACAATGAGTAATAAGAGAGACACAATTCTTTCTTGGAACATTAGAGGATTACATGATCCTACGAAGAGAACTGCAATATTTACTTACCTCTCTCAACAGGATCCCACTATAATTTTTTTGCAGGAATCACACCTTACCAGTGACACTACCCATTTACTACGTACGTCTAAGTTTCCGATGCAATACCACTCTGTCCATACTAGATACTCCAGGGGAGTGAGTATTCTGTTCTCTATAAGTCCACGGCATTTACTAAGCGAGATGCAGAAATAGATTCCCAGGGCAGATTTATCTTTTTGATGGGTGTATGGAACTCTCAAACCTGTATTATTGCCAATGTATATGTCCCTCCGCCTTTTACACTAACAGTACTGCAATGTTTAGCTAGATTTTTGTCTAAATACCCTCAGCTGCCGGTATATGCCCTAGGGGATTTTAATAGTGCAATGGATATGTCTCTAGATATACGTAGGAAATACTGTCCTCAGGGTCCTAGAGTGTATACCCCGTTGGCTAAATTTATGGGAGAGCTTGGACTGATAGATTTATGGAGATGTTTGTCTCCTCTGCAGTTCTCCTGTCATTCGCTGATGCACTCAACACTGTCTAGAAAAGACCTTGTCGGTACGATCCAAAGGTGACATATTTGGCTAGAGGGTTGTCTGACCACTCTCCGGTGCAGCTTAGTCTAAACCTGCAAAAAACTAGTATGCCTGTACACTGGAAACTGAACCCATTTTGGCTTCAATTGTTCACAAACACAGAACATATGCAAATGAGCATAAAAGTTTTTTTTGAAGACAATAAACTTTCAGCTGCACCTGGGGTGGTTTGGGACGCCCTAAAAGTGTTTATTAGAGGGATGTGTGTCAGGGAAATTAATACTGTCAAAACTAGGAGCAAACAATGGGCTAAGGATGTCGCTAGTGGGGTAGACAGAGCAGAGGAAGTATTTCTGAGGGATCCTACCTCTGAAAATGAACGGCAATGGATAGATGCACAGAAATTATATCGCTCCGTTCACCTACAACAAGCTAATAATAAAAGATTTTTCACATCTCAAACATATTTTGAGGAAGGAGAGAAAACTGGTCACATGCTGGCCATGATAGCTAGATCACAAAACCCCCCTCAAATAATACATAACATAACAGCTAAATCAACATTAATAGTGACTGATACACCATCTATTTTGCAGGAATTTTCCTCCTTTTATCAGGATTTGTACTCCTCCAAAGTCTCTTACTCTGAGGAGGAGATGACAATTCCTGGAAAGCATTACATTACCCAAACTCCAGAGTATAGATAAAAAACTTCTAAATGCACCTCTCTCCCTAGAAGAAATACAACTTGCTTTAGCCACGTTCCCCAACTCAAAAGCTCCGGGCAGTGACGGTATACCAATCGAATTATATAAAAAGTTTGGAGGAATACTTTTGCCAGAATTACTTCACACACTCACAGAGGCATTTAAATCAGATTCCTTGCCGAGATCTATGTATGAAGCGGTGGTGGTAGTAATTTTAAAACCAGGGAAAGAACCTGATCAACCAGAATCGTACAGACCCATTTCACTTCTGAATACAGATTTGAAACTCCTCACGAAAATCATTGCCATGAGGCTTTGAAAGGTGGTGTCTAAACTGGTACACCCGGATCAAGCCGGTTTTATACCAAACAGGTCCACGGCAAATAATCTACGACGTCTCTATCTCAACATGCAAATCCCCACAGACAATCAGGGACAAAGAGCTATACTATAGTTTGATGCCGATAAGGCGTTCGATAGCGTTGAATGGGAGTATTTATGGAAAGTACTAGCGAAGTTTGATCTAGGAGACAACATAATTTCCTGTATCAAACTATTATACAAGGCACCAAAAGCCTGCATCAGAATTAATACCACATTATCACCATCATTTGATTTACACAGGGGAACCCGACAGGGCTGCCCTTTATCGCCTTTACTTTTTGCCCTAGCTATTGAACCACTGGCGGCTGCCATAAGGGGAAACACAGAAATAGTTGGTTTCAGGCGGGGAGAAATGGAAGATAAACTAGCACTTTATGCTGATGATGCACTATTATTCCTAGGGAACACGTCCACCTCTCTGATTAAGCTCATGGAACTGATTCAAACCTTCTGAAACTTTTCTGGATTTAAAATAAATTGGGATAAATCGGCAATACTACCCCTTGACCCATTGGTGGGGCCCCTACCTCAAATAGCCAAACAAATTAAAGTAGTGGATAAATTCAAATATTTAGGCACAGTAATACACCCTAACCTAGACCAATATATAAAGCTAAATATAGACCCACTCCTTAAAAAATTTCAGGAAAAACTAGTCAGTTGGACCCGGCTGCCCCTTTCAGTTGTCGGTAGGTGCAATTTGATAAAGATGATCTGGAATCCCCAATTACTATATGCACTACACAACGCCCCCATATGGATCCCTATCCATGTGTTTCAGCAGTGTAATACCCTATACCGAGCACTGATTTGGAGGGGACAAGTTCCAAGGATTAAACTGGAAACCCTACAGGAGATGAAGGACTCGGGTGGACTGGCGGTCCCAAACCCATTTTACTTTTTTATAGCGGCTCAGCTGCAACACTTAACGGGCTGGCTTCACCCTGAGTCTTCTGATCCTATTCGGAACATTGTGAGTACACAGTTGTCTCGTGATGGCCTTGTGGAGTGCATAGAGGCAGGTGAACTAGGAGCTTTGATACAGTTCCCCACACTAACACTCATAGACAAAATTTGGAACAAAACCAAACAGCACCTGAAATATACCAGATACACAAACTGGTCACGAATATGCAATAATCGTAACTATCCAGAACTGAAAAAATTGGAGAACTTCTCTAATTGGTCAAGGAATGGAGTACACTACATCCCACAATTATATTGTGGGGGGGGGGTTCTCTGAGACTTCCAATCAATACGCTCAGAATTTAATTTGCCTAACACCTCATTCTATCAGTATTTACAGCTTAGGCATGCCATAGCAGCACAAGCCAAAACATCCAACTGGGAGCTAATTAAACCTGGGGTGCTCACACAACTAGTTATGTCATCATCCCGGAAGGGACAAATCTCCTCTATATATAGCTCACTTATTAGTCATGTATCTAAGGCAATGACTTTAGGCTGTAGAACGGGTTGGGGAGAGGACATAGGGGAAATTTCAGATGAGGAATGGAACAACATACTGGAGAATGTGCTTAAAGTGTTCCTATGCTCCTCTCAAAAACTCACTCAATTATTTATTATTATATATATATTATATACATATCGCACACCCGAAAAATTACATAAATGGCACAGGAGAGATGATCCGCTATGTCCTCGCTGTCTTATTGACAACAGTACACTTATTCACATGCTTTGGAAGTGCCCGAAGCTACAGAGGTATTGGGCTGCAGTGATAGACACTATTAACAGTATATGGAACATCAAACTTACAAATGACCCTAAATTATGTTTACTGGGATGGTTGGATGAAGAACAATACACTCCTCACACGTACATTGCCATTTTAAGGACACTATTTTTAGCTAGGAAACTTATTGCCAGAAAATGGTTATCTACGATGACTCCTACATTGGCGGAATGGACTGCAGCGGTGAATGACTCTCTTATTAGAGAACAACTCACATATAAACATCGAGGCTGTCAAAAAAAATTTTGAAAACATATGGGATCCATGGTTAGACACACCTGGACTGGCTCCATTGAGCTTGGTCCACAATAGAATCTTGGGCGGTAGAGTCCATACAGCAGGTGCACCACCTTAGATTATACTAGAGAGCAGGATCCGCTGGTGCCGGGTCTGGAGATGAAAAACATCATCCCGTCTATGTAATGACTTTAATGGAACAAATGTAAAGCAACAGCTGGGTACTGCAGAGGTCGATATGTACATAGTTTGCTTAGTTTAATGGTTAACATTGGGGTAAAAAACATTTTACCACTCCCCACTGGATAGGGGAAGTTGGTACCCTAAGCAGATTGTTGACCCCGTTGGGTCAGGCAGAAGGGAGAAAGGGGAGAGGGAAGGGGAACAATAAAAAAGTAAATGGAAAATGACCAATAGAGGATATGTAGGACAAGCAACCACCTGTAGAAGTCACAAATATAACGAATGTATCGCACAAGTATATCTAATTCACCGATTGTGATTGCTAATTGCCTCATGCGCAACATTAACGCTAAATGTCCTCATGTAATTTGGAATTGAACTCGATCTGTATGCTGGAATGTAACCATCTGCCTTTTTGTGTTCAATGAAGTTATTTTCAATAAAAAAGATCTGATTTAAAAAAAAGACCAAGTGGCCTGATTTCACTTAAAGGAGAAAACACAGCCTATGAACCTTGATAAAGACTTTAATCATATTTTAACCAGTGAGAGCACATCTGAAGGGGGCGCAGCTTCACAGGAGGTGGTGGAAGTTTAACCACTTTCCGCCTGCCATATAGCAGTATGACGTCTGGAAAGTGGTTCTGTTATCCTGACCAGACTTCATATGATGTGATCAGGCTAACAAGCCAGCCCGTGCCCCTGGGAGCGCGCAGTGCGGCG
Source organism: Lithobates septentrionalis (assembly GCA_037952835.1). NCBI lineage: Eukaryota > Metazoa > Chordata > Amphibia > Anura > Ranidae > Lithobates > Lithobates septentrionalis. The sequence goes on from JBBDGP010000129.1 coordinate 2,026,944, forward strand.
ATCAGTGGTGCTGTGTGTCAGTCTGACACACCGCAACACCGATCTCGGTAAAGAGTCTCTGGTGGAGACTCTTTATCATATGATCAGCTGTGTCCAATCACAGCTAATCACGATGTAAACAGGAAGAGCCGTGTATCGGCTTTTCCTCACTCGTGTCTGACAGGCGCGAGTAGAGGAGAGCCGATCGGCTGCTCTCCTGACAGGGAGGATCTGCGCTAATTGATTATCAGCACAGCATCCCCCAAGGATGCCCACCCAGAACCACCAGGGATGCCACCAGGACCACCAGGCATGACCACCATTAAAGCCCACCAGGTATGCCACCCATGGCCACCAGGGATACCAATCAGTGCCCACATATGATGCCAATCAGCACCCATCAGCAATGCCTGCCAGTGCCTCCTTATCATTGATGCCTATCAGTGCCATCTATCAGTGTCCATCAGTGCCACCCGTCAGTGTCCATCAGTGCCACCTATCAGTGCCCATCCATGCCCATCAGTGCCCACCTATCAGTGCCGCCTATCAGTGCCCATCAGTGCCACCCATAAGTACCCATCAGTGCAGCCTTTCAATGCCCATCAGTGCCACCTATCAGTGCCCATCTGTGCCACCTATGAGTGCCCATCTGTGCCACCTATGAGTACCCATCAGTGCTGCATATCAGTGCCCATCAGTGTCACATATCAGTGCCCATCGGTGCCACTTCATTGGTGCCACCTCATCAGTGCCCATCAGTGCAGCCTCATCAGTGGCCATCAGTGAAGGAGAAAACATACTTATTTACAAAAACAGAAATGAAGAAATTTCGGTCTTTTTTTATTTGTTTAGCAAAAAATAAAAAGCCCAGAGGTGATAAAATACCACCAAAAGAAAGCTCTATTTGTGGGAACAAAATGATAAAAATTTTGTTTGGGTATAATTTAGCATGACTGTGCAATTATCATTTAAACAGCGACAGCGCTGAAAATTGGTCTGGGCAGGAAGGGTGGAAAGTGTCTGGTAAAGTGGTTAAAAAACACAAGGAGTCAAATTTATATTTGTGCTTATCTCTTATTGGCTGCAAATGGTTAATAAATTGAAAAAATTGAGATGAAGGGAAGTACCATCAATTGGAATTGAGGCTCAGTCCAGTGGAGGTCCCAATAAATTTAGAGGAACCTGGAAGTTTTATATTTGTCCTGCAGAAGACACAAGCCTGATGAGTTTTTATATGTAAGGTTCAATCCTTCAGGTGGTGGTGGTTGCACAAACAAGGAGATTTTGTTTGGACTAGTATAGATTGTTAATAATCCAGCAAAATAGCTGTGTGTTTGCACTAAGGACACTGAAATATATCACAGGAGTTTCAGATGGTATTGTTGGAATGTTGTTGATAATTTATTTTTTTATCTTTTTTGCATTTTTTCATTTTTATCATTTAAGTTGTTGGGGATACATGGGATATGATATCATATATATTTGTAAATAGTAGGGGTTAGTGCTATACCAATGACTATATGATTTTGGGTTGTGTGTGTCTTTGCACCTTCTCCGCTGTGAGCTATCAGTCACTGCTCTTGTGTCCTCTATGTGCTCTGGTGTTTCCCACCCTTTCCTCTGTGCTGTTACTGGCCGCCCCCATTACAACTAATTAAATATTCATCTCCTTCCTTCAGCATGGTCTGATAGCGGTGGGTGGAGGCAAGCTGTCAGACCATGCTGCTCAGCAACCACAGAACCAATTAAAATAGCTTCATACAATTTGTTCCCTGGGGGCAGGAGGAACAACAATGTATCTGGTGAGATTTCTTCTTTAACTGTCACACTTGCAGAAAGTGAAAAACCTTTTAGGGACTGCTCTCATGGCAGTGGTGTTCAGTGATCAATGATCAATGATCACTCAATGTGCATCCAGTTAATAAAGGCATCTGAATGTTTTAGCCTACCAAAGTGTTCATTATTCCTTATTTGTTATAGGAAGGTAACTAATAATTCAGTTGTGTGAGTGGATCATCCAGAGTTCTTGCTACAGCAAGTGACTACAGAGTAAGATAATGAGAATCACAAAGCAAAAGATGAAAACAACCATAGGGGACAGTATTCTCAATTATTTACTAGAAAATTCATTTCCTGGAGAAAATGAGTGGGAATGCTGAATAGCTGAATTGCTAAAGCTAACTGGATGAATAGCTTAAATCCGTAAGAAAAAGTTGAAGAAGTGAGAATAGTTGGAAAAGTAGGAATGGTTTTAAAATAAACATGAGTTTCATTAAAAAAGTTTAACAACACCACTAATGTATGAAAGATGTGAAATATTTAAAGTTTTTTTGAAAAGCATTTTGATCATTAATCCCCACACCTAATGAGTGAGAGACAGTGTGAGAGAACCCTTCAAACAAGCCTTAATAAATCCACAACAGTACATGCTATCGAAACGTTTGCGACACATTTTTTAGCCTACAACATTTTTTGTCACAAATAGCAAACATCTCCCTACTCTGCTAGCTGCCTGTCCCCTGAACACACTGTAAAAAACATCTCCTCACTATCTGCTGAACACACTGGAAAAAACATCTCCTCACTATCTGCTAGCTGTCTGTCCCCTGAACACACTGTAAAAAACGTGGTCTCTGTAGACAGCTCAGGCTACACAAAAGCCAACAAAAACAAACTGTGCCAACCTGTACACAGAACCATAACACATAGTGTTCCAGCCAATAACCAAGAAGAAGAAGCTGTTTGAATACGCATTGCGGAAGTATCCTATGTGCTAACGCTGCTGCAGTGATGGCTCAACCAGCTCCTTCTTGTCCTTCTGGCCGCGTTTTTTTACAGTGTGCTCAGGGGACAGGCAGCTAGTGGATAGTCAGGAGATATTTGCTGTATGTGACGAAAAATGTGTTAGCCTAAAAAACACGTCACATCACTTAGAGCACCTTTAATCTACAGCAATGCATTATGTTCTATAAGATCATCATCTGTATGGTGAGGCATAGAGCAATACATATGCAGTTTTACTTTAGAAAACTAACCTCACAGCTTATTTTCATGAGTACTTTTCAGGCTGGACAACACATTAACTTATTCATTATCAAAGTGTCCTTTGTGATTCGTATTTAAAAAATGTGTGTGTTGTGGGGATGTGTGTGTCTCTCTGTGTCTGTCTACGTCTGTGTGTGTGTGTGTGTGTGTCTGTGGGTGTGTGGTGACTGAGTGTCTGTGTGTGTGGCTTTTTCTAGCTGCCTGTCCCCTGAACACACTGTCAAAAACATCTCCTCACTATCTGCTAGCAGCCTGAGTGAGAGACAGTGTGAGAGAATCCTTCAAACAAGCCTTAATAAATCCACAACAGTACATGCTATCGAAACAGCAACTTCACTGTTAGGGACACATGGCCCTTGAAGGTATCAGTATAACATTTATGTTGATAAACTTAAAAATGTGGGCATGTCAGCGATTTAAAAAAGAAGTTGGCTGTGCGTTTCGCTGGGAAATGTGAAGAATTTTATACAGGACAGTCAATGGAAGAAAGTGTAGAACTCTTGTCATTTGGAAGCTCAACCAGCCAAAAGTAAAAGGCGTAGCACATTGCCTGAAACTAGACAAAAATACCTACGTTTTGATGTATAAATTGTGTATGACAAGTAGATCTTGTGGGCGTGAGAGTAATTTATAGAGAAGGAACTAAGTTAATTTTTTTAAGGCTCTGTGCTCTAGCTATGACATCATCCATTCTAAGCAGCCCAATACATACTCTGTTTAATCGATAAAATTTCATGAAATGATCACTAAACTTACCCCACCCCTTCACTACCCCACTTCCCTCTCCCTGTTCCCTCATTTATGGTCATCACATTCATATTCCTTTCTCCATTGGGCAGAGATTGGTCCCATGGCCTTTTCCTGGGCTCATCTAGGCCAACTTTTTCCTGTGCAGCGCAGTGTCCGTTTTCTTAGCTTGGCTCTACATTTACTGCAGGTAACTATCTAATGGCTGGCAGTTGAATTTTTGGCTTTGGACGGTCGTTGACATCCTTTTCTAAGTATACCTTTTTTTGTTGTATTTTGTTTTTGATGGTCTTTAATTGTACTCTGTTTCATGCAGTGACATATCCACTTTGGTCCCTCAACAAACATCCCCATAGGAAGCCCCAGCGGGCGAAACATGTCTGAATATTAGTGCTGAGTGACCCCCTATTTACCATCTAATCTGATATGTACTGCTTTTTGCATTATTTATGTATTGCCTGCATAATTTTTAAACCTTTTCTATGCCTAATAAAATGGGATATATATTTTCTTACCTTGGTGTATGTCTAATTCTATTTGCCTGGCACCCACAAAATCCCATTAAATTATCCTCCTGTTTACATACATTATTTAGGGATGATTTTTGAGAATTTTTTTCTCTAGAGTACAGTTTTTCACATCTTTTTATATATATATATCCATAGGAATGCTTGCCGCATCCCCTCCTGACGAGTGGGAAAACCCACAAAACGCGTTGAGCTTTATTTGATGCCGCAGTTACACTCCACACGGACTGATATTCATTCATTCATTACTAGTATACTCTATGATGTTTTTATATTAATTGACAGATGCGCAGATATCATGTGGGTGCATGTGCCAGCGGCAGGCATGGTGCCTGTGGCACGTGCATGCCTCCCCCTTTTTTACTTATTTATACATCTATTATACATCTACTATTCTGATCATGTGTTGTTTTGCATGTGCTGTTCTTATTTATTTTGCTCAGCCTCTGCACGCTTCATGTGTATATGTATGAAATGAACAATGGTTTATTGTTTTGAGATCAATGTTAATAAAAAAACTTTATATAACCCTCCTCCACTATTCAATTGCTTCATATAAAGTCCCAACTCCCCTTTTCTTGCATTCATTACCAGGATAGAGGCACCTTTGGGTGCTTCATTTAAAGTCCCAACTCCCCCTTATTGTACTCAGATACCGGGATGGAAGCAATTGAATATTTGGGATTGGCAGTGTCCCCTGCCATCCCTGTGTGAGGCTGCCCTCACTTATAGGGTACCTTTTATTAAGGTTTATACACTTTTATATATTGATATTACCAACATTTGTTTATACTGTTTATTCACATTTATATCTGCGAGTATTGTACATAGTATTATTCGCATGCAGCATTCCCAACGCTGGTTTACTATACCCACACGGACCGATTCCACGTAGATGTCCAACACACTTTCACTGCCTTGTGGGCTGTTTGTTCTGTGTGGATTGGTTGGCGCGGGGTTGCGGCTGGGGTCCTTTCCTCATCACGGGAGCTGCGATGCACCCAGTGGACCCTCCCCCTCCTCCCCTTACACGCAGCATGTTCGGGAGAATCGGGCGGGTGCCCCTTCACTGCTTGTGTGACGGCAGTTACGTCATGCGCATGATGTCAGTCATGACGTCATTGCGCCGACGTCCAGCCTTAACATCTTGTGTGCCTATATGGGGGAGCTTCCGCGCCGGTTACTGAGTGTTCACTCGGTTCAGGTGCGGTTCCTTCTCCCCCATTGGTTCACTAGTGTGGCGTTGGCAGCATATATGTACACTCCCTATTGCAGTGAGCTGTTCATTTGATCAGTCTCCCTCTGGGGTTACTGCACACCAGCTACGTCCATCTGCTGGTGGTGCTTTGATGCAGCATTAGGGTAAGGCTCTCCTTTTTTGGTCTAGATTATTTTTTTGTTCGCTCATTTTTTTAGTGAAACATTTTGTTTATTTTATTTTTTGTCACCTATCTTTTTAGTTTTTTTCACACTTTTATAGACCTATGTATCCATTCATCACTCTACAGATACCCCTATACCCTTGGGCATTATTCTGGGTTCACTTATATAAAATGACTACTACTACTTAGAACATGTTATTGTTATAATTATACACATATTCAATATTTTGTTCCTAGATACTCCTGCTTCATGAAGTATACCCCAATTTTTTGCCACATGGAGATCTCATCCATTTCTTGCACGCTCTTATACCATCTGATGTTGCATCCCTGTACTATGCCGCCTCAGCTCCCGTGGTGGGGTTGTGTTCTCGGCCAGCCCTGTGCCAGCTACCCCACGCTGCAGTTGCTATCTGGGTTGGTGAGTGTTGTTGGTTAACCATCCATATTCATATACAACATTTTTGAGAATTTTTTCTCGAGTACAGTTTTTCACATCTTTCTATATATATTCCATAGGAATGCTTGCCGCATCCGCTCCTGACGAGTGGGAAAACCTACGAAACGCGTAGAGCTTTACTTGAAGCCGCAGTTACACTCAACACGGACTGATATTCATTCATCCATTACTAGTATACTCCATGATGTTTTATATTCATTAACAGATGCGCAGATATCATGTGGGTGCATGTGCCAGTGGCGGGCATGGTGCCTGTGGCACATGCATGCCCTCCCTTTTTTACTTATTTATACATCTATTATACATCTACTATTCTGATCATGTGTTGTTTTGCATGTACTGTTCTTATTTATTTTGCTCAGCCTCTGCATGCTTCATGTGTATATGTATGAAATGAACAATGGTTTAATGTTTTGAGATCAATGTTAATAAAAATACTTTATATTAACCCTCCTCCACTATTCAATTGCTTCATATAAAGTCCCAACTCCCCTTTTCTTTTATTCAGGGATGGTGGTGCCTCTTTGTTGACACTGTGACCTATCCATACCAATCAGTAACCACTATAGGTGTTATACCACACCGCTAAATTTTCTCTGGATTGGTGACACTGCCTTCTTCTGTTCATCATTTTTATAATAATATTGTTATACATGTTTAGAAATTCATTCAAAAAAATGATAAAATCCATGTCTTAATTCCATATTAGTTAACCTTGATTGTTTAGATTGTTTAGCGTGTTTTTTTTTTTTTTCCTCCCTCCCTCCCCTTTCCCCTCCCCTTGGATTCGGAGTATCATTACCTCACACGATGGCAGATTTTTGTGTACAGGCGTGGGAAGGCTTGATGACTAAAATTGAACTATCTCATCAAACCTCTGGCATAAAGGAAGAAGACCTTGATAGGTCATTTACTAGGGTTCAACGCCTAGTGGAGAAAAAAGTATGGGTTTTCTGGCATAAAAAATATTTTGAAAAATATTTGGATATTACACCTTGGGGCTTGCGTATTCAAATCTTCCCCAACTTTAAAAAGATTGATGACAATCTAAAACTTCTGTGGGAATCCAACTTATAGACTTGTTATTCCCGAATTATTTCTATTCTCTGCTCTCAATATGAGCATGAAATCTCCTTGCTTGATGAGCAAATACAGAAATGGGTTGCCGTCGATAGCCTCATCTCCTGTCTTTGCTCAAAAAGAAAAGGAGGCCAAAGAAACAATTGAAAAATATACTGCCGACATTATCAAAGGCAAAAAATCTACATTTTTGAGGGACCAATTGGCACATGAGGCAGGTTATGCTTACAAATTGAACTCTAATGTACAATCTAAACACTTCTCTAGGAAAAGAACTTATGCACCCCCGAATGAAGACAATATCATTCCTAACATCTATTCTACATCTTCAATCTCCTTTAGCCAGTCCACATCATATCGTGACCTATCTGAAGACAGACTAACCAATAAGAGAAAAAGCAATCTTTGGAGTCCTTCAAATGCATGTTTGGAACAGCACAGAATCGCAGACCTCCTGGTCGTCCAAGGAACACACAATCACAATGGTCACAGCCCTCTTTTTCTAATATTGCATGTGGCACCTTTGCACCAGTTCTAACTACAGACCCAACTTTAGCTCTATCCTCACGTGCAGTATCAAGTACTTCTAACAAGGTAGGCACTTTGAACACTATGTTCCCCTCCATGAACTCATCACATTCTGTTTTCAAACTGGCTCCCATTTTTTTGTGGAGGGCACAGGAGGTGGGCCTTTGCCCATCTCCGGATTCCCTGCCTCAACAGATGGGAGAATAACTCAATTTGAAATAATTAACCTGTCTTCGCACCGACAGTCCGAGGCGGAGAGCCAGGTCCTTCAGCTGGGCTTGACTTTCTGTCCGGACTCCGATGCGGACAGGTTCACAATTATAAAAGACATTCACTTTTTTTTTGTTCAAAACTTTGTATGACAAACCCACTCAACTATCTGAATGTCTTGGCACTAGCGGCCCAGACTCGGGTACTTATACCTTACAGGAACTTTATGCACTCAATGACCTTATGGAGCTTTGGGAGGAGGGCTGCAGTGGGCCGACATCGAATCTGAGGAATTCTCCTCGGACGATCTGGGGGCTGCAGTCTTCCCCCCTCCCTCCTCTTTCAAGTTAAAATCATGCAATTTCCCATTACTGAATAATAATCCCAATATTTGGGCTTTTGTACAACAAACCACACAGGAGATTGAAAAGATCAAATGGCATGAAACCAAATCTCATAACCTTTCACTTCAACAAAAACGTGCACTATCCTCCTTACAAAGTAATTTATCAATAATAATAAAACCAGCCGACAAGGGTGGAAATCTGGTAATAATGGATGTCAAATTTTATGAAGCTATGTGCTTAGAGATTTTGCAAAATAAAGATTGGTACAGACCCATTACCAAAAGTGTGATTGATCACTATAACAATGAATACTATAGTATCATCGCAAAAGCCCACCGTCAAGGCATTATTGATGTCAATACTTGGAATTTCCTCCATGTAAAGAACCCAAAAATTCCAACCTTCTATGCCCTCCCAAAGACCCATAAATCCTTAACATCACCACCGGGCAGACCCATTGTGTCCGGTTGTGAGTGCCTAACTGAAAATGCCAGTAGTCTTATTGACCAATGTCTCAATCCACATGTTATGTCATTAACTTCATATACGAAGGACACAATGGATCTGCTCAAAAATATTGAAGGGGTAACTCTTCCCCTGAATACATGGTTGGTGACCATTGATATTGAAAGCCTATATAATACTATCCCTCACGAAAAAGGCTTAGCAGTAATTGAAGGCCAACTAAAGGAACGAGGCAAACTAGCTAATGATTACAATAAATTCGTCATTGAACTTTTGAGATTAATCCTCACACGGAACGTATTTGTTTTTGGACTCTCCCACTACCTCCAGGTGCAGGGGGTTGCGATGGGGACATGTTGTGGGGTGGGAGAAGAAACTATTTGCCAGGGATGACATGCCCACTTTGCTTGGCATGATGCCGCCTGGCATCGATATATTGACGATATATTGATGTTTTGGACTGGCACTAGGGACGAATTGGATCTATTTATGACCATCATCGGAAACAATCAATACAATCTTAAGTTCACAGTGAATTGTGATCTCACTAAAGTAAATTTCCTAGATCTCTAAATTTTCCTGAATAGTGATGGTTCTCTAGGCACCTCTCTCTTTCGAAAACTGTCAGCTGCAAATACCATCTTGGACGCAACTAGTTCTCACCCTGTCCCAATAAAGAGAAGCATACCATACAGCCAATACTTTCGTATATGAAGGGACTGCTCCAATGACTAAGACTTTCGTAGGGAAGCATGTGATCTATATTCCAGACTGCGTAACAGAGGGTATGGTCACAGTTGTTTAAATAAACCCTTCAACAAACCTCGAAAGCAAAATAGAAACTCTTTAATCTACTCAAATCGAAATAGGGAAGCTAATGAATGCATTCGAATCATCAACCCGTACTGCAAGCAGCATCAACAAATCTGCACAATCCTAAAAAAATTCTGGCCTTTGCTTTCAGCAAACCCTGTGATCAATAAGTAAATTAAACCACATCCAGTTATCACCTTTAAAATAGCCAAGTCCATAAAAGATAGGGTAGTTCACAGCCATCATAATACAGCACCCACTATGGCTCCTGTTACGACAGGGACCTTTTCCTGTGGTGGTTGCGATGTATGCTGTTTCATCAGCAATAGTAGTGTTATGCCGCGTACACACGGTCGTACTTTTCGTCTACAAAAGTCGGACAGCCTGTCGGACAGACTTCCGGCAGACTTTCGGTGGACTTGCCGCGGACTTGCGGCCTACTTTCTAACGACCGGACTTGCCTACACACGACCACACAAAAGTCTAACGGATTCGTACGTGATGACGTACACCGGACTAAAATAAGGAAGTTCATAGCCAGTAGCCAATAGGTGCCCTAGCGTGGCTTTTTGTCCGTCGGACTAGCACACAGACGAGCGGATTTCGGGGTCCGTCGTAGGTACGAAGTAAAAGTTTTGAAGCATGTTTCAAATCTAAAGTACGTCGTATTTGAGGCTAAAAAAGTCGGTTGAAAGTCCGGAGAAGCCCACACACGATCGGATTACCAGCCAGCTTTAGTCCATCAGCGTCTGTTGGACTTTTGTAGACGAAAAGTAGGACCGTGTGTACGCGGCATTACACTTCTCCCAAATGGCAAAACTCATTCTATTAGACACAAGGTGATGTGCCAAACCCCTGGCATGGTCTACATTATGCAATGCCGATGTGGGTGTTACTACATTGGCAAAACAAAACGTCCCTTTTTCAAGAGGATTTGTGATCATGTAGGCCCTCTTGCAAAAAGAAAAATGGTAACAGCCGTCAGCACACATGTAGGTCTGTACCATAACTTTAACACCCAAATGATCTCCTTTTCTGCTCTTGACCATCTACCTCTAAATGCCAGAGGAGGTAGTGTGGATTGTGCCCTATTACAGCTAGAAGCCAGATGGATACATAGCCTCAAGGCTATGATATACCCTGACCTCAACGAAACCGTTAGCTTCTAACCTTTTTTGTAACCCCACCGTTTATCCATTCTCAACGGTTGGATTACCTCACCTTTACCTTTTCTGCCTCGTCCCCTACTTCCCCCCCCTTTCCAGTCCCCCCCCTAATCCCTGTCCCTATTTTCCTCCCCATTTGATCTCTGGCAACTCCAATATGAAACCCCCCCCTTTCTTTTTCTCCTTCCCCTTCATTGTTTCTTTTGTATTGAATACAATTATGACTGTATAATTTATTTATATGTGAAACTATTTATTATACTCTTTATTTGACACATCTATTATCCTTATTACAGTGTACCATGAACCCTTGTTTATGTATATTTGGATAACAAAATGTGTGTTTCATATGCTGTACAATTGATGCCTATCGACCGCCCATCGCTGTACATCTGCCCTCTTAATTACCAACTTTAGCCTTAGTTGCTCTGTCATTTATTTACTTTTATTCCCCAGTAACTATTTCTACCTTATCAGCGGGGTGACGGCTACTGCGCTGCACATATCTATTCTACCTTTTTACTCTCTTCCCAATCATTACCCCCATTGGTCTGATCTTCGACCACTAACTCACTCACACTAATCCAGCACTCTTGTCGTGCTCATGTCACTTATCCCCTTCCAATCCACTTTGTTTTCACCGTCCTGTGAGCGGAGATGGAGGACAGAGGCGCGCCTACTAATTGGGGCATGTCAGCTGCTTGAGTGCCCGCCCCTCCCCATCTGCAAACAGCTCGCAGTGTTCTATGGGTAATGTAGTTTTTTACCCTTTGTTTCATCGTTTTTTCGCGCCGCTCTCGCACTCCCCCCGCTTCATAGGACGCGGGCTAAAAGGTGATCGGCGCGCACATATATTTAAACACTCCCTATCACACACTATGTCAGACATTTGACGGGCTGCCATATTGATACATCTCCCTGTACAAGGTAATTCTTTGAACCCAACATGCTTTTGTTACTCCCTTCGGGGTGATTTCCACACCTCACTCCTAATTTTCCCCTCCTTTCTTTCCCTCCACGCGCCTCCCTTCCCCTCCTTCCCATTCCTCCCCTTCCCCTCCCCTTCCCCCTTCCCCTTCACTACCCCACTTCCCTCTCGCTGTTCCCTCATTTATGGTCATCACATTCATATTCCTTTCTCCATTGGGCAGAGATTGGTCCCACAGCCTTTTCCTGGGCTCATCTAGGCCAACTTTTTCCTGTGCAGCGCAGTGTCTGTTTTCCTAGCTTGGCTCTACATTTACTGCAGGTGACTAATGGCTGGCAGTTGAATTTTTGGCTTTGGACGGTCGTTGACATCCTTTCCTAAGTATACCTTTTTTTGTTGTATTTTGTTTTTGATGGTCCTTAATTGTACTCTGTTTCATGCAGTGACATATCCACTTTGGTCCCTCAACAAACATCCCCTGAGGTAGCCCCAGCGGGCGAAACATGTTGGGATATTAGTGCTGAGTGACCCCTTATTTACCATCTAATCTGATATATACTGCTGTTTGCATTATTTATGTATAGCCAGCATAATTTTTAAACCTTTTCTATGCCTAATAAAATGTGATATATATTTTTTTACCTTGGTGTATGTCTAATTCTATTTGCCTGGCACCCACAAAATCCCATTAAATTATCCTCCTGTTTACATAAACTTAAACAGATTTTTCACAAAAACTGTAAAAGATATCAAACTGAAAAGATACAGCAAGATAGCTGAATGTTTTGTGAACATTTTAAAGTTTATTTGGCGTCTGTAGGTGAAAGTATGTAGGAGCTGAAACTTTTGGGAGCGGAAGAAGATTTTAAGGATTTGAAGCATGCTCTCATTCACTTCAATGTTAAAAAAGTATTATTAAGCTTTTTATTTTAAAAAGTATAAATAGTAGAAAAAAAGTTGAAGTCCCATCATTAGCTGAAAGAGCTGAACATTTTAAAAGTTGAATGGTTTTAATAGCTGTAAGTATGCAACAGAACCAAAAAACGTACGGAATAAAATTGAAATTAATAAATAAAAAAACGAATAACAATAGTGGGACTGCTGAAGCAGTCCCACTAATTAAAAATAAATAAAAACGAATAACAATAGTGGGACTGCTGAAGCAGTCCCACTAATTAACTGTCCCTGTTAAAGGCTATAAGAAGGTCATACTTTTTGGAAAAGTGTTAAGTTGAACCTTGAAATAAAGGACATCAACGCCAATAGAGCTGCATTCGTCTTATGCATGTTTACTTCAGAATATGCACCGTACAGTGGATCGCACTTCTTCGGGACAATGCGATGCAGTTTACAAGCCAGTACAGGCTTTATAGAGAATGGTTATACAGTAATCTTATGGCGGGCACAAGCCCAAAGTTACATATCACAAGTACGCATTTTACTAAGTATTTCAACACAGTTCTTGGCCAATGTTCTGAGTTTTCTGGGTTACTTTGACCTGGCTAATTTCAACTGTCAAGTTATTTTGACAGAAAGAAAGAATAATTATTTGGAAGAAGTTAATTTGGCTTTTAGACAGGGACTTTCTACGTCAATATCTTTCCATATCACATCTTTTCCGAGAATTGTGTCATATCATTTGCAGAACATTTTAATGTCAACTGGTCAGCCACACGTGTTGCAATACCAAAAGAATTCAGAAACATTTTACAGAAAAACAAGTTTGATATGAACTATCAAAAATACAGCTTTATGTTGAAGAGGAACTCTGGATACATAAAAAGATATGGTTCCTATATTTCCTATATCTTCATATCTTCACAAGAGCAATCAGATTTAGTATTAATTTATAGCACAAAAAAATATGTTCTTAATGTACACCAAGCACAAACCATGTATATATTTTGACCCGTTTCCTAATGGTTTCCAATTAAGGTAGTACATTCTGGGGATGGTGAACAGATCATGTTATAGTTTAAGATGTGCTATTTTATACACTAGCCAAGCAACTGTGTTATTTTCAGTATAAGGCAGTATTGTTTTTTTCTCCTTTGTGATTATAAATGACATATGATATATAAAAATACCCACAGAAAGTAGTTCTTTGAAAAAAGAATGTATAGTGATTTGGTACATATTTTTTCTTTTAATTGTTTTCATGGTCAGGACTCATTTTATATATCCTTTTTCTTTTTTTTAGTCAGGCAAATATCAAAAAGTGTAGTCAACTATGGTATCCTTCAGCTTCGTAAACATATTTACAGGTTAACTCATTGTACAGATGCATCAATCTGAAAATGAAATTAGTTAAACCTGCCTGGCTGGAGGTCAATTATGTGTTGCTACAAACCTGGACTGAGCCATCTGAATCTACAGGGTATGACAGTCTAGGTTTCTAAATTGCTTCTTCACTACAGGTTGTACACAGTCTATGCTTCTAATGAGCTTTGTGGGAGGTCTATTGGACAGAAAAAAAATTATAGTGATGATTATATTAAGACTTTTGGGACCCCAGGATAGTTCCCTCCCCCACTTGATGTACATTGTCAAAAAAGCTTGATCACCCAACCCCCATAAAAGTTACACTTAAGGTGAGGCTTTGGAAGGCAGAAGTGCCTGCTTCTCTCAGTGGCTATGGCCACAAACTTTGAACCTTCCAGAAGAATATTTGTCAGCCAACCGTTTATCCTGGCAGAAGATGATGCAGGGAGACAAAAAGATGAGGAGGCTTACTTTTGCTTCCCATGAATTTTTTTTTGATAGGTGGTCTGATAAAGTGAAGGGGTGAATATAAATGTCCATGCCCCAGGATTCCGATACAGAGCCAAAATAAAATGGATAACCCTTGAATTTCACTTCTTGGCTTGTGCTATCCATTGGAAGGAAGAGTAGTGTAATGAGCTGACAACCCAGCAGATAAATCCACCAAGCATGCAGTGCCCACTTAGTCACCAGGAACTCCTGTTACACAATATTTTTTTTTTCTATAAGTGTCAGCTTTCTGTTCAAATAGGCCATTGAATGCACCTCCCTATTATTACTTGTTCTGAAACAGCCCCTAAACCACACTAGAGGCAATATTCTGAACAATAAACATTTTCTATAGTGAGGGACCTTGAGCACCGGGTTGTTACACAGGGTTTTTTCATCCCCTAAAAAAAGCTCTCTCATTAGACCACTGTCGATTTCCTTCCTTTGGTCAAGTCTATTGAAGGTATGGCTAAAGTAGTATAATTCTAAATAAACCTCTGTATTGCATAATGTCTAGGAAAGGTATTAACTTTTTCTTCTTTACTGGTTGAGGCCACTCCCTTATTGCCTTTACCTCGTGAATTTGGTCTTTATTATATACACTATGCAGTATGGTATTCCTTAGGTAATGAGTTTCCTTCATTAAACAGTGTACACAACTCTTACATTACTTTAGACGTAAACTGTTTACCTTGATCTGTAGGGTCCACTTAAGGATCTTTGTGTGACTAAACATCTGAGCAATTCTTTTACTAGAGTTTTGCGTAAGGTCCTTTTCCTGCCTCAGGAAAGTGGCTAGCATAATCGATGATCACAAGAAAATACTTGTGCTACACATTTAAAAGGGTCTTTGATTAGAGGCAATGATGTCAATAGTGAGGCTTGAGGCCAACTTTTAGCATTCTGGAAATTACTTGCAATATTCTTCTACGTTTGCATGAGCCATGCTCATGCACAAATAGAAAAATTGCCCTTTGGTGTGTGTGTGATCCCAAAAGCTTGTCTGTGGTCTAACAGTTTCCTCCTGTAGGATTTTGGCACTATTAATTGTTGCACTGTAACCAGTTCATGAATCAGTGCTTAGTGCAAAAATGCTCATCAATAATGTTAGCAATAAAGTGCAAACTCCACACTGTGTGCTTTTTAATCAGTGGCTGAGAAACATGTCAAGTGTTTTGGTCTCTTATTAACCACAGCTCCATATAGAATGTTCCAAAATCTTCAATTCACAGTTCCAATAGTAGTCCATCTCATAGAGACATTCCACTCTGTTTATCCTCCACCAGCCACACAAACAACTCACCAGAATATCTGACCATATATTGTATGGGTCTTTCTCACTTTGTTATAAACCCCTCAGGTTACCAGCTCAAGCCTCAGTTCTCAGAGAGTTTCATACACTGAGGTAGGAGGCAAGAACTAACATATCGTAAAACCATTTTATTTAAAATCCTACAGCCTCTCCTACTAGCTGCGAACGGGTGCCCTAAGAGGGACAAGATCACATGTCCAAGCTCCATTTATTAGCACTTAACAGAAGAGTATATTGATACCATTACTATAAGCAGACAATGTGCAGGGCCATGTATGGCAAAAGTGCAAACTGCAATTGAACAGTTTAGCAATCCTCAAAGTGACCCAATGTGCAAATATAGGTTTAACAATCATGATCAGGTTCACATACAGTATTTCTCCTTCCATTTCACAAGTCCCAACGCAGGCAACAGTTTTTCTCTAAAATCACTCTAGGCACTTTTAGTGAAGAAATATGGCAGACAGGAATTGCAATGCGGATCTAATTTATTTGGATCCACCAGATGACCATTGACTAAAGTTGCCAGAACTCCAAAGTCCAGGAGAAAATCCTTTACTACACAAATAGGAAAATATGTCTCTTTGGTACATATCAGATGGAAAAAACATAGCTGCTGGTGACAGAGGACATAGGTCTTTATTCATTATACTTCCAACATTGAAATTGCCCTGATGTCCCACCCCAGGCCTTTAAAAATGAAGTTTACTGGAGATGTTTAGGCTGCTTTTTGGCTTTCTGTATCCTCACGTTATCACTTTACTAAGACGATATACCTGTGAAACAGTTATGCCTGTTGCCAAAAAGATTGCATTATTTGAAACTGTGCTTGTGGATGTGGAGGCCAGGTGAGCAGGCCATTGGTAGATATAGTGAGAAGATGCAGCTTGAACATGTTTACCAACTTTGAGTCTACCTGACATACCCTCTTCTGCAGAGTTAGAGGTAGAACTCTCAGATCAAGGTCTATTGTGACTGCTTCTACTATCTGGGAACATGTAAAGACTTCTTGCTTTAACCAATTCTTCACAAGGTGCATTTGTGAGTGGAATTACTTTTTTTGCTTGACATGTCCAATTTACATAAGTTTGGTCAGAAGTCCTAACTAAAAAATACTGCAGAACGTCTATGTTTAACCGCTTGCCGATTGCCGCATGTATGTCAGCATAATGGCATGGCTGGGCAAATGGGCGTACCCGTACGTCCCTTTGAATTTGCCGCCGTGTGGTCATGTGTGCACCGCCAGCGGCACGCGCGACCCTGCCGCGAGCTCAGTGAGTAGGATTGCGGGTCCCGCGGACTCGATGGCCGCGGGGATACCCGCGATCGTCTCTCGGAAAGGAAGAATGGGGAGATGCTAATGTAAACAAGCATCTCCCTGTTCTGCCTAGTGACACTGTCACTGATCATAGCTCCCTGTGATCGGGAGCTATGATCAGTGATGTGTCACACACAGCCCTTCCCCCCCACAGTTAGAATCACTCCCTAGGACACACTTAACCCCTCCCTAGCCCCCTAGTGGTTAACCCCTTCACTGCCAGTGTAATGTTTACAGTAATCAATGCAATTTTTTAGCATTGATCGCTGTAAAAATTACAATGGTCCCAAAAATGTGTCAAAATTGTCCGATGTGTCCGCCATAATGTCGCAGTCACGATAAAATTGCAGATCGCTGCCATTACTAGTAAAAAAAAAAATTAATAAAAATGCCACAAAACTAACCCCTATTTTGTAGACACTATAACTTTTGCGCAAACCAATCAATAAACGCTTATTGCGATTTATTTTCCAAAAATATGTAGAAGAATATGTATCGACCTAAAAAAATATGTTTTTTTATATATTTTTTGGGGATATTTATTATAGCAAAAAAGTAAAAAACAATGTTTTTTTCAAAATTGTCGCTCTATTTTTGTTTATAGCGCAAAAAATAAAAACCGCAGAGGTGATCAAATACCACCAAAAGAAAGCTCTATTTGTGGGAAAAAAAGGACATCAATTTTGTTTGGGAGCCACGTCGCATGACTGCACAATTGTCAGTTAAAGTGATGCAGTGCTGAATCGCAAAAAGTGCTCTGATCTTTGGCCAGCCAAATGGTCCGGGGCTTACTTGGTTACCATCTCATGAAAATAACCTTTGTGAGTGTCTCACACATCCAGCATGCATGATGTTTAATTTGATGATTATCACTGAGCATTATTTTGATGTATAGAGGTTGGTAAAATCCATCCCAGTTGTTAGATATGTTAGTTATGCCACAGATGGTTAGTGCTTTTCCCTGTTCACTTAATTTAGCCTTTATCCCCAAATGCCCATGTATACTATGATTGCAGTGCCCTATAGAATTTGGCAAACCCTTCAAACTGTGGCTAAAAGTTCATCTACAGCTGCACAAAACTCTCTGAGCTATTTGCTTCAGACATAGGCTGAAGGAAAAAAGTGCAAGAGGATCTCAAGAGGGCTGTCAAACAGGCTTTGAACACCTGCCAGTCCTTAGGCTGATAAACTAAACAAAGATTCATGAGATGTGCACGATATACAAGACAACAAGTAATGAGAAAAACACAAATAAAACTGCAAAACTTTAGGGTTGATTTACAAAATGCAAATAGACTGTTCAATTTGCAAGGGAAGTTGCACTTTTCAAGGAAATTTTCCCCAGAGCGTATTGAACGAAGTGAAGCTCTACTTGGAAATTCTTTTCAAAGTGAATTTTCATCTTATTTACTATTTCATTTGCTCTGATAAAAATTCCCTTGCGTAGTGCAAATTCCCTTGAAACTGAACAGCCTATTTGCCTTTAGTAAATCAACTCTTTTGTGTCTATAAATGCCTTCTCCTACTCCAAGCAGCAACATTCCACTGAATGTACAAACATATATATGAGCTGTACTATTAGGTATGGTACTTCTGTCCTGGTTATCTTGCTGTGGCTTTTATTATGTCCTCCCCCTGGGCCATGCAGACCAGATTGGAAGAAAAAAAGCTGTCAATCACATACTCTGAGCTATCTGTGATATCTGCATGTAATAGCTTCAAGAAGCATAGTAAACTCTGCATAGACATGATGTATTCTTTATAAAGAATTGGGGCACTAGATTGGCCTGCACACTGTTTTCATCATAAACCAGACTTTTTTCTCTGTAGTACTGGTTCTGAAAATGCAATAAGTGAAGTCCCAGAGGCATATATAATAAAGGTATATCTGCTTGACAAATAATCTCAGTGTGCCAGGTTGAAAGTTTAGTAAGGATTGAATCTTATCCAAAACAAATTGGATTAATTTTTGAAAAAGTGCTTTTAAATACAGTATTTAAAGTGTATGGTCATTAAACATACACATTTTGGGAGTCCTTAAAATAAACTAACATACACCAGGGGGTACATATTTATTAACTGCTATGATAATCGGATTCATAATATAATATAGTTGAGAATCTGCTGTAGAGCAGTGGGTTGCTGTAGTGCTGAGGTTCAGATGTGAGATGAGAGATTTTTAAGATTTCTCATGGATTTGACAAGAATGTAGACAACTGATTGTAAACCTCTCAGGCATGTCTATTGCATTGACAGACATCCACGTGAAACTTAAAATAAGAGTCCACATGTGGAGTTAAAAGAACAGTTAATCCAAGAAGGGAGAGTTGATTAACCCGTCACCAGCTTCAATGTGTATGGAAAAGCACACCACGTGGAAATCCAATCTGCTTATCAGACAGCTGTTAAAAGTAGGCTTGTAATAAACAGTGTTAATTTTGGCAGCAAATTTCGATTCAGTTTTAGTCTTAGTCTTAGGACTAAAATGGCATTTTAGATTTAGTCCCATTTTAGTCTTCTGCAATTGTTTTAGTTTTAGTCGTATTTAGACGACTAAATCTCCAGTACATTTTAGTCGACTAAAATGTCCTACGTTTTAGTCGACTAAAATTTCCAGTACATTTTAGTCGACAAACTCATTTTAGTCGTCTAAAATCGAATGGGTGTAATTAAATTGTAATGCATTAGTTAACATTTCTCTACAATTTCCAAACTCATTACATACTGCTGGAGTGAAAAATCGAATATGCTATTATTTATGGTATTGAGGTATAAACATGCGCTACAGAGCAGTGTTCATTTTGAAGTCAAATTTCAATTTCGTTTTAGTCTTAGTCTTTTGACTAAAATGGCATTTTAGTTTTAGTCCCATTTTAGTATTTTGACTAAAATGCCATTTTAGTTTTAGTCATATTTTAGTCATCTCAATTGTTTTAGTTTTAGTCGTATTTTAGTCGACTAAAATAGTATTCATTTAGTCGACTAAAATGTTTTAGTCGACAAAATTAACACTGGTAATAAACAGACCGAGACCACAGCTCCGCTCTCCAGCCTTGAATAGTAGGTGTGTAATATCCAAATACAGGACTCAGCAATCATAAGGCACTTATCAGGAGGATGTTGTCTACTCGAACAGGAGACCAGAATTGGTGTTCTGGGGAAGGTACATAGACGATGGCGATATGACATCATTAACTGCCTTTATGCAACAACTTAATAAGAACTCTTTGGGTATTGCTTTACAATATGAAAGCAGTAAAGATAAGATTCATTTTCTTGATCTTAATATAGAAATCAAAGAAGGTTTTTTAAGACTTCCACTTTCTTCAGGAGTACAGATAGGAATGGCTATACTGTCATCACCCCACATGGTTGAAATCAGTGCCCAAGAGCCAATTAATTTGTTTAAGATGAAACTGTACCTTGAAAAATGATTTTCTTGAACAAGCTTCAACCCTAAAAAGCTAATTTATTGAGCAAGGGTATGTTACTGATGATCTCGATAAAGTGATAAATGAAGTGGCTACTATGGATAGGGCCCACTATGTTTAAAGGTAAAGATAAATCACAAACTGTTGAGAACGTTCACAATTTTTCTATGATATCTACCTATTCACGTCAACATTACGATATTAGAAAAATTTTTACCAAACACTGGGCAGTGTTAAAAAATGATAACATTTTGGGCCCTGTCTTACCAGAAAGTTATTTTTAGGGGTGTCCCACTACTAAACTTTAGGTTGCCCAAAATATTTTGGATGCTCCTAATAGAGTCTCTTTTTTTCATAAATCTAAAGGCTTTTATTCTAGTCGAAAATGTGCTGTTTGCTACGTTAATAAAAGCAAAGAAAATTTGCCAATTTAAGTCTACCACGGCTAAGGTGTATGATATCAATACTTTCATCACCTGTACATCTAAAAACGTGGTTTATCTATTGATCTGTCCATGCGGTCTACAGTATGTTGACCGCACTATGTGCACCATGAACATCAGAATTAAGGAACATCTGGCTAACATTAGGAAAGGGTTTCCCAAACATACTGTCTCACGCCATTATCTCAATTGTCATAACAAAAATCGCGCAGGAACCAGTTATTGCCATTGATAGATTTACACCTCATTGGCGAGGCAGTGTGACCAAGAGAGAGATCTCGCTGATAGAAACCCACTGGATATATAATCTTAAATGTTATACCCCTTTTGGGTTAAACGTTGACTGGGATGTTATTATTTTTTTTAATACTTGCTGATTTAGTCAGTGTTTCTCCTTTTTTTCCCCATACACACTAATGTCCATGGATATGTGTAGTTTCTTTGTTGCATCAGTAAATGGTTGTTCCTCTTTTTTATAATATTTTTTTATAACATGTTGTTTTAATTATTGGTTTTATATCAATATGCTTCGACTTCAGAAAAGGTTCCTGTAGTACTTCAAGGCGACTTCTAGGCAACTTGTACCCATAGATTTCAATGGAAGTTGCCTCCAAGTCGGATCTCCATCTACTGTATATTGTAGCGACTTCACAGGAAAAGAAATGAGTTTACCCAGGCAAACCCCTCCCTCCCAGAGAGCTGATTATTCTGTGATTGGCCACAGCCAAAGTCGCCTGTCCTGGAGGCAACTTTAAGTCATGTTGTAAGTTGCTTAAAGTCGCGTTGAAGTCACGATGAAGTCGCCTCCAAATCTCCTTGCAAGTCGCGCTGTAAGTCGGGTTACCCCTGTGTGAACCGAGCCTTAGGGTATAGACAATAACTAATAATCCTTTCTCAGTGGGCCTTGTTGAGGAAAAAATTGAAGGCCGAAATATTTGAGGGTATTAACCTGGTGATTAATTGCAATGAAAGGTGAATGTTGTTTGAAAGTATTGGTAATCTGCATTTTTTATATATTTTGTTTAGTGCCTGGTTCTTTTTAGACTGAGTCTAATGTAAATGAGTCTGATGTAAATATTGAGGTACTCCTGATTCAACATGTACTAGTGGATTGTACAAATTTGAAGAATATATGATACTGTCCTTCAGACACTAGAGCAGAGATAGGTACATAACAACATATTTGGAGATACATTTTTAATAAAATGAGGAAATGGGTAACATTGTTTTCTAAAGCATGACTGTTGGATAACAGATATGCTTAACATACCCTTTTACCCCCATCTTTTACCCATTACCCCAATAACTAAGACCACACCAAGATTGGAGTAATAAAAGGCCTTAGCAGCCTACTTTATTTAAACAAATAAATCTTTTAATTAGAAATATAAACATATTAACATTAACTGCAACTGAATATCTCAAGCGTTGGTCTGCGCAATCTCTTAATAATCAAAACATGTCCATAACACACTTGCACTGCGGCCCCATCAAATATATACCATAGGCCTCAAGCCGACAAGCTGGCACAGAGACTAACCAATGACCGCAGTGCCCCATTATCACTTCCCGGCTAACCTCCGTTAACCGGGAACCACCATAAGGACCCATATCAACTTTTTCTCCCAAACCAACTCTTACTTTAGTCATTTTCCTTCTTTTGCACAGACCAACGCCCGCTCTACCAGGATCTCTCCTCGTCCTCCACCTGTAAGAGAATAAAAACACAATCCTCCAAACGCAAATTCCCTTCACCGATAAAAGGGGAGGGTGGGCGGGAACTTTCCTCCACTCTACTGTTACTCCCCCAGGGCGGGATTACCAATTTAAGGCTTACCTTAATACCTCCCCCTCGGCTAACTCCAACCCCTCCTACCAGCTTGGTTAACCCTACTGCTCCCAAAGTCATGCACGCCCTGCACCTAGGCATTGCATGCTGCTGTTCCGGGCTCTCCTTGACTGTTGGATAACAGATATGCTTAACATACCCTTTTACCCCCATCTTTTACCCATTACCCCAATAACTAAGACCACACCAAGATTGGAGTAATAAAAGGCCTTAGCAGCCTACTTTATTTAAACAAATAAATCTTTTAATTAGAAATATAAACATATTAACATTAACTGCAACTGAATATCTCAAGCGTTGGTCTGCGCAATCTCTTAATAATCAAAACATGTCCATAACACACTTGCACTGCGGCCCCATCAAATATATACCATAGGCCTCAAGCCGACAAGCTGGCACAGAGACTAACCAATGACCGCAGTGCCCCATTATCACTTCCCGGCTAACCTCCGTTAACCGGGAACCACCATAAGGACCCATATCAACTTTTTCTCCCAAACCAACTCTTACTTTAGTCATTTTCCTTCTTTTGCACAGACCAACGCCCGCCACAGCACCCAGGAATAACACCTTAATCATGGGTGCCCCTCCACACCCGGAGTGCTCTCTGTATGCCGTCTTGTAGGCCTAATGCCCACAAGTCTATACCGACTTCATTCAAGTGAACTCCATCCGCTCTCAGATACCTCCATGTCTCAAACTCTAGCTCAAGGTGCCTAACCGCCACACCCCCATTATTTACCACAAACTTACTCACCGCCCTATTTATTTTCTTACGGGCCCTATTCACACCCTCTACCGACCTGGCCATTCTCCATGACATCCTAGCCACCATGTCAGACCAGACAATGATCATGTTAGGGAAGGCTTGCTTTAACCGCTCGACATCGAGTTTGATGTCACGCAAGATATCCACCATGGCTCTTATGCCCAAATCGTTGCCTCCTACATGGATGACTAATACGTCCGGGGGACTGTCCCTTTGTGCATAGCGATGCACTTCCGACACCAATCTACCCCACAACATGCCTGGGATCCCCAACCACTTAACACAGGCCTCCCTTTTGCCAAAACCCAATTGCCTACCCTCCTTGCGGGCGTCCCCTCTCCGAGCCCCCCAAGCCACATAGGAATGGCCCATAATCCATACCATCCCCGGCACTGCACCTGAAAATAGAAGAACACAAAAGAAAAACACCATACCGTAAGCCCCGGTTTTGTTCCACATTTGCTTGCTACCCCACCCCCAATTACCAAAACCGCAAGCCCCTATAGCCTCCTACAAGTTTACCACCATATGGGGGCGCACGTATGATCGGAACCTATTAGATTCCCACCTCCCAATTCGCTTAACTGCTTCCACGTCCATACCATTTCTGGCTGCCTCCGTAGCGGCCCCAATCCTAAAGGAGTGGGACGAAAAACCCTTCTCTTCCAGCCCCAACCCCTTAATACATTTATTAAAAACCGTGACAAACTGAAATCTAGACAGGAACTCTCCCCCCTTATGGAGCAACAAGGGGCCCATTACCGCTGGACGGACCTTCAAAAATTCCCCAACCGCTGTTACCGGGCATAATTGTGATCCCACAATTGGATACACCTCAACCCTTCTTCCTCTACCCAGTTGATCAGTCTTTGAGTGCCGTAACCACAACTTCAAACCCTCATCACCCCATGACATCTCCTGATACATCAACCCCCCTGGTGTGGTCTTAGAAGGGCTGACCAGTTCCCCTATCCGAAATGCCCCAAAAAATGCCAATAAAAAGGCCGCCGTAAACAACACAACTTCATAACTGGACGTACACACCTGAAACAACTGATTTACTATCCCCTGCAGGATTTCAAACGTCACTGGCCTCCTAGCATCCCGTCGAGAAATCGACTTCCTATAACCCTTCATTGCCTGCCTTATCCAAAAATCCTTTGTCCAATCTGGCCTACCTTGTAGCTTAAAAAGAAACGCTAAACCAGCTACCCTCTTGTTAACCATTGATGCGGACACACCTTCCTCCATTTTTCTAGCAATATAGTACAGTACCAGCAAACGCACGTCCTGACCGGCTGGATCCTCCCCCACGCTATCTGCAAACTCACTCCATTCCTTCCATACCTTCGTGTATGCTGCCCATGTCGCCCTACTCACCGACTTCTTTATCCATCCTGCTAGGGTGCAAATGCTATCTCCCACAGCCATTCGGGACAGGGTACCCCTTGTTGTTCCGCATCCGGCGCCAACTCCCGGAACCTGTCCCACTGGAAGCGAGACAACGCATCAGCGATGACATTTTCAACCCCCGGTAAATGTACAGCATGCACAAATACATTTAGTTGCAGACAGCGCAAGACTAAATGCCGCAGCAGCCTAATCACTGGCGGCGAGGACGCCGTACTCCTATTAATCACCTGCACCACCCCCATATTGTCGCCATGGAATCGCACCTTCAGATCCCTGAATGATGCACCCCATAGCTCCACTGCCAGTACTACCGGAAATAATTCCAGTAGCACCAGATTCCTTGTGAATCCTGCCTCAACCCAGGTCTGAGGCCAAGGCCCAGCGCTCCACTGACCCTGAAAAAATGCCCCAAAACCCGTGGAACCCGCTGCGTCCGTGAACAGTTCCAAGTCAAAATTGCTGACTGGACCCGACATCCAAAACGCCCTACCATTAAAAGACTCCAAAAAGGAATGCCACACCCTCAAATCTGCCCTGTGCGTTTCGCTTAGACGCACAAAATGTTTTGGCGATTTGATTCCACTCGTGCTGGCCGCCAGCCGGCGACTGAACACCCTCCCCATGGGTAATATGCGGCATGCAAAATTAAGCTTGCCCAGAACCGATTGCAGCGTCCGCAGCTGTACTTTACGCAATCCCAAAAGCCCCGCTATTTCCCTTTTAAGGTCCTCTAATTTATCGTCCGGCAGCCTGCATTCCATCGCATCCGAATCCAGGACAATGCCCAAAAACGTGATGACCGTGCAAGGTCCCTCCGTTTTATCAGCAGCCAATGGAATGCCAAATTTTTCTGCAATGTGTTCCAGTGTGGCTAGGAGCACAGCGCAGATGCGCGAAGAAGCCGGACCCATACAGAGAAAATCATCGAGGTAATGAATTATAGAATTCACCCCCGACACCTCCCGTACCACCCATTCCACAAATGAGCTGAATTGCTCAAATATCGCGCACGATATCGAGCAACCCATGGGTAGGCATTGGTCCACATAGAATTCATTGTCCCAATGACACCCCAATAACCGAAAACTCTCGGGGTGTACCGGCAACAGCCTAAAAGCGGATTCCACATCCGCTTTTGCCATCAAGGCCCCCTTCCCATATCGCCGTACCCATCCCACTGCCGCATCGAATGAAGTGTAAGTCACCGAACACTCCCCGTGATCTATGGCATCATTCACCGACCCCCCTCTAGGGAAGGAGAGGTGGTGAATAAGCCTAAATTTGCCCGGTTCCTTTTTAGGTACCACCCCCAGAGGCGAAACCACCAAATCCTTAAATGGCGCCTCTGGGAATGGACCGCCCATGCGCCCCAATGCAACCTCCTTCCTCAGTTTTTCCCTAACTACTTCCGGATGTTGCATTGCAGACCTTAAATTGAGCGACACTGGGGGGATAACCGTTAATGAGCATGGGATCCTGAAACCCACCGAGAAACCCTCATCTAACAATTGTGCAGCTTTCTTGTCAGGATACCTACCTAGAAATGGTCGCATCCTTTCCACTCTCACCGGGGTCCTCCCTTTTGCTTGCAGCCTCACTGGACGACCCTTGCCCTGCTTAAAACATCGAGATCCTGGATGAGACCCCCCGCATCCTGAACACTCGTGTTTATACTTACAAGTGGCGCCAAACTTGCAGCTCCCTGTGTTGTATTGCCAGCACAACCCCTTCTTGTTTCCGACAGACTGTCCCTGTGCCGAAGGGCCGCCGGTCCCCCCTTGAAAAAACTGATTGGAGGCCCTCGCCGTAGTCATCAATCTCATCCATAAGCTGATGTCCTTATGGTCCCACCGCAATGCCGGCCGCACTGCCCTCCGCTGACGAAACTGCTCATCGTACCTTAGCCACGCTGTACCCCCATATACCCTATACGCTTCTCCAATCGCATCCTGATAACAGAAAAGAGCCGAGCAATGCTCAGGTTGCTTTTCCCCGATGACGCTTGCCATAATCGCAAACGCCTGCAACCAGTTGGCAAACGTTCTCGGTATCAAGCGGTACCTCCTCTTCTCTTCATCCTCCTTTTTGGAGTCATCTGGCTTCACCCTATCCAGGTTGAATTTCTCCAACGGTAGCAGCGAAAAAATTTCCACGTACTCACCTTTCCACAACTTCTCACGCACCTCCTGTTTCAAATGCGACCCTAACGGTCCCTCATAGCACACATATACCTCACATTTTGCGGCGTCAGCCAACCTGGTTATGTCTTGCCTACCTGCAGCCTCAACCACCGCCGCCGTTTTCGCCATCCCTTGTGTGCTCTCATTCACCGACTCCACCGCCACGGGTGCTGCCACCACTCCCGTGACCACCGTCCCTGCTGCCGCTATTCCTGATGCCCCAGCACCCCCGGCCGGCGGTATCCAAGATGCCACCGGTCCTGCGGGAGTCTCAAATCTTTTCACCAGCTCCTTTATGCCTGCCAAGAAGCCCAGTAGACCAGAGGACTCCCTGCCTCCCTCTGTTCCCTCTATACTATGAACCCCACTCGTACCTACCCCACTGGGCCCCGTACCACTAGGCATAACAAGATTAAGTGATGTAAAATGTGACTCACCCGGCTGCACAGGCGTAACCTCATCAGCCGACCCTCTGGTGTCCACCGCTGTTGTGCTCCTGGACGGTGGGTTCGGCTCCTCCTCTGACCCGGACCACTCTTGGGCTGTATGGCGCTCCTCCACCTCCTCTGATGATGATGAGGGCCCACCCGGCCTGGACACCGTGGCTGCCGCCGGAGTTGGGCCTTGCTGTCCCCGCCTCCGCGCATCTCTCAGGCCAACCGACTTCTGCTTCGCTTTACCTGGGCCGGCGTACTGTGCCTCAGCCCTGCTGTTGTTCGGGTTAGCTGCCCTAACAGGCCGACCCCAATCGCTCCTCCTGTGATGCCCTGCCGCGGAAACTGCAGGCCCAGGCCTCCCTCCATGTGCTCCTCTCCGTGCCTCCTCCATACTTCTTCTGGGGGCGGGGCTTGCGCTCGCCTCCGCTCTGGTTCTAGGCCGCACTGCTGCTCCACGGGCCTCTCCACTCCCAGGCCGCTGTGCTGAGGACCCCCTCGCGCCTCCGCTTGCTCCTCCCGCCATTCGCTTCGCCGGTGGGCCCACCGGGAGTCCGACCGGACCCCTAGGCTGCCGCTGATCCGACCTCCGCTGCTCAGGGGAGAACCGCTCGGGTGGCCGTGACCGCCGCGCCCTGCTGGTGCTGATCTCACCCCCGCTCGGAGCTGGCCCCGCTCTCTGGATGGCCTCCGCGATCGTCTCCTGTAGCCAGGCCGCCCCTCTCACAGCCGCTTCTGCCTTCAGCTGCTCCATCAGTTCCTCCATCTCTGCCATGCTGCTCTGAACTTTCCTCCACTCTACTGTTACTCCCCCAGGGCGGGATTACCAATTTAAGGCTTACCTTAATACCTCCCCCTCGGCTAACTCCAACCCCTCCTACCAGCTTGGTTAACCCTACTGCTCCCAAAGTCATGCACGCCCTGCACCTAGGCATTGCATGCTGCTGTTCCGGGCTCTCCTGATTTCCATGTTCAAGTACTGTAATTTACACATTGTTGGTATACTTGGGGAGATTTAACAATATTTTTTTTAATTTAAAAACATTTTGTTGATTTCTTAGTTTAACTCAAAATGTGGCATTTAACAGATCACACTTAAAAAAAAACAGTTCAAAAGGAAACATTTGCTAATTAATTGAATGCAGAATTAAATAACCAAAATAATCATATGTAATTTCCTAACAGAGGTGAAAAAAGGGTACTTCTTGGTTAATGCTGATAGTTTAAACATGATAGAAGTCTTGTAAGTGTCAAGATGAAGTTCATTTTGAAAAGGTGAGTACATTTCTCATCACTTTTGTTATTTTAATTCAATGTCCTTTCTGAAGTGTTCATTAATAGGTTATAACAAAAACATTGTGAAGATTGTACTCAGTAGGTATATTTGATCCATTAACCACTTGAGCCCCGGACCATTATGCTGCCTAAGGACCAGATGTCTTTTTCCAATTTGGCACTGCGTCGCTTTAACTGCTAATTGCGCGGTCATGCAATGCTGTACCCAAAAGAAATTTGCGTCCTTTTCTTCCCACAAATAGAGCTTTCTTTTGATGGTATTTGATCACCTCTGCGTTTTGTTTTTTTTTGCGCTATAAACGGAAAAAGACCGAAAATTTTGAAAAAAAATGATATTTTCTACTTTTTGTTATAAAAAAAATCCAATAAACTCAATTTTAGTCATACATTTAGGCCAAAATGTATTCAGCCACATGTCTTTGGTAAAAAAAAATGTCAATAAGCGTATATTTATTGGTTTGCGCAAAAGTTATAGCGTCTACAAACTAGGGTACATTTTCTGGAATTTACACAGCTTTTAGTTTATGACTGCCTATGTCATTTCTTGAGGTGCTAAAATGGCAGGGCAGTACAAACCCCCCCCCTAATGACCCCATTTTGGAAAGTAGACACCCCAAGGAAATTGCTGAGAGGCATGTTGAACCTATTGAATATTTATTTTTTTTGTCCCAAGTGATTGAATAATGACAAAAAAAAAAATATTTACAAAAAGTTGTCACTACATGATATATTTCTCTCACAGGCCATGGGCCTATGTGGAATTGCACCCCAAAATACATTCAGCTGCTTCTCCTGAGTATGGGGATACCACATGTGTGGGACTTTTTGGGAGCCTAGCCGCGTACGGGGCCCCAAAAACCAATCACCGCCTTCAGGATTTCTAAGGGTGTAAATTTTTGATTTCACTCTTCACTGCCTATCACAGTTTCGGAGGCCATGGAATGCCCAGGTGGCACAAAACCCCCCCAAATGACCCCATTTTGGAAAGTAGACACCCCAAGCTATTTGCTGAGAGGCATGGTGAGTATTTTGCAGCTCTCATTTGTTTTTGAAAATGAAGAAAGACAAGAAAAAACTTTTTTTTTTCAATTTTCAAAACTTTGTGACAAAAAGTGAGGTCTGCAAAATACTCACTATACCTCTCAGCGAGTAGCTTTGGGTGTCTACTTTCCAAAATGGGGTCATTTGGGGGGGTTTTGTGCCACCTGGGCATTCCATGGCATCCGAAACTGTGATAGGCAGTGAAGAGTGAAATCAAAAATTCACGGCCTTAGAAAGCCTGAAGGCGGTGCTTGGTTTTCGGGGTCCCATACGCGGCTAGGCTCCCAAAAAGTCTCACACATGTGGTATCCCCGTACTCAGGAGACGCAGCAGAATGTATTTTGGGGTGTAATTTCACATATTCCCATGGCATGTTTGAGCAATATATCATTTAGTGACAACTTTGTGCAAAAAAAAAAAAAATTTGTCTCTTTCCCGCAATTTGTGTCGCAATATAAAATATTCCATGGACTCGACATGCCTCTCAGCAAATAGCTTGGGGTGTCTACTTTCCAAAATGGGGTCATTTGGGGGGGGGTTTGAACTGTCCTGGCATTTTATGCACAACATTTAGAAGCTTATGTCACACATCACCCACTCTTCTAACTACTTGAAGACAAAGCCCTTTCTGACACTTTTTGTTTACATGAAAAAGTTATTTTTTTTTGCAAAAAAATTACTTTGAACCCCCAAACATTATATATTTTTTTAAAGCAAATGCCCTACAGATTACAATGGTGGGTGTTTCATTTTTTTTTTCACACAGTATTTGCGCAGGGATTTTTCAAACGCATTTTTGGGGAAAAAACACACTTTTTTAAATTTTAATGCACTAAAACACACTATATTGCCCAAATGTTTGATGAAATAAAAAAGATGATCTTAGGCCAAGTACATGGATACCAAACATGACATGCTTTACAATTGCGCACAAACGTGCAGTGGCAACAAAATAAATACATTTTTAAAAGCCTTTAAAAGCCTTTACAGGTTACCACTTTAGATTTACAGAGGAGGTCTACTGCAAAAATTACTGCCCTTGATCTGACCTTCGCGGTTATACCTCACATGCATGGTGCAATTGCTGTTTACATTTGACGACAGACCGCCGCTTGCGTTCGCCTTAGCGCGAGAGCAGGCGGCGACAGGGGTGCTTTTTTTTTTCCTTCATTTTTTTTTTGCTTTTTTATCTTATTTTTAAACTGTTCCTTTCATTTTTTTTTTTTTTTTTATTATTTTTATTGTTATCTCGGGGAATGTAAATATCCCCTATGATAGCAATAGGTAGTGACAGGTACTCTTTTTTGAAAAAATTGGGGTCTATTAGACCCTAGATCTCTCCTCTGCCCTCAAAGCATCTGACCAAACCAAGATCGGTGTGATAAAATGCTTCCCCAATTTCCCAATGGCGCTATTTACATCCGGCGAAATCTAAGTCATAAAAGCTCGTAGCTTCCCATTTCTTAGGCCATAGAGATGTTTGGAGCCACTCTGGTCTCTGATCAGCTCTATGGTCAACTGGCTGAATCACCAGCTGCATTCTCAGGTTCCCTGTTGAGACAGGAGAGCCAGAGAAAAACACGGAAGACGGTGGGGGGGGGCATTCCCTCCCACGGCTTGTAAAAGCAGTCTAGTGGCTAATTAGCCGCTAGGATTGCTTTTACATGAAAGCCGACCGCTGGCTGAAAAGAATGATACCAAGATGATATCTAAACCTGCAGGCATCGTTCTGGTATAACCACTCAAAGTCGTGAATGGCGTACCTGAAGACAAAAAAATGGTTAACAATAAAGCACAGTAAACGGTAAAGTATAAAAAATTGCATACCTGAAAAACAAACATAATAAAACATAATAACAATAAAACATTGCAGAATAGAATACAGTAAAAAAGAGCAGAACAATAGAGAGAGAATAGAGAGAGAGAGAGAACAATAAAACGACAACTACAGATCGGACCCCCCACCCGCGGGAGGCAAATTACGTGTATGTACGTGATTTTGCCTGCCCGTGCCGCCTTGCCGACGTACTTAAGTGGTTAAAATAATATTTCCTATTTTTGTTGCTGTCACCAGTAGAGCAGTTATAAAAAAGCACATTCTACTCAGCCTTATCCTGAGAATCATTTTAGCTGTTAAAATGGTTAATTCTATGTAGGCTAACCATGCAATCACCTAAGTATACTCAAATCGTTTTTTTTATAAAATGTTTTATTAGATTCCTTTTTAGTACATCTTGATAGTGCTGCATTTTTGCTTTTAGTATTAAAGTGATTTTAAAGGCTATTTTTTTTTAAAATAACAAACATGTTATACTTAACTCCTCTGTGCAGCTAGCTCCTCCCTCCTTTGAGTGCCCCTCAGCCAGTAGCTTGCTACAGGGGGCACCCAAGCCGAGTCAGAGCTCCGGGTATCCATTCAGAAACAGAGCTCTGACCTGGCCCCGCCCCTCTCTCCACTGATTGGCTGACTGACATTGATTGACAGCCAGGGGAGCCAATGGCACTGCTGCTCTGTCTCAGCCAATCAGGAGGAGTGTCCTGGATGGCTGAAAAGATCGTGGAAATCGCTGGAGAGAGAAAGGGCTCAGGTAGGTAATTAGGGGGGTGCTGGGGGGGGCTACTTCACAGAAGGTGTTTTATCTTAATGCATAGAATGCATTAAGATAAAAAACATTCTGCCTTTACAACTCCTTTAAAATGGTTAGCCTCTGATTCCTTTTGTATACTGTTTTCCCCCAAAAATAAGACCTAGCATGAGTTTCTGGAATGGCTGCAATATAAGCCCTTCCCCTAAAAATAAGCCCTAGTTCAAGTCCTTGTAAAATCCTGTAATCTGTTCTGTAAAAAGATTATATAATGTGCAGTGTGCCTCCTTGTAACTTTATTGTGGAAAATACCTTATTTACAGCGCTGCTGGGCTCTTATGTGAGCTCTTCTCTTCTCCTCCCAGCTAACGTCAGCAGCCCCTCCCTCTGCAGTGCTCAGAGCGGGCTGACATCAGCCAGGATCTTGTCCCCACCCTGCAGTATTCTGAGTGGGAAAGAAGAGCTCCAGCGGGTCACGTGAGCGTCCAGCGGCGCTGTGTATAAGGTATTTTCCACAATAAAGTTACACAAGGAGACACACTGCACATTATATAATATTTTTACAGAACCAATTACACGATTTTACAAGGATTTTAACTACGGTTTATTTTTGGAATTACAGAATTTCATAATGCTGACTCCTAAACTGACAGGGGGAGAGAAGACGGGGACTACAGGAACTTTTGTGTATATACCGTAAATAAATAAGACACCCCCTGAAAATAAGCCCTAGTGTGTTTTTTGTAGCCAAAATTAATATTTATTTACGGGGAAACATGCTATCTAAACCCAGGAACAAAAATGTTATTTATTGCAGTTTTTAATGTACTGGCAGCATTCGTTTTCTTTTTTTCAGGTACATTTTGGGCAAGTACAGAAAAATTCCCATTTATCCTGGTAAAAATCATGTGTCCTTTCTATGCATTGAAGTGAAATCCCAAACAATGTTAATAGGTATTACTTAAAAATGTTCAAAAAGCAACATTTGTTAGTTCATTTTAAAGTAGTTAAAGTAGTTAGGAGTTAGTAAGAGTTAAGAGTAAAGTTGTTGTTTTTTGCCGTCTGTGTCCCATTGCAGAGATTTCCCAAATGAGTGGAAATCCCTGCAAGTTAAGGGAATTCCATGGCGACCAGAAGTAGTGCCCCCCCACTGAAAGATTTCCCCTCTCTTACTTTTCTGGGAACAGCCCAAACTTTGGGATTTTATTTTACTTTCCCTTTTAATGATAATGGTAAACAGGATAAATAGAGAGGGTGATTCTCTTCCATGGGGGCACAGACAGCAATAAAAACTGACAAGCATTCTAATCCCTCTCCACTCTATCCATAACGTTAAAAAAGTGTTGCCTTTGGTTATACTTTAACCACTTGCCGACCGGCTCATGCCAATATACGTCGGCAGAATGGCACGGCTGGGCAAAACCCCATACAAGTACGTCTTCCCCTTTAAGAGCAGCCGGAGGCTGGCTGCTGGCCACGCGTGATCGCGTGCACGAGAGACAGCATGGGATTTGTGTGTGTAAACACACAAATCCCTGTTCTGTCAGGGGAGAGGAGACATATTGTTTGTTCCTACTAAGTTGGAACAGCGATATGTCTCCTCCCCCAGTCAGTCCTATCCCCATACAGTTAGAACACATCTAGGGAACACACATTTAACCCCTTGATTGCTCCTAGTGTTAACCCCTTCCCTACCAGTGACATTCACACAGTAATCAGTGCATATTTATAGCACTGAACGCTATATAAATGTCAGTCAAATGTGTCAAAAGTGTTCGATCTGTCCATCACAATGTCGCAGTACCGCTAAAAATTGCAGATCACCGCTATTACTAGTAAAAAAAAAAAAAAAAATAATAAAAATGCCATAAATCTTTCCCATAGTTGGTAGATGCTATAACTTTTGCGTAAACTAATCAATATAAGCTCCTTGCGATTTTTTTTACCAAAAATATGTAGAAGAATATATATTGGCCTAAACTGATGAAGAAATTTGTTTTTTAAAAACATTTTTGGGGATATTTATTATAGCAAAAAGTAAAAAATATTGTTTTTTTTCTTCAAAATTGTCGTTCTTTTTTTGTTTATAGCGCAAGAAATAAAAACTGCAGAGGTGATCAAATACCACCAAAAGAAGCTCTTTTTGTGCGAAAAAAAGGACGCAAATTTGGTTTGAGTACAGCATTGCATGATTGCGCAATTGTCAGTTAAAGTGATGCAGTGCCAAATTGTAAAAAGTGCTCTGGTCAGGGAGGGGGTAAAATCTTCCGGGGCTGATGTGTTTAATGGCTACAGAATGAAATATCCAAACTGGATGTATGTGTTTTTTTTTTTTTTTTTAAAGAGTTTTTTTAACAGAAGTGAAAAAATTATTTCTCAGTTATTGCAGAGAAGTTTATACACGATAAAATTCTCGTAAGTGTCGTTAATAAGTTCATTTTAGAAAGGTGATCACTAAGGATGAACTTTCGTCTGAACACGTTTGGTCCAAATTTCAGCTGTCTGGGCATTCAGATGAACACTTGAACATTTGCCGGTTTAGCAGGAGCTGAACAAAATGTATAATAGGGCTATTACTACCACTATTATACATGACAGCTTCCCACCATCAATGGCTGTTAAGGATACCACCGGGTGCAGGCACCACCAAGCCATTCACTACCAGTGACACCACTGGCCCCATTCCCCTACGTGCCCAGGAGGTAATTAAGCTAGGATAGTAAAGGAAAAAAGCAGCGTGGGAGTTTCCACATAATTCATATCAGGCCTGTCCGATTTGGTATGAATTTTATGTTTTTAATTTTAAGGGTGGCCACATACAAAAGAAGAAAAAAAGGGGTCTCCCCCCAAAATCCATACCAGACCTTAGTCTTCAAGACTTCAGTCTGGAAAGCCAGGAAAGGTGGCACTGTGCATGCACCCCTCCTTCTGAACCAAACCAGGCCACACATCCTCAACATGCGGGGGATGGGCATCATCCCACCATTAATGAGGTCTTCCAGTGATGTAGACCCACATCAACCACGATGACCGACAACCCACCCCCCCCCCCCCAAAAAAAAATACACTGCCTGCTGGCACAAGTCCGCTCCCTTTGCTTCACTCCTGCCAAATGACAGCTTTTTTTAGACAAAGTGTCGGGGTCTCCTGAGTAACATTATTGACCATGTATGGATATGACTATATCAGAATCAGAATACATTATTAATTCCAAGGGGATTGAATATACATGATGAATTATGTCAATTTTTTTTTTCATTTCAGCAGGTCGGAAGGTATCGGGGTATCTGAAATAATATAAATCTGCACTGGTAAGGTAGAGATCATTTACATAGAGGAGGTGGTATTTGGGGGCCCCTTATTGTTAATGGGGGCTTTCAGATTCCAAAAAGCCCCTCAACCAAAAAACCCCACAATACCTAGGCCAGGGTTGTGGGGAAGAGGTTCTTGTCCTCAACAACATGGGGAAAAGGTGTTTTGTAAATGTCAGTACTGCTGTAGTAGGTGCTACACATTGCACAGCTGCCCCACTTCACAGGCATAATCGGGGCATGTTATGTTAGTAACCAATTCTGCTCCAATTTTTTTTATTTTTCTCATATATGTAAAAATCTTAATTTTTGGCAATAAAATTAGTTAAACCCCCTGAACATTATATATTTTCTAAAAGCAGAGGCAGCTTGGAATAAAAAGGTGATAGTTGCAAATTTTTATGTCACATGATATTTGCGCAACTATTTTTTAAATGCAAATCGAATAAAATGAATTCTAGTGCAAAAACACACAATGTCATACCCATTTTGGTTATGATATAAAATATGAGGTTTCATCGAGTAAATAGATACCAAACTTTCCGTATCTTAAAATTGTGTGCACCTGCGATATCGCCAAAAACGTTGGTGGCCAAAATCACCATGGGTGACGCTTTAAAAGCCTTTACAGCTCATCAGTTTAGAGTTGACTGGGAGCTCTTGTGCTAGAATTATTGTTCTCACTCTGATGTTGGTGGCAATGTGTCACATGTGTGGTGTGACCATGGTTTACACACGGGTGCACACCCCTGAGCACCCAGGAGTTTGTGCAGGTGTGCAGGGCAACAAGGGTTACGGAATTTTTTTTTTTTTTTACATTTTAGTATATTTTGTTATTTTGTTTTTTTAAACTTTTTTCTTTTATTTCTTTATTTATTTTGAAGTACATTGTACGTCTAAAGAGCTGAACTGGTTACATGGAGCTTTGCATTTTTAATGTTTCACACCTGATTCTAATGCCCGGTACACACGATCGGACATTCCGACAACAAAATCCATGGATTTTTTCCAACGGATGTTGGCTCAAACTTGTCTTGCATACACACGGTCACACAAATCTTGTCGGAAATTCCGAATGCCAAGAACGCAGTGACATACAACACATACGACAAGCCAAGAAAAATGAAGTTCAATAGCCAGTGCGGCTTTTCTGCTTGATTCCGAGCATGCATGGAACTTTGTGCATTGTAATTGTGTACACATGATCGGAATTTACGACAACAGATTTTGTTGTCAGAAAATTTGAGATCCAGATCTCAAATTTTGTGTGACGGAAATTCCGATGGAAAATGTCCGATGGAGCCTACAGACGGTCAGAATTTCCGACAACAAGCTCACATCGAACATTTTCCATCGGAAAATCCGACCGTGTGTACGGGGCATTAGAAGTACCTTTCATCTGAACAAGTGGCTCCTTTTAGAGTTGTTAATGTATCATACAAGTGTAACTAGAATAAATGAGTGAAATGTTTTTGTGTGGGGAGCAACAGAAGTCTCACATTCAAAGTTATTGATGGAGTCACCACCAGCAACACAAAATGTATTTGAAGTATATTCCTTCCAGGAAAACTAAGCAAAAAGCAATCAGCGAAGTCAATAAACTCCCTAATGTAAGTAGCACGCATACACCGCTACCTGAAATATATCATCTACGTTATTATACATCCAATGTGACACTGAATATTCACATGTAATAAAATAAAACATGCATAATAACAAGTGCATAAATAAATATAGACCCACACAGGTTAAAGGGGAAGCACTGAAGTGTCCTCTGACACCATGCAATAACCAAAAGTGAATGATAGAGAAGTTCAAAAACAAAAATCTTCTGTAGTGTAATGTACCAGAATCTTCTATGTTAATATAGGGGATAACCTTTCTCCATAGACATTTACACACATTTTACCCAGTGTTATGTGGGTCTGCTCACCTCTGTATTGGACCTGAAAGATTCCTAAGGTTCAGATCTATCTTCAGTAATTACTCCACCAAAAGCTATTTTTCACAACTCACAACTAATCATAGGAATGGCATGAAATAGAAAGAAAAACTAATGGTGCTCTCCTTATACTATTTATTTGAATAAAAAGGGTTTAAAAATATATTTACATAAAATATGCATAAAAATCGCATATTGCGCAAAGATACTCCAGCTCACCACCAGTCCCCAGATGTACAGCATGATGGCAGCATCAGCAGGTTTCATTCCTATATGCATTACGCCCCCAACAGGATTGTCTTAGTATTTGAGGTACTGTATATTCCTTCCAGGGTCTTATCAATAGGAGGTTTATTTGGCGTATATTCTCTCTAGGGAACATGTGTCAAACACAAGGCCCAATCTGGCCCTCCAGGCCATTTTATTTGGCCCTCACACCTCTCCTGCAGCTGTAGCACCCGTCTCCTCTGCCCCCTCCTTGTCTTAGCAGTCAGGAGGACAGATCCTGTACTTTTCTGTGCAGCCATGGAGAGGCTGATCTCTGCCCTTTTCCTGTCTTAGCAGTTGGCAGCAAAGAGGAGAGAACTTTTACTACAGATCCTGCGCCTCATCTCTGCCTCCCTGGGTCTCAGCATTCAGCAGACGCTGGCAGCTGATTCCAGCCCTTCTCTGGTCCTCCTCCAGACCCTGCACTTTCTGATTCCCAGCTCCACCCCCAGCTTCTTCCTGGCAGCAACACAGTGAAAGTAGGATGCACTGTGATGTAAGGGATGGTGGGGGACTCTTAACTTCTGATGAAGGGTGGGGCTTTTGACTTCTGATCTAAGGGCTGCTCTGGACATCTGCTTAATAATTATGAGAATAAGACAATTCTTTGCCAGTTGAAAAGGAGGGTCGCACACTCCTGGTATCATCCACAAGAAACTTTATTGGAGACTGCACAGACAGAACACACCATGGCAGAACCATGTTCTGTCGGGGCAGTCTCCAATAAAATTTCTTGTGTATGAAACTAACAGTGTCTGATCCTCCTTTTCAGATTTGTATCATCTGCTACAGGAGTGTGAGTGGGTTCCGTATCGGTCTGCACCTGCCCTTCACAGCTTATGTCTTAGAGAAGTAAGGCTTCTTTTTTTTAGAAATCATACTTACCTAGGTGGATGCAGGATCGGTCAGTGCTCCATGAGCAGAGAGCTGGTGACTGTCAGTAAGCGGCTCTCTGCTCTTAAAAATCCACAAAAACTAGGTAACACACCCTAAATTAATACAAAGGAGTAAGAGGAGGAAGATAGACTTTTAAATTTTACAAAGGGTGCGATCTTTTTTTTCTACGAGTTCAGTGGAGGAATTTACAGTTTGTAAGAGCTTGAATGTAATTTCTCCCCAAACTTCTTTGCGGGCAATTGTACGATAAAGGGACTAACCCCAGATATGGGGGAATCATTCTCTGAGGATATTCAAAAAATATTTAAAGACCTTTTGGATTTAATTGAGGAAAATCCCCTTAACAATGAAATATTTGAGAATTTTGAGACTCTTGTTGGAAGGAAAGCTGACTTAAAAACTAGGTTTGAGAGGATGCCCATAAAAAACAACAAACATAAATTCCCAGCTCACTTACCAGCCAGCCTGCAGAAACCAAATTAACCCTATCTAACAGTTCACATTAAAACAAGGAGTTTAATTTGCACACATTTGCAAATATATGCATAACCTACAGAGGCCATGTCGCTGCACCCCAGTGTACTGCAATCCTAACTCATACATACATACACATATATACATTTTGAGTCTCAAAAGTTGAAGCACATATATAAAAATGGATAGATTAAGGGAAGGTATGCCTGAAGGGAGCAGCCCCTTCTTAAAAGTATAGGGACACACCGGACACCCAGCAATAGCACACTGGCAGCACAAAGGTATCCACTGAGTCCCCTCACCAATTCACCAACAGTACGAATAAATGGCAACCACCCCAACCTATAACTGACCTTTGCAGGAAGGAGGCTGCCTTAATCTATCCATTTTTTATATATATATGCTCTAACTTTGGAGACTCTCAAAATTTATAAAATTACATAGAGTAACAAACTTTTGTAGCTTGTGAAATAGGTCTGCTCACTAAACAATTGTTGGAGTACTTGAAGGTAGGAGAATACAATATCCCAACCTTCTATATCATCCCTAAAGTGCACAAAAGCTTAGCTGATCCCCAAGGAAGGCTTATTTGTTCCACTGTTAAGGGAAGACTGACAAATTTAAGGTCAGTGAAGATTCCCTGATGGTGGGGATTGGCGTGGAGACTCTCTGCATGTCAATCTCTCATCAATGGGTTTGAAAGGCAGTGGAACATTTTTTAGAATTTAATTTTCCCATGATGGGCCCACAAAATGAGTTCCTTTTTGAACTATTAGATTTTGCGCTGACAAATGAGTTCTTTCAATTTATGGGAAATATCTATCAGCAAATATCTGATACATCAATGGGTGCCCCCTGGGCTCCTGCTTATGCCTGCACTCACTTAGGGTATTGGGAGGAGACCATTGTTTATAAGACGTCGATGTTTGAGAAGTATGTTTCCTTGTGGCTAAGATATATTGACGATGTTCTGGTGGTATGGAGAGGCACAGAAATGGAATTACAGATGTTCCTAAAAGAACTAAATCAGAATGACCGGAACATCAAGCTTACGTATACTGTGGATGTAAAACAAATTCCCTTTCTAGACCTCTTGATTAGTAAGGAGAATGGGAATTTGGTTACATGTACCTTTTGAAAGTCCACCACAGCAAATATTCTTTTGCATGCAGATAGTCACTATCCAAAATCTTTGATTAATAGAATTCCAATGGGAGAGTTCCTTCGAATTTGAATTTGAAGGAACTGTACCAGACTTGGTGATTTTTAAAAGGGAGGCTAAACAACTGTATTCCTATGTTAGGGAAAGGGGTTATACACATAAACAGCTAACGATAGACAGAAAGAATGCATTGGACAGAGACAGGGTTAAACTTTTAGGAGAGAAAGATCCCAAACAACATTGTCATGATAATGAACCGCTAAGATTCATCACACAATATGTGGTTCAATGGAAAACAATAAAGGCCATAATGGAAAAACATTGGCATGTGCTCCACTCATTGGAATAGTGAGCCAAAGCCCCCAAATGGAGGCTAGAAGAGCCCTAAATGTGGGGGACCTGCTGATGTAATCTGAATTTGATAAGATGCTTAAAACAACCTTGATATCCACTTTTCCAAGGACTAAAGGAATGTTCTCATGTTGGTATTGTCAGGTCTGCCAGTTTGTGGAATGCACAGGGGGGTTCACTAATGTTAAACTGCTCATATGCCCTCAAGAGTTTGATAAATTGTGCAACTACAAGATCGATTTAGAGTCTGAGTCTTGCCTGTGCGGCAAGTTGTACTTCGATAAAACAATTTAGGGTCCACATCTTTGAACACTTCCTTGATATAAGGGACAAAGAACCCAATAGCCCTCTTGTCCAACACTTTGCCACCTTCCATGAGCCAAAGATGGAAGGAATAAAGGTAAAACGCAGCGAATGGGTGACTTCAATACCACCCTTCTTAGGAAAGAAAAACAATGAATTTGCAGATTAAATGCACTTGTCCCAAAAGGATTGAACACCAAATTGAATCTTTGAGTCTGTTTGGAGAGTAATGCCCCATACACACGATGAGATTATCGGACGAATGATCGTCCGTTTTTTATTGCATGCTGATCTCAGATCGAATCTGATGAGTCGACTAAAGTCACGAAAATTCCTGCACGACAGAAATAAAATTCGGAAGTGATGTCATGTGTTGTAATGCATTTGTATTGCATTTTCGAAACGATAGCTGTACTGATTAAACGAAAATCGTACGATCTGGCATCGTACGAAAATTTTTTTCCTGCATGTCCGATAGAATACTATCGGATGAACTGTCCTGATCGGCTCTCGAAAGCTCTGTACTAACGATCTGATTATCATACAATCGCTTCGAAAGCGGTATTTTCTGTACGATTTTCTGATCGTGTGTACGGGGCATTAATTAAGGTCTGGAACTTGTCTTTGACTAGAGGATCTTTAATGTAAATATATTATGAAATTGGTGTATTGTATTTTTGTGAAATAAGGGCTTATTATATTTTTGAGACAAGCTCTGGCTCTCTATTCCCTGATTTTTTCGGGAAAACATGGTATGTGATACCGTGTGATTAGGCCTGCAAAGCTTGATCTTCTTGTATGGGTTAGCCCCCTTGCATACCCATATTTATACTTATATTATGAAGGAGGATTACATCTGAGTAAAGGAATTGAAATTCTAGTTTTGTTTAGGTTTGAGAATATGGGAGAGGACCTTAAAGCATGTGTTACCCCAGCACATCATATTCCTGATATGTGCCTGCTCTACCATGTACTTGTTTGGAAAAGTCTCCTGTTCTCTTTGTATTGCTTTTTTTGTGTGAAATTCCTGGTGTTCCTGCCAGTCCCCTTGCTTTCCTATTAAAAACCGAGCACACTAAGCAGGAGAACCCAATGCGGTCAGTTCTCTAGCTATGCTGGGAACTCAGTGTACTCTCCCTTAATGATCAGACTTGTCCTGACATGCCCCCCCCCCCCGCGCACAGCCATTCACTGGCAAGCTCAGTGTCATGCTGCTTCTCCAACCACCAGGTCTTATGCAGCTGAGAACAAAGGGAATGTGATCATTTATTTAAAAAAAGGGAAAAAATATGTTTTTTTCCTTTTTTTTATATCTATACACAAATGTTTTGCCTTTCATTTCTATTTTAAACCGAATGGGTTGTTTTACAAGGTGATCGTTTACAATCACTTTAATATATTCTCACATTTAAGCTGGGATGGCACGTTTAAGAAATAATGGGAGGTACGATTGGCCTATGTTAAATAGGAAATTATTCTAGCTTTCCTCACTGATTTACGCCTGAACGGTGCAAGTTGACGTCACGGGCATAGGTGTGTGCAGTCTATTGCATTAGGGTGTGCACCCCAAAGCTCAAACACACTTAAGCATAGTAAACTTGCTATGCTTCAGTTTGTG
Organism: Lithobates septentrionalis; assembly: GCA_037952835.1. Classification (NCBI taxonomy): domain Eukaryota; kingdom Metazoa; phylum Chordata; class Amphibia; order Anura; family Ranidae; genus Lithobates; species Lithobates septentrionalis. The sequence goes on from JBBDGP010000129.1 coordinate 2,069,768, forward strand.
AATGAACACAGTAAGTGAATGTGTTCACTGTGTTCGTTTAGAAAAGGAAGGGTCCGGTAAATGACATATTGACTAGCTCTTTCCCCTGCTCTCCATCCTAAAAAATCCCACGCAGCAGCGAAGGGGAGAGGAGAGAAGGGGAAGCCCGAGCAGTAGGGGGAGCTGGCATCGCATAGAGTGATTAGGGTGTTCCCAGGCACACCTGGCACACCCCCTGCACACACAGGTGGTCACGGTGCTCTGATGTCTGACATCACACTTGCTATGCCTCCCACAGTCCCAAAGGTTTGTGGACAAAAAACAATCATGGCAGCAGATAGCAGTTCTGTAGCCAAGGAGCTGAGTGGAGCGGCTGCATATGAGGTGGATGGACACTGCTCCCATACATGGACAGACTAACTGTGCACCCCCATATTATTGGGGAATTGAGAAAGTGATGAGGCATTACTCGGCGTACATGTATGATTGTGTGTATGAATTAATTATACTTTACCTTCCTGCCTGCTGAACCCAAGTTTTTAGCGGTAAGCAAATTCTCAGCTCCTGCCTGTCTGCCCAGTGTCAGCAAGCTTTGCAGGTGGTTTATACTGTAGCATAAATCCACGCTTTATGTTCTGCCTGCCTGCCACAGCATGTTGCCTTTTAATCTGTCCTACCTTTCAAGTACAGTCCATGGTAATGATTTAAATTGTTAAGTTGCTGACTGTTACTAACCAGTAAGAAATCACTGTGATGTGGGACTATGCTTAAGTTTATTAACCAGTCAGCTGCTATGTGGACACCAGCTTTTGCCAGAAAACCGCAATTGCCTTTTACATGTCATGCTGGCTTATCTATTGCATGCCTATGTGGATGATGGATGTCTGCATCTAAAGAATATGGTCCTATAGACTTTACATACACTTACTGATACACAGATTAGGCATACTGTATTTAGTGTCAACATAATACATTATTGGCTCCCCTTTTCTAACTTTAGTAGACATTTTTTCAACCTGCTTTATTATTAACCACTTCAGCCCCGGAAGGTTTTACCCCCTTCCTGACCAGAGCACTTTTTACAATTCGGCACTGCGTCGCTTTAACTGCTAATTGCGCGGTCATGCAATGCGCGTCCTTTTCTTCCCACAAATAGAGCTTTCTTTTGATGGTATTTGATCACCTCTGCCGTTTTTATTTTTTGCGCTATAAACGGAAAAAGACCGAAAATTTTGAAAAAAAAATGATATTTCCTACTTTTTGTTATAAAAAAAATCCAATAAACTCAATTTTAGTCATACATTTAGGCCAAAATGTATTCGGCCACATGTCTTTAGTAAAAAAAAGTCAATAAGCGTATATTTATGGGTTTGCGCAAAAGTTATAGCGTCTACAAACTAGGGTACATTTTCTGGAATTTACACAGCTTTTAGTTTATGACTGCCTATGTTATTTCTTGAGGTGCTAAAATGGCAGGGCAGTACAACCCCCCCCCCAAATGACCCCATTTTGGAAAGTAGACACCCCAAGGAAATTGCTGAGAGGCATCTTGAGCCCATTGAATATTTATTTTTTTTGTCCCAAGTGATTGAATAATGACAAAAAAAAAAAAAAAATTACAAAAAGTTGTCACTAAATGATATATTGCTCACACAGGACATGGGCATATGTGGAATTGCACCCCAAAATACATTCAGCTGCTTCTCCTGAGTATGGGGATACCACATGTGTGGGACTTTTTGGGAGCCTAGCTGCGTACGGGGCCCCGAAAACCAAGCACCGCCTTCAGGATTTCCAAGGGCATAAATTTTTGATTTCACTCCTCACTGCCTATCACAGTTTTGAAGGCCATAAAATGCTAAGATGGCACAAACCCCCCCAAATGACCCAATTTTGGAAAGTAGACACCCCAAGCTATTTGCTGAGAGGCATGGTGAGTATTCTGCAGCTCTCATTTGTTTTTGAAAATGAAGAAAGACCAGAAATTTTTTTTTTTTCTTTTTTCAATTTTCAAAACTTTGTGACAAAAAGAGAGGTCTGCAAAATACTCACTATATCTCTCAGAAAATAGCTTGGGGTGTCTACTTTCCAAAATGGGGTCATTGGGGGGGGAGGGGTTGTGCCATCTGGGCATTCCATGGCCTCCGAAACTGTGATAGGCAGTGAAGAGTGAAATCAAAATTTACGCCCTTAGAAAGCCTGAAGGCGGTGCTTGGTTTTCGGGGTCCCGTGCGCGGCTAGGCTCCCAAAAAGTCCCACACATGTGGTATCCCCATACTCAGGAGAAGCAACAGAATTTATTTTGGGGTGTAATTTCACATATCCCCATGGCATGTTTGAGCAATATATCATTTAGTGACAACTTTGTGCAAAAGAAAAAAAAATTGTCTCTTTCCTGCAACTTGTGTCACAATATAAAATATTCCATGGACTCGACATGCCTCTCAGCAAATAGCTTGGGGTGTCTACTTTCCAAAATGGGGTCATTTGGGGGGGTTTTGAACTGTCTTGGCATTTTATGCACAACATTTAGAAGCTTATGTCACACTTCACCCACTCTTCTAACCACTTGAAGACAAAGCCCTTTCTGACACTTTTTGATTACATGAAAAAATAATTTTTTTTTGCAAGAAAATTACTTTGAACCCCCGAACATTATATATTTTTTTTAAAGCAAATGCCCTACAGATTAAAATGGTGGGTGTTTCATTTTTTTTTTCACACAGTATTTGCGCAGCGATTTTTCAAACGCATTTTTTGTGGAAAAAACACACTTTTTTAAATTTTAATGCACTAAAACACACTATATTGCCCAAATGTTTGATGAAATAAAAAAGATGATCTTAGGCCGAGTACATGGATACCAAACATGACATGCTTTAAAATTGCGCACAAACGTGCAGTGGCAACAAAATTAATACATTTTTAAAAGCCTTTAAAAGCCTTTACAGGTTACCACTTTAGATTTACAGAGGAGGTCTACTGCAAAAATTACTGCCCTCGATCTGACCTTCGCGGTGATACCTCACATGCATGGTGCAATTGCTGTTTACATTTGACGCCAGACCGAAGCTTGCGTTCGCCTTAGCGCGAGAGCAGGGGGGACAGGGGTTTTCTTTATTATTTTTTTGCTTTTTTATCTTATTTTTAAACTGTTCCTTTCATTTTTTTAAAATCATTTTTATTGTTATCTCAGGGAATGTAAATATCCCCTATGATGGCAATAGGTAGTGACAGGTACTCTTTTTTGAAAAAATTGGGGTCTATTAGACCCTAGATCTCTCCTCTGCCCTCAAAGCATCTGACCACACCAAGATCGGTGTGATAAAATGCTTCCCCAATTTCCCAATGGCGCTGTTTACATCCGGCGAAATCTAAGTCATATAATGCTCGTAGCTTCCGGTTTCTTAGGCCATAGAGATGTTTGGAGCCACTCTGGTCTCTGATCAGCTCTATGGTCAGCTGGCTGAATCACCGGCTGCATTCTCAGGTTCCCTGTTGAGACAGGAGAGCCAGAGAAAAACACGGAAGACGGTGGGGGGGGGGGGGCATTCCCTCCCACTGCTTGTAAAAGCAGTCTAGAGGCTAATTAGCCGCTAGGATTGCTTTTACATGAAAGCCGACCGCTGGCTGAAAAGAATGATACCAAGATGATACCTAAACCTGCAGGCATCATTCTGGTATAACCACTCAAAGTCGTGAATGGCGTACCTGAAGACAAAAAAATGGTTAACAATAAAGCACAGTGAACAGTAAAGTATAAAAAATTGCATACCTGAAAAGCAAACATGATAAAACATAATAACAATAACAATAAAACATTGCAGAATAGAATACAGTAAAAAAGAGCAGAACAATAGAGAGAAAATAGAGAGAGAGAGAACAATAAAACGACAACTATTTTTTTTTATTTGTTTGTGGTTTTTTTTTTTTACACTTTTTTTTGTAACTGTAACTTTTATAACTGTAACCGGTTCCAGGTTCGGGTCTCTCAAAATGCGATGGCATCTTGGGAGACCCTGTGAAAGTGCGCCTAGTCTGTGCAATGCTGTACCCTACGCTAATACTCAACTAGTGAATGGTAGCGTTCAAAACATTCGCCAATGCAAAGACCAGGATTGTCAGGACAGGAGGGACAATAATAGCGGGTGTCACGCCTATATCCGCGCTTGCTGCAGACACGACCTTTTTTTGGGGGGGTTTGTTGGGTAGGGGTACTCGGAAGGACATAAAAATGCCTCTCATGCAGCCGACTGCATTTGGTTGGGGATGTGAATGGGCGAAGTACGGGCGCTGCAGAAGCGGTGGGTTCCCAATTAGGATTGGCGAATGCAGCAGGAAGGGCATTATGGGCACGACGGGCCTGTGTTTGTCTTTTTGGTGGCAGCGGGACACTACTTGTGCTTGCCACCTCGCCAGCTTGAACTGCACTTATGGGAATCGCCACGTCACCAAGTGTTACTGCAGTGCTGGTTTGACTACGACCGGGTTGTACTAGGCCGCTGGCGCTTGCCAGTTCACCAAAACGCTACAAAAAAAACTGTTAGAGATCGCAGGGATCAGGCTTGACTCTGCGAACGCTGCAGTTATGCGTTTAGTGTTTTGTAAGTGACAGTGATCGATAGATACTGCACTTGGGTGGGCTGGGCTGGGCCGGGCGGAGGGGCAAAACGCAGGTGCTAGCAGGTATCTGGGCTGATCCCACTAACACTGCGTTTTTGGGAACCCTAAACTGCTGGGGACGCTAGTATAGATCTGATCCGATCAGATATTGATCCGATCAGATACTATACCGCTAAGGGAGGTGTACGGTGCGTGCGTGGGTGTTAGCGCTACTGGCACTAACCTGACGCTGCCTGGGGCTGGTGCTTGCCAGTTCACCAAAACGCTACCAAAAAAACTGTTAGCGATCGCAGGGATCAGGCCTGACTCTGCGAATGCTGCAGTTATGCGTTTAGTGTTTTGTAAGTGACAGTGATCGATCGATACTGCACTTGGGTGGGCTGGGCTGGGCTGGGCGGAGGGGCAAAACGCAGGTGCTAGCGGGTATCTGGGCTGATCCCGCTAACACTGCATTTTTGGGAACCCTAAACTGCTGGGGACGCTAGTATAGATCTGATCGGATCAGATATTGATGCGTTCAGATACTATACCACTAAGGGAGGCGTATGCTGCGTGCGTGGGTGTTAGCGGTACTGGCGCTAATCTGACGCTGCCTGGGGCGACGCATATCACCGCCGGGCGATCAGGGGGCTAAACCTTTATTCGGTAATAAACGGCGGGTGCCCTGACACTATAAAAAATAAACGAACTAACCAGCGTCACCCGTAACGGTTATACGGTGATCAGTGGTGAAAGGGTTAACTAGGGGCAATCAAGGGGTTAAAACATTAATTAGGTAGTATATGGGGGTCCCTGTCGCTATAAAACGCTGACGGCGAACCTAAATATTTACGTCCCTAACTAGCGTCACCAGCGACACTAATACAGCGATCAGAAAAATGATCGCTTAGCGACACTGGTGACGAGGGGTGATCAAGGGGTTAAAACTTTATTAGGGGGGTACCCTAGACCTACAGGGGGCTAATACTCACTGCCCTACCACACTAACTGTCACAAACTGACGCCAATGCAGTAATCAGGAAAAAAAAAAAAAAAAAACAGCTTGGTGTCAGTTTGTGATGTCGGGGGTGATTGGGGGGGGGGATCGGGGGGCGATCGGGGGGGGGGAATCGGGGGTGTTTAGTGTGCCTGGCATGTTCTACTGTGTGTGTTAGTGTTTTACACTTACTCAGATGTCTTCTCTCCTCGGCGCCGGAACGGAAACTGCCGAGCCGAGGAGAGATGACATCACATCCTCTGCCTGTGTGTACTATACACAGGCAGGGGATGTTTCTCATTGGCTGGGAGCGATTGCGAGGGGGGGGGCACGATCGGATGGCCTCCCCCTCATCTCTGATCGCTGCCAGACAAATGCCGACCGCCGCTGGCACCGCCCGCGGGAAGGCAATCACATACCAGGTACGTGATTTTGCCTGCCCGTGCCATTCTGCTCATGTATATAGGCGTGAGGCGGTCAGCAAGTGGTTAAGGATGTTATTTAAAGAGGAGCTCCAGACTCCTTCAGAAAAAATACTGTAGCTGCTGACTTTTAATATTGAGGAAAATTAACCTGTCCAGGCATCCAGCGGTGTTCTCACTCGAGCCGATTATTCAATCGCAGTGGCGGCTGGTGAAGTCTTAGAAAGGGGGGGCGCTGGACCCTGCCCTTCCTTTTTGACCCCTTCCACTTGGTGAAAATGGGCGTGGTTTCAGTGAAATAGTGGGCGTGCCTCTAAGGTGGTGTAGTTAGCGTCTGGGATGATGGAGGGAGTGGGATGGAGGGAGAGGGATGGAGGGACGGTAGCCCCAGATCCTACACAACAATAGAAATATGTGTATTCTAGAAAGTTTAACAATCAGCAGATAAAGATACTCCAAACACCTGGTGTTAGCACTTCAATCATCCCGGCACCATGGTTGTTATGGTGACGGGATGATTGAAGCGCATTATTACTATTATTACATTGTAATATAAAATGAAATCATTCAACTCACCATAATGCAGAATCAGTGGGAGCCCCAAGCATGTCACTAGCCACGTCGCCTGCCACCAGATGCCATCAGGTGTCCCCAGCGGAGTCGCTCCTTACATGCAGCCTGTTTCACACAAAAAGCAACCAGCTGTGTGTAGAATATCCTATGTAGTACATGCCATGAATTACATGTTGTACATAGCATGTCCTACACATAGCATGTTCTTCTACAAATAGAATGACATACACATAACATGTCCTCCACATGACATACACATAACATGACATACAAATAACATGTCCTCCACATGACATACAGATAACATGTCCTCCACATGACATGACATACACATAACATACACATAACATGTCCTCCACATGACATACACATAACATGTCCTCCACATAACATGACACACACATAACATGACATACACATGACATACACATAACATGTCCTCCACATACACATAACATGTCCTCCACATAACATGTCCTCCACATAACATGACATACACATAACATGACATACACATAACATACACCTAACATACACATAACATGACATACACATAACATGACATACACATATCATGACATACACATCACATACACATAACATGTCCTCCACATAACATGACATACACATAAAGCAGCCCAAACATATGTGTAGTCATGTGTAGGACATCATGCTGCAGACACCCACTCCTGGCCAGAGACAACACCTCGGATTGTAAGCTTTGTTGCTGTCATTATGGGATGGGGATGGATTCTCATTAGGTGATCAGTCACTGAATGGACGGCTTTAATTTGAGTGGGGTGGGTGGGGGAGGGAAGGAGGTCATTAGAGCGGCTGAGAAACTTCTTACCTTCCCCGGCCAGCCATCCTCATCATTCTCCGTGTCCTCTGTCATGTTGTTGGTGTGGATGGAGGGATCATCAGCCAGATTCCAGTGCCCGGAGAGTCAGTCTGCAGTCCTCATACTTCCTGTTTCCTCTCTCTCTTGGGTGCAATGAGACAGAGAAAACAGGAAGTGACATCAAACAGAGATGTCACTCAAACCGCCCGGCCGTAGTAATATATACTACGATCGCCGGGCGGAAGCTACTCGGCGCTTCGGGAAGCGCCGCAAGGCGGGCTAAACGCCCGCAAATGCAGCGCCACGTCTGCAATCTTGTGATTGCATAGACGTGGCGCTTCCCATAAGTGCACTGTGTCCAGCGTCGCACTGTATCCGGCGCCCGAACACAGTGCACTTAAGGACCTTCTTTTGTCATTTTTTTTAATATTTAACCACTTGCCGACCGCCTCACGCCTATATACGTGAGCAGAATGGCACGGGCAGGCAAAATCACGTACCTGGTACGGTCGGACCCCCCCCCCGTGCCAGCGGCGGTCGGCATTTGTCTGGCAGCGATCAAAGATGAGGGGGAGGCCATCCGATCGTGGCCCCCCCTCGCGATCGCTTCCAGCCAATGAGAAACATCCCCTGCCTCTGTATAGTACACAGAGGCAGAGGATGTGATGTCATCTCTCCTCGGCTCGGGAGTTTCCGTTCCAGCGCCGAGGAGAGAAGACATGTGAGTGAGTGCACAACACTACACAGTAGAACATGCCAGGCACACTAAACACCCCGATCCCCCCCGATCGCCCCCCGATCCCCCCCAATCACCCCCCCCCCCGTCACAAATTGACGCCAAGCAGGTTTTTTTTTTTTTTTTTCCTGATTACTGCATGGTGTCAGTTTGTGACAGTTAGAAGTGGTAGGGCAGTGAGTGGTAGCCCCCTGTAGGTCTAGGGTACCCCCCTAACCCCCCCTAATAAAGTTTTAACCCCTTGATCATCCCCCGTCACCAGTGTCGCTAAGCGATCATTTTTCTGATCGCTGTATTAGTGTCGCTGGTGACGCTAGTTAGGGAGGTAAATATTTAGGTTTGCCGTCAGCGTTTTATAGCGTCAGGGACCCCCATATACTACCTAATAAATGTTTTAACCCCTTGATTGCCCCCTAGTTAACCCTTTCACCACTGATCACCGTATAAGTGTTACGGGTGACGCTGGTTAGTTCGTTTATTTTTTATAGTGTCAGGGCACCCGCCGTTTATTACCGAATAAAGGTTTAGCCCCCTGATCGCCCGGCGGTGATATGCGTCGCCCCAGGCAGCGTCAGATTAGCGCCAGTACCGCTAACACCCACGCACGCAGCATACGCCTCCCTTAGTGGTATAGTATCTGAACGCATCAATATCTGATCCGATCAGATCTATACTAGCGTCCCCAGCAGTTTAGGGATCCCAAAAACGCGGTGTTAGCGGGATCAGCCCAGATACCTGCTAGCACCTGCGTTTTGTCCCTCCGCCCGGCCCAGCCCAGCCCACCCAAGTGCAGTATCGATCGATCACTGTCACTTACAAAACACTAAACGCATAACTGCAGCGTTCGCAGAGTCAGGCCTGATCCCTGCGATCGCTATCAGTTTTTTTGGTAGCGTTTTGGTGAACTGGCAAGCACCAGCCCCAGGCAGCATCAGGTTAGTGCCAGTACCGCTAACACCCACGCACGCACCCACCGTACACCTCCCTTAGTGGTATAGTATCTGATCGGATCAATATCTGATCCGATCAGATCTATACTGGCGTCCCCAGCAGTTTAGGGTTCCCAAAAACGCAGTGTTAGCGGGATCAGCCCAGATACCTGCTAGCACCTGCGTTTTGCCCCTCCGCCCGGCCCAGCCCAGCCCAGCCCACCCAAGTGCAGTATCGATCGATCACTGTCACTTACAAAACACTAAACGCATAACTGCAGTGTTCGCAGAGTCAGGCCTGATCCCTGCGATCGCTAACAGTTTTTTTGGTAGCGTTTTGGTGAACTGGCAAGCGCCAGCGGCCTAGTACACCCCGGTCGTAGTCAACCCAGCATTGCAGTAACACTTGGTGACGTGGCGAGTCCCATAAGTGCAGTTCAAGCTGGTGAGGTGGCAAGCACAAGTAGTGTCCCGCTGCCACCAAGAAGACAAACACAGGCCCGTCGTGCCCATAGTGCCCTTCCTGCTGCATTCGCCAATCCTAATTGGGAACCCACCGCTTCTGCAGCGCCCGTACTTCCCCCATTCACATCCCCAACCAAATGCAGTCGGCTGCATGAGAGGCATTTTTATGTCCTCCCGAGTACCCCTACCCAACAAACCCCCCCCAAAAAAGATGTCGTGTCTGCAGCAAGCGCGGATATAGGCGTGACACCCGCTATTATTGTCCCTCCAGTCCTGACAATCCTGGTCTTTGCATTGGTGAATGTTTTGAACGCTACCATTCACTAGTTGAGTATTAGCGTAGGGTACAGCATTGCACAGACTAGGACACACTTTCACAGGATCTCCCAAGATGCCATCGCATTTTGAGAGACCCGAACCTGGAACCGGTTACCGTTATAAAAGTTCCAAATTTACAAAAAAAACACAAACAAAAATAAAAGAAAAATAGTTGTCGTTTTATTGTTCTCTCTCTCTCTATTCTCTCTCTATTGTTCTGCTCTTTTTTACTGTGTTCTATTCTGCAATGTTTTATTGTTATTATGTTTTATCATGTTTGCTTTTCAGGTATGCAATTTTTTATACTTTACTGTTTACTGTGCTTTATTGTTAACCATTTTTTGTCTTCAGGTACTTTGAGTGGTTATACCAGAATGATGCCTGCAGGTTTAGGTATCATCTTGGTATCATTCTTTTCAGCCAGCGGTCGGCTTTCATGTAAAAGCAATCCTAGTGGCTAATTAGCCTCTAGACTGCTTTTACAAGCAGTGGGAGGGAATGCCCCCCCCCCACCGTCTTCCGTGTTTTTCTCTGGCTCTCCTGTCTCAACAGGGAACCTGAGAAAGCAGCCGGTGATTCAGCCAGCTGACCATAGAGCTGATCAGAGACCAGAGTGGCTCCAAACATCTCTATGGCCTAAGAAACCGGAAGCTACGAGCATTTTATGACTTAGATTTCGCCGGATGTAAACAGCGCCATTGGAAAATTGGGGAAGCATTTTATCACACCGATCTTGGTGTGGTCAGATGCTTTGAGGGCAGAGGAGAGATCTAGGGTCTAATAGACCCCAATTTTTTCAAAAAAGAGTACCTGTCACTACCTATTGCTATCATTGGGGATATTTACATTCCCTGAGATAACAATAAAAATGATTTAAAAAAAAAATGAAAGGAACAGTTTAAAAATAAGATAAAAAAGCAAAAAAATAATAAAGAAAAAAAAAATAATAAAAATAAAAAAAAGCACCCCTGTCCCCCCTGCTCTCGCGCTAAGGCGAACGCAAGCGTCGGTCTGGCGTCAAATGTAAACAGCAATTGCACCATGCATGTGAGGTATCACCGCGAAGGTCAGATCGAGGGCAGTATTTTTAGCAGTAGACCTCCTCTGTAAATCTAAAGTGGTAACCTGTAAAGGCTTTTAAAGGCTTTTAAAAATGTATTAATTTTGTTGCCATTGCACGTTTGTGCGCAATTTTAAAGCATGTCATGTTTGGTATCCATGTACTCGGCTTAAGATCATCTTTTTTATTCCATCAAACATTTGGGCAATATAGTGTGTTTTAGTGCATTAAAATTTAAAAAAGTGTGTTTTTTCCACAAAAAATGCGTTTGAAAAATCGCTGCGCAAATACCGTGTGAAAAAAAAAATGAAACACCCACCATTTTAATCTGTAGGGCATTTGCTTTAAAAAAATATATAATGTTTGGTGGTTCAAAGTAATTTTCCTGCAAAAAAAAATAACTTTTTCATGTAAACAATAAGTGTCAGAAAGGGCTTTGTCTTCAAGTGGTTAGAAGAGTGGGTGATGTGTGACATAAGCTTCTAAATGTTGTGCATAAAATGCCAGGATAGTTCAAAACCCCCCCAAATGACCCCATTTTGGAAAGTAGACACCCCAAGCTATTTGCTGAGAGTCATGTGAGTCCATGGAATATTTTATATTGTGACACAAGTTGCGGGAAAGAGACAAATTTTTTTTTTTTTTTTTGCACAAAGTTGTCACTAAATGATATATTGCTCAAACATGCCATGGGGATATGTGAAATTACACCCCAAAATACATTCTGCTGCTTCTCCTGAGTACGGGGATACCACATGTGTGGGACTTTTTGAGAGCCTAGCCGCGCACGGGACCCCGAAAACCAAGCACCGCCTTCAGGCTTTCTAAGGGCGTAAATTTTTGATTTCACTCTTCACTGCCTATCACAGTTTCGGAGGCCATGGAATGCCCAGGTGGCACAAACCCCCCCCCAAATGACCCCATTTTGGAAAGTAGACACCCCAAGCTATTTTCTGAGAGGTATAGTGAATATTTTGCAGACCTCACTTTTTGTCACAAAGTTTTGAAAATTGAAAAAAGAAAAAAAAAAAAAAATTTCTGGTCTTTCTTCATTTTCAAAAAAAAGTGAGAGCTGCAAAATACTCACCATGCCTCTCAGCAAATAGCTTGGGGTGTCTACTTTCCAAAATGGGGTCATTTGGGGGGGTTTTGTGCCATCTTGGCATTTTATGGCCTTCAAAACTGTGATAAGTAGTGAGGAGTGAAAGTGCTTGGTTTTCGGGGCCCCGTACGCGACTAGGCTCCCAAAAAGTCCCACACATGTGGTATCCCCGTACTCAGGAGAAGCAGCTGAATGTATTTTGGGGTGCAATTCCACATATGCCCATGGCCTGTGTGAGCAATATATCATTTAGTGACAACTTTTTGTAAAATTTTTTTTTTTTGTCATTATTCAATCACTTGGGACAAACAAAAAAATATTCAATGGGTTCAACATGCCTCTCAGCAATTTCCTTGGGGTGTCTACTTTCCAAAATGGGGTCATTTGGGGGGGGGGGGTTTACTGCCCTGCCATTTTAGCTCCTCAAGAAATGACATAGGCAGTCATAAATTAAAAGCTGTGTAAATTCCAGAAAATGTACCCTAGTTTGTAGACGCTATAACTTTTGCGCAAACCAATAAATATATGCTTATTGACATTTTTTTTTACCAAAGACATGTGGCCGAATACATTTTGGCCTAAATGTATGACTAAAATTTAGTTTATTGGATTTTTTTGATAACAAAAAGTAGAAAATATCATTTTTTTAAAAAATTTTCGGTCTTTTTCCGTTCATAGCGCAAAAAATAAAAACGGCAGAGGTGACCAAATACCATCAAAAGAAAGCTCTATTTGTGGGAAGAAAAGGACGCAAATTTTGTTTGGGTACAGCATTGCATGACCGCGCAATTAGCAGTTAAAGCGACGCAGTGCTGAATTGTAAAAAGTGCTCTGGTCAGGAAGGGGGTAAAATCCTCCGGGGCTGAAGTGGTTAAAGGGCCAGTATTAATTTTTTTTTTTTTTTTAACTTTTTTTTTTTTTTTTTTGACTGCCTGGAGGGGGGGGGGGGGCGGTGCTGTTCAATCGGCTATTTGGTGCTGGTGCTGCCATCATGGTCATTGTTATGCTGTATTGTTTAAGGGGAAAATATATGTAGGGGATTTATCCCCCTTTTCTTTTGACTATTCAAAAGTCTTTTAATAAATAAACTTTTAACATGTTTGTAAAAAAATATCTTTTTTATATAATTTTTTGTGTCTCAAACTGTACATTTAAAATCCAATATTAAAGCGGAGGTCCGCCCACCCCAGCAAAAATTAAAAGCCAGCAGCTACATTTACTGCAGCTGCTGACTTTTAATAATAGGACACTTTCCTGTCCTGGAGTCCAGCGATGTCGGCAATGCAGCTGATGTTTCCATCAACTGTTGGGTGCTGCAGCTGCCATTGCCGGTAAGGGAACCCGGCAGTGAAATATTATGGCTTCACAACCAGGTCCCTACTGCGTATGCGCGAGGCACGGCTGCGCTCTCCTACTGGCACGGCAGCATTGGAACAAGGAGGGAGCCGAACTGCTGACGTAATTCGCCACAGCCTGGTCTCCCAGAAGTGGGGAGAGTGTACCTGTCAAAGACAGGTATCTGCTCCCCACTCCCCCCGAAAAGTGCCAAATATGGCACCGGAGGGGGGGGGGAGACAAATGAGCAGAAGTTCCACTTTTGGGTGGAACTCCACTTTAACTGTGCAAGTAATTCTTGTTGTTTTTTTGCTATTGTTTATTGAATGTGGCACTTTTTAGCTACTTTGCTTGACTACACCAGACACACATATCTCTGTCCCTGGGTAAATTTTATATCCTGATTTCCTTGTCAAGTGCATTTTTCTCAGAAAGTGAGGACAGATATTCCCAAAAGTTATTTCCAGTTAATTGCCTGAAGACCCCGACAACCAGAAAAATGTAAGTGCATACAATATATCATGTGAAATGTAAAAATGACCAGTGAGCACAGAAGGCATTTGTAGATATAGAGGTAAATCTGTAAGGTGAGCTTACACAGGTTCCCTTCCTCGCCCCCCCCCCCCCCCCCGGTCCCGCTGACCTGGACTGTCGCTATCTAAGGTTCTAAGCCCCGGTATATCCGCGTCAGAAGCCGGGGCTTAGAAATCCTCTCTCCTTCATTGAATCTTCTCCATAGCTGACAGGATGGCTATGCGGCTGTGGATTGGTCGGCGCCACCCGACCATGTGATGGCGCTGACCACTTAGAAAGCTCCAAATGTCCCTCCTGATGAGGGACGTTTTGGACATTCAGAAATTCAGAAGAGAAGATTTTTAAGCCCCAGGCTCCTGGCACGGATATACCGGGGCTTAGAACCAGAGATAGCGGCGGTCCAGGTTAGCGGGACTGGGGGGGGTGGAGGGGCACCTCTGTAAGTTCACCTTACAGAGTTTTCTGTAAAGGTGAACTTACCCTTTAAGGACCGGAAGGATTTGCCCTCGTAGCCTCCCTGACGGTTTTCCCGAGTGTGGCTCGGGGTTAAAAATCAGGACCATTAGCGGTAACCTCGAGCCACACTCGGGATTACATCGCAGGATCCTGGTGTTTCTTTACTTACCTTGTCCCCGGGATCCTGCGATGTCCCCCGCAGTGTCCGTGGGCTCCGTCCTCCTCCGAAGCCTCTCCTTGCCAGGCTCCGTTCCCTGCGAGCGCCGCGACGCACAGGGGCGGAGCCTGGAGGCAAATTCCAAAAAAATGTCAAAATCATAACACATACAGCACTGTAATCTTACAGATTACAGTACTGTATGAAATCATTTCACTTCCCTTTTGTCCCCAGTGCTTTGGCCCATGCCCTGCATGCAGTTTTATGTGATATATACTGTCCTTTCTGCCTGGAAACTGCAGATTGTCCCTAGCAACCAAAAAGTGTCCCTTTACGTCAAAAGTGGCTTTAGACCAGCTAGAAAACAGCGATAGTAAATTAGAACACTTGCAGAATTGAGCGATAGTGAATTGTGGGGAAATTTATTTTATTACTATTTATTTTTATTTTTTAAAAATTTTTATTTTTATTTATTATATAATAATTTATGTTTTTGTGTTTCAAACTTTATCATATCCGGGATATCTACTAGACTCTTGTTTGGACAGATTTAAGTGTGTTATTGTTAAGAATTACAGACCTACAATACAAAACGCCAAATTTCCATGCAAAATAATTGTACCGCTTTCAGCACCTAAAATCCGAAATAATCATACCGCCAGGGAGGTTAATGACCAGGCCATTTTTTGTGATACGGCACGGCGTCACTTTAACTGACTATTGCGCAGTCGTGCGACACTGTACCCAAACAAAATTGATGTCCTTTTTTTCCAACATATAGAGCTTTCTTTTGGTGGTATTTGATCACCTCTGCGGTTTTTATTTTTTGCGCTATGAACAAACAAAGAGCGACAATTAAATTTTTTTTTTTACTTTCTGCTATTATACATATCCAAAAAAATAAAAAAATAAAAAAATGTATTCATCTGTTTAGGCAGATATATATTCTTCTACATATTTTTGGTAAAAAAAAAATCACAATAGGCAACTAGTGATTAGTTTGCGCAAAAGTTATCATGTCTACAAACAATGGGATAGATTTAGGAACTTTTATTTATTTTTTTATTGTTTTTACTGGTAATGGCAGCGATCTGCGATTTTTAGCGGGACTGCGACATTGTGGCGGACAAATCTGGCCACAAATTTCAGTTTTTGGGGACCAGTAACATTATTACATTGATCAGTGCTATAAAAATGCATTGACCAATGTAAAAATTACACTGGCAGGGAAGGGGTTAACAATAGGAGGCGTTACGTGTGTTCCCTAGGTGTGTTCTAACTGTAGGGTGGATGGGCTGCCTGGGACATGACAGAGATCACTGTTCCTAATCACTGGGAACAGTAGACCTCTGTCATGTCATCTGGCAGAATGGGGAATTGCCTTGTTGGCATAGGCAGTTTCCCGTTCTGCCTCTCCTCACCGCGATTGCGGGTCGCCGACGCACATCGAGTCCACCCGCATGGGCACACTCCCGCAGCATGCAGTGGGCGTGAGAGCGCACCACCCCCAACTGTGCCTGCACGAGCCGCCGTACAGGTATGGTGATTCAAGCAGGGGAGCCAACCTGCCGCAGTACAACTTCGGCAGCTGGTCCTTAAGCAGTTAAAGTGATTGTAAAGGTAAAAGGTTTTTTTACCCTAATGCATTCTATGCATTAAGGTAACAAAAAAATCTTTTAAGTGCAGCCCCAAATACTCACCTGAACCCGATCTTGGTCCAGCGCTGTGCACATCTGCAGCAGCTCTTCTCCCCTCTCCCTGCTCTCACAGGCTTGGCTGAGAGCAGCAGGAGGCATTGGCTAACATTAATTAAAAAAAAACCCAGAAGCTTTACAATCACTTTAAAGGATAAGTTCACCTTTTTTAACTCAGAGTGTAACATGTAACATGTTACAGATCCACCAGCCTCCGCTCCCCCCCGAGTCCCCGTTTTGACAGCGAGCGGGGGGTGTTCTTCGCACTCGCTGTCACAATTTTAAAAACATGTGCTCCGACTGCCCAGCCGCATCATTCATTCACAGAGTTTTGTGAATATAAAAGCTGCAAGCACCAACAGTCTTTGTGGCTATCGGCTTGTAGTTCTCAATGAACTACCAGGGCGCTGTTGAGCACTTCAGCTCATTGAGTCTTTCTATCAGTGTGTAACTGCCTGCTCATAAAAGGTACGAGCAGACAGCTTACATAGACCATTTGTAGGAGCCCTGCATAGCATCCATGATCTGCTGATAGTGGGTGCAATGCTTTGCAGGCTCCTAATAAAAAAAATAATAAATTAAAAACATTTTTACCAGCAAAAAGATGTGCATTTATTTTTTTTTTTTACACAGGTGAACTTATACTTTTAATGAAAGAGAGTTATTGCGGAGGAGGGAAGAGTGAGGAGGCATGGAAATTAAGGCGAATAATCATAGAGCACAGAAGAGTGGGCCAGGAAGAAAAACGTTGTTGCAATTATAATACTCATGTTATGAGGTTGACCTAAATGGGGATGAACAAAATGGAACCACAGGTTTTCAATGAACTACCAGGGCGCTGTTGAGCACTTCAGCTCATTGAGTCTTTCTATCAGTGTGTAACTGCCTGCTCATACAATGTACGAGCAGACAGCTTACACAGACCATCTGCAGGAGCTCTGCATAGCACCCATGATCTGCTGATAGTGGGTGCAATGCTTTGCAGGCTCATAATGAAAAAAATAATAAATACAAATTTTACCAGCAAAAAGATGTGCATTTATGATTTTTTTTTACAAAGGTGAACTTATACTTTAAATGAAAGAGAGTTATCATGGAGGAGAGAAGAGTGGGAAGAGTGAGTAGGCATGGAAATTAAGGAGAATAATCATAGAGCACAGAAGAATGGGCCAGAAAGAACAGCAGACATTGTTGCAATTATAATACTCATGTTATGAGGTTGACCTAAATGGGAATGAACAAGATAGAACCATGGATCGTTACACTCCAGATGTTACAATTATAGCATTTAAAGCAACCTAGAGGCTTGACTGCCGGCTAATGGAACCACCGTTGGCCATGCACCCACCTTGGATAGTGGATAAGTCATAGCTGCAGGACAATTTGTTGTATGCAGGTTTTTCATACCTACCTGATTGAAGTTCCACTGAGACTCTTGGCAGGTGGGCATCTGTATAGTGCCACTGGCAAATTAGATATTACCATAAGGTAAAAAAATAGCAGGATTGAGTATTTATCAACTCAAGTCCAGAAAATGTTCATAGTACACCTGTTAGCAATAAAGGTAAATAAACTGGCCCAGGACTAATGCCTAGTACACATGACCAAACATCAGGAGACATCGGGCGGTTCAATAAAAACCGGCCGACATTCGGCTGGTGTGTATGTTAGCCGGTCCGACAAAAGCCGCGGACGTTTGGCCAGCTTCTGTCGGATGAGCATGCTGGAGAACTCCAGCAGCCGAACGACTCCCGATCAGCACTCTCAGCCAATGGCTGATCAGAGTGTTCTGGCGGGGGGGGGGGGGGGGGGGGGAAGGGTTGTAACGTTGGATCGTTAGTGCATCCTATTAGTGTGTACCAGGCTCAAGGTGCGGGCAGAAATGTAATCTCTTTGAGCATTTGATGAAAAAACACATAATTAGTATAAAACAAATATGCCCTATTGTCTGAAATGCGTTAAAGGACATATTCTCTTGGTAGGGACTACCACTGTGGATACAGTGGAATAAACTGGTGAATGCTGTGACATCATTCGTATGTGGCTGTTTTTCATGTCTTCAGGGTGGAGGGCACGGACAGCTCTGTTTTCAACCAGTACCTGGCTTCAGAAGACAGCAGAAGAGTAGGCTTCAAGAGCAGAGGTGGTGCTTTATTTATTCAAATTATGATTTCATAAGTGACATATGTAATGGATAAATGTCTATTTTAACCACTTGCTGACCAGCCGCCGTCATTACATGGCGGCAGGTCAGCACGTTCCTGCAAATCACCATAGATGTACCTCAGCTCCTTTAAGGAGCCGTAGCAGGGGACGAGAGCCAGAATGGGGATCTGCCAATGTAAACAGATCATCATTCTGACAGGGGAGTTCGAGACAGATCTGCTGTTCCTAGTGATTAGTAACAGTGATCTGTCTCCTCCAGTCATCCCAGCCCCCATACAGTTAGTAACACTCCCAGGGAACGCACTTAACCCCTTGATCGCCCCCTAGTGTTAACCCCTTCCCTGCCAGTGACATTTATACAGTAATTAGTGGCTATTTTTAGCTGGTCCCAAAAAAGTGTCAAAAGTGTCCGATCTGTCCGCCGCAATGTCGCAGTCCTGCTAAAAATCGCAGATCACCGTCATTACTAGTAAAAAAAAATGATAAAAATGCCATAAATATATCCCCTATTTTGTAGACGCTATAATTTTTGTGGAAACCAATCCATAAACGCTTATTGCAGATTTTTTTACCAAAAACATGCAGAAGAATACATATTGGCCTAAACTGATGAAGAAATTTTTAAACATTTTGGGGATATTTATTATAGCAAAAAGTAAAAAAAATATTGTTTTTTTTTTTTTTTAAATTGCTCTTTTTTTGTTTACAGCACAAAAAATAAAAACCGCAGAGGTGATCAAATAGCACCAAAAGAGAGCTCTATTTGTGGGGAAATAAGGATGTCAATTTTGGGTACAGCGTCGCACGACTGCACAATTGTCAGTTAAAGCGACGCAGTGCCGTATAGCAAAAAATGGCCTGGTCATTAGGGGGAAAATCTTCTGCTCTGTATGTGGCTCAAATAAACTGTATTAGTAGTATCCGATTAAATTTAAATAAGGGTTCATTGAGGTCAGGTAATGGGGAAAAAATTGAATGTTTCAGATCTAATTGTATACTATTAACTAGAGCACACGCCTTTATCTATTCAGTGCAAAGCTGTTATACAGGGAATGCACAGACTGCAATTACTGAGCTCTCCTTCTGAAATATTAGCTTAATTATTATGCTAGCTGTCTTGCTGCAATACTTAGAAGAAAAGTAAAGGATAAAAGCCAATCCACAAATGCGGGTCTATATTAATTGTATTATTAGTTGTATCCAAATAAAATTGTCCCCTATTTCAGGAGTTCTAGAAGTCCCCCTTTATCAGGGCTGGAATACAGTAGGGCTGTGGACTGAATGATTGATGTATACAGCGGGGAATTCTCACAGAAGGCTAAAGAAGCATCTGTTCCATTTCTTAGTTCGGAAGGATTCGCTCATTAGTTGACTTGGATTAGGTATGCAGTTATTCAGAAAGTAACAAAATTAATGGGTCATCACAATAGCCAAGCAACCAGCATATTTAGAAGCAGGTCAGAAATGGCAGACTCCTTATTTTTTTAAAAACAAAATTACTTTAGCTTTGGACATGTGCTCCCTTACTTTAGATTATTGTTTTGTTTGCCTGAGCTGGCTGTTTGTACTGTATAAATATATATACCGTATTTATCGGTGTATAACACGCACCGGCGTATAACACGCACCCCAATTTAGGAGGGAATTTTAAGGAAAAAAAAGCTTTTAGGAGGGAAGTTGAAGGGAAAAAAAACTTACATTTAAATGCCCATCATTGCAGCCTTCTCAGTGCAGCCTTGCCCCAGTGCAGCCATGTCAGTGCAGCCTTCTCAGTGCAGCCTTGTCAGTGTAGCCTTGCCCCAGTGCAGCCTTGTCAGTGCAGCCTTGTTAGTGCAACCATCTCAGTGCAGCCATGTCAGTGCAGCCTTGTCAGTGCAGCCATGTCAGTGCAGCCTTCCCCAGTGCAGCCTTCCCCAGTGCAGCCTTGTCAGTGCAGCCTTTCCCAGTGCAGCCTTGCCCCAGTGCAGCCTTCCCCAGTGCAGCCTTCCCCAGTGCAGCCTTGTCAGTGCAGCCTTGCCCCAGTGCAGCCTTCGATCCCCTGTCCTGGGCTTCAAAATCGCCGACCGCGATTTGAAAATGGCGCCGCCGGCGCCGAAATACACAGAGCCGGTCCTCGGCTCTTTCCGGCGGCTCTCGTTCACTTTCGGCTCCACTCGTAGTCCCGAGCGGAGCTATCCGAATCTAGCCGAGTAGGTTCGGATAGCTCCGCTCGGGACTACGAGTGGAGCCGAAAGTAAACGAGAGCCACCGGAAAGAGCCGAGGACCGGCTCTGTGTATTTCGGCGCCGGCGGCGCCATTTTCAAATCGCGGTCGGCGATTTTGAAATTGTGACAGCTCGGGATCGCAGGGGATCGGCGTATAACACGCACCTGCGGCTTTCCCCTGATTTTAAGGGGAAAAAAAGTGTGTGTTATACGCCGATAAATACGGCATATATATATATATATATATATATATATATATATATATTTCCTGGACCTCCCCATGTCAGCCTACTATAGGTCAGCTCCGCTCCCTCCCTCTGACCCCTCCAGGACCACCTCTTTTCTAGCCAATAAAAGGGCGGCTGTCTGCCCACGCCAGTGTTCTTTTTCCGTCCTCGCTCCGGACGCCTTTTAAAGTTTATATATTTTTTTTTTTTCTTCTCCATCCATCCATCCTGTCGGGTTCAGCCTCTCCTGGTTCAGAAGACCCCCCCATATGGGCTGTAAATCTCCTGAGGAGGTAGGTTCCTGTGGTGCTGGGAATGTATGGTACAGTAAAAATTACTGTGTATTTCTGGCAAAGGTCACTGGCAGTATACATGACTGTATATACCTTCGTTAGGCAGGTGCTGGCACTCTCTCCTTCCATGTTTTTGTGTGTTTAGGCAGTGGTTTGGCTCGCTGGGACTTGTAGTTCACCGCCTCCACATGTACTCCTTTCAGGTAGCTCAGAATTGAGCAGGTGAGGTCAGAGGTAGGTTCCTTTTTGGGTTGCCTAGCAAACACCAGAATGCTCACTGCTGATTTGCAGCAGCCTCTGTCTTCGAGGCTGATCTCAGTCTCCAGCTGGTCAATCTGCTACTCTGCTCTACTCTGGTAAGCCTCCTTCCAGGTCTCTCATTACTTTCTGCTGTGTTACTTGTCTGTCAGCGTATTTTTATTATCCTGTACCTTCTAGGACTGGGGAATTTTGCCTGCCTGCCTAGCAGCCTTAGCACTGAAGATTTGGATGGAGAAGTTTATTTTAATTGTATTTATTTATTTTTGTTTTTAAAAAATAATATATTTATTTATTTTTTAAAAGAGAGCACATCCTCTGTGTTTTACAGAGAAAAGGGCCCACTGCGAGAAACTCCCGCAAAGAGGTTCCAAATCAGCATTCCAGCCTCAAAAGAGTAAAGAAAGGACTAGACATGACAAATCGCAGAGTCGCATGCAGGTGGATAGACGCCTGTTGTCACAGCATTCCAGATCTCCCTTGCTCTTACCTCACTTTAGTTGCTCGGACCCAAGCCAAGAGAGGTCAAGACATCAGACGGCTCAGGACAATGCTGCAAAAGCACGCCAGATTAAATCCTACATTAAGCACGCGGTCAAGGAAGGGTTAAAGAGTGTTTCAAGGAATCCTGCTCATCCTGTTGTATCTTCACCATCTGCAGATTCAGATCATGTGTTTTCAGTGCATTTTAACTCCTGAAGTCGATAACGATTCGGATCCATCTGAGGCTGAGATGGTCTCAGAATCGCATACGTTTAATTTTTGCACTGGTTCCCCCCTTGGTGGAGGCTGTTAAAGATGTGATGAAGTGGCAGGAAGAATCGTCGCCTCCAAAGAAACAGCAAAGATACTACCCGTATTTAAAGAAATCGTTACCTTCCTTCCCATTTCATTTCTGAAATTAAAAAAGTAATTGACGATGAGTGGGGGGGAGGCCTGAGAAGAAGCTCAATGTGCATAATGGAGTATCAAAGCTGTACCCCTTGGGACACTACGCCTTAGGTGGATGCTTCATTACATGTAATCGCCCACCACATTACCCTTCCGTTGCAGGATTCGGTTTCTTTTAGGGATCCTATGGATCGCAAAATAAACGCAGACCTAAAAAGGTTGTATAGTTTGGCCGCAGCAGCCTGCAGACCGGCGGTAGCACTCACTCCTGTGGCAGCAGCACTTGGGCTGGGTTCACGCCTGTGCGTTTTTTGGTGCGTTTTGCGGATTTGCACTACCGTCCATTTTTTTATGGTCTCCTATGGAACACGCTCTGTGCGTGGAGTGCATGGGTGTGAATCCGGTCTTAGAGTGTGGGTAGCGGAGCCTATGGATGGATGTTTGGATGAAAGTCTGGGAAGTGGCAGTTCTTCTCCTTTGCAGTTTTTAAGACTGCTGTAGAGTTGTGGCTGAAGTGGCTGTCGACCAGGTCAAGATGACAGCAAAGATAATGGCTCGTTCTGTCAAAGCCCGCAGAGCCTTATGGTTGAAGCATTGGTCGGCCGATAAGGCTTCTCAGCACAGTCTGTGTTCGGTTCCATTTGAAGGGAAGCTACTCTTCGGGAAGACTTAGAATCAGCAATTCAGTGGGTTCCCAGCGGCAGATCTGGCCTAATCCCGCTGTAGAGAAAAAGACACAGCAGCCCTTTCGGTTTAACAAGGGATCCAAAGAAGGATTCAGAGAGGCCAGGGCTTACAGACAGTTTTTCAGACAGTGGAGGGGAGCTGGTTCAACCTTCCAGGGACAACAAAGCTCCTGGGGCTGTGTTTCCACTGCTGCGTCCCCAAGGTCTCGCGATTTACACTGCGACTTTGCTGTGTGATTTGTGATGCAATGTCATTCGACCTGTGAAAACCATGTGAGAACAAGTTGC
Source organism: Lithobates septentrionalis (assembly GCA_037952835.1). NCBI lineage: Eukaryota > Metazoa > Chordata > Amphibia > Anura > Ranidae > Lithobates > Lithobates septentrionalis. The sequence goes on from JBBDGP010000129.1 coordinate 2,092,982, forward strand.
ACAGATGTCGGAACAAAGTAGTCCAAAAACCTTTTTTGGAGTTGCTGCGACTTAAATCACACCAATTAGAACGGGGACCATTGAAATACATGGGTTTTGACTTGTCATGCGACTTCGTATGTGTCAGGTCGTACAATAACTCGCAGTAGTGGAAACAGAGCCTAAGGCTTCAAATAAATCGTTCTGAAGCTGTCTCTGCTTAACCCACTCAAGTAGGAGCAAAACTAGCCCAATTCAGGGGGGTTTGGGCAGACAAATTACATGATGCCTGGATTGTAGCAGTCATTCGATCACGTTATCATCTCGAGTTCAGAACAAGGCCCCCTCAGACCTTGTTCATAGAAACTGGACTTCCTACAGATTTGGAAAGGAGGCAATATTTGCAAGGATATATAGGGGAGCTGTTGGCAGCAAGGGCCATCCTTCCGGTTCCAAGGCAAGAATTGGGTCAAAGAGTATGTTCCCCTCTGTTTTTGGTCCCAGAGGCTTCAGGGGGTTTCGGACTAGTTTTTGACCTCAAAGTCCTGAATTCTTACATGAAGGTTCCACCATTCAAAATGGAGTCATTGGAAATGATCGTTTCGGTTGTGGAGTCAGGAGACTGGATGGTTTCAATCGATCTGGCGGATGCGTATCTTCATGTCTCCATAGACGCATCTCACCATCGCTTTCTCAGGCCTTCCGTGGAAGGCTCTCGTTTTCATTTTTAATCTCTCCCATTCAGTCTCTGCACAACTCCGAGAACATTTTTTAAAGCTACTGTCTGCTGTCGTTGCGACAGGGAGTGCAAATATTCCATCATCTAGACGACGTGCTACTTCTGAGTCTGTCAAATGAGCTCCTTCTAGTTCATGTGAATTTCACCTGTAAAACACTAGCTCATTTCGGTTGGTTGATCACCTTTCGCAAGAGCCAGATGCATCTGACCCAAATGTTGGAGTATTTAGGAGTACAATTCAACACGGATTGGGGTCGTGTTTCTCTTCCTCCAGAGGAAGGTCCAGGAGATCCAGTCTCAGACAAAGCAGCAATGGCTAGCCCTTTTATGACGTTGAAGGAATGCATGCAGTATCTGGGGGTTTTATCAGCCACAGTTCCAGTAGTCCCGTGGGTCAGGTGACGCAGAAGGAGGTTTCAATGCAACTTTCTTCTTCAGTGGGATCATCTGCCAATTCGGATAATCTGGTCCCTGGTTTGGTGGTCAGTGGCTCGCAAACTTTCCCGCGGAGTTCCGTTGAAGGCCTCAGAACCAATAGTGGTGTTGACCAATGCCAGTCTGGCAGGCTGCGGCGCGCACTGTCTGGGACAGCAGGTTCAATGCCAATGGAACCTTTGTGGGCAGAAGAGTTCAAATCTCCTGGGATTGGATGCTGTCAGATGGGCTCTTAGCGTTCCAACCTATGTTGTGAGGTCAAGCTGTCAAGATTCTTTTGGACAACAAAACTACGGTGGCTTATGTGTCATCAAGGGGGCACAAGAAGTCACGCTCTCCTTCAGGTGGCATGTCAATCTTCCTATGCACAGAGAAGAATCTCGGCTCTCTTATAGCATCTTAACTCTCAGGGCCTGGCAATGTTTTAGCAGATCGCTTGAGTCGAGGCTTTGGGGATCACAACAAATGGGGCCTCAACCCCAAGTACCTACGCAAGATCTTCAGGGTCTGGGGGACGCCTTCGATAGATCTTATGGCATTGGAGAATTGTCAACTGCCTTGCTTCTTCTCCCGGACCTCACATCCACAGGCATTGGGTCAGGGTGCTCTGTCCAGGTCTTGGAACTTCCCCTTGGTGTATGTGTTCCCGCCGCTTCCATTGGCTCAAAATCCTGCTGAAGTTTCAGAGAGAAAGGGTCACAGCAATAGTAGTCCTACCTTACTCGCTCAGGGAGCTGTGGTTCCCTGTGGCTTGGAAGATAAAGTTGGGCTCCCCAATCCCTCTGCCTCCTTGTCAAAATCTCCTTCTGCAGAGTGGGGCCTGACACCCGAACTGCAGGAGGATAAAAATAATGACATTATTACAGGCTCGTCAGAACGAATGTAACCTATCACCGGATTTGGAATACGGAAAGGGGTTGGGACCTTGGATCTCCTTCAGTAGCTAACATTTTGGAGTTTCTGCAGAGTAGTCTCCAAGGGTTAGCTTATAATTCCCTGAAGGGTCAAATCCCTGCCTTGTCGGCTATTTCATGTACAAGATATGCTCTAGATCCGTTGGTGATCTGATTTATTTTTTTTGGGGCAGCCTTAGAAATCAGACCTCCATTAAAATCGTTTTTTCCAAAAGAGGACTTAACACTAGTCTTGGGAACATTGCTGGTTCCTCCGTTTGATCAAGCTTTCTCTTGTTCATTATTTCTTTTAACAGTTTTTTGTTTTTGTTTCTTACTAGCCGTGGCCTTGGCCAGAAGAGACTCCAAGTTATGCACCTTCTCATCTAAAGAACCATATTGTTTGGTGCTCCCAGACAAGATAGTCCTTAGGCCGATACCAAGCTTTCTATCCAAGGTGGCCACATAATTTCGTATGAACTGGGTGGTCATTCTCCCAGCCTTACCGGCGGATACAGCTGATGATGAGTGGAGTAGGTTAGACCTGGTCTCTGTGGTTTCAACCTACCTGAAATGGACTAAAAGCTTTGGAAAACAAGATCAGCTGTAGGTTTTCCCAATGGGGCCTAAAAAGGGTATGCCAGCAACATCCAGAGTTGTGTCTTCCTGGTTTGTCAAGACGATGCATATTGCATACAAAACGCTGGGCCTTCCCCCTCCTTCAGAGATCAAAGCACATTTGACGAGGGGTATGGCAGCATCCTGGGCATATGCGAAGGTCACCCCTGAGGTAGTTTGCAGAGCAGCAAGCTAGAGCGCGCCCAACACCTTTTTATTAGGCATTACAGGCTTAATATGGCTTGTCCGCCTAAGGAAACATTTGGCTCTACGGTTATTACGGCGGTTGTTGCCCATTTAAAATTTTGGGTAGGATTGCATTGAGGGTTTGGCTTATTTTTTATTTTTTGTCTTCCCTTCCTTCTTAATATTGCTTGGTACATCCCATAGTAGGCTGACATGGGGAGGTCCAGGAATAAGGAAAATTGTTTTCCATACTTGCTATAATATTCCTTTCCTGGATCCTCCCCATGTCAGCCGGAGGATTCCCACCCAGTTTATCCGTCGCGAGGTGGAGTTTTTTTGAACACTGGTGTGGGCAGACAGCCGCCCTTTTATGGGCTAGAAAAGAGGTGGTCCTGGAGGGGTCAGAAGGGGCGGAGCTGACCCATAGTAGGCTGACATGGGGAGGATCCAGGAAAGGAAAATTACGGTAAGTATGGATAACAATTTTCCTTAATATATATAGTGGGGAGTAGAGGGAGTCGGATCCAAATACAGTGGGGACGGAAAGTATTCAGACCCACTTAAATTTTTCACTCTTTGTTATATTGCAGCCATTTGCTAAAATCATTTAAGTTCATATTTTTTTCCTCAATGTACACACAGCACCCCATATTGACAGAAAAACACAGAATTGTTGACATTTTTGCAGATTTATTAAAAAAGAAAAACTCAAATATCACACGGTCCTAAGTATTCAGACCCTTTGCTCAGTATTTAGTAGAAGCACCCTTTTGATCTAATACAGCCATGAGTCTTTTTGGGAAAGATGCAACAAGTTTTTCACACCTGGATTTGGGGATCCTCTGCCATTCCTACTTGCAGATCCTCTCCTGTTCTGTCAGGTTGGAAGGTAAACATTGGTGGACAGCCATTTTTAGGTCTCTCCAGAGATGCTCAATTGGGTTTAAGTCAGGGCTCTGGCTGGGCCATTCAAGAACAGTCACGGAGTTGTTGTGAAGCCACTCCTTCGTTATTTTAGCTGTGTGCTTAGGGTCATTGTCTTGTTGGAAGGTAAAACTTTGGCCCAGTCTGAGGTCCTGAGCACTCTGGAGAAGGTTTTCGTCCAGGATATCCCTGTACTTGGCCGCATTCATCTTTCCCTCGATTGCAACCATTCGTCGTGTCCCTGCAGCTGAAAAACACCCCCACAGCATGATGCTGCCACCACCATGCTTCACTGTTGGGACTGTATTGGACAGGTGATGAGCAGTGCCTGGTTTTCTCCACACATACCGCTTAGAATTAAGGCCAAAAAGTTCTATCTTGGTCTCATCAGACCAAAGAATCTTATTTGTCACCATTTTGGAGTCCTTCAGGTGTTTTTTAGCAAACTCCATGCGGGCTTTCATGTGTCTTGCACTGAGGAGAGGCTTCCGTCGGGCCACTCTGCCATAAAGCCCCGACTGGTGGAGGGCTGCAGTGATGGTTGACTTTCTACAACTTTCTCCCATCTCCCGACTGCATCTCTGGAGCTCAGCCACAGTGATCTTTGGGTTCTTCTTTACCTCTCTCACCAAGGCTCTTCTCCCCCGATAGCTCAGTTTGGCCGGACGGCCAGCTCTAGGAAGGGTTCTGGTCATCCCAAACATCTTACATTTAAGAATTATGGAGGTCACTGTGCTCTTAGGAACCTTAAGTGCAGCAGAAATTTTTTTGTAACCTTGGTCAGATCTGTGCCTTGCCACAATTCTTTCTCTGAGCTCTTCAGGCAGTTCTTTTGACCTCATGATTCTCATTTGCTCTGACATGCACTGTGAGCTGTAAGGTCTTATATAGACAGGTGTGTGGCTTTCCTAATCAAGTCCAATCAGTATAATCAAACACAGCTGGGATCAAATGAAGGTGTAGAACCATCTCAAGGATGATCAGAAGAAATGGACAGCACCTGAGTTAAATATATGAGTGTCACAGCAAAAAGGTCTGAATACTTAGGACCATGTGATATTTCAGTTTTTCTTTTTTAATAAATCTGCAAAAATGTCAACAATTCTGTGTTCTTCTGTCAATATGGGGTGCTGTATGTACATTAATGAGGAAAAAAATATGAACTTAAATGATTTTAGCAAATGGCTTCAATATAACAGAGTGAAAGAAATTAAGGGGATCTGAATACTATATATAATATATTGTATACAGTATCTCACAGAAGTGAATACACCCCTCATATTTTTGTAAATATTTTATTATCTTTTCATGTGACAACACTGAAGACCCTGTGTGTTGAGTTATTTTGAGGGGACAGCAAATTTACACTGTTATACACACTGTACATGCACTACTTTACATTGTAGCAAAGTGTCATTTCTTCAGTGTTGCCACATGAAAAGATGTAATAAAATATTTACAAAAGTGTGAGGGCATACTCACTTTTGTAAGATTGTGTGTGTGTGTGTGTGTGTGTGTGTGTATATATGTATATGTGTGTGTGTGTGTGTGTGTGTGTGTATATATATATATATATATATATATATATATATATATATAATCTATATCTCTATCTATCGATATAGGTAGTCTGGTCATACCATGATGATAGGTACTATTAGGCATAAATTTTGACACCTAAAGACAGTACTTTGAATTATTTTAAATAGTGTCACATTATATATCATATTTTGTAAACCAAACACTGCACATTCTGAATGGGATGAGGTTATGGTTATTAAAACTTTTTGCTAGTAGTATAAAATGGAAATATATTTAAAAATATACGTTCCCTTCAAGCCACCTCAGTTTGAAATTTAGCGCTTGCAATGTGCAGATCACTTTGTTGTAACTTTGTTTCTGATTACCTGCTTTAATCAAGAGCCGTTTTTCCAGGTAGCCAAAAAGAGAAATATCAGCCCTCACAGAATCCCTAATAAGACTGCAGAAAAATAAGAGACAAAAAGAGAACAACCCTCCAGAGAATTATGCTGTGAGATTAAACCTGTGCTACTATAAAACACATTTCAATATCTCCTGCCTGTCACAGCTTCATGTGTTGATAGTCTTTTGGATTTCAGACAAGCTCTTATTTCCCTCAGGTAGAATACTAATATAAATAAATGATAGGAAATTATCAAACCAATGAGACAAGTGGGCCTGTAGGATAAAGAGCAGGATTAATAAATTGAGACATGCAATATATTAGGACGGTAATCTGCCCACCCATTGTTCAATACTGCACAATCTATAGCCTATATAACTCAATAATGTGACATTTCTGTGATATAGCAACTAAATGCAGGTAATTCTTATAGTAGAAGCCTCAGCTGTGTAATAATTTACAGCAGTAATATTAGTAAATGCCCAAAGGGTTTTGTTTATGTAATGTTTTATGACTGTTGATGTATTTTGCTGTCAGTTAATGCCATTCTTGCTCGCCTCCTGGCATGGGTACTTCAGATCAGCAACCCTCTTTTAGACAAAAAGACCAATGATGAGATGCATCAGTAGTCATAAAAGTTTAATTTCATCTGCTTCAGGCAACCTAATATAATAGAATCTGCATAGTTGGTTATTGTGATACAACCTGACAGGTAAATAGTTAATCTACAGAAGATCCCTTTGTTCTCCTGTAATAGTTGTATCCTGGGCTGTATCCAGGGACCACAGTGTAAGGCTTACTGAGAAGCTTGCTATAACCCTTTCACCCCCCGTACCACTCCACATTATTTTTATTTATCTTTTCTCCCCTACGTCAAATCTTACTCCCCTACGTCAAATCTTTTCTCTCTATGTAGAATAATCTTGGACTAATAGAGTTAAGGTTAGGCACATTCGACCACAGGTTTGATGGACACAGATTGTTGTTGTCATCATCATGTCGAATCTCCTATCTATAGCGAACTGCTGTAGCAACAAAAATGAAAATAAAGCATTTGTTTATGTCGGATCTTTCGTTTTTTCGGATTCTGCACTTTCGTTATCGTTTGTTAAAACGATAACGAAAATACCTGAAATTCGGACGAAAACGAATGCACATGTCTAATGTTTCATATTCCTATTTCTGGCCTCAAATATCTGTGTACTAAGTATACCTTTTGTTTCATTCTCATAGAGGAGAAAAGACTCAGGACATCTGAAGACACCAGGAACCCCCCACCTCCTGAAGAAGGGGAACAGAGGACAACACAACCTCAGCATGTGGAGGAAGGAGAGGTGGTTGAAATTGTCACCACAACAGGCGAGTGTCTGACACCACAGATTCAGGTAATACATGTATGCTTGCATATTTATAATACATGGTGTGTATTTTTTCTTTTAGGTGATGTGCATGTTGTGGAAGAACAATCTCCTCATTTCACCAGTGACAGTGCACAAAGGCTAATCCAGGACATAATGTTTTGTATTCAGGATTTAGACATCATCAAGCAAGAAACAAATGAGGTTGAACAAAAAATGAAAAACTTGATTGATGTACTAGGAAGTATCTAAATAACCACAAAATGACACAATTTTTTGGACCAATTTTTAGCCATTTTTGATGCATTTTAAAAGCCAAATTTTGAAGATGCACACAGTGTGTCAACATGTGCTATCTGCCATCAGATAGCGTTTTGTGGGTGCAACCCCCTCCTCCCAACTAAAGTAGGTGAGAGGAAGTGGTTGCACCCCCAAAACACGTCCATTGATCCCCCATGATGGGAGATAGAACATGTTGACATTAGGCATGGGATCAGGAGGGAAATCCCCAGTTTGACTCCCAACTTGTGTGCATCTTCAAAATTTGGCTTTTACAGGGGTGGCATCACCCCATCTGATGAAGGCAAGATCAACACATTTTTGACACTATAATGTCTGATATTGAAAAACATGGGGTGGGTGCAGCGCTAGTGATATATGTGAAGATTGCAAAAAGAATTTACTTAAATTTACAGTGCATTCCAAATATTGAGAAATGGTGAAAAATATTGGAAAACTAAAGCAGAGTCTCAATGGCTGAAATTGCAAAGCATTAATATATGTGAAATATAAAAAGCTTATGGATGCAATATTAAACTCTAAAAATGACAAACGATTCAATATAAATATTATGATGTCAGAAATAAAGTAGGATTCACAAAGGGTGGTGAATAATCAATGATCTATAAAATTATACAATAAATAATAATGAGAAACCATAAGTTAAAAATCAAAAAAATCTGTGACATTATTCATTAAGTGAATCAATAGAGTCCCAAAATATTCAAAAAGAATCCATGCAAGTGAAGAAATTTGATGATGACACAAAGCCGTGAAGAGATGAGGAATCCTTCCTCCAAACAAGCTTTTCACCCAAGGTGAATATGTAGTCTCCTTACCAGACAAAATGACCACCCCAGCGGTCTCATCAAGCATAGGGAATTTGGTCTCCCAAAAACCTGTGTGGGCGTCCCAACCTGCTGGATCCTTAGCACTCAGGGACATAAAAAAATTGCGCCCATGGTGAAGTATGTAAAAGGATGTTTATTAAACTCCAAAGGAATTGCACTTACAAATTGAAGCTCATATGTGCACGGTGTGTTATTACAACAGGATTGCAGCATCATCTCAGGCTTCCTCTGCCTGCCGCTCGCTAAACCATGTTCTCCGAAGAGACAAAAAAACGATGACGTAGGGGTCACAATCCCACCCTATGCGTTTCGTCACAATAGGACGTCGTCGGGGGATTGGCTGTTGAGACCCTGTCATCACGCACGTCATATAAATAGTACGGTGGCGCCATCTTAACTTAGGGCCGCTATGATTATGGTAATAGGGCGTGTGAGCCATCACCATTTTAGCTAATGGCAAGCTAATTTAAATAGAACAAAACGAGGAAGCGATAAGTAATTGCGCCATCTAGTGGCGAAATATAATATTAAAAAACATATACTAAAGCCACGGTCCCAGCGAGCAACAAGGAGGGAAGCCGAGACAGACGTGAATGTTAACATATTAGTAGAATATACACATGTAAATAATGTTACAGATACATATGCAAAACTTCTATGTCCACAATAGTAATATTTAAACTATAAGCAATCTAAATGAAATAAGTATCAAAGATTTAATAAAAAAACTTATATAAAACCATAAAAATATTATATAATTAAAATAGGATGATAAGATTCAAATAAATGTATGCATTATTAATAAAGCAATTATATCCCAATCAACGTTTAGGCCAAACGGTACATAAGATTTTATATTAAAGATCCATTTTGTTTCAAGTCTGGAGATTGATCTCACCTTATTAATACCTCTCCAATCTGGTTTGATCTTATCAAAGTGTCCCTTTTTGTCGTGGTATTTGACATAATGCCTAGAAAGGTTATGTTTAGTGAAACCACGTTTAATATTTCCTACATGCTCATCTAGACACACCTGTAAAGCTCTTTTAGTGCGTCCAATGTATTGTTTAGAGCAAGGACATTGAATAAGGTATACCACACACTCAGTAGAACATGTGATAAAGGTCTCTATATTGTAGGATCTATTTGTTTGAGTAGATGGAAAATTTTCACATTTACCTCCTCTGGAAGAATTGATTAGACAGGTATTGCATTTTCTACACGGGAAAAAGCCATATTATAGAAAAATTATATTGTTTTCGGAGGATCAATAACATTAGGAGCAATTGTATGACGCAGAGAGGGAGCACCTCTATAGATGATAACTGGTCGATCAGGAATAACCGGACCGAGTATTTTATCATTTTTTTAATATGTTCCAATGTTTATTGAAAATTTTTTTGACTGAAAAGTGTTGTTTGGAATACCTAGTGATCATAGAAAAACTGAATTTATTATCAAATATTGGATTGGCTCTACCAGGGCCATTTAAAATTAGATCCCTATCCAGATCACCAACGATTTTAATTGTCTCATCAATTTTCTTTATAATCTTTTTCCAAAAATCTGGATTTCAAAACCAAAGCTTGTTGAAAATAGTCTAAAACAGAGGTGCAGTTACGCCTAATCCTCTGGAATTGTCCTTTAGGGACCGCATTAAGCCATGTTGGATGATGGCAGCTTGTTAAAGGTATGAAGGCATTGCGATCTGTTTCCTTAAAATGAGTGGTGGTAATCAAATTTCCATCTTTCACAATGATGTTAAGATCAAGGAAATGGATCTGTGATTCACTCATCTCATACTGCAAGGAAATTCCCCTATCATTAGTATTGAGTCTAGCGAAAAAGGCCTTGAGTGAGGGTCTATCGCCCTCCCATAGGAGAAGTACATCATCGATGTACCTTCTCCAGAGGTGTAGCTCACTCGGAGGATCAGCGTCGATAACTTCCCTTTCCCAATAAGCCATTAATAGGTTAGCCAAGCTCGGAGCGAACTTGGCTCCCATGGCTATGCCACGAGTCTGTAGGAAAAATTGTCCTCCAAACCAAAAATAATTATGGCTGGTAGAAAAAATTAAAAGATTGATGATGAAATCTTTTTGTATAGATGTTAAAGTATAATCCTGATCCAAATAGAATTTCACAGCTTCCAAGCCATGCTGATGTGATATGATGGTATATAAAGAAGCAACATCAGGGGTTGCCAAAATGCAACCATCCTTCCATTCAAAATCAGCCAGTAGTTTAATAACCTGGGTGGTATCCTTTAAGTATGACGGAGTTGTTACAACCAACGGCTGGAGAAATTCATCTACATACTTCCCTATTCTAGCTGTCACAGAATCTAAACCACTGATAATAGGGCGACCAGGTGGATTTGATAGGTTCTTGTGAATTTTTGGTAAGTAATACATAACTGGTACCCTCGGAGCGGAGGGCACCAGATATGCTTTTTCTTTCTTATTGACAATACCTAACTGAAAACCATCATCAACTATGGACAAAAGCTCTCTCTTATACTTAACAGTGGGCTTTGAGGCCAGTCCATCTGAAAGTTGAACAGAGGTCAGATTGAAAACACCACTTATATTTATTTTTTTTTCTTTTCTTTGGACCTGACCCTCCTGCCCCCTCTGACGCCTCTCTTTCTTCGTACCCCCTTTTGGGTCTCTCCTGGGAAAAAAAAGTGGAGATTCAATTCTCCCAAAATCAACAGGGGAGTCGAATAGATCTTGTCTATGGCTTGGTGGATAATCAGCAAATTGATTGGGATGTCTGGTAATAACGGGTTCTGCCTCATAATTATCCTGTTGATAGGAAAATGTGGCATATCTGTTTTGAAGGGGGATTCGATTATCTCTAGGGGTCTGTCTATTAAAATTCACCCCACATTGGGTAGAATAGTCTGATATTGCCTTCAGTTTTTCAATTTTGAACTTTGTAAGTTCCTGATTTGTGTATGTTCTGAAACATGCCTGTTTATGTACAAAAAATAAAAAAAATACATGTGTACGGAGTAAAAGGTTTTATACTCAACAATGGGTGGCTTCTTCTTTCAATGCTCACTACCAGTTTTTGTATTAAGTTGGTGTTTACAGTGACAATGGGGGTTATTTAATAATGGAAAAAACACTTGGCACTACAAGTGCACTAGGAGAACCTAGGAGACAGCTAAAAGAAACGCAGTAAATCAAAATCAAGATTTTATCAGATAAAATAGAAAATATTTACAAATTTGCTAGCATAGCAATGGCCCCCCTACCCGTAAAATAATCTACATATTTTTGACGCACTTCACGGGCGATTTGGGGGGGCAAGCCAGGACGGCCAGTTTCCAGGGCTGTCGTTTTATTTTCTGGAAGTCCGGCCTCAGGCCCAACTGAGGCAACATAATTAGGAGCATTTCTCTTTAAAAAGTTGTGAAGTATGCAGCATGCTAGAACTATGTGATTCAGTTTGTACTCTGCCATATTAATAGCTGTAAGAAATAGGCAGAACCGGCTGGCCATTATCCCAAAGGCTTTCTCCACGACTCTTCTGGCTCTGGCCAGCCAGTATTTAAAAACCCTCTTCTCCGGGGTGAGGGTCCTCTGGGGGAATGGCCTCATCAGGTAATCACCCAGACCAAATGCTTCATCAGCGATAAAAACAAATGGGAGTCCTTCAAAGTTCTCTTCCGCAGGTGGCAATCCCAAGCCACCACTCTGGAGTAGGAATGAGCTTCGTGTTCGAGTCGAACCCATGTTCGACTCGAACATCGGCTGTTCGGTCGTTCGCCGAATTGCGAACAATATGGGGCGTTCGCGCCAAATTCGTGTGGCGCGTCACGGCCCATAATTCACTGCGGCATCGCAGTGCATTGCTGGCTGATGATTGGCCAAGCATGCACTATGACCCGCATGCTTGGCCAATCACAGCGCCGCCTGAACAGAGAGCCATAATTGGCCAAAGCCAAGGAGGCTTTGGCCAATTATGGCTCAGGGGATTTAGTACACGCCCCACACTATATAAGGCCGCCTGCACGGCGGCCCTGTGCAGTGTGTTCCGGTGTGCTGAGAGAGAGAGAGAGAGAGAGAGACAGTGTCATTTCATTTGAGTTAGCTAGATTAGGCAGGGCAATCAGTCAGTTAGCTGCACTTACAGTGTATTGTGTATATATATGCATCCCAGGTGTTGCATATATATATATACATATACATTGTATTCAGTTTAGCTAGATCCATTCCTGTTATCTTCCTACTGACAGGCAGGCTTGTCTTGTTACAGTATTTACAGCTACCTGAAGAAAATTACTGGTGTTCTTTTGATCCTATTAGTACCACAGTCAGGCAGCTAGACTATTTACAGTTAGTGCAGTGCGTCCTGCTCACAGTGTTCAGCTAAACCTACAAGTTAGTGGGGTGCGTCCACCTCACAGTGTTCAGCTAAACCTACAAGCTAGTGGGGTGCGTCCTGCTCACAGTGTTCAGCTAGATCCGTTCCTGTTATCTTCTTACTGACAGGCAGGCTTGTCTTGTTACAGTAAATACAGCTACCTGAAGAAAATTGCTGGTGTTCTTTTGATCCTATTAGTACCACAGTCAGGCAGCTAGACTATTTACAGTTAGTGCAGTGCGTCCTGCTCACAGTGTTCAGCTAAATCCGTTCCTGTTATCTTCCTACTGACAGGCAGGCTTGTCTTGTTACAGTATTTACAGCTACCTGAAGAAAATTACTGGTGTTCTTTTGATCCTATTAGTACCACAGTCAGGCAGCTAGACTATTTACAGTTAGTGCAGTGCGTCCTGCTCACAGTGTTCAGCTAGATCCGTTCCTGTTATCTTCTTACTGACAGGCAGGCTTGTTTTGTTACAGTATATAAAGCTACCTGAAGAAAATTACTGGTGTTCTTTTGATCCTATTAGTACCACAGTCAGGCAGCTAGACTATTTACAGTTAGTGCAGTGCGTCCTGCTCAGTGTTCAGCTAAACCTACAAGTTAGTGGGGTGCGTCCACCTCACAGTGTTCAGCTAAAGCTACCTGTAGAAGGTTGGTGGTGTTCTCATACTACAGGCAGGCAGTTGATTTTGCTAGCTGCAGTATCAGTACATATATATATATATATATCCCAGCTTAGTGCAGCTACAGGCCATTAGTATGTCTGGAAGGCCAAGAAGGTGAGGCAGACAGTCACAAGCCAATAAGAGAGGGCAAGCAGGCTCTGTGTCTAATGCTGGTCGTGGAGACGGTGCATCCTCATCAGCACGTGGCCATGGGACACGCTTGGCCTTTTTTTCGGCAGCTGGCCGTGTTGAGCCGCAACATGCGGAAGACTTGGTCGAGTGGATGACCAAGCCGTCCTCATCCTCCTCATCCTCTCTCACCCATGCCCAGGGTACTTTGTCTGGCAAAGCAGCGGCCTCTTCCCTCGGCTCAATGTCATCAGTGACTCCTTCCCTAGCCCCACCATGTCCTCCTGAGGAGTCCCTCAAACTGTTTGACTACAGTGTTGATACTGATACTGATACTGAGCTCGATGAAGGCAGTAACATGAGCACGGACAGAGGGGGTGCCCAAGAAGGACAGCAATCTGGCAGTCATGCTCCCCCTGCTGCAGCATACTGCCAGGTTTGCTCCAGTGATGAGGAGGGAGGGGATAATGAGGTCACTGACTCAACATGGGTGCCTGATAGGAGAGAGGAGGAGGAGGAGGAGGCGGCACATCACCAACGAGGCAGCATGCCCTCCAGGGAACAGCACATTGACTGCATCACACCCCACAGCTCCACATGTGCAGGGCGCTGCAGTCTCTGCGCGTTATTCAAAAAGTTCTTTGGTGTGGGCCTTTTTTGAGACGAGTGCATCAGATCGCACCGCTGCTATTTGCAACATATGTCTCAAGCGTATCTCGCATGGCCAAAACATCTCCCGCTTGGGTACCACATGCTTGACTATGTTGACCTGCCATGCAGTTCGTTGGCAAGCGTATCTAAAAGACCCACACCAAAGAACAAAGAGGACCTCTCCTTGCTCCTCATCAGCTGAGATTTCCAACCCCACTAGACCTTCAATCCTCTCTGAGACCTGCACTGAGAGGAATGAAGGTGTAGAATTAGGTGTGTCACAGCCAAGTACTTGTGGGCAATCTGCTTTTGGTACACCGACGTCAGATTGTACCAGGCAAATTTCCCTGCCCCAGCTGCTGCACCGCCGAAAGAAGTTTGCTCCCAGCCATCCACATGCCCAGCGGTTGAATGCTAGCATGGCAAAATTGCTAGCACTTCAACTGCTGCCTTTTCAGTTGGTAGACTCTGCCCCCTTCCGTGAGTTTGTGGAATGTGCGGTTCCTCAGTGGCATGTACCCAAACGCCACTTTTTCTCACGGAAGGCGATTCCGGCTCTCTACCGGCATGTGGAAGGCAATGTCCATGCCTCGCTGGACAGGGCGGTCAGCGGTAAGGTGCATGTTACCACTGACTCATGGTCCAGCAGGCATGGACAGGGACGTTACCTAAGTTTCACGGCGCATTGGGTGACTGCTGGCAGCTGGGAAGGATGCAGGACAAGGTGCAGTAGTGTTGGAGGTTGTTCCGCCACCACGCCTCCAAAATGCTAATGATTGTGACACACCTCTCTCCTCCACCCCCTCCTCTTCTTCTTCCTCCATAGCCTCTTCCTGTGCTTTGTCCTCAGAACCAGCGGTGCTCCGTAGCCGTTCAAGGGGCTACGCAAGTACGCAGGCCAAAAGATGCCATGCGGTGCTTGAGCTGGTGTGCTTGGGGGACAGGAGCCACACTGGGGCAGAGGTTCTGTCAGCTCTGCAGGGGCAGGTTCAGAGGTGGTTGATGCCACGCCAACTTAAGGCAGGAATGGTGGTTTGCGACAATGGCACCAACCTCCTCTCTGCCCTCCGACAGGGACAAATGACCCATGTGCCCTGTTTGGCTCACGTCCTTAACTTGGTGGTGCAGCGGTTCTTGGGCAGGTACCCGGGCTTACAGGATGTCCTGAGGCAGGCCAGGAAAGTCTGTGTGCATTTCCGCCGGTCATATAATGCCAGTGCTCGGCTGACGGACCTCCAAAAGGAGTTTAACCTGCCCAAGAACCGCCTAATCTGTGACATGCCCACCAGGTGGAACTCAACGTTGGCCATGCTGCAGCGGCTGCACATGCAGCAGAGGGCCATCAATGAGTACCTGTGCGACTATGGCACCAGGACAGGGTCAGGGGAGCTTGTTTTTTTTTTTCCCCACGCCAGTGGGCCATGATCAGGGATGCATGCACTGTCCTGCCAACATTTGAGGAGGCCACGAGGATGGTGAGCAGTGACAGTGCATGCATCAATGACACTGTCCCCCTTGTCCACATGTTGGAGCACACGCTGCGTGGAATAATGGACAGGGCACTTGAGGCAGAACAGAGGCAGGAAGAGGAGGACTTCCTTAGCTCTCAAGGCCCCCTTTATCCAGACAGTGTTCCTGCGTGCCCGCCGATCACACAGGAAGAGGACGAGGAGGAGGAGGAGGAGAAGGAGGAGGAAGATTGTGTCAGTATGGAGGTGGAGCCTGGCACTCAGCATCAGCAGCAGTCTTTAAGGGATCAGTCCCAAGAAACACATGGACTTGTACGTAGCTGGGAGGAGGTGGCTGCGGACCATGTCGTCCTTAGTGACCCAGAGGACTCCGGACCGAATGCCTCAGCAAACCTGCATGGCCTCCCTGATCCTGCAAAACCTGCGTAAGGATCCTCGTATTCGTGATATCAAGGAGAAGGACCAATACTGGCTGGCAACCCTCCTTGATCCACGTTACAAGGGTAAGGTTGCGGACCTTATCTTGCCATCGCAGAGGGAGCAGAGGATGAAACATCTTCGGGAGGCCTTGCAGAAAGGTCTGTGCAACGCGTTCCCAGAGACTGGGAGGTTACAAACTCCTGTTTCTGGACAACTTGTTGCTGAGGCTTCGGTCAGTCAAAGAAGGAGTGGTGGAGAAGGTGGCCGTCTGACCGATGCGTTCAGACAGTTTTTTGGTCCGCAGCCCCAAGGTATGATCGGTTCCAGCAACCATCGCCAGCGTCTGTTTTACATGGTGCAGGAATACCTAGGGGCAAGATCAGACTTGGACACCTTTCCCACCGAAAATCCTCTGGGTTACTGGGTCTTGAGGATGGATCACTGGCCAGAGCTTGCACAGTATGCAATTGAGCTACTGGCCTGTCCTGCATCCAGTGTTCTTTCGGAACGCACATTCAGTGCTGCTGGAGGCGTGGTAACCGATCACAGGGTGCGTCTGTCCACCGACTCGGTCGATCGACTGACCTTCATAAAAATGAATCAGTCTTGGATCACCACCAGCTACCAAGCACCTGATGCTGATGTAACCGAATAATTTTTTTTGAAATCTCAGATCCCTTCAAAGACTGCCTATGCTGATGCTGAGTGACTATCCCTGAGTAATTATCCTCTTCCTCAATCATCACGCTGATAGCTTGTAAGAACATTTTTGGTTCTGGGCGCCACCACCAGTGCCTAAGGCACAATTTTTCTGCCCCTGTTTAACAGGGGCGTGTAATTACAATTTTTGATGCAATACTTTGCAGCAGGGCTCGTTCCTGTGTTCCAACTAGAGTGTCTGTGAGGGGTTGCAGTGTTGTGGCACCAGCACCAGTGCCTAAGGCCTAATTTTTCAGCTCCTGTTTAACAGGGGCATGTAATTACAATTCTTGATCTAATATTTCACAGCAGGGCCCTGTGAGGGCTTACAGTGTTGTGGCCACAACAACACCTAAGGCCCAAATTTCTGCTGAGTATATAGGGCAGGACCCTACTTTCAAATATCTAACTTACAAACGACTCCTACTTGCAAACGGAAGGAGACAACAGGAAGTGAGATTAAATCTACCCCTAGGAAGGGAAATTCTCTCCTGTAAGAGTTAATATGGGAAAAGCATTTCTCCTTTCCACTGATGCTTTCCAATCCTTGTTCCACAAAAAACCCCAAATTTTCAAAAAACATTTTTCATTGGGACAAGAAGTGAGGTGAAATCTTCTGAAGAGGAGGAAAGACAGCAAAACAAATGTCACAGGGGTGATAACCCTTCCCTATGTTTTCCAAAAAGCTTAAAAAAGATTTTTTGGCTGGAGCTAAACACGTTAAAAATGTACCCGTTCAAAATTACAAACAGATTCTACTTAACAACAAACCTACAGTCCCTGTCTTGTTTGCACCGCCTGTATACTGCTGTTCAGAGTATATAGGGCCTGGTGGCCCCACACCTTTCCTTATTTTAATTTGGGTGCGGGGTTCCCCTTAATATCCATACAAGACCCAAAGGGCCTGGTAATGGACTGGGGGGTACCCATGCCGTTTGTCTCACTGATTTTCATCCATATTGCCAGGACCCGACATTACATTAAACCCGCAAGCAGTTTTAAATGAGATTTTTTCCTTTAAAAATGACATTAGGTGCAGGGACTGTTCTAAACACGGGAAACACGCGCCACTTTACAGGCATACTATAGACACCCCCCAGGTACGATATTTAAAGGAATATTTCACTTTTTTTTTTTTTTACTTTAAGCATCATTAAAATCACTGCTCCCGAAAAAACTGCCGTTTTTAAAAGTTTTTTTTGCATTGCTACATGTCCCCTAGGGTAGGACCCGGGTCCCCAAACCCTTTTTAGGACAATACCATGCAAATTAGCCTTTAAAATGAGCACTTTTGATTTTGAACGTTCGAGTCCCATAGACGTCAATGGGGTTCTAACGTTCGTGCGAACTTTCGGTCCGTTCGCAGGTTCTGGTGCGAACCGAACCGGGGGGGTGTTCGGCTCATCCCTACTCTGGAGATGTCGGTAGAACTTGGTCTGGGCAAAGACTCCAGCATCCGACATCCGGCCATTCTTCCCCACGTCCACATAGAGAAACTCGTATGTTGCCGACACCACAGCCATCAACACAATACTATTGAAACCCTTGTAATTAAAATAGCATGACCCCGAGTGGGGTGGTGGGGCGATGTGGACCCATCGATTGCCCCTCCGCAGTTAGGAAAATCCCAACGCTGAGCAAATTGAGAAGCCACAGTCTGCCATTCCTGTGGCGTTGAAGGAAACTGTGGAGTCAAAAAAAAAAAAAAATATTAGTACTTTTGCACATAACATTGCAAGCAGATTAGACACAAACCTTCTTGGCCAACATCAGTATAAACATTTATTTTAAGGAGTATTTAAAGACAAAAATTTAAGGTCCACTTATCAGATTCCTCACCCCCTCTGATGGCCCATTGTAAAAAATGTAAGGGGGGGAGGGTTATAAATGAGTTTTGGACCCCAAAAAAAAGCTTCCTGCACTTTGCCTGAATTTAAGGACAACAATAACATTTGGACACATTTTAGGGGGTGTTTAGGGTAAAGCACTACAATGGAGCTGACAAAATACATTAAGTGACTAGGCTGGGTGTATATGGGCCCAGGATAGCATGCTGGGGAGGTTAGTGAAGGCAATTATGCATGAAGGACAAAAAAGGAGCATTAAAAGCTTATAGCATGCATGGGCACAAAGGGGACATTTATTTTTATTTAATTATTGCATCTGAGCAGAAAAACACTGAGAAACTAGCTAAAACACTCAAAAACCTGTGAATCAAGTGTTTCCATGCATTTCTATAGAACAAGAAACGCTCCAGAACTTTTTTGAGCTTCAGGCGCTTGACTTCAAGTAACTTGTAGTGGAGATGTGAACTATCTCCATAGAGAATAATAGATTTTTTCTCCTCCAGCATTTTGGAGCTTTGAGCTTCAAGCTACAAAATGCTGAGGTGTGAACGGGGCCTTAGACTAGAGATGCAATTTTGTTTCACATTGCAATCAGATTCACAGCAGTGTTAAAACAGAAGTATGGGGGCGTGGCTAGCCAACTACGTGGATGGCAGCACACTGAAAGAGCTCAGTTTCATCCCGGGCCTTAAAGGGGATCTACAGCGACCACAAACCTCATTTTTGCACACAAACTAGCACAACCAGAGTGGGCATACTCCCTGATGCCATCCCGCAGGAGTGTTCCTTTCCGGGGAAGATGACAGATTTTTTTACATTGCTGCGCCATCCTCACAGCCAAGATGGCGCCGGCGGCCGGAGAGATGACACATGCGGCCATAGCAAGCAGCATGGAACAGCTCCAAAACCACACAGAGGCCGCAGTAACAATGACTTCAACCATGATAGCTACTCCCCATCTCCATCAGCTTCCTCCAGCCCAGCAAAGAGCACACAAAGAACATCTATAGAGCCTGCAGAAACTGAGGAGGTAAGCAGATTTAACTCTTCGCTAGATGACACTAGGGAGTTACAAGACTCCATTACTGACTTCTCCACATTTAACCAGCCTGTCATGGACACTACCCTCAAGGACATGCTGGTATCCTTGCGCACCACTGCATGTTGACATGCTTGCTATTACGCAACAATTCAAATCAGAGGTAACTGCTGTGTCCAATAGAGTTACTCACATTTAATCAAAAATGGGAGAGTTTACAACCACATTTAATGAAATGGTTGATGCCCAAAATGACAGAGATGATGAGATTATGCAAATCAAAACCGATTTGGAAGACAGATCAAGACATAACAATGTCAAAATCTGGGGAATCCCCGAGTCGGTCAAACCCCCTGACCTGAAAAATTATTTTGTCAATCTCATGAAAGCGGCGCTTCCAGAAGCACCATTAGAGGACCTGGTCATCAACCGCATTCATAGGCTGCCGAGGCCTAAAAATATCCCCTCTGATCTACCCAGAGACACTATAGTCCAAGTACATTTCTACCACATAAAAGATCAATTCATGATTGCAGCCAGACGCTATGATGATCTACTATCTGAAATGCAGGATTTATCCTTCTTTGCAGACATTTCTGCATTCACCATGCAGCATCGCAGGCAACTGGCTACTATCACCAAGCCACTGAACAACCATCACATTCCATACAGATGGCTATACCCTGCCAAACTACTGGTCACCAAGGATGGCACTTCTCTCATGATTGCTAGTATAAAAGAAGGCTTCCGACTCATGAAGGAATGGCAAATTCTGGAACCAGAAAACACGGCGGAGGTCACGCAGCAATCACCACAGTCCACCCGGGCTAACTCTGACGCTGAATCAGGCTGAACTTCTGACTCATCATTAATGCTTCTTATTACTCCCCTGATGGCCCTGGAGAACGCCACACAGTTTTTCTTTTACCCTTTTTATTCCCCCCGAGTTACAGCGATTATTTTTTCCGCACAGATTTCAACAGAATCGCCTGTTTTTACATCTCTGACAATTTCATTTTCCTGTCTTTTCATAACCTTCTTCTTCTCACAGGACATAGACTGTTGGTATATAATAGACGAACGTACAGATCTACAGAATCACATCTTGCGGATTCCCGTCTTACTCCTTCACCGTAACAAGAGCGTGAGAACAGCCTCCAGGTAACACGAATCCACACAGTCCCAACTCACCACTACAGCCCGGTATGTAAATTCTTTCTATCACTCCTCAAAGATGGCATTGAACATCACATCATTTAATGTGAAAGGCTTGAATAGCCCTCACAAAAGGCAAATGGCCTGGAAGGAAGCAATCAGGCTTAAGAGTGACATTGTCTGCTTTCAAGAGACACACTTCGTCTCTCACAAACCACCACCCTTTAAACACCAAAAATACCCTCGTGTATCTAGCGAATGGTCCCAAAAAGAAAGGAGGCGTCACTATTGCCATTAGAGATTCTATTCCTTTCACCCAAATAGACACACACCTAGATGCATGCGGCAGATATAATATTCTTGTGTGTGAAATTTTCAAAACCAAATACACATTGGTTAACTTGTACCTACCAAATACGCTTCCTAAAGAAGATCTGGAAAAGAGTGAAGTCCATAAAACAAGGTCATGTAATTTTAACCGGAGACTTTAATGCAATACCAGATAAAGAACTAGACCTCTCCAACCCCATGTGTTCCCAACTAAGAAGGGCAACTTTAGCCCAGTTTCTTGTTTCTTCTGATCTATTCGACGTGTGGAGATGTCAACACTCATCGGAAAAGGGACTTCACCTTTTTTTCCAACGTGCATCACACGTATTCACGCATAGATTTGTTTTTAGTGGATAAATTTATGTTACAAAAGATTGTAAAGTCTGATATACATGTCATATCCTGGAGGAGGAATGATATATATATATATATACACTACCGTTCAAAAGTTTGGGGTCACATTGAAATGTCCTTATTTTTGAAGGAAAAGCACTGTACTTTTAAATGAAGCTAACTTTAAACTAGTCCTAACTTTAAACAAATATACTCTATACATTGCTAATGTGGTAAATGACTATTCTAACTGCAAATGTCTAGTTTTTGGTGCAATATCTACATAGGTGTATAGAGGCCCATTTCCAGCAACTATCACTCCAGTGTTCTAATGGTACAATGTGTTTGCTCATTGGCTCAGAAGGCTAATTGATGATTAGCAAACCCTTGTGCAATCATGTTCACACATCTAAAAACAGTCTAGCTCCTTCCAGAAGCTACAAAACTGACCTTCCTGTGAGCAGATTGAGTTTCTGGAGCATCACATTTGTGGGGTCAATTAAACGCTCAAAATGGCCAGAAAAAGAGAACTTTCATCTGAAACTCGACAGTCTATTCTTGTTCTTAGAAATGAAGGCTATTCCATGCGAGAAATTGCAAAGAAATTGAAGATTTCCTACAACGGTGTGTACTACTCCCTTCAGAGGACAGCACAAACAGGCTCTAACCAGAGTAGAAAAAGAAGTGGGAGGCCGCGTTGCACAACTAAGCAAGAAGATAAGCACATTAGAGTCTCTAGTTTGAGAAACAGGCGCCTCACAGGTCCCCAACTGGCATCTTCATTAAATAGTACCCGCAAAACACCAGTGTCAACATCTACAGTGAAGAGGCGGCTGCGGGATTTTGGGCTTCAGGGCAGAGTGGCAAAGAAAAAGCCATATCTGAGACTGGCCAATAAAAGAAAAAGATTAAGATGGGCAAAAGAACACAGACATTGGACAGAGGAAGACTGGAAAAAAGTGTTGTGGACAGATGAATCCAAGTTTGAGGTGTTTGGATCACAAAGAAGAACGTTTGTGAGACGCAGAACAAATGAAAAGATGCTGGAAGAATGCCTGACGCCATCTGTTAAGCATGGTGGAGGTAATGTGATGGTCTGGGGTTGCTTTGGTGCTGGTAAGGTGGGAGCTTTGTACAGGGTAAAAGCTAAGGAAGGCTATCACTCCATTTTGCAACGCCATGCCATACCCAGTGGACAGCGCTTGATTGGAGCCAATTTCATCCTACAACCGGACAATGACCCTAAACACACCTCCAAATTGTGCAAGAACTATTTACAGCAGAAGCAGGCAGCTGGTATTCTATCGGTAATGGAGTGGCCAGCACAGTCACCAGATCTGAACCCCATTGAGCTGTTGTGGGAGCAGCTTGACCGTATGGTACGCCAGAAGTGCCCATCCAACCATTCCAACTTGTGGGAGCTGCTTCTAGAAGCGTGGGGTGCAATTTCTCCAGCTTACCTCAATAAATTAACAGCTAGAATGCCAAAGGTGTGCAATGCTGTAATTGCTGCAAAAGGAGGATTCTTTGATGAAAGCAAAGTTTGATGTAAAAACAATGTTATTTCAAATACAAATCATTATTTCTAACCTTGTCAATGTCTTGACTCTATTTTCTATTCATTTCACAACGTATGGTGGTGAATAAGTGTGACTTTTCATGGAAAACACAAAATTGTTTGGGTGACCCCAAACTTTTGAACGGTAGTGTATATATATATAAATTGTCCCAACCTGAAAACACGAAAATTTTTAGGAATGCTCTGAAGGAGTTCTTCGAACTCAATGCTCACTCGGTGGATGAGCCCTTCATACCCTGGAACACGTATAAGGTCTTTGTGAGAGGGTTACTAATACAAATGAGCAGCAAGCTCAGGAGGCAATGGACGAAGCGGCTCAACAACTTGTTAAACAAAATCAAAAATCTAGAAACTAGCAACAAAGTACCACACAAAACGAGAGATTCTTTATTCTATGCTAGACAGGAATTACGTACTCACCTAATGTCTCAGCAAGAGAAACGCTTTTGTACATTAAAAGCCAATACCTACCGTTGCGGCAATAAGGCGGGGATATTGCTGGCGAATCAGCTGAAAGACAAAATTGTTAAACAAAAAATCCAACATATGAAAAACCCCAAAACAGGGAAATCAGTCTCAAATACTAAAGAAATTGCAGACGCTTTCAGCGACTATTACGAATCTTTGTATAATCTTAAGGACGACCCAGATACCCACCAACCCTCTGTTGAAATGATAACTGATTTTCTTAATTCAATAGGCCTTCCAAAACTTTCCCAAACTGAGTTATCCTCGCTTAATTTACCATTTACAGTCCCTGAAATTGGAAAATGAATTAGAAGTATTCCGCAAAACAAATCACCTGGTCCAGATGGCTACTCATCTGAGTACTATCAGCTGTTCCCAAATGAATTATTACCATACCTAAAACAAGTCTTTGATGCCGCAATGTCTAAAGCCTCTTTTCCACCAGAAATGCTAACAGCAACTATAATTACTTTGCCTAAACCAGGCAAAGATCCTTCAACCCCACAAAACTTCAGACCTATATCTTTGTTGAATGTTGACGTTAAATTATATGCCAAATTTAATTGCGAATAGATTGTTTAGTCTATTACTGAAACTTGTCAATCAAGATCAAGTGGGTTTTGTGCTTGGTCGCCAGGCGAATGATGCAACCAGAAGAATGATCAACATTATACATTCTGCTGAAAAATCCAAAAGGCCTTCTCTGCTTCTCACGTTGGACGCAAAGAAGGCCTTTGACAGGGTGCATTGGGGGTATTTAACCAAAGTCCTGGAGAAATTTAGTATAAATGGTCCAATCCAAAAGGCCATTATGGCGCTGTATTACTCTCCCTCAGCATTCCTATACACAGAAGGCATGTTCTCCAGGAACTTTTGAATAACCAATGGGACTAGACAGGGGTGCCCATTGTATGGTCAAAGGTAGAAAACTACCAACCCATGCAAAATGGAAGCTGGTAAGATTAATATAAATTTAGGAGCAGCACGTTATGAAGATAAGTGAAAAAACAATTAACAGATTAATTACAAACCGCGCTCCCTAGAAAGTGCAAGTGCAAATACTAGTGTAGAAAGGAAATGTGTCTAGGATGACACTGATGTATGGCTTTTGGCTGAGTGAAGCCAGAAGGCTATACACATCAAAAAATGAAGTAGCAGTGCAAAGTAATTAAAAATCAATCACACATAAGAATCAAGTAACAGTTCAAAGTGTGAAAAAACAAAAACACAATCAAAAACAATAATTTTCATAAATGGTGTAAAAAATAATAATGTTCAAAAATGGTGTAAAAATAACCTTCTGGATACATCCTCCTGGGGGTCAACGAATCATCAGAAAACAGTAATCCACCACCATCACCGGCCACACAGCCTACTCACCAGATTGTGGTGACTCCCATGACAGGAGTCAAAAGCGCTTCAAGGACAACCAGAAAGCTCGACATGATTACGGCTTGGTTCGTCCCCGAAGACGTCAGAACACACTGACGAAAACGGTCGGGCTTACTGAACGTAACACGCCATTTCCGTTCACTACGCAAGATCATTGCTCTGTCCGTTGCTTTTGTTTGTCCACACAGACCCTCTTGTGGGCTATGCGGTTTTTAATCTGTTTTTAGCATGTCCAATTAATTTTTGGCTTACTTCACGATGGGAGTTTTCTATTATATTTTTCCCCAGCCATGGCATTAATGGTCTTTTATGACTCATCTTTACCCGGGAATTCACCTGCATCCACCCAAGCAGCCACAGTGTTACCTGAGTTCCAGCACCTGAACCAAGCCGTGATCGTGTGGAGCTTTCTGGTTGTCCTTGAAGCGCTTTTGACTCCTGTCATGGGAGTCACCACAATCTGGTGAGTAGGCTGTGTGGCCGGTGATGGTGGTGGATTACTGTTTCCTGATGTTTCGTTGATGGTGGCGGATTACTGTTTTCTGATGATTCGTTGACCCCCAGGAGAATGTATCCAGAAGGTTATTTTTACACCATTTTTGAACATTATTATTTTTTACACCATTTATGAACATTATTGTTTTTGATTCTGTTTTTGTTTTTTCACACTTTGAACTGTTACTTGATTCTTATGTGTGATTGATTTTTCATTACTTTGCTCTGCTACTTGATTTTTGGATGTGTATTGCCTTCTGGCTTCACTCAGCCAAAAGCCATACATCAGTGTCATCCTAGACACATTTCTTATCTACACTAGGGGTGCCCATTGTCCCCGCTAATTTTTGCCTTAGTTATGGAGCCCCTAGCGGAAAAGATTAGAAAACACCCCACAATCCAGGGCATTCCCTCCAGGAACCAACAACATAAAATCTCACTCTTCGCTGACAATGTCATATTGACATTGTCTGATCCCTATCTATCACTCAGCGCAGCTCATGACACTCTTCTTTAGTTTAGTAAGATAGCCTACTATAAGGTTAATGCATCGAAATCTAGCATTTTAGGTATAGCAATAGACAATTCAACTAAATCAGCCCTCCAAAATGACCTTCCATACCCGTGGTCTCCCAACTCTATCTCATACTTGGGAATCCAGCTAACTTCCCTTATCTCAAATCTATATAAGGCCAATTATTACCCGTTAATCTCAAAATTTCAACAGGAAATCTCTAGAATCCAAAAACATTGCATCTCATGGAGCGGCCACCTTGCGGCATACAAGATGATACTTTTACCAAAATTAACATATTATTTCAGAGCACTTCCGATTCCTATCCCGTCATCATTCTTTACATCCATGCAAAAACAACTTTCAAATTCTATATTGGGCAGGCAAGAGAGCAATATTCCCCTTATCAATGCAAAATAAACATAGGTCAATAGGTGGGCTGGGTATCCCAGTCCTAAAAGATTACTATACAGCAGAGATTCTAGATCAGCTCAGAGGCTGGTTTGACCAGCCTGCAACTAAACCATGGTGCCAACTAGAACAGTCTTGGCTGTTTCCCTATACACCAAGGTCCCTCCTGATAGCACGCAATGTGTTGCATACAAATATTTTAATAGATCACCCCACCATACAAGCCTCATTGAACGCATGAACATACTTAAAACATGCAACACATCCTAATGCCCCATACACACGGTCGGATTTTCCGATGGAAAATGTCAGATCGGAGCGTGTTGTCGTAAATTCCGACCGTGTGTGGGCTCCATCGGACATTTTCCATCGGATTTTCCGACACACAAAGTTGGAGAGCAGGAGATAAAATTTTCCGACAACAAAATCCGATCGCGTCAATTCCGACCGTGTGTGGCCTGTTCCGACGCACAAAGTGCCACGCATGCTCAGAAGAAATTCCGACACGGAACAGCTCGTTCTGGTAAACTTAGTGTTCGCAATGGATACAGCACTTTCGTCACGCTGCAATGTCAAAAATGGTTTAATACAGCGCACTCTCTTCTTCTTTATAATGTGAGAAGAATTAAGTAGTTTTGCTGCTCATATTCACACACACTTCTCACAAACTATTTTTTTTTGTTTTTTTATTGGGATTCCCTGAATATATTGTTATTTGTCACATCTGACAGAATGTTTGTTTTTGTTTTTTTGGGGTTTTTTTTGGATTTTAAGACATTTTTGGTTTAGCTTTTATGTTTGTATTTTTTCCAAGGCTGCTCTTTGTTTAATGTTGTTTTTAGTTTGACTCCAGAATATTTTTGTGTGTGTTTTGTGTGTCAAGTTACCCCAACACCATTGATATCTTTTATTATTTAATCTCAATGAGATTGTTTGTTTGTTGTTGGTGTCCCTTGTTAATTTCACATTTTTTGAAATGTACCTGAATCCTCACAAACCAACTGTCCTTTTTGAAGTAAAACACACATAGGCGAGTATAATTCAAACAAAAAAATCCTTTATTAAGGGCTCAGAACCAAACAAAGAGGGAGGCAACACTGGATCAACAGGAGAAATTAGTGAAGCCTGGGACCCCCAGGGCAGACATCAATTCTTGAACATCAAAATTGGTGGCCTGAGGAGTCCATATGTAAGGGAGGGCAGTCTGGTCCAGAATTCGCAGAGATCCAGAAAGCAGCAGATGACATCTGTGTCCCCAGGCTGTGGTACCACAAGAGTCTGCATCTTTTGGCCGACCAGACTGGATCCAGGGTCCTCACTTTCTGGTCTTCCTTCCACGCTTCCTTCCGGGCTGTGGCTGTACTGTTGGAGATGTGGCAGGAGGAGGAGTAGGACCTGGAGGAGGAGGACTGGGAGGACCTGGAGAAGGAGGAGGAGGAGGACCTGCAGGAGGAGGAGGAGGACCATCTGTGAGTTCGCAAAGGTGTGTCTGAGATGTAATTTGGCCCCTCATACCTTTGTTAAGAGCCTCAAATATGAGCGACTCACACATGACTTGTTATCCCTCCTCCATCCTCTGCATTTTATAGGCAATGGTGGCAGCAATGTCCACCTCCACTGTGTGTGGTGCTCCCAGGACCTCTGTAGCCCTCCAAAAGAGTCCTCTGGCAGCCTCCTCTAGGGCACTCCTCCTCCTGCCACTTTCTCTTTCCAGGGGGAGTGGAGGGACCTGCAGATCAGGCAGCCTGCTCGGCCTGGCCACCTCCTGGCTGTGACTTCCCTGTGTATGGAAAAGGGACATGGTTTTAGTTTTTGCATCATCAATCACAATCCTAAATTAGTACTCCCAACTAACATCTAGTTAACATCATTGATTGGAAATATTTAGAGGAATGCTATACCTGGCTCAATCTGGGCTCCTCCACATGTTGCCTGGAAGGCCCAGATTGGGCGTCAGAAGCCTCAGCCGGGGGGGAAAGAAGCGTGGAAGGAAGACTGGAGAGGGATGGCCTGGGTTCAGTCTGGCCTGCCAGAAAATGCAGCCTGTCATAGTACCACATCCTGGGGACATAGATGTCATCTGCTGCTCCGGATCTCTGTGAATCCAGGACTTTCTGGCGCTCCCTTACATAAGTGCTCCTCAGGCCACCAATTAAGATCTTCAAAAATGTGATGTCTGCCGTGGGGATCACCTGCTTCACAATTTCACACAATTGATCCAGTGCTGCCTTCCTCTTTGTTTGGTTCTTGTAATGTGGGTGGTTAATCTCCCACAGACATGGCAGCTCCCTTAACATATCAATGAATAGTGACATGAAGTCATTATCTTTAACTAAGATATCCATGTTCACTGCAAGACACAACACAAGACAAAGCCTAATGTCAGACAAAACTCTCCTAATCTTGTTACAATATAGGCCTCAATCTAGAAGCAGTATAGGCACAAGTTTGTCTCTTACCTTCGTTCTTACGATCGGCGCGTCCAATGCTCCTTCCCCCGCTCACAGATCGTACGTAATACGCACGTGTGTTACGCTTTATATACACTGCGCATGCGTGTAACTCCGCCCGCCCCTGACGTTCTTTCTAGTCTATTCCCCACCCCTTTTCGTTCGGCGCAGTGGGTGAAGAGCACATGGTGGAGTCACAGCAGGTGCGTGCTAATTCTAGCAACGAGGAGGAGGCGGAGGAAAGTCCGGAGACAGAAACGTCCCGATCCAGAAGGAGACGATTTAAGGCCACAAATATGTCCTTTGGGGAGATGTTGGAGTTGGTGGACATCCTGAAGAAGGCCGACTATGATGGAAAGTATGGACCTTACCCCAAAACCAATATCAGAAAGGCCAAGATCATGGCGAAAGTGGTCAAAAGTCTGCACAGGAATTTTGGGATACGACGATCGAAAGATCAGCTCAGCAAGCGGTGGTCGGACCTCAAATTAAGAGAGCCAGAGCAGTACAGAAAGATCCGGAGAGTGCTGCAAAAAAGTAAGTAGTTGTGCTGTGTTCCTATTCTTTTTGTCTTTCTTACGTTCGTGCTGCTCCATATGCTTTTCTTAATTGTACAGTTTCAAATGTCAATTTTAATGTTCATGGGCCCATTATTCGTTCGTATCAAACATTTTTTTTCCCCTCTAAAACACCATTGTTTAGGCCATATGCATTTTCCTACATTTTTAAAGGCCTACTTGGTTGCAAAATATTTGGTTGTGTAGATGGGTTTGTTACTAGAATGAAATGCAAACTAGATTCTGTGTAAGGAGAGGACACTGAGCAGCTGTTTTCACATCTGGACACTGGAGCACTAGTGTGGGACACAAGAACCCCATTTTTATTAAGGGGGCCACACAGGTGCTCCAGTGTATACTATAGGGGGGGGGGGCTACATCTGTGAAGCTTGTACTAAACAGGTAAAGTATTGCAGCATGACAAAGGCCAATAAAAAAACGACATCTTGGAACTCTGATAAAATTGACAATTGTACCCCACTTCCAAGCAACGTTTCCTATTTATAGTTCTGCCATCAAATATCTGTGTGCTAATTATACCATTTTGGTTTTACATAGGGGAGAAAAGACTCGGAGGACACCCCTCATCCGAGGAGACCAGAGACCCCCCACCTATGGAAGAAGGTGAAATACACAAGCGGAGCAGGAGGAGGAAGAAGATGTGGTGGAAATTGACACCACAACAGGTGAGTGTCTGCGACCACAGGCTCAGGTAAGAGATGGATGTCCGCAGATTTTTGATACCTGTTTTTGTTTGGTTTCTCTCTTTTTAGGTGATCGTGATGTTAGGGATCGAGATCCTTTCACATCAGAAAGTGCCCAGATCCTGATCGGGGAGATCATGGGGTGTAATTTAGAATTGGAAAACATCCAGAAAAAAATAAATGTTGTGATTAAAAAAAATAATAACATCATTGATGTTTTGGGGCGAATTTAAAACCCCACAAAATCACTTTTTTTTGTGTGGTACAATGTTTTTAAGCTTTTAGCAATGTTTCGAAAAGCATAATTTGGAGGATGCACACAGTGTGCTAACATGTGCTATCTGCCATCACGGGAGATCAATGGACGCATTTTGGGGGGGCAACACCTTCCTCAATAATAAAGTAGCTGAGAGGAAGGGCTTGCTCCCACAAAACACGTCCCTTGATCCCCCGTGATGGCAGCTAGCACATGTTGACATTCGTAAATTGCTGTGCATCTTCCAAATTTGGCTTTTCAAGGGGTGATTTGACCCAATCTGAACGCAATATCAAACACAGTTCCTAAATACTCATGGCTGATATTGCCTTCAAGTTTTACCATATGTGAACTTTGTAAGTTCAATTTTTTGCTCTTTCTTGTTGGTTTTACACAGGCCTGTTTTATCGTAAATGGACATTTCTATTTTTGATAATGCCACCCCAAAAATTGTTATACAACAAACATGTTGGTTTGTTTGAAAAACCTTTGGTAAATGCACATGTGATTGTGCAGGTATAAAAAAGTTTGTTAATCAAGAATGTGTGGATTATTGTCTCAACGCTACAACACTTTTGGGGTGATGTCATTGCTGTTTTCTGAGAAAATGGGGGTTATTTCCTAAGGGCAAATCCTCTTTGCACTACAAGAGCATTTTCATTGCAGTTTCAAGAGCACTTTTAGTATAAAAAGTGTATAGCTGTCAGCAGAGAGAGAAAGAGAGAGATTGAGGCACACACCGCACCGCACGCTATACCTCACGATCGGCTTGTTTTTGTTTATGCCTGTATAGGATGGTGCACTCACGCACCCACAGCATGTGAGTACCCCTATAAGGGGAGAGTTTTGTTCACAATAAAAGATCCTTCATTATGTTACAATGTTGCGCTATGGAGTTTCTTTTCTCTTGCATATAATATCATGACTGGGAGCATTGGAGGTCTGCACAGTTGATTCCATTTGAGCACAGGAGTGGCTCCAAAGTGTGTTTGACAGAGTTTAATTACTGTGTCACACACTGTAAGGTGAGCGCATACGCTTTTGGGGGTAACTGGAAGACACTAAGGCATGCTTTATGGTGTTGCACTTTTTGGAAGAACAAGATGGATGAGCTTCACTAATTATGGACACATTTTTTGAGCACTTTATATTTATATATCTTTGGATATACACTTTTTGAACTATAAGGACTTTCATGAGGAATGTTGCTATTTTACTCCTGATTTGGCACTTAGATTATGTGTTTTTTATATTGCACTTTGCACTTTGATAATTATCAGGTTTAAGCACTAAGAGATATTTCTTATTAATTATTGGTCAGCTTAAGCATTATTATTATAATTTTTTTATTATTTTTTGGTTTCGGTTATTTTGGCACATAGCACTTACTGTTATCACCTATATGGTATTTTTTCAATCTAGCGCAGACACATTTGTATTTTTATTAATTACAAATAATTTCCCAATCCCCACGAAACTTTGGAATCACCTCAACTCCACCAACCCGAAAGCGAAAGGTAGTTCCCTGATATGACTTACTCCACTCCAAGTCAGTCTTTCTCAAGTTCAACCCACTAATCAAGTGGGAGACAGAATTGGGCAAGGTTTTCACAGATGAACAATGGATCAGTGCGACCAAATGCAACCACCAATTCTCAAAGTGTTCGAACTATGACGAGCTAGCACAAAAACTTCATGCAAGATGGCACTATACCCCATATATAGTTGCTAAATTTTTGAATAGTAACTCAAAGCTTTGTTGGAGGGGTTGTGGACAGGTGGGGACGCTGGTCCATATGGTGTGGACGTGTCCCCACCTCCGTGGGTTCTGGACAAAAGTTTTCAAATTGATTGCAAAGGTCTCAGGAGTCTTTGTACAGCCTTCTATTAAGAAAGCAATCCTGCGTATTAATATGTCAGAATATACTTTACTGGTAAGATCTATAGTAATGCATATTATATTCGCCGCTAGATCCCTGATGGTAAGCAATTGGAAAACCAATGAAATCCCCAGTGTGAGAGAGCAAATAATAAAAGTTAATATTGTGGCAGAATACAAAAAGATATTAGCTTTCAAAGACGGCTCAATTGCAAAATATACTTCCAACTGGTCAATATGGAATTCCATGAACTCTCCACAGCTGTAGTCCTGTAACTATAGTACTTTCTAACCTTCATCCCTTTTCCATTCCCAACTTTTCTTATCCTCCCCTCTCACCATTCTACTGTTAATTCATTTAATTGACACTTCTAGTCTGTTGACTTAAGTTGGTGTACCTTAAACCCTGGTACTATGTTCTATCTACTTACAAAAGATATAAATATTCAGTACAAGGGACAGCTTGCAGTTATACTATAACGGATTACAAATGAGAACAGAGACACCCATAAAAAGTTTCAGAGATATGTTATACCGGGTTTTACTCTGTAAGTGCCTTATTGAATAATAATTGTTTAAATCATTGCTTTGCTCTTTATATAACAAACTGTTCAATAAAAACTATTTCAATTAAAAGAGAAGTATGGGTATTTTTATTTTTTTTTTAGATTCATTCTTACCTAGACCTAGGTGGATGCAGCAAGGGTCCGAAGCTGCATCTGTCCCCTGGTGCCGCTAACAATAAGAACCGATCGATCGAACACCACCGATCACTCAGTTCTCACAGCTCCTTGGCTATCAGTCAGCAGCTCTCTGCTCTGCCAACTCCTCGCTCACTGGAGCACTGGGCTGTGAAGGGAGTGGGAGCGGCCAGCTCAGGCTCTCAGCGGCTCACTGAGATGCTGAGCCAGGTGCCGGTCCAGGGATTTGGGCGGATCCTGACTCTATGGTCGTGATGACGCTGGGACTTCAGCCCACTCTCTGCTGAAAATGGGTCACAGGAGTGCAAAACGATCTGCACTCCTGTGATCCACAGGAGAAGTTCAGCCAAATGAGCTTTGGCTGTACTTCTCTTTTAATATGACAGTGCTTAGGAGAAAGGGAATCTTAGGCGTATAGCAGTGGCTCTTAACTAGCCTTTAACTGGTCCATGGGGCATTATTTCTCCTACCCAGAGCAACAATGGGGAACTACTCCTTCCACCAAATGATGGGCAACTATGCCTCACACTGACACAAATGATGGGGAACTATTCCTCCTACTGACACAAGTGATGTGGCACTATACCTCTCACTGATACAAACAATGGGGAACTCTACCACCAACATATATCACTGATGGGGCACTTTTAATATACTTTCCAACAGTTCCAGATTTTGTCAGATTGTTCTACATTTTCACTTAAATCTTGCAGGCCTGAAAACCTCCGGTTTATCCTGCATCCTGCCACTTTAATTCTACTGCCCATAACTTTAATCATGAGCACTAGGTTCCTGCCATTTAAAGCGGTTATAAAGGTGAAATTGTTTTAATAAGATAATAAACATGGTGTGCTTACCTGCTCTATGAAATACCATTGCACAGGGTGGATCAGAACCTCCTCTTCTGGGGTCCCCCGCTGACACTGTCCATTACTCCTCTCCTTTTTCTGCCCACATAGCATGCTATAGCATGTTTGCTATTAGGGCAGACATGTGGGATCACTCCCAAGCTGGTATGTGTGTGTATATATATATATATATATATATATATATGTATGTATGTATGTATGTATATATATATATATATATATATATATATATATATATATATATATATATATATATATAGATAGATAGATATATATGTAGATATATAGATAGATAGATAGATAGATAGGGGGTGCTAATGATTATTCAAAAAAATTATTAAAAATTAAATTATTGAAGTGCAACAAAATGTGAATTGTGCTTAGTGTGTACCTTGTGTACTGAGAGGAAAGGAACATATATTTATATACATATTACCATAATATACAAAAACCAACACACTGGCAACAATGCAATAGTGTACTATTGGTAATTAGCAGTGAAAAATAAATTCTAAAATAAAGTGATATCTTCCAAGATGTGCCAGTTCCTTGCTGTTGATAGAAAAAGAGTTCCTTCACCAAAAAACAGAAGAAAATACACCTTGTGGAAATGGATATCTGCTTACCAGATACCAATGACCCCTTTATTTAAAAAGAGAGTCACTAGCGCTTTTGCAGGATTGTGCCTGCTCACATGGACGGCTGGATAGCTGGATGGTGATTAGGCATGAACCCCTCCGATCCCAATCGTTCAAGCCAGGGATATATGGGAAACAAACAAAGTCTCCATAGTGTAAAACTTTTTATTAAAATGCTAGGATAACATTAAAAAGCCAAATGGCCGCTTACATTTGTGGGTGCCTACCCGGCACTGGGGCTGCTTGTTTGTCAGGGTAAGGTTGGCATCAGAGATCCGTCGCACCACATCGACAGACGGCGTGCGTTCCACCCGTCATGAGAGACAACCAGATGACCGCACTTAGGTAAAGATCACGTGACCACGTACCGCTCCGACGTACGTTTCGTTTTGAACGTCCTCATACTACTGGTATGTGTGTATTCATAGATACACACAGAGCAACTCAACCACACTCCCTCCTGTGAGGAGTGGAACACAGACCAGCACCGCTGCAGATGGGTACAGCACTGGATCAAGATAGGGCTTGAGAGAGGTGAGGTAGTGATACAAGTAGTGGGCCTCTTTTTACCTTAAAGTGGTAGTAAAGCCTGCTTGGTGATTTTTACATCACCGGCGCATGTGCTCTGAAGGTCCGGCATTCCTTGCTGGACCTTCAGAGCTTTGTGACAGGACCAAGGGCAAGAGTGACATCAACGCAGCTTCGGCCAGTCACAAAGCTGGAGCACACAAAGAAAGACCGGGGGAAGATGTCCGCCCTCTCAGTGGTGACAGCATACCGCTGGAAGGCTTCATTCCATGGTAAGTATTTCATAATGTGCTAGTATGCGATGCATACTAGCATATTATGAAAATGCCTTACAGGTGTTTTATTTTTATTTTTTTTTAAAACCGCGGTTTACTGCTGCTTTAATGCAGGGAATACATTAAGGTAAAATATGTTTTTGTTTTATAACCTGTTTAAACTCCATTCATTGCAATAGGCATGGTTTTTCTAAGCTCTCTGCCCTGCCCACTCTTGGCTTCAGCATGCTGGCTGAACATTGGGTACCTGTCTGTCTGTAAAGTCCTGGAGAGGATCTATCCTGGTGGCTGTAATTTGCTGAATGGCGGCAATATATAGCTTTGAGTTTGCGTACACACGGTC
The DNA here is from genome assembly GCA_037952835.1 of Lithobates septentrionalis. NCBI lineage: Eukaryota > Metazoa > Chordata > Amphibia > Anura > Ranidae > Lithobates > Lithobates septentrionalis. The sequence goes on from JBBDGP010000129.1 coordinate 2,128,342, forward strand.
TCACAAAGTTGTCGGAATTTCCGCTCGCCAAGAACGCGGTGACGTACACCACATACGACCAGACTAGAAAAGGCCAGTTCAGAACCAAGCGTGGCACCCTTTGGGCTCCTTTTGCTAATCTCGTGTTAGTAAAAGTTTGGTGAGAGACGATTCACACTTTTTCAGACTCGTGGTTTTCAGATCGTTTTCTGCTGTTCAGTTTGTGCTTGTGGGTTTGTATCTGCTTTTCAGTGCGTGCAGCAAGCTACGCGTGACTCAGTCATTGTGTTCTTGTTCGTTCGTTACTGTTTTTCAGGTCGCTCTTCACAGGCCTTGCTGTTCTTCAGTGCGTTCTGTTACTTCGTTCTGAGCAGCCGACCATTTTCTAGCCATGTTGCGTATACGTACTCCTCGTAGAGTTCGTGCTATGTGGGGGCTTGGTGTTGGGGTCCTTACCTTGACACAAGTCCAGTCCATGAACAGGGTGGGGAGGAGTTAATGGACCAAGAATTGGTTGCTCCAGCGTGACCAGTTCTGTCATATGCCTTTGCTCCGTGAGATCCGTGAGGATAATCCTGATGATTTCAGGAACTTTCTCCGGATGATGGACCCCGTATTTCACCGTTTGTTGGCTTTGCTGACTCCCTATATCAGCAGGCAGGATACCTGCATGAGGCAAGCCATCACTCCGGAGCAGAGGCTAGTCGCCACCCTGCGGTACTTGACGACGGGGAGAAGCCTGCAGGACTTGAAGTTCTCGACAGGCATCTCCCCCCAGGCTGTTCTGCCATTATCCAGGTCCTGCAGAAGGAGTATATTAAGGTAAGATTTTTATCCTTTAATATCACATTTTATTGTATTTAATGTTTGATAATATGTTGTATTTCTTTCCTCATTCCCTAATTACCATGATTGTAATATGCTGTGAATGTCCCCTTTGTCCTCATGCATGCTGGATTTTTATGTAATTATTTTTTGTCCTTCATACATATTTGCCTTCATGTGCCTCCCCAGCATGGTCTCCTGCCCCTATATTCACCTCATGTAGTCACTTAACAATGTATTTGATCAGCTCCATAGTAGTGCTTTACCCTAAATACCCCCTAAAATGTTCATAAATGTGACTTGTGCTTTAAATTCAGGCAGAGTGCCAGAGGCTTTTTTTTGGGTGTCCCCAAATCATTTGGAACCCTCCCTCCCCCCAACTGCTAAGTCAGCTGATACCAATTCTCTATCTATCCTCAATCATCTATCTGCTGACTTTGCCAAACCCGTACACACTATACCCACCTCTTTTGTGGTCAGATGTATGGATGAATTCCCCAAAGCATGTAATGCAAGGGCCTGCCTGTATACTTTCAAATGGTACTGTTTAAAGTTTTTGTATCCTATTATTATCTTGATAGGTAATAGCAGAATGTCCAAATGTGCTAAAATGTGTACAGTGTGTATTTATATCTTTGTATTATGACACTTCTTACCTGTCCAGTGGGCTGCCAATAGTGTAACTAAGGAGGGGCTGTTCAAAGTAATATCCATTATTTAGGCATTCATCTCTCAATGAAGTGGAGAGTGTTACCTGTCCAAGAGCTCCCCCCCCCCATAATGTTAGAAATGGCCCATGAGAGGGGGGAGGGGGAATCTGATAGGTGTACCTTATACTTTGGTCTTTAAAAACTCCCTCAAATAAATGTTATCTTGATGTTGGCCAAGAATGTTTGTGTCCAATCTGCTTTCCCTGTTTATGTGCAAAATGAATAATTGGTGTTTTTTTGGTTTGACTCCACAGTTTCCTTCCACGCCACAGGAATGGCAGACTGTGGCCTCCCACTTTGCCCAGCAGTGGGACTTTCCTAACTGCGGAGGGGCAATTGATGGGAAACACGTCCACATCGTCCCACCACCCAACTCGGGGTCGTACTATTATAATTATAAGGGGTTCAATAGTATTGTGATGTTGGCGGTGGTGTCGGCTACTTATGAGTTCCTGTATGTGGGAAAGAATGGCTGGATGTCGGATGGTAGAGTCATCGCCCAGACGGAGTTCTAAAGGCGTCTCCAGAATGGCAGCTTGGACTTGCCACCTCCAGAAGATAATATGGAAGGACTCCCATTCATCTTTGTTGCGGATGAAGCATTTGCGCTGGGGGACCATCTTATGCTGCCATTCCCGATGAGGACCCTCACCTTGGACCAGAGGGTTTGTAATTACCGGCTGGCCAGAGCCAGAAGAGTGGTGGAGAACACGTTTGGAATCATGGCCAGCCGGGTCCGCCTATTTCTTACACCAATACACATGGCGGAGTACAAACTGAATCATATTATCCTGGCCTGCTGTGTTCTACACAACTTTTTATGGCAACATTCTGCCAACTATGCTGGCTCAGTTGGGCCTGAGGCTGGAATTCCAAATAAACCAACCCTGACGGTGCTTGAAAGTGGCCGTCCTGGCTTGCCCCCCTGAGTGCCCGTGATGTCCGGCTAAGATACATTGAATTATTTGTGGGTATGGGGGCTATCAATATGCCAGACAATGTCTAAAACCTTTTTCAAATTAAAAAAAAAAAAATTCTAATCTTTGACATTTACTGCTTGTGTTTGTTTTAGCTGACCCTGACAGAAATGTGGTAAGTCCTGAAAATGGCGTGGTTGTGTAACCTTACAAAGCACTGTTGGGTGTTACTTACTAAATGCAAAGACACTTTGCACTACAAGTGCACTTGAAACTGCACTGAAACTGGATTTGCCCTTAGGAAATACCACCCATTGTCACATAAAACACCAATTAGAGCTCCACAAAAGTGTTGTAGTGTTGAGAAAATAATCCACACATTCTTGATTCACAATCTTTTTAATACCAGCACAATCACATGTGCATTTAGAAAAGGTTTTTAAAACAAACCAACATGTTTGTTGTATAAAAATTTTTGGGGTCACATTAGAAAAAGTAGAAATGTCCATTTAAGATAAAACAGACATGTTTAAAACCAACAAGAAAGACACAAATCTTGAACTTACAAAGTTCACTTTTGGTAGAACTTGAAGGCAATATCAGACATGAGTATTTACAAACTGTGTACGATATTGCGTTGAGATGGTGTGAAGTCACCCCAGAAAAGCCAAATTTTGAAGATGCACACAAATTTACGAATGTCAACATGTGCTACCTGCCATCACGGGGGATCAAGGGACGTGTTTGGGGGGTGCAACCCCTTCCTCACATCATTAATATTATGTCAGCATTTGCTATGGCTGCTCCACAGCCGTCCAGGGTAATTTTCCATCCTCTTTCTATCTCCCTGTGCTTTGGGTCTGTCCCACTGCACACACCATTTATAACCACCTTTTTCAATGTTTTATTATTTATCCCCCTTTTTTTTACATTAACAATACTTGCAGTGCAAAGTGACTGCGCACAGGGGTCACCGGCCGGTGCTTTCCTCTTCCCGTGCCGCCCTTGTCTTGTCCTGGAGCTGTGACGCGCACTGGGGTTTCCCCCCCCCGCCCCCTCCCGCACGGGGTGGGCGGGGTTTCCCCCACTGCTCGTCAGCGTCATGCCTGATTGTCAGCTGGTCGGCGCCTCTGAGACGCCTATTTATCAGCCGGCATGTTCAACCACCTGTGCAGTGGCTATTTCTGGCTGGCGCCCATGGCTGGACACGCTGGGATTGATGGCCAGGCATCTGGTGTGTCCCCTGCTCCCCTTCCTGCCTCTTAGCATGACGTTGGGGGCCGGTCTGGGTTGGATATCCCTGCTGGGGCTTCCCCCCTAACTGCTACCTGCACCTGCATCTTCTACTCTCTCCCTTATCACATTGTTTCCTTTGGCACATTGGCCCAATCTCACCTGCACCAGGTAATTCAGCCTTCACCATCTAACTTCCATTTATAACATCCAGCTTTATCCCCCTCCCCCTCTCTCACCCCTCTCCCCCCCCCTTCCCCTCTTGCCTTTTTTCTCCTTCTCCTCTCTTTCTTTTCTTTTACTTACTCTTTATTTCTTTGTTCCCCTCATGCACTTTACCCCTTCACTTCACTCAGTTTTTCACTCCTTTCACTCTCTGTTCCACCTTATGGTTCACCTACACCCTCCTTCATCCTCCGTGCACCACATCCACTAGCCCTCCCTCCTTCAGTAGGTCCCTACATTCGGGCTTTTCAGTTCATTCCTTTTCCCTCTTACACCCATTCTCCATCCTCACTTTTCCACTTGTACCATAGGGATGTTGTCGCTGCGGGTTTACGCTGCCTGGATAGGTCCCCTCAGCTCCGGGACTGACATTAGTGGCCGGGTTGACTTGCACGGCTGTGCTCCCCCCTCTGCGCAATCACACGCATGTAAGTAGTAAGGACAGATGCATGGATGTGTGAGGGGATGTTACACATTCCCTGCATTTGCCCACCCACTTTTCCGATTATGACAATGTCCCTACCATTACTTTTATCTTCTCAGATGTTTATTACGGTCTTGCTCCTGACGAGTGACTTAAAGGTCCTGAAACGCATAGAGCTAACAACTGCCGTTACAACCACCCATTCATGAATTCACTACGGCCGTTTTTCTCCATCAAGTATTATTTCTTTTTTCCTTATGTGATGCTTTAATGCATCCTTTTACTGATTTCAGTATTACCTACACTGCAATTAATCATGCCCTTATGTGACCCGTGCAACTGTAAAATACTGCCTTACATTTTCTACTAGAGTCCAGATGCAAGCTTTTTTTAAAATTATTTTCCTACTTATCTTATCTCCACTATTATTTCTAATGACACTTTAATGCGCTAGCTACTTTTATGAGTATTCCTACAATACAATTAATCATGTTATTACGTGACCTGTGTAGCTGTAAAATACTGTTTTATAATATGATAATGTACCTATATGTGATGATTTATCTTGAAACAATGACATACTGTATGCAATGTACTATCAATCTATGTTCTAAAAAAATTGACTCAATTAAAAAACCATTTCTTAATTCATTTCTTTACTGCATCCGTGTGCTTCACTCAAAGTCCCGCCCCTTCAAAAACCTTTCTACAATGTATAATGTGTACGTCACCTATCAAAAGACCCAGCACCTTTCTCAAATGTATTGAAGAAATTGTCACTGCCCTAATCTACCAGTAAGGATCCCCCCAAGAAGCATTTTCCCTAAAACATTCCCCCCACAGGTTCAGGAAGAAGACGCCAAAAGAAATGTTGTGTATGCAGCAAAGGAGGAGTAAGAAGAGACACCAGTTATCAATGCCTCCCAATGTCCCTCCCAGCCTGGCCTATGCATCAGAGAATGCATCAGACGTTATCGCACATCCCTAAAATATTAGTTCCCCTTATTTTTGCCATTTCCCCATATCAAATACCTGTGCAGATCATTTGCCTGCTACCTCCACTGACCATTTTTCTACCTTTCAGGTTAACTTACCCTGGCATGTTTACCGACAGTGCCTCTGCCTGTCTGGATTGTTTCTCCTGCACTGACCTCGGCCTTGACCATGTTTTTGGCCTGCTGTTTGGAGTAATTATTTGCCCTGCTACTGTAGTACACAGGGGTCTCACATATGTGAGGGGCTTCAGAAGAGTGTCCTAAATAGAGAAAATCTGTTTTTGGTTGTCTCTGGGTTTTGTAATTCCTAGAACAGGGTCTGGAGACCAGAGGCTTCAAAGAGATTTGGGTGGGTGAAGCCTCTACCCCTGTCCCTATTTTTTTCCTGACCGAGGACCTAAGCTTGATGTTCCTCCTTGCTGCCTGGACCAATACTTTGGCTGTGCTGACCCTATCTTGGCCTGTAATGACCCAGGACTTTATGGACCATGTTCCTCCCTGCTGCCTTGAATGCTGCTGCTGACCACGTCCCTGCCTGCTACCTGGACCAATGCTTTGGATGTGCCGACAGTATCTCTGCCTGCTGCCTGTATGGACAATATTCCTGTCTGCTGCCTGGACAATTCCATTGTCTCCATCACTGAACAGTGTGCACCAGGTCAGCCGAGCTGAGCCACGCCGAACCGTCAGCGGACCGCCCTCTGTCTGAGCCTAGCCGAGCCATCAGCGGACCACACCGCCCTCCACCCAAGCCGATCTGTCAGTGGACTGCCCCTCCCTCCACCCGAGCTGATCTGTCAGCGGACTGGCCCATCCGAGCTGTTCTGTCAGCGGACTGCCCTGCTCTCCACCTGAGCTGATCTGTCAGCGGACTGCCCCGCCCTCCACCCGAGCGGATCTGTCAGCAGACCGCCCCACCCTCCACCCGAGCCATGCTGAGCCGAGCCATCCCCTCCACCCGAGCCGATCTATCAGCAAACCTCCCTTCCCCCCTCCTGAGGAGAGATTTAGGCAAACTAAGTGGCCTGGAGAGAGGAGGGGGGGAGCGGTGACTCAGCAGCATGACAGCGGATCGACACAGGAGCTCGCCTCCTGTTCATTGACAATTCAGACTGGAACAAGAGTAAATCTGTTTTTATTTTGCACAAACATAACTTTGCACTCACAAGCTCCCCTTCATATGGGGCCCATGGCACTTGCCATATGTGCCATACCCTGGATACACCACTGCCTGCGACCCAGTCTCTGAAGGGAGGGGATCATTCTCTGCTTCAGTATGTCACAGTATATGTTTGCATTTATGGTTCCCTCAATTAACTGTAGCTCCCCAGTGTTGGCACCATTAATGCAGCCCCAGACCATGACACTCCCACCACCATGCTTGACTGTAGGCAAGACACACTTGTCTTTGTACTCCTTACCTGGTTGCTGCCACACATGCTTGACACCATCTGAACCAAATAAGTTTATCTTGGTCTCATCAGGCCACAGCACATGGTTCGAGTAATCCATGTCCTTTATCTGCTTGTCTTCAGCAAACTGTTTGCGGGCTTTCTTCTGCATCATCTTTAGAAGAGGCTACCTTCTGCAATGACAGCCAGGCAGACCAATTTGATGCAGTGTGCGACGTATGGTCTGAGCACTGACAGGCTGACCCCCCACCCCTTCAACCTCTGCAGCAATGCTGGCAGCACTTATACGTCTATTTCCCAAAGACAACCTCTGGATATGACGCTGAGCACGTGCACTCAACATCTTTGGTCAACCATGGCGAGGCCTGTTCTGAGTGGAACCTGTCCTGTTAAACCGCTGTATGGTCTTGGCCACCATGCTGCAGCTCAGTTTCAGGGTCTTGGCAATCTTCTTATAGCCTAGGCCATCTTTCTGTAGAGCAACAATTCTTTTTTTTTCAGATCCTCAGCGAGTTCTTTGTCATGAGGTGCCATGTTGAAATTCCAGTGACCAGTATGAGAGAGTGAGAGCGATAACACCAAATTTAACACACCTGCTCCCCATTCACACCTGAGACTTTGTAGCACTAATGAGTCACATGACACCGGGGAGGGAAAATGGCTAATTGGGCCCCATTTGGATGTTCTCACTTAGGGGTGTACTCACTTTTGTTGGCAGTGGTTTAGACATTAATGGCTGGGTGTTGAGTTATTTTGAGTGGACAACAGATTTACACTGTTATACAAGCTGTACACTCATTACATTGTGGCAAAGTGTTATTTCTTCAGAGTTGTCCACTGAAACGATATAATAAAATATTTACAAAAGTGTGAGGGGTGTTCTCACTTTTGTGAGATACTGTATATGTAATCATTTCTGTCTATGTACAACATGTCTATGTGTCTATGTATACTATGTACAGTGGCTTGAAAAAGTATTCACACCCCTTGATATGTTCCCCATTTTGTCATGTTACAACCAAAAACGTAAATGTATTTTATTGGGATTTTATGTAATGGACCAACACAAAGTGGCACATAATTGTGAAGTGGAAGGAAAATGATAAACGTTTTCAGCAGAATTTTTTACAAATAAGTATGTGAAAAGTGTGCTGTGCATTTGTATTCAGCCCCCCTGAGTCAATACTTTGTAGAACCACATTTCGCTGCAATTACAGCTGCAAGTCTTTTTGGGGATGTCTCTACCAGCTTTGCACATCTAAAGTGTAAAATTGTTGCCCATTCCTCTTTGCAAAATAGCTCAAGCTTTGTCAAATTGGATGGAGAGCATCTGTGGACAGCATTTCTTGCCACAGATTCTCAATTGGGTTTAGGTATAATCTTTGACTGGGCCATTCTAACACATAAATATGCTTTGCTCTAAACCATTCCATTGTAGCTCTGGCTGTACGTTTAGGGTCGTTGTCCTGCTGGAAGGTGAACCTCTGTCCCAGTCTTTTGCAGACTAACAGGTTTTCTTCTAATAATTCCCTGTATTTGGCTCCATCCATCTTCCCATGAACTCTGACCAGCTTCACTATCCCTGCTGAAGAAAAGCATCCCCACAGCATGATGCTGCCACCACCATATTTTATGATGGGGATGGTGTGTTCAGTGTGATGTGCAGTGTTAGTTTTCCACCACACATAGCATTTTGCTTTTAGGCCAAAAACTTCAATTTTGGTCTAATCTGATCAGGGCACCTTCTTCCACATGTTTGCTGTGTTCCTCACATGGTTTCTCTTATGGCTTTCTTTCAACAATAGCTTTCTTCTGATAGGGAAATGCCAGAACTTAGGGGTTTCCAATAACATTTTGACTGCTGAACCACATTCAAAAAGATGTATTTAATATACAAGCCCAAAGTTTTAGCTATAGGCAGGGAGAACAATACAGTAAGTACATGGTGACATTCAATATGATTGTTCTGAAATGGCTGAGAGCCTCAGTACAATTTATACATTCTACAGGGGGTGGCACCTTGAATAGGACTCTTTTGAAGTACCATTCAACTCTTTGGTGATATTCATTGATATTCAAATGGTCTTTTCACATATACACGTCACTTCCCAAGTTCTGTGGGAAAGCCAGAGATAGAACTTTTCACAGCTGAAGGTATAAATGGCATTTGATCACCAAAACAGCTGTTAACTCATATGACTTCTAAACATTTGTAAAAAGTACCTCTGCTTAATCAGAATACATGTTTTGATAATCATAACTAAATGTTTGATAAATAAATAGTTATTCCATTTACCCTATCAATCCCATCTCTTGGTCAAATTAAAAATAAATTGACCACTTAACTAACAAAACATAACAACACTATAACAAACAATTCATTGTTGTGGACAGTTAGGTGCTTGACTATTCAGTGTAGAAATTCTTTTGGTGACAGTTAAAGCTGTGTGGGGCCTAACTAGATGTGAATATTACAGGCAATGATATTGGGAAAATGGAACAAACTACATCTCATAACACATGCACAACCTAAAGAACGGCAGATAAAATTACAATTCCTATAAATTGCTTCTAACTTCCAACATCTCCCTCCAACTGCCTAATCTTAGTTTAAATCTTTATTTTTCTAGTTCATATTCCTCCTAATTTATGTACCCACTTTACTTCTGCAGAAAAATCTCATTTTGCTTTGTCAAGGCTAAACAAAAATAAAAATAGAAAAATGTCTAAAAAACAAAAATTATACGTTGGTCTAACAATGTATGAACACCAAGTCTTTAGTTGATTGCTCTGCTGTAACTTTGACAGCTCGTCCTCCATAAGACTCCATTGCAACACCTTAAGAAGGCATACAGTTTTCATACATAATCTTTTTTTCTTCAGGACTATCGCAGTCCACATGACAAGAAACTTCCAGTAGGTGTGCAGATCTTTTTGCAATTATAGCAAACTGAGCTGTGATTTTTTAGACAGCTGACATGATAAGTATCAAAGTTCTTCAGACATCTAAAAGCTTTTGAAAGCACGCTTTTCCATCAATGCTGTTTGTGGCTGATGTCATAAAACCAAGGAATGAGGGAGGGTATTTATGAGGATGGCGTCACTCAGATTGTTAGTCCAACATTTGATCATTAACAAATATTCCCATAAAGCTGTTTGAGTTTTTTACTGCTGAAGTAAATCTATGTTCTAGCAATAAGACCTAGAAGAAAAGAAAAATGTCTTAATACAAGGAGAAACCATTCTCATTTAGTATAAAATGTTATTCAACTGTCATTTAAACAAAACTGTCTAGACTATAAACATTTATCATGAACAATAGGCTTCTCAGAAGGGGGGGGGGGGGGGGGGGCTATCACGTATGGCCTGGACCATTGATCCTACAGGAACATAAACAAGGATTTACAAGAATGACAGGAGTATAGTGCAGTACTGGGGTTCAGGGTTCACAGGAGATACAGTTGACGTGTACAAGTGTAGCACTAACTCACGGTGGAGCTGCTGGTTTAAGCGGGTCTGTTACCTTCACTCTGCTTCCCTCTGTTTCACCGGCACCGGGTCTAGGGTTCCGTTAAGTTTACTCCTGGACAACACACGTACCAACACTGGAGTACATTTTCAATGCTTTATTAAAACAAATGACTTAGGAAGTAGCAGGAAAGAGGTAGAAAGGAAAATTGCAAAAGAAACTCAAATATTCTCTGGTAGGGTTCTCTTGACAAAATGTCCTGGTAGAATTCAAATACGCTCCCCTCATGGGGCACACTCCTTGCTCGTCTGGATAGGCCTCTCTCACCGGTCTAGCAGCCAGCACGCAGCACGAATCAAAGTCTCTGGCACAGACTTGTTTGGGAACAAAATCCGTACGATCCTCTGCCACAGGATGTATAGGTTTTTCTGTAGTGAAAGTCAGCCACAGTGCTTGAACCTTTAAGCCGAGCTGGCAACACTATGCTGTATAGTTACTTTTGGGATACGTCCTCCAACCGAGTCACCAGGCCCCTCTATAGACCAGCACGCTGCGTGATCTCTCCAAGATGGGTCCTCCCCTGGGATCTCCTCGGTTGTCCAGCTTCGTCACACAGGACCGATAGCTCAGGACCATTCCTCGGCCACGGTGGTAGGCTCCAGACAAGCCTCTAGACCCACCCCTGCGCCGCTGTATAGTGGGCCTCCCGAACGGAGGACCACGAGGTAGCTCCTTAACGCATACCTGTCGGCCAGGAGGGCCAGCAGGTGGCTGTAAAATGAACCCCACAATATGGCGTCTGTCCCATAAATGCCCTCACCCAGAATGCAACTCAGAGGACCACCTCCACCGAGCGTGCCTCCGGGACAGAGGAGCATCCATACGCTTCAACACGTTGCCTTTCCAACCCTGACCAATGGCAACAGCGACACCCACCGGTCAGCACGGAAACACACACAACGTCAGCCAAGCTGAAACAGAGGCAAACTTTAACCTTCCTAACGCACAATTTACTAAATTTACCTAACATGCGGTAGATTGCAAATCTACCAGCGCTACACAAGGATTCTAAGCCAGGAAGGATACCTAATGGTACTATCTGGGGAGAATGCAGCATGTCCGCACATGCAACAATGGTGAGGGCCCTTGAAAGGGCCGAGGCGCAGAGTCTAAGGAGCTGCCTTGTCTTCTCCAGAGCTCTTGATGGTAGAGATGGTTTTGTGCTGCAGACAGATCCCCGGTTGCGGCCCTCTTACTTACACAAGTAGGCAGATACCTAGAACTAAGGGCCAATGGACAAATGAGAATCCCTTGCAGTGCTGAGGTGCTGGGATCACTAAACAGTAGGGAGTAAAATTCAAGCTAACAGGTGTGTGCCTGGACACACACAGACATTGGGGAGAGATACACAAAGATACATCAACAGCTAGAAATGAGTATCCATGCAAACAGTCACACAGGAATCTATAAGAGTAGTGAAGTTGCATGGTGTCACTGAACAGGAAACACTTGGAGACACAAAGGCAGACTTGCTTGGGACATTATTATTCAAAGCCTAAGTCAATCTGCTTCAGCTTGAAAGGGCAGTACTGGCTGGGCATGTAGCTAATTCAATTAACAACAGGAGGTTTAATCTAGTCTTAAAAACAAATTTTGTGGGACAAGATACAACCGCAGACCTTATATGTTAAAGCATTGAAACTAAATGCCAATACCAATACAATAATCGCATACCTGCTGATCTTTGGGAATAGAGGAGACATTCATTACTTTTTTTTTTTTGTCATCATAGGTGTTTAAAATAGAGCAGCAATTATTAAATTCAATCTTAATAACTTTTTTTCATCCTAAAATAATACACAAAAACTATATAAGGCTCAGTTCCCACTATAGCAACTTAAAGTTGCAGCGACTTTGAAAAGGTTCTTGCACTACCTTGATGCGACATTCAATGCAACTCTGATCTAGAGACTGTGAAGTTGGATCAAAGTCACACTCCAGAGTCTCTGAATCACATGACTTTGGTAGTCATTATAGTGGAAACGTAGTCTAAGACAGGAAACGCTTAATTATCTAGGGCAGGGGTGTCAAACTCAACTTCATCGTGGGCCGCATAAGCATTATGATTGTCCTCAATAGAGCTGGTTGTATCTGTAAGATTAGATGTCCAGCGCATCCCCTCCCCTTACATTAGGTGTCAAGAGCCACCCCACCATCAGAAGTCAAGTCCCCTACTCTCCCTTACATCACAGTGCACCCCCTTTCCTTATGCTGCTGCTAGGAAGAAGCTGGATGCATTGCTTGAAAGCAGAAAGTAAGGGTCTGGAGGAGGACCAGAGGAGGGCTGGAGCTCTCCTGCAGCTGCAGGAGAGGTGTGAGGGCCACATGAAATGGCCTGGAGGGCCGGATTCGGCAACGGGCCTTGTGTTTGACACCTGTGATCTAGGGCATTGAAACTCGTTAAATTTCAAAGCTCATACATGTTAGATCATAACACCACATAAAATTTAGTACCTAATATTGTAAATAGGAACAAGAAACTGGGCAGTACAGACTCAGATGACTGCATCAATATTTAGCTAGTGGGGGGAGTGAAACCCATAAATGTTGACATATGAAAATTAGGGTGACCACATTTCCAAACTGCCATTCAGGGACAGTTTTGCCAAGGACCGGGGGGGGGGGGGGGAGTTTTCGTTGAATGCAGTCTCGGGGTTGACGGGGATTTCAGGAGCGAGTAATTTGTCAGGTGAATGGCTGGTTTTAGCCCTTATATCATCCCAACACCATGCTTGATATGGTGCCAGGAGGATAAAATCATATTATTTCTATTACTACATTGTAATATATAATGAAATAGTTAAACTCACCATAATGCCGAATCATTGGGAACCCTGAGCTTGTCACTTGCCACAAGATGCAGTGTGTCACTTGCCACGTCTCCTGCCACCAGATGCAGCGTCACTTGCCACCATTTCCTGCCACCAGATGCAGGGTGTTACTTGCCACCGTCTCCTGCCACCAGATGCAGGGTGTCACTTGCCACCATCTTCTGCCACCAGATGCAGGGTGTCACTTGCCCCCGTAGCCTGCCATCAGATGTAGCGTCACTTGCCACCGTCTCCTGCCACCAGATGCAGGGTGTCACTTGCCCCCGTAGCCTGCCACCAGATGTAGCGTCACTTGCCACCGTCTCCTGCCACCAGATGCAGGGTGTCACTTGCCACCATATCCTGCCACCAGATGCAGCGTCACTTGCCACCGTCTCCTGCCACCAGATGCAGCGTCACTTGCCACCGTCTCCTGCCACCAGATGCAGCGTCACTTGCCACCGTCTCCTGCCACCAGATGCAGGGTGTCACTTACCCTGCATCTGGTGGCAGGAGACGGTGGCAAGTGACGCTGCATCTGGTGGCAGGATATGGTGGCAAGTGACACCCTGCATCTGGTGGCAGGAGACGGTGGCAAGTGACGCTGCATCTGGTGGCAGGCTACGGGGGCAAGTGACACCCTGCATCTGGTGGCAGGAGACAGTGGCATCACTTGCCACCGTCTCCTGCCACCAGATGCAGGGTGTCACTTGCCACCATATCCTGCCACCAGATGCAGTACAGACTGGGCAGTACAGACTCAGATGACTGCATCAATATTTAGCTAGTGGGGGGAGTGAAACCCATAAATGTTGACATATGAAAATTAGGGTGACCACATTTCCAAACTGCCATTCAGGGACAGTTTTGCCAAGGACCGGGGGGGGGGGGGGAGTTTTCGTTGAATGCAGTCTCGGGGTTGACGGGGATTTCAGGAGCGAGTAATTTGTCAGGTGAATGGCTGGTTTTAGCCCTTATATCATCCCAACACCATGCTTGATATGGTGCCAGGAGGATAAAATCATATTATTTCTATTACTACATTGTAATATATAATGAAATAGTTAAACTCACCATAATGCCGAATCATTGGGAACCCTGAGCTTGTCACTTGCCACAAGATGCAGTGTGTCACTTGCCACGTCTCCTGCCACCAGATGCAGCGTCACTTGCCACCATTTCCTGCCACCAGATGCAGGGTGTTACTTGCCACCGTCTCCTGCCACCAGATGCAGGGTGTCACTTGCCACCATCTTCTGCCACCAGATGCAGGGTGTCACTTGCCCCCGTAGCCTGCCATCAGATGTAGCGTCACTTGCCACCGTCTCCTGCCACCAGATGCAGGGTGTCACTTGCCCCCGTAGCCTGCCACCAGATGTAGCGTCACTTGCCACCGTCTCCTGCCACCAGATGCAGGGTGTCACTTGCCACCATATCCTGCCACCAGATGCAGCGTCACTTGCCACCGTCTCCTGCCACCAGATGCAGCGTCACTTGCCACCGTCTCCTGCCACCAGATGCAGCGTCACTTGCCACCGTCTCCTGCCACCAGATGCAGGGTGTCACTTACCCTGCATCTGGTGGCAGGAGACGGTGGCAAGTGACGCTGCATCTGGTGGCAGGATATGGTGGCAAGTGACACCCTGCATCTGGTGGCAGGAGATGGTGGCAAGTGACGCTGCATCTGGTGGCAGGCTACGGGGGCAAGTGACACCCTGCATCTGGTGGCAGGAGACAGTGGCGTCACTTGCCACCATCTCCTGCCACCAGATGCAGGGTGTCACTTGCCACCATATCCTGCCACCAGATGCAGTGGCACTTGCCACCCTGTGCTCTTGCTGGGTAAGTCCCTTGATCCAAGTGCCTACCTGATTCCTACACTGACCTACCTGACCCCTTAAATGACCTATCTGACCACTATAACCTACCTGACCTCTACCATGACCCACCTGCCCACTACACTGACTTCCCTGTCCCCTGCACTGACCTACCTGACCCCCCTGACCACTACACTCCTTCCTGCACTACTCACACTACTGACTACTCCCCACAAAAACATAAGGTAGATCGGTGGATTTCACTCACCACTCCAGGCCTCCATGAAGATCATCCATAGATGTATATCCCCTAGTCGCTCCTCAGACCTCAGTATCCCCCGCAGGCCAGGAACTCTGCCAGCAGCCACCATACGCTCGTCTGCATCGAGCACCGCCCCTCCCCCTCACACACACGGGCTGCCTGTGGGCGACACGCACCTGAGGAATCATGGGGGACAGGGCAGGCTGGACCACTGGAGTCCCTGGGCGGGGGGAGACCTGGGTGCTGAGGAGTGTCTGCCTCGTTGCTGGTGCATGGTGATTATAGGGGCTGGAGCCTGGAAGAAGTCACTTGGGCTGCCCACCCCCACGCTACACCACTGGGCTGGCCCGGCCGGATGACATCATTGACATTCGGCAGTCAATTGATAATCGTGAACGGCTGCATCATATTCATTCCGGGACACTGTATGGTCCCGGAATGGAGGTGCCCGGGACCCGGGACAGACCTGCTGATTGCGGGAATGTCCCGGGCAATCCGGGACATGTGGGCACCCTATTGCCACCGTCTCCTGCCACCAGATGCAGGGTGTCACTTGCCACCATATCCTGCCACCAGATGCAGTGGCACTTGCCACCCTGTGCTCTTGCTGGGTAAGTCCCTTGATCCAAGTGCCTACCTGATTCCTACACTGACCTACCTGGCCCCTTAAATGACCTACCTGACCACTATAACCTACCTGACCTCTACCATGACCCACCTGCCCACTACACTGACTTCCCTGTCCCCTGCACTGACCTACCTGACCCCCCTGACCACTACACTCCTTCCTGCACTACTCACACTACTGACTACTCCCCCACACAAACATAAGGTAGATCGGTGGATTTCACTCACCACTCCAGGCCTCCATGAAGATCATCCATAGATGTATATCCCCTAGTCGCTCCTCAGACCTCAGTATCCCCCGCAGGCCAGGAACTCTGCCAGCAGCCGCCATACGCTCGTCTGCACCGAGCACCGCCCCACCCCCTCACACACACGGGCTGCCTGTGGGCGGCACGCACCTGAGGAATCATGGGGGACAGGGCAGGCTGGACCACTGGAGTCCCTGGGCGGGTGGAGACCTGGGTGCTGAGGAGTGTCTGCCTCGTTGCTGGTGTATGGTGATTAGAGGGGCTGGAGCCTGGAAGAAGTCACTTGGGCTGCCCACCCCCACGCTACACCACTGGGCTGGCCCGGCCGGATGACATCATTGACATTCGGCAGTCAATTGATAATCGCGAACGGCTGCATCATATTCATTCCGGGACACTGTATGGTCCCGGAATGGAGGTGCCCGGGACCCGGGACAGACCTGCTGATTGCGGGAATGTCCCGGGCAATCCAGGACACGTGGGCACCCTAATGAAAATAGAAACACTTTAGAACAATACTTCCATTGGTGAATTGTCTTTGAAGGCTGTGGTCTCCTTCTGTTCGGAAAACTTTAAATCAATCAACTCAGGGCATAGAACTAATCTGAGGAATAAGCATCAAAATTTTAGTATCAACACATTATATTTTCCTCCTAAAAATAAACCAAAGGTTAGAGATATTTAGCATACAGTAAGCATTTTGAACATTTTCTTTCTTAGATGTTTTACCAGTGCACTTTTTCTAATACCAAAAATTGTTTGACGTCAAACTAAATGTTACCACGTGGATTTTATGTATGGTATACCATTACTAAAAAAAAACTATTATTCACTATGGTTAAAAATGAGCAACTGAAAAAAACCCAACTTTTTTATAAGTTCCCCTTTGGCTTGCAAGACAGTTATACTTCACCATACTGAGCACATTGGAAAACTTTTTCCAAAGCTTTCTTCTATGGAAACAAAGATTACCGTTAATACACACACACATATATAAATATACATTATTAGGAGGTATTACTTTCTCTTTTTTTTTTCATTTACAGTTCACACAAGCCATGCAATTTAACCTGTGTCAAAGAAAAAGGGGGGGGGGGAGGGCTTGTTGCTCCTTTAAACTATAAAACACCATTCCTTATTTTTAAACTTTAATCATTATTGAAAAAGTGTTTTTATTTTTTTTTTACGTCACTAATCTTTTAACATTTCACTTTAATTATTTTTACCAATTTTATTAAATGTATTGGGTGTGGCTCCAATGACCACATGATTAGCCACCCCAGCAAGTAATTAAATTGACAATTTTCAGCTCACAGTTTTTAGATTAACCTTTCTTTTAGAATAAGCAAATATAATCATTTATGTTTTCTTTTTCATATTAAATTGACCACAGTGCAAAACGACTACACATTGCACACGATTTTAAAATTTTGAGTAAATTTTTTTATACCAAAATTATATAGATCAAATTATTCTTTTAAGTCAGAAATACAATTTTTAGTCTTTTTAAGGCCACACTTAACAGACAAAATATTTTTCTTGCTTCTAAAAGTTGCAATGACCAACATTCCACTGACTTGTTACCTGTAATTATCCATGTGGCAATGTCCCATCACTTTAAAACATACATAACAAACACCCATATTCATACTGTGTTACTATTATTTCACATTCATCAGTCCCTACCCTCAAGGAGCTTACATTCCTAAGGTCCCTAACTCAAATTCATACATACACTAGGGACAATTTAGACAGGATCCAATTAACCTACCAGCATTTCTCCAGAGTGTAGGAGTACCCGGAGGAAACCCATGCAGGCACAGGGAGAACACGCAAACTTCATGTAGGTAAAGTCGTGGTTTGGATCAACTGTTTTGCTGATACAGCACTTTGGGCATATTAATACAACTAACATGACATAACAATCCATGGATCTCACACACATATATACAACAAACATAACTCTCACACTTAGCCAACTACACCCTGTAGACAAAAATATTTCTCTAATAAAACTGCACTTTCCCTTCTCTTTTTTTTTTTTTTTTTATAAGTTCACTCATCTATAATGGGCTCTAATCATTATAAGTGCGCTGGGTGGTAGAGTATAATGTGCTTGCAGTTATTTTAGCAATGTTATTATTAGGTTCAAATTCATATACAGGACAATAGGTTTCTTTCATTTCCTTTTTTTTTCAACATTTTTGTCATTTGTTTTAGCCTTCTAGTGGTACAAAACCCCTGTGTGCTTTGATTCCATTCCTTGAGGGACTCGGCCACTCCTGTTAATAGGGGTTCAGTTACACAAACTTAATGGGGTCACACAGACAGCCCAAAGGAGCTCCTGGTGGGATCACACAGATCCCAATCTGGGGTGTACTCGGTGGTACAATTCCCCATCTCACACGGTGGTGAGACTTCCTCAAGGATTCATCTATTCCTAGGTCCCCACATCACACAGACACAGTGAATCTTAGGAATTAGCAGGAACTGTATATCTGGCCCCCAATCTCGGCCAAGGATCTAAGGATCTATACCAGACTATACACTGCACAAATCAGCCACACAGACTGACAGGCACACAACTGAACGGGGGGGGGGGGGGGGGGTTAGTCACAGAAGCTGCAAAAAAAAAAGGAAACTATGCATTTAAGATGTACAAACACACTCCTTTCTAAATAGAAACAGTCCACTTATATTCAAGATACATGGCAGCACATCTGACAGGCACACAACTGAATAGGGGTTCAGTTACACAAACTGAATGGGTTACACAGACAGATTAAAACAGTTCACGAATGTACAAAGCACTCCCTTAGATAAGCCACTCATGCAGGACACACACACAGCATCACATATTCCAACAAATTTTTCAGTACAGTAACAAAAAAATCTCAATAGGAGTATAGAATCTGACAGTTCTGCTTCCCTAAAGTCTTCCACATCAGTTTATAGGCACTGTGCAGAATAGGAGAGAGTACTTCTGCTTATGGTGTAGTTTTATGGAGAACTACGCAGACGAGAAAAGAAAAACAGAATTTCATTCAAAACTGGTACTAAGGATTTAAGCAGCGCTGTTTTTTAAGCAGGCCGTCACCCTCGGCAATAAACCAGGGCCTCAGCACACATAGTACCTTATCAGCCACAGCCTATGAATGATCCCTTGAGTCCGAAGACCCGATTTCTGACCTGGAAGGTCCCCCCGACACAGGAAATGCAGAAATCCTAACTACGCACACATTGTGCCTGAAATAGGGCAAGCCAATCACACAGAACACACACTTGCAAGGACAGTAATAAGTACAGATAGTATGGAAAGTAAAAAAAACTTTAAAAAAAAATAACAAAATTCAACTGTCAAGGTTCTTGGAAAGAGTACATCTACATGACACTAACTTATGCAAATCAGTACAGCACAAGGGGAAAATAACAGTAAGCAGAAAGTTAGCTTACCTTCCAGCTTGTGTTGTCCTGTTCTGTGTCTCAGCGGTGTCTGCAAAGTATCGATTTCCGGCTGCGAAGGACCAATTGATAGGGAAATCACAGAACTTAGGGGTTTCCAATAACATTTTGACTGCTGAACCACATTCAAAAAGATGTATTTAATATACAAGCCCATAGTTTTAGCTATAGGCAGGGAGAACAATACAGTAAGTACATGGTGACATTCAGAGGCGTAACTAGAACCTTCAGGGCCCCGGTGCAAGAAACCATGATGGGCCCCCCTTCCACCCGAGCCCCGGCTTCCAATTTTGGGAGGGTGTCCATGGACATCCTCCCAAAACCGTGCTTCCTGCATGACCCCTTGGACATGCATTCAGCGCAATCACATCGGCCCTTTACCATGTGATCAGCTGATCACATGTAAACAGACTGGTTATCCACAGCCTTTCCTCACACGCTGTGTTTGTGTTAGGAAAGGACTGCCATTAACTGTCAAGAATGTCAATAAATTGTTTACACTGATAATCAGTGCCCCAATCATCAGTGCCCATAAGTGCCGCCTATCAGTGCCCATCACTTCCCCCTACAAGTGTTACCTATCAGTGCTCATTAAAGCTGCCTATTAGTGACCATCAATTCTGCCTATCAGCACCACCTATCAGTGCTCATTAATGCCACCTAACTGCGTCCATCAGTGCCACCTATCAGTACTCTTCAATTCTGTCCATCAAAGCCCATTAATACTGCCTGAGTTCTGCCTATCAGTGTTCCTCAGTACCCATCAGTACCACCTATCAGTGCCCATCAATACCACCTATCAGTGCAGCCTTTCAGTGCACATTAGTGCCTCCTATCAGTGCTGCCTATCAGTGCTCATCAATGTGGCCTATCAGTGCCTCCTATAAGTGCTTATCAGTGCCTCCTATCAGTGCCCATCAGTGCCTCCTATCAGTGCTCATCAGTGCCTCCTATAAGTGCTCATCAGTGCCTCCTATCAGTGTCCATCAGTGCCTTCTATCAGTGCCTTCTATCAGTGCTCATCAGTGCCTTCTATCAGTGCTCATCAGTGCCCATCAGTGCCTTCTATCAGTACTCATCAGTGCCGTTTATCAGTGCTCATCAGTGCCTTCTATCAGTGCTCATCAGTGCCCATCAGTGCCTTCTATCAGTGCTTATCGGTGCCTTCTATCAGTGCTCATCGGTGCCTTTGTATCAGTGCTCATCAGTGCCTTCTATCAGTGCTCATCAGTGCCTTCTATCAGTGCTCATCAGTGCAGTCTATCAGTGCTCATCAGTGCCTTCTATCAGTGCCCATCAGTGCCTTCTATTAGTGCTCATCAGTGCCCATCAGTGCCGTCTCTCAGTGCTCATCAGTGCCTTCTATCAGTGCCCATCAGTGCCTTCTATCAGTGCCCATCAGTGCCGTCTATCAGTGCTCATCAGTGCCGTCTATCAGTGCTCATCAGTGCCTTCTATTAGTGCTCATCAGTGCTCATCAGTGCCTTCTATTAGTGCTCATCAGTGCCTTCTATCAGTGCTCATCAGTGCCTTCTATCAGTGCTCATCAGTGCCTTCTATCAGTGCTCATCAGTGCGGTCTATCAGTGCTCATCAGTGCCTTCTATCAGTGCTCATCAGTGCCCATCAGTGCCTTCTATCAGTGCTCATCAGTGCCTTATATCAGTGATCATCAGTGCCGTCTATCAGTGCTCATCAGTGCCTTCTATTAGTGCTCATCAGTGCCTTCTATCAGTGCTCATCAGTGCCCATCAGTGCTCATCAGTGCCTTCTATCAGTGCTCATCAGTGCCTTCTATCAGTGCTCATCAGTGCCCATCAGTGCTCATCAGTGCCTTCTATCAGTGCTCATCAGTGCCTTCTATTAGTGCTCATCAGTGCCCATCAGTACTCATCAGTGCCTTCTATTAGTGCTCATCAGTGCCCATCAGTGCCTTCTATTAGTGCTCATCAGTGCCCATCAGTGCCTTCTATTAGTGCTCATCAGTGCCCATCAGTGCCTTCTATTAGTGCTCATCAGTGCCCATCAGTACTCATTAGTGCCTTCTATTAGTGCTCATCAGTGCCCATCAGTGCCTTCTATTAGTGCTCATCAGTGCTCATCAGTGCCTTCTATCAGTGCTCATCAGTGCCCATCAGTGCTCATCAGTGCCTTCTATCAGTGCTCATCAGTGCCTTCTATTAGTGCTCATCAGTGCCCATCAGTACTCATCAGTGCCTTCTATTAGTGCTCATCAGTGCCCATCAGTGCCTTCTATTAGTGCTCATCAGTGCCCATCAGTGCCTTCTATTAGTGCTCATCAGTGCCCATCAGTGCCTTCTATTAGTGCTCATCAGTGCCTTCTATCAGTGCTCATCAGTGCCCATCAGTGCTCATCAGTGCCTTCTATCAGTGCTCATCAGTGCCTTCTATTAGTGCTCATCAGTGCCCATCAGTACTCATCAGTGCCTTCTATTAGTGCTCATCAGTGCCCATCAGTGCCTTCTATTAGTGCTCATCAGTGCCCATCAGTGCCTTCTATTAGTGCTCATCAGTGCCCATCAGTGCCTTCTATTAGTGCTCATCAGTGCCTTCTATCAGTGCTCATCAGTGCCCATCAGTGCTCATCAGTGCCTTCTATCAGTGCTCATCAGTGCCTTCTATTAGTGCTCATCAGTGCCCATCAGTACTCATCAGTGCCTTCTATTAGTGCTCATCAGTGCCCACCAGTGCCTTCTATTAGTGCTCATCAGTACTCATCAGTGCCTTCTATTAGTGCTCATCAGTGCCCATCAGTGCCTTCTATTAGTGCTCATCAGTGCCCATCAGTACTCATCAGTGCCTTCTATTAGTGCTCATCAGTGCCCATCAGTGCCTTCTATTAGTGCTCATCAGTGCCCATCAGTGCTCATCAGTGCCTTCTATTAGTGCTCATCAGTGCCCATCAGTGCTCATCAGTGCCTTCTCTTAGTGCTCATCAGTGCCTTCTATCAGTGCTCATCAGTCCCTGCTATTAATTTCTATCAGTGCTGTCTGCCTTCTCAGGACAGCACAGCTCTGAGCGGAGATCGTGTGTCATAGATTAATAGCACAGAGAGACTCCGGCGGCATTAATGTTCTATTTGTCGGTCCTCTCTGGCATGGATGAGAGAGGAGGACACACAGCTGATCTCACGGCTCCCCCTTCTCCCCCCTCCCCTCTCCTGTGCTCCGCGGGCAGTCTAGTGTGAAGCTAAAGAGCTCATATTTCCCGCGGAGCACACAGGAGAGGGGAGGGGGGAGAAGGGGGAGCAGTGAGATCAGCTGTGTGTTCTCTCTCATCTCTGCCAGAGAGGACCGACAAATAGAACATTAATGCGGCCGGTGTCTCTGTGCTATTAATCTATGACACACGATCTCCGCTCAGAGTCGTGTGTGAAGATCAACCCCGCTGGGCCCCCCCACAGTGGCTGAATGCCGGGCCCAGTCGCAACTGCGACTGTTGCGACCCTGGAAATTCCGCCACTGGTGACATTCAATATGATTGTTCTGAAATGGCTGAGAGCCTCAGTACAATTTATACATTCTACAGGGGGTGGCACCTTATATAGGACTCTTTTGAAGTACCATTCAACTCTTTGGTGATATTCATTGATATGCAAATGGTCATTTCACATATACACGTCACTTCCCAAGTTCTTTGGGAAAGCCAGAGATAGAACTTTTCACAGCTGAAGGTGTGAATAGCATTTGATCACCAAAACAGCTGTTAACTCATATGACTTCTAAACATTTGTAAAAAGTACCTCTGCTTAATCAGAATACATGTTTTGATAATCATAACTAAATGTTTGATAAATAAATAGTTATTCCATTTACCCTATCACCGCTCTTCCATAAAGGCCAGATTTGTGGAGTGCGTGACTAATAGTTGTCCTGTGAACAGATTCTCCCACTTGAGCTGTGGATCTCTGCAGCTCCTCCATAGTTACCATGGGCCTATTGGCTGCTTCTCTGATTAATGCTCTCCCTGCCTGTCCTGTCAGTTTAGGTGGATAGCCATGTCTTGGTAGACTTGCAGTTGTGTCATACTCTTTCCATTTTTGGATGATGGATTTAACAGTGCTCCATGAGATGTTCAAAGCTTGGGATATTTTTTATAACCCTAACCCTGCTTTAAACTTCTCCACAACTTCATCCCTGTCCTGTCTGGTGTGTTTCTTGACCTTCATGATGCTGTTTGTTCACTAAGGTTCTCTAAGAAACCTCTAAGGGCTTCACAGAGCAGCTGTATTTATACTGATATTAAATTACACACAGGTGGACTATATTTACTAATTAGGTGACTTCTGAAGGCAATTGATTCCACTAAATTTTAGTTAGGGGTATCGGAGTAAAGGGGGCTGAATACAAATGCACACCACACTTTCCAGATATTTATTTGTAAAAAATGTTGAAAACCATTTATCATTTTCCTTCCACTTAACAATTATGTGACACTTTGTGTTGGTCTATCACATAAGATTCTCCCTTTCCCAAAGCTATGACAGCACTTTCAACTACCATCATATGAGCTTTTTCGCCACTTTGTGTTGGTCTATCACATAAAATCCCAATAAAATAAATTTATGATTTTGATTGTAACATGACAAAATGTGGAACTTTCAAGGGGTATGAATACTTTTTCAAGACACTGTATATTGTGATATCTGATCTCATTTGGGGATGTGGCTCAAACTGGTTTTAACTAGTTTATAGGCTATTTATATGGCTGGAAGACAAAAGATTACTTAAGCTCACTCAAGATATTGAGCAAACAATATGCCTGAGAAAAGGAGAAAAAGGACTATCGACTCCAGGAATTTCTAATGAAATTGCAGGCTCCCCTGGATTGGAACGATCTTATCTATTTTATTCATCTTAAATCTTTAAACCAAGCTAAATAAATTAATTTTATTATTATACTTTTGAGTTGCCTGAAACTATTTCACTACATCCACATACCTGAAAGGTTAAACATAGGAACTTGGACGTAATAAAGTTTAACCGCTAGCTGACCGCCGGCTGTCTATTGATGGCCAGGCGGCGCAGCTCTCGTTGCGGGCGGGCGTCATATGACGGCCTCGCATTCCTAGGCCACCAGGGGGCGCGCGCGCGCCGCCGCCGGCGATCGCGCGCGCCCGCCGTGTCACTAGGCACCCGGTGCGCGTGCCCGGCGGCCGCGATGTCCGCCGGGCACCCGCGATTACCGGTAACACAGCAGGACCGTGGATCTGTGTGTGTAAACACACAGATCCACGGTCCTGTCAGAGGAGAGGAGACCGATGGTGTGTTCCCAGCACAGCGGAACACCGATCGGTCTCCTCCCCTAGTGAGTCCCCTCCCCCTACAGTTAGAATCACTCCCTAGCAACACAGTTAACCCCTCGATCACCACCTAGTGTTAACCCCTTCCCTGCCTGTCACATTTATACAGTAATCAATGCATTTTTATAGCACGGTTCGCTGTATAAATGTGAATGGTCCCAAATATGTGTCAAAAGTGTCCGATGTGTCCGCCGCAATATCGCAGTCACAATAAAAATCGCAGATCGCCGCCATTACTAGTAAAAAAATAAAAAAAAATAAAAATGTTATAAATCTATCCCCTATTTTGTAGACGCTATAACTTTTGCGCAAACCAATCTATATACACTTATTGCGATTTTTTTTTACCAAAAATATGTACAAGAATACATATCGGCCTAAACTGAGAAAAAATTTGTTTTAAAGAAAAAAAAATTGGATATTTATTATCGCAAAAGATAAAAATTATTGTGTTTTTTTAAAAACTTCTCACTATTCTTTTGTTTATAGCGCAAAAAATAAAAACCGCAGAGGTGATCAAATACCACTAAAAGAAAGCTCTATTTGTGGGGAAAATATGATAACAATTTCATTTGGGTACAGTGTTGTATGACCGCGCAATTGTCATTCAAAGTGCGACAGCGCTGAAAGCTGAAAAATGGCTTGGGCAGGAAGGGGGCGAAAATGCACTGTATTGAGGTGGTTAAAGGCTTCATTCACAGGAGGGGCATCAATGCGTTTCCTATGCGAGGGCCATGTTTACCAGCACAGGTGTTCTGTGCATCCCCATTGATGTCAATTGGGACGCAGTGGCTGCACAGACACTGTCCCCAATGTGGCATCCATGTGAGTGTGTGTCCCCAAACTAGCACCATCTGCATTCGGGGTCGTGCACTCGCATCCACACGGATGTCATCATGGGAGCAGCAGCCATGCCTTTGCAGCCGCTGCGTCCCAATTGATATCAATAGGACTGCCTGCACGGGAATGTATGGCACACCTGTGCAGCTACATACAGATAAACACGGCTCTTGCACAGGGTACGCATTGATACGCCCTGTGTGAACAATACCAAAGCCTTCAGATTAGCAATACAACCAGACATATCACATTTTTAAGATTAGAGGTCAAGTATAGCAGCCTTCATAATCTCTAAGTACAGGTTCTCTTTAAAGCACTTTTATTAGTTTGGATTTTTGCCTGGATTTTCTTGCTATACAATATATGTCCATGATGAGTTTTCTTACTTTCTGTTGGGTTAGTGGATCAGTAAGTGAGATAAATGCTCTCCACAGCCAACATAGAGAGTAATAATATGAGAGTGGCTCCAACTGTTTCCATCTCTGTCCAAAACTAAAATAAAGTTTCTGCAAAAGTGACAGTTACAGGGTTTAGAACATACATAACTCTACCGGACATGCCGAATAGGGTCAGCTTTTATTCGTATAGTTTAAATCATTTTTAAGAGTTTAGGGGTTTATCTACACTTTCAGGTGTTTTTTTTTTTGTTCAGTCTGTTCCAGCAGGGGAGATTCACCAGAAGCTTGGGTTCTCACTGGAAGAGGAATAGAATGAAAGTCTTCCAATGGACTTGTTGTAGTGACAAATGTCTAAGGCAGAACTCCCCTGACTTTTGGAAAGATTTCCTTTCACTTTCTGATGTGCCAGTGGGGCTAGAATTGAGGGGAAATTTACACAATTGACACACTTTGCAAGAAAAAGAGTTATGGCTTTAGTCCTACTTTAACCACTTGCCAACCATGCTATAGCTGAAAGATGGCTACAGCGCGGCCATCCATTTCTGGGAGGGCAATAATAGACATTCTCCCAGAACCTTGCGTGTCTCCTGTTGCGTGCATCAGGCGTGCCCTGGGACCACTGTATCCTTTGGACACAGCTAATCACAGACCAGGGTAAAGGGCCAATCACAGCTGATCACAAGTAAACAGACTTGATGGTTATCGGCAGTCTTTTCCTCACACTCTGTGTCTGTGACTGGAGAGGAGAGCCGTTAACCTGAAAGCCTGTCAGCACATCATTTACACTGATAATAAGGGCACTGATCATCAGTGCCTTAATTATCAGTACAACCTATCAGTGCCTCCTGATCAGTGTCCATCAATACCACCTCAGCAGTGTCAATCAGTGGATCCTATCAGTGCAGCCTATCAGTGCCCATCAGTGCAGCCTCATCAGCGCACATCAGTGAAGAAAAATTACTAATTTACAAAATTTTATAACAGAAACTAAGTAAAAAAAAATTTCCCCCAAAATATTTTGCATTTTTTCATTTGCTTAGCAACAAATGAAAAAGCCCAGTAGTGATTAAATACCACCAAAAGAAAGCTCTATTTGTGTGAAAAAAGTTATAAAATGTCATATGGATACAGTGTTGCATGACCGCGCAATTGTCATTCAAAGTGTGATAGCACTGAAAGCTGAAAATTGGCCTGGGCAGGAAGGGGGTGAAAGTGCCGGGTAGGCAAGTAGTTAAAGACCATTTAAAATGACCTGTGTAATCCAAGACTACTCTGTCCAGAGGGTGACAACACTAAAAAATGAACAGCGTTGTTGCCATTTTAAAGGAAGTTGGAAAACAGCATATTAACAGGTAATAAAAATATGTCACAGGGGAGTTTCAGGGAAAAAAAAAAACTTTCTGTGCGATTGCTAGTGACAGGCTATATAATACATGTCGTTATTTCTTTTACCCATGGTTCTAACTTAACCACTTAAGGACCGGAAGGATTTACCCCCTTAAGGACCAGGCCATTTTTTGCGATACGGCACTGCGTTGCTTTAACTGACAATTGCGCGGTTGTGCGACGTTGTAACCAAACAAAATTGATGTCCTTTTTTGTCCCACAAATTTTTAACTTTTTGCTATAATTTTCGAAAAAAACAAACAAACAAAAAATGTCTTCACATTTCTTCATCAGTTTAGGCCAATATGTATAATTCTACCTTTTTTTTTTCTTTTTACCAAAAATATCGTAATAAGCGTATATTGATTTGTTTGCGCAAAAGTTATAGCATATACAAAATAGCGGATAGATTTGTCATTTTTATTATTATTATTTTTTTTTTACTAGCAATGGTGGTGATCAGCAATTTCTAGCGGGACTACGACATTGCGGCAGACAGATCGGACACTTTTTTAGGACCAGTGACATTATTACAGTGATCAGAGCTAAAAATAGCCACTGATTACTGCATAAATGACACTGTGACACTGGCAAGGAAGGGGTTAAAGCTAGGGGGCAATCAAGGGGTTAGGTGTGTCCTAGGGAGGTGTTTCTAACTGTGGGGGAGTGGACTTACTAAGAGTACATAGAGATCGCTGTTCCCAATCACTATGAACAGACGATCACACTGTACTCCCCTGACAGAATGGGACATTGGCAGATCCCTGTTCTGCTTTTCTGAGGTGCGATTACGGGCAGACGGCGGACCCACGCATCGGCTCCCCCACACGTGCTCACAGTGACTTACTCAAGGACGTACGAGTACGTAGTTTTGCGCAATAGGGCCGCAGTATATATATGCGGTGGGCGGTCCTTAAGTGGTTAAAGAGACCCTGCCACCAGACTATTAATTTTAATCAAAACCTTTTCAGGATTATATGCGCATTTCACATTTTATGTAAGTTTATGTATATTATTTACTTGAAAAAGTCTTACTTGTGTAGACATCCGAAATCCCAGAGACTGCTGCTGGATGCCGCCATCTTGGAAGTGATGCTAGCAGCTCCAAAGGACTCAGAGCTGTCATTTAAGTGACAGGCTATAGTATTCCTCTTCACTCCTCCTGGCAGCTACATAAAGGTTATTTAGGGAGGTAAAGGAAGGGGCAAAGGAGCTGGGTTAGCACAGACAGTAATTAGACACTCCCAGAACAGGAAAGGGCTATGACATGGAAGGAGGGAGGGGGCTGTGTTATGAAATTTACTTTCCTGGAGTAGTCACATTTTCTAGCACGTTTGAAGACACAGGACAAGTGAATAAAAAGTCATTTATGGAAAGATAAAACCTTGCAAGTAAGCATTTAAAATGTTTTTTTTTTCTTTCCTTTTTTGGCCTTTTGAACACTGCTGCCTTAAAATGCTCAGTTTTGAGGAAAACAGCTATATTTTTTTACTGAATGCAGCCCATTGTTTTGTATTTTGATCAGTAAAAAAAAATAAAAAAATCTGCGTTGCCGGCTAGTATTTTGGCGTGAATGTGCCTGCACAAATATGCCCAACAGAAATGCCTGAAATTTTATCCAGAAATACTGACGTTCAAGCATTAGTACCGAGTGCAAGAGGCCTTTCTGTGCTTTTACCTGCAATTTTTTTCTTTAGCTGGTACAAGGGTCTCTTTAGTACATTATAATGTTGTGTGCTGACCAGTCCAAATACAGCCAAAACACAGACATGGTGCTGCTGATTTAGTAAATCTAACATCTTACCAACATTTTCTGATGTGTGGAGTACTTTTCAGCATTTCAAATATGTTAAAATAAATAAAATAACTATAACAAATAATATACAGTAAATAAACTGGAAAAAAACCCATAAACTTTTCTTTCTTATTATTTCAAGTTATATTTTGGAAGATCTGTGGTTGTGTTAGAAATGAGTTACAATTAGAAAGGTTGAATGGGAACTTTACCAAACCTACGTAGAACTTTACCATCCCCGGACCATCAACCTAAAGCCTAAAATACAGCCAGATGGGGCTGTTTGCATGCCGCAGCAAATTTAATGCAGCATGTTAAATTGACAGCTGACACCGCCTGTCAAACTTGCCTGACCAAGTCAATGGTGCCACAGTGACGATGTCCTATCAGAGGAAACGTGACAGGCGCAGTTCCAGCGGTAACTTCACCATGCCTGCTGAGGTGTAGACCGGGAATACTTGTGTTTTATGCGCTTTTTCTGCTTATGCCATTGGCTGTCAATCACAGCCATTGAGCCAATCAGAAGACGGAGGCAGCAGGGCCGAGCTACAGCTCTGTGTATGAATGGACACCCAGAGCAGTGGCTCGGGAGGGTGCCTGCTTGAGTGCCCCCACAGCAAGCTGCTTCCTGTGGGGGCACCTGGCAGGAGGGAGGAGCCACGAGCGCCAATGTGGGAGGAGAAGGATCCAGGCTGCTATGTACAAAACCACTGCACAGAGCAGGTAGGCATAACATGCTTTTTATTTTAGAAAAAAAACCAAGACTTTAACCCCTTGGAGCCGGCCTCTTAAGAGGTTTTACATGCCGGGAAATAGGGCTTAAGGTCATGTGGCTGCCGTAATTGGCTGTCACATGATCGGACATGATTGCTGCTTGCAATCTGGACTTTTCCTTTACCCACCGGTAACTGTGCTGAGAGCGTTTGTACTAATGCACGCAATTCTGTGGCCGGGCGGTGCCGAGGCCCGGCCGCATATTTGCATTCGGCTGGCGTCAAGTATCTGTGATTGTGTGAGGAAGCTCATTTAGGGCTCATCCACATAGCTGTTCATGGATGTATACCATCCAGATCAGCCTGTGACCCCAAGAGAAAAGAGAGCGCCGCTCCAATTGCTAACACAAAGCTACCCAGTGACTACAATGCTGTCAGGTACTGGCTTGCCTAGCCCACTGAAGCAAACTGACGGGAGAAGTTGAATGGTCACAGTACAAAAGAAGACAGATTCAGCTTGTCTCCTCCAGAAGCCACTCGTCACTGACGCATTTCACCTTCCCATGGGCTTCGTCATACAGCAGCCCAGATCAGCCTATTTTTGTCCTGAGTATGAGACAGGAAGCCTGTACAAATCATTGACAGACTGAAACTGTCTACATGTATCTGGGGATGGTAGGGTTGCCACCTCATCCCTTTAAACCTGAACACATGAATTACACAGGTTCTGAGGATAATTTAATGCAGATAAGACCCCAAGTGAGTTTAATTACCACCTTAAAGTGGTTGTAAACCTAGTTACACCACATGTACCTACAGGCAAGCCTATAAGGCTTACCTGTAGGTATTGTATATATCTCCTAAACCTGCACGGTTTAGCAGATGTTTACCATATACGCTTGCGCCGTCATCCGCGCATACGCTGTGAAGGAACGGCCCTCTGTGCTATTTCTTCACCAGCAAGTGCCATGACTGATGGCATGTGCGGGAGTGACACCACGCGACTCAGGCCAGTCACAGAGACGGACTCCGCAGCCCCGGAAAGGAAGAGGGGTGAAGATGGATGCGGCCACCAGCAGGGAGAACGCAGGCTTCGTTTGCAGGTAAGAGGCACATAATGCGATGCATACTAGCTCATTATGCTTTTACTTTGCAGGGGGAAAAAGAGGAAGTAAAATCCATCAGAGTTTACTTCCTCTTTATTCAGCCACAGAACCTGTGTAATTAATATGTGTTCGGTTTTAAAGGGATTAGATGGCAACCTTAGCGACTAAGAATGAGCTCCGGCGTGTTCGCACTGCCCACGTGCAGAGCCCGCCAGGAAGTCGGCACTGCGCTGCGCTGATCAAAGGCAGTGAGACATTGTCCCAATGCGCGGCTGCAGAGATCGGGAAATGTCTCACTGCCTGTGATTAGCACAACGCAGACTTCCTGGCGGGCAAGCGAACACGCTGGAGCTCATCCTTACTAGGGACCAATGATCACCCCTGTATGCAGTCTATGTCTGTGGGCAAACAGCCATCCACAACCACAGGTAATCACTCCATGTGTGACTACACATGGCCAGTGTCAGCCTGGTATTGATTTGTACTAAGGATAAGCTCCGGCATGTTCGCAAGCTGCACGTGCCGAGCCTGCCAGGAAGTCAGCACTGCGCTGCGCTAATCACAGGCAGTGAGACATTTCCCGATCTATGCAGCCGCATATCGGGAAATGTCTCACTGCCTGCAATTAGCGCTGTGCAGTGCCGAGCTCCTGGCGGGCTCGGCATGTGCAGCTTGCGAACACGCCGGAGCTTATCCTTAATTTGTACAGACTTCCTGTCGGTGGCTGTTCGGAATCCACTGACCTGGGCGCAGTGTGCAACCACAAACGACTGTTTACACAAACCCTAAATGGGTGAAGGTTCCCTCAAGCACATTTTAACCACTAGGGATCCGCGCTATTGCCAAATGACGGCAACAGCGTGGAACTACATTGCCGGGACGACGTCTATTGACGTCGTCCCGTGCACGAGCGGCCTGCGCGCCCCCTGCAGGGCACGCACTGTGATCAGTGAGTCTATGAGACTCGCCTGATCACAGATCAGAGTAAGAGGTTGGTCCCGACCCCTTACCACATGATCAGCTGTCAGCCAATGACAGCTGATCATGTGATGTAAACAGAGCCGGTAATTGGCTATTTTTTCTCCTCGCGCTGACAGCGTGAGGAAAAAAAAGGCTGATCACCGGCAGCCGTGAGAGGGACATCAGTCCCGGTGATCATCTGTGCCCCCTGCCAGTGACACCTAGCAATAGGAGCAGTGCCGCCTACCAGTGCCCACCAGCGTCACCCATCAGTGCCCACAGTGCCACCCATCAGCGCCCACAGTGCCACCCATCAGAGCCCACAATCAGTGCCACAACAACAGTGCTGCAAATCAGTGCCCACCAGTGTCACTTACCAGTGCCGCCCATCACTGCCCCCCATCAGTGGTACCTATCAGTGCCACCCATCAGTGCCGCCTTATCTGTGCCCATCAGTACCGCCTTATCTGTCCCCATCAGTGCCGCTTTAACTGTGCCTATCAGTGCCGCCTTAACTGTGCCTATCAGTGCCCATCAGTGCAGCCTATCAGTGCCCACCAGTACCGCCTCATCAGCGCATATCAATGAAGGAGAAAAATTACCTGTTTGCAAAATTTTATAACAAATTATGAAACATGATTTTGCTACACCCACCTAGGTAAATATGATTTAAAAAAAAAAAATACAAAACTGTTGTTAATCACAGCCAGTGAGGAGTAAGAGGGGGCAGGGCTGAGCCCTGGCTCCGTGTCTGAATGGGTATGAAGAACAGCGGCTCGGTAAGCGTGCCTGCTGAGCAAGCAGCTTGCTCTTGGGGCACTTGACAGGAGGGAGGGGTCAGGATCGCTGGCGGGGGACCCAAGAAGAGGAGGACCGGGACTGCTCTGTACAAAATCGCTGCACAAAGCAGGTAAGTAAGATATGCTTGTTATTTTAAAAAATAATTTTTTTGCCTTTAATATCACTTTAACCTTGCACAGGTCTAACTTATGTCAATGACCATGATCCCTTATCCTTCTTATCCAGACAGTGAAATTTGTACTATCTGGTAAACTTCACAATAGTTTAAGTTATGTATTATCCTGTTGTTTTAAAACCATCAGCTCCACAATAGCATCAACCGTATTTTTAGTAACATTATTAGTGTACTTATTAGATGTGTTTAAATTTACCTACTTAACATTCATGGAAATCCTTCAGACTTTTTTGACAGCTATGTCCAAGGATTTAGAAAAAAAATAAAGCCATAAAATATCCTTCCCAGTGTCGTCATTCAGAATTAATCTAAGCTGCTCAGTGTTGTACCGGTAATCTATAATCCACTGTGATATTTATATGCATAACTCGGAATAGTGATGAACTGGGACAGAGCATCCAACAAGAAAGCAAATAAAATATTCAGCATTCAATGCAAACATACCTACTCATTGACTGAGCTGTTCATACAAAATTGGGACAAAGGAGCAAATTAGGCTATTATTGGAGTAACCAAGTCAAAAGTATCATTTTGAGTGCACAACAATTAAAAGACCACTTTTAGTGAAGTTGTCTTTTAATAAATTCTCCAATCCCTCTGATTGCAACTTGCCATGTTAAATACTTACTTTTTTAGTTTTAGTGCCCTTTACTGTGGCTGTGCCTGGTGCTGCATAGCCTTTCTAGTAAAACTGTTCCAGATGGCTCCTCTTTTTAGTTTGCATGTGTGTCACTGGACATCTGAATTATGGCTCACTCAATACCATAATAGATGATGTCGTTGGGTGAGAGGCTTTATCTGAATGCCCAATTACTCTCTCTCTCTGTCTGTATGCCTCTGCCCCTATACCTCTGTCTCTCTCCGTCTGTCTCTCTCTGTCTGCCTGCCTGTCTTTCTCTCTCTCTCTGCCTGTCTCTCTTTCTCTCTCTCTCTCTCCCGCTCTGCTGCTCTCTCTATCTGTTTCCGCCTGTCTCTCTCTGCCTGCCTGTCTTTCTCTCTCTCTGCCTCTCTCTTTCTCTCTCTCTTTCTGCCTGTCTCTCTCTCTGATGCTTTCTCTCTCTGCCTCTCTCTCTGCCTGTCTCTCTCTGCCCTCTCTCTCTGCCTCTTTCTCTCCCCCCTCTTTCTGCCCCCTCTCTCTCTCTGTGCCTGACTCTTTCTCTCTCTCTCTCTGTGCCTGTCCCTCTGCCTCTTCCTCTCTCTGCCTGTCTCTCTCTCTCTGCCTGTCTCTCGCTCTCTCTCTGCCTGTCTCTCTTTCTCTGCCCGTCTCTCCGTCTGTCTTCGCACCCTTCTCCCCCTCCTTGCAGGCAACAGCCTGTGGTGAAAAATGTGTTTTTCCCATATCTCACATGTTCACTTAAACGACTTCAAAATGCCATGTGGGGTCTTGTTCAAAATGGAGCCTGCTACAAATGCTTAAATAGTGGACACAAATTTTTGGTTGGATTTTTCAGTGAATATATTACACTCTAATGTTGATTTCTAGATTTTGGAAATGGCTGTTGGGAGTCCTTCTCCAAATAAGGTCTAAATGTGAAACAATCATCACATCAGCACTCAAGTGTTAGAAGCCATGGTACAGGACCTTGACTTGAAGTGGGAAGAGATTATTGGTTGACCAATCAGCCACAAATCCACTTGTGGTTTTGTAGCCTTCCACAGATAGGGGGAAATCTTTGATTCCAGACAAAAAACAGCAAGAAGGGAACACCAGCCTAGTGCATTACACCATTTATAGATAAGTAATATATACTGTTTATACGCACACGATTTTTGTAATTACAAACATGTATGTACAGTATAAATCATAGGACTGGGTCTCTCGATGCCTCTATTCTAAAGCATTTAAAGAGATATACCCTCTTCATCAGAGCTCTGATGAAGAGGGTATATCCTTTGAAAGGCATCAGCATACTCAGTTTGTGCAAAACAGCATGGTTACCCAGGTCCTTGAGACATCGAGAGACCCAGTCCTTTGATTTATACATGTGATTACACAGTCTTGTGAGCGTCTATAGCTGATCTATAACGTTTTATCAATAAATAGTGTTTTAAGGTAATGCATTAGGCTGGTGCGCCCTTCTTGCTGGTTTTTCACCCCGAATAGGGCGTATTACAAATTAAATAAATAGTTTACACATGGGTGCAAAAATATTTTGCGTATTTTTTTTTTAATGGAAATATATTACTGTGTAATGTTTTCGTTAAGTGTCGAAAATGATTAGATTACATTATTTAGAGGAATTTTTCCTAAGAATAAATTAAACTCTAATGTTGATTTCTTGATTTTTAAAATGGCTAATGTGGGTCCTGTTCAAAATGAGGACTAGTATAAGTGATTACATGTAGACACGACAATATATTTTTACAGTGAAATACACTATAGTGCAGATTTTTAAAATATATATTATAACCAGCTGGTTGGTTTGGGTCCTGTTAAAAGTGTTTAACCACTTCAAGGACATTTTCTCCCCCTTCCTACACAGGCCATGTTTCAGATTTCAGTGCTGACACACTTTGAATGATAATTACTTAGTCAATGAATGAATGAATGAATGACTTGTAAAGCGATGCAAATGCGAACTGAATCGCCTCAAGGCGCTAGATGCATTCTGTGTTGTCAGCTTCTTAGAAGAGGTAGGTCTTGAGTTTTTTCCTGAAGGCCTGATGGTTTTTTTCCATGCGGATGTCACTCGGAAGAGCGTTCCATAGCCGAGGTCCTTGGACTGCGAATCTTCATTCTCCCTTTGCCTAGTGGCGGTATTTGGGAATGAGGAGGAGGTTTTGGTTAGATGATCGAAGACTGCGATTGGGTGTGTAGTGTTTTATTTTCTCTCGAAGGAATTAAGGAGCGTTTCCTTGTATGCATTTGTGGGTGAGACAGAGGGTCTTGAATGTGATCCGATTCTTTACGGTTAGCCAATGTAGGCTCCTCAGGGATGGGGAAATGGATTCCCAGGGTTTTTTTCCTGTTAGCAGTCGTGTTTTGGATGAGCTGTAAGCGTGCAAGCTGATATTGGGGTAATCCTATGTAGAGCGAGTTTGCATCCATTGTCATTTCTGAGTCAAAGATGTCTCCGAGACTCTTGGCTTTGGTGCTTGGAGAGATGGTCTGTCCAAAGATGGTGGGAGGTGTCCACGGAGTCTTGGTTTTGGAATTTTTGTTAGCGTGTAGGAGAAGAAGTTCTGTTTTTGAACCGTTGAGTTTGAGGGAGCTAATCGTCATCCAGTCATCTATCAAAGTGAGGCATTTCTCTAATTGCTGATGATGGTCTTTTTGTCCGGTGATGCGAAAGTAGAGTTGGGTGTCATCAGCGTATGAGTGGAAGCAGAGGTCCGATTTTCTGATGATTTTGAGGAGTGGGTGGATGTAGATGTTGAATAGCACTGGTGACAAGGGTGAACCCTGAGGGACTCCACAGGAGATTGCGTGGGTTTCAGAGGAGAATGCTCCTAGTTTCACTGTCTGAGAGTGATTCTCTAAGAAGTATGCAAACCATTTTAGAGCAGAATCTGTGGCTCCTGCTACTTCTGTGAGGCGGACAAGCAGAGTATTGTGGTCCACTGTATCAAATGCTGCACTGAGGTCTAACAGTACCAGGAGACATGATTCTCCGTCATCTGCTGCTTCAAGGGCGTCATCCCATATTTTGAGAAGTGCTCATTCTGTGACATGGCCTGGGCAGAAGCCTGATTGCAGCGGGTCCAGGTGTTGGTGTGTGTCCAGGTGGGGTTGTAGCTGTTGTACTACTGCTTTCTCCATAATCTTGGAGATGGTGTTGAGGCTTGTTATCGGTCTGCGGTTGTTAGGGTCCTTAGGGTCGAGTTCGGGTTTCTTTAGCAGGGGTTTGACGATGCCTTGCTTGAGGGTGCCAAAATTGTACAATCAGCGCAAACAAAAAAAGAAATCAATCTATTGCAAGCTGAACACTTAAGGGTTAACACCAAGCCCAAAATGACATACTAAACAAACAATAAAAGTGCAGCGCAAAAACATGAGAAAGAAAGTCCTCTATAGAGCAGAAAATTTCTCCTCTGTAATGTATCTTCTTACTATAAAACACTTGGGGTTCTTCAAAGTAACTGAGCAAATACGCTGCTTACCAGATGAAAGATCAAAGTAGGCATAATTACCACCAATGCTGGATACGCCCGGATCAGATGATCTGCTGGTGTATGATGACAGCCCACAGCTTATCCTCCAGTGTGACAGATGATAAAATTACCTCCAGGGTGCGGTAAAATGGAAAAGAAGAAGGGACATCTAAGAGCGTTCCATAAGGCTCAATAGATATTTTATTTTGTGTAACAAGTCAAAATACAGTCCATGTGAAAGCGCGTATAGATAGCGCTATTTAAAACATATAAAATCCAAGAGCGGGGATACAACAGACTGTTCGTGTCCGAACAGCTGTGAGATGACAGCGGGTGACGTCAGACGGGGGGCGGAGTCTGACGTCACCCGCTGTCATCTCACAGCTGTTCGGACGCGAACAGTCTGTTGTATCCCCGCTCTTGGATTTTATATGTTTTAAATAGCGCTATCTATACGCGCTTTCACATGGACTGTATTTTGACTTGTTACACAAAATAAAATATCTATTGAGCCTTATGGAACGCTCTTAGATGTCCCTTCTTCTTTTCTATTTTACCGCACCCTGGAGGTAATTTTATCATCTGTCACACTGGAGGATAAGCTGTGGGCTGTCATCATACACCAGCAGATCATCTGATCCGGGCGTATCCAGCATTGGTGGTAATTATGCCTACTTTGATCTTTCATCTGGTAAGCAGTGTATTTGCTCAGTTACTTTGAAGAACCCCAAGTGTTTTATAGTAAGAAGATACATTACAGAGGAGAAATTTTCTGCTCTATAGAGGACTTGCTTGAGGGTGGTTGGAACAATCCCTTCTTTGAACAACTGATTTATGAGATGTGTTATAGTAGGGCCAAGATGTCGGAACATTCTTTCAGGAGTTTTGTGGGAATGATGTCGTTTGGTGATGTGCTGTCTCGAAGGCTTCTGTTAATGTTTTTAGTCGTGTCAGTGGTGATTGGGGTCAAAGAAAAATTCGGTGGTTGTGTGATGTTCATGTCGATATCCTCTTTTTGCTTTGGTTGAGTGAGGTTGGTTGTTTTTTTCTGTTGAATTGATTTCCAAATGTTGTCGATTTTGTCGATTAGGAAATTTGATAACCCATTGCAGAATTCTTGAGTATCGTTTGCTGGGGGCTCTAAGCAGGTTGGGTTCATTTACTGGGCAACTATTTTGAAAAGTTCCAGCGGCCGGTTTAAGGCAGTTGAGATGGCGTTCGAAAAATGTTCTTTTTTGGCTTTGAAGATTGCTTTGTGGTATTTCACAGTGAGTGCTTTGTAGTTTGTATGGTTTTCCTTTGTAGGATTTCTTCTCCATGCTCTTTCAGCTCTTCTACGTTCTTGCTTGAGTAGGGTGAGAGTGCCATTAAACCATCTTGAGTTTTTTTTGCGGATGAGTGTTCTGCGTTTTGGCGCCACTGAGTCTGCTGTTTCTAGTAATGCCTTGTTTAGGGTGTTGAGTGATTGAGAGGTTTAAAGCGGAGCTCCACTGGTTTTTTTTTTTTTGCAAACATAAACACAATCAAACAATGACACTTGCAAACTCACTGTTTTGGAGATTGAGCTTGCCTGATGTCCGCTTTCATTGTAAAGATCAACTTATATAAAATCTGTCCGGCCGTTTTCATCTTGCTTGTGGGCATGTGAAGCCCACAAGCATTTACTTCCTTGTTCCCTTGATGCTGAGCTACCAGCATTCTTTGCTCCGCATTCTTTGCCACCGCAATGACTCCTGGGAATAATGACACAAGCTCCCAGGAGCCAGTGCGGCTGAAAGGAAATGATGAAATAGCCGCACAATACCCGCCCATATCCGCAGAATAGACAGACAGGAAGCAGAAAGGAACATCTGCAAAACACAGGTACTGTTGAGAGAAAAAAAAAAAAAGGTACGTTTTTATGTAATTACATTACTGCAATCTGAATGAGCTAATGTTCTAAAATAGGGTGGATCTCCGCTTTAAGTTTAGCAACGGTATTTTGTTTGATAATGTGGTTTTGAAGAGTTCAGAGTGTAGTTTCTTCTGAGATCTGTGACAGTGTGTTGTTGCGTGTTTTTGTTTTTGGAGGGTGGTGTTAGTGGTGATTTTAAATTTGATAGCGTGGTGGTCCGTCCATGGTAGCGGTGTGTTGTCGAATATGTTGATGTCCATGTTCTGTTTGAAGATGAGGTCTAGAGTGTGTCCTGAACCGTGGGTGGGAGCATTTATCAGCTGTTGAAGACCTAGTTCTTCCAGTTGGTTAATGCAGGCAGTCGCGATAGAGTCTTGGGTAGAGTTTGCCCAGAGGTTAAAGTCCCCAAGTACTAGAAGGTTTTTGGTTTTCAGGGTGTGTATTGAAATTAATTCAGTGAGTGGTGTAAGCAGATTGGTCTTTGGTCCTGGTGGTCTGTAGCATAGTAGTATGTGAATGGTGTCTTGGGGTGTTGCTTGAAAATGCAGGGAGAGTGTCTCCATGAAAGGCACTGAGTTCTGTAAAGTTGGTTTGGTGAACACAAGGTGCCATTTGAAGATCACTGCTAGGCCTCCTCCTTTTTTTCCTATTCTATGCTCAGTTAGGATACTGTAGTTCTCAGGCACCAATTCAGTTAGGATGGTGTTGCAGTCGGATGTTAGCCAGCTTTCCGTAATGAAGAGGCAATCTATGCTGTTTTCGATGATGAAGTCATGGATTTCCAGTCTGTACTTGACTGCAGATCTGGTGTTGATCAGGGCTTTTTTTAGTCTTTCTTGAGTGGTGGATGGTAAAGTTGAGGCAGTGTTTCTTAGGCTGTGGAGGGCGTCCGCTGTGTATTTGAAATTGCACATGGTGAGAAAGACAAAGTTGCTGAAGGAAGGATGATCTAATGATGGTACTGATGTAGCAATGATGGGTTTGCTGGGGGATGGAGGGATCAGATGGCTGCCACTGCTGCTGGAGCAGTGTAGTTGACGGGCTGGATGATGGTGCGGAAAGTTCTGGAGGAGGTGATGAAGGGGCTACCTACCGCCCTCCTGTTGATCCAGAGGAAGGAGAAAAAACCCCTAGCTGAGCTGGCCAATTGCTACAGCAGAGGAAAAAAATTCCTTCCTGACCCCCCTGAGGGGCGATCGGACTCGAGGACCCTGGATCAACTGCTAGGGTACCCCGGTGGGCTTACCTGTACAGGATGGTCCAGAAGAAAGATGGGGGAGAGGAGGGGAGGGGGGCAGTGGAGGGGTTAGGGGGATCTGGCCCCTACTTACTGATTGGACTGGTGCTGCAGTTGGGTCTGGAGGATCTAAGATGGACGCTGGGCAGGGCCAGAGCCGTGTATATCCTTGCCTCCGGTGTCAACCTGTGCCCCTGCAGTGAGGTCCAGTAGCGAGGAGGGGGTGTTCCAGGTGTAGAGGGGCATGGGGGCCCCCTGGACAAGTGTGGGAGGGGTATGAGGTGGCTGGCTGGAGCTAGGCCGCAGCCGTGGTCTGTCCCTCGAGTCTAGCGGCTAGAGAACGGGGTGATTGGATGGCGGCTGCGGTGGTGCCCCGGGGGGACGGGGGGTAGTGGTGGGTTTAGGACCGTGACCAGTGAGGGGGTCCGTGGGATGGTGGGTCCTACCTAGAGGTGACGGGAATGTTCACCGAGGGCGGTGGAGTGCTTGTGGCCTCAGGAGGGAGGACCAAGATGGCCGCCGGCTAGGCCGAACCGCAGGCTGTCCGCATGCTAGGAAGTACCAAGATGGCCGCCGGCTAGGCCCGAGCCGTGGGCTGTCCAAGGGCTATGTACCCGGTCCGGATACGATGATGGTGAGATGATGGATCCAGTGAGAGGATGGATCTGGTAGAAGGGGGGCGCGGGCCAGCCGGTCAGGCTGCCGATCGGTTGTGGGAGGTGAGGCGGCGATTCGGCACTGGCCGGAGCTAGCTGGCCGGAGCTAGGCCGGAGCCGCGGAGTGTCCTGCGGGATGGGCCTGTGCGGCCGGTGGGCTGAACGCGGCGTCCGGATGGTGTGAACAGCGTGATGGATAGGTAGGTGGGGGGGTCCCGGTGCAGTTCTGCTGGGGAAGTCCGGGATGAGTCCTAGGTGGCCGGATGGCCAGATGGCTGGAGCTGCTGCTGGAGCTGCTGCACAGAGGTCTGCTCTCTACAGCGTCAGCACTCACACTTATGACTATGACTTAGTCATGCAACACTGTACCCAAATGAGAGGCATGGTGATTTAAAAAAAAAAAATTACAAAGTTGTAATTTTAACAAGTTATTTTTCACACACAGCATACGCATACTTACAATTACACTAAAAACAAAAATCTGCTTCTTCTCCACAGTATGGGGGTACCTTCAGACTTTCAAGGAGCATAAATTATGCACTTAATTTGCTGACTACTTATCACATTTGTAGAGGCCCTGGAGCACCAGGGCAGTGGAAAAACCTACAAAGTTACCTTATTTTGGAAAGCTAACACCCAAAGGTATTTTTCTAAGAGGCATAATGAATCTTTTAAAAGATATAATTTTTGTCACAAGTTTTTGGAAAATGTGGAAAGAAAATTAAAATGTATCTTTGACTTGAGACTGGGGCGGAGGTTCACCTTCCAGCAGGACAATGGCCCCAAACATACAGCCAGAGCTACAATGGAATGGTTTAGATCAAAGAATATTCATGTGTTAGAATAGCCCAGTCAAAGTCCAGACCTAAATCCAATTGAGAATCTGTGGCAATACTTGAAAATTGCTGTTCACAGATGCTCTCCATCCAATCTGACAGAGCTTGAGCTATTTTTCAAAGAATGGGCAAAAATTTTACTCTAGATGTGCAAAGCTGGTAGAGAAATCCCCAAAAAGACTTGCAGCTGTAATTGCAGCGAAAAGTGGTTCTACAAAGTATTAATTCAGGGGGGCTGAATACAAATGCACACCACACTTTTCACATATTTATTTGTAAAAAAAATTGAAAACCATTTATTCATTTTCCTTCCACTTCACAATTATGTGCCACTTTGTGTTGGTCTATCGAATAAAAACACAATAAAATACATTTACGTTTTTGGTTGTAACATGACAAAATGTGGAAAATTTCAAGGGGTATGAATACCTTTTCAAGGCACTGTATACACTATATTCAAGGAGATATTTTATCGCACCTGTTCTGTAACATTTTAATGTGTTTTTAATACTTGTGAATAAAAATGTTTGTTTTATACATATTGTTTATATTCTCTCTGGTGGCACATTCAAAGTCCTCTCTTCCCTCATAACTCGGTGGAATTGAAGGGGAAGTTCTTTTGCTTGTTTGTAATAGGGATGGTGCCCCACTGAGACTACGCATGTACACACACCTTGAGGGCTCCACTATTATTAATATTCTAATACACTTAAAAACTAATTTGCAACATTTAGTGCAGATACTGCTGCAATTCACCTCAGAATAGAAGCACATGTGCAGATATCCTGATATTTTATATTTATATTTTTCCTTATCTTTTTTTTTTATCCTGACAGAGGAACATCTTATCAGTGAAACAAAGCTTTTTACAGTGTCTTATTATAGACGTTTTTCAGAAAACAATGTTTTCTTTCTGAGCATTGAGGTTTCAGGGTTGTCTTTGATACCAGAAGTCAGAGGAATCACCCATGAAAACAATGGGGTTTATTTACTAAAGGCAAGTCCACTTTGCACTACAAGTGCACTGCAAGTGAGCTTGGAAGTGCATTGCAATTGCACTTGGAAGTGCAGTCACTGTAGATCTGAGGGGAAGATAGAAATTAGGGGAAGCTCTGCTGATTTCTATAATCCAATCATGTGCAAGCAAACATGCTGTTTTTTATTGTCCTTACATGTCCCCCTCAGATCTACAGTGACTGCCCTTCCAAGTACACTTGCAGTGCACTTGTACTGCAAAGTGGTTTTGCCTTTAGTAAATAACCCCCAATGTGTCCTACTGGTATGCTCTGCTGCCTTTCCTCATCATACACACTGCAGTTAAAATTAAGCTCACAGCAGTTTATAACCTTTAATACCCTGGTGGAAAATTGTCCAATATAGCATTGTATCATTTCAAACATATTGTGTGAAATAAGCTGACAGTAAAGATTAGACCATTTACTGTATATCCACATAACTGAAAAGTGAGAACAATATATTAAGCCTGACTTGTTTACAGAGCTACACAGCTTTCCTGCTTAATATTGGTGTTTTAGGATATATATTATTTTCTTTTCTATGTAATAGATTTTCAAAGCAGTCATAAATTAAATTATTTAGAGTACCAGGAAATGATATTTGAATATTTATGTAGGTTTTTTTTTTTTTTGGATATCAGCATGAATAGTACTTAAAATATAAACTGAGCTTCATCTGATTACAAATAAAGAAACTTGTATTTAACCACTTAAGCCCCGGAAGGATTTGGCCCTTAATGACCAGGCCATTTTTTG
Source organism: Lithobates septentrionalis (assembly GCA_037952835.1). Classification (NCBI taxonomy): domain Eukaryota; kingdom Metazoa; phylum Chordata; class Amphibia; order Anura; family Ranidae; genus Lithobates; species Lithobates septentrionalis. The sequence continues at coordinate 2,171,801 of JBBDGP010000129.1, forward strand.
TGATACAGCACTGCTTCGCTTTAACTAACAATTGCGCAGTCGTGTGACGTTGTACCCAAACAAAATTTATGCCCTTTTTTTCCCCGCAAATAGAGCTTTCCTTTAGTGGTATTTGATCACCTCTGTGGTTTTTATTTTTTGTGCTATAAACAATTTTAGCCAATTTTGAAAAAAACACAATATTTTGTACTTTTTGCTATAATAAATACCCCAAAATTAAAACAAACAAAAAACTAATTTCTTCATCAGTTTAGGCTAATATGTATTCTACATATTTTTGGTAAAAAAATCGCAATAAGTGTATAGTGATTGGTTTGTGCAAAAGTTATAGCGTCTACAAAATAGAGGATATATTTATGGCATTTTGACACTTTTTTGGGACCAGTGACATTTATACAGCAATCAGAGCTAAAAATAGCCACTGATTACTGTATAAATGTCACTGGCAGGGAAGGGGTTAACACTAGGGATGATCAAGGGGTTAAATGTGTTCCCTCGCTTTGTGTTCTAACTGTTGGGGGGATAGGACAGACTGGGGGAGGAGACATATCTCTGTTCCTAGTTAGTAGGAAAACACAATCTGTCTCTATTCCCCCCGACAGAACCTGGATTTGTGTGTTTACACACACAAATCCCTGTTCTGGCTCTGTCAGGAGTGGTCGCGGGTGCCTGGCAGACATTGCGCCTGCCGGCCACGCGCATCGGCGACGCACTGCGCGCGCGTGCCTGCCATATCTATTTAAAGAGCCGACATACCATGACGGCAATTCCCGCTGCCGTGCCAACCTGCCACAGTACAACTGTGGCGGCTGGTCAGCAAGTAGGTAAAGTAGAACTTCACCCAAAAGGGGAGGTTGTGCTTTTCTGCCTCCTTTCTCTTCTACAACTTCTGGCACATTCATTTCCGCTTGGATCGCCTAGGAAATCTGAGCAGGAGTTGCCCCCTTCCCTCAGCCTCTTGAGACAGGTCACAGGTGGGACCATTCAGAAAGTGCACCACAGCTCTCGCATGCACAGTTAAAAGCTGGCTGTGAAACCACTTCCCACACTAAAGATGCTGGCCCTGGGGACCCTGAAGACCAGTTAGCCCGGGTGCCACACACTGGGGGGGTGTCAGGTGGCGTCCCCGTATGAATCAGTGACAGCGAGGCGGGCTTGGCGGCGCAGCGGCGATGTGACAGGCTGACAGCGAAGGGAGAGCACAACTGTGACAGGGTGCGAGGGTGCCCGGGCCGAGTGCCACTACCCGGGTGACACACAGAACCGGCCGCCGGAGCAGGAGAAAGAAAACACTGTCTCTCTCTCTCTCTCTCTCTCTTGTACAGCAGATGATGGAGAGAGAGACAGTGGGGAAGCTCTGAATAGAGGAAGGGAAATGCTGGAGGAGTTAACTTTCTAAGTTAAATAGCAACCAATCATTATCTTGTGAATATGAAATTAACCCCAGCAGTTCCCACCCACTGTTCAGCACTGCTGTGTCTCCCCCAGTGCATGAGTAAGGTAGGAAGGGCAGAGCTATGCAACATGCAGGGGGTCCAGAGCTGTGGGGGGGTTGTGTAATATGCAGGGTCCAGAGCTGTGGGGGGGCTGTGTAATGTGCAGGGGGTCCAGAGCTGTGGGGGGGCTGTGTAATGTGCAGGGGGTCCAGAGCTGTGGGGGGCTGTGTAATATGTAGGGGTCCAGAGCTGTGGGGTGGGGGGTTGTGTAATGTAAAGGGGTCCAGAGGGGCAGGGTTCTGTGTAATGTAAAGGGGTCCAGAGGTGCAATGCCCCCTAATGTAGATCCACCGTCAATCACCTGCTGCACTGCTGGATTTTACAAAATTAAAAACGCTGCTCCGCCCACAACAAAGGCTTACTGCCGAATTCCTGCTCCTCTGTTTGACAGCTCTTAAATAGATAAGGGGCGGGGCCAACCAGGGGCAGATCCAGAGTCTAGTCTCGGGAGGGGCACTGCCAGAAAATATATTTTTTTTAGCGCGTCAATCATCACAGCACCATAGTTGTTATGGTGTCAGGATGATTGAAGCGCATTAATACTATTATTACATTGTTATAAAAAATTAAATAGTTTAACTCACCATAATGCAGAATCAGTGGGAGCCCCGAGTGTGTCACTTGCCATGTCACCTGTCACCAGATGCAGATTGTCATTTGCTACGTCGTCTGTCACCAGATGCAGATTGTCACTTGCTACGTCACCTGTCACCAGATGCAGATTGTCACTTGCAACGTTACCTGCCACCAAATGCGGATTGTCACTTGCCATGTCACTTGCCATGTCACCTGTCACCAGGGCTGGACTGGGACAAAAATTTGGCCCTAGACTTCATCCAGACCGGCCCACTTTAATTTTGCAAACACACACAAAAACAGTATATAAACTATACGCAATTGCGCAAAAAAATAAGTAAAAACATTCCACTGTATGTATAAACAGCTTTTTTTTATTATTTAGAGAAAAAGATGCATTCCAACATTACAGACGCCTTTAGAATGAAATGTGTAAGTTACACTCCGTTCAATGGCAGGTGTCATAAATAAGGAAAACAGTTATAAATAACAACTTACGTTTGAATATAATATTAACAAGAAACAGTTCAAACAATAACTTGTGGGAATCACAAACATAAAAAGACAGGGAAAAATCCACTCTAACATACAATGCGTATTGCCAAGGCAGTATAAACGGCTAACCATACAAAAAGGTCTAAAACCACTTTTAGGGCCTATAGAAGATTCTTAGAAAACAATTCACTTTTCTCTGCAACTTTGTCAATGATCACTTCAGAGTCAAGAGAGCAGAGGATGTCCTTTTCTGTTGACATCAACATAAAAGCTTCCAGATGCTCTTGTGACAGGTTGGTTCTGAGTCTGCTTTTGATGAACTTGAGTGTTGAAAATGTACGTTCACAAGCAACCTGAGTGATGGACAGGGTGAGTAGGAACTGGTATGCAAGACCTAGGAGGTGGTAGGCATTTGACATTAGATTGAACCTCCTGAGAATCTGGTAGCAACATAGCGGGCATTCTTTACATGAGGAACACTTTTTACACTGGATTTCCTTGTCAAAAGAAGTTTATTGAGTATACAATATTATAAAGATACATAAAGTAAGTTTACAAGGATCTATAAAGTAAGCTCATTGTTTTACAGTAGGGTTTATATAGGTAAATATCATGAAATTTCAAATATTAAACCTTGGGTCCACGTAAACCTAAATTAAAGATATATATCATTTCCTTAGTTACTTTTGTAGGTATTTAAATGATTTATACCTACTATACATATTGTTTACAGGTAGAGTGTATATAGGTCAAATAAATTCTGATAATGAGCTTTAATCGTAAGGTGGAGAAAAGGAAAGAGAAAGAAGAAAAAGGGTAGAAAGGCAGAGGTATGGTCCACAAGGTTGTCCCGCTCGTCAGTTTATTATTCTTTTTAGTTCTCTTTGAAGCCTTAGAATGGGTGTCTCTGTAAGTCATTTAATCTGTTACCATGGCAACAGGACAGAGTCATTGAAATTTGACAGGAACTGTTGTTTTATCCAAGGATGCCAAAGTTTTTCAAATTCTGGAATTTGATTTTGATCGATGGCTACCATCTTAGCATGGGACATTGTATTATTCATTCTGTGAATTGTTTCTGCTAGTGCCAATGTAGGAGATTTCCATGCCTTGGCCACTGTTTGTTTTGCAGCCGTTATTAGTTGGATCATAAGTTTGAATTGAGAGAGTGTTAACCATTCCGGTTTTAGATTAAGTAAAGTTATATATGGATCTGGTTGTATTATTTTTTTAAATATTTTAGATGCAATCATGAAGACTTCCTTCCAGAAGGTTTGGATTACTGGGCACGTCCACCATATGTGTAAATGTGTGCCTATTTCTGGGCATCCTCGAAAACAAAGAGCTGGGGTATTAGGTGAATATTTTGCCACTCTAGCGGGTACAAGGTACCAGCGAGTTAGGACTTTATAATTTGTCTCCAGTGCTAAAATGTTGGGTGAAGATGACTTAGATGTGAGCCATATGTTAGACCAGTCCGTGTCTTCTAAAGTTCGTCCCAGGTCCTCCTCCCACTTCTGAACGTAAGAGGGTCTATTAAGATTTACTACTCCATATAATTGATTATAAAGTGATGAAATTGTACCTTTAGCAAATGGATCTTTTGTACAGATTGATTCAAAAATGGATAATTGGGATAATGGTGTATCCCCCTTTAGGAATGGTGTATAGAAATTTTTGATTTGGAGATATCTAAATATCTCAGAGTTTGGTAGATCATATTTTTCTCTAAGCGATGGGAATGAAAGGAATGATTTAGATGCTATGAAGTCATTTAGTGTCTGAATGCCTGATGTTGTCCAAGCTTTAAAAGAATTTGGGTAGATCCATGCCGGATAAAAGGCCGGATTTCTTATAAAAGAAAGGAGAGGATTGTGTGGAGATTGTAACTGATATTTGGTTTTTAGTTTATCCCAGAGAGATAAGAAGTGTTTAGTTATGGGATTATGAATTTTAAAGCGGTCTTTAGGATCAAGCCATAACAAGTTTGATATTAATAGAGGGTCATTTTCTGAAGCCTCTATAAATACCCATAATGGGATTTCCTGTTTTGCATGGTATTTGGACAGACTGGCCAAATGTGCTGCTCTGTAATAGTTAGTAAAATTAGGGTATCCCAGGCCTCCTTTATTTTTGGGAAGATGTAGTGTGTGTATAGGTATACGTGGTTTAGAAGAGCCCCATATAAACGAAGTTGCTCTTTTTTGTACTATTCTCAAAAAATAGGAAGAAATTGGAATAGGGAGGACTCTGAATAGATAAAGCAATTTGGGTAGAATAGTCATTTTGATTGCATTAATCTTCCCTATCCAGGATAAAGGAAGTTGCGACCATTGTTTTATTAGATTTGTGATCTGTCTTAATACAGGAGGATAATTGGTTGAGAATAAGTCAGAATGAGATGCTGTTAAATTAATTCCAAGATATGGGATTGATTTTTCTGCCCATGTGAATGGGAGTGCAGCCCTAGCCGGGATCAATTCCATGTTTGTGAGCGAAATATTAAGCACTAGGCATTTCTTAGGATTAATCATAAGGCCGGATAGGGCTGCAAATCCATCAAGAGCTGGTATTAAGTTAGGACCAGAGACCTGTGGTGATGATAGAAAAAGTAATATATCATCTGCAAATATACATAATTTGTGTGTAATACCTCCTACTTCAATGCCAGTTATAGTTTGGTTTGTTCTGATGTATTGGGCCATGGGTTCGAGTATAAGGGCAAATAATAAGGGAGATAATGGGCAACCCTGTCGGGTACCTCTTTCGATATTAAAGGCATCAGATTTGTATCCAGCATATTTTATATAGGCTTTGGGTTTATTATATAATGCTTTGATCCATGTTAAAAAGTGGGGTCCAAAACCCCATTTTTGTAATGAATATTGCATATATTGCCAGGATACTGTGTCAAATGCCCTCTTAATATCGAGAGATAGAAAACATAAAGGGATTTTCAGTTTTTTAGCAATATGTGCCAATAACACTGCCCTGCGTATATTATCGCCTGCCTGTCTATTTGGCATGAAGCCTACTTGATCTCTATGTATTAATTTTCCTATAATGCTATTGAGTCGTTTTGCTATTAATTTTGCTAATAATTTAATATCAAGGTTTAACAGAGAGATAGGCCGATAATTCACACAGGAAGTATCATCAGAAAGGGGTTTTGGGATCATACAAACAATTGCCATTAGTGTTTCTTGCCGAAAAGAATGTCCTTCTAGAAGTTTGTTAAAAGTTTCAGTGAGAATGGGAGAGAGTATTTCTGAGAATGTTTTATAGTATAAAGCCGAGTAGCCGTCTGGGCCTGGTCTTTTGTTAAGTTTTAGGTCTTTTATGGCGTTAGCAACTTCATCTATAGTTATAGGCTCATCCAAACTGCTTTTTTGATTCTGAGACAACTCAGGTAAGGTTATTTTTGAGAAGAAGGATTCAGCCTCTGTAGGATTAAATTCATTGTTTGTCTTGTATAAAGTTGCGAGATGTGAGTGAAATTTATGGACTATTTTAACTGGATTACAAGTATAAACATTTTTTGATAATTTCAAACGTATTGGTTTGAAAGATTTGTTAGTTGAATTTAATGCCCGAGCCAAATATGTACCTGGTTTGTTTGTATTCATGTAGAAATTGTGTTTGGAGCGTTTGAGGGATTTATCAACTGACTCAGTGAGAAATAGATCGTATTCCAATCTAGATTTTTCCAGATGAGATTTTGTACTCTGAGATGGATTATCTTGGAATGATATGTAGGCTGCATTAAAATTGAGTTCTAGTTTTTTTGCTAGATTTTTGCGTTCCCATTTAAATAGTGCCATTTGTCTTCGTATTGTACCACGCAAGACAGGCTTATGAGCTTCCCACAGTGTTATTGGGGAAATGTCTGTTGTATTATTAATTGATATGTATTCCTTTAAAGCTTGTTCAATGGCCATCTGATGTAGTGGGTGTTTGAGCATTATGTCCGGTAAGTACCACGTTGGGTCATGCGCTTTTGGTATGGCTGAGGCTATAGTAGTGTATACTGCATTATGGTCAGACCACGGAATCGGAATTATATCTGATGCAATAATTTCTGGTATCATTCCTATTGTTAGAAAAATATGATCTATTCTGGTGAAGGTTTGATGAGGGTGCGAGAAATAAGTGAATTTCTTTTTCATTGGGTTACTTTCTCTCCACGAATCTACCAGATTGTATTTGGAAAGAAGTTGAGAAAAAGGTAATCTTGAGGTTATTTTGGATGGTGTAAAAGGTGATTTATCTAGAAATGGGAGGAGGACCTGGTTCGAATCCCCACACATTATCACTGTTCCTATTTTGTGTGTATTAATCACTTGTAATATATGTGAGAGGAATGGTGTAGGTTGTTTGTTAGGAGCGTAGTAGGAAATCACTGTGATTGCTGTATCCATTATATAACCCATGAGTATCAGGTATCTACCTTCTGGGTCTTTAATTTCTGATGATAAGGTGAATGGTGTGGATCGGTGAAATGCAATTAGAGTACCCCTTTGTTTGGTACAGGCAGAAGCCGTGTAAATTTGTTGATAAAAAGGAGAAATATATTTTGGAGTAGAATCTTTCTTGGAGGCATACTATGTGAGCCTTCTTGTTATGGAAAGTACGGAAGGCTTTGGTCCTTTTTTGAGGGACATTTATTCCCTGAACATTCAGGGAAAGTATATTCAGTGGTGCCATGGCAACAGATCAAATAGTTTTGACTTACTTTTTGTTATGCAGAGCTGACTGCGCAGATCAACCTGTGTGGACTGAAGAGATGAAAAGATAGAAAAGAAACCAGTGAATTCTGGAGTAAAGAGTAAACAAAAAACATATGAGATTAGATGATACATTGTATAAATTATTTTTTGCAAGTAATCACAATTTACCCGTGAAAGAGAATAAATATCTCTCTCAGGGGAATAAGTGCCTTCGTCACACTCCCACATAATATGGCTGGGAGAATGAGGAGGGCTAATGGGGGTACACGGATCTTCCGCTTACAGGAGAGAAGTGCTATGTCAAAAGACATCAAAATGATGATTCATTAATTGGAGTGCAGAATATAGTTTTTGTTGAAATTATTTATTCCAGGGTGGTTGTATATGGTTAGTCTTGCCCTAGGCTAAATAATTCAGTTAGAAAGGTACTGTTAATAACTTTGGTATTGATGAAGATAGTTTGAATTATTTTGGGATTTTAACCCTTTTAGAGTAAACAATTACATATTTTATTCATATGTAACTGTTTAGATATGTTAACTCTGACTGAAAAGGGGAAGCCCCATTGATACATAATGTTGTGGCGTTGCAGTTCCATTAGTTGGGGTTTAATGGATCGTCTTTTAGTAATAGTAAGTTGGGATAGGTCAGCAAAAATTTGATAATTGTGTCCTTGAAAAATAAGTTCCTTTTTTTCTCTTGCAGCAATTAGTATTTGTTCTTTCGTTCTGTAATAATGAAATTTTGTGATTATATCAGGTGGGGGTCCATCTTTCTTTTTGGCTGTGAGGGCTCTGTGTACTCTGTCCAGTTCTAAACGTTCAATAGGGATATCTGGCTTTAGTTCTTGTAATAGAGCAGTAATAGTAGATTGCAGGTCTGTCACAGTTTCAGGTATTCCCCTTATGCGCAAGTTTGAACGTCTGGCTCTATTTTCGTAATCTTCGAGCTTAGTTTGAAGTATTAAATTCTCTTCTTTTAATTGTTCCAATTCTGTTATATTTTCTTGGGTTGTAATTTCAATTTCATCCATTTTTATTTCTAATGCCGCGTACACACGGTCGGACTTTCCGGCATACTTGGTCCGGCGGACCAGAGTGTGCTGGACAATCCGCCCGTGTGTGGGCGGCGGCGGACTTTTCCGGCGGACTTCTTCCCAAAAGCCCGCCGGACCTAGATTTGAAGAAAGTTTCAAATCTTTCCGTCGGACTCAGTTTCGGGCGGAAAGTCCGCTCGTGTGTGTGCTGGTCCGACGGAAAGCCCGCTTGTGTGTAGGCTGGTCCGACAGACCAAATACGACACGAGGGCAGGGTATTGCATCTCGCGCTCGCTGCAATAGGAAAAACAAATCTTCCTATTGCAGCGAGCGCGGGGCATACCAGGCCCTTAGGTCTGGTATGGATTATAAAGGGAACCCCGCTACGCCGAAAAAACGGCGTGGGGTCCCTCTAAAATCCATACCAGACCCCGATCCGAGCACGCAGCCTGGCCGGTCAGGAAAGGGGGTGGGGACGAGCGAGCGCCCCCCCCCCTCCTGAACCGTACCAGGCCGCATGCCCTCAACATGGGGGGTGGGTGCTTTGGGGGAGGGGGGCGCCTTACGGTGCCCCCCACCACAAAGCACCTTGTCCCCATGTTGATGAGGACAAGGGCCTCTTCCCGACAACCCTGGCCGTTGGTTGTCGGGGTCTGCGGGCGGGGGCTTATCAGAATCTGGGAGCCCCCTTTAATAAGGGGGCCCCCAGATCCCGGCCCCCCACCCTATGTAAATGAGTATGGGGTACATGGTACCCCTACCCATTTACCTAGGAAAAAAGTGTAAGTAATAAAACACACTACACAGGTTTTTAAAATATTTTATTAAACAGCTCCGGGGGGGGGGGATCTTCCTCCGGCTTCGGGGGTCTTCTTCCGGCTTCGGGGTCCCTCCGCTTCGTCTTCTCCCGGCGTCCGGTTGGTTCTTTTCCGCTCTCCGGCCTCTTCTCCCGGTGTCCCAGGTCTTCGGCCGGCCCCTCCGCCGTCTTCATGTAGCTCTATTGCCAGCGGAGGTCCGGACTTCTGGGCTTCTGGGCTTCTTGTCTTCTTGTCTTCTTGTCTTCTTCTCTTCTCTTCTCTTCCCCCAGATGTTGACACGACGCTCTCTCCGGCTGGACTGGTCTCTGAGGGCTGCGTTGTGACTTATATAGGCGGAGACCCCGCCCCCATATGATGTCAAAGTCCCTGGGCATGCTGGGACTGTGACGTTTTAGGGGTCTCCGCCTATATAAGTCACAACGCAGCCCTCAGAGACCAGTCCAGCCGGAGAGAGCGTCGTGTCAACATCTGGGGGAAGAGAAGAGAAGAGAAGTGAAGAAGCCCAGCAGCTCAGAAGTCCGGACCTCTGCTGGCAAGAGAGCTACCTGAACACAGCAGAGGAGCCGGCCGAAGAACTGGAACACCGGGAGAAGAGAGCGGAGAAGAACCAACCGGACGCCGGGAGAAGATGAAGCGGAGGGACCCCCGAAGCCGGAAGAAGACCCCCGAAGCCGGAGGAAGATCCCCACCCCCGGAGCTGTTTAATAAAATATTTTAAAAACCTGTGTAGTGTGTTTTATTACTTACAATTTTTCCCTAGGTGAAGGGGTAGGGGGACCATGTACCCCATACTCATTCACATAGGGTGGGGTGCCGGGATCTGGGGGCCCCCTTATTAAAGGGGGCTCCCAGATTCCGATAAGCCCCCCGCCCGCAGACCCCGACAACCAACGGCCAGGGTTGTCGGGAAGAGGCCCTTGTCCTCATCAACATGGGGACAAGGTGCTTTGAGGTGGGGGGGGCCCGCAGGGCGCCCCCTCCCCCAAAGCACCCACCCCCCATGTTGAGGGCATGCGGCCTGGTACGGTTCAGGAGGGGGGGGGCGCCCGCTCGTCCCCACCCCCTTTCCTGACCGGCCAGGCTGCGTGCTCGGATCGGGGTCTGGTATGGATTTTAGGGGGGACCCCACGCCGTTTTTTCGGCGTAGGGGCTTCCCTTTATAATCCATACCAGACCTAAGGGCCTGGTATGCCCCGCAACGGGGCTCGCAAGGTGTCAATCTCGCCGATAAAAGCGGCAAGATTGACATCCTTTTCTAGTCCCGTCGCTCCTGAGTCACGTTCAAAATGAACGGACTTGGCCGTGTGTGGACAAGTCCGTTCATTCTGAAAGTCCGCCGGAACTCCGGCGAAAGTCCGTCGGAAAGACGGGCGGACTTAGCCCGCCGGAAAGTCCCGGCGTGTGTGGGCAAGTCCGTCCGTTTTAAAGTCCGGCGCACCTGGCGGACAAAGTCCGTCGGAAAGTGTGCTGGACCAAGTATGCCGGAAAGTCCGACCGTGTGTACGCGGCATAAGGCTGCAGTGCGGTTTCCCAGCTCTCTTACTTCTTTGGTTAGGCTGTTTGTTATTTGGTCTGAGGTTTGTTTTAAAGCCTTATGAAGCATCTTTTCAAATTGTAATAATATTACTGGGGATGCTGAGGAGGCTTGTGGAGAAGTTTGTGAGAGGATTTGTTCTGTATCTGACTCAAATGGAGAGTCTTGCTGTGTTGCTTGTCTGTGAGAGCGCCCTGATGCTGTATATTGTGAGGTGACTGGAGCTGCTTTAGTTGCAGTGAGTGCCTGTGAGCTCTTTGTGAGGTGATTTTTATTTCTGCCACGGCTTCCTCCCAGTACCATATTTCCTGCCCAAACTTTCACAGTTTGTTCCCTGGGGCAAAAAGGTTCAAATGGATACCTTTTGAGCCTGCAGGCTCCGCTTTGTCCTTCTCTTCTCTCCTCAGCGGTGCGGAGCTCTAACAATGCATGTCTGCTCCGCTAGGCTCCGCCCATGCACCTCCTTTACACTGGATTTCAACCTGCTCATCTTCACTCTCATTCTCCAATGTTTTTACCTTGTTATTTATCCAGTGGAGACATTTTTAATCTTTCCCACTGAAGAGAAAAACTGCTTAATTCACACTGTAGATTCTCAGGACTTGCTTCACTGTCAAACTTCGACAGACATTTGCTAAGTTCTTGGAACATCAGTGGTGAAAGAGACGAAGACCTTAACTGAGCGAAGTTTCTTGGGTCCAGAAATGCAAGGTCAGCATAGAGTGTGCCATGACTTAGGAACCTTCTGTGCAATGTCTCTGTAGCTGTGTCCATTATTTTATTCTGAACTGTGACTTCTTAAGCCTTTTCTGGACTTGTGATCGTTTCAGCATGAGCAATCTCTCCAGGCATGGTTTCCTTCTTCCTATTTCTTTTTGATGGCAATGTAGACTGAACTTCCAGTTCTATCTCTTTGTCCTGCTCCTGCAATTTTTCATTTGCCCACAGAACAAATTTCTCTGCAGCTGCGCTAACTGAGGCAAAATCTCTTGACATATTTTTAAGACTTTCATATGTTGCCAAAACCATTCTATGAGCAGACAGTATATCCATCCCCTGTGTGTGAAGGTATTTGGACAGTGGTGAAGTCTTCTCAAATATTCTAAGGAAGGTTTGTGCCGTCAGTATCATCTCATACTTCAGCAGAGCTTCAACAAATCCTCGTGCTTGAATGCGAGCAGTCGTTTTTAAGGTAATATCTTCTTGTATTGCTGTCAATGCAAGAATGACATCCACATAGAGACAATTGTCTGGATTTGCAAATGATCCAAACACTTTCCTGAGAGCGTTATCCTTGGCCCACCACCGTGTCTCTCCAGTTAGTGAGAGTCGTCTCTGGTGCTTGTCTTGGCGCTCACTTTCCCACACATTCATCCTTTTATATGACTCACGAAAGAACACTGCGATGTCATTAAGCACTGCAAAAAGTGATCCACATTGAATTACTGTTTGGGTTGTGTCAGCCAAAACTAGGTTAAGAACATGGGCATAGCACCAAACATGCACTTGATTTGGTGAAAATTTGGACATGTGAGTAGAAAAGCCTTTGTAGCGGCCTTGCATGTTAGAGGCACCATCTGTAGCATATCCAATGCACTTGCTCAAGTCCAAATTGATCTTCTCCGCAAGCTCAGAAACAATATCCACAAAATATTGTCCAGTGGATTCTTTACACTTGACAATGCTAATAAGCCTTTCGTGAATGGTGTCTGTAACATATCGCAAAACAATAGAACACTGGTCTTGTGAGGTGATGTCTTGTGTGGTGTCAATCTGCACAGAGAACATTACGGAATTCTTTATGTCTCTCACAATGGTCTCCTGTATAAGGTGCTGAATGGTGTCAATGACAGAATTGATGGTTCTTGCAGACAGAAACGTAACCAGGGAACCTCTGCCTTTTGCCCCAGTCTGATGTAACTTCGTAGATTTTTCAATGCATTCTTTTAAATGCTCTTTCAGACAGACATCATACTTGCTTAACAGGAGTATAATTTCAAAGAAGTTACCATGATCAATATTGCTGTCATCAAGCATGTATGCAGCCTCATTCTCTGACCTATAGCTAAGTCCTCTTTTGCCAATCAATTTTACAACATCAACTACACGCTCCAGTATTTGTCGCCTCTTTCTGATTTGTTCTCTGTGTGAGGACAGCTGACTTCCACTAAGTAAATGTTGAACATCTAATTTAGAGGCATTTAAGAAGTATGCTTCTGCACAGGTTTTGTGTGCCATGCTCTTTTCATGTTCCTCTATGCGCTGATGAACATGTTTCCAGTCTGTCATACCACTTATGAATGGAGATCTGTCAGCTAACTTGGCAAATGCTATGCAGACAGAGCAATGTAATGCATGGCGTTCTTGGCAGTAAGTAAGCCACCGTCTATTAGTGCCATCCTTGCACCAGAACACTCTCTGTACCAATGGATTTCTTGATGTTTGTTGCGGATGATAATTAAAAAATATCTTCAAGTTTTCCTGGTGGGGACGAATGTAATAATCAATGTTTTCCTCTGTGACTTCACTTTCCTCTGTGTATGCTGCCATTTCTACACTCTCTCCTTGGTTTACATCTCCTCTGTCATCTACTCTCTCATGCGTTATATCTTCTCTCTCTAATCCTCTGTCTTTTTTCAAGCCTTCTCTCTCTTGTCTACACTCATGTTCCTGCTCATCTCCTCTATCGTCTTCACATTCATCGCCTGCCTCATGCTCCCTCTCCTCTCCACTTTCCTCTATTGTGGACCCAGCCTAAGAATGGACATATAGTAAGTCACAACTGTAGGCATAATATTATCCAAAAAGTCCACAAATCTTTATGTTTAAAAAGGAATAAAAAAATTTATGTCTGACTTACCACAGCAGTCAGGCCAGCGCTGCTCTCAGCTTTTGCTGATGTTCCAGCAAATAATACGTCTAGTTTTACACATTTAGTGGCAACTGCCTCAAGTGCTTGCTTTTTTTTTTCTCTTAACTTCTCAGCTCCTCCTTTACGTTTAGTCTTGTGTTTTAACATGTTTGTTGTTGCACGTCACACCTAATGGGTTTAGTTAAAGTGTAATACATTATTTAAACATTTCTCTAGAATTTCAAAACTGCTTATATACTTCTGGAGTAAACTTCTATTAATCTTATGTTATTATCTATGGTATTAAGGTTTGAACAAGCAATACAGACACATAAATACCTGTCATGAATTGGCAAAAGAATTGCAAAATCTAGGACAGGGCAACTGATCTGGAAAAGATTGTTGCATTGCAGATTTTTGCATCTGCATTTTCCAAATACACCAATATGCCATTTGTAAAGTTTTCTTGGAAAAGTTTAATAGTGATTTTAATAGTCCAGCCTGAGCTCGTTTGGCTGGGCTTCTCCTGTGGATCACAGGAGTGTAATTCGTTTTACACTCCTGTGACCCATTTTCAGCAGAGAGTGGGCTGAAGTCTGCTCTCTACTAATGTCACCGAAATCAGTCCAGGCACAGCGTCATCATGACAATAAAGTCTGGACCTGCCAGGTGCTTGGCTTGATAGCCGCCTCAGCCTCTCAGAGAGCCACTGAGAGTCTGAGACAGCCACTCCTCGCTCTTCCACAGCTCAGCACTCCAGTGAGCAAGGGGGGGGGGGGCAGAGCAGAGAGCTGCTGATTGACAGGCAGCAGCTCTCTGCTCGGGGAGCTAAGAGAACCGAGCCATCAGCGGTGTTTGATGGCTTGGTTCTCAGTGCATAGGCGCCGGGGGACAGATGCAGCATCCATCTAGGTAAGTATAAAACAGCAAAAATAAAAAAAATAAAACATACTTCTCTTTTAATTAATAAAAACTTGGCCGATGGTTGTTGTCAGTTTATATTACACAGAAACTAGCCTTTTACTCCATAATGCAGGAAGCTCCAAAGAGTGGCAGCAACAGCAATGGTAGCAGTGCCAGCTCCTTCTCCAGCCATACCCCAGCCAATATTAAAGAAGAGGACTGCAGCCCAGAGAAGGAGAGGCCTCCAGAAGTGTCCTGTTCACATATTTCTAGGGAGATGTCAGCTCATTGGTGGATGAGCACTTCAGCAGAGCTCTCAGCCAACCCAGCAATGATTCCCCAAGCAGTGCTGCTGCCAAGAATGCCAGTACTGCCACTGGTCACTGATGAACTCATGTACTGCCACTGGTCACTGATGAATGAATGTACTGCCACTGGTCACTGATGAATGAATGTACTGCCACTGGTCACTGATGAATTAATGTACTGCCACTGGTCACTGATGAATTATTGGCTGACCAGTGGTCAGTCATTATTTCATCAGTGACCAGTGGCAGTACATTCATTCATCATCAGTGATCATGACCAGCAGTGACAGTACATTAATTCATCAGTGACCATGACTACCAGTGGCAGTACATTAATTCATCAGTGACCATGACCAGTGGCCGCAAATTCATTCATCAGTGACCATGACCAGCAGTGGCACTAGTAAATTCATTCATCAGTGACCATGATCAGCAGTGGCACTAGTAAATTCATTCATCAGTTACCGTGACCAATGGCAGTAAATTAATTCACCAGTGGCATTAAATTATTAATCATTTACCGAGACCAGTGGCATTAAATTAATCATTTACCGTGACCAGTGACATTAAATTATTAATCAGTTACCGTGACCAGTGACATTAAATTATTAATCAGTTACCATGACTAGTGATATTAAATTATTAATCAGTTACCATCACCAGTGACATAACATTACTAATCAGTTACCACAGTTACCGTGACCAGTGGCATTAAATTATTCATCAATTACCATGACCAGTGACATTAAATTACTAATCAGTTATCGTGACCAGTGGCATTAAATTATTAATCAGTTATCGTGACCAGTAGCATTAAATTATTCATCAATTACCGTGACCAGTGGCCTAAAATTATTCATCAATTACCGTGACCAGTGACATTAAATTATTCATCAATTACCATGACCAGTGACATTAAATTACTAATCAGTTATCGTGACCAGTGGCATTACATTATCCATCAATTACCATGACCAGTGGCATTAAATTACTAATCAGTTATCGTGACCAGTGGCATTAAATTATTCATCAATTACCGTGACCAGTGACTTTAAATTATTCATCAATTACCGTGACCAGTGACATTAAATTATTCATCAATTACCATGACCAGTGACATTAAATTACTAATCAGTTATCGTGACCAGTGGCATTAAATTATTCATCAATTACCGTGACCAGTGGCATTAAATTATTCATCAATTACCGTGACCAGTGACATTAAATTATTCATCAATTACCGTGACCAGTGACATTAAATTATTCATCAATTACCATGACCAGTGACATTAAATTACTAATCAGTTATCGTGACCAGTGGCATTAAATTATTCATCAATTACCGTGACCAGTGACATTAAATTATCCATCAATTACCATGACCAGTGACATTAAATTACTAATCAGTTATCGTGACCAGTGGCATTAAATTATTCATCAATTACCGTGACCAGTGACATTAAATTATCCATCAATTACCATGACCAGTGGCATTAAATTACTAATTAATAATTGACCAGTGGCATTAAATTAATATTAATGCCACAGTGGCATTAATATTAATTTAATGCCACTGGTCAATTATTAATTTAATGCCACTGGCCATGGTAACTGATGAATAATTTAACCATGACCAGTGGCAGTACATTTATACAGTACAGATTTACCCCTACCCCCCTCCCCCTGCCATGCTGCATATTCAGTTACTTAAAGTAACTGAATATGCAGCATAGCGGGGGGAGGGGGGTAGGGGTAAATCTGTACTGTAAATGTACTGCCACTGGTCATGGTTAAATTATAAAGTAACTGAATATGCAGCATGGCACAGGGAGGGGGTAGGGGTAAATCTGTACTGTAAATGTACTGCCACTGGTCATGGTTAAATTATAAAGTAACTGAATATGCAGCATGGCGGGGGGAGGGGGGGGAGGGGTTATATACAGTACAGATTTACCCCTCCCCCCCTCCATGCTGCATATTCAGTTACTTACTATTACTAATTACTATTATTATTAGTAAAGTTATTACTATAGTGCTGCTTACTTGAATGATGACACTAGTATAGACTTGGTTTCTGTCACTGTACTTGCTGGTGGCTGCCAGGCTGCCTGCAACTTGGTCTGGTATTATGGTTCCGATCCGATTCCAAATCCTCCTCCTCGGCCTCGGCTCCTCTAGGTTGCAGTCTTGCAGGCAGCAGGCTTGCTTTGCTACGCCCTGGCTCCGCCTCCTCCTATGTCCCCGGGCCGCCTCCGCCCTCCGTCCGTGAGTGACGTCACGGCGCCGGGACAAAGAGGCCGCCCAAATGGCTATATTGTTAGTGGGAGTGCCTGGGGGAGTGATAATGCCTGTCACTGTGTTTGTGTGACGCGCCCGGCGCCGCCCGCCGAGTGCAGGAGCGGAGCCGCCCGGCGGCCGGCGCCGCTCGGACGGAGAGAGACAGTGACACTGACAGTCAGAGTCATTGGTGTAGTGGCCCGCTGCCAATCGGCCCACCGGGAAACTCCTGGTAGTCCCGATGGCCAGCACAGGCCTGCCTGTCACCATATGCAGATTGTCACTTGCCACGTCACCTGCCACCAAATGCAGATTGTCACTTGCCATGTCACTTGCCACGTCGCCTGTCACCAAATGCGGATTGTCACTTGCCATGTCAGTTGCCACGTCACCTGTCCCCAAATGCGGATTGTCACTTGCCATGTCACTTGCCACATCACCTGCCACCAAATGCGGATTGTCACTTGCCATGTCACTTGCCACATCGCCTGTCACCAGATGCAGATTGTCACTTGCCACATCGCCTGTCACCAGATGCAGATTGTCACGTCATCTGCCACACGTTGCGGATTGACAGTCACTTGCCCTGTCACTTTCCTGCTAAGGTGGTCTCTTGTGTCCCAGAGTCAGGCAGCACATTACCAGTCAGGCAGCAGAGAGATGATGTAATCTCTGTGCTGCCGCGGCTGCCTGCACAGTGAGGGGGAACTGCAGGGATGCAGGGCGGGCACCGAGCGGTGAGAGATGATGTCATCTCTCTGCTCCCCCGCCGCCGGCTCCCTGATTGGCCAGCAGCCGCTCACACATCGAGCCGCACAGCTGCTCATCTGTCGCTCACCAACTGAGCCGCCGGGCCAGCCCGCTGTCTCTCTCCCGCGGAGCCGCCCGGTGGCTCTCTCACCTACGGAGCCGCCCGCGGCTCTCTCTCACCCGCGGATCTACCTGCCGGCTCTCTCACTCGCATTCTCGGAGGGGGCAATTGCCCCGTTGCCCCCCCTGGATCCGCCCCTGCTTCCAGGTCTATAGTTCCACACTGATCCCTGAAGTCTGGAGATCCCCCCTGAGGTAGATCATCTCTGTCCATCTCAGGTGCTATACCTGAAACAAAATCATCAGTGTGATAATGTTTACGCAATGTCAAATTTCTAACAAATTTATTCACATCTAATATGGTGTCAAAGAGATTACAATGTATTTTAGGATAGAAATTAAGACATTTGAATAACAATGTAATGTTCTCCGTACTCAAAGTTTTCTTGGACAGATTCAATACAGTATGGCTCACCTCTGAATGGACCCTCCCAGAGCATAACCACCTTTTCCACCCATTCCTTTGATTTCTCCATCTAGTTTTCTTGTTTTTTCATTTTTATGTGTCCTCCACTTTTTTGACTGTTGCGCCTGTGGAAGCAACTTCTGGAGAACTTGCAGTAGGCTCATTAACAGAAGAGAGTCTGGAATAGAAGGACAGCACACAGCGATATCTTCTGAACAAAGTCTTTACGTATTACACTATCGTCACCATTCTTTACCACATGTGTACTGCGGAGCCCGAGATATGGATGGTTTGATGCATCCACGCAGCTCCATGCCAGGAAGCTGGTTCTGTGGTCAAATCAGTCTGCCTATATAGAGTCTGCTATCTGGTAAGCAGGACTTTCATGCGGTTTGCTGCACTTCATTTACCCTCCGGTGGATAGTCATATGCCCATTTTACTTAATTTCTGGTAAGCGGCTTTAGATACCTCCTTTTTCCATCTGTCATCTGGTGGTTAATCACATGCCTCTTTGGTTTCTAACATCTGGTAAGCGGCTTTTTTGGAAGGTTTCTGCACTAGTTCTCCATATAGGAGATTTTTTACTTTAATGCATGTTTTTTATGTCACTCACCTTACAATTCCGTTTGTGCCTATAGGCACTGGATGGTTTATGATTTTATATGATTTTATCACCGGTGGAGTGTCACATATATAAAAAACCCTTTTTTTCTCCAGTATCACATAATTTGTGTCAGTATTACGCTATGTTATTATAACATTTTTTTGGGTACAACCTTCGTGGATCCAATTCAGCTTGCAAGTGTGATTCGTCCAGGACGTACCAGGAAAGGTTCCCCAAAGGCCCAGGCTGGGTTTATAGCCACCTGTTTTATTTGGCTTGCTATCTGGTAAGCATTTCATCTAACAGGAATTTGCGTTACCTTAACCTCTACTATCAGCTACTGAATATTGAAAATATTTTTTCACAATATATTTTTTCACAATATATTTTATTCACATTTTCTGTTGTTGGACATTTAATCACAAGGACTATTTTTTATTATTAATTTAACATTATTTGATTTATCATTTTTTAAATGCACGGCTTTTTATATATTTCTTATGTTATTGGTGTGGTTCACTTATAGCTGCAGCTTCACGTTTAGGTTTCTAGCGCAGTTTTCTTCTTTTTCTTCTTTTTCTCATTAACAGAAGTAGCCCATATATGGTCTAATGCAGCGTACACACGACCGGACTTTCTGGGAAACTAGGTCCGATGTTCTTCCCGCTGCACTTCCGGCAGACTTCCGACGGACTTTCTGAACGGGCGGACTTGCCTACACACGACCGGACTTTCCGGCAGACTATGTATTTTGCATGGATTGTGTAATCCTTCTCGTCCCAATCAATTTATCATTTTTTGTGGCTATAATATCCTTCTCTTTTTTGTCCAATCTATTGCTCATAATGGTGTCCAAATCTACAAAAGCAGGTAAATGTTGTAACAGTACTATTTCATTTTGTATATCTGTTATTTCTTGTTGCAAATTTTCAAGCTCTTTGCTGCAATAACAATTCCAATTAATTCCAACGAACAAGTGGTTTAGGTGTCCAACCATCTTTTCCTTAGAGTGTCATTAATGTCAGATATTTTTTGATCCTCAGTCCTCTGGGGATCTGTAATAATCAATATAATTATTAATATTATATCTGTGTATTAATTTATCTAGTCCCTATAATTACCGTATTTATCGGCGTATAACACGCACCGGCATATAACACGCACCCCAATTTAGGAGGGAATTTTAAGGAAAAAAAAACTTTTAGGAGGGAAGTTGAAGGGAAAAAAACTTACATTTAAATGCCCATCATTGCAGCCTTCTCAGTGCAGCCTTGCCCCAGTGCAGCCATGTAAGTGCAGCCTTGTCAGTGCAGCCTTCCCCAGTGCAGCCTTGTCAGTGCAGCCATGTCAGTGCAGCCTTGTCAGTGCAGCCATGTCAGTGCAGCCTTGTCAGTGCAGCCTTGTCAGTGCAGCCTTGTCAGTGCAGCCATGTCAGTGCAGCCTTGTCAGTGCAGCCATGTCAGTGCAGCCATGTCAGTGCAGCCTTGTCAGTGCAGCCTTCCCCAGTGCAGCCTTGTCAGTGCAGCCTTCCCCAGTGCAGCCTTGCCCCAGTGCAACCTTTCCCAGTGCAGCCTTGTCAGTGCAGCCTTCCCCAGTGCAGCCTTGCCCCAGTGCAGCCTTCCCCAGTGCAGCCTTGTCAGTGCAGCCTTCCCCAGTGCAGCCTTGCCCCAGTGCAGCCTTCGATCCCCTGTCCCTGCTTCCTGGGCTTCAAAATCGCCGACCGCGATTTGAAAATGGCGCCGCCGGCGCCGAAATACACAGAGCCGGTCCTCGGCTCTTTCCGGCGGCTCTCGTTCACTTTCGGCTCCACTCGTAGTCCCGAGCTGAGCTATCCGAGTAGGTTCGGATAGCTCCGCTCGGGACTATGAGTGGAGCCGAAGGTAAACGAGAGCCGCCGGAAAGAGCCGAGGACCGGCTCTGTGTATTTCGGCGCTGGCTGTGCCATTTTCAAATCGCGGTCGGCGATTTTTACGTTTTGACAGCTCAGGATCGCAGGGGATCGGCGTATAACACGCACCTGCGACTTTCCCCTGATTTTAAGGGGAAAAAAGTACGTGTTATACGCCGATAAATACGGTAGTTGGTCTATTAAACTCTGAGCACATGCTATTGTTAATATCACAATAATACAATAATACCAGGTTAGCTATGAAACCAAACACACGGTGCTGCTAGTAAAACAATATCTTATTTTATTTCCCAAGGAGTTAGGAAACTATCATAAAAGTACTAAAAGGGTATTACAATGTTACATAGCTTACACACTTTACTAACAGCACATCTCTACAACATATAACAACAATGAAATATCAAAGATACTTATCACACATGGTTTCCTCTGTTAGTTCTGGATGATAAAAGGGGTCTGGGCCTCATGGAATATAGGCCCAAGCCCTCGGTCAGATCAAGGTCCCAAGATAGCAGAGGGGATGACCTTACAGCAGGCTTCTCAGCAACCAAGAGAAAAAACAAAAGCCTGTGTGCTCCTTTCATTCCAACATACACGCCCACTCGTAGCCACCCCCATTTGCCTTTTATCCAATATACATTGCCGAGAGGTATCCCTCCCACATGTCTGCCCATTCTCCAGGAAGCATGCTATATTGTCCATAAGGGCCAGCGTCTCTATTAGCCCTGTGTCAGATCTTCAATAGACATCTTGGCAGCAGTGGTCTCTTTGAAACTTTGTACTCACACATGTCACAGCAGGTGGGCTTGAGCCAAGGCATTGTTCTTCTGATCACAAAGCTTTGATGTGTTTCATTCCTACCTGGCTGTGTCAAACAGGAAGTGAAATACCAGAAGTAAGATATTAAACCATGTTGCTATCCAACATATACCGCTTTGCGCCTAAAGAGCGCATACCACCCTTCTTCAGACATGGCTCCTATTGAACAGTCCATAACTGTTTCCTCCCCAACATGTGTTTCCAAGCCAGTACCTATAGAACAGTCTTTAACCGTCTTAACGTGTTGTGTTTTCAACATGTGCAGAAACAGCCCCTATGGAACAGTCCATAAATGTCTTAACGCATGTTGCGCCTCTCAACATAGGCCTCAGAACAAGCTCCTGTGGAGCAGTCCATAACGGTCCTAACGTGCTGTGTTTCCCAACACGTGCCGCTTTGTTACTGTGTGACACACCAACATCATTCTTCCGTGACAGCTCCCATGTCACCATTCTGTAGCTTCTTCTTTCTAACATCTTCATGAAGGGGTATAAAACAGGCAAGGGGTGTCCATACACTCATCATTCACCAGCACACATCCAGAGCAGCATCTTAATCAGCTTTCAGATATAGAGTCTCGAGGAGGGCCTTTTGCCCATGTTACTAGCTTAAAATATACCTTTATCACACTATACCATGACATAAATCACCCATTACCATAATATATACATATATACACTACCGTTCAAAAGTTTGGGGTCACCCAAACAATTTTGTGTTTTCCATGAAAAGTCACACTTATTCACCACCATACGTTGTGAAATGAATAGAAAATAGAGTCAAGACATTGACAAGGTTAGAAATAATGATTTGTATTTGAAATAACATTGTTTTTACATCAAACTTTGCTTTCATCAAAGAATCCTCCTTTTGCAGCAATTACAGCATTGCACACCTTTGGCATTCTAGCTGTTAATTTATTGAGGTAAGCTGGAGAAATTGCACCCCACGCTTCTAGAAGCAGCTCCCACAAGTTGGATTGGTTGGATGGGCACTTCTGGCGTACCATACGGTCAAGCTGCTCCCACAACAGCTCAATGGGGTTCAGATCTGGTGACTGTGCTGGCCACTCCATTACCGATAGAATACCAGCTGCCTGCTTCTGCTGTAAATAGTTCTTGCACAATTTGGAGGTGTGTTTAGGGTCATTGTCCTGTTGTAGGATGAAATTGGCTCCAATCAAGCGCTGTCCACTGGGTATGGCATGGCGTTGCAAAATGGAGTGATAGCCTTCCTTATTCAGAATCCCTTTTACCCTGTACAAAGCTCCCACCTTACCAGCACCAAAGCAACCCCAGACCATCACATTACCTCCACCATGCTTAACAGATGGCGTCAGGCATTCTTCCAGCATCTTTTCATTTGTTCTGCGTCTCACAAACGTACTTCTTTGTGATCCAAACACCTCAAACTTGGATTCATCCGTCCACAACACTTTTTTCCAGTCTTCCTCTGTCCAATGTCTGTGTTCTTTTGCCCATCTTAATCTTTTTCTTTTATTGGCCAGTCTCAGATATGGCTTTTTCTTTGCCACTCTGCCCTGAAGCCCAAAATCCTGCAGCCGCCTCTTCACTGTAGATGTTGACACTGGTGTTTTGCGGGTACTATTTAATGAAGATGCCAGTTGGGGTCCTGTGAGGCGTCTGTTTCTCAAACTAGAGACTCTAATGTGCTTATCTTCTTGCTTAGTTGTGCAACGCGGCCTCCCACTTCTTTTTCTACTCTGGTTAGAGCCTGTTTGTGCTGTCCTCTGAAGGGAGTAGTACACACCGTTGTAGGAAATCTTCAATTTCTTTGCAATTTCTCGCATGGAATAGCCTTCATTTCTAAGAACAAGAATAGACTGTCGAGTTTCAGATGAAAGTTCTCTTTTTCTGGCCATTTTGAGCGTTTAATTGACCCCACAAATGTGATGCTCCAGAAACTCAATCTGCTCACAGGAAGGTCAGTTTTGTAGCTTCTGGAAGGAGCTAGACTGTTTTTAGATGTGTGAACATGATTGCACAAGGGTTTGCTAATCATCAATTAGCCTTCTGAGCCAATGAGCAAACACATTGTACCATTAGAACACTGGAGTGATAGTTGCTGGAAATGGGCCTCTATACACCTATGTAGATATTGCACCAAAAACTAGACATTTGCAGTTAGAATAGTCATTTACCACATTAGCAATGTATAGAGTATATTTGTTTAAAGTTAGGACTAGTTTAAAGTTAGCTTCATTTAAAAGTACAGTGCTTTTCCTTCAAAAATAAGGACATTTCAATGTGACCCCAAACTTTTGAACGGTAGTGTACCTATGACCCACCAGATTTCGGGCATGTCAGTGGTATTGCAGGGCTCTGACTTGGCAGCAAAGTCTCTAACTTGTACGCAGAGACCCTACCGTCACTTCGTTCCCCAGCTCGCATAGATAACTGGGCGACCCTTCTATATAAATATCAAGTCCAATAACACATATAAATCTGCAACAATGACAAAACCCACACAATTCCATCCCTGTGCCTGGATTTCAGAGACATTGCCCAGGGTATACCATGCACCTCTACCTATGGTTAGGTTCAAGGAGCCCTCTAGTTCCATGACTAACCTTACATTTGGTATTCTTTAGGACAAAGAAACAAACTCGTCTATGTCCCAAATAATACCCAGGTGCCTCCTTCCCAGCAATGATCCCTCTATCCCGAATACAGAATGAAATATCTTCCCAACATTTTTCGTTCACCACCATGTATTGACCTGGCATACAAAGGATATCATGGTCATGCCTCCGACAGAGGGAAATATCAACCTGCCTCCAGCTCCCGTCCTCTCTGATCACATGTGGGTAAGTTAGCCTCAGATGCAACAAAGTAGAATCCCCAGTCAGCAAGCCCATCGATATCACCGAATACACAGATTGAGTCTGCAATTCTGTATATGGGATCAATGAGGAAGCGTAACCTCTCATAATCCAAATTAGTACAGCCTATCCAGGCATTCGACCACCAACTTGGATTAGTGTAAGAGATGTGCTTTGGTAAAATCTTACTGAGCTGTGATGCCAATTTATAAGGCCACTGTCCCTCATATGGAGGCTGTACAATCAGCTCAATGCTGGTTGACACTTCCACCTGCCACTTCGTGCACGCAAGAGCCAATGACAGATTCCTGTCCTATACCATCATATTCTTTACCAACCTCTCAACATGGTTGACAAAATCTTGAACCACTTTAACCTGGGTACTTATGTGACTTTCTTGAATGTTATTAGGGATGCCACCAATCTCTCTGAGTAACAAAGCCCCGCTTATTCTCTGAAGCTATGGCTGCGAGTTTGTTCCTCAGGAGGCCGATGTCCACCCCATTACCAACACCCATCCCAGCTCCTATTCCCCCAATATAGTGCTGAATACATCCCTCCTCTTCCGGTTACTCCTCAGACATACGCGCCCTGCATGAACCTCATTCTGTGTCCGCACATCTCTGGGAGCAAGTCACTGGTACAATGATCGCACTTGATTCAGTGTATACTCAGCACATATAGGGTAATAGGTTTTTATCAACCACTGTGAGATGTTGCAGCTCCATGTGGTGAAGGCATGTACCCTGGTAGCCAGCGTTTGTCCCTTTATCTAACGGAGCATGCTCCTGTGTGTATTCACTGGCCTTCCCTGTGCCGGGTTTTAACCTCTCAGGTGAGACATCAGCCAGGCGTATCTCCCCATACCAGGAAATTTTCACCCCATTGATGTGTCACCTGGCCAACCTCTAGTCTGGCCAACCGACACCTTATTATGTATAAGCGCCAGTCTCCTGGGTACCTGCACCATATTACTTCCGTTACGTCAATACATGTCATACATTAAAAACCTTTTCTTCTTTCAATTCCTTCCTTCAACAAAAAAAAAAAACATATTTTACATTTCAGGTTCTGACAGATTGGATGTTTATATTCCTTCCCCAACCTCCAACCCATCGCACATGTATTAATAGCACGTTTGTATTCATCAGGAGTGAATCCGGCAAAAATGTCTCACAAGTGTCGTTGATAGGCACAGTCCTTCAGATTCAGGATTAGGATTAAATTGTCCATAAGCAAAAACAAGTATTAAACTGAATCTTTGTGTTTGTCCTTTCTCTCCTGATGTTTATCAGAACAAATTTGCAGTTTGGTACGGCACAGTCAAACTGCCAACCAGATGAACATCTGTCATCCATGTTCCAGAGACCCCTCCAATCTCGCTCCACCAGGACTCTGGAATTGAAACACATGAGCAGAATCAAATTCTTATCCATAATATCTGCTCGCTTACTACGTTTACTTATAGTTCCTTCCTTGGAACCCAGGAACTTTGTGTTCCTGGTTTCTGCAACTCTGACCAACCTATCAAAACAACCATGACCTCTTTAGGCTGAACCCACTCTAAAATGGATCCCCATGGTATGATCAAAAATTTTAAAAACATGAACTTGAACGTTGCTTCTCAAAAATTCAAAATTTTAAGCATTAAAAAGACAATGCATTATCTGTACTTTCAGACCTATGCACCAACCCCCCTTTCAGGTGGACAAAGGGTACGCCTTGTAAATTTTCCCACCTGAATGAACATAAAACAAAGAGAGAAAAAAAAAAACTCTAGAAGCTAGAATGGCCTCCTACCAACAACTCTTGTCTTAAATCAACAAAATGTATTCAGCTGCAGGACATATCCCATGACCATCTGTTCAGCTACTAATTGACGGAATGGCCAATTACCCCCCTTTCAGATGGACTAAAGAATAATTTCTCCACCTGAACAAACAAAAATAAAATGGATGACTAAATAAATACCAAAAATATTAAAAAAATTAAAAACTTAACAAAACAATTAAAATTCTGGTCATTATTACACAAAAACAACATGACAAGACAATGACAAACACTTAACTTTTAACTAAAGACATCCATGGATTTTCCTCCTGAGAAGAGTAAGTGCTCATTTCCATTTGAAAGACAATTAGTTAATGGGAAAAACAAAAAAAACAAAATATCTGTACCTCATCACAACATTTGTAACTTCACTTGTAACACTTGAAACCCTTAATGCCTGACTATTATTTATCTTATTTTTTCATTGTTTGCAAACAATTACTAATTAAAGTGGAGTTCCACCCAAAAGTGGAACTTCCACTAATCAGATTCCTCCCCCCCTCCGGTGACACAGTTGGCACCTTTCAGGGGGGAGGGGGGTACAGATACCTGTATATTACAGGTATCTGTACCCACTTCCGGCATAAATAGCCGCAGAATCTGCGGTTATTTACGCCACTTCCTGCTCCCGCCCGCTGCCTGCTGGGAAACAGACACGGGTCCCAGAGGCAGCAGGGAGCATTCGTATTGCACGGCGCGACTCGCGCATGCGCAGTAGGGAACCGGGAAGTGAAGCCACACGGCTTCATTTCCTGATTCCCTTACCGAAGATGGAGGCGGCAGCACCCGAGGACGGAGAGACGCTTCGGCCTTGGGTGCCGACATCGCGGGCGCCCTGGACAGGTAAGTGTCCATGTTTTAAAAGTCAGCAGCTGCAGTATTTGTAGCTGCTGACTTTTAAAAAATTTTCTTTCGGCGGCGCCCCGCTTTAATGAGCTCATGGTACCATTTGATAATCGATTATGCCTTTACCATAACCTAACCCCGGTTTTGCTAAATGTGCCCACTGTTGTTCTCTCTTTGAAGAACCTGCAACCAAACACAGACATTAGTATCCAAACCAGTTTTATCTTCTTCCAAGGTCTCTGAAAAAGGAACACAAAGACAGTGATTACACACAATTATCATGACAATTGACTTTTTGAGTCCCCCAAGCCTTTTCCCATTAATTGTAATGTAGGAGAACATTTGCTATGTATAAGGTTTAGATGTGAGGGTCGTATATAAATAAAATATGGCAAGGAGCATCCATGCAGCTCACTAAGTGCTGCTAACATTGTTTCCCCCAGTGCTACATTTGAATAACCATGCAGCTACCTCCATTTTGACTCTACGTAACTGTTCTCCATATTGGCGATCTTCAGTCTGTAGTCTCCGCATTTGGGTCTTTAAAGGGAAATGAGTTTGATTACTACGGCCTCCATGCTTTGGGTTGCTACCCCATTGGGCAGAATACACTTCATAATGCCTTGGGGTCGTTTTGGGGTACTGCGATCTTCTTTTGATACCATTATTTGCCGCCCAACAATATTTAGCGATGTGACCCCCCCTTTTACACAAAAAACATTTGAGGGCTGGTCTCTCTGTATAGCCCCTTCTTTGAGCATACGGCAGTGGAAACTCACAATCACTTTCAAGCACAAGTTATAGGGGGGGTGGTGGTTGCGCTGTGATGGGGAGAGGGTAGGGGAGGGGGGACTATACTAAAACTGGAGTGTATGTAACACACATGCCAAGTGACCCAAAAAAAGGGGTCTATAACACACAAAATGACAATAGCCCACTGACTAGTGCCTGTGATGAACGATTAAAATAACCACTAAATACGTGTATAGCATGAAGGGAATAGAATGGCATCCAAATAAATAATGCACATAATAAAATGCAAACAAGCCAATGAGATAATAACGAATGGTGAACAATGGGTGGATACAATATTAAGTGCATAGGTGAATAGAGTAATATAAATTGATCCCATAAATAAACATGATAAAAAACTTAAAGCATGTGAAAAAATACAAAATAAAAATATATAAAAAACAGTCCCGCCACCAATGTGACACTTCTGAGTTAAAATCCAAAACCACAACAATGGATGTGTCAGGGGTAGAGGGGTGATCTGCGATGGGGGCACCTCAGTGTGCACAGGCCCCTTACCTTACAGCTGTAAGGTGTACAGCATAAGTATTAGGCGCCCAGAGGGTGATGGAATCCAGGAAGTTGCAGCAGATGGTATGGCTCACAAATGTAGTAGTATCATATGTGAAGAAATAAAGATGAACAGCATATAGTGTGATACCGTTTGCGAAAAAGAAACAGGCAGGCTGAGGGAGGGGGGAAGGGGGGGTTGCACTCACTTGTGACAGATGAGCGCAAGCCTCAAACCACGAGTGCCAAACTCGTATAATCCAAAACGCTGGCCAAAGGACCCTCTACCATCTCACTCCCCCTGTGGCTCACCGCCCATCATACGTCATATAGGCAGTGTGGTATCAAGACAAGAAAACCGCATATAGCGTAATCCCGTATAAAACACTTTTATTAACATAAATAAGATCGCTAAAAACTTACAAAAGGTGACAGCTGGGGGGTAAAAAATTCCGCGAGCGCCGTGCTCGTAACATCAGCTGTTGTGTAGGCAACGTCCCGTGCTCCTAATGCGTATCGTCACGTCACGTGACTTCTTCAGAGGACAGTACTTTAGGTGTTGCAGCAGTGTCCCCTTGTTAGTTTAGGAGTCCGCCAGCAGCGCAGGAGTTTCTCTTTTGTTTTCACACTTTCAAGCACAGTTATCGCATTTTTATTTACATCTCCACCATTGATTTCTGTCATAGCAACACCCCTTGCAGCAATAAGAGCATCTGGTTTTTCTGCATGCTTCACTTCTATCTTTGCTGAGCACTGCGCATGTGTGGGGGGTACCTCCACCATTGCACATTCAGCTTTTGCATGTTTGGAGGACAACTCCGTTACGGCTGCCTGTGCACCCTGTAATTCTGGGGTTTCCTGCTCCATGCTAGCAATGTTATGGGCTTTACAAAATCTATGTCCATGCCTATTCCATTTAGAACGTCTGAACTCTCTGTGCCTTCCTGTACCTCTGCTTATTACGGATACACCTGCCTTTGACCCATATTCCCTATCATTGGACTCTTGACAGAAGTCTCGCAGGATATTGACAAAATTTTGGTAGGATCTAGCATTCCTCAGAGCCATTCTAATGGGATAGCTTACATAACACTTATTGGCCATTGAGTATATGAAACTTGTATCATCCTCCAATAAGTCAGGACAGTTGAACACTTTCGTATACAATGCAAGATACTCACTGCAGAACAAAATTGGGTCATCTCCTCTTCTAAATCTCATTAGTTGTAAATCACTCATACCATTATCACGACTGTCCACAATACGCTGCAACTCTTTCCTCCCCACCTCTGCATCTGCTAAGTTATCATTAACCTGTGCAAATAACTGGCCTGCCAAAGGTCCTGGTAGCCATGCTCTCAGAAGAGAACATGCATCCTCATTAGTCAAATGAAATTTAAGGACTAGAGCCTCAAATTTATTGGACAGACTCACTGGTGATTCCAGGGCATTAAATTCACCCAGAATCTGGCACAAAGTAAGTCTCTCTTGGATTGTAATCAAACTGTTATCCTGCTTCGAAGCTATGGGTGCAATAGCAGAATGTGTTTCATCACAGCCCTTCTCCTCATTGACTGTGCAGATATTGGCCAATTGGCACGTTCCTTTGTGCTCATTGAGCGATACTATACATTGCTCTTTAGTAAGAAGCTGGGAGTGTGCATTTGCTAACTTTCTTTCTAAAGACATAACCAACTCTTCCATCTCTGACAACTTTATTTGCAATGACTCTAAAAGTTTGCTCTTCATATCACAGTCCATGCTGCACCTCTGAAGTTGTTCTTGTAGCTCACTGTTTCTTTCTGACAAATTGCCTGCTTTTGTCCGCAATTCATCCATCTCACTACTGGAGGCTGTTGCAATCTTTAGAAGGTTTTCACTGATTTTCTCTATGTCCTCCCCGAGACGTCTCCTCTCTGCTTCCCACTTCCCCTCCATTTGCTCAGATATAAATTTAATTCTGAGCAACACTGCAATTTCATTTGCCAACCTTTCTTTTTTAACTTTCTTTTTTAGCTGTTTACCCAATAATCTGCTATTATGTTGGTGACACTGAGACAATAATACATTACACTGGCTTTTAAGAGGTTCATCTGCACATGAATGATAATTGGCAGAAGCGTACTTTTTAACATATGTATACACCAGTTCCATTTCACAACCATACAATCCACACAATACACAATTCTATTTGTACTAGCGTTCCAACACTGCACTGAGTAATAAAATAAACTCAATTATCGTTAGCTCTTACAACTCACAGAAAAAAAAACTGAATTGCTCTTCTAGCATTCAATATTCTTCATTCATTATCACTTTTACCTGATATCCTTCAAAACCATTAAACTTTTGCATATCCATAGAAAAGACCCACCACACTTACTGTGGCATTATCGGCTGCCTTGTATATGAGCACGTCTGTCCTGTAGGTTCTATGTGGCTTTTAGGATTACCACATGCTTACTGGGGAATATCCATTGATATGCTAATTAGCCTACCCCCACTGAAGCTGGTCTGACCTGCTTTTACCAGAGTTGCTTACCATTCAAAGATAAACAAACAAAAAAAAACTGCTACAAAGCCATTTAAACCTAACAGTGACTTAGCGACTAGTTCTACAGCCTACCAGACGTAAGGCACATTCTAAGGCACAAGGCAAGACTCTCAATCAATGCCTTCCCGTTATGTTGCAGGCCACATTGATCTCCTATTGGAACAAAGCTATTTCACTCTCACGTGGGTAAAAAAAAAAAAATTTTAAAAATTAAAAATTTAAAATAACAATCTATATTTCTCCCACTTTTTCCTCAAAGATGTATGGTAATTCCTGTCAATCTCTAACCAAGGGTGATCAGCCCTTTTACTCGCCAGCACCTTTGGCTGGCTACAGGCCTAAAGCATATTAATGATACAAACGTTTAACATATATACATATATCAGCGAAAGATCTCACCAGGTTCTACGTTTCCCTGATGAAATATTTCACAGAATCTTCATGACCATCCAAGCGTGGTTTCAGAATTCGCAAGCCAGCGCCAATCTTGTCCACACTAGAGATGATTTTGAGTTCTGGGTGTAGTTTAGGATTTATCCTTACAGGGACTCAAGACAAAAATACATTAGGTTTTTGGGGATTCTGTGTAAAAATAAAATTCACAGTCCCATCTGGGGTGCCAATTGTAATAATCGATATAATTATTAATATTATATCTGTGTATTAATTTATCTAGTCCCTATAATTAGTTGGTCTATTAAACTCTGAGCACATGCTATTGTTAATATCACAATAATACCAGGTTAGCTATGAAACCAAACACACGGTGCTGCTAGTAAAACAATATCTTATTTTATTTCCCAAGGAGTTTGGAAACTATCATAAAAGTACTAAAAGGGTATTACAATGTTACATAGCTTACAATCAGAACACACTTTACTAACAGCACATCTCTACAACATATAAAAACAATGAAATATCAAAGATACTTATCACACATGGTTTCCTCTGTTAGTTCTGGATGATAAAAAGGGTCTGGGCCTCATGGAATATAGGCCCAAGCCCTCGGTCAGAGCAAGGTGCCAAGATAGCAGAGGGGATGACCTTACAGCAGGCTTCTCAGCAACCAAGAGAAAAAACAAAAGCCTGTGTGCTCCTTTCATTCCAACATACACGCCCACTCGTAGCCACCCCCATTTGCCTTTTATCCAATATACATTGCTGAGAGGTATCCCTCCCACATGTCTGCCCATTCTCCAGGAAGCATGCTATATTGTCCATAAGGGCCAGCGTCTCTATTAGCCCTGTGTCAGATCTTCAATAGACATCTTGGCAGCAGTGGTCTCTTTGAAACTTTGTACTCACCCATGTCACAGCAGGTGGGCTTGAGCCAAGGCATTGTTCTTCTGATCACAAAGCTTTGATGTGTTTCATTCCTACCTGGCTGTGTCAAACAGGAAGTTAAATACCAGAAGTAAGATATTAAACCATGTTGCTATCCAACAGGATCATATTGGTGGAAACATGCTCAGTCAAAGCATGCTTTTCCCAGTAGGTTCTCATTTCCTTATCATTAACACACTTCAACTTGCGATTAATATCTTAAGGGACCCTGTCCCATCATTAATATTAGTCTGCAGCTGCTGACCAGTTTCTGATCGCAATGGATCATCACCAGGAGTCTGTAAAGTCCTGCTATATCTGTTCTCTGTCAAACTATCCAATAAAGTGGTCATTGTCACAAACTTTGTTCACAACGTTAGTTAGCGTCTGAGATGAACGAGGGATGGAGGGAGAGGGATGGAGGGAGAGGGATGGAGGGACGGTAGCCCCAAATCCTACACAACAATAGAAATATGTGTATTCTAGAAAGTTTAACAATCAGCAGATAAAGATACTCCAAACACCTGGTGTTAGCACTTCAATCATCCCGGCACCATGGTTGTTATGGTGTCAGGATGATTGAAGCACATTATTACTATTATTACACTGTAATATAAAATGAAATCATTCAACTCACCATAATGCAGAATCAGTGGGAGCCCCGAGCATGTCACTAGCCACGTCGCCTGCCACCAGATGCCATCAGGTGTCCCCAGCAGAGTCGCTCCTTACATGCAGCCTGTGTCACACGAAAAGCAACCAGCTGTGTGTAGAACTTCTTATGTAGTACATGCCATGAATTACATGTTGTACATAGCATGTCCTACACATAGCATGTTCTTCTACACATAGAATGACATACACATAACATGTCCTCCACATAACATGACATACACATAACATGTCCTCCACATGACATACACATAACATGTCCTGCACATGACATACACATAACATGACATACACATTACATGACATACACATGACATACACATAACATGTCCTCCACATAACATGACATACACATGACATACACATAACATGTCCTCCACATACACATAACATGTCCTCCACATAACATGACATACACATGACATACACATAACATGACATACACATAACATGACATACACATAACATACACATAACATACACATAACATGACATACACATAGCATGACATACACATAACATACACATAACATGACATACACATAACATGACATACACATAACATACACATAACATACACATAACATGACATACACATAACATACACATAACGTGACATACACATGACATACACATAACATGACATACACATAACATGACATACACATGACATACACATAACATGACATACACATAACATGACATCCCGGCACCATGGTTGTTATGGTGTCAGGATGATTGAAGTGCATTATTACTATTATTACATTGTAATATAAAATGAAATCATTCAACTCACCATAATGCAGAATCAGTGGGAGCCCCGAGCATGTCACTAGCCACGTCGCCTGCCACCAGATGCCATCAGGTGTCCCCAGCGGAGTCGCTCCTTACATGCAGCCTGTGTCACACAAAAAGCAACCAGCTGTGTGTAGAACATCTTATGTAGTACATGCCATGAATTACATGTTGTACATAGCATGTCCTACACATAGCATGTTCTTCTACAAATAGAATGACATACACATAACATGTCCTCCACATGACATACACATAACATGACATACACATAACATAACATACACATAACATACACATAACATGACATACACATAACATACACATAACATGACATACACATGACATACACATAACATGACATACACATAACATACACATAACATGACATACACATAACATGACATACACATAACATACACATAACATGACATACACATAACATGACATACACATAACATACACATAACATGACATACACATAACATGACATACACATAACATACACATAACATGACATACACATAACATGACATACACATGACATGACATACACATAAAGCAGCCCAAACATATGTGTAGTCACGACATACACATAACATGACATCCCGGCACCATGGTTGTTATGGTGTCAGGATGATTGAAGCGCATTATTACTATTATTACATTGTAATATAAAATGAAATCATTCAACACACCATAATGCAGAATCAGTGGGAGCCCCGAGCATGTCACTAGCCATGTCGCCTGCCACCAGATGCCATCAGGTGTCCCCAGCAGAGTCGCTCCTTACATGCAGCCTGTGTCACATGAAAAGCAACCAGCTGTGTGTAGAACATCTTATGTAGTACATGCCATGAATTACATGTTGTACATAGCATGTCCTACACATAGCATGTTCTTCTACACATAGAATGACATACACATAACATGTCCTCCACATAACATGACATACACATAACATGTCCTCCACATGACATACACATAACATGTCCTCCATATGACATACACATAACATGTCCTCCACATGACATACACATAACATGTCCTCCACATAACATGACATACACATAACATGACACACACATGACATACACATAACATGACATACATATGACATACACATAACATGTCCTCCACATGACATACACATAACATGTCCTCCACATAACATGACATACACATGACATACAAATAACATGTCCTCCACATACACATAACATGTCCTCCACATAACATGACATACACATGACATACACATAACATAACATACACATAACATGACATACACATAACATGACATACACATAACATACACATAACATACACATAACATGACATACACATAACATGACATACACATAACATACACATGACATACACATAACATGACATACGCATAACATGACATACACATGACATACACATAACATGACATACACATAACATACACATAACATGACATACACATAACATACACATAACATGACATACACATAACATACACATAACATGGCATACACATGACATACACATAACATGACATACACATAACATACACATAACATACACATAACATGACATACACATAACATACACATAACATACACATAGCATACACATAACATGACATACACATAACATGACATACACATGACATACACATAACATGACATACACATAGCATGACATACACATGACATACACATAACATGACATACACATAACATGACATACACATAACATACACATAACATACACATAACATGACATACACATAACATACACATAACATACACATAACATACACATGACATACACATAACATGACATACACATAACATGACATACACATGACATACACATAACATGACATACACATAACATGACATACACATAACATACACATAACATGACATACACATAACATACACATAACATGACATACACATGACATACACATAACATACACATAACATACACATAACATACACATAACATGACATACACATAACATACACATAACATGACATACACATAACATACACATAACATGACAAACACATAACATACACATAATATGACATACACATAACATACACATAACATGACATACACATAACATACACATAACATGACATACACATAACATACACATAACATGACATACACATAACATACACATAACATGACATACACATAACATGACATACACATAACATACACATAACATGACATACACATAACATAACATACACATAACATGACATACACATAACATGACATACACATGACATGACATACACATAAAGCAGCCCAAACATATGTGTAGTCATGTGTAGGACATCATGATGCAGACACCCACTCCTGACCAGAGACAACACCTCGGATTGTAAGCTTTGTTGCTGTCATTATGGGATGGGGATGGATTCTCATTAGGTGATCAGTCACTGGATGGACGGCTTTAATATGAGTGGGGTGGGTGGGGGAGGGAAGGAGGTCATTAGAGCAGCTGAAAAAAACTTCTCACCTTCCCCAGCCGGCCATCCTCATCATTCTCCGTGTCTTCTGTCATGCTGTTGGTGTGGATGGAGCGGAGGGATCACTAGCCAGATTCCAGTGCCCAGAGAGTCAGTCTGCAGTCCTCATACTTCCTGTTTCCTCTCTCTCTTGGGCGCAATGAGACAGAGAAAACAGGAAGTGACATCAAACAGAGATGTCAATCAAACCGCCCGGCCGTAGTAATATATACTACAAGCGCCGGGCGGAAGCTACTCGGCAATTCGGGAAGTGCCACAAGGTGGGCCAAACGCCCGCAAATGCAGCGCCACGTCTGCAATCTCGTGATTTCATAGATGTGGTGCTTCCCATAAGTGCACTGTGTCCGGCGTCGCACTGTATCCGGCGTCAAAACACGGTGCACTTAAGGACCTTCTTTTGTCGTTTTTTTATATTTAAAGGGCCAGTATTAAAACATTTTTTTTTTTAACTTTTTTTTTTTTTTGACTGCCTGGAGGGGGGGGGGGGGCGGCGCCCAGGTGCACCCTATGGATGGGCCGCCACTGATGCCAGACTGTCTTGCACTCACTGAGCTTGCTTAACCACTTCAATACCAGGCACTTAGACACCTTCCCGCCCAGCCCAATTTTCACCTTTCAGCGCTGTTGCAATTTGAATGACAATTGCGCGGTGATGCTACACTGTACCCAAACAAATTTTTTATCATTTTGTTCCCACAAATAGAGCTTTCTTTTGGTGGTATTTGATCGCCTCTGTGGTTTTTATTTTTTGTGCAACAAATAAAAAAAGACCGAAAATTTCGAAAAAAAAACACGTTTTTCTTTGTTTCTGTTAATTTTTTTTGTAAATAAGTACGCTTTCTCCTTCAATAATGGGCACTGATATGGCTGCACTGATGGGCACTGATACGGCAGCACTGATGGGCACTGATGAAGTGGCACCAATGAGGTGGCACTGATGAGGTGGCACTAACGGGCACTGATGATGGGCACTGATAGGCGGCACTGATGGGCACTGATAGGTGGCACTGATGGGCACTGATAGGTGGCACTGGTATGCGGCACTGATGGGCACTCATAGGTGGCACCGATGGGCACACATAGGCGGCACTGATGGGCACTCGTAGGTGGCATTGATTGGTATATATGGGTGGCACTGATGGGTACTTATGTGTGGCACTGATGTGTGGCACTGATGGGCACTGATAGGTGGGCACTGATGGGCACAGATGGGCACTGACAGGTGGCACCAATGGGCAATGACAGGTGGCACAGATGGGCAATGACAGGTGGCACTGATAAAGCATTGCTGGGCAGATCTGGGCATTGCTGGGCAGATCATTGACATAATAGTGCCAATCAGTGCCCATTTGTGGGCACTGGTTGGCACAGATTGGGCACATGTGGATGGCCATGGGGTACATACCTGGCCATCCACGTTGCCCCTTCCCTGGTGGTCCTAGTGGCATCCCTGGTGGTCCAGTGTGGTGATCTGAGGGGGGGCTGCGCTGATAAACAATCAGCGCAGACCCCCCCTGCCAGGAGAGCCGCCGATCGGCTCTCCTCTACTCGCGTCTGTCAGACGCGAGTGAGGAAGAGCCGATCAACGGCTCTTCCCATTGACAGCGTGATCAGCCGTGATTGGACACGGCTGATCACGTGGTAAAGAGCCTCCGCCGGAGGCTCTTTACCAAGATCGGTGGAGCGGTTTGTCAGGCTGACACACCGCTCCACCGATCGCCGCGATGCGCGCCCCCGGGGGCGCGCTGCGGCATGTTATCCTGCTTGACGTCATATGACGCCCAGTCAGGATAACAGAACTACTTCCCGGGCATCAATCCGCTATAGGGTGGGCGGGAAGTGGTTAAACAAAGCCAGGATAATGCCGCTCCAGGCGAGTGACCAACGCTTACTTGTGAACTGGAATCAAGGGTGCTACATAGCCAGGGGCGGACTGACCATTGAGTGATTAGGGCACTGCCCGAGGGCCCTGGGCCACTAGGGGGCCCCATCAGGGTTGCCAGCCTCAGTAAAAACAGGGACAGTATGTATAAATCTGTGTTTTTTTTACATCTGTCTGTGTATACTGTGTGTACATGTATGTGTATACTGTGTGATTGTATACTGTGTGTGTGTATACTGTGTGGCCCCATAATCTCTGATTGCCTGGGGGCCCCGTAATCTCCTATTGCCCGGGGGCCCCATGAGTTATCAGTCCGCCCCTGTACATAGCTCATCTGTGAGACTCAGTAACATGCACAAATCTGGAATATTGCTGCACTCCTCCATATCTTTATTGAAGCATTAAAGTAACGTCACAGGTATGACAGAACAATAAAAGGTGACATAATTTGCGCTAAATTTAGCGCTTACTCAATCTGTCTGGCTATCTCCTACCCTGTCCACTGTTAGGTGATCCATGAAAATCCTACTCTCTAGATAAGCCTATCTTGCCCCCACCTAACAACTGTACTTTTATTTTCTCCATCAGCTCATCCCCCACAATTGAAGCAGAGTTCCACCTATTTTTGAACCTGCAAGCATTCCCATGCCCATCTGCAATGCTATTGTAAATGGCCAAAATGTTTTAATATTTTTCTAAATACCTTTTTTCGTTTATTTCTTGCAGCCCTTCTGGTCCGGCCTCCTAGGCGATTACGTCACAAGGCGATTCCCATGGACTGCTGGGATATTAGTGTCAGCTATCCCAGGAGTCCATGGGAATCTCCTATTACTGTAATCAACTTTGCACAGTGACAAAGTTGACATGGGAGGTGCATGCTGGGTAGCCAGCTGCACCAAAATCCTGGAAATAAAGACTAGCAGGCTTCGGATGCCCACAACCGCAATGGACCCTGCCTGCTTCCAAGATCAGGTATGATTTAAACAATTTAAAACAAACACGAAGGAAAATGTTATTCACTGTATAGAAATGTTAAAGTAGAAGTAGGAACAATAATGGGAAGTATTTAAAAAAAATGATATTTGGGGACTGGAACTCTGCTTTAATACCTTTTGTATCACTTGACCCTCCCTTTTAGATTGTAATCTCTAACAAGCAGGGCCCTCTGATTCCTCCTGTACTGAATTGTATTGTAACTGTACTGTCTGCCTTCATGTTGTAAAGCGCTGCGCAAACTGGTGGCACTATATAAATCCTGAATAATAATAATTATAGTGGTAGATAAGTGGGGTTTATATTGTAAAATAATGGTTTTAATGTATGACCATATTTCAGATTCAAAAAGCAAATCCAGATAACAAATAGGGATGGGCCGAACGACCCCCTGTTTGGTTTGCACCAAGATTTTCGAACATAGTGAAAGTTCTGAACCAAGTAACGAAGCCCATTGAAGTCTATGGGACCCGAACGTGAAAAATCAAAAGTGCCCATTTTGAAGGCTTACAGTATATGCAAGTAATTGGGCATACAATGGTTATGGGGGTCCGGGTACTGCCCTGGGGGGACATGTATCAATGAAAAAAAGTTTATAAAAAGTGTCAATTTTTAAATGAGCAGTGATTTATTTATGCTTAAAGTAAAAGCATAAAAATGAAAAATTCCTTTCAATATAGTGCCTGGGGGGTTCATTAAAAAAATTGTTGGGACTTTATATGAGACAATGACTGCTACAGAGTTCATATAACTCCATTCCTGAATCATAGATAAAAAAGAGGAAAGGGGAATGGGGAATGTTGGGACTTTATATGAAGCATAACACCAAAACCAAATGAATCAGTTAGTAAATACCATTTAATATTTAATGGTGCACATGACTGCATGTGGGAAAGTAAGTGACATGTAGCAAATAACATAATAATATAATAAATACATAGAAATGTACACATACACATAAGTGCTAGAAATGTATACATATACATAAATGTTCCTACATAGTAAATAGTATATATTTTAAAAATGTATTAAATGTAGCCCAAACTTGCATAGAAACATGATTGATTGCACACATGATAATATAAAATTGATTCAAAGTTCTTCAAGGTAGTCGCATAGTAAACACACCTATTATACAGCTACATATTTATGTATATGTATACATTTTATCCCTCTTTTATCATAGTGCCTGGGGGGTCCCCTTAGTCCACCTGTAAAGTGGCACATCTGTACTTTGTATAAAAGCTGCTGCTGCCAATTGCATTTATAAAGCAAAAAAAAGCAAAAAAAAAAAATGACATTTTCACTGCAAGCTTTCTTTTTTTTATAAGAACGTCTGTATGATGAGGCCACAATGTAGTGCACTGGGAACAAGATTAGAGATTTTTTGGATAAATTCTGGTGTCTCTACCACAGACTTTGGATAGAAGTAACAGGTGCGGAAAAATTGTTCTTTGGGTGTCGGTGGTGCCTTCACACCATAACCCTATAGAGGTAGTCTTGATGAAAGCAAGAATTGCCCTTGCTGTCAAAAATTGCAATGATATGCACCTCAAAAGTTAAAAAGAAAAGAATTGCGCTAGGTGCATAAAAACTATGAAATAAATGTGAATGAAAGAAAACTATGAAATAAATGTGAATGAAAGAAGGTCCTGCTGCTGTGCACTATAACCCCGATATGAGGGCACAAGAAAACAAATGCAATATAAGAAGTGCAGCGCTGGACAGAATGATAAATGTGAATGGTGAAAATAATAAACCAATTATTATAAATGGTGAAAAAACTCTCTTAGTCCGTAATCAAAATAGTGACAAAATCACACTCATACATGATAACTGTATAGAGTGCTTCACAGTACATGAACACACAGACTATAAATAAGTGAAAAAAAATATATATATATATATATATATATATATATATATATA
The DNA here is from genome assembly GCA_037952835.1 of Lithobates septentrionalis. NCBI lineage: Eukaryota > Metazoa > Chordata > Amphibia > Anura > Ranidae > Lithobates > Lithobates septentrionalis. The sequence goes on from JBBDGP010000129.1 coordinate 2,212,939, forward strand.
TATATATGAAAACATATAAAAGCAAATAGTCCAAAGCAGTGTATTTGATGTAAAATATTCAGTGCAGATATCAGGGTACCCCTGATGACGTCAGTTGTGACGAAACGGCCGTAGGGTCACAACACCGCGCATGCGCGATTTCAATTTAAACAGCGGTAGTGTCGTTTTTTATCCTTTCTACTTTTATTGATGTTTTATACCTCATTTTTGTTAAGAAACAAGCCAAAAAGTTATTTGCACCAGCGGAGCATCTCCCTCTGTTTCTTTTTTGGCACCACAACACTAATTTTTTGCACTGGATCCGTGGACGCTACTGTGTTTGCCCTATGTGAGGATACCCCAGGATAGGATTTTGGAAGACACCCACAGCTTCTGTCGGCTGGTTGGTTACCCGGGAAGGAGTCCTGACGCATTGGCCCAGCGGTGTCCTTTGGAGTATCCCTATGGTGGTCCACTCACATCTGCTAAGCTTGTTTTGACCCCCCTGAATAAGGGTGGTCACTGGCTTTCTGGTAAGCCTTCAATTTATATATTCGGTGGTGGGCTAACACTGAACAGTGAAGATTCATCCCTGAGATCTGCACTGAATATTTTACATCAAATACACTGCTTTGGACTATTTGCTTTTATATGTTTTCACATATATATATATTTTTTCTCACTTATTTATAGTCTGTGTGTTCATGTACTGTGAAGCACTCTATACAGTTATCATGTATGATTGTGATTTTGTCACTATTTTGATTACGCACTAAGAGAGTTTTTTCACCATTTATAATAATTGGTTTATTAATTTCACCATTCACATTTATCATTCTGTCCAGCGCTGCACTTCTTATATTGCAATGATATGCACCTGTCAAACAGGTGTGGAAAAATTGTTCTTTGGGTGTCGGTGGTGCCTTCACACTGTAACCCTATAGAGGTACTCTTGATGAAAGCAAGAACCACCACCTTCTCACCTTAGGCCTCCAAAATTGCAGTGGGTGTGAAGCAGGAGTCTGCAGTACTCTGTCTTGCTGCCAGCACTTCTGCTGGGGGTTTGCTAGGTGGTTCCTCCTCTACTGAAAAGTCTATCAAATACCCAGTCTCTGGAGTTGCTAAAAGTCCAGGGCATGGGCTGGTGGCCCTTGGGCCCAGTGTCAACACTTTGGCAGGTGACTCATGATTAGGGATAAGCCGAACACCCCCCCCTGTTCGGTTTGCACCAGAACTTGCGAACAGACCAAAACTTTGCACGAACGTTAGAACCCCATTGAAGTCTATAGGACTCGAACGTTAGAAATCAAAAGTGCTCATTTTAAAGGCTAATTTGCATGGTATTGTCCTAAAAAGTGTTTGGGGACCCGGGCCCTGCCCCCTGTATCAATGCAAAAAAAAATGGCCGTTTTTTCGGGAGCAGTGATTTTAATAATGCTTAAAGTCAAACAATAAAAGTGTAATATTCCTTTAACTTTCGTACCTGGGGGGTGTCTATAGTATGCCTGTAAAGGGGCGCATGTTTCCCATGTTTAGAACAGTCTGACAGCAAAATGAAATTTCAAAGGAAAAAAAGTCATTTAAAACTACTCGCGGCTATTAATGAATTGCCGGTCCGACAATACACATAAAAGTTCATTGATAAAAACTGCATGGGATTTCCCCACAGGGGAACCCCGAACCAAAGTTTTAAAAAAATCTGGCGTCGGGGTCCCCCTAAATTTCATACCAAGCCCTTCAGGTCTGGTATGGATATTAAGGGGAACCCTGCGCCAAATTTTTTTTTAAAAATGACGTAGGGGTCCCCCTCAAAATTCATAGCCGACCCCTCAGGTCTGGTATGGATTTTAAGGGGAACCCAGCACCAAAATTTTAAAAAAATTGGCGTGGGGTCCCCCCAAAAATCCATACCAGACCCTTATCCCAGCACCAACCTGGTAGGCCGCAGGAAAAGAGGAGGGGGTGAGAGAGCGCCCCCCCCTCCTGAACCGTACCAGGCCACATGCCCTCAACATTGGGAGGGTGCTTTGGGGTAGCCCACCAAAGCACCTTGTCTCCATGTTGATGAGGACAAGGACCTCATCCCCACAACCCTTGGCTGGTGGTTCTGGGGGTCTGCGGGCGGGGGGCTTAATGGGAATCTGGAAGCCCCCTTTAACAAGGGGACCCCCAGATCCCGGCCCCCCCTGTGTAAAATGGTAAGGGGGTACAAAAGTACCCCTACCATTTCACAAAAAAACTGTCAAAAATGTTAAAAATGACAAGAGACAGTTTTTGACAATTCCTTTATTTAAAGTCTTCTTTTTTCCATCTTCTATCTTCTTTCTTCTGTCTTCCTTCGGTTTCTTCCTCCATCTTCTTCTTCCTCCGATCCTCTGCTATCCTCTGATAGTGTATGAAGTACCTAACTATAAATTAATTGAGTGTCACAATCCCCAAAGGGTAGTCCATGAAACCATAATAAATTAATAAATTTGATAAATTAATAAATATGATATATAATGCATAATAAAAATGATGTACAATGCATGATGTAAACGAGAAGAACCATAATAAATATAATAATCATAATAACATATTTAATATCAATTGCAAATGGACATGATTGGTACAGACAATGGCAATAGATAAAATGAGCATACAAATCAAATAGACATAAGTATCATGATAAATACAAGCAATGAACAATGTAAACAGAATTCATGATTATGGGCAAGCTAGACTTGGCACCCTTGAGTGAAGACTCTATGCCTTTCATAGCGTTTACAGGCAATCATGAGGAGTAGGATGCATGAATTTAGCTACAAGGTTAAATAAATAAATGAGTAGATAGAATATCAAATGATATACCATGCTCCCTAAATGAAAAAGAAGAGAGCGAGATCTAGCAGTTTATACATTACCTATAGAGCAACCCATAGGTATGACACAGTGGCTCCTAAGGCGGGATTTAATGGTGGCTTGGAATGAACTGTCTCACCCGGGGTTGAGGCGGGAGACCCCCCTCCCTCACCCAGAAAAACAAAAAAACTGAACGGAAGACCATGGGAAACAACAGCCATAGGGCAGGCCGGACCACCACGACACAGTTCCAGGATTGGAGGTGTCTACACATAGGACACATGCCCGGTTCTGTGAATAAATATGTTATAAATGAATGAATGAGGACAGAAATGCTGAGAGATTAAAAAGTCACACAGAAAAAACAGTAATGGAAAAACAGTGTGACTCTATGAATAAAGCAACAATGTGTACGCACAGTGAACATGTGAATTAATTCCCGACCGGTGCACGCCGATGTACATCTGCAGAATGGCACGGTTGGGCAAATGGACTTACAGGTACGTCCATTTGAATTTCCCGCCGTGCCATTGCGTGCGCGCTGGCCGGGAGCTTTGTGAGTCGGGTGCGGATCCCGCGTACTCGATCACCGCGGGGATACCCGCGATCGCCTCACGAAGAGCACGAATGGGGAGATGCTGATGTAAACAGCATCTCCCCGTTCTGCCTAGTGACAAGTGTCACTGATCTCTGCTCCCTGTCATCGGGAGCAGTGATCAGAGTAGTGACACTGCTAGCCCATCCCCCCTACAGTTAGTAATCACTCCCTAGTACTGACTTAACCCCTCCCCGCCCCCTAGTGGTTAACCCCTGTACTGCCAGTGTCATTTACACAGGAACCAGTGCATTTTTATAGCACTGATTGCTGTATAAATGACAATGGTCCTAAAAATGTGTCAAAAATGTCCGACATGTCCGCCATAATGTTGCAGTCACAATAAAAATCGCTGATCGCCGCCATTACTAGTAAAAAAAAATTATTATTAAAAATGCTATAAAACTATCCCCTATTTTGTAAACGCTATAACTTTTGCGCAAACCAATTAATAAACGCTTATTGCGATTTCTTTTTACCAAAAATATGTAGAAAAATACGATCGGCCTACACTGAGGAAAAAAAATGTTTTTTTATATATTTTTGGGGGATATTTATTATAGCAAAATGTAAAAAATAATGCGTTTTTTTCAAAATTGTCCCTTTTATTTTGTTTATAGCGCAAAAAATAAAAATCGCAGAGGCGATCAAATACCACCAAAAGAAAGCTCTATTTGTGGAGAAAAAAGGACGCTAAATTTGTTTGGGAGACACGTCGCACGACCGCGCAATTGTCAGTTAAAACGACGCAGTGCCGAATCACAAAAAACGCTCTGGTCAGGAAGGGGGTAAAATCTTCCGGGGCTGAAGCGATTAAATATTGTGTGTATAGCTGCACCCATGATTTCAATTGGGCGCATAATATGTGCCAGCAAAAAAAGGGTGTATACTGTATATGAGAATGAAAGTGAGTATGATTAAATGATGTGGACACATCCAAAAATGGAGTGCTGGTATGCTACCAATGCAGACACATTAGTGTATCCATGTGTGTGTGTATGTACACATATACAGTATGTGTGTGCGTGCATGTGTATGTAGTCCTAAGGGAACCTCTCATTACCTGAAATGTGAGTAGGAGACACATAGGTCCTCACCTCATGGTGGAATCATGAGAAGTGAGCCACCGGCCCGCCCCAGCTGATGCACCCACGGCCTAAGGCGGGTCCCCGCCAACATCATACATCAACGTGATAGCTGTGTATGGGACGAGAGGGGCTCCCGCTTCAGGTACAAAGGCAACAGCGGGAGTCCACCCATTAAATATATTATAAACAAAAAAAGAGCGACAATTTTGAAAAAAACCTTAATATTTTTTACTTTTTGCTATAATAAATATCCCCCAAAAATGTATAAAAAAACAATTATTTTCCTCAGTTTAGGCCGATGTGTATTCTTCTACATATTATTGGTAAAAAAAATGGTAATAAGTGTATATTGATTGGTTTACGCAAAAGTTATAGCGTCTACAAAATAGGGGATAGTTTTATGGCATTTTTATTATTAATTTTTATTTTTCTAGTAATGGCGGCGATCTGTGATTTTTACCAGGACTGTGATGTTATGGCGGACACATCGGACACCATTGGCATTTATACAGCGATCAGTGCAATAAAAATTGCACTGATTACTGTAAAAATGTCACTGGCAGGGAAGGGGTTAACACTATGGGGCGATCAAGGGGTTAATTGTGTTCCCTCTCTGTGTTTTAACTGAAGGGGGAGGGGACTGTCTAGGGGAGATGACAGATCACTGTTCATACTTTGTATGAACAGACGATCAGTCTCTTCTCCCCTCAGAGAATCGGAAACAGATCCCTGTTCTCCGTGTATAACCAGCAATCGCGGGAGCCCGGCGGTAATCGCGACCACAGGGCCCTCGCATTGGCTCCGGGGGCGAGCAGCGGGCACGAGTGCGCGCCCCTAGTGCCCATAGGGCGAATCGATATTACATAACGTCGTTTCGCCCAGCCGTGCCATTCTGCCACAGTAAAGCTGCGGCGGCTGGTCGGCAAGTGGTTAATTGAGTGTCACAATCCCCAAAGGGTAGTCTGTGAAACCATAAAAAATTAATACATTTGATAAATTAATAAATATGATATATAATGCATAATATAAATGATATTCAATGCATGATGTAAACGAGAAGAACCATAATAAATATAATAATCATAAAAGCATACTTATATCAATCGTAAATGGACATGATTGGTACAGACAATAGCAATAGATAAAATGAGCATACCAATCAAATAGACATAAGTATCATGATAAATAGAAGCAATGAGTAATGTAAACAGAATTCATGATTATGGGCAAGCTAGACTTGGCACCCTTGAGTGAAGACTCAACGCGTTTCATGGCATTTACAGCCAATCATCAGAAGTAGGATGCATGAATTTAGCTACAAGGTTAAATAAATAAATGAGTAGATAGAATATCAAATGGTATACCATGCTCTCTAAATGGTACTCCGTCCAGTTTTTCTGGGGGGGGAGGGGGGTCTACTACGATATACGATTGATATTAAATATGTTTATTTATTTATGATTATTGTATTTATTATGGTTCTTCTCATTTACATCATGCATTGTATATCATTTATATTATGCATTATATATCATATTTATTGATTCATCAAATGTATTAATTTATTATGGTTTCATGGATTACCCTTTGGAGATTGTGACACTCAATTCATTTATAGTTAGGTACTTCATACACTATCTACAAAAACACTCCTCATGTAAAGTCCCAAATCAATTTTTCTCTTCTTTCCATACGGTATATATTCAGGAATGGAGGCATGCTTTTGTTGTGCTCAGGTTTAAACAGGTCACTTTCTGTTTTTATTAGGTGTAACAATTAACTATGGAATCCACGTCTAAGCAATGCTTTGGTTAATCAGGACTTGCAGACGGCATGGCAATGGTTTACAACAGGCTGTGAGGCAACGCTCATACAATGTCCCATCTGAAGGAATCCAAACCATACTCTCAATGTCCATTAGTAGCTGTCCATCATTTTCTCGGTCACCCTGTGACCCTAATAGACACAGGGTTACTTAGACATAAGAGGGGCCCACTGAGCTGTCTCCCAACCTCTCTAAAGTAAGTTGAGTTTCATGAGCCCCCCACCCTAAGTGATTCCCTCCACAGCGCCTTTACATCGTAACCCTATAGAGGTACTCTTGATAAAAGCAAAAATTGTCCTTGCTGTCAAAAATTGCAATGATATGCTCCTGTCAAACAGGTGTGGAAAAATTGTTCTTTGGGTGTTGATGGCGCCTTCACACCATAATCCTAAAGAAAAATTGTTCTTTGGGTGTCGGTGGCGCCTTCACACCATAGCTCTATAGAGGTACACTTGATGAAAGCAAGAATTGGCCTTGCTGTTAAAAATTGCAATGATATGCAACTGTCAAACAGGTGCGCAAGAATTGGTCTTTGGACATGAAACCTACACCAAAAACATTTTTTCAGATAAAATCAACACCCACAGCACCTTGCCACCTCTCCTCTTATAGTACATTCATCATTTAGGCCAAAATCGATTTTTTTTCCCTGCTCAATCCAAAGGCCCCTACCTTGAAAGTTTTTACAGGGTGGTTTATGCCGATTTTCAAAAGCTTTGTCAGTCATCCTCCACGGTGTCATCCAATCAATATAATCTCCCTGCCTCAGAGACTAAAGCCTTAGATTCCCTGACACACATGGCAAATATTATTATAAAATCTGCTGATAAAGGTGGAGGGATAGTCTTGCAAAATAGAGCTGACTATATTATGGAAGCTCAAAGACTACTCTCTGATAGGGCCACATATGAGAAACTCAGTAAGGACCCGACCTCGACCTTTGCCCATGAAGTTGATACTTTGGTCAAATCAGCTTTTGACAAAAGAATCGTCAACAAAATAGAGGCTTTCTTTTTCTGTAAAGATTTTTACTAGGTTCCATACTTTTACTATCTACCAAAGATTCATAAAAACTTGAGATATCCCCCAGGCAGACGAATTGTGGCAGCTATGGACAGCGTAACTAACGGTTTTAGCCAATATATTGACCAATATTTACAACCTCCGGTTCATCAAATGCAATCTTATATTAGAGATGGCTCACACCTTTTAGAACTTCTTTCACCATATAGATGGGTATCCTCCTACATATGGTTATCATTAGATGTAAACTCCCTCTATACGTCCATTCCCCACCAATTTGGCCTACAAGCACTAGAATCTTTCCTTGCCCAAGATCCACTTATCAATCCCAGACAAGCTGCCTTCATTCTGGAAGCCACGCATTTTTGTCTTACCCTCAATTATTTTGGTTTTGGTGGCAATTTCTACCTGCAGTTGCAGGGAACCGCCATGGGAGCCAACTTTACACCGTCTTATGCCAACCTTTATATGGGCTATTGGGAAAACAACTACATTTGGCAACTCAATCCCTTTTCTGAAAATGTAGGTTTTTTCGGACGATATATTGATGACATAATTGTCATCTGGGATGGCCCCTCTGAACTCATCTCTTCATTTGTGGATCACTGCAATTTCAACCCCTATGGTTTATCGTTTAAACACGTTTTTGACCCCACCAAACTTGCTTTTCTAGATCTAGAATTAGGTCATGCAGGTGATACCATTATTGCAAAAAATTACACAAAACCGACTGCTGGTAATTCTTTCCTGCACCACAAAAGCTGTCACTACCCGAAAACGATACAAAATATACCCAAGGGATGGTTTTGCCGATTGCGACAGAACTGCACATTGGATACAGACTATGCCCTACAAAGCATCCCTCTCAAAAAGAAATTTATGTACAGTATAAACAATATCCAGAAGATCTGGTAAATAAAGCATGTGACCTCTACTCCAAGGGTAAGCTTGCCAAAACAGTTAGAGAACAGACAGACCATTCAACTAGATTTATCACTACTTTCCACTTTCAATACAAAAAAATAGAAAGAATTCTTAGCAAACATTGAAATATCTTGCAACAGGACCATCACCTCAAAACCATTTTGCCACCAGTACCTAGGGTCACTTACCGAAAGGCACCTACTGTAACCTCAAAAATAAAATTGCCCCAAGTAAAAAAAAAACATTCACACTAGTCCCAGCCCTATAGCCCTCATACCCCTTGTGGGTATGTATCAGTGCACAAAAGCCAGGTGCAAAACATGTGCTTTTGTTCAACACGGCAAAAAATCCTTCTGCACCAAAAAAAAACCTATCAGCTTGACAATTTTTACAATTGTTCATCTGACATCGTAGTCTATGGCCTAACATGCCCCTGTGAACTCATCTATGTTGTCCATACTATCTGCCCTCTTAGACAGCGGTTCGGCCAGCATAGAAGACTCATTGAGGGTGGAAAAGATATGCACAGTGTCCCACTTGCCGAGTTCCATAAAAATCAACTATTGGCCTAACAGTGTGGGTAATTGAACAAATTTCTAAATCCTTGACAGCTGCTAAATGATTCAAAAAAATATACGCCAGAGAAACCTTCTGGATTTATAATCTCCATGTACAAATTTGCAGAGGCATGAGAAGCAGACTCCTTGGGGTCACTGAGGATTACAGCATCTGGAACTACCTCCTCCCAGCCATAAACTACTCCCAAGGGTTTTCCATCCCCAGTGTTCTGGGGATGGAAAACCATCTCTTACCATTTGACGTATGTCTTCCTCTGCTTCAGTGCCTCCGAAACTGAATTTTAGCCAACTGAGCACTGGCTTTGTATGATCGCCTAAAATGGCTATAGACTCTCATAGCCTGCTTTAGTAGATCTTCCAACTCTGGGTACCTATTTAGGAAACGCTGCACCACAAATTTGAGGACATGGCAGGCATGGCATGGCACATGTGTCCACTTTCCCTGTCTAAGGGCAGACAGGAGGTTTATGCCATTATCACACACCACCATTCCTCGCTCCAGCTGGTGTGGCATGAATCACCTCTGGACCTGTCCCTGCAGAGCTGCAAGAATCTCTGCTCTGGTGTGGTTCCTGTCCCCTAGACACACCAGCTGAAGCACTGCATGGCACCTTTTAGCCTGACTCATTGAATAACCCTTTGAACGCTTAGGGGGTACTTGAGGTTCAAAGAACAATTCAGCAGAGGAGGGCATGGAGGAGGAGGGGGTAGGGCTGACAAATCTTGCATCATGACCAGTTGTATGGCGACGTGGTGACACAACAAGCTGCAGCACTGAGCCCTGTCCTGCATCCTTCCAAGTGGCAAGGAGAGTTACCCAGTGTGCTGTGAACTAAATATATCGTCCCTGCCCATGCTTGCTGGACCACATGTCAGCAGTAACATGGACGGGGCTGACTGCCTTGCCCAACGTTGCCACAACATTACCTTCCACGGAATGGTAGAGAGCCGGAATGGCCTTACATGAAAAGAAATAGCGGCTGGAAACCTGCCATTGTGGTTCAGCAAATTCTGCAGATTTAAAGAAGGTGTCAGAATCCACCAGGCGTAAAGGCAGAAATATATGGGGTTAAACTTGCAGTAACATAATTAAATATATATATATAACTTGCAATAACGCAATGAAATGTACAACATTAAACTTACAGTAACGCAATGAAATATACGGCGTTAAACTTGCAGTAACGCACAGAACTATACGTGTTAAAATTGCAGTAACGCACAGAACTATGGTGTTAAACTTGCAGTAACGCAATTAAATATCCCGTGTTAAACTTGCAGTAACACAATTAAATATATAGTGTTAAACTTGCATTAACGCACAGAACTATACAGCGTTAAACTTGCAGTAACGCGCAGAACTATATGGCAATAAACTTGCAGTAACGCAATCGATTATATGGCGTTAAACTTGCAGTAACGCAACTGAAATATACTGTGTTAAGCATGCAGAACCGCCCAGAAATGTACTGCATTAAAGGGCACAAAATGCACTGAAATATACAGCGTTAAATTTGCAGTAACGCACTGAACTGTACAACCTTAAACTTGCAGTAACGCAACTGAAATATACTACGTTAAACAGTCACTACACTCATACTGACTGAACTATCCCTACATTCACATTAATGTAAAGATGAATGGTCGCACTACACTCACACTGAACTATCCCTAGATGCACACTAAACTGATATTCTACACTGAAAAAATAATCAGAATAGCACACTAATGCCGCGTACACACGATCTGATTTTCCAACAACAAATGTTTGATGGGAGCTTGTTGTCGGAAATTCCGACCGTGTGTAGGCTCCATCGGACATTTTCCGTAAGAATTTCCGACAAACAAAATTTGAGATCTGGATCTCAAATTTTCCGACAACAAAATCCGTTCTCGTAAATTCCGATCCTGTGTACACAATTCTGTTGCACAAAGTTCCATGCATGCTCTCAAATCAAGTACGAGATGGAAGCACTCGTTCTGGTAAAACTAGTGTTTGTAATGGAGATAGCACATTCGTCACGCTGCAAATTTAAAATCTTTTAATGCAGCGCATTCTCTTCTTCTTTAGAATGCTAGAAATATGAAGTTGTTTTGCTGCTGATATTCACACAGAGTTCAGACAAACTGATTTCTTTATTATTTTTTGTGATCTCATGAATAATATATATATATTTTTTCGTCAGATCTTTATAATAATGTTTAGAATTTTGGTTTATATAGATATATATATATTTTTTTTATACAGATATCCTATTTTTTTTTATAGTGATCTCCCTAATTTTTTCTTTCGTTTTGTGTCAAGTTACAACAACACCATTATTGTCTTGTATTTTTTTAACCTCAAGGAGGTTGGTTGGTGTCCCTTGTTAATTTGACATTGTATTTTTGAAATGTACCTGCCTACTCACAAACAAACTGTCCTTTTTGAAGTAAAACACATAGGCAAGTATTTGTGAAAAATAAATAGCCATTTATTATGGGTCATAACAAAATAAAGAGGAAGGCAACGCTGGATAAACTGGTGAAGTTTGCGAAGGGCAGCAGCATATGACATATCTGTCCCCAGGCTGTGGTCTTACACCAGCCTGTGTCTTTTGTCAGACCAGACTGAACCCAGGCCATCACTTTCTTGTCTTCCTTCCATGCTTCCTTCCATGCTTCCTTCCAGGCTTTGGCTCTGGTGTTGTAGTTGTGGCAGGAGGTGGGGGAGGAGGAGGACCATGGTTGAACTCACAAACGTGGCTTTGACTTGTGATTTCGCCCCTCAACCCCTTATTTAGGGCTTGTAAGATCACTTCCTCACAGAAGAGGCGTTGGCCCTCCTACATTTTGCAGGCTGCCATGCAGGCATAGTCCTCTTGAATATTGGGGGGGGGTTCTGAGGGCCGCAGTAGCCTTCCAAAATAGGTCAAGTGCTGCCTCCTCCAGGTTATTCCTCTTCCTGGGACTATTTTGTGGAAGGCGGAGGGGATGGACCTGGGATTCGGGCAGGCTACTGGGCTGGCCACCTCCTGGCTGCCACTTACCCCGCCACCTCCTGGCTGCCACTTTCCACAGCCTCCTCCTGGCTGAGACTTTCCTGTGTATGAAAAAGGGACATAGTTATAGTTTTTGGTTTATCAATCACACACAATTTTCAGCTCATGCCTGTTGCAAATTGAATGTTAATAAATAGAAAAGACTATCATTCTGATCCCAGAATTTTTCATTCTTGTCCCAATCATTTGTGGCTACTACTGTCTATTGATATGTAAAACACTTTGTAAAATCAGAAATTACTGATCAATAATAGCATCTAGTTAACATCATCAATTATTTGACTAGAAATATGTTGAACAATGCTATACCTGGCTCAAGCTGGGCTCCTCCACTTATTCCTGGCTGGAAGGCCTAGGTTGGACGTCAGAAGCCTCAGCTGAGGTGGAAGGAAGCGTTGAAGGAAGATTGGAGAGTGCTGGCCTGGGTTCAGTCTGGCCTGCCAGAAAATGCAGTCTGTCATAGTACCACAGCCTGGGGACATAAATATCATCTGCTGCAGCTCCTGATCTCTGGGAATCCTGGACCTTCTTGCGATCCCTACTATAGGTGCTCCTCATGCCACCAATTAGGGCCTTTAAATAGGGGATGTCTGCCATGGGGATCACCGGCTTCACAAATTCCAGAAATTGATCCAGCGCTACCTTCCTCTTTGGTTTATTGTTATAAAAGGGGTGGTTTACCTGCCACAGACAGGGCAGCTCCCTGTACATATCAATGAATATGGGTATAAAGTCCTGATCATTCAATAGATCCATTTTCACTGCAAGACACAACACAAGACAAACCCTAATGTCAGGCTTAACTCTCCTAATCTTGTCCCAATATAGGCCTCAATCTAGAAGCAGTATAGGCCACTGATGCACCAAGTTAAAAGATGTACCTTAGTTCAAACAATCGGCGTTTCCGATACTCCTTCCTCCGCTCACAGATGGTACGTATGACACACGCGTGTTATTCTTCATATACACTGTGCATGCGTGAAATTCTGCCCGACCCTGACCTTCTATCTAGTATATTCCCCACCCCTTGTCTTTCGGCGCAGTGGGAGAGCACATGGCGGAGACAGAGCAGGTGCCTGAGAGTAGCAGCAACGATGAGAAAAGGCCGGAGCCACAAACATCCCGATCCCGGAGGATATTTAAGGCCTCAAATATGGTCTTTATAGAGATGGTGGAGACGGTGGACATCTTCAAGAGGGCTGACTACGACGGGAAGCATGGACCTTACCAAAACCCAAATGTGAGAAAGGCCAAGATCATGACTAAAGTTGTGAAAAGTCTGCAGAAGAATTTTGGGGTACGGCAATCCAAGGATCAACTGAGGAGACGATGGTCAGACCTCAAATTGAGGGAGCACAATCAGTACAGAAGAATCAAGAGAGTGTTGCAAAAAAGTAAGTATTTTGTTGTGTGTTCCTATTCTTCTTATTATGTTTGTGCTGCTCCATGTGCTTTTCTTTACTGTTGTACAGTTTAAAATGGCAAGTTTCAGGTTCATGGGCACAGTAATCATTCGTAGTAACCATCGTTCGTTCGTCCCACTACTACAATGTTTTTTGCAGATGTAGGTTAACTACATTTGGTCATGCCTATTTGTCTTAAAAGAAGTTTAGTACATTGTTGTCTAGATGAGTTTGTAACTAGAATGAAATGCAAACTTTATTGAGTGTAAGGAGAGGACACTCAGCAGCTGTTTACACATCTGGACGCAGGAGCACTCTAGTGTGGGATACCAGAACAAACTTTTTAAGGTGTCCCACACAGGTGCTCCAGTGGATACTAGGGGTCTCTACATGTGTGATACTTTAGCAAAAAAGGTAAGTGTTCCAGCTTTGTAAAGGGAAAAAATCATGTCTTCAGCTTTGAACTCTGCCAAAAAAGACAATTGTACGACACTTCCAAACAATGTTTCATATTCCTATATCTTGCCTCAAATATCTGTGTGCTAAGTATACCTTATATACCTTAAGTATATTTTATTCACATTGGGAAGAAAAAACTCGGGACGTCAGAGGACACCAGGGACCCCCAACTCCTGAAGAAGGAGAAATCCAAAAACAATAACCAGAGGATGTGGAGGAAGGAGAGGTTTATGACGTGGTTGAGATAGTGACCACAACAGGTGAGTGTCTAAGACCACAGCTTCAGGTAATGCATGCATATTTCTAATACATGGTGTGCTTTTATTTTTTTAGGTGATGTGGATGTTGTTGAAGAAGAAACACATTTCACAAGTGCAAGTGCACAAGTCCTCATCGGGGAGATCATGGTCTGCAATTGGGATTTATAGAAGATCAGGGAAGACATCAATGATGTGGAAAAAAGACTCAAAATCAACATTTCTAAAGTTCTTTATATTTTTCTAACTTTTCTCCAAAATTTGGAAAGCCAACTTTTGAAGATGCACACAGTGTGTCAACATGTGCTATCTGCCATCACGGGATATCAAGGTACGCGTTTTGGGGGTGCAACCCCCTCCTCACAACTAAAGTAGCTGAGGGGAAGGGGCTGCACCCCCGAAACACATTCATTGATCCCCCATGATGGGAGCTAGCACATGTTGACATTAGGCATGGGATCAGGAGGGAAATTCACATTTTGACTCCCAATTTGTGTGCATATTCAAAACTTGGCTTTCACAGGGGTGACATCACCCAATCTGATGAAGGCAATATCAACACAGTTTGGACATACTAATGTCTGATATTGCCTTGACTTTGTCAAAGTTGAACTTTGTGAGTTCCTGAGTTGTGTATTGTTTTATGGTTTTAAACATGCCTGTTTTAACACAAAAAAGTCTATTTGTATTGTCAAAAAAATGTTATTCATTCATGGTGCTGAAAATGATGAATATTTTTAACAGTAATGCATTACAAGCATTAACAACAAAAACAAGGTATGTGTGTAGCAGACCCACAAAATAATAATAGTCACCCCATGTGTCAAATAAATTATGTTTGTACTGTTGAAGAAAATGTCCAAACAAAAAAGCCCATTAGAGAACCTAGGAGACAGCTAAAAGAAACACAAGCAGTAAATCAAAGGAAATATTATTTCAGTTTAAATTAAAAAAATATTTTTAAAATGTTTATTAAACATTTTCTGGCATATCAATGTACCCCCTATCCGCAAAGTACTCCATATTTTTTATACTGACCTCACGTGCACTTTGGGGGGGCAAGCACTGAAAACCAGATATGAACCCACAAGCACAAACTGAAGAGCAGTAACGTTCAGAAAAGCACAAGGCTGAAAAGCGCGAATCGTCTCTCACCAAAGTTCTACTAACACGAGATTAGCAGGAGCCCAAAAGGGTGGCACACTTGGTATTGAACTTCCCTTTTCTCAGCTCGTCGTATGTGTTGTACGTCACCACGTTCTTGACGTTCGGAATTTCCGACAAGTTTGAGCCAACATCCCTCAGAAGAAATCCATGTTTGTAAAAAATCCATGTTTGAAAAAATCCATGTTTTGACAGTGCTCTGTGCCCTGATTGGGAGAAGCTTTCATTGCTTCAACCAAAATTATCTGTATTCCACTGTAGTCAGCTCTCACTCATCTCCTGACTCCTCCAGATGATCATTTGGACAGTGGCAGAACTACCAGGGTCGCAGCAGTCGCACTTGCGACAGGACCCTGGCATTCTGCCACTGTGGGGGGGGCCCAAGACCCAGCATCACCCCCTGCACTTCCAGCTGGCAGCTAACTATACAGTGGAGGGGGCAATTGGCAGCTCTGTGATGTCTGCGGGATGTCCCACCAGCTAGCAGTTCTCTTCCAGAGTGGATAATTACAGTGGAGAGGGGAGGGGCCTCTGACCCGAGCAGGCACCAGTTTCAGCGCATAAGTGAGTCGCTCTGCATGTACACTCTTGCCGATACATGCTTGGTTCAGAGGCCCCTCCCCTCTCCACTGTATACACTCGGGAAGAGAACTGCTAGCCTGGGGGACAACCCTAGGACACTACAGGGAAGCAATATGCACAAGGGGTGTATTTGTTGTGTTTCCTAACAGAACTATGAGTAAAGTCATATCTAACCAGTGTGTCCTACTGTAACAACGCCCCCTCTTATAACACTGCCCACCTGTCATACTGCCCCCCACCTGTCACGCTGTCCCCTAACCTATCACACTGCCCCCCCTCACCTGTCACACTGCTCCCCGACCTGTCACACTGCCCCCCACCTGTCACACTGCTCCCTGACCTGTTACACTGCTTCCTTACCTGTCACACGGCCCCCCCAGCTGTCACACTGCCCCCCACCTGTCACACTGCTCCCTGACCTGTTACACTGCCTCCTCATCTGTCACACTGCCCCCCCCAGCTGTCACACTGCCCCCCCACCTGTCACACTGCCCCCTGACCTGTCACAATGCTCCCCGGCCTGTCACACTGCCCCTGACCTGTCACTCTGCTCCCCAACGTGTCACACTGCCCCCCATCTGTCACTGCTCCCCAACCTGTCACACTCCCCCCCCACTTGTCACACTGCTCCCGACCTGTCAACATGCCCCCCACCTGTCAGACTGTCCCCAACCTATCACACTGCCCCCCCACCTGTCACACTGCTCCTGGACCTGATACACTGCCTCCCAGCCTGTCACACTGCCCCCCCACCTGTCACACTGCCCCCCCACCTGTTACACTGCCCCCTGACCTGTCACACTGCTCCCCGACCTGTCACAATTGCCCCCACCTGTCACACTGCTCCCTAACCTGTCACACTGCTCCCCAACCTGTTACACTGCCCCCCCACTTGTCACACTGCTCCCGACCTGCCACAATGCCCCCCACCTGTCGCACTGCCCCCCCACCTGTCGCACTGCCCCCTGACCTGTCACACTGCTCCCTGACCTGTCACACTGCCCCCCACCTGTCACACTGCCCCCCCAATTGTCACACTGCTCCCCAACCTGTCACATTGCCCCCCACCTGTCACACTGCCCCCGACCTGTCACACTACCCATCCAACTGTCACACCCCCCTGACCTGTCACACTACCCCTGACCTGTCACACTGCCCACCCACCTGTCACACTGCCCCCCACCTGTCACACTGCCCCCCACCTGTCACACTGCCTGCCCACCTGTCACACTGCCCCCTGACCTGTCACACTGCCCACCTGTCACAGTGTCCTCTGCACCTGTCACACTGCCCCCTACCTGTCACACTGCCCTCCTCACCTGTCACACTGCCCTCCTCACCTGTCACACTGCCCCCCACCTGTCACACTGCCCTCCCCACCTGTCACACTGCCCCCCTACCTGTCACACTGCCCCCACATACTGTCCCCGTCACATTTCCCCCCGTCACACTGTCCCCCTTCACACTGCCTCCTTGTCACAATATCCCTTCTGCATACTAACCCCTCCTGTGACAATGCCTGTTCATCATTCTGCTCCCTGGTCACACTGCTCCCTTCTGTCATACTTCCCTCCCCTCCTGTCACACTACCCCCGTAATACTGCCCCCTCTTGTTACACTGCCCCCCTCCTTTCATAGTGCTCCCTCATCACACTGCCCCCTCTTATTATTCTGCTCCCTTTCTTTCACACTGTCCCCCTCTTATCACACTGCCTCCCGCCTGTCACACTTCCCAGGTACCCTTCTCCTGTCACACTACCCCCCTCTTGTCACACTTCCCAGGTACCCTTCTCCTGTCACATTGCCCTCCTCTTATCACACTTCCACCGTCTTGTCACACTTCCCAGGTTCCCTTCTCCTGTCACACTGCCCCCCTCTATCCGCTTTCACACTGCCCCCCATCATACTGCCACCCTCTTATCACACTGACCCCTTGTCATACTACACCTTCTAGTCACACTTCCCCCCTCTGTCACACTTCCCAGATACCCCACCCCACCTGTCACACTGCCCCCTCCTGTCACAATACCCCTGTCATACTGCCCCCTCCTGTCACTCTTCCCCGTCATACTGTCCCATCTTGTTACACTCCCCCCCTTTCACAGTGCTGCCCCTCCAGACCCTTTCTTTTCTGAATGGACACAGTGAATGATCGGTACGGCACTCACTTTGTCTATTCATAACTAAAGCATGGTAACTATGTTTACTATGCTTCAGTTTGTGAATCAATGGGAAGCACTGTTGCAGCTGAGGCTGCAGAGATGGAGATTGAGGGGGGCTCTTCATGGTTTCTTGCACCGGGGGCCCTGAAGGTTCTAGTTACGCCTCTGCATTTGGAGCGTATCACCCAAACCATGTGCTGTATAACTTCCAAACTCTTCTTCCTGTACTACCAGCCACACTTCAGACTTCCAAGGCAGGTTAGTATTTGATTGGTACACTACAGCTATGCAAAGATTAAAAAAAACAAAACAATGCACTAAGCAGGTAAACTGCTCCTGTATGCAACCCAGTGCTTCATTTATTTTCAAGCTCGACTGGATTGTACCTTTTAAAGCTCCTGGGAAATTTACATTCCCTACAGTGGCTTGTTTTTTTATTACATAAGCTGAAATGATTGATCTAAAAACATACACAGATGGTTACCTGAAGAATGCATACACATATGATTGTATGTCTCAACAAATGTATTGTTTTGATGTATTTCTTTAAAAAACATACCTTATACTATATACGCAGACTAATTGTAAAATTGTGTCAACAAAATTATTGGTTTCTCTTGTGAAAATTTTATTGAAGGCTGCTCTCAAAACATGAAATCATGTCTTTGTGCAGCTAATTCTTGATTCTATCAGCATCCTTCATGGTATTTGGTTGCTTTACTCCAGTGATGAAAACTCACATCTCTAAGACATACATTCTTTCTTTACTTAGTCTCAACTCTACCCCTGACATTTATATGGTAAAAAATGGTATCTATGCTTTCCAAACATGCACCCCATTCTATAAGCTTGTTGCTCATATGCTTCCACATTAATTTTGACTACATTCAAAAATGTTCTAGAATGACAGGTTCCTAACAGGAAATATGGGTACCCCAGGGGGTAATTCTGACAGGCTCAATGGTGGTTTCTGCATTTTAAACTCAATTCTATATACCAATCTGGAGTTTAAACAATGACTACACTCACGCATAAAACAGATTAGCATAAAGTTATCAATAGACAGCTGTGACACTTGATCCAGCTGTTTACTACTGAATTGGGTGACTGCCTGATGTCTGATGATATCTCTATAGCAGTGACAGCTTCTGTATTAGAAGTAAATGCTCTGACATCACACTTGGTGCCACACCCCTTCCAGTGTAAACACAATTTAGAAGCCCACAGGAGCCACCGAGGTGCCATTTTTTAAAACAGTGCTGGAACAGACAGTCTCTGCCTCTGTGCCATTTCAAAATGGCACCTATAGCTATCTATTTCCATAGTGGGGATATTCCTCCAGAAGTCCTCTGTGGTCGACGTACAGATAGAATATAGGATTGCTAATACATCCTTTTTCCACTACCTCCAACTGCAGCATGAAGTGGCAGCGCAGTTTAGCTTAAAGGGGGTAGGACTCTCCCCATCTAGTATGGAAAAACTGCTGTTGAAGAGGATCACTTAAAAAAAAATTCCAGATATTATTTCACCTTGTTGACCTCCTCCTTCCCTAGGATGGAGAGGGTGGCTGCACAGTGGAAGGCAGATATACCGTCCCTGACAGAGGAGTCACGGTCTGAGGTCATGAAATTGCTGTTGCCTTCGTTGATCTCGGCCAGAGACAAACTGATACAGTTTAATTATTTACATTGAATATATTATACCCCGGCACATCTTCATAAAATGGGAAGGGCGGACTCACCTGATTGTCCACGCTGCAGTAGTGCAGTGGGAGACTATTTCCATATGCTCTGGCAGTGCCCCCTTGTAGGGGGGTTCTGTACGGCAATCCTGAAATTTTTGGAGGACAGATTGGCCCTCCCAACCATCTACTCTCCAGCCAGATGTCTTTTGGAGGATCTGGGAGAGATAACTTACTCTCAGAAAACCATACTAAGGCTGGTCTTTTTCTACACCTAAAAAGCGTTGGCTCTCAGATAGAAGGACCCAATCCCTCCATCTCTCCAAAGCTGGGTGGAACTCATTAACAAAGCATTGCCAATGTACAAACTAACATACACAGCTAGGGGATGCCCCAAAAAGTGGGAGAAAATATGGGCTGGATAGATAAAATCTGGAGAAATGGGAGTCTGGTACTGGACAGACTGAGGCTAAGAACACACAGACGTAGCAATGAGTTTTACTGAATAATCAAAGTGTGGTAGAAAACAAACTGATCACATGGGTTATGTTATGTTTATTTCAGTTGTTTAGTTTTACTAATAAGATACTGAAGGTGTATAATATGATGTACATATTCTGCTGATATGTAACAAGGCTATGACTGGATGCTGTCAATGTTATCCTTAGTATAAGCAAGTAATTAATATTGTATCTGTAACATTTCTTTGAAACATGAATACAATTTACCCTTTAAAATGTGGTCACCCTATTGGCAAGCAAGGGTAAAGTTTTCCAGCTGGCACAGAGAAAGCAATTGGTCCCTTGCAGAGGTTCTATCCCCACTCTATCCAAAAGTAAAAAAAAAAAAGTTTAATGTTGCATTCTGCTGTAACAAAATTGAGAAATATTGGTTTAAGTTGCTAGTTTTATCAGCTCAGTAACAAATGGTTCCTGCTCCAACGTGCATGCTATTAGTATGCTAGCAGAGAACACCGTCTCAAAGAGGTTAATGCAACACCTTTCCTACAGTGACCGAATAAGTTATCATTCTGCTTAAGTCCCAAGGCAGTAATTGATTACAGTAAATTAAATGCAATGCTAATTAGAACAGGGCACACCCCCCTGGTTTCAGTAAGGGTCCACTAAGAGCCAATCCATCACAAAAAAAATGACATTTTCTCCCTAGGTTGTGTTCTTACTTATAATGCTAATACTAGTGTGATTAGTATCTCCTGCGGAAAACGCACTTCCCATTTTCCAATACGCTTCTAATTACCTGAAAGCGACAGCGCATCATTCTTTGAACTAAGGCACTCTGCCTGTAGGTACTGCCACATTTAATTAGAAAGGCTTCTTCAAAAGCCAACAGAACAGCAAAAATCAGTTTCTAGTTTTAAGGGTGAAAAAAATAGAAAGAAAAGGTAATGTTGCTTGTTCAATATTAAATCTCACCCAAAAAACCTTCAGCTCCTTATAATTCATGCTGACAGCTAAAGGCATATACTTAAAAGCATTCTTCCACCCAGGGTCTAGAGGATTTCAAATCTTAAAATTGATTGTGTTCCAGTGGGTTCCTTTAGAAAAGATTTGCTTTTCTCTCTATTCATGCTTCTTTTTTTTCAATTAAAAAATAAAATTAATATTTGGTTGGTGCAACAAACGGTTGTCTGCATTGATCACAATCCTTTCTGATACATTGAGGACAAGCTTCTAGTATTCCGCTGACAGCTTCCTTTATTAAATGAATGTGTTGTCACTTTAGTCAGAGGGTGGTGCAAGGAGCTGGCAGATTCTCTGTTCATTCTGTGCTACATTCTACACAGCAGCTTCTGCTGGCAAAAGCAGATTGTATTTAGAGATGCTGGAATCCACGTTTGTTACCTTCTCCTACAAGAGGCTGCAGCTAGCAGGGACAATGCTAAATATCAGTTGACCAGGCTAATCAACTATATAAGTGACCTACCAAGCCATAAAAGATGGATTTCCTTGCAGATCTGGAAGAAGACATAAATCTTCAAGACAACAATTCCCATCTATATCACAACTTTTCTTCTTTTGGTGGGTAGTTGTGTCCATGTATCCTATCATCACATCCTCATCTCATGGGTTGTTTCATTGTATAGATTTTTTTCATACCATTTTGGCACTAAAAGTGAAAAAGGAGACAGTTTGTTTAGAAGGATTGATTTCTAAAATACCATGTGAAGAAGTATGTACAGGTTATTTCAAATTCTGAAATAAAAATATAGCAGTAGGCTTAATATTTATTAAGGCAAATAGACCTGTGCAAAGTTATGTCATCTATAGCAACCATATTTTATTGTTTTGACTCCGCTGAACTGTTTAAAGGGAAATTTGATTGGTTGCTGTAGGGTACTTCCATTCATAAAATTATCAGTGCTCTTTGAACTGCCTACTTGTTCTCTAAATTTATATATTAGCTTATATTACAGACAAATATAAATGTAAATGTAAGGCTTGTATTTAGATTTATGCACACTGTGCATTTATAAATATACGTATGGAAATGTATATATTTTTAACATGCACAAAATATTACATTTGCAAAATGTTTGACTTTTGATTTTAGCATCCCAAAATCTGTCATGCACAAGCTCATTGAAAGAACTTAAAGTCTTGCTCCATAATTATGTATGTCAATATTAAATCAGCTTGTGCCTCCGTCACTGCTATTATCAGGCTACCACAGGGTTTCCAAATCATTATACAGTCTGTTTTGGAAAGGGAGACAATGATTTAGACATGTCTCCCTACTGATGTGGTAAACTCCTCTACCTACAGCCATTCATAGCAAGTTTGTGTCTCTAAACATAGTGATATATCTGCATTATTAGTAGCTAGTACCCTAGAGATTTTTTTCAAGACTGCCTGATATTCATGAACAGCTCTGTTCTGATTAAACCCTGCTCCAGAGTGTATAGTGGTATTGTTATATGTGTCAGAAAGGAAAGTACTATATTTTAAAACCGCATAACCATTTTTTTTATTATTATAGAGGGATAGAAAAAGTGTTGATAAAGGAAAAAGAGGCTGTATAGATATTTAGTGGTAGATATAATGGTATAAACATAGCCCAAGCTCTTTAAAGTATCTTTAAAATCACAGAAAAAGATTTGGGCAGTATGATAGACATTGTACTATCAACCTCCATTTTCATATTATTAGCTTCACATTCCTGTTACAGCTGTTTAGTAGAGTGTCAAAACATGATTGTGCAGTGCAGTGCACCCTCTGTCTTGTTCTGCCTCACAAGTCACTTGTCCTGAAGGTAACGGCAAAATTCCCATGGACGACCAGACCTGGTGCAAATGACACTGGCAGGAATCTGCTGATTACTGCAGCAACTTTTGCAACCTGTGAGAAGCTAGCTGCAGCCACCAAGCCCTATACACTTCAATGACAGGTCGCCGGTGGCCACAGCTATCCATGGCTGTCCGCACAGCCAGTGATCACCTGCAGGGATTGCTGCCAGATACACACAAAGTGCTCCTGTCATTCACACCAGGGCTATTCGACCATTCGAATGTAGCCTTACTTTGCTCTGTAAGTGTAGAACACTGGAGTGGGAGGGCAGAAATCGGTATTTTACTCAGAGAGCAAATGTTTTAAGGTATTTCCAAGGAAAAATTTGTTAAAAATCATAACACGTAGGGATACAGAACCATAAGGAGAAAAAAGGTGGGGAAACCACAACTGGGCCTAGGTTCACATTGGAGCGATTTGTCATGCAATTTGAGAGATCAAATCGCATGACAAGTCGCAGCCTATTGGAGGCAATGACACTGTTCCAATCGGTGCGACACCGATTTCTGCAGCGCTGCACCGATTTGCAAAAGTAGTTCCTGCATTACTTTTGCCGATTTCAGGTGCGACTTCAATAGACATCTGTGCATGAAGCCACACAGATGTCTATCAAGTAGCAACTGAAATCGCGCTGACCTCGCTACTTCAAGTGAAGTGGGCGTGATTTCAAAGTAGCATCAATATGAACGAGGACTTAACTGATTTGGTACGATTTGACATGCAATTTGACATGTAAAATCGCATGTCGAATCGGTGGCAATTTCTGGCAATGGCACCGTTGTCCTAATCGGTGCGACACTGCATTAGCGGCACAGCACCGATTTCAAAAAGTAGTTTCTGTGCTACTTTTTGCAATTTCGGGCTGCGATTTACATTGACATCTGTGCAGAAACCCGCACAGATGTCTCTGAAATTGCGACCAAAATCGGGACTGACATGCAGGAGTGAAATCGGCTAAACTCGCACGGCTTCATTCCCGCAGCTCAGTGTGAACCTGGGCAGAAAGGTAAACATGTACAATATGATTGCATAGTCATGTGAATGTTGTGCTACCAAAAAAATCAAGATTATGATCGATCTTCAAGCTGTGACCTGTCAGGTGTACCACATTCTAAAAGCTTTCATCATTCCTGTACAGTAAGTGTTGTATGCAAGTTTAAAAGCTTTCATACTTTGTCAAAACTACAGATTCTTAACAAATAATTTGTGGCTTCTTTGTATTTGAGTGCAAACTATTGGTTCCACTGTTGACAACCATTGCCAACATAGGGACTTCAGCAAGTTTACCAGTAGAAAGCCAGTTGTGAAATCATATAAGGAACTCCCATCCAAGTGATTTTTTAACAATTAATAATGACTAAACTAAAGATCGCTGCCAATGAGAAAACACTTTTATCTTTTCATACACAAAGCAAATTCACAATTCTGATAGGATATTATAAGATTTATAATTGTAGCTTTTTTTTTTTTTTTTTTTTTTTTTAATATAGTGAGTATTTCTGTGTTTTATGGCACAGGACACTTGACACAGTACTGGTCGGCACAAGACATATAAGTAAGGAAAATCACAAAACTCACTTTTCCATTTGCTACTTCTGTTCCATTGTAGCAAAATACAGTATACAGCATGAAGCAAACTTGTCGCTATATCCTGCAGCATTTATCAAGCAACGTTGAAATATGTACATTCATTTTCTCAAATGAATCACCAAAACACCCATGTAACCAAAGCAAGCAATCAGAGGAAATGTGTAAAATCAAGTCAATTAACTAATCCTATGCCAGAAGGAATTAAACATCTTTAAGTCTGTAAGATAACGTCCTTAAAGTGGTTGTAAATCCTTACATATCCCCACTGGAGTAACTGGCCTCCCCACTGGAGTAACTAATAAAACAAGTCCTCCTATCTAAGTTGTACCTGTTTATCTGCAGCCCTCTCTTCTCTACAAGACTACTAAAACAAGCTCAAATTCTTTTTCTTGGCTTCAGAAGGCAAGGGGCAGGGATGTGACATCACACACTGCACAGCACAGAGAAGTGAACCGAATATAATCTGAGACCTCAGTGAAGGGAAAGGACGTTCCCCACCAATACATAGTCCACTGGAAAGGCAGGCACAACAGTATGAGCTGGTAAAACAGTATAAATCAGCAAGGTGTATTTTTATTCATTGTATGCAGGGAAATTGAGCCAGTAAACGTCAATGTTTCAGCCACTAGGACCATATTTAGGACACGATTAATCATGTAATGAAGAATGGCTGTATTTCCCTGCATATATATATAACAAAAATACACCTTGCTGATTTATACCATTTTGCCAGCCTTTCCAGTGGACTATGCATTTGTGAGGCTTCCGAAACCTACGCCAGGGCACTGGTTCTAGAGTCACACTAATATTACAGGAACCTGTAGCACTGCAATACTTGTTTCAAAGGGCATTCCCCTCCCTACACAGTCTCATAGAGAAACATAGGTAAACAGCTGAGGCTGTCAATCGCCTTCTGAGTGCTGGAGGGGGATGGGGCTGTCTCCTAGGATTCTGTGGTGTCAGCATAACCTGTCAGAAGTGACTAATGCAGATAGTAGAGGGAAGAGAGGAGAGATAGAAATTACACTTGGTGCTTTGAATTGAGGTTAGTATACACTCTAAACAAATATGCTATTTTTCACTTTCATTTCAGAAGCTTAATACCACTTTATTATGTGCATTGAAAGATTTGAAACTCTTAAATCCATGTCTTCTAAGTACTCTCCTGGCTATCCACTGCTGGCCACAGGTGCAGCCTAACGGGGTCTGTCTTTTTCCCCAGGAAATACCGTTAGACAATTAAAGAAAAGCGACACATTCCCAGGATCCTTTTTTCTTAAATAAACTTTTTTGGGCTGTATTCAGTATAATGCCTCATCAACAAACCCTAACCTCTCTCTTTATAATAGAGTATGGGTTTCTTGCGAGCCACAGATGGACTAATGCCTCTAAGGAGTTTAACTAATATTATTTAAGCAGCAAGCACTAAACCACGTTTCATTCCGTGTAATATAATACGTAAAATAATAATTGTGCCCGCGCTAATACAATATACGAATAAATAAAATATATATTCATAGAATAAAAGAAATAACGTGCAAAAATATTTAAATTAAACCATAATAAATATGCTAGTAAAACCGTACATGTATAAATATAATGTGCAAACCTTTATAATAAATCTCCAAGTGCATATGAAAAAAGTGCAATCGTGGTAAAACTGTTGAAAAGTGCACCGTGCATAAATAAAATATAAATGCCAAACACTATCCTGTGACATTTAAGTGTTCAACATAGTCAGCAAATTCAAATTGCAGAAAACAAACGTGAATAAATAGTGTCCATGAAATAAGTGTTCATCATGCTTCTCCTGAAGGGTGTCCAAATCACAACAAGCAAGATGTGCTCTCCCGTGACACCCCACATGTGCTTGCGCTCACCTTTAATCGTGTGACACAGTAATTAAAAGGTGTCAGAATACACAATGGGGCCACTCCTGGGCTCACTCAGGATACAATGATGTAAATACACTCCTCCCAGGTAAAGCCAAAATCCACATTCATAGAAGAAACAAAAAGAAGAACTCCATGGTGTAATATAGCAAGGACATTTATTGGATAAAAGAAAGTCCTCCAGGAGGGTACTCACATTGAATGGGTGCTACAGTGCACCAAACTATACAGGTTGAAAAAGGAAGCAGCGATTCGTATGGCGTGCGGTGTGGTATGTAATGACCTCCTCCACTGCTGACAGCTCCGTCCTAACCCTCCCCGACGCGTATTCGGCACGTGATCCCTGTGCCGAATACGCATCCGCACGCCATACGAATCGCTGCTTCCTTTTTCAACCTGTATAGTTTGGTGCACTGTAGCACCCATTCAATGTGAGTACCCTCCTGGAGGACTTTCTTTTATCCAATAAATGTCCTTGCTATATTACACCATGTAGTTCTTCTTTTTGTTTCTTCTATGAATGTGGATTTTGGCTTTACCTGGCAGGAGTGTATTTACATCATTGTATCCTGAGTAAGCCCAGGAGTGGCCCCATTGCGTATTCTGACACCTTTTAATTACTGTGTCATTAAAGGTGAGCGCAAGCACATGTGGGGTGTCACGGGAGAGCACATCTTGCTTGTTGTGATTTGGACACCCTTCAGGAGAAGCATGATGAACACTTATTTCATGGACACTATTTATTCACGTTTGTTTTCTGCAATTTGAATTTGCTGACTATGTTGAACACTTAAATGTCACAGGATAGTGTTTGGCATTTATATTTTATTTATGCACGGTGCACTTTTCAACAGTATTACCACGATTGCACTTTTTTCATATGCACTTGGAGATTTATTATAAAGGTTTGCACATTATATTTATACATGTACGGTTTTACTAGCATATTTATTATGGTTGAATTTAAATATTTTTGCACGTTATTTCTTTTATTCTATGAATATATATTTTATTTATTCGTATATTGTATTAGCGCGGGCACAATCACTCTTTATAATAGAGGTCAGATGTTGGTGGTGGGGTGGAAATTAATGAGTTCACCTTAACTACCCATCAATCGTGTACCTAAAGAGATATGGTTTATTGTACATCCTTCTTTCAAACCTTATAACAACCTTGTTGCCTATTGAAAGGTTGATCCATGATCACCATTTTATAGGTTACCCCTAAAGCAAACTAAGAAAAACTATATTTCATCTGTAGAACATATAAAAATGCATCAAACACAAGTATATATATATATATATATATATATATATATATATATATATATATATATATATATACCAGGATGTCTAAGCAACTAGTATCTACATATGTATTCACATGCATACACATCCACATATCAATGCATAAAGATACATGTATACAGTGTGCAATGTGAATACATATATATATATATATATATATATATATATATATATATATATATATATATATATATATATATATATATATAGTCAAGAGAGGGAAATAAACAAAAAAAAAGCCTTATTCAAATTAGAGGCCATGTTGCTAGTGTAGCGCTGCCCTCTTGAGGGTCGCAAGATAGGGCAATACCTCCCTGGTTGCC
Source organism: Lithobates septentrionalis (assembly GCA_037952835.1). Taxonomy (NCBI): domain Eukaryota; kingdom Metazoa; phylum Chordata; class Amphibia; order Anura; family Ranidae; genus Lithobates; species Lithobates septentrionalis. The sequence continues at coordinate 2,240,961 of JBBDGP010000129.1, forward strand.
CTGACCCTGTGAGTCCTCTGCCACCTCTGACACCCTGGGTTCATACATTTTTTCCCTTTCCCCTTCAAATGACAACAATAAGAAGGAAATACAGAGAATTGATTAAATCAGCAAAATTTACTAAATGAGATGGAAGGAAAAAAGAAAAGGAGTCAACTCAAGTTTACACCCATAAGCATGCGCACAGGGTGTACCAGGTGTGCCTGGACACACTCGATTCACCTTGTGCAGCTCCCCTACTGCCCTGGCTCATTCCTGCTTTTGCAGCACTTCCGGCTTCCTTCCTCTTCTCTCCCAAAGGCTGCTGCTGCAGGCACACACGGGGGAGGTTTTAAAACGAGTGGGGTAAGGGGCCAGTAAATATATCATTTACCGGCCCTTTCCCTTTGTGAACACAGTAAGTGATTGGTACCGTGTGTTTGAGCTTTGGAGTGCAAACCCTAATGCAATAGGCTGTGCACACCTATGTTTACATCTTAAAATATTGTCTCACACAGGAATGTCGTTAATAACTAAATAACAATCACATGAGATTTAAACATTCAGCAGTAAACACCTTAGTCCCTGTGCTCAACTGAACGTATATAATGTCTATGTGAATAGGCTACAATAGAGCAGAGGAATGGCTCTTATGAGTGTCAGACTCCTCTCTACTGCTCCTTCACACATAAATGCAGAACAGTAAATAACAACTACAACTTTTAGCAAAGAGAACTGTGTTGCAATTCAACCCGCTCTTTCAGAGAGTTCTTGGTGAATTATAACTCTATGAGTTTTAATGAAATAATTGTGAAATAATAAGTGGGGTGGGAGGTGAAAGTAGTTCTGTGTTGCTGTGTGGCAATCCTGGTAATCTTCAGATAGCTGTTTGATGTTTGATGGCATGCAAAGAACTTTGGATGCTAAAGCAGAGTAAATGACTCAATAAGTTGAGAATAGAAAGCAAACAATCTTCCTGGGAAAATTAAACTGTAACTGGATTCACAGTGATCACTGACTTAAAGATGTTACATTTTGTAGAACTACAAGCAACAGCAGAACTATGGAAAGCAAAGATGTCTATATATAGTGTCTATGATGTGTAATCTAGATCCTTGATACTAAAGCTGACAAGGAGTGCAGTAGACAATGATATCTATATACAGTGTCTATAAGACTGGGCTGTTGCCCGCTCACCACACTGGAACAGGAGATGGTGATGATGATGTTGATAGTTATGAAAATGATGATGATGGTGATGATCTCTCAGGAATGTGGCTCAAGGGATGACTTCTGGCCTTCACCGCACTGCACCACGGCTCACCCAAATCTGATACTTCTGCAGGATGGATGGTATTGGAGCGCACTCCAGGCTGCCGCCGAACAGCTAAAGGGAGCTGTCCACAGGTGTCCCTCCAGATATCTGCTTGATAATTCTGCAAAGCAGGCCGCAACTCAGCTGCAGCACACACTATAACAAATTCCCTGCATACAGATCCACGCCGGGTCCCAAGAGAGCACGCCAGGCCTCAATCCCTCCCTCCTATAGTCTGTCCTAGCAGTCTGCTCTTCCCCATTAGCCAGCTGGTTGTTGTAGTTCCACATCCTTCAGCCAGAGGATGAATCCCGTCCGTACGGATTACATGTCCCAAAATGCTTTGCTCTGGCCTGTCTCTGATTAAGAAGGTAACAGGTCAACATCAACTCATCACTAGAGGGAAACAGTTCCCCCTGCAACAATGTCACAATGTGTCTCCTGATTGCAGGAATAGGTAGATATCATCTCCTGGCTACACCAGGATTATGAAACACCTGAGGCACCCAGGTGGCACATCAAAGACATTTTTGTGTGAAATACTGTCACGTTTCTTACAGTGGAGTCTGAAATGACGAGTGTGGCCTCTTGCACGGTTCCGGTCCTAACACCCCTGGAGGTTGAGACAGGGCTGCTAGGGCGATGGAAGGGTGCAGGTGCCAGTTGGCAGGATCAGGAACACCGTAGCCTAGAGATGCTGGTGGAATGTTGATCCTGGATAGGTTCAGGAAAGCCCAACAGGAGAACTTGCAAGGTCTGGAACAAGCAGGAGTCGGCAACATGCTGGCTGGAAGGTACACAATCGATAGGCAGGTTCGTAGTCAGGGGCTAGCGGAGGTTGGCAATGGGCTGGCAGAGAGGTACAAGATCGGAAGACAGAGCCGTGGTCAGAAGTTCAAGCCGGGTTCAGTACAGGAAGCAGAAGTAAACAGAGTTGCAGGGATAATCCAAAAGAGAAGTCAGGAAGGCCAAGGTTTCAGGATCAAGGTTCAATCAAACAGCAATCAAGGATACAGGAACTAGCTAAGACAATCCAGCACTGATACTAGTATGCTGATCCTTTAAATAGGGCGCCCTGTGCTGTGATTCGTTGGCTTGCAGACATGCCCACGTCGACGTGCACTCGTTCGTATGAGAGTACTAACGTGCGTGCCTGGTCCGGGGTTCACACATTTGTGCCGCACGTCTGACTGGCGCACGGGAACGAGCGTTTGTAATGGTTCTCTGACAAATACTGGGCAAGGCCAAATTGCACATGCCAATGGAAGTGGGATTTTTTTGGGGGGAAAATCCTTTTTATTGCTTTTAACAATAATACAAAAGTTTATACACTAAAAATACAAAAGGCAATGTACAAGGCACATACAGTATCCCACAAAAGTGAGTACACCCCTCACATTTTAGTAAATATTTTATTATTATTATTTTATTATTTATCGGCATATAACACGCACAGGCATATAACACGCACATTAATTTTAAGAGGGAAGTTTCAGGAAAAAAAACGTAAATTTTAAATAAGGAACTTTGAAGCAAAATAAGGGTCAGTGCCCATCTGCAGCCTCACCATTGCCACCAATGCAGCCTGATCAATGCCCATCTACAGCCTCACAAGTGCCATCAATGCAGCCTCATCAGTCCACATCAATGCAGCCTCACCATTGCCATCAATGCAGCAGCCTCACCATTACCATCAATGCAGCAGCCTCACCATTGCCATCAAAGCAGGAGCCTCACCATTGCCTTCAATGCAGCAGCCCCACCATTGCCATCAGTGCAGCCTGATCGATGCCCATCTGCAGCCTAGAGGGGACAGGGAGGGGGCGGGACATACAGTGAGAATCTCCTATGTTAGACATAACAGTGGTCCAATGGCGGCCCAGGAAACGGGACTTCCTATTAGAGAGGCTGCCAAGTAAACAGGAGATTCTCACTGTATGTAATCTGACGGCGCTTGTCCCTCCCTGTACCCTCCGAGGCAGCTAAAATTGAAGTAATGGCGTATAACGCGCACACACTATTTGCACCCGATTTTCATGGTGAAAAGGTGAGTGTTATACGTAGTGAGTGTACAGCTTGTATAACAGTGTAAATTTGCTGTCCCCTCAAAATAACTCAACACACAGCCATTGATGTCTAAACCACTGGCAACAAAAGTGAGTACAATGTCCAAATTGGGCCCAAAGTGTCAATATTTTGTGTCGCCACCATTATTTTCCAGCACTGCCTTAACCCTCTTGGGCATGGAGTTCACCAGAGCTCCACAGGTTTCCACTGGAGTCCTCTTCGGCTCCTCCATGACCACATCACGGAGCTGGTGGATGTTAGAAACCTTGCCCTCCTCCACCTTCCATTTGAGGATGCACCACAGATGCTTAATAGGGATGAGCTTCGTGTTCGAGTCGAACCCATGTTCGACTCGAACATCGGCTGTTCGACCGTCCGTCGAATTGCGAACGTTATGGGCCGTTCGCGCCAAATTCGTGTGGCGCGTCACGGCCCATAATTCACTGCGGCATCGCAGTGCATTGCTGGCTGATGATTGGCCAAGCATGCACTATGACCCGCATGCTTGGCCAATCACAGCGCCGTCAGTAGAGAGAGCTGTAATTGGTCAAAGCCAGGGTGGCTTTGGCCAATTATGGCTCAGGGGATTTAGTACACGCCCCACACTATATAAGGCCGTCTGCACGGCGGCCCTGTGTAGTGTGTTCCGGTGTGCTGAGAGATAGAGAGAGAGACAGACAGTGTCATTTGATTTGAGTTAGATAGTATAGGCAGAACAGTCAGTCAGTTAGCTGCACTTACAGTGTATTTTGTATTTATATGCATCCCAGGTGTTGCATATATATATATACACTGTATTCAGTTTAGCTAGATCCGTTCCTGTTATCTTCTATCTAGACTATTTACATTTGGTGCAGTGCGTCCTGCTCACAGTGTTCAGCTAGATCCGTTCCTGCTATTTACATTTAGTGCAGTGCGTCCTGCTCACAGTGTTCAGCTAGATCTGTTCCTGCTATTTACATTTAGTGCAGTCAGTGCGTCCTGCTCACAGTGTTCAGCTAGATCCGTTCCTGCTATTTACATTTAGTGCAGTGCGTCCTGCTCACAGTGTTCAGCTAGATCCGTTCCTGCTATTTACATTTAGTGCAGTCAGTGCGTCCTGCTCACAGTGTTCAGCTAGATCCGTTCCTGCTATTTACATTTAGTGCAGTGCGTCCTGCTCACAGTGTTCAGCTAGATCCGTTCCTGCTATTTACATTTAGTGCAGTCAGTGCGTCCTGCTCACAGTGTTCAGCTAGATCCGTTCCTGCTATTTACATTTAGTGCAGTGCGTCCTGCTCACAGTGTTCAGCTAGATCCGTTCCTGCTATTTACATTTAGTGCAGTGCGTCCTGCTCACAGTGTTCAGCTAGATCCGTTCCTGCTATTTACATTTAGTGCAGTCAGTGCGTCCTGCTCACAGTGTTCAGCTAGATCTGTTCCTGCTATTTACATTTAGTGCAGTGCGTCCTGCTCACAGTGTTCAGCTAGATCTGTTCCTGCTATTTACATTTAGTGCAGTGCGTCCTGCTCACAGTGTTCAGCTAGATCCGTTCCAGCTATTTACATTTAGTGCAGTCAGTGCGTCCTGCTCACAGTGTTCAGCTAGATCCGTTCCTGCTATTTACATTTAGTGCAGTGCGTCCTGCTCACAGTGTTCAGCTAGATCCGTTCCTGCTATTTACATTTAGTGCAGTGCGTCCTGCTCACAGTGTTCAGCTAGATCCGTTCCTGCTATTTACATTTAGTGCAGTCAGTGCGTCCTGCTCACAGTGTTCAGCTAGATCCGTTCCTGCTATTTACATTTAGTGCAGTGCGTCCTGCTCACAGTGTTCAGCTAGATCTGTTCCTGCTATTTACATTTAGTGCAGTGCGTCCTGCTCACAGTGTTCAGCTAGATCTGTTCCTGCTATTTACATTTAGTGCAGTGCGTCCTGCTCACAGTGTTCAGCTAGATCTGTTCCTGCTATTTACATTTAGTGCAGTGCGTCCTGCTCACAGTGTTCAGCTAGATCCGTTCCTGCTATTTACATTTAGTGCAGTCAGTGCGTCCTGCTCACAGTGTTCAGCTAGATCCGTTCCTGCTATTTACATTTAGTGCAGTGCGTCCTGCTCACAGTGTTCAGCTAGATCTGTTCCTGCTATTTACATTTAGTGCAGTGCGTCCTGCTCACAGTGTTCAGCTAGATCTGTTCCTGCTATTTACATTTAGTGCAGTGCGTCCTGCTCACAGTGTTCAGCTAGATCCGTTCCTGCTATTTACATTTAGTGCAGTCAGTGCGTCCTGCTCACAGTGTTCAGCTAGATCCGTTCCTGCTATTTACATTTAGTGCAGTGCGTCCTGCTCACAGTGTTCAGCTAGATCTGTTCCTGCTATTTACATTTAGTGCAGTCAGTGCGTCCTGCACACAGTGTTCAGCTAGATCCGTTCCTGCTATTTACATTTAGTGCAGTGCGTCCTGCTCACAGTGTTCAGCTAGATCCGTTCCTGCTATTTACATTTAGTGCAGTCAGTGCGTCCTGCTCACAGTGTTCAGCTAGATCCGTTCCTGCTATTTACATTTAGTGCAGTGCGTCCTGCTCACAGTGTTCAGCTAGATCCGTTCCTGCTATTTACATTTAGTGCAGTCAGTGCGTCCTGCTCACAGTGTTCAGCTAGATCCGTTCCTGCTATTTACATTTAGTGCAGTGCGTCCTGCTCACAGTGTTCAGCTAGATCCGTTCCTGCTATTTACATTTAGTGCAGTGCGTCCTGCTCACAGTGTTCAGCTAGATCCGTTCCTGCTATTTACATTTAGTGCAGTCAGTGCGTCCTGCTCACAGTGTTCAGCTAGATCTGTTCCTGCTATTTACATTTAGTGCAGTGCGTCCTGCTCACAGTGTTCAGCTAGATCTGTTCCTGCTATTTACATTTAGTGCAGTGCGTCCTGCTCACAGTGTTCAGCTAGATCCGTTCCAGCTATTTACATTTAGTGCAGTCAGTGCGTCCTGCTCACAGTGTTCAGCTAGATCCGTTCCTGCTATTTACATTTAGTGCAGTGCGTCCTGCTCACAGTGTTCAGCTAGATCCGTTCCTGCTATTTACATTTAGTGCAGTGCGTCCTGCTCACAGTGTTCAGCTAGATCCGTTCCTGCTATTTACATTTAGTGCAGTCAGTGCGTCCTGCTCACAGTGTTCAGCTAGATCCGTTCCTGCTATTTACATTTAGTGCAGTGCGTCCTGCTCACAGTGTTCAGCTAGATCTGTTCCTGCTATTTACATTTAGTGCAGTCAGTGCGTCCTGCTCACAGTGTTCAGCTAGATCCGTTCCTGCTATTTACATTTAGTGCAGTCAGTGCGTCCTGCTCACAGTGTTCAGCTAGATCCGTTCCTGCTATTTACATTTAGTGCAGTGCGTCCTGCTCACAGTGTTCAGCTAGATCTGTTCCTGCTATTTACATTTAGTGCAGTGTGTCCTGCTCACAGTGTTCAGCTAGATCTGTTCCTGCTATTTACATTTAGTGCAGTGCGTCCTGCTCACAGTGTTCAGCTAGATCTGTTCCTGCTATTTACATTTAGTGCAGTGCGTCCTGCTCACAGTGTTCAGCTAGATCCGTTCCTGCTATTTACATTTAGTGCAGTCAGTGCGTCCTGCTCACAGTGTTCAGCTAGATCCGTTCCTGCTATTTACATTTAGTGCAGTGCGTCCTGCTCACAGTGTTCAGCTAGATCTGTTCCTGCTATTTACATTTAGTGCAGTGCGTCCTGCTCACAGTGTTCAGCTAGATCTGTTCCTGCTATTTACATTTAGTGCAGTGCGTCCTGCTCACAGTGTTCAGCTAGATCCGTTCCTGCTATTTACATTTAGTGCAGTCAGTGCGTCCTGCTCACAGTGTTCAGCTAGATCCGTTCCTGCTATTTACATTTAGTGCAGTGCGTCCTGCTCACAGTGTTCAGCTAGATCTGTTCCTGCTATTTACATTTAGTGCAGTCAGTGCGTCCTGCTCACAGTGTTCAGCTAGATCCGTTCCTGCTATTTACATTTAGTGCAGTGCGTCCTGCTCACAGTGTTCAGCTAGATCCGTTCCTGTTATCTTCCTACTGACAGGCAGGCTTGTCTGGTTACAGTATATAAAGCTACCTGAAGAAAATTACAGGTGTTCTATCCCAGCTTAGTGCAGCTACAGGCCATTAGTATGTCTGGAAGGCCAAGAAGGAGAGGCAGACAGTCACAAGCCAATAAGAGAGGGCAAGCAGGCTCTGTGTCTAGTGCTGGTCGTGGAGACGGTGCATCCTCATCAGCACGTGGCCATTGGACACGCTTGGCCTTTTTTTCGGCAGCTGGCCGTGTTGAGCCGCAACATGCGGAAGACTTGGTCGAGTGGATGACCAAGCCGTCCTCATCCTCCTCATCCTCTCTCACCCATGCCCAGGGTGCTTTGTCTGGCAAAGCAGCGGCCTCTTCCCTCAGCTCAATGTCATCAGTGACTCCTTCCCTAGCTCCACCATGTCCTCCTGAGGATTCCCTCAAACTGTTTGACCACAGTGTTGGGTACATGCTCCAGGAGGATGCCCAGCGTTTGGAAGGCTCTGATGATGATACTGAGCTCGATGAAGGCAGTAACATGAGCACGGACAGAGGGGGTGCCCAAGAAGGACAGCAATCTGGCAGTCATGCTCCCCCTGCTGCAGCATACTGACAGGTTTGCTCCAGTGATGAGGAGGGAGGGGATGATGAGGTCACTAACTCAATGTGGGTGCCTGATAGGAGAGAGGAGGAGGAGGAGGAGGAGGCGGCACATCACCAACGAGGCAGGATGCCCTCCAGGGGCCAGCCTAAGGGCAGCACATTGACCGCATCACACCCCAAAGCTCCACATGTGCAGGGCTCTGCAGTCTCTGCGCGTTATTCAAAAAGTTCTTTGGTGTGGGCCTTTTTTGAGACCAGTGCATCAGATCGCACCGCTGCTATTTGCAACATATGTCTCAAGCGTATCTCGCGTGGCCAAAACATCTCCCGCTTGGGTACCACATGCTTGACCAGACATATGTTGACCTGCCATGCAGTTCGTTGGCAAGCATATCTAAAAGACCCACACCAAAGAACAAAGAGGATCTCTCCTTGCTCCTCATCAGCTGAGATTTCCAACCCCACTAGACCTTCAGTCCTCTCTGAGACCTGCAGTGAGAGGAATGAAGGTGTAGAATTAGGTGTGTCACAGCCAAGTACTTGTGGGCAATCTGCTTTTGGTACACCGACGTCAGATTGTACCAGGCAAATTTCCCTGCCCCAGCTGCTGCACCGCCGAAAGAAGTTTGCTCCCAGCCATCCACATGCCCAGCGGTTGAATGCTAGCTTGGCAAAATTGCTAGCACTTCAACTGCTGCCTTTTCAGTTGGTAGACTCTGCCCCCTTCCGTGAGTTTGTGGAATGTGCGGTTCCTCAGTGGCAGGTACCCAAACGCCACTTTTTCTCACGGAAGGCGATTCCGGCTCTCTACCGGCATGTGGAAGGCAATGTCCATGCCTCGCTGGACAGGGCGGTCAGCGGTAAGGTGCATATTACCGCTGACTCATGGTCCAGCAGGCATGGACAGGGACGTTACCTTAGTTTCACGGCGCATTGGGTGACTCTGCTGGCAGCTGGGAAGGATGCAGGACAAGGTGCAGTAGTGTTGGAGGTTGTTCCGCCACCACGCCTCCAAAATGCTGATTGTGACACACCTCTCTCCTCCACCCCCTCCTCTTCTTCTTCCTCCATGGCCTCTTCCTCGGAACCAGCGGTGCTCCGTAGGCGTTCAAGGGGCTACGCAAGTACGCAGGCCAAAAGATGCCATGTGGTGCTTGAGCTGGTGTGCTTGGGGGACAGGAGTCACACTGGGGCAGAGGTTCTGTCAGCTCTGCAGGGGCAGGTTCAGAGGTGGTTGACGCCACGCCAACTTAAGGCAGGAATGGTGGTTTGCGACAATGGCACCAACCTCCTCTCTGCCCTCCGACAGGGACAACTGACCCATGTGCCCTGTTTGGCTCACGTCCTTAACTTGGTGGTGCAGCGGTTCTTGGGCAGGTACCCGGGCTTACAGGATGTCCTGAGGCAGGCCAGGAAAGTCTGTGTGCATTTCCGCAGGTCATATAATGCCAGTGCTCGGCTGACGGACCTCCAAAAGGAGTTTAACCTGCCCAAGAACCGCCTAATCTGTGACATGCCCACCAGGTGGAACTCAACGTTGGCCATGCTGCAGCGGCTGCACACGCAGCAGAGGGCCATCAATGAGTACCTGTGCGACTATGGCACCAGGACAGGGTCAGGGGAGCTTGGTTTTTTTCCCCCACGCCAGTGGGCCATGATCAGGGATGCATGCACTGTCCTGTCACCATTCGAGGAGGCCACGAGGATGGTGAGCACTGACAGTGCATGCATCAGTGACACTGTCCCCCTTGTCCACCTGTTGGAGCACACGCTGCGTGGAATAATGGACAGGGCACTTGAGGCAGAACAGAGGCAGGAAGAGGAGGACTTCCTTAGCTCTCAAGGCCCCCTTTATCCAGACAGTGTTCCTGCGTGCCCGCCGATCACACAGGAAGAGGACGAGGAGGAGGAAGATTGTGTCAGTATGGAGGTGGAGCCTGGCACTCAGCATTAGCAGTCTTTAAGGGATCAGTCCCAAGGAACACATGGACTTGTACGTGGCTGGGAGGAGGTGGCTGCGGACGTTGTTGTCCTTAGTGACCCAGAGGACTCCGGACCGAATGCCTCAGCAAACCTACGCTGCATGGCCTCCCTGATCCTGCAAAGCCTGCGTAAGGATCCTCGTATTCGTGGTATCAAGGAGAAGGACCAATACTGGCTGGCAACCCTCCTTGATCCACGTTACAAGGGTAAGGTTGCGGACCTTATCTTGCCATCGCAGAGGGAGCAGAGGATGAAACATCTTCGGGAGGCCTTGCAGAAAGGTCTGTGCAACGCGTTCCCAGAGACTGGGAGGTTACAAACTCCTGTTTCTGGACAACGTGTTGCTGAGGCTTCGGTCAGTCAAAGAAGGAGCGGTGGAGAAGGTGGCCGTCTGACCGATGCGTTCAGACAATTTTTTGGTCCGCAGCCCCAAGGTATGATCGGTTCCAGCAACCATCGCCAGCGTCTGTTTTACATGGTGCAGGAATACCTAGGGGCAAGATCAGACTTGGACACCTTTCCCACCGAAAATCCTCTGGGTTACTGGGTCTTGAGGATGGATCACTGGCCAGAGCTTGCACAGTATGCAATTGAGCTACTGGCCTGTCCTGCATCCAGCGTTCTTTCGGAACGCACATTCAGTCCTGCTGGAGGCGTGGTAACCGATCACAGGGTGCGTCTGTCCACCGACTCGGTCGATCGGCTGACCTTCATAAAAATGAATCAGTCTTGGATCACCACCAGCTACCAAGCACCTGATGCTGATGTAACTGAATAATTTTTTTCAGATCCCTTCAAAGACTGCCTATGCTGATGCTGAGTGACTATCCCTGAGTAATTATCCTCTTCCTCCTCAATCATCACGCTGATAGCTTGTAAGAACATTTTTGGTTCTGGGCGCCACCACCAGTGCCTAAGGCACAATTTTTCAGCCCCTGTTTAACAGGGGCGTGTAATTACAATTTTTGATGTAATACTTTGCAGCAGGACTCGTTCCTCCATTCCAACTAGAGTGTCTGTGAGGGGTTGCAGTGTTGTGGCACCAGCACCAGTGCCTAAGGCCCAATTTTTCTGCCCCTGTCTAACAGGGGCGTGTAATTACAATTTTTGATGCAATACTTTACAGCAGGGCTCGTTCCTGCATTCCAACTAGAGTGTCTGTGAGGGGTTGCAGTGTTGTGGCACCAGCACCAGTGCCTAAGGCCCAATTTTTCTGCCCCTGTCTAACAGGGGCGTGTAATTACAATTTTTGATGCAATACTTTGCAGCAGGGCTCGTTCCTGCGTTCCAACTAGAGTGTCTGTGAGGGGTTGCAGTGTTGTGGCACCAGCACCAGTGCCTAAGGCCTAATTTTTCAGCTCCTGTTCAACAGGGGCATGTAATTACAATTCTTGATCTAATATTTCACAGCAGGGCCCTGTGAGGGCTTACAGTGTTGTGGCCACAGCAACACCTAAGGCCCAAATTTCTGCTGAGTATATAGGGCAGGACCCTACTTTCAAACATCTAACTTATAAACGACTCCTACTTGCAAACGGAAGGAGACAACAGGAAGTGAGATGAAATCTACCCCTAGGAAGGGAAATTCTCTCCTGTAAGAGTTAATATGGGAAAACAATTTCTCCTTTCCACTGATGCTTTCCAATCCTTGTTCCACAAAAAAACCCACATTTTCAAAAAACATTTTTCATTGGGACAAAAAAGTGAGGTGAAATCTTCTGAAGAGGAGGAAAGACAGCAAAACAAATGTCACAGGGGTGATAACCCTTCCCTATGTTTTCCAAAAAGCTTAAAAAAGATTTTTTGGCTGGAGCTAAACACGTTAAAAATGTACCCGTTCAAAATTACAAAGAGATTCTACTTAACAACAAACCTACAGTCCCTGTCTTGTTTGCACCGCCTGTATACTGCTGTTCAGAGTATATAGGGCCTGGTGGCCCCACACCTTTCCTTATTTTAATTTGGGTGCGGGGTTCCCCTTAATATCCATACAAGACCCAAAGGGCCTGGTAATGGACTGGGGGGTACCCATGCCGTTTGTCTCACTGATTTTCATCCATATTGCCATGACCCGACATGACATTAAACCCGCAAGCAGTTTTAAATGAGATTTTTTCCTTTAAAAATGACATTTGGTGCAGGGACTGTTCTAAACACGGGAAACACGCGTCACTTTACAGACATACTATAGACACCCCCCAGGTACGATATTTAAAGGAATATTTCACTTTTTTTTTTTTTACTTTAAGCATCATTAAAATCACTGCTCCCGAAAAAACGGCCGTTTTTAAAAGTTTTTTTTGCATTGATACATGTCCCCTGGGGTAGGACCCGGGTCCCCAAACCCTTTTTCGGACAATACCATGCAAATTAGCCTTTAAAATGAGCACTTTTGATTTCGAACGTTCGAGTCCCATAGACGTCAATGGGGTTCTAACGTTCGTGCGAACTTTCGGTCCGTTCGCGGGTTCTGGGGCGAACCGAACCGGGGGGGTGTTCGGCTCATCCCTAATGCTTAATAGGGTTTAGGTCTGGAGACATGCTTGGCTAGTATATCACCTTTACTCTCAGCCTTTTGGCAAGGCAGTCTTGGAGGTGTGTTTGGGGTCGATATCATGTTGGAATACTGTCCTGCGGCCCAGTCTCTAAAGGAAGGGGATCCTTTGGTCCACTACAAGCATGGGCAATAATTTTCATTCTTGTCATCCTGATCAAAAAGAGACTCAACCCCTTGTACTCAACATGTTTGCATCAGTTCAGTTACATGGAGAGCATATTGGCGCCTTGCTTCCAACAGTGCAGCATAAGTGTCAACAAAGGAGGCAGAGGCGTAAGCAAACTCACAGTTCCACGCCTCCTGCAGCCACTGTGAGGTGGCATTAAAGTCCCTACGTGCATTCTTGATAACTGAAAAATACTGCCCCTGTATATATGTCTTAAAAGCATCCCCCACCACCGGAAGTGCCGACGAGGAGAGATTGTCCTCCCAGTATGCCGTAAAAACAGAAGTTGGTGAAAGTTGGTGGACACCAACTCCTTGTCCAACCACCCTGGATTCAGTCTCCAAGCATCCCCACCTAGTACATGATGGAAATGCCAGGACAACAGATAATGGGGTATGGTCTGACAGGCCTCCCAGGAGATAATTTCCACTATGCATCACCTGCAGCATGGGAATATTAGCAAAGGCTAGATCTATCCTCAAAGAAGATCTATAAGTTTTACACAATTTTGAGAAACGTTTAATACCAGGGTTTTTCCAGTGACACAACTATAAAACCTAATAATTGGAAATTAAGCAATTTATGAGGTTTTATAGTACATAAGTAACCAAAATATGGTACAAAATATAATAAATAAAGGAATTATCTTTTAGTAAATATTTAAAGAGTATTAATGATATGGGGGTAAAATGATCTATCCAAAGAGACTGATGGAAAGAATTCATGTAGATACTGTACAGTTTACTAAGTAATATGTATTGAGCTTCCTATTAACATATAGAACATTGTTAACTGCACTATCTCCAAATATACTTTTTTTTGGGAAAAAAGGAACATAATCATAAATATATCTTAAATAATTTTATATATAAGTTTTAGATTGTTCATTGAGGATTGTATGAGCTTACTGGCTCTTTTATTTAAAATAATTAACATGAGGGGGGGTGGTAATATTACCATAGCCTGTAAAGAAAATATGTAATAGATGGATATCAGGCAAATCTAATTAATGTATTTGTATTTAATGTACTAGTTATTTTATTCAAATAGGTGTAGATGATAAACTTGGGGTGTAATTATAACAACAGATGTAAAGCAGGGTTAAAGGGTGTACCATTGTGGAGCCTTCTATGTTTATACAGCAGATGAAGCCGCATATACCATTAATGTAGTAAAGATGGCAGCCATCGAAAGTCACGCATTGTAATTGGGTGTATCAATATGGGGACTTCTAGCTTTCTATAGAGAATAAAGCAGCATGCACCTTTAACATCCAAGATAGCCACAATAGGAAGTAAATATGAAACTGAGGCTTGGGTATATGGAATAGAGGCTTCGAAAAAGGGGATGACAATAAGGAGTAGGAAGAGTGATAACACACATAAAAGAGACCCTATCACTGGTGGCCCCAGCTTCTGAAAAAAGCACAAAGCTTATGCATGGGGTCCATACCTTCTGGTGAGTGTGGGCACAAGAGGAGAGCATGTAACTGAGTTTGCACGGCAAAAATTGATTACCAGCATGAGAGACTGCACAGGTGAATTCACATTAACATGGATGAATCAAATTGAATGAATGAATTTTACCGTACCCTGATATGAAACCCAGAGCCGACTTGGATACAGCCTACTTTATGACAAGCCTTTCTCTCGTAGCCATCTCTGAACCTCTGAGAAGGACCGGCGTCATTTCTGGGTTTTGGCCAAGAAATCAGGAAAGAGCATCACTAGTATTCTCGAAAGGCAAATCCGGCCGCTTCCTGGCCTCTGCAAGAATCATATATCGATCCCGGAAATGTAATTACCGCATACTTTCTACCACATACATAGAAGGCATGTCTCGCATGTTCAACAATTGTTTAAAAACAATGTAAGAATCTCACCAAGAAGGGCCTGGGTGGTGCATCAGGGGTGCTATTACCACATACTTTCTACCACATACATAGGAGGCATGTCTCGCATGTTCAACAATTGTTTAAAAAAGGACTCAGCAAAGATGGTGGGGCAAAAGCCCTTTGTCCCTTCCGGCAGGCCTACCACCCTGATGTTGTTTCACCGTTGTCTGTTATCAGCGTCCTCCACCTTGCTTACCAGGGAGCTGACCAATGATTGCAGATCTGAGAATTAGGCAGTATGAGAGCCCTGCAAATCCTCCACTGAACTGATACGATCCTCTGCCTCTATAAGCCACCCTCTGTTTGGTGGCAAGATGGTCAATGCTTAGCATGAGCACTGCTTTGCATCCTTCTATAGCATCCAGGATAGGCTTGAAAATTGCCTCAGAGCCTGGATCAACTGTCAGCGGGGGGACTGGAGTAGCAGATGGTGGCAATGAGCCCACCCCAGGAGCAGGCACAGTGGGATCCTTCTCCATCCTAGGCAAGTGCTGGGAAGCTGCTCTGGACGGGAAAGGCAAGAACACAGTACTATTAGGATAGAATCAACTATGAGAAGCGGCCCCATGTGGGGGGGGTAACTTTACACATATATAAAGTTCAGCTTCAAGTCTGTGAAATGTGCAACATAACTCATAAAGTGCATTGATCAGGATTGTATAACATACAATAATGTATACAGTACATTGGTCAGTAGGGATGAGCCGAACACCCCCGGGTTTGGTTGACAGCAGGACATGCAAACAGGCAAAAAATTTGTTCGAACACGCAAACACCGTTAAAAACTATGGGACACAAGCGTGAAAAATAAAAAGTGCTAATTTTAAAGGCTTATATGCAAGTTATTGCCATAAAAAGTGTTTGGGGACCCGGGTGGGACATGTAGCAATGCAAAAAAAGGTTCAAAAACTGACATTTTTTCAGGAGCAGTAATTTTAATAATGCTTAAAGTGAAACAATAAAAATGAAATATTCCTTTAAATATTATGCTTGGGGGGTGTCCTTAGTATGCCTGTAAAATAGAGCATCTTTCCCATTTTTATAACAGTGCCACAGCAAAATGACATTTCTAAAGGAAAAAATGTCATTTAAAACTGCTTGCGGCTGTAATGTATTGTCGGATCCCGGCAATATAGATAAAAATACCAAAAATACAAAAAAAAATGGCGTGGATGTCACCCCCAAAATCCATACCAGGCCCCTCAGGTCTGATATGGATATTAAGGGGAACCCTGCACCCAATTTTTTTTTTTAAATGGCGTGGGGGTCCACCAGGCACTATATACTCTGAACAGCAATATCTATACTATATGGCCTGCCCTATATACGCTGCATAAAATTGGGCCTTAGGTGCTGGTGGTATGAGAACACTGTAAGCTCTCACAGTTACTCTTGTTGGGCGCAGAAACTGGCCCTGCTGTGAAATATTATATCAAAAATTGTAATTACATACCCCTATTAAAAAGAGGCAGAAAAATTGGGCCTTGGGTGGTGGTGGTACCACAACATTGTAACTCCTCACAGATACTCTTATTGGGTGCAGGAACGGGCCCTGCTGTGAAATACTATATCAAAAATTGTGATTACATGCCCCGGTTAAACTGGGGCAGAAAAATGGGCCTTGGGTGGAGTAGTGGTGGTGCCACAACACTGTAAGCCCTCATGGTTACTCTTGTTGGGCGCAGGAACGGGCCCTGCATTGAAATATTGGATCAAAAATTGTAATTACATGCCCCTGTTAAACAGGGGCAGAAAAATTGGGCCTTGGGTGGTGGTGCCACAACACTGTAAGTCCTCACGATTACTCTTGTTGGGCACAGGAACGGGCCTTGCGTTAAAATATTATATCAAAAATTGTACTTACATGCCCCTGTTAAACAGGGGCAGAAAAATTGGGCCTTGGGTGGTGGTGGTGCCACAACACTGTAACCCCTCACAGATACTCTTGTTGGGTGTAGGAATGGGCCCTGCTGTGAAATATTAGATCAACAATTTTAATTGCATGCCCCTGTTAAACAGGGGCAGAAAAATTGGTCCTTGGGTGGTGGTGGTGCCCTAAACCAAAAATATTGTTGGAAGCTAGCATCATCAAGATTGAGGAGGAAAAGGATAGTCAGCATAGTCTATAAGGGATCCCACATCCATAGCAAATTCAATCAGTTACATCAGCATCGGGTACTTGATAGCTGCTGATCCAAGACTGATTCATTTTTATGAATGTGAGCCTATCAAGGAAGTCTGTGGACAGGCGCACTCTTTGATCCATTACAAATCCTCCAGCAGCACTGAATGTGCGTTCAGAAAGCACGCTGGATGCAGGACAGGCCAGTAGCTCAATTGCATATTGAGCAAGTTCTGGCCAATGGTCCATCCTCAAGACCCAGTAACCCAGTGGATGCTCTGTTGGAAAGGTCTCCAAGTCTGCTCTTGCCCCTAGATATTCCTGCACCATGTAATGCAGACGCTGGTGATGGTTGCTTGAACCGATCAGACCTTGGCGATGAGGACTGAAAGATTGTTTAAAGGCATTGGTTAGCAAATTACCTTCTCCACCGCTCTTCCTCTGACTGAACAAAGCCTCAGCAAGAAGTTGTCCAGCACCAGGAAATTGTAACCTCCCAGGGTCTGGAAATGCGTTGCACAAACCTTTTTCAAGGCCTCCTGAAGATGTTTCATCCTCTGTTCCCTCTGCAAAGGCAGGATGAGTTCTGCAACCTTACCCTTGTAACGTAGATCAAGAAGGGTTGCCAGCCAGTAATGATCCCTCTCCTTAATCCCACGAATCCTTGGGTCCTTTCGCAGGCTTTGCAGAATCAGGGAGGCCATGCAGCGTATGTTTGCAGAGGCATTCGATTCTGAGTCCTCTTGGCCACTAAGGATCACATTATCTGTAACTACCTCCTCCCAGCCACGTAAAACTCCTTGGGTTTCTGGGGACTGAAAACCATCCCTTGAAGACTGCTGCTGAGTGTTATCCTCTACATCCATACTGACACAATCTTCCTCCTCCTCTTCTTTCTGTGTGTTTGGCAGGCCCACAGGAATTCTATCTGGATAAAGGGGGCCTTGAGAGGTAAGGAAGTCCCCTTCTTCCTCCCGCTGTTCTGCCTCAGGTGCCCTGTCCATGTTTCCATGAAGTGTGTGCTCCAACAGGAAGACTAGAGGGACACTGATGCATGCATTGTCGCTGCTCACAATCCTTGTGGCCTCCTCAAATGATGACAGGACAGTGCATGCATCCTTGATCAGTAGCCACTGGCGTGGCGAAAAGAAGCCAAGCTCCCGTGACCTTGTCCTGGTGCCATACTCGCACAGGTACTCATTGATGGCCCTCTGCTGTGTGTGCAGCTGCTGCAGCATTGCCAATGTTGAGTTCCACCTGGTGGGCATGTCACAAATGAGGCGGTTGGTGGGCAGGTTGCATTCCCTTTGAATGTCAGCCAGGCGAGCACTGGTATTGTATGACCGGCGGAAATGACCACAGACTTTTCTGGCCAGCTTTAGGAGATCCTGTAAGCTGGGGTACCTGCTCAAGAACAGCTGCACCACCAAATTCAGGACGTGTGCGAAACATGGAACATGGGTCAGGTGTCCCTGTTGGAGGGCGGAGAGAATGTTGGTGCCATTGTCACATACAACTTTTCCTGGCTGAAGCTGGCATGGGGTCAACCACCACTGAGCCTGCCTCTGCAGAGCTGACAGAATCTCTGCCCCAGTGTGGCTCCTGTCCCCTAGGCAGACCAACTCGAAGAAAGCAAGGCATGGCATCTTTTAGCCTGACTGCTTGAATAGCCCCTTGAATGCTTACAGAGCACCGCTGGTTCAGAGGAAAAATCTGCAGAAGAGGCCACAGAGGAAGAAGAGGAGGGGGTGGAGGAGAGAGCTGTGGCAGAATCACCACTATCATTTTGGAAGCGTGGTGGCGGAACAAGCTCCAACAACACAGAACCCTATCCTGCATCCTTCCCAGCTGCCAGCAGAGTTACCCAGTGCGTCGTGAAGGAAATATAACGTCCCTGCTCATACCTACTGGACCATGAGTGAGCAGTAATATGAACCTTACTGCTGACCGCCCTGTCCAACGAGGCCAAAACATTGCCTTCCACATGCCGATAGAGAGCCGGAATGGCCTTCCGTGAAAAGAAATGGCGTTTTGGAACCTTCCACTGAGGTACAGCACATTCCACAAATTCACGAAAGGGGGCAGAGTCTACCAGCTGAAAAGGCAACAGTTGCAGTACTAGCAATTTGGCAAAGCTAGCATTTAGACGCTGAGCATGTGGGTGGCTGGGACCGAATTTCTTTTTATGGTTCAGCAACTGGGGTAGGGAAATTTGCCTGCTAAAATCAGATGGTGGTGTACTACTAGCAGATTGGCTGCAAGTACTTTGAACACCTATTTCTATACCTTCATTCCTCTCAATGCAGGTTTTTGAGAGAACTGCAGGTATAGTAGGGTTGGAAATCCCAGGTGAGGAGCAAGGAGAAGTCCGCCTTTTTCTTTGATGTGGGTCTTTCAAGTGCTGTTGCTAATGGATTGCATTGCAGGTCATCATATGTCTGGTCAAGCATGTGGTGCCCAAGAGGCTGCTGTTCTGGCCACGCTTCATCCGCTTCAGACATAGGTTGCAAACAGCAACAGTGTGTTCTGCTGCACACGTGTCAAAAAAGGCCCACACCAAGGAACTTTTAAAAGTCAGCTGTCATGGTTATGCAATAGAGTTTGTCGATCAGCTTACCTGTCTCCATATGTTCATCTCTAGAGACCAGCTGACCCTCACCTGACTGCTTTTGTAACCTCTCCTCTAAGCATGGCCCCACCCCAGGCCCTATCTGGGAACCCTATATTAACCTGTGCACTGCAAGCCAGCAGTGCTGATGAACCATTGTGTGTTAGCCTCCGTGTGTACTTGCTGTGTTTCCTACATCTGATTCCTGTTACCGACTTTGGCCTGTTCTTAACTATTCCTGTCTGCTCGTGACCCTGACCTTTGGCGTGTCCCCGACCATCCCTGTTTACCTGTGACCCTGAACCTTGGCGTGAACTCTGTTGTCCTTGTCTGCTTGTGGCCCCGACCTTGGCTTGTCCCTTACCTTTCTTGTTGTTCCAGCCTGCTGCCTCCTTCCTCTTCTTCTGTAGTCTACCGTGAGCGTGAGCTGTGAGACCCTGGGGGCCGCGACCTGGAGCCAGACTGCAGCGCAGTCCATCCTTACCACTAAAGGCTCTGGTGAACACTTGCTGGCTCTTAGACTCTGCGCCCTGGGGAATCTATGCTCTAGCTCCCAGTGGGATCTATGTCAGTGATCCAGTAGACCTGCATCCTGAACCTTCCAGGGTTCGATCCACAGCAGTCAGTCCTAGGGTCCACTACCTTGCGGTGCACTCCTGACTCCTACAGAGTGCATCTGTCACCTAGCCTTGAGGTGACCTGACATCAGCGGTGAGTCAGCAGCGCCCTGCACCTGCGGAACTTTGCGGTGTGATGCTATTGGGTGGCTTCCTTTAAGATGCCCCCTAGAGGACATCCTGCTTCAATGGAGTTGTGCCTCCTCCTCCTCCTCCTCTCTTTTCTGAGGCACCCAAGTACAGTCAGTGACCTCATCATCCCCTCCCTCCTCATCACTGGAGCAAACTTGGCAGTATGCTGCAGCTGGGGGAACATGACTGCCAGTTTCTTGTCCTCCTTGGGCACTCCCTCTCTCTAGGCTCACTTTACTCCCTTCCTCAATCTGGAAACCAAGATCGGGGGCTTCAAATCGATGCGCATCCTCCAGCAGCATGTACCCGACACTGTGGCCGAATAATTCTGGGGACTCCTCCGTGCATGATGGTGGGGCTATGGAAGGAGTGACTGTGGACAAGGAGCCAGTGGAATAGCATGCTTTGGCAGCTGCGTTGGAAGGGAAACTACTCTGAGCCTGGGTGACAGAGGATGAGAAGGATGAGGATGGCTTTGTTATCCACTCTACCAACTCGGTGGAGTAACAACACGAGTAATAACACGGCCAGCAGCAGAAAAAAAGGGCAAGTGTGCCCACAGCCACCTGCAGAGGATGCACCATTTTCACAACCACCACTGTTGACTGTAGACACAGAGGCTGCTTGCCCTTTTTTAGTGGCCTGTGAGCGTCTGCCTCTCCTTGGTGGCCTTCTGAACATAATGTATTTTTTGTTTTGCAACACCACACTACACTGTATTAGATACTGTGTACACCGCCTGCACTGTATTAGCAACTGTACAATGGGTGCACTGTATTGTGTACTGTGTACACCGCCAGAAGTGTAGTAGAAACTGTACACACTGTATTAGATACTGTGTACACCATCAGAAATGTAGTAGAAACTGTACACACTGTATTAGATACTGTGTACACCACCAGAAAAGTAGTAGAAACTGTACACACTGTATTAGATACTGTGTACACCGCCTGAAGTGTATTAGAAACAGTACACCATAAAATGCACTGTAGATATAGGCTACACTGGATGCTGAGTATATATATATATATATATATATATATATATATATATATATATATATATGTGTATATATATATATTTATATATGCGACTACTGTATATATATATATATATATATTAATACACTGCCTGCACTGGCTGAATATCAAGTAAACACTTAAAGTCAGCAGTAGGGATGAGCTTTGAGTTTGAGTCGAACTCATGTTCGACTTGAACATCGGCCTTTTGCCAGTTCGCCGAACAGCGAATTTGGGGTGTTCGCGGCAAATTCGAAAGCTGCGGAACACCCTTTAAAAGTCTATGGGTGAAATCAAAAGTGCTAATTTTAAAGGCTTATATGCAAGTTATTGTCATAAAAAGTGTTTGGGGACCTGGGTCCTGCCCCAGGGGACATGTATCAATGCAAAAAGAGTTTTTAAAAACTGCTGTTTTTTCGGGAGCAGTGATTTTATTAATGCTTAAAGTGAAACAATAAAAGTGTAATATTCCTTTAAATTTCGTACCTGGGGGGTGTCTATAGTATGCCTGTAAAGGGGCGCATGTTTCCTGTGCTTAGAACAGTCTGACAGAAAAATGACATTTCAAAGGAAAAAAAGTCATTTAAAACTACTCGCGGCTGTTAATGAATTGTCGGTCCGACAATACACATAAAAGTTCATTGATAAAAACAGCATGGGATTTCCCCACAGGGGAACCCCGAACCAAAATGAAAAAAAAAAATGCGTGGGGGTCCCCCTAAATTCTATACCAGGCCTTCAGGTCTGGTATGGATATTAAGGGAAACCCCGTGCCAAAATTAAAAAAAAAAAATGCCGTGGGGGTCCCCCTAAATTCCATACCAGGCCCTTCAGGTCTGGTATAGATATTAAGGGGAACCCCGCGCCAATTTTTTTTAAAAAAATGACGTGGGGGTCCCTCTCAAAATCCATACCAGACCATTAAGGTCTGGTAGGAATTTTAAGGGGAGCCCCGCGCCAAAATTAAAAAAAAATGGTGTGGGGTCCCCTCAAAAATACATACCAGACCCTTATCCGAGCACGCAACCTGGCAGGCCGCAGGAAAAGAGGGGGGAACGAGAGAGCGCCCCCCCTCTTGAACCATACCAGGCCACATGCCCTCAACATTGGGAGGGTGCTTTGAGGTAGCCCCCAAACCACCTTGTCCCCATGTTGATGGGAAGAAGGGCCTCATCCCCACAACCCTTGGCCAGTGATTGTGGGGGTCTACGGGCGGGGGGCTTATCGGAATCTGGAAGCCCCCTTTAACAAGGGGACCCATAGATCCCGCCCCCCCCTGTGTGAAATGGTAATGGGGTGCAAATGTACCCCTACCATTTCACAAAAAAAGTGTCAAAAAGTTTAAAAAACACAAGAGACGGTTTTTGAAAAGTCCTTTATTAATTTCTTCTTCTTTCGGCTTCTTCTTCCATTTTCTTTCTTCTGGTGTTTTTTCAGTGTTCTTCTTCTTCCTCCATCTTCTTCTTCATCTTCTTCTTCTCCATCTTCTTCTTCTTCCGATCTTCTCGTCCCGCATCTTTCTCCAGGCTTCTTCTCCGCTCCGTCCGCACGATCTGCCTCAGTGGGAGTCTTTACCCATGTGACGCTTGGCTTCTTCTGACACTTCTTACATAACGGAGGGCGGGGCCACCTGGTGACCTCGCCCTTCCTCGGGGAATTCACAGGACTTCCTTGTGGCTTTCCTTGTGTTGTCAGAGGGGGGCAGGTTCACCGGGTGGCCCCACCCTCCGTTATATAAGAAATGTCAGAAGAAGCCAAGCGTCACACAGCTGAAGACTCCCACTGAGGCGGATCGTGCGGACGGAGCGGAAAAGAAGCCTGGAAGAAGATGCGGGACGAGAAGAGCGGAAGAAGAAGAAGATGGAGAAAAAGAAGATGAAGAAGAAGATGGAGGAAGAAGAAGAACACTGAAAGAACACCAGAAGAAAGAAGATGGAAGAAGAAGCCGAAAGAAGAAGAAATTAATAAAAGACTTGTCAAAAACCATCTCTTGTGTTTTTTAAACTTTTTGACACTTTTTTTGTGAAATGGTAGGGGTACTCTTGTACCCCATTACCAATTCACACAGGGGGGGGCGGGATCTGGGGGTCCCCTTGTTAAAGGGGGCTCCCAGATTCCGATAAGCCCCCCGCCCGCAGACCCCCACAACCACCAGCCAAGGGTTGTGGGGATGAGGCCCTTCTTGAGGGGACCCCACGCCATTTTTTTTTAAATTTTGGCGCGGGGTTCCCCTTAAAATCCATACCAGACCTGAAGGGTCTGGTATGGATTTTGAGGGGGACCCCCACGCCATTTTTTAAAAAAAAATTGGCGCGGGGGTCCCCTTAATATCCATACCAGACCTGAAGGGCCTGGTATGGAATTTCGGGGGACCCCCACACCATTTTTAAAAAGAAATTTGGGACAGGTTGTTCCCCTTAATATCCATACCAGACATGAAGGGCCTGGTATGGAATTTAGGGGGACCCCACGCATTTTTTTTCATTTTGGGTCGGGGTTCCCCTGTGGGGAAATCCCATGCAGTTTTTATCAATGAACTTTTATGTGTATTGTTGGACTGACAATTCATTAATAGCCGCGAGTAGTTTTAAATGACTTTTTTTTTCCTTTGAAATGTCATTTTGCTGTCAGACTGTTCTAAGCACGGGAAATATGCGCCCCTTTACAGGCATACTATAGACACCCCCCAGGTATGAAATTTAAAGGAATATTACACTTTTATTGTTTCACTTTAAGCATTATTAAAATCACTGCTCCCGAAAAAACAGCCGTTTTTAAAAATTCTTTTTGCATTGATACATGTCCCCTGAGGCAGGGCCCAGGTCCCCAAACACTTTTTATGACAATAACTTGCATATAAGCCTTTAAAATGAGCACTTTTGATTATTCATGTTCGTGTCCCAAAGACTTTAATGGTGTTCACGTGTTCGACAAATTTTTTGCCTGTTCGCAAGTTCTGCTTCAAACTGAACCAGGGGGGTATTCGGCTCATCCCTAGTCAGCAGCTACAAATACTGCAGCTGCTGACATTTAAAGTAAGGACACTTACCTGTCCAGGGCGCCCACAATGTCGGCACCCAAAGCTGATCTATCCCTCAGGTGTCGGGTGCTGCCGCCGCCATCCTCAGTAAGGAAATCAGGTAGTGAAGCCTTGTGTGACTCGCGCTGCGCTATCCCACTGGTCCCTGCTGTGTCCTGGGACCCGTGTGTATCCCAGAAGACAGCGGGGGGACGACGACAAGTGACATAGATGACCGCGGGTGGCTTGGGTATCTATGCCCAGAAGTGGGAACAAAATATCTGTGTTAGACAGGTATCTGCTCCCCCCTGAAAGGTGCCAAATATGACACCGGAGGGGGGGAAGCTTAAGTTCCATTTTTGGATGGAACTCCGCTTTAATCTAAATCAAGCTATTTCTCTGTCCACACCAACAACACTACACATATGGCATATTTATGGGATTGCAATCATCTATTTATTTTGACATGCAAATAAACCACTCAATATATTTTGGATAAAACTTTGGCCGCGGCCTTTATTATTGGTTTACACATCAATAATAAATAACATCTAATTTCAGAATTATCTAAATAATTAATTATTAAAACTTCACAGAAATATCCATATCAACTCAGCTATGACAGCTTGAACTGAATTATCACGAATAAAACAGCATTAATATTAACTGTCCCCCCTTTCAATTATTAACATTATCCAAAATCATTTTATATTTATATATATTTTTATATATATATATATATTATATATATATATATATATATATATATATATATATATATATATATATACATATATATATATATATATATAAAAGCTTAGATGAAATATTGTCTTTATTACAAAAGTTACAATTGTTTAACATATTTTATCTAAAAGAAAACCATTAGCTCAATACATATATACCATGTCAATTAATACTCTTATGTTACTCTATTACTGCTGTCAAGAGGTCGACACATTTCACAATTATAGCTTCCTCAGGACCTCTATATCCTGACCACAGATAGAGATGGCCTATCCAAAGAGAAAGGCATAGCTGTTAATCATACTGTATGAAAACATCAGCATAATACACATATCAACCTGCATTTGGAGTTCCCCATATGAAAAAAAACAAAAAAAGAAGAAACATATTAATCATATGTATAAAGGCCCACTTACATGTGCACTAGTATGAGCTAGTAAGGATCATTAAAATATAGAGTAGTGTGCCATATATGTCATCAGAGAGCAGCCTGATATTTGATTCTGTATTATCCAATAGTAGGAGGCAGCTGAATATTCCTATGTCAGGGAGCAAGGAGCAAAGGACACCAGCTGGTAAGTATGAAGAGAGAATATTGCATCAAACACCGATCACAGATAGTGATAATTATAATAAATAGCACATACTGGATATGAAGATTCCAGGATATAGGGCCAACACACCCAAACAAACGTTGGCTGTAGGTCTCACCACACTTTTATTCCATATAGTCTGACATAACCTATGTTACCCAACAGATACACAGTCTAAAATTAGGGTAAGGGGAATTATATAACAATTTTTTCACCAGTGAGCAACATTCAAATATACATCTGCTACTATGTACCTGGGTAATAGTCCACATATTCACTGGGGGCGCTACTGATATGCAAAATGGAAGATTTCAATACACAAATATAATTAAGGAACAATACCTAAGGATGACAGTAGAACAACATAAGATAATGTCCATATGCTTATCCACTCATTATATATATATATACATATATACATATATATATATATATATATATATATATATATATATATATATTTTTTTTTTTTTTTTTTTATTTATTTTTTTTTTTTTTAAATATGGGAACTCCAAAAGCAGGTTGATATGTGTCTATTTTACTGATGTTTTGATACAGTATGATTAACAGCTATGCCTTTCTCTTTGGATAGGCCATCTCTATCTGTGGTCAAGATATAGAGGTCCTGAGGAAGCTATGATTGTGAAACACGTCAACCTCTTGATATAGCAGTAATAGAGTCACATAAGAGTATTAATTGATATGTTATATATGTATTGAGCTAATGGTTTTCTTTTAGAGAAAGTATGCTAAACTATTTTAACATTTGTAATAAAGACAATATTTTATCTATTGGATTTCCATTGTCCTCTTCTGGTACTGCTAAAGTTTGACAACTGTTCTTTTCCAAATTTCTAAGCATTATATATATATATATATATATATATATATATATATATATATATATATATATATATATATATATATATATATATATATATATATTATATATATATATATATATATATATATATATATATATATATATATATATATATATATATATAAATTTTATTTTTTTAACTGGTGACCCTACTACAGTTGTGTGAAAAAGTATTTGCCCCCTTTCTGATTTTTTATTTTTTTTTTGCATATTTGTCACACTTAAATGACTCTGATCATCACACTAATTTTGTTATTACACAAAGATAACCCAAGTAAATACAAAATGCAGTTTTTAAATGATGGTTTCATTTATTAAGGGAAAAAAGCTGTCCAAACCTGCCTGGCTTTATGTGAAAAAGTAATTGCCCCCAAACCTAATAACTGGTTGAGCCATCCTTGGCGGAAAAACTGCAATCAAGCGTTTGCGATAACTGGCAATGAGTCTTTCACATTGCTGTGGAACAATTTTGGCCCACTCTTCTTTGCAGAATTGTTTTAATTCAGCCACATTGGAGGGTTTTCCAGCATGAACGGCCTGTGCAAGGTCATGATACAGTATCTCAATTGGATTTCAGTCCAGGCTTTGACTAGGACACTCCAAAACCTAAATTTTGCTTTGTTTGAACCATTTGGAGGTGGACTTGCTGTTGTGTTTCAGATTATTGTCCTGCTGCATAACCCAAGTGCACTTGAGCTTGAGGTCACTAACTGATGGCCTCACATTACTCTTTAGGATTTTCTGGTAGAGCTCAGAATTCATGGTTCCATCAATTATGGTAAGTCGTCCAGGTCCTGAAGCTGCAAAGCAGCCCCAGACCATCACGCTACCACCACCATGTCTGACTGTTGGTATGATGTTCTTGTTATAAAATGATGTATTAGTTTTATGCCAGATGTAACAGGACGCACACCTTCCAAGATGTTAAATTTGTGTCTCATCAGTCCACAGAATATTTGCCTAAAAGTCTTGGGGATAATCAAGATTTTTTTTGGTAAATGTGAGATGAGCTTTTGTGATCTTTTTGGTCAGTAGTGGCTTTGGCCTTGGAACTCTCCTATGGATGCCATTTTTGCCCAGTCTCTTTCTTATTGTTGAATCATGAACACTGATCTCACCTGAAGCAAGTGAGGCCCGCAGTTCTTTAGATGTTGTTCTGGGTTCTTTTATGACCTCCTGGATGAGTCATCGTCATGCTCTTGGAGTAATTTTGTAGGCCAGCCACTCCTGGGAAGGTTCACCACTGTTACAAGTTATATCAGATTGTGGATAATGGCCCTCTCTGTAGTTTACTGGAGTTCCAAAGCCTTAGAAATGGCTTTGAAACCCTTCCTAGACTGATACATGTACATTACTTTGTTTCTAATCTGTTCTTGAATTTTTTTAGATTGTGGCATGATTTGTGTCTTTGTGTGATCTGTTAGCGTGCTTCACTTTGTCAGACAGTTCTATTTATGTGATTTCTTGTTTCAACAGGTCTGGCAGTAATCAGGCCTGGGTGTGGCAAGTGAAATTTAACTTAGCTTTCCAAAAAATTGTGGTTAATCACAGTTCATTCACGATTCAGCATGGGAGGGTGCAGATACTTTGTCACATAGGGCCAGGAAGGTTTTAACAGCTTTTTTTCCTTAATAAATGAAAATAATAATTTTTTATTATTTTTTTTATTATTATCTTGGATTTACTCGGGTTATCTTTGTGTAATATTAAAATTTGTTTGATGATCGGAATCATTTAAGTGTGAGAAAAATAAGTATTTGATCCCCATGCAAAACATGACTTAGTACTTGGTGGGGAAACCCTTGTTGGCAAGCACAGAGGTAAGACTTTTCTTGTAGTTGGTGACCAGTTGTCCACACATCTCAGGAGGGATTTTGGTCAACTCTTCTTTACAGATCTTCTCCAAATCCTTAAGGTTTTTTGGCTGTCTCTTGGTAACTTGAAGGTTAAACTCCCTCCATAAATTTTCTATATGATTGAGGTCTGGAGACTGACTAGGCCACTCCATTACCTTAATGTGCTTCCTCTTGAGCCACTTCTTTGATCCTTGGCAGTATGTTTTGGGTCATTGTCATGCTGGAAGACCAATCCACAACCCATCTTCAGTGTTCTGACTGAGGGAAGAAGGTTCTCATCCAAGATTTTACAATACATGGCCCCATTCATTGGCCTCTCAATGCGGCAAAGTCGTCCAGTACCTTTAGCTGAGAAACATCCCCAAAGCTTAACTGTAGGGTTGGTGTTCTTAGGATCATAATCAGCATTTTTCTTCCTCCAAACACTGCGAGTCGAGTTAATGCCAAAGAGCTATATTTTGGTCTCATCTGACCACAGCACTTTCTCCTAATCCTTCTATGAAACATTTAGATGTTAGAACACCATCCCTACATGGATGGGTTTTCCAGCATGACAATGACCCAAAACATACCACCAAGGCAAGAAAGGAGTGGCTCAAGAAGAAGCACATTAAGGCAATTGAGTGGCCTAGCCAGTCTCCCTTAATCCTACAGAAAATTTGTGGAGGAAGCTGAAACTTCGAGTTGCCTAGCGACAGCCAAGAAACCATAAGGATTTAGAGAAGATCTGTAAAGAAGAGTGGACCAAAATCCCTCCTGAGATGTGTGCAAACCTGGTCACTAACTTAAAGAAACGTCTTACTTTTGTGCTTGCCAACAAGGGTTTTTTTCCACCAACTACTAAGTCATGTTTTGCTTGGGGATCAAAAACTTATTTTACTCACTGAACTGCAACTCAATTTATAACATTTGTATCATGTGTTTTTTCTGGATTTTTGGTTGATATTCTGTCTCTCTCATTTAAAATACACCTATGATAAAACGTATAGGCCCTTAATTTGTTTGTAAGTGGGCAAACTTACAAAATCTGAAGAGGACCAAATAATTACTTTCCCCACTGTAGCCCCTCAAGGTGTTCTAGAAGGTTCTATGCAGGTCTCAAGGCTTCCCATTACTAGCAGTTACAAGACCCCCGCACACCTTAACCTTGCTGGGTGATCTGAAACCACCACTGCTGCTTCACTCCCATATGGAAAGGGGGGGGGGCTTGAAACCATCTTTCCCCCTTTTCTTTATATGGGATTGCAAACAGCAATTTTTTTGACATGCAAATAAACCACTCAATATATTTTGGATAAAACTTTAGCCAAGGCTTTTATTATTGGTTTACAAATCAACAATATATAAGATCTCATTTCATAACTATTTAAATAATAACATATTAAAACTTAACATAAATATCCATATCAGCTCAGCTATGACAGCTCAAACTGACTTATCACAACTAAAACAGCATTAATATTAACTGTCCCCAAATAGCCAGGGAGGCAGTTTTAACAGCCACCCTGGCCACCAGCCCACACCGCGGCCATTTATATGCATGTCTGAAGAGCATTATTGAGGATATCCAGATCGATATCAGAGAAGTGTACCCCATCATCTCCATATAAGCCTTGGATCCCTACTTCTAAATCTAAATGACGGAAAGAGAAACCGTAACCTAATGACATAAACTTCTCCATTACTCTGTTTATATGTTTCCAATTTTTTTCTAAAGGTTTCACTGTAACATTATTTAACCAACACAAACGAGGCACAATCTCAGAGAAAACAATGCCATTGTTTGGTGAAAACGAATTTAAAAGTTAAATATCATGTTTAATTTGAAACATTAAATCCAATGTGTTCCATTTACCAATATCATTTCCTCTCAGACATAAAATTAAAATATCTGGAAAACACCAACCATACGTCAAATGACCAAACACTGACATTAGTCCCTCCCAACCCACATCATGCCGACCAAACCAACAGACTTGAAAGAGAAACAGGTCCAAATTTAAGTTGGATGTATAAATTCTCTCCACTGCTCTCTTACGTGCCCAATATACAAACGAATGCCCGAGTATCCATATGATTTGTTGCTTACCTAAAATAAGTCAAAGAAACCAGTTAGGTATTACATAAGAAGAATAAGCATTGCATTTCTATCTACCCAATTTCTTTATTTGCTTAGAAAATATTCTAGATGCTTCTGTAGCAGCTCCTATTCTGAATGTATGAGAAATCATTTTTAGTTTCAATATGTTTATTGATTTTTAACAGGAGTAGCAAATGCATACGATATCAATGATATAGTTGGCCTGCAAGGCCCATAATCAACAGTACAATATACAAATATAACAAACAGGAGAGTAACAGTTACTTAACTGCAAATGATTACTAATCAACTCTAGACTATAGTTATAGGCTAGCAGGGGGCTGAGGGCAGTGAACAGTCTACTTATGGTACCTAACTGCTGGGTACCGGAGTCCCAAGTTAAAATATTACCTTGGGATCATGAGAGGGGGACAGCTTCCCCACCCGGGAGTTGCCCGGCACTGCACCACTTTGGGAACTCATTGTGGAAATGCCAGATCCTTCCCAGGCTCAGAGCCCTCTCCCCCCCCTGCCCCCAGAGCTGCGGCTCTCTGACTGTGTCATGGAGCTGGCCTGTCACAGTATCCTGTGTAGAGGGGGAATGGACCCATAAGATAGTTTGAACCCACTGATGCTGGTATGATCATATCAAACTAGCCTGCTTAGTACACTTTTCTGCTTCGCCGATGGGGGAGCCATGATCCCCCACTCAAACGAAGAAGAGAGTGGGAACAGGGTGTCCCTGACAGTGAGAGTGGAGAAAAGGGGAGGAAAGAGTAAGGTTAGAGTTCCAGGAGAGTCCAGGTTTCAGGGTGGCATACCCGGGCGGAGAGAGATATTGCAATAGGAGGCCCATGGTTCCCATATATCTTTGAATTTTCCCACTTTGTCCTGTAATTTTGCAACTATGTTTTCCTGTGCCATTATCCGAGATATTTTCCTCTTGGCCCCCCTGAAGGATACAGATGGAGTTTTCCATGCCCTTGCAAGCGTAATCTTAGCTCCCAGGAGGATGTAGAACGTTAGGGTTTGCAGGTGTTTGGGTACCCTGGGGATTTTGCGGTTCAGGAGTGCAATGGTGGGGTCTGGAGAGGTAGTGGTGCCTGTTATTTTCCTTATAGTGTGAAATACCCGTTTCCAGAAGTACCTGATGCCACCGGGACATGACCACCGGATGTGGAACATTGTGCCCTCCAGATCACATCCTCTGAAACATAAGGGAGAGACCTCTGGGTAGATCCTCGCCAACCTAAAAGGGACATAGTACCACCTAGTTAGGATTTTGACTTCGCTTCAATCAGGGAGGCATTAAGTATACCTTTGTAGGAGTGCTGAAACACTTCCCAAGAGTGCCCTGTGTCTGGCTCCCAGGCCCGGGCGCATTGTGGGAGGACTTCCTTACCTGCTAGGGAGGAGTAGATCAAGGAGATTCCTCCCCTCTGATCCATGGCGTTAGTGCACCAGTGTTCGTAAGGGGTTATTTTCGGCTGTTCATTCCTAACTGTCCAAATTAAGTTAAGAAAGTTAGAGATTTGGGAGAATCGGAACAATTCAAAGTTGGGCATTTCCAAAGTCTTTCTACAGTGTTTCAGATTGAGGGGGCCTGCCGGAGTGAGAAAATGGCCAATGCGAAACATGCCTTTGTTAGTCCACCAGCGGAAAGCTTGGATGTTTAGGCCTGAGGGGAACTTTGGGTTATGGAAGATATGCGATAGGGGTCTTAGGGGGAGATCGGTGTGTGGTGTTTATGAAGAGTGTTACACAGTGCCACCGAGTGAGAGAGAGTGGGGGACATTATAGCCGGTCTGGATGTCCTATCACTCCACAGGAGGTAGTCTATGGTATTTAGGGGGACAGCTTGCCTTTCCATGGAAACCCAGTTGGGTTTAGGACCCCTCCAATAGGCTGCGGATATTTGGGTGAGTTGGGCAGCTTGATAGTACCACCATATGTTCAGAAGTCCGATACCCCACTGTGATAGTATAGTTCCTGTATAGAATCTCTTTAGTACATCTGTAGCCTTTGTTGCCCCAAATGAACCACACTATTTGAGACTGCAGTTTTGAAATTAATTATTTCTTTATAGGGATCGGGAGGGAGCGAAACAAATATAACATGTACGGGAGAAGGGTAATTTTTATCGCGTTAACTCTGCCCAGCCAGGATAGACCACACCTTGACCATTTTTCCAGGTCCTCCCCACACTTACGTACCATAGTGAGGCAGTTCTCTTGAAAGAGCTGTCTCACATCGTGAGTGAGTCGAATGCCCAGATAGGGGATCGCCTCAATTGCCCAAGAGAATGTAAAGTTGTGTTTTAGCTGGTTGATCAGATCGGGTGAACGGAAATGTTCAGGGCTATGGATTTAGATAGGTTGACCTGTAATCCCGAGACCTGACTATATTCTGTGAGGATTTTGTAGACCGTAGGGTTGGATGTTAGGGGGGAGGTGATGAATAGGAGTAAGTCGTCCGCATATAATCCACACTGGTCTCCGCAAGTAACCCCCTTGATGTCTACATTGGTCTGGATCATGATTGGCAGAGTTTCGATTGCTATCGCGAATAGGAGGGGAGAGGGCAGACAGCCCTGCCTAGTCCCCCTGCTAATGGTGAAGGCATCAGAGTATCTGCTTAGTTAGCGCACTTGTGCATTAGGTGATGAGTATAGAGAGTGAATTATGCCAGGAAAGTTTGCCCTGAAGCCCCATCTCCTTAGTATTTCGTAAATGTAAGGCCAGGCTACAGAGTCAAAGGCCTTGTGGAGGTCTATCGAGAGGAGGAATCCCCTCTGAGGGGGTCCACCATCCCATTGGGAGTTGAGCAGTGATATAACATCTAACGCTCTCCTAATCTGATCCGGGCCCTGTCTCCCAGGGATAAAGTCCACCTGATCTCTGTGTATGTACGAAGCTATAAAACTCTCTACTCTGTTAGCCATTATTTTAGTCATTATCTTTATATCATTATTGATAAACAAGATAGTAGTAGTGGTACTTGCCCACCTCGCTCGGGTCTTTCCCTGGTTTGGGGATGACAGAGATATATGCAGAATTAAGATCTCTTCTTAGGGGGGCTCCATCCCTGAGGGAGTTGAAGAACCGCGTCAGAAAAGGTGCCAGGCAGGAACCAAACTTTTTGTAATATCCTGTGGAGAAACCGTCCGGCCCAGGGAAGGAGCCGAGTTTGAGGGATTTAATGGTGTCTAGCACATCCTCGGAGGTAAAAGGGTCTTCTAGAAGATCCCTGTGGTCTTGGGTTATTGTGGGGATAGGGCGATTATGAAGGAAGGTACTCTGGAGTGCGGGAGAAGGTGAAGGACTGGTTTTGTAAAGGTCTGAGTAAAACTGCAAGAAGGTATCCATTATTTTGTTGGGTTCTGAGTCAGGTCCCCTGAATGGGCTTGGATCGTAGGGGAAATCTAACATGCATTGTTTGAGGCTCAGTTTTGTGGCTAGTCTGGAGCCAATTCTACCTGTTTAGGAATAAAATTTAGCCCCGGTTCATCTGAGGTGTTTCTCTGCAGCCGTTGTTAGGGATAAGTCGAGGTGGGTTCGGGCTATGCCAAGTTGCCCTAAGGTCTCGGGAGTGGGGTTCCGTTTGTGGGCTTTAGCAAGAGTTTGGTATCTTCCATTCGTTTCTGGAAGTCAGCCCTGTGCTCCTTCCTAATTTTGGAGGAGAGCTGTATGAGCTTTTCCCTGAGCACTGTTTTGTGGGCAGCCCAAAAGGTGGTTGGGGACACGTCATTGTTGTCATTTTCATGGAAATACTCTTTCATGGCATGTTCCAGAAGTGTACATTGTATTGGGTCGCTCAGAAGGGCCTCGTTGTGGTGCCATCTGAAGATACCTGAGGTTCCTGAAGTCCGATGTGTGACTAGGGATACAATAGAGTGATCCGATTGAGGGGTGTCTACGATTTTGGATCTTAGGGTCAATGAGACTGTTGTAGAATGTGTGAAAATGTGGTCTATCCTGGCATAGGAATTGTGGGGTGCTGAGAAATGGGTGTAATCTTTTGCGTGGGGGTTAATCTCTCTCCAAATGTCTACCAGTCCTACTGACTGTAGCCGGTGAGCAATTTTTGTGCTCTGTTTCGAGGGGCATTTGGGTTTGGATTTCCCTTCTACTGTTTTGTCCAGGGAGAAGTCAAAGGCAGCATTGGAGTCTCCTCCCATTAAGACTGTTCCCTTGAAGTGTTTTTGTAGTTTGTGCAGCATTGAGTCGAAAAATTTTCTATGGCCTTTGTTGGGGGCGTAGTAGGAAATAAATGTGTAGGTCTCCCCGTCAATGGTACCTGATATTAAGATGTAGCGAGTCAGGGGATCTGAGACTATTTCCGCCTGGGTGAAGTTGATGTGTTTGGCGAAGCAAATACCTACACCTTTTGTTTTGTTGTCTGCGGATGCGAGGAAGAATTGTGGGTAGCGCTGGTGTAAAAAAGCAGGTCTATAGGTGGTAGGTAGGGATGAGCTTCGTGTTCGAGTCGAACCCATGTTCGACTCGAACATCGGCTGTTCGACCGTCCGTCGAATTGCGAACGTTATGGGCCGTTCGCGCCAAATTCGTGTGGCGCGTCACGGCCCATAATTCACTGCGGCATCGCAGTGCATTGCTGGCTGATGATTGGCCAAGCATGCACTATGACCCGCATGCTTGGCCAATCACAGCGCCGTCAGTAGAGAGAGCTGTAATTGGCCAAAGCCAGGGTGGCTTTGGCCAATTATGGCTCAGGGGATTTAGTACACGCCCCACACTATATAAGGCCGCCTGCACGGCGGCCCTGTGTAGTGTGTTCCGGTGTGCTGAGAGATAGAGAGAGAGACAGACAGTGTCATTTGATTTGAGTTAGATAGATTAGGCAGAACAGTCAGTCAGTTAGCTGCACTTACAGTGTATTTTGTATATATATGCATCCCAGGTGTTGCATATATATATATACACTGTATTCAGTTTAGCTAGATCCGTTCCTGTTATCTTCTATCTAGACTATTTACATTTGGTGCAGTGCGTCCTGCTCACAGTGTTCAGCTAGATCCGTTCCTGCTATTTACATTTAGTGCAGTGCGTCCTGCTCACAGTGTTCAGCTAGATCTGTTCCTGCTATTTACATTTAGTGCAGTCAGTGCGTCCTGCTCACAGTGTTCAGCTAGATCCGTTCCTGCTATTTACATTTAGTGCAGTGCGTCCTGCTCACAGTGTTCAGCTAGATCCGTTCCTGCTATTTACATTTAGTGCAGTCAGTGCGTCCTGCTCACAGTGTTCAGCTAGATCCGTTCCTGCTATTTACATTTAGTGCAGTGCGTCCTGCTCACAGTGTTCAGCTAGATCCGTTCCTGCTATTTACATTTAGTGCAGTGCGTCCTGCTCACAGTGTTCAGCTAGATCTGTTCCTGCTATTTACATTTAGTGCAGTGCGTCCTGCTCACAGTGTTCAGCTAGATCTGTTCCTGCTATTTACATTTAGTGCAGTCAGTGCGTCCTGCTCACAGTGTTCAGCTAGATCCGTTCCTGCTATTTACATTTAGTGCAGTGCGTCCTGCTCACAGTGTTCAGCTAGATCTGTTCCTGCTATTTACATTTAGTGCAGTGCGTCCTGCTCACAGTGTTCAGCTAGATCTGTTCCTGCTATTTACATTTAGTGCAGTCAGTGCGTCCTGCTCACAGTGTTCAGCTAGATCCGTTCCTGCTATTTACATTTAGTGCAGTCAGTGCGTCCTGCTCACAGTGTTCAGCTAGATCCGTTCCTGCTATTTACATTTAGTGCAGTGCGTCCTGCTCACAGTGTTCAGCTAGATCTGTTCCTGCTATTTACATTTAGTGCAGTCAGTGCGTCCTGCTCACAGTGTTCAGCTAGATCCGTTCCTGCTATTTACATTTAGTGCAGTGCGTCCTGCTCACAGTGTTCAGCTAGATCCGTTCCTGCTATTTACATTTAGTGCAGTCAGTGCGTCCTGCTCACAGTGTTCAGCTAGATCCGTTCCTGCTATTTACATTTAGTGCAGTGCGTCCTGCTCACAGTGTTCAGCTAGATCCGTTCCTGCTATTTACATTTAGTGCAGTCAGTGCGTCCTGCTCACAGTGTTCAGCTAGATCCGTTCCTGCTATTTACATTTAGTGCAGTGCGTCCTGCTCACAGTGTTCAGCTAGATCCGTTCCTGCTATTTACATTTAGTGCAGTGCGTCCTGCTCACAGTGTTCAGCTAGATCTGTTCCTGCTATTTACATTTAGTGCAGTCAGTGCGTCCTGCTCACAGTGTTCAGCTAGATCCGTTCCTGCTATTTACATTTAGTGCAGTGCGTCCTGCTCACAGTGTTCAGCTAGATCCGTTCCTGCTATTTACATTTAGTGCACTGCGTCCTGCTCACAGTGTTCAGCTAGATCCGTTCCTGCTATTTACATTTAGTGCAGTCAGTGCGTCCTGCTCACAGTGTTCAGCTAGATCCGTTCCTGCTATTTACATTTAGTGCAGTGCGTCCTGCTCACAGTGTTCAGCTAGATCCGTTCCTGCTATTTACATTTAGTGCAGTGCGTCCTGCTCACAGTGTTCAGCTAGATCCGTTCCTGCTATTTACATTTAGTGCAGTCAGTGCGTCCTGCTCACAGTGTTCAGCTAGATCCGTTCCTGCTATTTACATTTAGTGCAGTGCGTCCTGCTCACAGTGTTCAGCTAGATCTGTTCCTGCTATTTACATTTAGTGCAGTGCGTCCTGCTCACAGTGTTCAGCTAGATCCGTTCCTGCTATTTACATTTAGTGCAGTCAGTGCGTCCTGCTCACAGTGTTCAGCTAGATCCGTTCCTGCTATTTACATTTAGTGCAGTGCGTCCTGCTCACAGTGTTCAGCTAGATCCGTTCCTGCTATTTACATTTAGTGCAGTGCGTCCTGCTCACAGTGTTCAGCTAGATCTGTTCCTGCTATTTACATTTAGTGCAGTCAGTGCGTCCTGCTCACAGTGTTCAGCTAGATCCGTTCCTGCTATTTACATTTAGTGCAGTGCGTCCTGCTCACAGTGTTCAGCTAGATCTGTTCCTGCTATTTACATTTAGTGCAGTGCGTCCTGCTCACAGTGTTCAGCTAGATCCGTTCCTGCTATTAAATTTTAGTGCAGTCAGTGCGTCCTGCTCACAGTGTTCAGCTAGATCCGTTCCTGCTATTTACATTTAGTGCAGTGCGTCCTGCTCACAGTGTTCAGCTAGATCTGTCCCTGCTATTTACATTTAGTGCAGTCAGTGCGTCCTGCTCACAGTGTTTAGCTAGATCCGTTCCTGCTATTTACATTTAGTGCAGTCAGTGCGTTCTGCTCACAGTGTTCAGCTAGATCCGTTCCTGCTATTTACATTTAGTGCAGTGCGTCCTGCTCACAGTGTTCAGCTAGATCTGTTCCTGCTATTTACATTTAGTGCAGTCAGTGCGTCCTGCTCACAGTGTTCAGCTAGATCCGTTCCTGCTATTTACATTTAGTGCA
The DNA here is from genome assembly GCA_037952835.1 of Lithobates septentrionalis. Lineage (NCBI taxonomy): Eukaryota > Metazoa > Chordata > Amphibia > Anura > Ranidae > Lithobates > Lithobates septentrionalis. The sequence goes on from JBBDGP010000129.1 coordinate 2,278,715, forward strand.
GTGCGTCCTGCTCACAGTGTTCAGCTAGATCCGTTCCTGCTATTTACATTTAGTGCACTGCGTCCTGCTCACAGTGTTCAGCTAGATCTGTTCCTGCTATTTACATTTAGTGCAGTCAGTGCGTCCTGCTCACAGTGTTCAGCTAGATCCGTTCCTGCTATTTACATTTAGTGCAGTGCATCCTGCTCACAGTGTTCAGCTAGATCCGTTCCTGCTATTTACATTTAGTGCACTGCGTCCTGCTCACAGTGTTCAGCTAGATCCGTTCCTGCTATTTACATTTAGTGCAGTCAGTGCGTCCTGCTCACAGTGTTCAGCTAGATCCGTTCCTGCTATTTACATTTCGTGCAGTGCGTCCTGCTCACAGTGTTCAGCTAGATCCGTTCCTGCTATTTACATTTAGTGCAGTGCGTCCTGCTCACAGTGTTCAGCTAGATCCGTTCCTGCTATTTACATTTAGTGCAGTCAGTGCGTCCTACTCACAGTGTTCAGCTAGATCCGTTCCTGCTATTTACATTTAGTGCAGTGCGTCCTGCTCACAGTGTTCAGCTAGATCTGTTCCTGCTATTTACATTTAGTGCAGTGCGTCCTGCTCACAGTGTTCAGCTAGATCCGTTCCTGCTATTTACATTTAGTGCAGTCAGTGCGTCCTGCTCACAGTGTTCAGCTAGATCCGTTCCTGCTATTTACATTTCGTGCAGTGCGTCCTGCTCACAGTGTTCAGCTAGATCCGTTCCTGCTATTTACATTTAGTGCAGTGCGTCCTGCTCACAGTGTTCAGCTAGATCTGTTCCTGCTATTTACATTTAGTGCAGTCAGTGCGTCCTGCTCACAGTGTTCAGCTAGATCCGTTCCTGCTATTTACATTTAGTGCAGTGCGTCCTGCTCACAGTGTTCAGCTAGATCTGTTCCTGCTATTTACATTTAGTGCAGTGCGTCCTGCTCACAGTGTTCAGCTAGATCCGTTCCTGCTATTAAATTTTAGTGCAGTCAGTGCGTCCTGCTCACAGTGTTCAGCTAGATCCGTTCCTGCTATTTACATTTAGTGCAGTGCGTCCTGCTCACAGTGTTCAGCTAGATCTGTTGCTGCTATTTACATTTAGTGCAGTCAGTGCATCCTGCTCACAGTGTTCAGCTAGATCCGTTCCTGCTATTTACATTTAGTGCAGTGCGTCCTGCTCACAGTGTTCAGCTAGATCCGTTCCTGTTATCTTCCTACTGACAGGCAGGCTTGTCTGGTTACAGTATATAAAGCTACCTGAAGAAAATTACAGGTGTTCTATCCCAGCTTAGTGCAGCTACAGGCCATTAGTATGTCTGGAAGGCCAAGAAGGAGAGGCAGACAGTCACAAGCCAATAAGAGAGGGCAAGCAGGCTCTGTGTCTAGTGCTGGTCGTGGAGACGGTGCATCCTCATCAGCACGTGGCCATGGGACACGCTTGGCCTTTTTTTCGGCAGCTGGCCGTGTTGAGCCGCAACATGCAGAAGACTTGGTCGAGTGGATGACCAAGCCGTCCTCATCCTCCTCATCCTCTCTCACCCATGCCCAGGGTGCTTTGTCTTGCAAAGCAGCGGCCTCTTCCCTCAGCTCAATGTCATCAGTGACTCCTTCCCTAGCTCCACCATGTCCTCCTGAGGATTCCCTCGAACTGTTTGACCACAGTGTTGGGTACATGCTCCAGGAGGATGCCCAGCGTTTGGAAGGCTCTGATGATGATACTGAGCTCGATGAAGGCAGTAACATGAGCACGGACAGAGGGGGTGCCCAAGAAGGACAGCAATCTGGCAGTCATGCTCCCCCTGCTGCAGCATACTGCCAGGTTTGCTCCAGTGATGAGGAGGGAGGGGATGATGAGGTCACTGACTCAACGTGGGTGCCTGATAGGAGAGAGGAGGAGGAGGAGGAGGAGGAGAAGGAGGAGGCGGCACATCACCAACGAGGCAGGATGCCCTCCAGGGGCCAGCCTAAGGGCAGCACATTGACTGCATCACACCCCAAAGCTCCACATTTGCAGGGCGCTGCAGTCTCTGCGCGTTATTCAAAAAGTTCTTTGGTGTGGGCCTTTTTTGAGACGAGTGCATCAGATCGCACCGCTGCTATTTGCAACATATGTCTCAAGCGTATCTCGCGTGGCCAAAACATCTCCCGCTTGGGTACCACATGCTTGACCAGACATATGTTGACCTGCCATGCAGTTCGTTGGCAAGCATATCTAAAAGACCCACACCAAAGAACAAAGAGGATCTCTCCTTGCTCCTCATCAGCTGAGATTTCCAACCCCACTAGACCTTCAGTCCTCTCTGAGACCTGCAGTGAGAGGAATGAAGGTGTAGAATTAGGTGTGTCACAGCCAAGTACTTGTGGGCAATCTGCTTTTGGTACACCGACGTCAGATTGTACCAGGCAAATTTCTCTGCCCCAGCTGCTGCACCGCCGAAAGAAGTTTGCTCCCAGCCATCCACATGCCCAGCGGTTGAATGCTAGCTTGGCAAAATTGCTAGCACTTCAACTGCTGCCTTTTCAGTTGGTAGACTCTGCCCCCTTCCGTGAGTTTGTGGAATGTGCGGTTCCTCAGTGGCAGGTACCCAAACGCCACTTTTTCTCACGGAAGGCGATTCCGGCTCTCTACCGGCATGTGGAAGGCAATGTCCATGCCTCGCTGGACAGGGCGGTCAGCGGTAAGGTGCATATTACCGCTGACTCATGGTCCAGCAGGCATGGACAGGGACGTTACCTTAGTTTCACGGCGCATTGGGTGACTCTGCTGGCAGCTGGGAAGGATGCAGGACAAGGTGCAGTAGTGTTGGAGGTTGTTCCGCCACCACGCCTCCAAAATGCTGATTGTGACACACCTCTCTCCTCCACCCCCTCCTCTTCTTCTTCCTCCATGGCCTCTTCCTCGGAACCAGCGGTGCTCCGTAGGCGTTCAAGGGGCTACGCAAGTACGCAGGCCAAAAGATGCCATGCGGTGCTTGAGCTGGTGTGCTTGGGGGACAGGAGCCACACTGGGGCAGAGGTTCTGTCAGCTCTGCAGGGGCAGGTTCAGAGGTGGTTGACGCCACACCAACTTAAGGCAGGAATGGTGGTTTGCGACAATGGCACCAACCTCCTCTCTGCCCTCCGACAGGGACAACTGACCCATGTGCCCTGTTTGGCTCACGTCCTTAACTTGGTGGTGCAGCGGTTCTAGGGCAGGTACCCGGGCTTACAGGATGTCCTGAGGCAGGCCAGGAAAGTCTGTGTGCATTTCCGCCGGTCATATAATGCCAGTGCTCGGCTGACGGACCTCCAAAAGGAGTTTAACCTGCCCAAGAACCGCCTAATCTGTGACATGCCCACCAGGTGGAACTCAACGTTGGCCATGCTGCAGCGGCTGCACACGCAGCAGAGGGCCATCAATGAGTACCTGTGCGACTATGGCACCAGGACAGGGTCAGGGGAGCTTGGTTTTTTTTCCCCACGCCAGTGGGCCATGATCAGGGATGCATGCACTGTCCTGTCACCATTCGAGGAGGCCACGAGGATGGTGAGCACTGACAGTGCATGCATCAGTGACACTGTCCCCCTTGTCCACCTGTTGGAGCACACGCTGCGTGGAATAATGGACAGGGCACTTGAGGCAGAACAGAGGCAGGAAGAGGAGGACTTCCTTAGCTCTCAAGGCCCCCTTTATCCAGACAGTGTTCCTGCGTGCCCGCCGATCACACAGGAAGAGGACGAGGAGGAGGAGGAGGAAGATTGTGTCAGTATGGAGGTGGAGCCTGGCACTCAGCATCAGCAGTCTTTAAGGGATCAGTCCCAAGGAACACATGGACTTGTACGTGGCTGGGAGGAGGTGGCTGCGGACGTTGTTGTCCTTAGTGACCCAGAGGACTCCGGACCGAATGCCTCAGCAAACCTACGCTGCATGGCCTCCCTGATCCTGCAAAGCCTGCGTAAGGATCCTCGTATTCGTGGTATCAAGGAGAAGGACCAATACTGGCTGGCAACCCTCCTTGATCCACGTTACAAGGGTAAGGTTGCGGACCTTATCTTGCCATCGCAGAGGGAGCAGAGGATGAAACATCTTCGGGAGGCCTTGCAGAAAGGTCTGTGCAACGCGTTCCCAGAGACTGGGAGGTTACAAACTCCTGTTTCTGGACAACGTGTTGCTGAGGCTTCGGTCAGTCAAAGAAGGAGCGGTGGAGAAGGTGGCCGTCTGACCGATGCGTTCAGACAATTTTTTGGTCCGCAGCCCCAAGGTATGATCGGTTCCAGCAACCATCGCCAGCGTCTGTTTTACATGGTGCAGGAATACCTAGGGGCAAGATCAGACTTGGACACCTTTCCCACCGAAAATCCTTTGGGTTACTGGGTCTTGAGGATGGATCACTGGCCAGAGCTTGCACAGTATGCAATTGAGCTACTGGCCTGTCCTGCATCCAGCGTTCTTTCGGAACGCACATTCAGTGCTGCTGGAGGCGTGGTAACCGATCACAGGGTGCGTCTGTCCACCGACTCGGTCGATCGGCTGACCTTCATAAAAATGAATCAGTCTTGGATCACCACCAGCTACCAAGCACCGGATGCTGATGTAACTGAATAATTTTTTTCAGATCCCTTCAAAGACTGCCTATGCTGATGCTGAGTGACTATCCCTGAGTAATTATCCTCTTCCTCCTCAATCATCACGCTGATAGCTTGTAAGAACATTTTTGGTTCTGGGCGCCACCACCAGTGCCTAAGGCACAATTTTTCAGCCCCTGTTTAACAGGGGCGTGTAATTACAATTTTTGATGTAATACTTTGCAGCAGGGCTCGTTCCTGCATTCCAACTAGAGTGTCTGTGAGGGGTTGCAGTGTTGTGGCACCAGCACCAGTGCCTAAGGCCCAATTTTTCTGCCCCTGTCTAACAGGGGCGTGTAATTACAATTTTTGATGCAATACTTTGCAGCAGGGCTCGTTCCTGCGTTCCAACTAGAGTGTCTGTGAGGGGTTGCAGTGTTGTGGCACCAGCACCAGTGCCTAAGGCCTAATTTTTCAGCTCCTGTTCAACAGGGGCATGTAATTACAATTCTTGATCTAATATTTCACAGCAGGGCCCTGTGAGGGCTTACAGTGTTGTGGCCACAGCAACACCTAAGGCCCAAATTTCTGCTGAGTATATAGGGCAGGACCCTACTTTCAAACATCTAACTTATAAACGACTCCTACTTGCAAACGGAAGGAGACAACAGGAAGTGAGATGAAATCTACCCCTAGGAAGGGAAATTCTCTCCTGTAAGAGTTAATATGGGAAAACAATTTCTCCTTTCCACTGATGCTTTCCAATCCTTGTTCCACAGAAAAACCCAAATTTTCAAAAAACATTTTTCATTGGGACAAAAAAGTGAGGTGAAATCTTCTGAAGAGGAGGAAAGACAGCAAAACAAATGTCACAGGGGTGATAACCCTTCCCTATGTTTTCCAAAAAGCTTAAAAAAGATTTTTTGGCTGAAGCTAAACACGTTAAAAATGTTCAAAATTACAAAGAGATTCTACTTAACAACAAACCTACAGTCCCTGTCTTGTTTGCACCGCCTGTATACTGCTGTTCAGAGTATATAGGGCCTGGTGGCCCCACACCTTTCCTTATTTTAATTTGGGTGCGGGGTTCCCCTTAATATCCATACAAGACCCAAAGGGCCTGGTAATGGACTGGGGGGTACCCATGCCGTTTGTCTCACTGATTTTCATCCATATTGCCATGACCCGACATGACATTAAACCCGCAAGCAGTTTTAAATGAGATTTTTTCCTTTAAAAATGACATTTGGTGCAGGGACTGTTCTAAACACGGGAAACACGCGTCACTTTACAGGCATACTATAGACACCCCCCAGGTACGATATTTAAAGGAATATTTCACTTTTTTTTTTTTACTTTAAGCATCATTAAAATCACTGCTCCCGAAAAAACGGCCGTTTTTAAAAGTTTTTTTTGCATTGACACATGTCCCCTGGGGTAGGACCCGGGTCCCCAAACCCTTTTTCGGACAATACCATGCAAATTAGCCTTTAAAATGAGCACTTTTGATTTCGAACGTTCGAGTCCCATAGACGTCAATGGGGTTCTAACGTTCGTGCGAACTTTCGGTCCGTTCGCGGGTTCTGGTGCGAACCGAACCGGGGGGTGTTCGGCTCATCCCTAGTGGTAGGAAAGTGTGTTTCTTGTAATAATAGGATGTCAGAGTGCATGGTATGGTACAGTTGGAATAGTTTTTGGTGTTTAACAGGGGTGTTGAGTGGGGGTTGGGGGGTTTGTGTTAGGCATGGTTCAGAGGGAGAGGTATCTCAGAGATATTGCATAACCTACCTCCTCCCAGTGATGAGTCCAAAGGGGATGACCATTTTGTCAGTCGAGCCAGCACCCAGGGCCCTGAGTGCAGCTCCTGGAAGAACCTGGGGAGCCTGGAACAAGTAAGGGAGAGAGTAGAAAAGTAGGAAGAAAGGGGAGCAGGAAAAAGAGAAGAAGATTACGTGAATGAACTCGAACACATTGTGATATCGACTGATAATAAAAAAACTAAGAAATAGGGGGTCCCCTCCCTCCCCGAGGTAGGAGTGGACCTGCCAGTGCCCACCCTTTAACCTTAGAGATCCGGAGTGCCCTGAGTTAGGGGCTCCGGTACGTCCCTGAAAGGCAAGCTAGTTGCCTTCAGAGACTGGTGGAGGTACACTGGGTCCACCATGGTCTTACCGCTTAAAAATAAAACAGGAACATTGCATTGTCTGGTGATCAGAACACCATTGAAAAGGGTAATTTGAAATTCATAATCCCACACCGGTTCCCCCCCCGGAACCCGTCCCCCTTCCAAGCGCCTGCCATTGTTGTATGTGAGCAGAGGATGAAACATCTTCGGGAGGCCTTGCAGAAAGGTCTGTGCAACGCGTTCCCAGAGACTGGGAGGTTACAAACTCCTGTTTCTGGACAACGTGTTGCTGAGGCTTCGGTCAGTCAAAGAAGGAGCGGTGGAGAAGGTGGCCGTCTGACCGATGCGTTCAGACAATTTTTTGGTCCGCAGCCCCAAGGTATGATCGGTTCCAGCAACCATCGCCAGCGTCTGTTTTACATGGTGCAGGAATACCTAGGGGCAAGATCAGACTTGGACACCTTTCCCACCGAAAATCCTTTGGGTTACTGGGTCTTGAGGATGGATCACTGGCCAGAGCTTGCACAGTATGCAATTGAGCTACTGGCCTGTCCTGCATCCAGCGTTCTTTCGGAACGCACATTCAGTGCTGCTGGAGGCGTGGTAACCGATCACAGGGTGCGTCTGTCCACCGACTCGGTCGATCGGCTGACCTTCATAAAAATGAATCAGTCTTGGATCACCACCAGCTACCAAGCACCGGATGCTGATGTAACTGAATAATTTTTTTCAGATCCCTTCAAAGACTGCCTATGCTGATGCTGAGTGACTATCCCTGAGTAATTATCCTCTTCCTCCTCAATCATCACGCTGATAGCTTGTAAGAACATTTTTGGTTCTGGGCGCCACCACCAGTGCCTAAGGCACAATTTTTCAGCCCCTGTTTAACAGGGGCGTGTAATTACAATTTTTGATGTAATACTTTGCAGCAGGGCTCGTTCCTGCATTCCAACTAGAGTGTCTGTGAGGGGTTGCAGTGTTGTGGCACCAGCACCAGTGCCTAAGGCCCAATTTTTCTGCCCCTGTCTAACAGGGGCGTGTAATTACAATTTTTGATGCAATACTTTGCAGCAGGGCTCGTTCCTGCGTTCCAACTAGAGTGTCTGTGAGGGGTTGCAGTGTTGTGGCACCAGCACCAGTGCCTAAGGCCTAATTTTTCAGCTCCTGTTCAACAGGGGCATGTAATTACAATTCTTGATCTAATATTTCACAGCAGGGCCCTGTGAGGGCTTACAGTGTTGTGGCCACAGCAACACCTAAGGCCCAAATTTCTGCTGAGTATATAGGGCAGGACCCTACTTTCAAACATCTAACTTATAAACGACTCCTACTTGCAAACGGAAGGAGACAACAGGAAGTGAGATGAAATCTACCCCTAGGAAGGGAAATTCTCTCCTGTAAGAGTTAATATGGGAAAACAATTTCTCCTTTCCACTGATGCTTTCCAATCCTTGTTCCACAGAAAAACCCAAATTTTCAAAAAACATTTTTCATTGGGACAAAAAAGTGAGGTGAAATCTTCTGAAGAGGAGGAAAGACAGCAAAACAAATGTCACAGGGGTGATAACCCTTCCCTATGTTTTCCAAAAAGCTTAAAAAAGATTTTTTGGCTGAAGCTAAACACGTTAAAAATGTTCAAAATTACAAAGAGATTCTACTTAACAACAAACCTACAGTCCCTGTCTTGTTTGCACCGCCTGTATACTGCTGTTCAGAGTATATAGGGCCTGGTGGCCCCACACCTTTCCTTATTTTAATTTGGGTGCGGGGTTCCCCTTAATATCCATACAAGACCCAAAGGGCCTGGTAATGGACTGGGGGGTACCCATGCCGTTTGTCTCACTGATTTTCATCCATATTGCCATGACCCGACATGACATTAAACCCGCAAGCAGTTTTAAATGAGATTTTTTCCTTTAAAAATGACATTTGGTGCAGGGACTGTTCTAAACACGGGAAACACGCGTCACTTTACAGGCATACTATAGACACCCCCCAGGTACGATATTTAAAGGAATATTTCACTTTTTTTTTTTTACTTTAAGCATCATTAAAATCACTGCTCCCGAAAAAACGGCCGTTTTTAAAAGTTTTTTTTGCATTGACACATGTCCCCTGGGGTAGGACCCGGGTCCCCAAACCCTTTTTCGGACAATACCATGCAAATTAGCCTTTAAAATGAGCACTTTTGATTTCGAACGTTCGAGTCCCATAGACGTCAATGGGGTTCTAACGTTCGTGCGAACTTTCGGTCCGTTCGCGGGTTCTGGTGCGAACCGAACCGGGGGGTGTTCGGCTCATCCCTAGTGGTAGGAAAGTGTGTTTCTTGTAATAATAGGATGTCAGAGTGCATGGTATGGTACAGTTGGAATAGTTTTTGGTGTTTAACAGGGGTGTTGAGTGGGGGTTGGGGGGTTTGTGTTAGGCATGGTTCAGAGGGAGAGGTATCTCAGAGATATTGCATAACCTACCTCCTCCCAGTGATGAGTCCAAAGGGGATGACCATTTTGTCAGTCGAGCCAGCACCCAGGGCCCTGAGTGCAGCTCCTGGAAGAACCTGGGGAGCCTGGAACAAGTAAGGGAGAGAGTAGAAAAGTAGGAAGAAAGGGGAGCAGGAAAAAGAGAAGAAGATTACGTGAATGAACTCGAACACATTGTGATATCGACTGATAATAAAAAAACTAAGAAATAGGGGGTCCCCTCCCTCCCCGAGGTAGGAGTGGACCTGCCAGTGCCCACCCTTTAACCTTAGAGATCCGGAGTGCCCTGAGTTAGGGGCTCCGGTACGTCCCTGAAAGGCAAGCTAGTTGCCTTCAGAGACTGGTGGAGGTACACTGGGTCCACCATGGTCTTACCGCTTAAAAATAAAACAGGAACATTGCATTGTCTGGTGATCAGAACACCATTGAAAAGGGTAATTTGAAATTCATAATCCCACACCGGTTCCCCCCCCGGAACCCGTCCCCCTTCCAAGCGCCTGCCATTGTTGTATAGAGGGCTCTGGGAGAGACTGGAACCAAGTAGGGGAAGTAAGCTACCTCAAAGCCCATATTGAGGAGTGCCCGTATCGACTGTGTGGCTGTGACAGAGCCTCCCGGCCTGCCTGTGGGCCGTATTAGAGCTGTGGGCTTTAAAATAAGCAGTTTCTTAACATAAGCTATAAAGTACATTGTACGCATTAAAGGAGAAAATAAACTTGTAATAAAGGAGAGACACCTAAACTGTGTATGAAACCACTAACTATCGACCAACTGGGTCATATGATTGGGCCGAGTGGCCAGTCTCCTACTCCCCCTCTAACCCCCAGAGGTGGGGAGCCCAACATTCCCATCCCGTGTACAACTGTGAGGGGGGAGAGATTGAACGGTTCTAGGGCTAACATTCTGGGGAGGTGAGGACCTTAGTATGGGACACTTGGAGTAAGGCCCAGCACCATTGGTTAAAGAGAATTGCAAACCAGGGCCCTGGTTTACTAGGACGGGCAGTCCAATCATGTCGGCAGTGTCTCTTGGACCTCTTGGAATGTTGCTTCAGCCAGGTGGGTTGCAGGTGGTGGTCGTTTCGATGACGAGGGGGAACCCTTGTTCAGTGAGGGGGGAGAAACTCCTGAGAGAGTAGGCCAAGATGGAGCAGTAGACGTTCTCCCTCCACAAAAGAAGAGAAGCCATATCCTTTGTTGCGATACGAAAAGTTCAGACGGAGAGGGAAAGACCATCTGTACAATATTTCCTTCTGTGTTAAGATTTGGAATAGAGGTTTAAGTGCTCTTCGTTTTTGCACAGTGTAAGGTGAGAGGTCGGCAAAAACCTGAACTGCGTGACCTTGTATATTAAGGGCTACAGCTCCTCTTGAGTTCCTCATCACCTACTCCTTCACTGAATAAAAATGTGGCTTCACTATAATGTCCCTGGGAAGCCCATCTGAACGGAGGGGTTGTAACGCTCTGTGAGCTCTGTCAAGTTCCAGGCAATGTTCAGCAATATCTGGGATGAGCCCTGTAAAAAGTGCCTTAACTGCTGGCTGGACTTCTTTCACTGTTTCGGGGAGCCCCCTTATCCTAAAGTTGTATCGTCTCGACCTGTTATCGAGGTCATCAATCTTTGAAAGCGCAGTCTCTAATTGGTCCTACATGACTTGGAGTGAATTTTGGTTTATCCTGGCCACAGATTGGTCTGCTTTCTTTTCTATCACTTCAAACCTCATCCCCGATTGCTGCAGGTCTGCATGAATGGATGATGTGATTTGGGCCGCATGCAGTGCAAGGTTTATAGTTAGCATCTGTGAGAAAGCCTGCAGCATAGATGGAAAGTTTTTCAAAGTATGAGAAAATTGGAAGATTATGTTCATTCAAAAAAGTCAACCACTAGCCCTTTTAAACATTGGGATAGATCTCTTATCTCCTATGCACCAACCAGTTTTCTCCCACATACTGCTTGCAGCCCGTTTAATGATGCTTAGAAACTGGAAATCAGTCTTAGCTCATGACCTCTCTGATGTGGAAAGAATAGTTGATCATAATTATTTCTTTGAACGCATGCTGGCGATGAATGTTATAAAACATAAGGCCTTTTCTAAGTCATGGAGCATATGGACGAGCAGGAGGGAACCTTCCTCAGGCACATCCAATCACTAAATGTCATTTGTACATATCATTGGAAATATGTATTCATCTACCTGATTTGTATTGCACTTTACTGTATCTTGTTTGCATACCTAGCTTTGTTTGTGTGACTCTGCTTTGATAACTCAATAAAAAAGTATTGACTCAAAAAACGGTCACCCACATAAACAATGCTGATGAATACCCAGACCAAGTGGAGGGGGGCAATTCATTTTTTATAGTATCAGAGACTAAATTAGTTCCTCTAAGTGCGGAGGGCAAACATTCCAGACTTGTCCGCTTCTGGCAGTAGCTCAAAGTATTTGTCCATCTGTGAACGAGAGAGAGCGTCTGACAGAATATTGGATTTTCCTTTAATATATTTAGCCTTTAACCATATGTTCAAATGTAAACATTTAAAAACTAAATATCTCAATAATTAAATATTGAAATAACTGGAGTGGATTTTGATGTTAAACAATTAATGACATAAAGTACACTTTTTTTGCCTGTACTTACCAAAATTCTTCTATTGCTGAAAAACATTTCCCATATTTCAACGGTAACTATAATTGGGGACAGTTCCAATAGTACAATATTTTTAACCAATCCTGCAGAAATCCAAGAACACGGCCATCTATCTGCACACCAATGAAAGTTCCATACCGCAGCAAAACCAAATGAACCTACTGAATCCGTAAATAAACAAAAATCTGAGTCTAAAATAAGAATTTGCTGCCATAAGGATCTGCCATTAAAGTGTTGTAAAAATTTGTCCTAAACCAATAAATCTTCTCTCTTCTCTCTAAATACAATCTTTTGGAAAATCATGGAAAGTATTCTGTTTGCAAAAAGCCAGAATACAGTTTCTGCATTTCTTTCAGAGTCACTTTTTTTGCAGGTAATACCAAAATTTCTCAAATTTTGCTCATTTTTTTCTTCTGGAAAAGAGAATTCCATCACTACTGTGTCTATTGTGATAACTAAATATTCTAAACAATGTGTAGGAGAAAACATCTTCTCATGTGCCAAAGGTACTCCAAATTGACAACATATGTGAAAAAATGTATATAATGAGTTTAAACAAACAGGAGAATCTCTAGGACCTAAAAATTTTAAAAATCTAGATGATGACGAATAAAAGGAGAAAAAGATTATTTTACCTCCAGCGGAAAGGTACTGCTATGAGAGCAAATTTTGCCTCAGTCAATGCCAACCTCACCATGGGCTATTGGGAGGAGGGACGTGTCTGGGCCAACAACCCCTATTTGGAGCACATTGTCTTTTATGTACGGTACATTGATGACCTCCTTCTCATTTAGAGTGGTGGTCCAGATCTGTTTTTCTCTTTCGTTACCCATTGCAATACTAACACACTGGGACTATCTTTTACATGCGTGTTAGACCCCATGGAGTTGGTGTTTCTGGATCTGGTTTGTTTCATGTCCAGCAAAACATCATCACCTGCAATCACACCAAACCCACCAGTGGCAACTCCTACTTACATTACGAGAGTTGCCACCATCCAACTAGGAAAAACAACATTCCAAACGGGCAGTTTCACAAATTAAGGAGAAACTGCACACGAGTGGAAGACTAAAATTCACAAGGTGAACATATGCTCAAAAAAATTTGTGGAAAAGGGTTACCCTAGAGACCTAGTCCAAGATGCCTTTCTCTCTCACACCGATAAGCCACAGAAAAATAAAAACATAGATAATTACACTAAAGATATGGGAAACACAGTGAGATTTGTCTCCACATTTAACACCAAATATAGGACCATTTCAAAAATTATCCAGAAACATTACAACATGCTCAAGCTTGATCAATATTTGGCCCCTTGTCTACCTCCTAAACCAAAAGTTACTTTTCGGCAAGCACGCACTATTAAAAATATAATTGCCCCTAGCAAGTTAAAAAAAAAACAACAATAGACCTCTTTCTGATATCAGGACATATTTTGACAGTAGAACAGGCATTTTTCACTGTAGGAAACAAGGCTGCCTCAATGTCAATCGATTACTCATGGTTGCTCTAAGATTGTTACCATCTAGGGAACTTCATTCCAGATTAGACAGTTTATTACCTGCTCAACAGATTATGTAGTTTACGTTCTGCGATGTTCATGCAATTTATTATATGTTGGCTGCACGATACGTACCCTTCGTACGAGAGTGGGTGAACACCACAGATTCATTAAAAAAGGCCTTGACAAACATAGTGTTCCACGCCATTTCCTCCAGGCACACAATAAAGATTTTCGGTGTCTAGAGGCCAAGGCAATTGAAAGTATCCCCAAGGGGACTCTAACTGAGAATGAAAGGTTTTCCCTCTTGTGTAAGAGAGAAACCCTCTGGATGTATCTCTTGGGTTCTATCTCACCAGGGGGGCCTCAATGAAGAACTCGACATTCACAGTGTTATGTGATCCCCTTGGACTAATGACTAATATACCAATCAGTTGTCCCTCTTATATGCTTAGTTATTTTAGTTTTCTAAGATGTAATATCATGTCTCCTTCTGTACAGAGGACAACCATATGGGTACACATTATAGTTGTTGTTGTTCTGTAATGCTGTGTTCTCACACAACTTTAATAATAATCTTTCAACACTGTCTGCGACCGTTTATTTTTTCTTTTTTCACCATTTATTCATTCATCATTATTTTTACTATTATTATATTATATATTTCTTTAGTAGTGTTCATGCACTTTTACCTTTATTTTCATCTTTATTTTTATTTCAATTTCAATCATATTCTTTATTTTTATTTTTAGCTTTATTTGTATTTGTTTATTTTTATTATATAATTTTTTTCTATTTTTATTTTTATTTCCATTTTTATTTATTTTTTTAATTTTTTTTCTTTTTTATTTCAAATTTTATTTTCTTTTGATTCTGTTTTTCACTTAATTTAATTTTGTTCTTTATATTATCCACAGTCATTTTTCAAAATCGCAATTTAGTCAATAGTATTATTTTTAATATCAAGGGGTTATAGGGTACTCCTATATCAAGCATTAGTAGTGTTTTAACCGCTTTCGGACCAGCCGCCGCATTTATACTGTGGCAGGTTGGCTCCCCTGCGTGAAACCAAGTAGCTATACATTGGCTCGCGGGGTCTATACGTTGGGTTGCGGGGGTGCCGATGCTTGTGACCGACGATCGTGATGACTGCCAGCCACGAGCGATCATGTGCAGGAGACACAGAATAGGGACGAGTGTGTGTAAACACACACTTCCCTGTTCTGTTCTGACAGGAGTGACAAATCGTGTGTTCTTATTAGCTAGGACCCACGATCCGTCACTTCCTCTAGTAAGTCCCCTCCCCCTTCAGTTAGAATCACCTCCCAGGGAACACAGTTAACCCCTTCACCACCCCCTAGTGTTAACCCCTTCAATGCCAGTGACATTTTTACAGTAATCAATGCATTTTTAATCGCACTGATCACTGTGTTAATGCCAATGGTTCCAAAAATGTGTCAAAATTGTCCGATGTGTCCGCCATAATGTTGCAGTCACGATAAAAATCGCAGATTGCTGCCATTACTAGTAAAAAAAATAATAATAAAAATGCTCCTCCCGCACCCCTTCAGATCTGCAGTGTCTGATTGCGGGTCAGCAGGAAGAGATTTTACCTTCTCACTCCCTCCGATCAGTGCCAGAACTCCTTTCACATATTCCAGGATGACGGTGGTCCACTAACAACTGGCTAAACCTTCCGGGAGCAGTTAACCCCTTCTTATCAAGATTCTTCTATGGTGGTACCGTTTTGATATAATTTTATCTATATACAGCTATATGCTTTTTTTCTTCTTCATTGCATTTTTACATCAGTGTCCACAGTCCTGTGTATACTGCTTGGCAACCGCTGAAGTACAATAAAAACAATTTGTAGCCAATCCTAGGCGCATTTGTTTTTAAGCATATATACTTTGTCTTATATATCTGACTTTCACTCATAGAGCGCTGCTTTTTTGTGTTTTATAGCCAACTTGAGGAGAAAACTTTGCTCTGGAAAATCTGGCTCCCTCCTTACTGCTGTAAAGCTTAGATCATCCTCAATTATTTGCAATGGGCAGCCTGTCTCTGGGTACTAACATGTCTCATGATGCTCTCATTATCACAGTCAAAAATAGCATCTATCAAAGATCACTCTCATTTATATTTGTTTTACAATCTCCAGGTAAAAACCAGCGGCAGCACAAGTAACCTGCTAAAAGAACTTTTATTAACAGACAAAACTATAGAAATACATACGGTTTAACAACCACTTACTGACCCAGCCTTTTCTGGCACTTTTTGTTTACAAGTTTAAGTCAGTATTTTTTGCTAGAAAATTACTTAGAACCCCCAAACATAATATATTTTTTTAGCAGAGACCCTAGAGAGTAAAATGGAAATTGTTAAAATATTTTATGTCACACTTGTTTTGGGTGAAAATACGCTTTAACTACTTCAGCCCCGGAGGATTTGGCTGCTCAATGACCAGAGCACTTTTTACAATTTGGCACTGCGCTGTTTTAACTGAAAATTTTGCGGTCATGCAATGCTTTACCCAAACAAAATTTGTGTCCTTTTTTTCCCACAAGTAGAGCTTTCTTTTGATGGTATTTGATTGTCTCTGCGATTTTTATTTTTTGTGAAATAAATGGAAAAAGACCGAAAATTTTGAAAAAAATGACATTTTCTACTTTTTGTTATAAAAAGAAATCCAATAAACTCAATTTTAGTCATACATTTAGGCCAAATCTCATCTCTATTTCATTTCTTCAGGTGCTAAAAAGGCAGGTCAGTACACCCCCCCCCCCCCAAATGACCCCATTTTGGAAAGTAGACACCCCAAGGAAATTGATGAAAGGCATGTTGAGCCCATTGAATTTTTTTTTTTTTGTCACAAGTGATTGAAAAATGACAAAAAAAAAATTACACAAAGTTGTCACCAAATGATATATTGCTCACACGTGCCATGGTTATATGTGGAATTTCACCCTAAAATACATTCTGCTGCTTCTCCTGAGTATGGGCATACCTCATGTGTGAGACTTTTTGGGAGCCTACCACGTACAGGACCCCGAAAACCAAGCACCGCCTTCAGGATTTCTAAGGGCATAAATTTTTGATTTCACTCCTCACTACCTATCACAGTTTTGAAGGCCATAAAATGCCAAGATAGAACAACCCCCCCAATGACCAATTTGGGAAAGTAGACACCCCAAGCTATTTGATGATAGGCACGTTGAGCCCATGGATTATTTTATATTTTGCCACAATTTTCGAGAAAATTACAATTTTTTTTTTTACACAAAATTGTCACTAAATGATATATTGTTCAAACATGGCATGGTTATATGTGGAATTACACCCCAAAATACATTCTGCTGCTTCTCCTGAGTATGGGGATACCACCTGTGTGAGACTTTTTGGCAGTCTAACCGCGTGCAGGACCCCGAAAACCAATCACCGCCTTCAGGCTTTCTAAGGGCGTAGATTTTTGATTTCACTCCTCACTGCCTATCACAGTTTCGGAGGCCATGAAATGCCCCGATAGCATAAAACCCACCCAAATTACCCCATTTTGAAAAGTAGACACCCCAAGCTATTTCCTGAGAGGCATGTTGAATATTTTCCAGATCTCGCTTTTTGTCACAAAGTTTTGAAAATGGAAAAAAAAAAAATTCTTTTCTTTCTTCATTTTCAAAAATAAATGAGAGCTGCAAACTCAACATGCCTCTTAGCAAATACCTTGGGGTGTCTACTTATCAAAATGTGGTCATTTGGGGGGTTGTGTGCTATCTGGACATTTCAGGGCCTCCGTAGCTGTGATAGATAGTGAGGAGTAAAACCACAATTTTACGCCTTTAGAAAGCCTGAAGACGGTGCTTGGGTTTTGGTGTCCTGTACGCGGCTAGCCTCCCAAAAAGTCTCACACAGGTGGTATCCCCATACTCAGGAGAAGCAGCAGAATGTATTTTGGGGTGTAATTCCACATATAATCATGCCATGTTTGAACAATATATCATTTAGTGACAACTTTGTGTAAAAAAAAAAAAAAATTGTAATATTCCTGATACTTGTGGCAAAATATCAAATGTTCCATAGACACAACATGCCTCTCAGCAAGAAGCTTGAAGTGTCTTCTTTCCAAAATGGGGTCATTTGGGGGGTTGTGCTATCTTGACATTTCAGGGCCTCTGAAACTGTGATAGGTAGTGAGGAAGTGAAATCACCATTTTTTGCCCTTAGAATGCCTTAAGGCGGTGATTGGTTTTCGGAGTCCTGTACACAGCTAGGCTCCCAAAAAGTCTCACACATGTGGTATCTTCGTACTCAGAAGAAGCAGCAGAATGTATTTTGGGGTGTAATTCCACATATGCCCATGGCATGTTTGAACAATATATAATCTAGTGACAACTTTGTGCAAAAAAAAAAAAAGGAAAAAAAGTTTGTAATATTCCCGAAACTTGTGGCAAAATATAAAATATTCCGTGGACTCAACATGCCTATCAGAAAATAGCTTGGGGTGTCTACTTTCCAAAAAGGGGTCATTTGGGGGGGGGGGGGGGGTTTGAACTGTCCTGGCATTTTATGCACAACATTTAGAAGCTTATGTCACACATCACCCACTCTTCTAACCACTTGAAGACGAAGCCTTTCTGACACATTTTGTTTACATGAAAAACTATTTTTTTTGCTAGAAAATTACTTTGAACCCCCAAACAGTATATATTTTTTAAAGCAAAGGCCCTACAGATTCAAATGGTAGGTGTTTTAAAATTGTGCACAAATGTGCAGCTGCGGCAAACTACATACATTTTTAAAAGCCTTTAAAAACCTTTACAGGTTACCACTTTAGATTTACAGAGGAGGTCTACTGCTAAAATTACTGCCCTCGATCTGACCTTCGTGGTGATACCTCACATGCATGGTGCAATTTCTGTTTACATATAACACCATACCGACGCTTGCGTTCGCCCTTTCGTGTGAGCACAGGGGATAGGGGTGTTTTTTTTTTTTTAATTATTTATTTTTCTTTTTTTTCAAACTGTTCCTTACATTTTTTTTTTATCATTTTTATTGTTATCTCAGGGAATGTAAATATCCCCTATGATAGCAATAGGTACTCTTTTTTGAAAAAAAAAATGGGTCTATTAGACCCTAGATCTCTCCTCTTCCCTCAAAGCATCTGACCACACCAAGATCAGTGTGATTAAATTCTTTCCCAATTTCCCAATGGCGCTGTTTATATCCGGCGAAACCAAAGTCATGAAATGCTTGTAGTTTCCAGTTTCTTAGGCCATAGATATGATTGGAGCCATTCTGGTCTTCGATCAGCTCTATGGTCAGCTGGCGGAACCACCGGCTGCATTTTTGGGTTCCCTGTTGGGACAGGAGAGCACGGGAAAACCATGGAGGACAGTGGGAGGGGGGGCGTTCCCTCCCACTGCTTGTAAAAGCAGTCTAGAGGCTAATTTGCCACTAGGATTGCTTTTACATGAAAGCCGACCACTGGCTGAAAAAAGTGATACCAAGATGATCATTCTGGTATAACCACTCAAAGTCCAGCAACATACCAGTACGTTTCTGGTCCTTGTTGGGCATATATTGTAATGTTCTTTTTTTCATGCAGCCTGTGGGCTGAACGAAAAAAAGAGATTGATCTGTGGGTATGCCCACCATTAGAATAATGCCCTTCATCCACCCACTTCTAACGATGGTCATACATGCACCATTTTCTTTTAACTGTGGTGGTGAAATCTCCTCCTACAGCGCTGGAGTCGCTGATTTACGTATCATGGGAGCAAACGCTGTTGCTATCAAGATATATTAATCAGTGCTGCAGCTGAATGGCTTACCTGCTAAGCAAATGATGGTTAACAATAAAACAAAGTAACATTACAGTATAACAGTAAGACTTACCATACCTGCAAAGCAAACACAATAAAACGTAATCAAAATAAAACATTTTTTTTTCTATATCCGCGCTTTCTACAGACACAACATCTTCTTTGGGGGATTCTTTGGGTAGGGGTAACAGAGAGGACATGTGGAAAATGCCTCTTATGCAGCCAGCTCACTGTATTTGGATTGGGAAGTTGGGCCACAGCAACGTCTGGAAACAGAAGGGCTGTGATGATCTCTTCCTGGATTTTAAGGAAGGATCCAGTTCATCCTGAAGCTTTCTATAGCACGTAAGCATTCAGCAGACACTTTGCTGTACCAGCGTCTGGCCTTACGGGCAATTAGGTACAGCGCCAACAACTGGTCATTGAGGTCCACCCTTCCCATATTAAGGTTATATTTGTGGACACCGAGGGGTTTCTCCACAACACCAGTCGCCGTAGGAATTTGGACCACCGTGTCTGCGTGAAGGGAGGACAGAACGAAAACATTCTTATTATCTCTCCACTTCACAGCGAGCAAATTATTACACTTCAAGCAGGCTCTCTCCCCCAGCCTAAGACGGGAATCTACGAGCCGCTGGGGTAAACCCCGGCGATTAGATTGCTCGGTGCCACATTCGCCAATTCCGTGATCAAACAAATGACTAAAAAGTGGCACGTTCATGTAATAATTGTCCACATATAAGTGGCACCCCTTTCCGAAAAAGGGGGAAACCATGTCCCACACAATCTTACCAGCGCTCCCTATGTAGTCTGGGCAGTTCATCCAGCTCTACGTAACTATCTCTTCCCTTGTAAACCGTAAAACTATATGTATAGCCTGTGGCTCTATCACAGAGCTTATACATCTTGACCCCATATCTGGCACGCTTGCTGGGAAGATACTGTTTGAATGACAAGCGGCAAGAAAACTTAATCAGGGACTCATCAACGAAGACAACTTGATGGGATTAAACAAGGCTGCAAACTGTTGGTTGAAGTGCCGATGAAATCCAGGGTCATCCGAGGACGACAGAGTTCATTATCATTGAAGTGCATGAAGATCTGCTCATATCGTGTCCTGGTCATGGAGGCAGAGAACACGGGCATATTGTGAATTGGGTCAGTGGACCAATTTACTCTTTTTAGTTATGCCCATGAGGAGGGATAGGCCCAGAAAGGTCTTAAATTAGGAAACCGTAATTGGTTTCCAATCTCTGGCAAAGGTCAGCTGGGGATAAGTGGTAAAGAATTGATCAGCATATAAATTGCTTTGGTCCACAATAGATCTATAGAGATCTTCCATGAAAAACAGCGAATAAAAATCAAATGAAGTAAAATCAACTGTTTCCACCTGAATTCCGGGTTGGCCAGTGAATGGGGGAAGTATGGATGCTGCAGAAGTGGTGGGCTCCCAATTAGGATTGGCAAATGCAGCAGGAAGGGCACTATGGGCTCGACGGGCCTGTCTTTGTCTTCTTGGTGGCTGCAGGACTCTACTCAGGCTAACCACCTTACCAGCTTGAACTGCACTTATGGGATTCGCCACGTCACCACATGATACTGCAGTGCTGGATGTAGGACCAGGATGTACTAGTCTGCTGGTGCTTGCCAGTTCACCAGAAGGATGAGTGGCACTAGTACTGTCTCTCTGCTCCATACGAGAGCCCTATGGTTCTTGCACCTCAACGACAGCAGAAGATCAGGGTCTGGTACGCCTGACCTTGGCAGGGGCCACAACTCTGTCATCAGAGCTATCTGTCAGGGTGCCGCTGCTGTCTGAGCCTGAATCTGACAGATGAGTGACTTCCTCTTCACTATCTGTTATGCTCAGAAATGTGTAGGCTTCTTCACTAGTATACCTTCGATTTCACATTTTGGTATCTAAATTTATTGGTACACTAGTTAAACTCACAGGAAAAAAGCACCTGACTGTCAGCGACTGATTCAAACGCTATCAAAAAAACTGTTAGTGTTCGCAGGGATCAGACCTGACTCTGCGAACGCTGCAGTTATGTGTGTTGTGTTTTTGTAAGTGACAGTGATCGATTGATACTGCACTTGGGTGGGCTGGGTGGAGGGGCTAAATGCAGGTGCTAGCAGGTATCTGGGCTGATCCCGCTAACGCTGCATTTTTGGGAACCCTAAACTGCGGGGAATGCGAATATAGTTCTGATCAGATATTAATCTGTTCAGACACTATACTACTAAGGGAGGTGTATGGTGCGTGAGTGGGTGTTAGCGCTACTGGCACTAATCTGACGCTGCCTGGGGCAACGCAGACCCTGGCTGATGCTAAAACCCGCTGGGTGATCAAGGGGTTAAACCTTTATTGGGGGGGTTGGGGGGTCCCTAGACCTATCTGGGCCTAATACTAATTACCCTAACGCTGATTAGTGTCACTAATGACACCAGTACAGTGATCAAAAAAAAATATGAAAACAAAAGAAGTTCAGCGCTCTGGATGTCAGAGAAGCAAATGCAACAAACAGAAGTAAATGGCTGAATAATAAAAATTTAATAACAAAGATATACAGTCCATATAAACAGCCAAAATGCAACAGTCAGAGGTATGTGGCTGAATATTGTATTAAAAAAAGAGAGGCAGTCCATATAAACAGCCCTGTGGGTGCACAGTACATTCAAAGGTATTGACAAACATGTGGTTAAATGACTGACTGTCCTTCTAGCAACGAGAGCCAAAACTGGAGTCTCACCCAAACTACATGATCCCAAGATGTAGCAGGAAGGAGGAAAAGGAAAGAACCCCGGTGCAAGGAGCACTGATAGCCCGCCTAGAAGAGGACGAAGAGGAGGAACCACTAGGAAGAGTAAACAAAAAAGAGAGGTCAGAGGCAGTACAGGAAACAGTACAATAAAAATATATAATCTGTCTTCTCACACTCTTACCTCCTCTGAGGAGCTCCTACTCCAAAAAGACTTTGGCTTCTCCTCTTCAATAGGCCCAAATAAATTCGGTCTATTTAAAGATCTACATCGTTTTATACGCTCATTAACACTAAAACGCCATTATGCCCCCAATCCACTAACCATTCACAAAAAAAGTAGGAAGGGGAGTCACTCTACACTGGCCCTCTTACCTGAGATTACACCTCCCACGGAGCTTGACGAAGAGGCATTACAGGCCCTTGAGGATCTATGGGCTGAAGGTCATATTGAGGGTTATGTTCCTACGGCGGGATTAGAACCACCAGTGATGCATACTCCCTTTAGACCAAAATCAACTTTTTTTTCATCCAATTCGAAAGGCCCCAATATAGAAACTTATTGACTTCTGTTCACAGCCCTTGGTATGCCAATTGCCTTCATATATCAAGGACTCTAACGAAGTGAATTAAAGCCCTTCAGCACTTTACATGGGAGGAAGGCTATTGGTGGGCATCTCTTGATGTCTCCTCCCTCTATACTTCTATACCCCATGAAGCAGGCCTGAGAGCAGTACAATATTTCCTGAACAGAAGTGGAGATTTCAACTCGTTACAGTCACAATTTTTGGTTCAGGCTACGGATTTTTGTCTCAAACATAATTATTTTACTTTTTGTGATCAGTTTTATCTACAACGCAGGGGAACCGCTATGGGGGCAAATTTTATGCCAACTTGACCATGGGCCTCTGGGAGGAGGACAGTATCTAGACCAACAATCCTTTTGCTGAACACATCGTGTTTTTTGGCCGATACATCTATGAAATCGTGCTCATATGGAGCGGGGGTCCTGAGCTGTTCTCCTCCTTCTTGGCCCACTGCTATTCCAACCCCTACGGTCTGTCCTTTACGTATGTATTGGATTCCCATGAACTTGTATTCCTGGATTTAGTATTGTTCCATGACCAAAACAGGATCATTACAAAAAATCATGTCAAGCCAACGAGTGGCAACTCTTACCTCCACTTAAGAAGCTGCCACCACCCGTCATGGAAAAGTAACATCCCTAGTGGCCAATCCAATAGATTAAGACGGAATTGCTCAAGAATGGAGGATTATGTTGAAAAGGGAAGAAGAGAAGAGAAAGAAAATCCATGTGAACTTGTCAGTGAGGCTTTTTTGTCCAACATGAATCCTCCCTCTAAGGAAAAGGACCCAAGAGAGGAACCACCGAATAATCATACCGTTAGATTTGTTTCTACCTTCAATGATAGTTTTAAGTCTATATCTAAAATTATAAAAAAACATTATAATATCTTACTACTAGACCAACGCCTAGCCCCGGTATTGCCAGAGGTGCCACAGGTCACCTTCCGTAAAGCTCGTACTGTAAAAAATCTATTGGCACCCAGCAAAATATTAAATAAATCAACTAAATCCCCTCTTGACATGAGGACATACTTTGATAACAGGAAAGGTATTTTCCAGAGTAAAAAAGAGGATGTCTTAAATGTCAATTCATTGCCCATGGAACCAAGGAAATTACAACTAACCTAGGCAAAAATTCCGAGAAATCAAGCAATTTATCACCTGCTCCACGGACTTCGTAATCTATGTTTTATGGTGTCCCTGTGGTTTCTTCTACGTAGGCCGGACTATACGTGCACTACGCGCCAGAGTGGGCAACCACCGTACACTCATTACTAAAGGTAGCGATGAACATAGTGTCCCTCGGCATTTTCTTCGCTTCCACAACAAGGATATTAAACATCTAGGAGTTTTTGTGATAGAGACCATTCCTAAAGGAACATTAACTATGAATGAGAGATTCTCCCTGTTGTGTAAATGGGAAGTCTTCTTGATATATATGTTTGATTCACTTGCGCCTAAGGGGTTAAATGAGGAACTAGAGACGTGTAGTTTTGTGTAATGGATATATTTTATTATTTTTTGTTTTTTTTGTTTTTTGTTTTTTTTCTGGATAGGTTAATGATTTTATTGTATACCCTCCAGGTTAATATTGGAATCTTTAACCTTTCCCACTTTTTAGTGAGTTAATTGTTCCCGCCCTATTTTCTGTGTTCTCCTCCCCTCAAATAATTTTAGTTTGTATTTAAACCTTGCCAGTTGCCTTCATCCTTGACTTTGATAAAGCGTTGTAGCGCGAAACGCGTTATCAAGGCAACCCCAGTTTTCAGTGGTCTGACTGAGTCATATGTCCCGTTGACCATCCATCCCTGGGACTTCCACACTGACCTAGCATTAGCTGCTACTTTCATCCTTTTTATCCGACCGTCTTCCATCTTCCACCCACATGCTATATACTGCACAATTGCGGCTATCCCAGGAGTGACACCACCTCGTTACAGGCATTTTATCCCTGAGGGGACACAGATTTGCAGGCGAGCGGCGCTGCATGTTTCCAGCTGACGCTGCAGCGGCTCTCCTTGATGTTGCCGAGCCCTTCCCTCCTTGGTACGGCCCATCAACTGGTCCGATGTCACCGCCCACAGAGAGACTGAGCTTCGGTTTCTCTTCTCAGCGAGCGGCCGCTTCCCCCACCGCTGCACATCCAGAGGAGGTTCCAGCGGGCTATCAGTGCTCTTTGCACCCGGGTTCTTTCCTTCCCCTCCTTCCTGCTACATCTTGGGATCATGTAGTTTGGGTGAGACTCCAGTTTTGGCTCTCGTTGCTAGAAGGACAGTCAGTCATTTAACCACATGTTTGTCAATACCTTTGATTGTACTGTGTACCCACAGGGCTGTTTATATGGACTGCCTCTCTTTTTTTAATACAATATTCAGCCACATACCTCTGACTGTTGCATTTTGGCTGTTTATATGGACTGTATATCTTTGTTATTAAATTTGCTTCTCTGACATCCAGAGCCCTGAACTTCTTTTGTTTTTGTTTTCTATCTGTTTCCACCAGTTACGGGTTGGTTCAGCTGCACTGGGTTTTATCTTTCCCTCTAGGCTATTATATTACAACTTTTAGTTATAGCTCCTCAGGTTTCCATACACTAGCGCTGGGGCATTGTTGTTGTTTTTTCTTGTGTAAAAAAAAAATATGAACACTGCACTGGGTGACACAGTGACAGGGGGTGAAGGGGTTAACTGGGGGGGGGGGTGATCGGGGGGGGTGAAATATGTGCTTATGTGTACTGATGTCGGTGTACTGTTGGTGCAACTCACGGTTAGATGTTATCCCTCCTCGGTCTGGAAGGAAAAGACTTACACGAGGAGAAATGACATCACTTCCCCTGCAGTGTTTACACTTACACATGCAGGGGAAGGATCTCATTCGCCAGAAGTGATCGCCATGTCCAGGCCAGATATCACTGGCCTGGGGATTGATCGGTTCTGGATCAAATCCGAGGGGGCCGCGCGCCTGATGTAACATGACGGCAATTCTCCTGCCCAAGCCATTCTGCCGCAGTAAAACTGCGGCGGCTGGTCGGGAAGCGGTTAATGAATAAAAAAAAAAAAAAAACATAATATATACCCCAATTTTTGGACAAAATATGAAAGATGATGTTACACCGAGTAAATAGGTACCCAACATGTCACCCATTAAAATTGCACTTGTGAAATGGCGACAAACTAGGATACTTAAAAATCTCCATAGGCAATGCTTTAAGATTTTTTACAGGTTACCTGTTTAGATTTACAGAGGAGGTCTAGTGCTAGAATTATTGCTCTCACTTACATGTATGGTGCCAACACCGTTTACATATGCATGTGTAACTTACGTCTGCGTTCTCTTCTGCGCGCGAGCATGGAGGGATAGGGGCGCTTTAAATTATTTATTTTATTTTTTTATCTTCTTATTTTTTATCGCTTTTATTCCTATTACAAGGAATGTAAACATCCCTTTTAATAGAAATAAGGGATGACAGGTCCTCTTTATGGGGAGACCCCAAATCTCTCCTCTACCTTTAAAAGCAAAAGATCAAAAAAAAAAATTGATCTTTTACTGTAAAAAAAAAATGTTTACTTCCACCCTAGACCATAAGTGATGTCATGATGTTGCTTCGGTCCTCCAAGACCACAGAGGCTATCAGGGATGATCTGGTCTCTGGGAACCTCTTCGGCCAGCCGTGCGACCTGTTGGATCGAATAGGCAAAGAAGATATTATCTGTTTTATCTTGTCAAATTGCACACTGTATTGTGCGATAAACATGATGTCCCGTGAGTCTAAAGATTAATTCTAGCATTGGCTTTAGGCTTGTCTTTCAGTAAGTTTTCTCTGTTTTTCTCTGCCTATTTTTCAAAGCCTTGTAATAAAGAACAATTTTCTCAGGCTCTAATGAACTGTCCCTTAGAAATCGCTCTAATGAGATGAGGTGGGTGACAGCTGCCAATGTGGAGTAAAGAATTTTTCCAATTGGTCTGCAATAAAATTGAACAAAAATATTAATGATCATCATGGGAGCCAATTAAATTTACATCTAAAGAATCAATGTGAGAGATATGCTTAGTGATCCAACTTGGCAGACTGATGATAGGAATAGTTTATCCCTTATTATGCGACCTACCGAGGGTTCATATGTGCATTATTATGGTTTCCTGTTACTCTAGATCCAAATGAGAGACTGAGTGTGTGTGTGTTTGTGTTCTTCTTCATTAGCACACCTGGACAAGTGTTTGGTAGTTACATTTGCTACAAAAGCAAGAAAAAAAGGCCTTTAAAAAACTAATGTGATTGTCTTGTTTCTCAAAGGTGAAGCCAAAGTTAATTAACATTGTTTTGTCTTTCTTTCACCTATGCTGCAGACCGTTTGTAAATGAGAGCAGTGCAAATACTTTTTTTTTTGTTCAGTTTGGGTGCCATCACTTGATCTTGAAGCAGTGGCTCCCCTGTGTTAGTGAGTGGTTGCTGCTGGAGATGGGCAGGAGCACCAACAATGAAAGGGCAATGGAAGCCAGTGGGTGACCTCAGCGCTCTGTGAGTTCAGCACTATTGTTATTTACACTGCTCTAGTTTACAAATGGTATGCAACATAGGCAGAAGGAGGGGGAGGCAACATTTTTATACAGACTTATATTGGTCTTATTTTCTTCCTGTTTACCCATTTTGTTAGTCCCTAGGATATTCTATACTGTTTTGAATCCGCATGAAGCTCATAATGGGAGGAGGGGACTTGCTTTCTGAAGTGGCCATTAGTTATATGGACCAGATGGTTTCCATAGCTGTATCCGAGTTAGGATTTCCAACACCATCATCCCGATAGCAGTAAGTACAAACGCAACATGTCTGCCATTATTTGGGGTTCATTTAACCATTTTGTCAGCATCTAGGATGTTCTATAAGGCCAGGCCATACTGTTTTTTGTATAAAGCTCATGATACATACTATCAGAAGGGATAATATTCATCTTTCTATGACTAATATTTTGTAATATATTAGAAATTAACATTTTCCCTTTGCAACTGAGAGAATGAGTGTTGGTTGCCAGTTTGAGCAGACCTCTGTTTCCCTGCTGAGTAGTAGTTGCACAAAAGTTTTTTCAAGGCTTGTGAGGTGATAGTTTGATCAACTTTATCTACACAACAAACCAAGTCCTGTCAGAAACAAGTTGGTATGTAGATGTTTATTTAGGTCTGCAGGCCTGAGCTATCTTTACAAATTCTAAATCATGAACATTTGTCTAACTATTGACTACTGAATTAAAAATATATCATTTTAATTAAAAAATATAATTTCACTTGTATATTTAGTGTTACATAGCATCTCTCTTCTTTTATAATTCACCTGCCTGCTCATATATTTTTAAAATTTTATTTTAGTACCACTTTAAATAACCCTCAGCCCTAAAATACCGTATATACTCAAGTATAAGTCATTCCGAGTATAAGTCGAGGCCCTAATTTACCACAAAAAAAATGGGGAAAACTTATTGACCCGAGTATAAGACGAGGGTGAGAAATGCACAGCTACTGTAAGTGGAAAAGAGGGTCAACAATGCCCATTTGCAGCATCACTGTGCCCATTTGCATGCCTCACTGTGCCCATTTGCAACCATAGGTCCCCTGAACTTCAAACTCGGTAGTTAAGGGTTCCTAGATGCCCCCTAGCTGCAGCCAAATTTTGGGGTCTCTGAACCCAAAGGGTCCCGAAATGACATCGCTGCAGATAAACACAGTTGACCGAATTTAGGGCCACTTAGTGCTAACAACCCCAAATTGGGTGTGCAAACCCAGAGGAACTAGCACCATAAAATTTCCAAAGCTAGTGTTCCTAACACCAAGTGGCCCTGACATATGGGGCCCCAAAGTCGGTTCAGAAAATGTCAAGCACTTTTCTGCAGCAGAGAATGACATTTTCCGAACCGATTTTGGGGCCCCGTATCTCAGGGCCACTTAGTGCTAGGAACTTCAGCTTTGGATATGTTGTGGTACCAGTTCCCCTGGGTTTGCACACCAAATTTGGGGTTCCTAGCACCAAGTGACCCTGAGATACGGGTCCCCAAAGTCGGTTCGGAAAATTAAATTTTTTGCTGCAGAAAAGTGCTTGACTCCAGCATAAGTCGGGGGGCACTTTCAGCACAAAAAAATGTGCTGAAAAATTCGACTTATACTCAATACGGTATGCATTTTAATGTGTGCAATAAATACAAAAATGGCTCTGGCAGCAAAGATTGTGTACATACTCTAGAATATTTTGGGTGCTTTTTTTCAGTGCTTTTTCAGGTTTTGTTAATAAAAGCTGGTGGGTGTGGGTCATATTGACAAAGTAGCTTAGCCAAAGTGTTTTAAGACCATGCACTTAAGCTAGTTGTACACTGAATTAAATTCAGCTGGTTCTTTTTATTTTGTAATTATAAACCTGTCCAGTTTTAAGTAAATAGGATGCAGTAGCTGCATGTTAAGGAAAGTGGCTGCTATACATCTTTGAGGAATGAGGAGGATGTGCCTTTAGCTGTCAAGTTGTCTAATTGAGGTGCTGCTTCCACCAAGCTCTGTGGTGCAAACTTACAAACTGTCCTGGATTTGGTGTGAAAGTTTCACTTTTTATTTAGCTGTCCCTTGAAGGCTGTGTCCTGAGATCATAACGCAAAGCTTGCTGAATCTGTCTTTACCTTTACCTAGCAGCCCTGCCCCTTTTATATTGGGCCCAACCATATGCAAATCCCATATCAGCTCATTCTTATGCAAATCTTTTCTCCACTCCAAAGCAATTCAGCAAATTGTTCTGCCTATGCTTGTGTGGTGGGACAGAACAGTATCTTTAAGCTAGGTCCTTGTTTGGTGCTGAGAAGGGGAAGCAGTGAAAGAGCTGATGAGAGGGAGAGAGCATCGAGGTGCTGCTCCCCCATACTGTGCACCTATGCAGACACCCATTGAGGGTCTTCTGTGGGGAAAACAAAGTGGTACCAGTCATTTTAGGATGGAGGCGGATGTGGGTCTATTATTCCACCACTTTGGGGATATTTTCTCCCACTGTAGTAAACCTCTACATTGTATATGCTATGTTGTGCTTTATACATATGATCATGCGCTGCATTCACTATGTTGTACATTTTAATTCTTAGCTCTGCACTGCATACACTATGTTGTACATTATACTCCTGTCCCTGCACTATTTTCACTATATTGTACATTATACTGCTGGCCCCTGCGCTTTGTATGCTACGTTGTACATTGTAATCCTAATGCCTGCACTGCATTCACTATGTTGTACACTGTATACTCTATGTTGTACAGTGGGGACGGAAAGTATTCAGACCCCCTTACATTTTTCACTCTTTGTTATATTGCAGCATTTGCTAAAATCATTTAAGTTCATTTTTTTCCTCATTAATGTACACACATCACCCCATATTGACAGAAAAACACAGAATTGTTGACATTTTTGCAGATTTATTAAAAAAGAAAAACTGAAATATCACACGGTCCTTAGTATTCAGACCCTTTGCTCAGTATTTAGTAGAAGTACCCTTTTGATCTAATACAGCCATGAGTCTTTTTGAGAAAGATGCAACAAGTTTTTCACACCTGGATTTGGGGATCCTCTGCCATTCTTCCTTGCAGATCCTCTCCAGTTCTGTCAGGTTGGATGGTAAACGTTGGTGGACAGCCATTTTTAGGTCTCTCCAGAGATGCTCAATTGGGTTTAAGTCAGGGCTCTGGCTGAGCCATTCAAGAACAGTCACAGAGTTGTTGTGAAGCCACTCCTTCATTATTTTAGCCGTGTGCTTAGGGTCATTGTGTTGTTGGAAGGTAAACCTTCGGGCCAGTCTGAAGTCCTGAGCACTCTGGAGAAGGTGTTCGTCCAGGATATCCCTGTACTTGGCCGCATTCATCTTTCCCTCGATTGCAACTAGTCGTCCTGTCCCTGCAGCTGAAAAACACCCCCACAGCATGATGCTGCCACCACCATGCTTCACTGTTGGGACTGTATTGGACAGGTGATGTGCAGTGCCTGGTTTTCTCCACACATACCACTTAGAATTAAGGCCAAAAAGTTCTATTGTGGTCTTATCAGACCAGAGAATCTTATTTCTCCCCATCTTGGAGTCCTTCAGGTGTTTTTTAGCAAACTCCATGCGGGCTTTCATGTGTCTTGCACTGAGGAGAGGCTTCCGTCGGGCCACTCTGCCATAAAGCCCCGACTGGTGGAGGGCTGCAGTGATGGTTGACTTTCTACAACTTTCTCCCATCTCCCGACTGCATCTCTGGAGCTCAGCCACAGTGATCTTTGGGTTATTCTTTACCTCTCTCACCAAGGCTCTTCTCCCCCGATAGCTCAGTTTGGCTGGACGGCCAGCTCTAGGAAGGGTTCTGGTCGTCCCAAATGTCTTCCATTTAAGGATTATGGAGGCCACTGTGCTCTTAGGAATCTTAAGTGCAGCAGAAATGTTTTTTTAACCTTGGCCAGATCTGTGCCTTGCCACAATTCTGTCTCTGAGCTCTTCAGGCAGTTCCTTTGACCTCATGATTCTCATTTGCTCTTACATGCACTGTGAGCTGTAAGGTCTTATATAGACAGGTGTGTGGCTTTCCTAATCAAGTCCAATCAGTATAATCAAACACAGCTGAACAAATGAAGGTATAGAACCGTCTCAAGGATGATCAGAAGAAATGGACAGCACCTGAGTTAAATATATGAGTGTCACAGCAAAGGGTCTGAATACTTAGGACCATGTGATATTTCCGTTTTTCTTTTTTAATAAATCTGCAAAAATGTCAACAATTCTGTGTTTTTCTGTCAATATGGGGTGCTGTGTGTAAAAAAATGAACTTAAATGATTTTAGCAAATGGCTGCAATATAACAGAGAGTTAAAAATTTAAGGGGTTCTGAATATTTTCCGTCCCCACTGTATACTATACCCCCCCCCCCCCATTCAAAATCAAATTATGTTTTCTGAATTTTATGGCAAATGTGTTTGCAGTGCAATTGGTGTTCATCACTATATTCTGTGATAGAGTTGCTGTGTTGCTACACTTTAAATAGACTGCACAGACTAAAAGCTGTAATTTTATATGTAAAATGTATTTATGCATTTACTGATATGTAGGTCGTTGGAGTAAAGGCACAGTCTACAGTCTTTAAAACAAAATTATAACTTACACATATAGCACAAATGGTGTAAATCTGTAACATAAAAGTGATTAGTGAATAAAGTCCAATGCTAAAAAAGGTGTCCATACAAAGAATCCTTAGTAAAATAAAAAATTAACAAAAGGAAAAGCAGTAAACGTAAATTTTCTTCTTTATAATCCACCGCTGTAAAAACACTTCCAGTATCCTCCACTCTCCAAGATCAAATAGGACACCACTGTGTAACAATTACTTTCCACCTGGTGCACGCCAGAATAACTCACCAGTAATGTATAACTGTAAGCATAATTAAGTCTCGAATAACTTGTCCTTTTCCAAGACAACCTTCTAAATATGTCTCTTCACATATTACTCCTCAACAGCCAATATTCTCCAGATCAAGAAAGGATAGAAGAAAACTCCAAGCAGTGTGATGCCATTTAAAATATTTAATAAAAGGTTGACACAACCAAATTGCACTCACATTTTAACCATAAAAAGCGCATGAATCAATATCCACACACATCCAAATTGCTCTTAGCTGATGTCTTCTTTATCCTCATACCCTCTCAGATGTGTGTGTACACAGATCCAATATGGCTAACAGGCAAGCTGCTACAGGATTCACTACAACTCACAGCCCCAGGGGGGTAAACAGCGACACACACAGATAGACTTACAGACAGCGTGAATACTGTAGACTCTTAGACCCTGTGACAAGTTTGTGCACATTTTCACTAAGCTGCATTTAGTTTTTTTATAAGGGTGATAGTGCAAAATTATATATTTGTAAGTATATTTTGCTGACCGGCTCACGCCGATATACATCGGCAGAAGAGCGCATACAGGCAGATTAACGTACCTGTAGGCTGCCCCTTAAGAAGCGGTTTGCGGGTGCGCGCCCGCCCGCCGCAGTCTCCGTGAGTGTGATCGCGGGTCCTGTGGACTCGATGTCTGCGGGGATACCCACGATCATCTCACGGAGAGGAAGAACAGGGAAATGCTGATGTAAACAAGCATTTCCCCATTCTGCCTAGTGACAGGACACTGATCACAGCTCCCTGTAATCGAGAGCGGTGATCAGTGTCCTGTCACACATAGCCCCTCCCCCCACTTAGAATCACTCCCTTGAACACACTTAACTCCTACAGCGCCACCTAGTGGTTAACCCTTTCACTGCCAATCACATTTACACAGTAATCAATGCATTTTTAATTGCACTGATCACTGTATAAACGTGAATGGTCCCAAATTCACGCCAAAAGTGTCCAATCTGTCTGCCATAATGTCACAGTCATGATAAAAATCGCTGATCGCCGCCAATGCTAGTAAAAAAAAAATATTAATAAAAATGCCATAAAACTATCCCCTACTTGTAGACGCTATAACTTTTGCGCAAACCAATCAATAAACGCTTATTGTGATTTTTTTTTACCAAAAATATGTAGAAGAATACGTATCCGCCTAAACTGAGGAAAAAAATGTTTTTTATATATTTTTTTGGGGATATTTATTATAGCAAAAAGTAAAAAATAATGCATTTTTTTCAAAATTGTCGCCATTTTTTTGTTTATAGCGCAAAAAATAAAAACCGCAGAGGTGATCAAATACCATCAAAAGAAAGCTCTATTTGTGGGTAAAAAATGACGTGAATTTCGTTTGGGAGCCACGTCACATGACCGCGCAATGGTCAGTTAAAATGACTCAGTGCCGAATCGCAAAAAGTGCTCTGGTCTTTGAGCAGCCAAATGGTCCGGGGCTTAAGTGGTTAACAGTCTAGAGAGTCTTGATACGTCTCATGGACACTTACATGTTAGAGCTGCAGATAATTATCCCTGTGCCACAAGGAACACAAATTGGGAATGTATCAATCCACATCCTGATTCACGTTCACAGTGCCACCCATGTATCAAGGATGTAGTTTGTGCCTGGTATCAAAGCTGTAGACTGTGCCTCCAATGCCAACAATTATATCAAGGGAAATATACTGTATCTTTTTAATGTGCTTTGCTTGCCTGCATGATGGAGCTATTAGGGCTTGAGCTCTAACTTACATTCCATATATACAGCTCATCAATATATGTAATGATGATGTACTCACAGATGATCACTACATGATGACAGATGGTCAAGAATTTCAACCATATAATGGAAGTCTGCGTGGCATCCACTGTTACAAGATCTATCTAAATAAGAATGCATATTTCAAATCCCTCCATCAGCCTAACATGTTTAATTAATAAGCTAGAGAGGAGCATATGACTCTTGAGTATATACTATATAGTAAAGGTTGCCTTCAACTGTAAATATCCTAAAAATGGGGGAGGACTACCCAGAAATGACTTCTTACTGGTTGCATTGAAATATTAATGCTATCTCTTGAATGAAATGGGTATCCTGCCTAATATTGAAAGACCCGACTGTTATAAAGTTTGTGTGCAGGCTCAATAGCATATGTTGAAGGAGTTGCATTGAGTGATAACTGCAATATGTGAAAAATGATGTTGCACTACCTCTGAAGGAGCCACTTGCTATTTTTGGGTTCTCTGTTCTGCACCTCGGTTCCAAGAACAACCTCAGCCCCTCTGACACACCTGCTTGAATAACAGTTTCTGCAAACGCGTATAAAGACCCAAGTGTGAATACCTTTAAACTGGCTGTGGCTTATTACCAGGAAATAGACACACACCGGCTTAGTGGTAGATGTACTCAATATATTGATATGGGTTGAATACTGTAAATTGCGATTTGAACAAAAGTGAGTATACACAACTTGTAAATTCAGAAACAATCTGCTAGACAGGGTAATAACTATATCAAAGTGACTAATAATCAGGTTCTATATACCACTAAACTGAAATTAGTACGTGAATCAGCAAATCAACAAATCAGCAATAAACTGTGCCAAAAAAACTTTAACTGAAATATGGATAATAATACTACACTGGATTAGAGTGCACACTGAATGGTTGACAAAGATATGGTGTAGCATTTCCTGAAAGATGGAATATAGTGAGTTATTTCTGCGCTACCGTGGGAGAGAGGTGCACACAGGGACTGCTCCAAGCACCGAATGGGGTCAAACAAAGCCCATAAATAAACAAAAAGACATGAGGGTAGGTGCTGCGCTATCCAGGTGGAGCTTTCACTTTCTACTACCTCATACTGTCACCTGTATTTATTTATTTTTCTCACTCCACCTGGATAGCGCAGCACCTACCCTCATGTCTCCTGAAAGATACTTCTTTAACTACGGTAAGTAAAGGGACTAATGTCTCCGGGCAGCAACTGTTAAGGGGTGGTCTTTAGTCCTGACTCTTCACCGACTAATGTTAGGTCACAATAATCATTGGAGTGCTTGGAGATAGTCAACAAGGCCCGCAGGCAATAAAGAAGCTATAAAGTAGTTAGGTAGGTAGCTCCTAATGGCTCAGTCTCTAATGGTGGCAACAAATTATGGCTGCAAGGCCCACTCACCAGACCCTATGACACAACAGTGGTCCCTCTGATTAGGTGTCACTCTGATTGACTGGGGAGACTCCAGCCCATAGCACAGCAAAGCCTGTATTCTGGCAGGGCTCCTTCCTTCCAACCACAGGTGACAAGTCTGTACTCTCTGGTTCCCCCACACTTTGATGGCTTAATGGCTTTTAAGTGGCTCAGTCGCTTTATGGAAGTCCCCACGCCATGGTCCTCTGTGTCTCTCCCCATGCTTTACTGAGTTTCTCTCGAAAATGTGCCCAGGCCAAGTTCTTGCTCTCTTCTCTCCTTAAAAGCAGGGCTAGGTGGGGGATTATATTTGTCTATATATAGGACCCTTGTGGATGAGCCCACCACCTTATACCAACAAGGAATGTATATTGCAAAGTTCTTATTCGTTTATGTATTGGGTCTGTCATTTTGTAAATGTTTGCTTTGGGTCTTTAAGCGATCACTACCTCTTATATACTGTATATTGGGAGGTAAGGTATTGTATTATTACACATACTGTATATGTTGACATATTTTATTTATTTTCTGTTGCTCATCATAAATGGGCAGAGTGTGCTCCTCTAAGGAAGATTTATGTTGTTTTTTTGCATGAACATTGCTCCTAAAAGAGATGGGAATTTATGTACAATTTATTTAATGTATCAGGAGGCACACTGGTACCTATAGCACATGATTCATAGAGTACTTGTGTACGTTGTAAGAAATTAGGTACCCATAACATACCATGGTATTTGTATGTTTTTACTTTTTTGAGAATTCATAAAAGAGGTTTCTAAAATGGTCTGCATTCCTAGTCTTTTAGTTTATCAGTACCATTAAGATACTTATATATATATATATATATATATATATATATATATATATATATATATATACAGTATCTCACAAAAGTGAGTACACCCCTCACATTTTTGTAAATATTTTATTATAAAACTGAGGAAATTACACTTTGCTACAATGTAAAGTAGTGAGTGTACAGCTTGTATAACAGTGTAAATTTGCTGTCCCCTCAAAATAACTCAATACACAGCCATTAATGTCTAAACTGCTGGCAACAAAAGTGAATACACCCCTAAGTGAAAATGTCCAAATTGGGCCCAAGTAGCCATTTACCCTCCCCGGTGTCATGTGACTCGTTAGTGTTACAAGGTCTCAGGTGTGAATGGGGAGCAGGTGTGTTAAATTTGGTGTCATCGCTCTCACTCTCTCATACTGGTCACTGGAAGTTCAACATTGCACCTCATGGCAAAGAACTCTCTGAGGATCTGAAAAAAATTATTGTTGCTCTACATAAAGATGGCCTAGGCTATAAAAAGATTGCCAAGACCCTGAAACTGAGCTGCAGTAAGTTGGCCAAGATCATGCAGCGGTTTAACAGGACAGGTTCCACTCAGAACGGGCCTCGCCATGGTCGACCAAAGAAGTTGAGTGCATGTGCTCAGCGTCATATCCAGAGGTTGTCTTTGGAAAATAGACGTATGAATGCTGCCAGCATTACCACAGAGGTTGAAGGGGTGAGGGGTCAGCCTGTCAGTGCTCAGACCATATGCCACACATTGCATCAAATTGGACTGCATGGCTGTCATCCTAGAAGGAAACCTCTTCTAAAGATAATGCCGCAAAGCCCGCAAACAGTTTGCTGAAGACAAGCAGACTAAGGACATGGATTACTGGAACCATATCCTATGGTCTGATGAGACCAAGAAAACTTATTTGGTACAGATGGTGTCAAGCGTGTGTGGCAGGAACCAGGTAAGGATTACAAAGACAAGTGTGTCTTGCCTACAGTCAAGCACGGTGTCATGGTCTGGGGCTGCATGAGTGCTGCCGGAACTGGGGAGCTACAGTTCATTGAGGGAACCATGAATGCCAACATGTACTGTGACATACTGAAACAGAGCATGATCCCCTCCCTTCGGAGACTGGGCCGCAGGGCAGTATTCCAACATGATAACAAGCCCAAACACACCTCCAAGATGGCCACTGCCTTGCTAAAGAAGCTGAGGGTAAAGGTGATGGACTGGCCAAGCATGTCTCCAGACCTAAACCCTATTGAGCATCTGTGGGCCATCCTCAAACGTCCACCTGCTCCATGATGTCGTCATGGAGGAGTGGAAGAAAACTTCATTGGCAACCTATGAAGCTCTGGTGAACTCCATGCCCAAGAGGGTTAAGGCAGTGCTGGAAAATAATGGTGGCCACACAAAATATTTGACATATTTTACCCAATTTGGACATTTTCACTTAGGGGTGTACTCACTTTTGTTGCCAGTGGTTTAGACATTAATGGCTGTGTGTTGAGTTATTTTGAGGCAACAGCAAAGTTACACTGTTATACAGCTGTACACTCACTACTTTACATTGTAATTAAGTGTCATTTCTTCAGTGTTGTCACATGAAAAGATATAATAAAATATTTACAAAAATGGGAGGGGTGTACTCCCCCCTGTTAGATACTGTATATATATTCAGAGTGGGTTTTAAAGGTGGTCCGTAGAGGTCCAAAAGACGGGGAGTTTTGTAAGGTTTAAAGTGATACTACACACACTGTTTAATTTACATTGTCCCTTCTATTTCTGTATGGGGATGATGGCACTGTAATTATTAAAAAAAAAACATCTATGTACCCTTTTCCTAACCAATATACAGCTGTCACATGTTCCAGCCCTTTCCCAGCCTGTTTGCAGGGAACAAAAGCAGGAGGAGCTTCTACTCCTCTGCTGCTGGTCACATGTTCAAAATAATTTATGCCAGTCACAAGCTGTGTCATGCCCCTCCAGCCTTAGAATAAGAAGACGGTGAAGCCTCCATCAATCAGGATGCAATATCTCACCCCCATTGTGTTTAGCTGGTTAGTGGGCATGAAGGAGGAGGGAGGGAGTGGGCTGTCATTTACCGTTGTGTAGATACCCAAATGTGTGATTCTACAGTCACATGGGCTGCTCAGATTTGATATGGAGGAAATGCTCAGCATAGAAACTCACTGAAAAATGAGCATGTGTAGAGCTGCCAAAACTGCTCTGCAAAATCTATAGCTGAATTGGGAACTTTACCAGAAGGGGGAGAACAACAGGATCAATCAGGTTTTGAGTGTGTATGAGCCGCATGTAATACAGCATTTATTGATGTAGGTTTAGTGACACCTTAATCATCCCTAGTTGTGCTGAGACTTTCAGTCTAAAATGTTCTCTACCCCCTCTCCTCTGCCTCTTCTGACATATTCCATGTGGTACAAACGTAGTGCTGAATTTTCTGCAGAAGTCCCCAGAACAGATGTAGGGTACAGTGTCACCAACCCCCCAAGTAAAATTTACTGATAGGACACCCAAAAGTTACAAACAGCACCAATTTATTTCTGACAAAAATCACGACATTTCCTGACAGAGCTGCATTTTTACTGACACTTCAAAGAGTACATAAAAGGGTTGTTTTAGTGCAAAATAGTGCAAATATCAACATTTAAGCTATAAACATATAGCTAGTGCTATTAGCAATGTTTTTAAGTTGTAAGACAAGTAAAAAAAACATATTTCTTCATTTTCATTGAGGTATAATATAACCCAGCAGTTTTGTCACCTGCATCCAGCTGGAGAGATTTCCCTTTAATTTCAGTCCCATAGACAAGTACCCACCAACACAGAAATTGAGGGGAAATCCCAGGTAGCCACCAGAATCAATAGGATAGAGGTCCCCTTAATTTCTGTTCGGGATTTGGTGGAATGGTAAGTAGGGCAAATGGAGGGTGAATCTCCTCGACTGGAGCACAGAGACATCATTGAAAGCTGACATACTAGTTACTAAAGAGACGTAATGTCAATGGGGGTTATTTACAAAAGGCAAATCCACTTTGCACTAGAAGTGCACTGCAAGTGCACTTGGAAGTGCAATCGCTGTAAATCTGAGGGGTAGATGGGGAAGCTCTGCTGATTTTATCATCCAATCATGTGCAAGCTAAAATGCTGTTTTTTATTCTCCTTGCATGTCCCCCTCGGATTTACAGTGACTGCAGTTCCAAGTGCACTTGTAGTGCACTTGTAGTACAAAGTGGATTTGCCTTTCGTAAATAACCCCCAATGTGTTGTTAAAATAACAATTTGTTAAAGGATCTTGCCGCAGTTTTCAGTCAGAGAGGTGTCCCCATGTGAAGAGTTCCCCTCATCACCTGTTCCAATGAAAACTGCTGCAACAGACCACCTTTCGCAGAGTGAATACACTAAGGTAAGGAAGGGGGGTTACTGATATAAGTGGGAACCTTTATATCAGTGCCCTCCCTTACC
This sequence comes from Lithobates septentrionalis, assembly GCA_037952835.1. Taxonomy (NCBI): domain Eukaryota; kingdom Metazoa; phylum Chordata; class Amphibia; order Anura; family Ranidae; genus Lithobates; species Lithobates septentrionalis. The sequence goes on from JBBDGP010000129.1 coordinate 2,318,072, forward strand.
CTGTTGTATTTACTCCCCCCTTAAATGAAAGACTTCCCCCTCAGACTGGCCTGGCAGCACTGTTGCTAAACCCCTCTCAGGTCCACAGTTTAGGGCTCAGTCAGACAGTCCTTTCCTGGCTCCCGCTTGGCGGCTCTGGTTTCATCCCATATTTTCAGACATGGTACAGATGATGGTTAAAGGCTAGGGACATGCTACAAAAGATAGTTAGAGGCTGAGGATATACTACAGGAGATGGTTAGAGGCTTCAGACATACTACAGGAGATGGTTAGAGGCTGCGGACATTGTATAGATGATGGTTAGAGGCTGCAGACATGGTACAGATGATGGTTAAAGGCTGCAGACATACTACAGGAGATAGTTAGAGGCTGCAGACATGGTGTAGATGATGGTTAGAGGCTGCAGACATGGTACAGATGATGGTTAAACGCTGCAGACATACTACAGGAGACAGTTAGAGGCTGCAGGCATACTACAGGAGACGGTTAGAAGCTGCGGACATGGTACAGATGATAGTTAGAGGCTGCAGACATGGTATAGATGATGGTTAAAGGCTGCAGACATACTACAGGAGACGGTTAGAGGTTGCACACATACTACAGGAGACGATTAGAGGCTGTGGACACACTACAGATGATGGTTAGAGGCTGCAGACATGGTACAGATGATGGTTAGAGGCTGCGGACATGGTACAGATGATGGTTAGAGGCTGCAGACATGGTACAGATGATGCTTAAAGGCTGCAAACATACTACAGGAGATGGTTAGAGGCTGCGGACATACTACAGGAGATGGTTAGAGGCTGCGGACATGATATAGATGATGGTTAGAGGCTGCGGACATGATACAGATGATGGTTAGAGGCTGCATACATGGTACAGATGATGGTTAGAGGCTAGAGACATGGTATAGATGATGGCTAGAGGCTGTGGACATACTATAGATGATGGTTGGGGCTCCACACATACTACCTGATGGTTGGGGCTGCGCACATACTACAGATGACAGTTGGGGCTGCGCACATACTACAGATGATTGTTAGGGGATGCGAACATGGTACAGATGATGGTTAGAGGCTGCAGACATGGTACAGATGATGGTTAAAGGCTGCACACATACTACAGGAGATGGTTAGAGGCTGCGGACATACTACAGGAGATGGTTAGAGGCTGCAGATATGATATAGATGATGGTTAGAGGCTGCAGATATGATATAGATGATGGTTAGAGGCTGCATACATGGTACAGATGATGGTTAGAGGCTACGGACATGGTATAGATGATGGCTAGAGGCTGTGGACATACTATAGATGATGGTTGGGGCTGCGCACATACCACAGATGATGGTGCAGCGCTAAATGAACGAAAACATCAAGGGATACTATATACGGTTAAATGAGAGGATACCCATATAACATAAGATAACCTTATAATAGATGTTAAAACAAAGCGTTTTTTAAAACTATATATCAAAGTCCAGAAAAGTCCATAAAAAATCCAAAAGATCCTAAGAGATTCCACCAAGTGAACGTGATATCATGCTGGTATAGGTGACTGATGTGCCCTTCACCGATATCTGAAATAGCCTCTCACCTGACGACCAGGACCCTTTAATTACAGAGGGTCATGTAAGCCTTCCCTTATGGGTCATATAAATGGATGGTATTCAGAATCAGGGACCAAGAGCTCCGTCACACACCGGTGGGATAATTCAGGATGTTCCAATGGTATATATAATAGAAGAGGGACAACATATAGTGCTCTCCGTTTGCCAAACAATTTATTTAAAAGATTAAAATTCACTTACATAGCCAGCACTTCTCAAGTGCCAGTGAAACAGCAATAAGCGATGGTGTGTAAACACAGATAGAATAGAGCATGCGCGGTGGCCGCGGGTGACGTCACGACGTCTCGTTCTGGACGCGTTGTGTCCCAGTGGGCGGGGACTTCTTCAGCAGATCGTCCAGAACGAGACGTCGTGACGTCACCCGCGGCCACTGTGCATGCTCTATTCTATCTGTGTTTACACACCATCGCTTATTGCTGTTTCACTGGCACTTGAGAAGTGCTGGCTATGTAAGTGAATTTTAATCTTTTAAATAAATTGTTTGGCAAACGGAGAGCACTATATGTTGTCCCTCTTCTATTATATATACCATTGGAACATCCTGAATTATCCCACCCGGTGTGTGACGGAGCTCTTGGTCCCTGATTCTGAATACCATCCATTTATATGACCCGTAAGGGAAGGCTTACATGACCCTCTGTAATTAAAGGGTCCTGGTCGTCAGGTGAGAGGCTATTTCAGATATCGGTGAAGGGCACATCAGTCACCTATACCAGCATGATATCACGTTCACTTGGTGGAATCTCTTAGGATCTTTTGGATTTTTTATGGACTTTTCTGGACTTTGATATATAGTTTTAAAAAACGCTTTGTTTTAACATCTATTATAAGGTTATCTTATGTTGTATGGGTATCCTCTCATTTAACCGTATATAGTATCCCTTGATGTTTTAGTTCATTTAGCGCTGCACCATCTTTTATATTTTGACTTAAGGGATTTGATTGATTGACCCTGGTGTCCAGCTGCTTATTGGCATACACGCGCAGATTTATATCTCACTCAATACCACAGATGATGGTTGGGGCTGCACACATACTACAGATGATGGTTGGGGCTGTGCACATACTACAGATGATGGTTAGGGAAAGCGAACATGGTACAGATGGTGGTTAGAGGCTGCAGACATGGTACAGGTGACATTTAAAGGCTGCAGACATGCTACAGGAGATGGTTAGAAGCTGCAGACATACTACAGGAGAGGGTTAGAGGCTGCGGACATGGTACAGATGATGGTTAGAGGCTGCAGACATGGTACAGATGATGGTTAGAGGCTGCAGACATGGTATAGATGATGGTTAAAGGCTGCAGACATACTACAGGAGACGGTTAGAGGTTGCACACACACTACAGGAGACGGTTAGAGGCTGTGGACATACTACAGATGATGGTTAGAGGCTGCAGACATGGTACAGATGATGGTTAGAGGCTGCGGACATGTTACAGATGATGGTTAGAGGCTGCAGACATGGTACAGATGATGCTTAAAGGCTGCAAACATACTACAGGAGATGGTTAGAGGCTGCGGACATACTGCAGGAGATGGTTAGAGGCTGCAGACATACTACAGGAGATGGTTAGAGGCTGCGGACATGATATAGATGATGGTTAGAGGCTGCGGACATGATACAGATGATGGTTAGAGGCTGCATACATGGTACAGATGATGGTTAGAGGCTAGAGACATGGTATAGATGATGGCTAGAGGCTGTGGACATACTATAGATGATGGTTGGGGCTCCACACATACTACCTGATGGTTGGGGCTGCGCACATACTACAGATGACAGTTGGGGCTGCGCACATACTACAGATGATTGTTGGGGCTGAGCACATACTACAGATGATGGTTAGGGGATGCAAACATGGTACAGATGATGGTTAGAGGCTGCAGACATGGTACAGATGATGGTTAAAGGCTGCACACATACTACAGGAGATGGTTAGAGGCTGTGGACATACTACAGGAGATGGTTAGAGGCTGCAGATATGATATAGATGATGGTTAGAGGCTGCATACATGGTACAGATGATGGTTAGAGGCTACGGACATGGTTTAGATGATGGCTAGAGGCTGTGGACATACTATAGATGATGGTTGGGGCTGCGCACATACCACAGATGATGGTTGGAGCTGCACACATACTACAGATGATGGTTGGGGCTGTGCACATACTACAGATGATGGTTAGGGAAAGCGAACATGGTACAGATGGTGGTTAGAGGCTGCAGACATGGTACAGATGACGTTTAAAGGCTGCAGACATGCTACAGGAGATGGTTAGAAGCTGCAGACATACTACAGGAGATGGTTAGAGGCTGCGGACATGGTACAGATGATGGTTAGAGGCTGCAGACATGGTACAGATGATGGTTAGAGGCTGCAGACATGGTACAAATGATGGTTAAAGATTGCAGACATACTACAGGAGATAATTAGAGGCAGAGAACATACTACAGGAGATGGTTAGAGGCTGCGGACATGATACAGATGATGGTTGGAGGCTGCGGGCATGATACAGATGATGGTTGAAGGGGTGGACATAATACACTGTTAGTGGCTGCGAACATGATATAGTTAAAATCTTAGCACCACCATTCAACACTCACCACTGCCTGTGCCTGCTGTGCCTCCTCTCCCCTCTGCAGCAGCATGTAGTTCTGAATAGTTCTGAATAGTGGCAGTGGCCCTTATGCCGCGTACACACGGTCGGACTTTTTGGCTACAAAAGTCCGACAGCCCGTCCGACAGACTTTCGACAGACTTTTGGCGGACTTGCAGCGGACTTTCTAACGAACGGACTTGCCTACATACGATCACACAAAAGTCTGACGGATTCGTACGTGATGACGTACACCGGACTAAAATAAGGAAGTTGATAGCCAGTAGCCAATAGCTGCCCTAGCGTGGGTTTTTGTCCGTCGGACTAGCATACAGACGAGTGGATTTCTGGGTCCAGCGGAGTTACGACGTAAAGATTTGAAGCATGTTTCAAATCTAAAGTCCGTCAGATTTGCGGCTGGAAAAGTCCGCTGAAAGTTCCGGGGAAGCCCACACACGATCGGATTGTCCTCCGGATTTGGTCCGTCCGGCGTCCGTCAAACTTTTGTAGACGAAAAGTCCGACCGTGTGTACGCGGCATAACAGTCCTCCACCCGGAGACTCTCCTGCCTCCACATTTAGTACTCCACTCTAGCTCCTGTTTGTTGCTTGCTCATAAAAAGGGGCGCACGCGACGCCATTTATCTCTGTTGAATATTTTTCATGTCCAATTTCTTCCTACAGTATATTTCTTCAATGCTTCTTTTTTTCTCAACTTCTGCTATTGTAAATTCATCAGTAGAGTGCTTTGTTGCCAATGTCTTACCAACCTTTTGAATTAATATATCCTTTATAGTTAATTGCTTATTAATTTACCGGTTTGTCACTTTTATCAAGTCCATGGAACATGTATTCCATATTTTGATAAATAAGACGTTAAATTCTTCATTAGCGGAAAACAAATCAGCTATAGATATACAGCTATTAAGCCTTGAGGGATCTTCTGAGATCTGTGGTACTTCTCTGCCATTACTGTATGGTGTTTCAGGTTACTACTTCTATTTTTCAAGCATTTCAATTTCTTGTATCTGGAGCAGTGGTAAGGAGGTCTTTGAAGACTGTGACTGCCATAATAATCATGGCTGGATCCTGACTGGCTCCTGTTCAGAGACTGAAGTGTTGCTCCTCTGCTGGTTGCTGAATCCATAAGGTGGTGCTGTGGCAAAATAAATCAAACAGTTTCAATGCGTGCTCGTCTGAGTCGCTATCTAAAGTTCTACTGTTATATAATTATATTATATAAATATGTAGAGTCATGTAACTAAAGCAACCAATCAGAAACTAAACCTGTACATTTTCAAAAGTGCAATGTAAGGTTAGAGTCTTTGGTTTTGTGGCATATCTCATGAATTGTGTGGGAGATTTTTTTTTAGATATGGGACAAACCTTGTTTTCTATACTGGAGAGTTGTGGGGTAGATCTGATCTGTCTGCAGGAAACCCACCTAACCAAGGATACCAGCCAGCAGCTACAGATTAAAACATTTCAATACCAATTCCATGCATTTCACTCCTCTTTTAGCAGGGGGGTGAGCATCTTTGTGAAAGCTGGGGTAAAATTCTCCTGCAGACAGACCAGTATAGACGAGCTGGGTAGATATATTTTTTTATTCTGCTCTATTAATGGTGTCATGTATGTGGTGGCAAACATATACATCCCTCCCCCATTTAATTTGGATATACTGCTTAAACTGCATAAATTTCTGTTGGATAAAAAGGAGTGCCCGATTGTAGTCGTCGGGGACTTTAATGAGGTCCTAGATAGAAAGTTGGATAGATTCCCGATACGACAACTCTCAGAGGCATCAGGGAAGAGCTGTTTAAGTTTATTTCTGGAGGAAGTGGGGCTAGTAGATTTATGGAGGGTGCGAAATCCAGGCGCGCTGCAATATACCTGCTGCTCCGTGTCACACTCCACGCTCTCAAGGATAGATCTAGTCCTGGGAAATGCCAGGGCACTCCAGTTGCTAGAAAAAATAACATACTGGCCAAGAGGCATTTCAGATCACTCCCCTATGGTGGTTACACTAAATGTAGGAGAGTCTAAGCCTAGGAAGAGCTGGAGCGTGAGCCCACACTGGTTCGAAGTAATTAAAAAATCGGATGGGATTCTCCCCACCTTAAGGGAGTTTATGGAGTTCAATCAGGGTTCGGTGGCTCCCCCTGTCCTATGGGACACCCTCAAGGCGTTTCTTAGAGGGGTTTTAATACAGCAGATGGCTAAATTTAATAAAGAGGCTCGGAGTGAGGAAGAAGGTACTCTGAGGGATGCTCTCGAGGCCGAAAATAACTTTATTAGAAATCCAACCCCGGAGCTGGAAAGTACTTGGCAAGAGAAGCAACAAAAGTATAAATTAGTGGTCATGCAGAAAGCAGAGACTAGGCGCCTTCTTCAGAGACAGGAATTTATGGTGGAGGGCAAAAGAGTGGGAAGAACATTGGCTATGCTTGTAAAATCAAATGCAGCTCCATCCACGGTCCTCGCTATTAGAGCACAGAGTGGAGATATAACATCAAGCACCCCAGAAATTGTACAAGCCTTCAGGGTTTATTATAAAAAACTCTACTCCTCGCAGAAAAAGGGTAAGGAGGCTATGATGGAGGACTTTTTGGAGGGGCTACCGATCCCTACTATATCACAGGAAGAAAGTGCCATATTAGAATCCCCAATAACGGTAGCAGAACTGCATCAAGCAGTAGCGGGCATGGCAAGCCTTAAGTCACCCGGGCCCGATGGCCTTCCAAGTGAGACATACAAGCAGTATGGTGAAGTGTTGATCCCTGAATTACTAAAAGCTCTGGAGGGGTCACTTGAGGGGGGCCAGTTGCCTGCTTCAATGCTAGAAGCAACAATCACTGTATTACAGAAGGAAGGGAAAGACCCACTGGACGTGGCCGCCTATAGACCAATCTCTCTACTTTGTACTGACGTAAAAATTCTCGCCAAGGTACTAGCAGTAAGATTGAACGGAGTTATTCATAAAATGATCCACGAGGACCAGGCGGGCTTTATAGCCAATAGATCTACGAGCCTGAACATTAGAAGAGCATTTTTGAATTTACAGTCACCATCGGAGAATGTAGGCTCGAGAGCGTTAATGACCCTTGATGTATCTAAGGCTTTTGATAGCGTGGAGTGGGGCTATATATGGCGCGTGTTGGAGAAATTTGGATTTGGCCCGTCCTTTATAAGGTGGATCAGAATGTTATATACCCGCCCTAAGGCAAGACTAAAAATGAACAACGAATTTTCAGATTGGTTTGAGTTGGAAAGGGGGACTAGGCAGGGGTGTCCTCTTTCTCCTTTGCTGTTCGCATTGGCGATGGAACCCCTGGCCATCTCCATAAGGGAAAGCAGTGCGATAACTGGTTTTCTGAGAAAATCGGGCGAAGAAAAGATCGCGCTATACGCGGATGACATTTTGTTATTCCTGGGGGACTCGAGAAATTCACTACTGGGTGTGATGAGGATAGTGAAGGATTTCGGCAGCTTCTCTGGTTTAGAGATAAACTGGGAGAAGTCCGAGTTCATGCCAATAGATCCCATTAGCGAGCTAATAGCAGGCGATATACCCCAGATGGTAATGGTGGATGCCCTGAAATACCTGGGAATAGTTCTGATGAAGGACCCAACCCGGTATATCAGTACAAACCTCGTCCCTCTTTTAACAAAACTGAAACAAAAAATAGGAATCTGGAGGCGTCTGCCTCTGTCCGCCGCAGGAAGATGTAGCTTAATAAAAATGGTTTGGATGCCACAATTGCTATATATTCTGCACAATTCGCCAGTCTGGATAGGCAAGAAGTGGTTTAAAAGAATTGATAGCCTCTTTAGGGAGCTGATTTGGAAGGGGAAGCAAGCCAGGATTCGACTTCGGGTGCTTCAGCTTCCCACTCGGGAGGGGGGGCTTTGCCCTCCCACACCCCGAGCGCTACTTCTTAGCAACTCAGCTACAGCAGCTGCTGGGATGTGGGATACCGAAAGGCGGCACCCCCAATGGCAAATTGCTATTGCTAAGTACTCCACATAACACTCTAGTTGAATCTCTAGAGACGGATATGTTCCACGACGATTATCCAACTATCAAGCTGCTAATTAAACTCTGGAAAACTGTCAAGAAAATGATGAGATATGAAGATCCAACAGTTTATTCTCCTATCTGGAATAACCGTAATTTACAGGAAGTTCTTAAAATAGGCACTTTTGGGGAATGGGTGAATCTTGGCATCAGAAGGCTAAGCCAGCTTTATAATGACACCAAGCTAAAGAGTTTCCCTGAATTAGTAGGGGAATTCAAGCTACCGCGGAGTTCCTTCTTCCTATATCTCCAGCTAGAACATGCTCTTAAAGCATAATTTAAAGCTCAGACTCTGTGCTGGGAAGAAATGCCTCTATTTCAGAGTATAATGCAGGTAAACCCTACTAGAGGGCTAATCTCAAGAATTTATGATCAATTAAGTAAATCAGACAACAGCGGGGGGATACTCTACGGACTAAAAGCCAAATGGGAAGAGGATATAGGGGGAATGACCCAGGAACAATGGGCGAAAACCCTGGAATTGAGCGTCCAGGTCTCTGTGTCCCCTTCACAGCGGCTCTCTCATCTACTTTTGTTGAATAGAGCCTACTATACACCTAAAAGACTTTTTAAATTTGGGAAAAGGCCTAATGACAACTGCCCCAGATGTCAGAGGTCGGGAGACCTCATCCACATGCTGTGGAGGTGTCCCAAGTTATTTAGATACTGGGAAGAGGTGACCAGAAACTTGGGAAGTATCTTTGGCACTATAGTAGTAAAGGAGGCCATAACCTGCATCCTGGGGCATAGAAGAGCTCGGGGTGAGAGACTGAGCACCACGCTGGCCATCACGTGGGCCTTGTTTCAGGCCAGGAAGATGATAACACTAAGATGGCAATCAAAAGACCCCCCCTCGGTGAAAGACTGGATCTCTACTATTAATGATACCCTGAGCAGGGAAAGAGTGGAGTACATAAAGAGAGACAACCTTCAGGAATTTGAAAGCATATGGAAGCCATGGTTAGAGAAAGCAGGAGGTCCCTAATAGGCAGGGCGTAGGATTAGACCAAGAGAGGGGCTTAACACAATTATATAGGTAACTGAGGCCCTTGAGGACAAGGAGCGCTATAGCGAAGTGATTTTGGTGTGCATATTTTCTTTTTTTCTTTTCTTCTTATTTTTTTTTGTGTCTTACTTTTTTTTTTTTTTTTTTGTTTTTTTTTCCTACTTTGATTAAATAAATAATCTAGATGGATGCAGGTTACATTTTGAGGGGGGGTGGGGGGGGGGGTTGATTTGGAAACAAGTAAATTTTTTCGTGAAACATTGGGCAGCTCAGTAAAGGACGGGCATGGGGAGCCCATAAGTCTTCTATTATATACCCTTCTCCTGTTTTTTCTATATCTTTCCTATATTTTTACTTCCTCTTATGAGTTCCTTCCCCCTCCAACCTGGCCCAGAAAATGATAAAGTCCCACTTGTCACTGGGCTTTAGCGTTGCTACGGATCGAGCCTAGGTGTTTGGAATAAGGGAGGACTTGATGCTAAAGTGATACATTAAAGTATTCAGAGGGAGGGCACAAAAGGAATTGAGGTAATGCATGATCCACTATGATGTAAACCGGAGAAGGCGACAGTCAATGAACACCGAGCTGATTTAGCCCTCTGCTTATTGGTTTCTGAAGTGAAAAAAAAAAAGATATGGGACAAACAACATCAAATATACAGTATGTGATAGGAACATCTCCAATGAGATCATTCTAATAAAAAGAAACAAATTGACCCTCCACTTCCTACACTCCCTCCATTAAAAAAAGGCATAGAGCCAGTCATATTCCAGATTTTTTAGAAGATATTTCAATACTTAGGAAAGCTGTAGACAGGATTCTCAAAGGTATAGTGCCCCTAATACAGATATTTGAGGATTTACTATCCACGATGCATAATATTTCATTTTTTGCTGTAATGCAAATAGTTAATAACTGATTTTGTATGCAGCCTTTGATTGGTTGCTTTAGTTACATGAGTAAATTACATGTACATGTATTGTATTTCTTTCATCATTCCATACTTACCCTGATTGTAATATGCTATGAATGTCCTCTTTATCCTCATGCATACTGTAATATTTTAATACTCCTTTTTGTCCTTCATGCATATTTGCCTTCACTAACCTCCCCAGCATGCTATCCTGGGCCCATATACACCTAGCCTAGTCACTTAACAATGTATTTTGTCAGCTCCATTGTAGTGCTTTACCCTAAACACCCCCTAAAATGTGTCCAAATGTTATTGTTGTCCTTAAATTCAGGCAGTGTTCCAGAGGCTTTTTGTTGGCTCCCAAACTCATTTAGAGCCCCCCCTGAAATTTTTACAATGGGCCATCAGACGGGGTGAGGAATCTGATAAGTGGACCTTATACTTTTGTCTTTAAATACTCCTTAAAATAAATGTTATACTGATGTTGGCCAAGAATGTTTTATTTTTTTTTTGGTTTGACTCCACATTTTCCTTCAACGCCACAGGAATGGCAGACTGTGGCTTCCCAGTTTGCTCATCGTTGGGACTTTCCCAACTGCGGAGGGGCAATCGATGGGAAACACGTCCACATCGTCCAACCACCCCATTCGGGGTCATACTATTTTAACTATAAGGGGTTTCATAGTATCGTGTTGATGGCGGTGGTGTCTGCGACATATGAGTTTCTCTATGTGGACGTGGGGAAGAATGGCCGGATGTCAGATGGTGGAGTCTTTGCCCAGACCGAGTTCTTCGGACGTCTCCAGAGTGGTGGCTCGGGATTGCCACCTGTGGAAGAGAATGTCGGAGGACTTCCATTTGTTTTTATTGCTGATGAAGCATTTGGTCTGGGTGATTACATGATGAGGCCATTCCCCCAGAGGACCCTCACCCCAGAGAAGGGGGTTTTTAATTACTGGCTGGCAGAGCCAGAAGAGTCATGTAGAATACCTTCGGGATAATGGCCTTATTTCTAACAGCAATTAACATGGCGGAGTACAAACGTAACCACATGGGAATCCAATGACGGCCCTGGAAGCTGGTCGTCCTGGCTTGCCCCCCCAAAGTGCCCATGAAGTGCGTGGAAAATTTGTGGAATATTTTATGGGTAGGGGAGCCATTGCTATGCCAACTAATTTTTAAATATTTTCAAAATAAAAAAAAATTGATATGATAAAATCTTGATTTGGATTTACTGCTTGTGTTTCTTTTATCTGTCTCCTAGGTTCTCCTAGTGCACTTGTAGTGCCAAGTGGTTTTAACATTATTTAAATAACACCCATTGTCACTGTAAACACCAACTTAATACAAAAAGTGTTATTGAGCATTGAAAGAAGAAGCCACACATTGTTGAGTAGAAAGCCTTTTACTCCGTGCACATTCACATGTGCGTTCTAAAACCACATCTTTTTTTTTTAAGTTTTACCTTGAAATTTTTGAAAAAGTACAGAAACAGGCATGTTTCCAAACATAACATACACAACTCTGGAACTTACAAAGTTCAACATTGCAAAAATGAAGGCAATATCAGACATTATAGTGTGAAAAAATGTCTTGATCTTGCCTTCATTAGATGAGGTGAAGTCACCCCTGTAAAAGCCAAATTTAGAAGATGCACACAAATTGTGAGTCAAAATGGGGATTTCCTTTCTGATCCCATACCTAATGTCAACATGTGCTATTATCCATCATGGGGGATCAATGGACGAGCTTTGGGGGTGCAACCACTTCCTCTCACCTACTAGAGTTGGGAGGAAGGGGTTGCACCCTCAAAACGCGTACATTGAAATCCCCAGATGGCAGATAGCACATGTTGGCACACTGTGTGCATATTCCAAATTTGGCTTTTAAACTGTATTAAAACTTTAGATAAATTAAAAAAAAAATAAAAGGTGTAATCTTTTTTGGATTTAGATTCTCCCTAATACATCAATCATGTTCTTCAGTCTTTGTTCAATCTCCTTGGTTTTTTTGTTGATAAGGTCTAAATCCTGACTACATCACATTATGTCCTGGATAAGCCGTTGTGCACTGTCACTGGTGAAATGAGTAGTGTTCTTCCACAACCTGCACACCACCTAAAATAAAAATACACACCATGTATTATAAATATGCAGGCATACATCTATTACCTGAATCTGTGGTGTCAGACACTGATCTGTTGTGGTGACAATTTCAATCACTTCTTCCACCTATTCTTCTTCCACATCATCAGATTGTGGTGTCCTCTGTTCCCCTTCTTTCGGAGGTGGGGGGTTCCTGTTGTCTTCCGACGTCCCGAGTCTTTTCTCCCCTATGAGAATGAAACAAAAGGTATACTTAGCACACAGATATTTGTGGCCAGAAATATGAATGTGAAACATTGCTTGGAAGTGGGGTACAATTGTTTGGGAAGAGTTCCAAGTTGAAGACATGATTAATTCCCTTAACCAAGCTGAAAACCAGCGTTTCCTCACTTGCTCTTTGGATAGTCGTACCCCAAAATTCCGGCGCAGACTCTTCACAACTTTAGTCGTGATCTTGGCCTTTCTTACATTTGGGTTTAGGTAAGGTCCATACTTCCCATAATAGTCGGCCTTCTTCAATATGTCCACCATCTCACTAAAGGACATATTGGAAGCCTTAAATTCTCCTCCAGGATCGGGATGTTTCTTGCTACGGACTTTCCTCCTCCTCGTTACTGCTATTATGCACCTGCTGTGTCTCCGCCATGTGGTCTCCCACTGCGCTGAAAGAGAAGGGGCGGGGAATATTCTAGAAAGAACGTCAGGGGCTGGCAATGCAGGCAGAGTTTCATGCATGCGCAGTGTACATAAAGCTAACACACGTGTGTCGTACGTACGATCTGTGAGTGGAGGAAGCGCCGAACATTATAATGAAGGTAACATTTTAACTTGGGACATCAGTGGCCTATACTCATAGATTGAGGCCTATATTGGGATAAGATTAGTAGAGTTTAGCCTGATATTAGTGTTTTTGTCTTGTGCTTTGTCTTTCAGCAAATATGAAACAATTCAAAGACCCTGAATTCATGGGCCAGTTCATCGACAAATAAAGGGATATGCAAAACTTGTGGGAGGTTAAAAACCCCTTATATTGCAATAAACCAGCTAGGAAGGCATCACTGGAGAAACTGGTGCAATTTGTGAAGACGCAGGTCCCAGACATCGAGTTTGTGGAGAAGAAAATTGGTAGCTTGAGAAGCACATATACGAAGGAGCTTAATAAGGTCCAGGCTTCCATGGGATCAGGAGCTGCAGCAGAGGATGTGTATGTACCCAGTCTGTGGTACTACAACAGGATGCGGTTTCTGGAAGACCAGATTGAAGGTAGGGAATCACTTTTGACACTTCCATCCAGCCTTCCCTCAACCCTTCCCTCAACCCCAGCTGAGGCTTCCAAGGACCAACCTGGGCCTTCCATCCTGGAAGAAGTTGAGGAGCCCAGCTGGAGCCAGGTATAGCATTTTTTAAAATATTTATTGTCCGAAAATGATTGTTGTTAACTAGATTTATTATTGCTAACAAATTAATGATTTAACAAAAAGTGTTTGACATATCAATAGACAGTAGGGGCCAAAAATGAATGAAATGAAAAATGAAGAATGAATGAAAAATGCTGGGCTCAGAATGGTAGTCTTTTCTATTTATTAACATATAATTTGCAACAGTCATGAGCTGAAAATTGTGTGTGATAGATGAACCAAAAAATAAAACTATGTCCCTTTTTCATACACAGGAAGACCTCAGCCAGCACGAGGCTCTGGAATGTGGCAGACAGGAGGAGGCGGGGGTAAGTGTCAGCCAGGAGGAGGCTGGGGTAACTATCAGCCAGAAGGTGGCGGGGCCCAGTAGCCTCACCCAATCCCAGGTGCCCCCCCCCCCCTCCGCCTTACAACAAAAAGTGCCAGGAAGGGGAGTAACGTGGAGGAGGCAGCACTGGGCCTCATTAAGGATGCTAATGCGGCCATGAAAAGCCCCCCCCCCCAATGCTGAAGAGGCCTATGGCTGCTATGTAGCTGCTAAATTGCAGCAAATGGAGGAGGGGCAACGCCTCAGGTGTGAGAAATGTATTTTTGTGGCCATTCAGAAGGGGATGAGTGGCCAAATAAGTGATAACATGCACTTATGTGTGCTCGCCCACCCTCCTCCTCCTCCTGCCACAAGTCCACCTACAGAGCCACAACCTCCAAGGAAGGCTGCAGGGAAGCGTGGAGAGAAGGCTGCAGGGAAGACAAGAAAGTGATGGCCTGGGTTCAGTCTGGTCTGACAGAAGACGCAGGCTGTTGTAGTACCACAGCTTGAGGACATATATGTCATCTGCTGCTGTTCATGATCTCTGGGAGTCCTGGACCAGATTGTGCTCCCCATTATATGGACTTCTCAAGCCACCAATTTTTTTTCCAAATAGTTGATCTGTGCCCTGGGGTAGAAAGGCTTCGCAAATTCCAGCAGTTTCTCCAGCATTGCCTTCCTCTGTATTTTGTTATCAGCCAGAATATATTGAGATTTTTTTATCTGTAATTTTCTTCAAATAGGACAGTTTGTGAGTAGGCAAGTACATTTCAAAAATACAATGTGAAATTAACAAGAGACACCAACCAACCTCCTTGAGCTTTAAAAATACAAGATAATAATGTTGTTGTGTAAACTTGACATACAAAAAAAAAAAATTTTGAAGATGACTAAAAAATAATTTCAAAATATTCCAAAAAAAGGAGTTCTTGATTTAAAAAAAAATAAAATGACCAATAAAAAATAATTCCAAACATTATTATGGAGATCTGGCTTTAAAAACAAAAAAGATTATTCACGAGAAATAATAAAGAAAGAAGTTTGGGAGAACTCCGTGTGAATATGAGCAGCAAAACAACTTCATTCTTCTAGTATTATAAAGAAGAAGAGAATGCTCTGCGTTAAACTATTTAAAACATTTCAGTGTGATGAATGTACCATCTCCATTACAAACGGTAGTTTTACCAGACCGAGCGCTTCCGTCTCGTACTTGAATCTGAGCATGTGTGAGTTTTTGCGCGTCGGAATTGCATACACATGAACGCATTTTCGGATAGGAACTTTTTCTGACCGAAAAATTCAGAACCTGCTCTGAATCTTTTGCTGGCGGGAATTCCGCCAGCAAAAGTCCGATGGAGCATACACACGGTCGCATTTTCTGACCAACAGCTCTCATCGGTCTTTTGCTGGCCGAATTTCCGATTGTGTGTACGCGGCATTAGGGGAAATTGATAAGTAACATTGCTTAATAAAGCTTGTGGGATTTGGCTAAGAGCTTGCTACAAGCTATGTAGGAGGCTATAAAATGACAAAATGTACCCTTGTTTAAACCAATAAATATGTGGAATCCATTATCCATTTAAAGGATCATAACAAGATATACATAAACTGTATACTCATGCTGCACCTTTAATATAAAGTTTTAGTATATTATGCCAAAATCTACTATGATGGTTACTGTAATTTATAAAAAATTAACATAGAATTGAAGGTAGTGGTTATGTACTAGATCAATATGTATAAATACTGTATAATTTTGTAAGTGACAAGAACAGAAACAATAGAACCATAATTCAAGAACTCCCAATCCCCAAGAAAAACACTTAAATTAACATTACATTTCCATTATAATAGCATTGATAGCCAGACACTTCAGCCCTCAAGTATCTTTATTGATCCTGGCAGAAACAACCCTTGCTGCATTTCAGTCAGTTATTAGTGCAAAAGGTAGATTGATTAAATAGTTATCTTCGGTAGCTCTTCAAGATGCCTGCAAATATCATCAATTATTAGATTTCACCAAAATAACCTACAACCCAGATACCCTATTAGGCAACGTTGAAGCCTTTTTTGTATAATATAGTGCCTTCAGGGCCGCCATCAGGGGGTACAGTCCATATACCTGTAAGGGGCCCGTGCGTCTGGACAGCCCGACCAGATGGGAGAAGGCAGGGGCGGGTGCAGGAGAACGCTGTAACTGCGCTGGCTTTCTGTATGAGTGCTGTTCTGTGTCATTGAGCTGACATCGGGCTCTTTGCTGCCACTTCTGGCAAATTTCTGCATGTGCACTCCTTGTGTGTGCTGCACAAGAGCTGGAACGAGAAAGGAACACCACCTTAGTAAGTAAGAGCTGTTGTACATGTGTGTCTGTGTACATGTGTGTGTGTCTGTCTGTGTACATGCGTGTGCGTGTGTGTATGTGTATGTGTGTGTACATGTCTGTCTGTGTGTGTGTGTCATATATACACATGTGAGGGGGCTGAAACCATACAAGTGTGAGGGGGGCTGCGAGCGTACAGGTGTGAGGGGGGCTGCAAACATACAGGTTTGAGGGGGCTGAGAACATACATGTTTGAGAGGAGCTCAGAACATACAGCTGTGAGGGGAGCTGAGAGCATCCAGGTGTGAGGGGGCTGAGAGCATACAGGTGTGGGGGGGCTGAGAGCATATAGGTGTGAGGGGGCTGAGAATATACAGGTTTGAGGGGGGCTGAGAACGTACAGGTGTGAGGGGCTGAGAATATACAGGTTTGAGGGGGGCTGAGAACATACAGGTGTGAGGGGGGGCTGGGAGCATACAGGTGTAAGGGGGGCTGATGCTGCAAGCCTACAGGTGTGAGGGGGGCTGCGAGCATACAGGTTTGAGGGGGCTGAGAACATACAGGTTTGAGGGGGCTGTGAGAGCGTACAGGTGTGAGGGGGCTGAGAACATACAGGTGTGAGGGGGGCTGAGAAAATGCAGGTGTGAGGGGGGCTTAAAGCATACAGGTGTGAGGGGGGCTGATGCTGATAGCATAAAGGTGTGAGGAGGCTGTGAGTGTACAGATGTGAGGGGGCTGAGAACATACAGGTTTGAGGGGGGCTGAGAACATACAGGTATGGGGGGGTGAGCGTACAGCTGCTGGATTGGGATGTCTCTTTTGGGCAAAATATAATTTCCTGCTTTTAAACCTTGAAAGCACTGATGACTTATAATACACTGTGCATTTTCATATATGACGTTGTATAAGTGTTAAAATAAAAGTGTGTGCATTGAAGGACTTGGTAGGATAACTAGTGGGCGGATTCGGTGGGACGGCCAGTGGGCAGGCCCTGGGGAACGTTGGTGGTCAGGCCCGAGGGGGCCCAGGCCTAAAGCTGTCTAAGGGGCCCCACAATTTCTGATGGCTGCCCTGAGTGCCTTATGTGTCAGATATCCTAGGCTCTCTAGAAGATAGTTAAAGATATATGTAGGTACATGAACTGTGCTGATATTACACCCCAAAGTCATTTACTGTAACTAACTTTGGCATCAACACGCATTGAATAGAAAAATTAATGGTAATAAGAGAGGCTGCAAATATTACTGCTCAAGGGGACTTTTGGCTTACTACTTATTGTTAAACAGGGTCTATCCTCCAGTACAAACAAATGGCCACTGCCCCCACCTATAACTGGCCTTTGTAGCAAGGAGCACATGGAACGACAATGCATGTCAAACAAAACCAAAGAAAATTCCCAGCTCAATTTACTGACCAGCCTGCAACCAACCAAATTATTCTGCAAACAATATGCGTTAAAATCAGGGGTTTAGTTTGCACACATTTGCAAATACATGTGTAAGCTGCAGAGCCACATCATGGCACCTCAGTATTATTTGCAGTCCTAACTCTAAATTTTGAGAGCCTCCATAGTAGAAGCACATGCATTATAATGGATAGGCAGAGGGCAGGTGAGCCTCGAGGGAGCCCACCCCTTCTTGAAGGCACAAGGGCGCACCAGACACCCAGCATATAGCACAATGGCAGCAAAGAGTCTATCCTCCCCCTGAATTCCAATCTGAGAACACAAAACCAGCACTTTTGCTAAATCCTTTTTTCTGTTTTAATGAACTTTATTTATCTATGTATAGTAGATCTGGCATAATGCCTCCTGTCAGACCTTGCTCCTCTTAATCTAATGCATATCACCACAATAGGTGCTCAATCATAGAGGAGGAATAGGGTCTGGTGGGTGGCGTTATGCTGGATGTACTATACACAGCAAACAAAAAAGTTTTTTAAGGAAAAGAATTTGGGGAAAGTGCAGCTTCTGGTATTGTATGTTATTTATACATGAGTGCCACACATTTCCTAATGTCAATGCCTTTGCTATAAATAATGTGACATTATACACCAACTTTACTATAGGAAGTTTAAAAAGTTTGTGTACATCACTTAGATTCTTTTGATAAAAAAGGATATGCCTTAGAAAGGTTTTCATAAAAATATGTGAAATTAAAATTGGCACATAAAATATATAGGTGCCTTTGCATACATTAAATTTACACCTTATTTTCAATGGTGCAAAAAGCCTCAATTTGAGATGAAGAATAGTATATTTTTGGATTTTCTAAAGTCTGAAGCAAAACATAATTAAATTCTGGTCATCAGCCAAACGTGCAAATGGTTACTATTAAACAGCATCTGTCAAGTTCTTGAGTTTCTAGTCAAAATGGAAATAAGTAGACTTCCTTTATGTTGCCAAACTGGACATAATTCAAGATATTTAACTCTATGAATAAACAGGAATACTCAGTTTAAACTGTTTTAGTTCTATTGTGTTGCAATTGTCTTTTATACTTACATGATATTTTTGTCTTTCCAGACCCCAGCAGCAATGTCACTTATGCTAATGTGATAATGCCAACTGTATTTGGAATCATTTGTTTGTTGGGGATAATTGGCAACAGTGTCGTCATCTACACAGTCTTCAAAAAGTCCAAATTCCGGTGTAGCAGCAGTGTTCCTGATATTTTTATTATTAATCTGTCGGTGGTAGACCTACTTTTTCTTCTTGGAATGCCCTTCCTAATCCACCAGCTACTTGGTAATGGAGTGTGGCACTTTGGTGAAACCATGTGCACTCTTATTACAGCACTGGATACTAACAGCCAGTTTACTAGCACTTACATACTCACTGCCATGTCTATTGATCGCTACCTTGCAACAGTTTATCCCTTCACATCAGCAAAGTACCGTAAGCCTCCTATAGCTATCATGGTCATCTGTATCCTTTGGGTATTGTCTCTCTTAAGCATCACACCAGTATGGATGTATGCTAGACTTATTTCACTTCCTGGGGGAGTGTTGGGATGTGGAATCACACTCCCCAATCCAGAAAGTGATATTTATTGGTATACTTTGTATCAGTTCTTTCTTGCCTTTGCCATTCCTTTTGCAGTCATCTCTTTAGCATATCGGAGAATTCTGTTGAAAATGGCAT
Source organism: Lithobates septentrionalis (assembly GCA_037952835.1). NCBI lineage: Eukaryota > Metazoa > Chordata > Amphibia > Anura > Ranidae > Lithobates > Lithobates septentrionalis. Next base: position 2,337,593 of record JBBDGP010000129.1, read on the forward strand.
CATCCGAAGCCCTCACAGCCCAAAGGAGTTCCAGGATACGTACAAAGAAAGTGACTAGAACTGCTATAGCAATTTGCTTGGTGTTTTTCATTTGTTGGGCTCCATTTTATGTACTTCAGATAATCCAGTTGGTAATGGACCAACCTACATTAGCCTTCCACTATGCTTACTGCGTGGCAATCAGCATGGGCTATGCAAACAGTTGTATCAACCCTTTTATCTACATTATTCTATGTGAAACATTTAGACGTAGGTTCATTGTCTCAGTTCGTCCAGCAGAGGATCACCCACAAGGCAGGATCAGGATGAAATTTGGCACCGACCCCCCTTCAGGAAGTGGACAGCCATTACTTCACCTTGTTCCTGTATCCTCAGGCAGCTAATCATGCCAGATTTATTTACAAAATCGACTCCAATTTTCTTTTTTATTGAAACAAGTTGACATTTTAAGTAGAATACTGATAAGAATGTACCAAGCTCTGCTACAAAAACCCTATGCCATGTATTAATTAGGGTAAACTCTTGTAGCTTACCATTTGCGCAGTTTGTTTTAATTGTCTGTGCACTTATGTTAATTGAAAACAAACCACCTTCTGCAGATTCATCTTGCTTGGGTTCTTGTAGTTGTCATTTACTGCACACATTAAGAATGTAAAAATGCTTTCACTCATCACAGACCGGTTTGAATGCAATTTGTTTTGGGGAGGGGGGGTTTTATCCTGTGACTCTCCTGTTGTGTATATTCTCTCTGTCAAATGTCAAAATGTATTTTTGAAGTTGATTACTTTATCTTTTGTCACAATGATTGAGTCAATTTATCATCTTGAAAAAGACAGAGAGGACAAGTGTATGTCTTATACAATAAATCGTTAATTGCTGAATATTGTGCCTAGGTTATAGTCCAAGCCTTTAGCCATTAGAGAAATTTTCTGGCAATTAAAGACAATCACATAAATCATTCATTATTTTGATAATGTGGAGTTTGCCTGTCAGATTGGCTAAGAGATGTTAAATGTAAACTATAAGCAAACTGTAAACCAATACCATTATCACAATTAAGATTTCTACAAATTGTTTATCGCTTTGTACTTGTGGTATTGAATGTTCTATTTGACACAATAGACAGGTGCCTTAAGTCAAACATGTATACTTTTTGTGGGATATTAAGGGAATTTTCAATTTTTACTAGTGAAAATGGAAAACATAAAAACAAAGGATTAGTGGGCATATCCTTGGTTAGACCGGTCAGTGGATGTCTGCCATTTAAAACTTACCAATCAGTTGATGTCTGTCATATATAATTTAGTAAGTGGTGTGTGGCACTCATGAAGCTGCATGGAATTTTTAGTTTCCTCTTTATTACTCATTGAATGTAGTGGCCAAACTGCAAAGATAGGCAACAAGCAAATCTCTAGCTGCTATGGAAATACAGGTCCTAGCATCTCTTGTCAACTCCCATATGCCCTCTTTGTTGAAAAGTAATGCTCAAACTTGTATCTTCACAAAAGCTGAAGGATTACTGTTGCCTATCATTGGTCTAACAGAAGACTTGCCTCTGAGACCTTTAGGGTCCAATCACACTGGTTTGTCTTGGTGCACTGTGCTAAAGCACTCCAGTTAACTCAAGTTACGCTGAATGTTAATATGCAATGCAATGTCATTCTATTCATTTGAATGGGTTGGCAACACTAAAAAAAAGACCATAAATTTGACTTGCACCTTTTTTCTGATGCAGAGTACCACAATATGTGGTAGTGTCTTATGCCCCGTACACACGAGCGGACATTCCGACAACAAAATCCATGGATTTTTTCCTACGGATGTTGGCTCAAACTTGTCTTGCATACACACGGTCACACAAATCTTGTCGAAAATTCCAAACATCAAGAACGCGGTGACGTACAACACGTACGACGAGCCGAGAGAAAGGAAGTTCAATAGCCAGTGCAGCTCTTCTGCTTGATTCCGAGCATGCGTGGCACTTTGTGCATCGGAATTGTGTACACAAGATCAGAATTTACGACAACAGATTTTGTTGTCGGAAAATTTGAGATCCAGATCTCAAATTTTGTGTGACGGAAATTCCGATGGAAAATGTCCGATGGAGCCTACACATGGTCGGAATTTCCGACAACAATCTCCCATCGAACATTTTCTGTCGGAAAATCTGACCGTGTGTACGGGGCATTACCATGCATTGTGGTGCGCTGTGTGTTGTCACCGCCCTGCCTCTCCACCTCGTCCAATCAGACAACACTTTGCATTCTTTCAGCAAATGCAATTAATTTTCTGAATGGTGCTGGTGCCAAGAGGCTAACCTCCTGTGTTCAGAATGCAGCAGGGCATGAAACCTGGAGGCAAGTGGAAGTCACTGGAGTAGGGTGTCTATTTCAGTGATTTCCAGCCTCAGGTCAGCTATGGTATATACATAGTATACATGGACCAAGCTAACTATATATAAAATATCCATACCTGGAAATCTTCTCTATTGATCAGTCAGATTTAAACTTTAAATCTCATGGCACGGGTTAGGAAAACAAAAGGAAAAGTGTGACTGGATGGCAGGAGCAGTACAGAAAGAATTTTCCTAATTTGCTAAATAATTGTAATTTTGTCAAAACCTGGGAGGACTAGGTGACATTTTTTATACAAACATTAAATGTGTCCCATGTAAATGTTTGATATAAACCAAAAAACTTAGAGAACCTGCTAGAAATTTAAAATTGTAATTATTTTGATATTTTTCATTCTCATTAAAGAGGGAGACTTCACTAAACATTTATGTGTTTTAAAGATAATCAGTAGTTAGTAGGTTCCTTTGCACATTAACATAAATAGCCAAACAGTGAAAGTGGGTGGAAGTACGGTAATTACATACAGCATAGAAAAAGTGGGAAAATGTTTGATCCAAGAGATCTTTGACTGTGGAAAACTTGTGGTTACAGCATCTCAGAACCTTCTTTACAGAGAGATATAAAAACAAATCCACTGAGCGGCAGTACTGTAGGGTAAATAGCTGGATTTGTTTAAGCTACAGAAAGTCCACAATCCTTTTTATAAGGACTCTTTCAGACAGGTGGTATGCTTACTGCATCTGATCACTTTTTAGATGTATGGCAGAGGCTTGCAGGCATTCAGGAGGCAATACTGTTCCCTTCTGATATCTGTTCTCTTTTTTTTTTCTTCTTATTGCTGATTGCTAATTTTACCTTATGGGACCGAACCGCACCTGCAAGTCAAACATTTGCCTCGCAGTTGCGGTGTGGCCCTAATGAACCCAATGTGCAAGTTTGACAGGCAGAGCCGCCGGGCCAAACTCTGCAGCCTAAGTTAAAATTGTCATGACCACAAAGCAAAGCATCACCCTGTCAGGCTGTAATGTTAGACATTCAATGTTTTTACTGCCCCTTGGCCACCAGTGTGGAAAAACTGTAATGCCGCATACACACGAGCAGACTTTACGGCAGACCTTGCCCGGTGGACATTTCGACGGACTTTATGACGGACTTTCTGAATGAACGGACTTGCCTACACACAATCCACCAAAGTCCGTCGAATTCGTACGTGATGATGTACGACCGGACTAAAACAAGGAAGTTCATAGCCAGTAGCCAATAGCTGCCCTAGCGTGGCTTTTTGTCCGTCGAACTAGCATAGAGACGAGCGGACTTTTCGACCGGACTCGAGTTTGATGGAACGATTTAAAACATGTTTCAAATCTAAGTCCGTCCAACTTTTGAGAAAACAAAGTCCGCTGGAGCCCACACATGAATTGTCTGACGAAATCCCGTCCGCCGGGCAAAGTCTGCCGTAAAGTCCGCTCGTGTGTGTGTGGCATAAGGCAATTTGTTTATCTAAAAGTGTTATTTAAGCTACATGTTTGTGTTAACTCATCTGTTGTTGATTTCCAATGATGAGATCTGCCTGCCAAAGTTATGGGCTAATTTCCTGTCCACGTTGAGGTTTTTAGGTGTTGGCATTCCAGTGCCCCCACTCATTTTATTTTCCATCTTTCCAACTAAAAAAAAAAAAAAAACAGTGATGTTGGAACTCTTTTGCAATGGCCATGAGAAATGTGACCTTGGAACTCTCTTTTTTAAATCTCTCCAACAGAAATATAACAGGATACACTAAAAACTCAAATATCTTTAACCACTTAAGCCCCAGAAGGATTTGCCCCCTTAATGACCAGGCCATTTTTGTGATACGGCACTGCGTCGCTTTAACTGACAATTGTGTGGTCATGCACCGCTGTACCCAAACAAAATTGATGTCCTTTTTTTCCCCCCAAATAGCGCTTTCTTTTGGTGGCATTTGATCACATCTGCGTTTTTTATTTTTTGCGCTATAAACAAAAAAAGGGCAACAATTGTGAAAAAAAAGGAATATTTTTTACTTTTTGCTATAATAAATATCCCCCCCCCCAAAAAATATAAAAAAACAGATTTCTTCTTCAGTTTTGGCTGATATGTTTTCTTTTACATATTTTTGATTAAAAAAAATCGCAATAAGCGCATATTGTTTGATTTGCGCAAAAGTTATAGCATCTATAAAGTATGGGATATATTTATGGCATTTTTATTATTCTTTTTTTTTTTTTACTAGTAATGGCGGTGATCTGTGATTTTTAGTGGGACTGCAACATTGCGGTGGACAGATCAGACACTTTGACACTTTTTTGGGACCATTGACACCTATACTGCGATCAGAGCTAAAAATAGCCACTGATAACTGTATAAATGTCATTGGCAGGGAATAGGTTAACACTAGGGGGCGATCGAGGGGTTAAATGTGTGTCCTAGGGAGTGATTCTAACTGTGCGGGATGGGACTGCTTAGTATGAACACCTAACGGTCTCCTCTCTCTGGACAGAACAGAGATCTGTCTGTTTACATTGACAGATCTCTGTTCTGTCTCTCTCAGGAGCGATCGCAGGTGCCGGACAGACATCGAGGCACGAGCATCGACTCCATTGCCGTGCCACAGGCGCACGTGGCCCTAGTGCTCTTAAAGTGGCCCACGTAATGTACAGCTAAGGTGATTTGCACAGGGGAGCCAACCTGGCTGCCGCAGTATAACTGTGACGGCTGGTCCTCAAGTGGTTAAAGTGTTAGTAAACTCAGGACTCTGCATTCACTATCTGGTCTCCCATAGTACACAGAACATGGAAATGCAAATATTTTAGTAAATATAAACTGCTAAATACTTTTTCTCATCAGCAATTAGAGCAGTCTTGTGACGTCTATCAGTGTCCAGCCAAGCACTGGTTAAAGCTTGTAGGAGGAGTTTTCTGACTGTCCTATGAGACTGCAAGATCCCTGACCCTCTGTCTGGAAAGTGCTGATTGGCCCTGTGCTGATCACATGTACTCTCCAAAGAACAAAAAAAAAAAAACTAGCAATACAAACCAAATGGAGCATGTGCAGCCTTATTCCTTAGGCTATGTGTTATCAGGAAATTATCAGGGGACAGTGGAAGAAGGGAGGATCAGAGAAGCCAGGATCGAACAGCCTTTTTGCACAATGCGCGGGAATAGCCCCTTAGGTTCCACAGTGAGTATAACAAGCATGCTTTACTGCATATGCAGACTGATTTTACTGTTGTGGGTTTAGCAACAATTTATTAAAAGAATGACTAAGTGAATAGTTATTAGGGATGAGCTTCGTGTTCGAGTCGAACCCATGTTCGACTCGAACATCGGCTGTTCGACCGTCCGTCGAATTGCGAACGTTATGGGCCGTTCGCGCCAAATTCGTGTGGCGCGTCACGGCCCATAATTCACTGCGGCATCGCAGTGCATTGCTGGCTGATGATTGGCCAAGCATGCACTATGACCCGCATGCTTGGCCAATCACAGCACCGTCAGTAGAGAGAGCTGTAATTGGCCAAAGCCAGGGTGGCTTTGGCCAATTATGGCTCAGGGGATTTAGTACACGCCCCACACTATATAAGGCCGCCTGCACGGCGGCCCTGTGTAGTGTGTTCCGGTGTGCTGATAGAGAGAGAGACAGACAGTGTCATTTGATTTGAGAGCTAGATTAGGCTAGATCTGTTCCTGCTCTTTACATTTAGTGCAGTGCGTCCTGCTCACAGTGTTCAGCTAGATCCGTTCCTGCTATTTACATTTAGTGCAGTGCGTCCTGCTCACAGTGTTCAGCTAGATCCGTTCCTGCTATTTACATTTAGTGGAGTCAGTGCGTCCTGCTCACAGTGTTCAGCTAGATCTGTTCCTGCTATTTACATTTAGTGCAGTGCGTCCTGCTCACAGTGTTCAGCTAGATCTGTTCCTGCTATTTACATTTAGTGCAGTGCGTCCTGCTCACAGTGTTCAGCTAGATCTGTTCCTGCTATTTACATTTAGTGCAGTCAGTGCGTCCTGCTCACAGTGTTCAGCTAGATCCGTTCCTGCTATTTACATTTAGTGCAGTCAGTGCGTCCTGCTCACAGTGTTCAGCTAGATCCGTTCCTGCTATTTACATTTAGTGCAGTGCGTCCTGCTCACAGTGTTCAGCTAGATCCGTTCCTGCTATTTACATTTAGTGCAGTGCGTCCTGCTCACAGTGTTCAGCTAGATCCGTTCCTGCTATTTACATTTAGTGCAGTGCGTCCTGCTCACAGTGTTCAGCTAGATCTGTTCCTGCTATTTACATTTAGTGCAGTCAGTGCGTCCTGCTCACAGTGTTCAGCTAGATCCGTTCCTGCTATTTACATTTAGTGCAGTGCGTCCTGCTCACAGTGTTCAGCTAGATCTGTTCCTGCTATTTACATTTAGTGCACTGCGTCCTGCTCACAGTGTTCAGCTAGATCCGTTCCTGCTATTTACATTTAGTGCAGTCAGTGCGTCCTGCTCACAGTGTTCAGCTAGATCCGTTCCTGCTATTTACATTTAGTGCAGTCAGTGCGTCCTGCTCACAGTGTTCAGCAAGATCCGTTCCTGCTATTTACATTTAGTGCAGTGCGTCCTGCTCACAGTGTTCAGCTAGATCCGTTCCTGCTATTTACATTTAGTGCAGTGCGTCCTGCTCACAGTGTTCAGCTAGATCCGTTCCTGCTATTTACATTTAGTGCAGTGCGTCCTGCTCACAGTGTTCAGCTAGATCCGTTCCTGCTATTTACATTTAGTGCAGTGCGTCCTGCTCACAGTGTTCAGCTAGATCCGTTCCTGCTATTTACATTTAGTGCAGTCAGTGCGTCCTGCTCACAGTGTTCAGCTAGATCCGTTCCTGCTATTTACATTTAGTGCAGTGCGTCCTGCTCACAGTGTTCAGCTAGATCCGTTCCTGCTATTTACATTTAGTGCAGTGCGTCCTGCTCACAGTGTTCAGCTAGATCCGTTCCTGCTATTTACATTTAGTGCAGTGCGTCCTGCTCACAGTGTTCAGCTAGATCCGTTCCTGCTATTTACATTTAGTGCAGTGCGTCCTGCTCACAGTGTTCAGCTAGATCTGTTCCTGCTATTTACATTTAGTGCAGTGCGTCCTGCTCACAGTGTTCAGCTAGATCTGTTCCTGCTATTTACATTTAGTGCAGTCAGTGCGTCCTGCTCACAGTGTTCAGCTAGATCCGTTCCTGCTATTTACATTTAGTGCAGTGCGTCCTGCTCACAGTGTTCAGCTAGATCTGTTCCTGCTATTTACATTTAGTGCAGTGCGTCCTGCTCACAGTGTTCAGCTAGATCTGTTCCTGCTATTTACATTTAGTGCAGTCAGTGCGTCCTGCTCACAGTGTTCAGCTAGATCCGTTCCTGCTATTTACATTTAGTGCAGTGCGTCCTGCTCACAGTGTTCAGCTAGATCCGTTCCTGCTATTTACATTTAGTGCAGTGCGTCCTGCTCACAGTGTTCAGCTAGATCCGTTCCTGCTATTTACATTTAGTGCAGTGCGTCCTGCTCACAGTGTTCAGCTAGATCTGTTCCTGCTATTTACATTTAGTGCAGTGCGTCCTGCTCACAGTGTTCAGCTAGATCCGTTCCTGCTATTTACATTTAGTGCAGTCAGTGCGTCCTGCTCACAGTGTTCAGCTAGATCCGTTCCTGCTATTTACATTTAGTGCAGTGCGTCCTGCTCACAGTGTTCAGCTAGATCCGTTCCTGCTATTTACATTTAGTGCAGTGCGTCCTGCTCACAGTGTTCAGCTAGATCTGTTCCTGCTATTTACATTTAGTGCAGTGCGTCCTGCTCACAGTGTTCAGCTAGATCTGTTCCTGCTATTTACATTTAGTGCAGTCAGTGCGTCCTGCTCACAGTGTTCAGCTAGATCCGTTCCTGCTATTTACATTTAGTGCAGTGCGTCCTGCTCACAGTGTTCAGCTAGATCCGTTCCTGCTATTTACATTTAGTGCAGTGCGTCCTGCTCACAGTGTTCAGCTAGATCCGTTCCTGCTATTTACATTTAGTGCAGTGCGTCCTGCTCACAGTGTTCAGCTAGATCTGTTCCTGCTATTTACATTTAGTGCAGTGCGTCCTGCTCACAGTGTTCAGCTAGATCTGTTCCTGCTATTTACATTTAGTGCAGTCAGTGCGTCCTGCTCACAGTGTTCAGCTAGATCCGTTCCTGCTATTTACATTTAGTGCAGTGCGTCCTGCTCACAGTGTTCAGCTAGATCTGTTCCTGCTATTTACATTTAGTGCAGTGCGTCCTGCTCACAGTGTTCAGCTAGATCCGTTCCTGCTATTTACATTTAGTGCAGTCAGTGCGTCCTGCTCACAGTGTTCAGCTAGATCCGTTCCTGCTATTTACATTTAGTTCAGTGCGTCCTGCTCACAGTGTTCAGCTAGATCCGTTCCTGTTATCTTCCTACTGACAGGCAGGCTTGTCTGGTTACAGTATATAAAGCTACCTGAAGAAAATTACAGGTGTTCTATCCCAGCTTAGTGCAGCTACAGGCCATTAGTATGTCTGGAAGGCCAAGAAGGAGAGGCAGACAGTCACAAGCCAATAAGAGAGGGCAAGCAGGCTCTGTGTCTAGTGCTGGTCGTGGAGACGGTGCATCCTCATCAGCCCGTGGCCATGGGACACGCTTGGCCTTTTTTTCGGCAGCTGGCCGTGTTGAGCCGCAACATGCAGAAAACTTGGTCGAGTGGATGACCAAGCCGTCCTCATCCTCCTCATCCTCTCTCACCCATGCCCAGGGTGCTTTGTCTGGCAAAGCAGCGGCCTCTTCCCTCAGCTCAATGTCATCAGTGACTCCTTCCCTAGCTCCACCATGTCCTCATGAGGATTCCCTCGAACTGTTTGACCACAGTGTTGGGTACATGCTCCAGGAGGATGCCCAGCGTTTGGAAGGCTCTGATGATGATACTGAGCTCGATGAAGGCAGTAACATGAGCACGGACAGAGGGGGTGCCCAAGAAGGACAGCAATCTGGCAGTCATGCTCCCCCTGCTGCAGCATACTGCCAGGTTTGCTCCAGTGATGAGGAGGGAGGGGATGATGAGGTCACTGACTCAACGTGGGTGCCTGATAGGAGAGAGGAGGAGGAGGAGGAGGAGGAGGCGGCACATCACCAACGAGGCAGGATGCCCTCCAGGGGCCAGCCTAAGGGCAGCACATTGACTGCATCACACCCCAAAGCTCCACATGTGCAGGGCGCTGCAGTCTCTGCGCGTTATTCAAAAAGTTCTTTGGTGTGGGCCTTTTTTGAGACGAGTGCATCAGATCGCACCGCTGCTATTTGCAACATATGTCTCAAGCGTATCTCGCGTGGCCAAAACATCTCCCGCTTGGGTACCACATGCTTGACCAGACATATGTTGACCTGCCATGCAGTTCGTTGGCAAGCATATCTAAAAGACCCACACCAAAGAACAAAGAGGATCTCTCCTTGCTCCTCATCAGCTGAGATTTCCAACCCCACTAGACCTTCAGTCCTCTCTGAGACCTGCAGTGAGAGGAATGAAGGTGTAGAATTAGGTGTGTCACAGCCAAGTACTTGTGGGCAATCTGCTTTTGGTACACCGACGCCAGATTGTACCAGGCAAATTTCCCTGCCCCAGCTGCTGCACCGCCGAAAGAAGTTTGCTCCCAGCCATCCACATGCCCAGCGGTTGAATGCTAGCTTGGCAAAATTGCTAGCACTTCAACTGCTGCCTTTTCAGTTGGTAGACTCTGCCCCCTTCCGTGAGTTTGTGGAATGTGCGGTTCCTCAGTGGCAGGTACCCAAACGCCACTTTTTCTCACGGAAGGCGATTCCAGCTCTCTACCGGCATGTGGAAGGCAATGTCCATGCCTCGCTGGACAGGGCGGTCAGCGGTAAGGTGCATATTACCGCTGACTCATGGTCCAGCAGGCATGGACAGGGACGTTACTTAAGTTTCACGGCGCATTGGGTGACTCTGCTGGCAGCTGGGAAGGATGCAGGACAAGGTGCAGTAGTGTTGGAGGTTGTTCCGCCACCACGCCTCCAAAATGCTGATTGTGACACACCTCTCTCCTCCACCCCCTCCTCTTCTTCTTCCTCCATGGCCTCTTCCTCGGAACCAGCGGTGCTCCGTAGGCGTTCAAGGGGCTACGCAAGTACGCAGGCCAAAAGATGCCATGCGGTGCTTGAGCTGGTGTGCTTGGGGGACAGGAGCCACACTGGGGCAGAGGTTCTGTCAGCTCTGCAGGGGCAGGTTCAGAGGTGGTTGACGCCACGCCAACTTAAGGCAGGAATGGTGGTTTGCAACAATGGCACCAACCTCCTCTCTGCCCTCCGACAGGGACAACTGACCCATGTGCCCTGTTTGGCTCACGTCCTTAACTTGGTGGTGCAGCGGTTCTTGGGCAGGTACCCGGGCTTACAGGATGTCCTGAGGCAGGCCAGGAAAGTCTGTGTGCATTTCCGCCGGTCATATAATGCCAGTGCTCGGCTGACGGACCTCCAAAAGGAGTTTAACCTGCCCAAGAACCGCCTAATCTGTGACATGCCCACCAGGTGGAACTCGACATTGGCCATGCTGCAGCGGCTGCACACGCAGCAGAGGGCCATAAATGAGTACCTGTGCGACTATGGCACCAGGACAGGGTTAGGGGACCTTGGTTTTTTTTCCCCACGCCAGTGGGCCATGATCAGGGATGCATGCACTGTCCTGTCACCATTCGAGGAGGCCACGAGGATGGTGAGCACTGACAGTGCATGCATCAGTGACACTGTCCCCCTTGTCCACCTGTTGGAGCACACGCTGCGTGGAATAATGGACAGGGCACTTGAGGCAGAACAGAGGCAGGAAGAGGAGGACTTCCTTAGCTCTCAAGGCCCCCTTTATCCAGACAGTGTTCCTGCGTGCCCGCCGATCACACAGGAAGAGGACGAGGAGGAGGAGGAGGAGGAGGAGGAGGAAGATTGTGTCAGTATGGAGGTGGAGCCTGGCACTCAGCATCAGCAGTCTTTAAGGGATCAGTCCCAAGGAACACATGGACTTGTACGTGGCTGGGAGGAGGTGGCTGCGGACGTTGTTGTCCTTAGTGACCCAGAGGACTCCGGACCGAATGCCTCAGCAAACCTACGCTGCATGGCCTCCCTGATCCTGCAAAGCCTGCGTAAGGATCCTCGTATTCGTGGTATCAAGGAGAAGGACCAATACTGGCTGGCAACCCTCCTTGATCCACGTTACAAGGGTAAGGTTGCGGACCTTATCTTGCCATCGCAGAGGGAGCAGAGGATGAAACATCTTCGGGAGGCCTTGCAGAAAGGTCTGTGCAACGCGTTCCCAGAGACTGGGAGGTTACAAACTCCTGTTTCTGGACAACGTGTTGCTGAGGCTTCGGTCAGTCAAAGAAGGAGCGGTGGAGAAGGTGGCCGTCTGACCGATGCGTTCAGACAATTTTTTGGTCCGCAGCCCCAAGGTATGATCGGTTCCAGCAACCATCGCCAGCGTCTGTTTTACATGGTGCAGGAATACCTAGGGGCAAGATCAGACTTGGACACCTTTCCCACCGAAAATCCTCTGGGTTACTGGGTCTTGAGGATGGATCACTGGCCAGAGCTTGCACAGTATGCAATTGAGCTACTGGCCTGTCCTGCATCCAGCGTTCTTTCGGAACGCACATTCAGTGCTGCTGGAGGCGTGGTAACCGATCACAGGGTGCGTCTGTCCACTGACTCGGTCGATCGGCTGACCTTCATAAAAATGAATCAGTCTTGGATCACCACCAGCTACCAAGCACCTGATGCTGATGTAACTGAATAATTTTTTTCAGATCCCTTCAAAGACTGCCTATGCTGATGCTGAGTGACTATCCCTGAGTAATTATCCTCTTCCTCCTCAATCATCACGCTGATAGCTTGTAAGAACATTTTTGGTTCTGGGCGCCACCACCAGTGCCTAAGGCACAATTTTTCAGCCCCTGTATAACAGGGGCGTGTAATTACAATTTTTGATGTAATACTTTGCAGCAGGGCTCGTTCCTGCATTCCAACTAGAGTGTCTGTGAGGGGTTGCAGTGTTGTGGCACCAGCACCAGTGCCTAAGGCCCAATTTTTCTGCCCCTGTCTAACAGGGGCGTGTAATTACAATTTTTGATGCAATACTTTGCAGCAGGGCTCGTTCCTGCGTTCCAACTAGAGTGTCTGTGAGGGGTTGCAGTGTTGTGGCACCAGCACCAGTGCCTAAGGCCCAATTTTTCTGCCCCTGTCTAACAGGGGCGTGTAATTACAATTTTTGATGCAATACTTTGCAGCAGGGCTCGTTCCTGCGTTCCAACTAGAGTGTCTGTGAGGGGTTGCAGTGTTGTGGCACCAGCACCAGTGCCTAAGGCCTAATTTTTCAGCTCCTGTTCAACAGGGGCATGTAATTACAATTCTTGATCTAATATTTCACAGCAGGGCCCTGTGAGGGCTTACAGTGTTTTGGCCACAGCAACACCTAAGGCCCAAATTTCTGCTGAGTATATAGGGCAGGACCCTACTTTCAAACATCTAACTTACAAACGACTCCTACTTGCAAACGGAAGGAGACAACAGGAAGTGAGATGAAATCTACCCCTAGGAACGGAAATTCTCTCATGTAAGAGTTAATATGGGAAAACAATTTCTCCTTTCCACTGATGCTTTCCAATCCTTGTTCCACAAAAAAACCCAAATTTTCAAAAAACATTTTTCATTGGGACAAAAAAGTGAGGTGAAATCTTCTGAAGAGGAGGAAAGACGCAAAACAAATGTCACAGGGGTGATAACCCTTCCCTATGTTTTCCAAAAAGCTTAGAAAAGATTTTTTGGCTGGAGCTAAACACGTTAAAAATGTTCAAAATTACAAACAGATTCTACTTAACAACAAACCTACAGTCCCTGTCTTGTTTGCACCGCCTGTATACTGCTGTTCAGAGTATATAGGGACCTTTCCTTATTTTAATTTGGGTGCGGGGTTCCCCTTAATATCCATACAAGACTCAAAGGGCCTGGTAATGGACTGGGGGGTACCCATGCCGTTTGTCTCACTGATTTTCATCCATATTGCCATGACCCGACATGACATTAAACCCGCAAGCAGTTTTAAATGAGATTTTTTCCTTTAAAAATGACATTTGGTGCAGGGACTGTTCTAAACATGGGAAACACGCGTCACTTTACAGGCATACTATAGACACCCCCCAGGTACGATATTTAAAGGAATATTTCACTTTTTTTTTTTTACTTTAAGCATCATTAAAATCACTGCTCCCGAAAAAACGGCAGTTTTTAAAAGTTTTTTTTGCATTGATACATGTCCCCTGGGGTAGGACCCGGGTCCCCACACCCTTTTTAGGACAATACCATGCAAATTAGCCTTTAAAATGAGCACTTTTGATTTCGAACGTTCGAGTCCCATAGACGTCAATGGGGTTCTAACGTTCGTGCGAACTTGCGGTCCGTTCGCGGGTTCTGGTGCGAACCGAACCGGGGGGTGTTCGGCTCATCCCTAATAGTTATCATAAATGACAGAAGTGCCTCGGACTGAAAAGTGTAATCATAGTGTCCTATATACTACACATCATAAAGGAATAATACAAAACCTAGTTTCTAGCTGATATAGTATACATGATCAGTGACAGAATAATAAAAATAGCCACCTTTCACAAATCTAGATTGGGTACATGCCAGAAGCTGGGATGTCTTATGCCCCTATATTTCCCTAGACCTCTGGATATTACAAGGGATATAATAGAGAACAGTTCTTCATCCACATTGCACTGTTCATTAAAATTAAGAATTCTTTGTCACAAAAGGGAATTTTAAATCAATATATAGTATACAAAAAAAGTATTAACAATGAAGCGCATAGAGCTGTGAAAATGTTATAAAATGCTATGAGATTACAGTGGTTACAGGAGACAAAAAGTGCTTCTCCTTTGAAGCCAGTAAACTATGAATTGTCAGTTAAAGTGGAGTTCCACCCACTTTTACAACTCTTCAGCATCCCTCACTAAACTGTGCACTGTAAACAAATTGGATATTTTTTTATTTTTTTTTCTCAGCACCTACTGTATATCTGCTGTATTCATTTTTCACTTCCTGCTCCCTGGCCGCGGCCCATCTCATCATTTCCTGTTCGCAATGCCTTCTGGGAAGGGGCGGCAACTTCCTCTGAAACTGCCGTTGCTATGGAAACCTGACCTGAAACCTATTACACTGCTTGTGCTGCACTGAGCATGTGCGAGATCTGCAAGGATGAGATCCAGGAAGAAATACAGTCTGGCTTCAGATGCCCACACTTAAGATGGCCACGGCCTGCTGTAAGTTTATAAAATAACAAACTACTGTTATAAGATAACAAAATAGACCTTAGTTTACAGACTAACTTTACTAGAATACATTAAGCTTGTGTATTATAGGGGTATTTTTATTTAAAAAGTATCATTTCGGCCGGACACCACTTTAAAGTTTAAATAATAATGACTTCTAGGTAAAAACTAGGTAAAAACACTATCTGTTCTGTCTCTCTCAAGAGTGATCACAAGTGCCGACAGACATGGACTGTAATCTCTTTCACGTGTTTATCCTTCCTTATATCCCAATAAAATGTAAATGATCCCCCCTTTATATAATTTCTATATACCCTAATAGATTGTAAGCTCTTCCACCTTATACAGTATCTCACAACTCTGTGACAACACTGAAGAAATGACACTTGCTACAATGTAAAGTAGTGAATGTACAACTTGTATAACAGTATGAATTTGCTGTCTCCTCAAAATAACTCAACACACAGCCATTAATGTCCAAACCGCTGGCAACAAAAGTGAGTACACCCCTGAGGGAAAATGTCCAAATTGGGCCCAAAGTGTCAATATTTTGTGTGGCCACCATTATTTTCCAGCACTGCCCTAACCCTCTTGGGCATGGAGTTCACCAGAGCTTCACAGGTTGCCACTGGAGTCCTTTTCCACTCCTCCATGATGACATCACGGAGATGGTGGATGTTAGAGACCTTGCGTTCCTCCACCTTCCATTTGAGGATGCCCCAAGGTATGCTTGGCCAGTCCTTTAGCTTTACCCTCAGCTTCTTTAGCAAGACAGTGGTCGTCTTGGAAGTGTGTTTGGGGTCGTTATCATGTTGGAATACTGCCCTGTGGCCCAGTCTCTAAAGGGAGGGGATGATGCTCTGCTTCAGTATGTCACAATACATGTTGGCATTCATGGTTCCCTCAATGAACTGTAGCTTCCCAGTGCCGGTAGCACTCATGCAGCCCCAGACCATGACACCACCACCGTCATGCTTGACTGTAGGCAAGACACACTCCTCACCTGGTTGCCGCCACACACGCTTGACACCATCAAAGAAGTTTATCTTGGTCTCATCAGACCACAGGACATGGTTCCAGTAATCCATGTCCTTAGTCTGCTTGTCTTCAGCAAACGGTTTGTGGGCTCTCTTGTGCATCATCTTTAGAAGAGGCTTTCTTCTGGGACGACAGCCATGCAGACCAATTTGATGCAGTGTGCGGTGTATGGTCTGAGCACTAACAGGCTGACCCCCCACCCCTTTAACCTCTGCAGCAATGCTGTCAGCACTCATACGTCTATCTCCCAAAGACAATATCTGGATATGACGCTGAGCACGTGCACTCAACATGGCGAGGCCTGTTCTGAGTGGAACCTGTCCTGTTAAACAGCTGTATGGTCTTGGCCACCGTGCTGCAGCTCAGTTTTAAGGTTTTGGCAATCTTCTTATAGCCAATGCCATCTTTATGTAGAGCAACAAATTCTTTTTTTCAGATCCTCAGAGTTCTTTGCCATGAGGTGCCTTGTTGAACTTCCAGTGACCAGTATGAGAGAGTGAAAGTGATAACACCAAATTTAACACATCACATGACACCGGGCAGGGAAAATGGCTAATTGTGCCCAATTTGGACATTTTCACTTGGGGGTGTACTCACTTTTGTTGCCAGCGGTTTAGACATTAATGGCAAATTGACACTGTTATACAAGCTGTACACTCACTACTTTACACTCACTAATTTACATTTACATTGTAGCAAACTGTCATTTTTTTCAGTGTTGTCACATGAAAAGATAGAATAAAATATTTACAAAAATGTGAGGGGTGTACTCACTTTTGTGATATATTGTATATCCTCCCTTATACCTTAATAGATTGTAAGCTCTTCCACTTTCTGAATCCTCCCTTATATCCTAATAGATTATAAGCCCTTACATATTCTGTATCTTCTCTCATACTCTAATAAATTGTAGCTCTTCTGTTTTCTGTATACTCCCTTATACCCCAATAGATTGGAAACTCTTCCACCCTGTGTATCTTCCCCTATACACAAATAGATTGTAGCTCTTCATCGTTTATAACCTGACCTATACCCTAATAGTTTATAAGCTCTTCCACCCTCTGTATCCTTCTTTACTATCTAATAGATATTAGTCTCTTACACCTCCTGTATCCCTCTTTTATATCCTAATAGATTGTAATCTCTTACACCTTCTGTGTCCCTGCCGTATACCTTAATATATTGTAAGCTTTTCTACCTACCAGTACCTTACTCTGGCAGGCCACGATGATAACAGTGATGATGTGCTGCTCTCTGAATCCACACGGCTTCCCTATACTTTCTTTGCTTTGCTTTCAGAGTGAGGTGTTACAGTAATAGATGCAAAAACAGGGTAATTGAGTTAGTCAAACTGTAATAACACCAATTTATTGAACAAAGCACACTGTAAAATGTAAAAACTTTGATTGGCAGGCGAGCCAGCCATCGGTTTGCCTGACAACTCTGGTTGTGTTTGGCATTTTCTTCACACACACCCCTGCATGTCCAGCTCGTCTGCTTCCATGTGTGTTTTACATCCTATACCTACCAGTCTGCCTTGGCTTCTGCTCTCTGTCAATCAAAGTTTTTACATGTAAGTGTGCTTTGTTCAATAAATTGGTGTTATTACGGTTTGACTAACTCCAGCGCCATGTGGTTGCTTCTTTTCCTTGTTCTGTGAAGATCTGTCAGAGGAGCTGCAGGAGTCATCCAGACTGTATCCTTTCCTAATCTCTATTTTCCATTTGGGACATTTCACATATGGACTAGGGGCATTTCCCCTATGAGGAGTGCTGAGTTAGCAGTGCTTACTCTGGATATTGGTTACAGGAATAGAGAATTGTAAAAAAAAAAAGTAGCAAATTGTTGCCAGCAGCAGGATTGCACCTGAAGTAAGGGCCCAACTGCATTTATGTATGTTGCTTTGTGTAGGTGTTAGAGGGCCTTTTATTTTTTATTATGTATTCTATATTTTTTCATACTTCTTAATTTAATTTAAGCTTTTATATTGCTGTCACAAGGGAGCTTAAATGTCCCCCAATGTGGCAATATAAAACTAAAGATAATCTGGAAGTGTTTAGAGATTATCATTTCCAGAGGAGAGATAATTGGAGAATTCTAATTCCCTTACCTCCTTCAAACTTCTGTTCCCCATTCTGAACATCATTAAAAAGAATTCCGAGGCACACAGAGGAGCCCACTGGGTCTCGAGGCAGGCAGAAGTATTTGGATGACTGTATAGCTGTATAAAAACTATAAAAAAGATTCTTGGAGCACACCATCCATTTTAGGTTGACTGACTCATCAACTAACATGTTGTCCACATAATCATAGAAATGTTATCCACCACACAGCATGACAGAAGTGGGGTCACAGAACAGAGGTTATTTACTAGGGAAAATGTGGTCTAGCTTGGTCTAGGTTACTTACAGCCACACCTAGACCATCAAAAATGTGTTCTCAAACTTTGAATAACATCTAATCATGAACTGATTCACTAGATCATCAGTGAAGGCTGTAGTATTTATACATGGTTGGAGTTTTTAGGACCAAGAGGAAATCCCTCAACTTATAACCACACTGCACAAGGAGTAATAATAATAATAGTAACATATACAGTCCCCTGAATCATGCCTTCTAAACACAAAAAGCCTAGGTTGTCTTGTGAGTGATCTGGGCTTGGTCAGGGTCTTAAGACACATGAGGTCATACTTGCTGTAGTGGGCAGTGCAGCACCAATTAATATATTATACATTTTGACTGGAGATGAGCTTGGGCATTGTCTGAACTCTATCTGAACAACAAAGTTCCACACTTTTAATCCGAATCAGCTGCGGGCCAGGTCATTTATCATGCCACAATACACGTAAACAAAGAGGGGGCACTCTTTACGTCTAGAGGAAAAGAGATTTAATCTCCAAATACGGAAAGGTTTCTTGGCCGTAAGAACTGTGAAAATGTGGAATAGACTCCCTCAAGAGCTGGTTCTGGCCAGCTCAGTAGATTGCTTTAAAGAAGAACTGGATTCTTTCCTAAATCTACATAATATAACTGGTATAACATTTATAGGTAAAGTTGATTCAAGGAATATCCGATTGCTTCTTGGGGGATCAGGAAATTTTTTTTTCCACAGCTCGAGCAAATTGGATCATGCTTTGCTTGGGGTTTTTGCCTTCCTCTGGATCAACTGTGGGTAAAGGATTATGTATATGGGATTGTATGATATTTTTTTTCCCTTTTATAGGTTGAACTAGATGGACTGGTGTCTTTTTTCATGCCTGAAGGGAGCTCATTCCTCCTTAAAGCCAGAGATATACACCAGAAGCCCAGCAGAGTACAATGGCAGCTAAAAGTGTCAGTGTCTCACTTCCTGTTCTGGGGTGAAAATACTCACCTGCTCTACTGCATCTATGGAGGAGTGGTATTATCATGCTAGAATGGAAAGTGGTGTTGGGACTATAGCACAACTCTCTCTCTCTCTCTTCATCTCTATAATATAAAGGAAAGTGTTCCACAGAGGAGAACTTGGAACACTGGTAGCTAGTAACAGTCAGCGGAGGGCACATGAAGTTATCAGCTCATTTGATTTCTAGAAGGATCAACAGATACTGTTTTATTTAAAATATATAACTAAACACTTTCAATACTTAAAGCATATATAAAAACATTGCTTTTTCAAAACAGGTAAGCCTTATGCCTCATGCACACTAGAGTTGAGGGAACGGTTTGGCCTGGATCAGCAATTAAGCAACCAATGATTCATCAGCTGTCAATGGGGTTCCCTGAGCATCCCCCCACCCCTGAATCATACCACACATGCCCTCAAGCAGGGGCTCCACTCCCACCCCAAAGCATCTTGTCCCCATGTTAATGGGGAAAAGGGCCTCATCCCCACAACTCTGGCCCGTGGTTGTGGGGGTATGTGGGCAGAGGGCTTATTGGAATCTGGAAGCCCCCTTTAACAACAGGGGTGTTTACATGCTGTGGCCACGATGCTTGGTACCTATGGTAAATTTCACCTGACATGTAGCTTGTCACCCGTTGAAAGCTAGTTGTTGTAAAGCATTTGTTGTCAAAAATGGGGTTAAAACATTTTAGAAAGCATTGCATCGCTTTCTCACTGCCTGTTAGTAGCCTCTGTGCGGTCCAAGCGCAAATCCGGCTTCAGAGAAAAGAGAGATTTAGATGCATGTATAAATCTAGCCTTAAGCTGCAGTTTATTTTTTATTTATTTATTTGCTACAGATGTGGTTGCATAACTTATTGTTAATGAAGTATGTTCAATTTCTCACTAGCTTATAATTCCAATAAATGTCTAGTCTTTCTCACAGTGCTTTACTTTCAGCACTGTGGATATTCATAGCTTTGGGTCTAAAATTGAAGCACATACTGTATAATAAGGTCCTGTTTTCTTCCCTCCGTATGCAAAATCCTTTGCATTATTTTCACACAATGTAACACTTTCTTTAAATGGGAAAAAGGATCCTGTCATTCATCCACCTCTCCCCCATTCAGAGAACTTGTTGTATCCTGTGAAATCAATTCAGTTAATGAGGGAGGGAACAGAAAGGAGGCATCCACTGGGACGTTCTTCAATGCTGGACCCAAAGCTGTTAACCGCACAGTGCTTGTAGGTCAGCACTGTGAAAGGGACCCAGCATCATTGGAGAAAAGATTTCTACAGAAGGACTGCCTACAAAACATGGGCCATACTTCATTACCGGTAAATGATGTGACTGCAGCTGTACCAAAAAAAAAGAAGAAGAAAGAAAAAAATAACTAAAGTTCACCTTTAAAGTGATTGTAAAGATATTTTTCTCTTAATAATAAACATGTTATACTTACCTGCTCCAAACCCTACCAGCGCCTCCTCTTGCCTGAGTGCCCTCATAGCAAGCCACTTGCTTTGGGCACGATACCCAGCGTGGCCTGGCCCAGCCCTGCTCTCTGCCAATGGCTTCCGCTGCCTCAGCAAAGACTGTGAAGGAGGAGAGAGCTGCTACAGATGGGCACAGCACTGGATTGAGCGAGGACTCAGGTAAGTATAAGGGAGAGGTGAGGTGGCAGTACTGCTACTGGGACATTTTTTAACTTAATGCAGGAAATGTATTTAGGTAAAAAAAAATGTTTAGGCTTTACAACCACTTTAAAGCCCTTAAATGATGTCGCAAGCCAGAATGAAATCGGCAGTGCAAATCGCACTGATATGCGGCTTTGAAATTGCAATGAAGTAGTAGCTTTTCAGCTGAAATGAAGACAGACACAATTTTTATTTTATCCAGCTGTATTTACTTATAACATCCAAGTTAAAGGTATAACACCAACATGTCAGAAAAAAAATAATAATTCAAAGACAGAATCACTGAGTTGGAAAAAGGTTCACCCCCTCCTAAAAATGATTTGTAAACTCAATCAGGTGTAACTAATGGCCTTCTTAATGGCACACAAAGCCATTTGACTTACAACTGTGATCATGGTCATTTTGATAAGCTTAGCATGAAAAGAGCTTTCCTGGAGCATTTCAGTCCTCAGTAGTGCAACGGAAGCAAAGAATCAACTATGGATGGCAAGGCACAAAAGATCTCCGGAATAAAGTTGTGGACAGGCCCACTGTACATAGTTAAATATTATTGCAATGTGTACAATGGCAACAAATAAAAGGCTACACACCAATGACATCACAAGCTTTGATAGATTTAATCAGCCATACAAGTCATGATACAAGTCTCTGCCAGGAAACCACCCCTTGCTGATGCATTTCACCTTTACGAGTTTAATCAGAGTCAAATGAAATGTGTTCAAATATAAGGGATATGGCATACAGTATGACATACAGTAAAACCTTGGATTGTGAGCATAATTCGTTCCAGAAGCATGCTTGTAATCCAAAGCACTTGTATATCAAAGCAAATTTCCCCATAAGAAATAATGGAAACTCAAATGATTCATTCCACAACCATTTATTCATAAGTCCTTCAGTTTATAGTCCATATAAAAAGATTATAGCAATGTGATTGGTTGTGTAACCATAAAATGCCCATCCACAAATGGAAGCCTCCACAAAGGGGATTAGAAGCAAAATTCTGCAGGAGCTACAGAGTATATAAGAGAAGAGAGGCGCCTCTAAGTGTAGCAATATTTAATGAAGGTACAACATTTAGCAACTCACATGGTTGATGATTAAAAGAGACACATCTAAGTATGCAGGCATCCGGGGTAAATCTGTCCACATAGACCATCCTCTGCACCGCTGGCTCTCACTGCTGTCAGTCTGCAATTGTGACCAGGATGACTACCCTGCAGTAGAGCAGAGCAATCTGAAAGCGGGGCTTGAAGCATTTGTGGAGCGCAGAGTGGAAGGGACAATGTCAATGGCCATGAGAAGGATGGCCTGTGTGGACAACTTTACCCCGGATGCCTGAATACTTAGACGTGGCTGTTTTAATCATCAACCGTGTAAGTTGCTAAATGTTGTACCTTCATTAAATGTAACTATATTACAACACTTAGAGGTGCCTCTCCTATGACGCTACTTGTATATCAAGACATCGCTTGTATATCAAGTCAAAATTTATTAAAAATTTTTGCTTGTCTTGCAAAAAGCTCTCAAACCAAGGTTTTACTGTATAGGAAAGTGTCTGAAAGAAACTATTGGTAGTGCCCAATCCAATGCTTTGATTCTTAAGGCTTAGTACTAGCAACTACTTTAATACGCCCACATTTTCAGCATATGTGTGTAAAGAGGTAGAATGTCATAATTGTAAAATGTTATTTTAAAAAGTTCATATGTTCATTTTTTAAAAGCTCATGGTGACATACTGTATGTTTAATAAAAAAGTTGAAAATATAAATGTAAATAATGCGTAAAAATGCCATAATTCTTTTGAGATAAATGCTGCTTTTGATTATTTGCCTTCATAACTTTAATGTCATCTAATTTAAGTGATTCAGACCATTTTATAAAGCATGTGAGATGACAATATTAATACAAAGATTGGAAAAACCACTGTACATGAATATTAATAAAATACGTTTTGTAATAAAAATGATAATTCCCTATGTGTTGGAATGTGGCAATGTTTTCCCCTAAAGCAGTATTTAACCCCAATACAAAAATGTATTAAATTGCAGCTTACCAATTTTTAGATGCAGTGGCTGCATTCGTTTTGTTTTTTTTAGGCCTCTTTCCTTTCATTTCATCTGGTGATTCTGGCAGTAAGTCTGTTATTTTTCAACTTACTTTAATAGACCGAGCAGACAAAGCCAGGATACTTACAATGATCAGATTTTTATTAATTTAAAAGTAAAATCTTTTTCAAAGGGGAAAAAAAAGGTTTGCTGTAACTGTTTATAAAATGTTAGCTGGAGTTCAGCTTTCTTAATTTACGTTCATTTAAACCTGCTAGTGAATCTAATGCCTCGTTTCCACTGAGCGGATCGGTTCGGGTCGGTACAGTTTGAATGGCCTAGAATGGTCCGGTCTATTCTGGTGAGCGTTTTCACTGCAAGTGGGACCACAAGGGGCCATACAGGTTTAGAAAAAATGCCTCAGCATAGCACAGCAGAGGGTTTTCTGTCAGCCAATCAGTGGAATGTATCGTAGCTCCGCCCTAACCAAACCGTTCCATTTTCTATGGCCCCACATCTGAAGCAGGACCCTGAATGGAGCGGTACGGTTCAGTTGTATGGGCCGCTTTCATAATGGAAACACCCAAAATAGCGTACCGTACCGAACCGAACCGATCCACTCAGTGGAAACGAGGAATAACACTACCATCTCCACAGATTGAAAATGCTGCTATTCAAGGGGGTCTCTGTTGCTCCTCCATCCACAGTGGAGACACCCCGAGGCAGGTAGTGTGTTACTGGTCATAGGTAAAAATTAAGGAAAAAAAAACAAAAAGAACCCAACCACCACATCTAATGATTGATAAGCTGCAATTTATTACATATTTGTTTTTTTGATTTAATACCTATTTATTAGATCAGCTGATTACATGGGGAAAGTGACTTTGCAAATGAACTTCCCTGGTCCACTTATTCTCACTTTACCAGAATTTCCCCCTTCCTCCACTGGAACCAGCACCAAGATACCCAGTATTTGCTGGTATCCACCACTAGGTGGAAAAGGGACATCATTTCCTCTGTCATGTGACAATGCTCAGCCCTAGTGATTGACTACTAGACTGGAGCACATGGGAGTTGGTCACATGTTTCCCATACCTGGAAGTACTGGCTATTGTCACCATCTGAGAATGAGCAGGGGAAGTGATGGCAAGTTGCACTTTTAAGCTACTTCAGACCTGTCAGATTTTCACAGTGTGACTCACTTAAACCCTTGGTTTTTGTTGCATTTCTCGCAAATGATTTAATCACTTAATGTGTAGCTTCTTTATATTTTAATTATTGCCTATGTTCCAGTTTAAGCTGGTGCCATTACCACTTTTATAAGTTTCTTGTTTTACAGTGGCTCCTATCTCTTAGCGTGTCCTTTGGAGTCACCCTGCATACAGAAACTAGCCCTATGTATCCCTACACTGTGTGCATCAATAGAAACACACAGACCCACAGCCTAGCATGGCAAGGTACTCCCCTGCAGCTCTATCTTCCTTTCCCTCACTTCTTCAAGTTAAGACACTGAATGGAGACCGCACTGTCCACTGTTAACTCTTTCTTGTGAACAAGGAAGTTCAGGAAGAAGGAAGTTCAGGAAAGCAGCACTGAAAGACCAAGAGCCAGCAGCACTGAAAATTGTAAACTGTAAGTGCCGGGTAAGAATTTTAACAGTTTATGTGGTAAGGTTTATTTTATTGAGCATCTTGAAGCCTTACCCCACAACTTTTGAACTTAAACAAAGAGGGACACGTTGGAAAGAGAGACATGAGGTGTGTTTAGTGCAACACTGTGAATAGTAGCCATATGGTTGTGGTTTAAAGTGGTGTGGTTAAAGTTACATCCATGTAAATGGTAAAGGATAGTCAGCGCAGACTGCAAACAGGACACAATCACAATATATGCCAGCAGACACTAAAGGTAAATTCAACGACACCTCTCATAAATAAAAATATCAAAACAGTGCTGCGCAATTACTAAATGTCCATAAATAGTGGATGTGTGTGAAATTACAAATAGAACTGTGAAGGCAAGACCGGTGGTACACACTCAAGAAGACAAGGATCTCTGATCCAGTGACTGTGATCCCTCCACCACAAATGGATGGCCTCTCACGTTAGCACCCTGGGGTGCTGAGGTCTCTAGACTCTTCCACAGAGAGCACTAGATTTGTCATTATCTCGTTGCATATGTGGCATCTATTTACCCTGATGAGCGCTGAATCCGTGGAATCCACTACTAGGACTGCCTTACCTGCTATATGTTCTCTGCTTTGTGACTTGTTTCAGGTCGAATCGCTAAGGTGAGAGGCCATCCATTTGTGGTGGAGGGATCACAGTCACTGGATCAGAGATCCTTGTCTTCTTGAGTGTGTACCACCGGTCTTGCCTTCACAGTTCTATTTGTAATTTCGCACACATCCACTATTTATGGACATTTAGTAATTGCGCAGCACTGTTTTGATATTTTAAAGTTACATCCCTGCAATATTTAGTGACACACAAATGGTATGTCTGTTAAAGTGTTTGTAAACCCTGTTACACCACTTGTACCTTCAGATAAGCCTATAATAAGGCTTACCTGTAGGCACTGTAAATATCTCCTAAAACTGCACAGTTTCGGAGATATTTACCATATACGCTTGCGCCGACGTCATTGGCGCATGTACACTGAAGAAACAGCTCACTCGTGCCGTTTCTTCAGCAGCGTGCTGTGACCGTGACAGTGATGTCATCACGGCTCCGGGCCAATCACAGCGCCGGAGCCTGCAAACCCAGAAATAACTCCAGGAGGCATGTCGCCAGTCACAGTGGTGTACGGGGCTGCTGCACCAGCTTCAATCTAAGGTAAGTATTTCATAATGAGCTAATATGCGATGCTTACTAGCTCATTATGCCTTTGTCTTAAAGGGTTTTTTTTTGTTTTTTTGGGTTTACAACCACTTTAAATTCTATACAGAGTATAGTATTTACCCACTGTAATAACTTGTCAGTTAGTACAGCATGAAGTATAATGAACATTAACGGCCAGGTCATTACTGCAGATAATTTTGTATGATAGGAAATATTTACTCATGCTGCTAACCCTACCTTGGTTTTTGCAGGATATGAACACTGGACCTGAAGTAAATGAATGATTTTTGCTTTCCTAAACCACCCAATGCTATGTAAGATGCAATGAACAAAAAAGTTTTTTTTTTTGATAAAATAACTAAATCGGTTATAAATAATAGTTGAAAATAAAAAAGTGTGGCGCTAGTGAGTGGTGAAACTCCTGTTGTTAGACAGGTGAAAATAGTTTTAAAAGAGGAGTGAAAACACTTTCAGTGTCAGTTAGTGAAGTGAAAACTAGTTATTATGTAAAGCATCAAAAAAACTTGTATAAGTATAGTAGTGGAATACACAGTGATAACCTGTAGGTTAAATAGGAGAAATTCAAGCACCTGACACCTTATTCAAAAGGAAAAAACAGGCAAATATAAATCAATACAAGATATCTCAATAGCCTAAGTAAGTGGTTTAACACAACTAATATTCAATGGAAATGGGGGCCAAGGTGGAGGGCATCGAAATCCTTAAAAGAGGACAGACATAGGTGGAAACTCAAGAGTCTCTCAAATGACAAGATGGGACTGTCCCATTCAGTCCCACAAATAACAAGGTATCAACCGTCTTCTCCAGAGGTAATTAGAGGTTGTTTAAGAGGGGTCCTGATAAATACGCTGAATCTTGACTCATGTGGATGATTCCCACCAGGAGAAAGAAAAAGCAAAAGGATGCCCTTACCAGATCAGGTGGACTCACAGGCCGTGGCGGTGAGTCAAACGAGCATATACCGTCAGACGGTGTAAGGTGAAGGCTTGTGGGAAGACTCGTGGAACGTCTTGTCAGCAGTCCTCAACTGAAGAACCAGCTTGGAGATCGAGGTCCCCAGGGTGCGGTTTCGGTCGCCAAATGACCGTTTGCTCAGAGGTCCATCATGTGTGTAAATAATCAAGAAAGAGAGAGAAACCTCCACATAGTGTAAATCCTTAATGTGCAAAAACGCATAAGAGCACTTTATTTGAGAAATGTACTCCAAAAAGAATTTTTACAAGCGGGGGGCAGTAAAAACGCGGCTCAATATAAAAAACCGGCATAAAAAAAAGTATAAAAACAGCGCAGTGGATAGTGGTGGGGTATAATCATAGAGACCCGACGCTTTCGCCTCCAAAGGCTTCTGCTGGGGTATGAGTAAGCCCCCCACACAACTGCGCTTTATATAATAAAACATAAATGAGATGTAACAGCTGTTCGGCGCTGTTACACGGGACGACTTCCGGGTTCGGCAGCGTCATCCATGACACAGCGGTCACATGATGTTTTGTGGCCAATCATATCCACGGGAAGATGGTAATGAACCAAGCCTCACTTCTGATCACCAATAGGCAGAGCGTCAGTCCCATTCGTTCTAATAGTCATGTGATGATCACATGATGTGGCAGTGACGATGGGACGCTCTGAATCTGTATGTCAGAGGAAACAGGAAACGGAGGCCAAACAAATAAGAGCGTGGAACGCAAACACAGCGGCGATCCACGCTACAAATGTCTAATTCTAATGTGATAGTGCGGTCCCGGTCCCGGAAGTCCTCCCAACACAACATCATATACAAATATAGACATATGTGAACGGTACACGTTATATGTATATTCACTAAACATTCTTAATATATAGACCCGCAAAATGCACGGGCGATCTGTGAAAAATTGTGGAAAGCCTAAAAACTTGGGACCTATAAAAATGAAAGCAAGCAAAACAACAGAGATTCATAAAAGGATCTATGAAGGAAGTGACATATATATTTAGTACTAAATGCACGTGTGATGTGGTTAAATTAGAGTATTACTACATGTAATTCAGTAAAATTGAAGTATTACTGAATGGAGTCAGGAGTTAGAGAGTAACAAAAAACGCAATGTTCTGTATATGAATGATAACTATTAGGAATATCTATTCCGCTATGCACAGGTGGGTGCTCATTAGGAACCCTGCAGGAAATTGAGGTGCATAGCATGAGAAAAAATATATATTGCTCGAGATAAGGTAACGAAAGTCCAACGACATAAATGGATCTAACTGGTCTAGGGAGGTGTTATGTAAACCCTAGATAAATACTGTCAGAGGAGGAGTGGGGCATCAACGCCTAGGACTGGTTTATGAAGGCGTTGATATCCCACTCCACATTTAGTCCGTGTGGCACATAACATTTCATGAGGTGTATCCAAAAAGTCTCAAGTTTGGAGACACCCCTGGTATTTGGTTTGCCCCCAGTCTGGCTAACATCTTTATGGCCAAGTGGGAGGAGGATGTCGTCGGTGTTCTGAAACCTTCCCAGCTGGCCTTTTGGGCCAGATACATCGACGACATCCTCCTCCTATGGAGAGGTTCCATGGACTCCCTCAACCATTTTATGACTACCTTAAATGAGAATGAGGTGGGCATCCACTTGTCATATGAAGCCAGCCCGTCTGTTATACATTTCCTCGATTTGGAAATTACAGCTGTCAACGGTCAATTGGAGACGAAAACCTTTTTTAAGGCCACTGACCGTAACGGGTACATCCCGACCGACAGCTGTCACCATACAGCATGGCTGAAATCAGTACCTAGAAGCCAACTGATGAGAATCAGACGCAATTGTTCCCTCTTGCCGGACTACTATAGACAAGCGGAAACCATTAAATCTAGATTCCAAGAAAAGGGTTACGATGGGGGACTAATCGACCAGGAAATACAGAAAATAGCACACATTGATCGCTCATTACTTCTAGTGGAACAACCAAAAAAGCCCTTGGATGCTAAACACAGATGGGCCTTCCTTACCAACTACTCTATCCAACATAAGCAGATAAAGAGTATCATCTCCAGACATTGGAAAATTTTGAAAAATGACCGAATACTAGGCCCATTACTCCCTGATCAGGCTGGAGTAATCTATAAAGGTGCACCATCAGTAGGTAGTAGAATTGCACCAGGGGTGGTTAATCCTCCGAAGACGCCATCCTTTTTCCATGATCTAAAGGGTTTTTACCCCTGTAGGAAATGTACAGTATGCAAGCTCAATGTATGCAAATCTCGTAAAATTGAAGCTTTCATGTCATCCACCACTGGGAAGGAATACAAGATGAAACAATTTGCGACTTGCACCACAAAGTTTATAGTTTACCTTATCACCTGCCCTTGTGGTAAGCAATACATAGGAAGAACTATACGCAATTTTTCTATACGAGTGAACGAACATATCACGGCCATACTAAAAGGACGCACCAATCATAGTGTTCCCAAACACTATTTGTACCATCACAACCAAAATCCATCTGGAACGAAGTTCCAAATTATTGACAGATTCGTTCCACATTGGAGGGGGGAACCAAATACAAGGGGTGTCTCCAAACTTGAAACTTTTTGGATACACCTCATGAAATGTTATGTGCCACACGGACTAAATGTGGAGTGGGATATCAACGCCTTCATAAACCAGTCCTAGGCGTTGATGCCCCACTCCTCCTCTGACAGTATTTATCTAGGGTTTACATAACACCTCCCTAGACCAGTTAGATCCATTTATGTCGTTGGACTTTCGTTACCTTATCTCGAGCAATATATATTTTTTCTCATGCTATGCACCTCAATTTCCTGCAGGGTTCCTAATGAGCACCCACCTGTGCATAGCGGAATAGATATTCCTAATAGTTATCATTCATATACAGAACATTGCGTTTTTTGTTACTCTCTAACTCCTGACTCCATTCAGTAATACTTCAATTTTACTGAATTACATGTAGTAATACTCTAATTTAACCACATCACACGTGCATTTAGTACTAAATATATATGTCACTTCTTTCATAGATCCTTTTATGAATCTCTGTTGTTTTGCTTGCTTTCATTTTTATAGGTCCCAAGTTTTTAGGCTTTCCACAATTTTTCACAGATCGCCCGTGCATTTTGCGGGTCTATATATTAAGAATGTTTAGTGAATATACATATAACGTGTACCGTTCACATATGTCTATATTTGTATATGATGTTGTGTTGGGAGGACTTCCGGGACCGGGACCGCACTATCACATTAGAATTAGACATTTGTAGCGTGGATCGCCGCTGTGTTTGCGTTCCACGCTCTTATTTGTTTGGCCTCCGTTTCCTGTTTCCTCTGACATACAGATTCAGAGCGTCCCATCGTCACTGCCACATCATGTGATCATCACATGACTATTAGAACGAATGGGACTGACGCTCTGCCTATTGGTGATCAGAAGTGAGGCTTGGTTCATTACCATCTTCCCGTGGATATGATTGGCCACAAAACATCATGTGACCGCTGTGTCATGGATGACGCTGCCGAACCCGGAAGTCGTCCCGTGTAACAGCACCGAACAGCTGTTACATCTCATTTATGTTTTATTATATAAAGCGCAGTTGTGTGGGGGGCTTACTCATACCCCAGCAGAAGCCTTTGGAGGCGAAACGCGTCGGGTCTCTATGATTATACCCCACCACTATCCACTGCGCTGTTTTTATACTTTTTTTATGCCGGTTTTTTATATTGAGCCGAGTTTTTACTGCCCCCCGCTTGTAAAAATTCTTTTTGGAGTACATTTCTCAAATAAAGTGCTCTTATGCGTTTTTGCACATTAAGGATTTACACTATGTGGAGGTTTCTCTCTCTTTCTTGATTATTTACACACATGATGGACCTCTGAGCAAACGGTCATTTGGCGACCGAAACCGCACCCTGGGGACCTCGATCTCCAAGCTGGTTCTTCAGTTGAGGACTGCTGACAAGACGTTCCACGAGTCTTCCCACAAGCCTTCACCTTACACCGTCTGACGGTATATGCTCGTTTGACTCACCGCCACGGCCTGTGAGTCCACCTGATCTGGTAAGGGCATCCTTTTGCTTTTTCTTTCTCCTGGTGGGAATCATCCACATGAGTCAAGATTCAGCGTATTTATCAGGACCCCTCTTAAACAACCTCTAATTACCTCTGGAGAAGACGGTTGATACCTTGTTATTTGTGGGACTGAATGGGACAGTCCCATCTTGTCATTTGAGAGACTCTTGAGTTTCCACCTATGTCTGTCCTCTTTTAAGGATTTCGATGCCCTCCACCTTGGCCCCCATTTCCATTGAATATTAGTTGTGTTAAACCACTTACTTAGGCTATTGAGATATCTTGTATTGATTTATATTTGCCTGTTTTTTCCTTTTGAATAAGGTGTCAGGTGCTTGAATTTCTCCTATTTAACCTACAGGTTATCACTGTGTATTCCACTACTATACTTATACAAGTTTTTTTGATGCTTTACATAATAACTAGTTTTCACTTCACTAACTGACACTGAAAGTGTTTTCACTCCTCTTTTAAAACTATTTTCACCTGTCTAACAACAGGAGTTTCACCACTCACTAGCGCCACACTTTTTTATTTTCAATTTTCATGTGCAACAGTCATATTGCTGTGTCGGCTGCTTTATTCACATCTAGGAGTTGGCGCAATTTCTACACCTTTCGGTTATAAATAATAGCTCAAAATGTTTGCTTAAAATATTGTAATTGACATCTTTAAATAACCAAAATAACTGACTGAAACTGATGCCGCGTACACACGGTCAGACTTTCTGGCATACAATCCGACCGTGTGTAGGCTCCGGCGGACTTTTCCGGCGGACTTTTTCCCAAAAGCCCGCCGGACCTAGATTTGAAACAGGTTTTAAATCTTTCCGTCGGACTCAGTTTCTGGCGGAAAGTCCGATCGTCTGTGTGCCGGTCCGACGGAAAGCCAGCTCGTCTGTATGCTGGTCCTACGGACCAGATACGACGCAAGGGCAGGGTATTGCATTTCGCGCTCGCTGCAATAGGAAAAACAAATTTTCCTATTGCGGCGAGCGCGGGGCATACCAAGCCCTTAGGTCTGGTATGGATTTTAAAGGGAAACTCCTACGCCGAAAAAACGGTGTGGGGTCCCCCCTAAAATCCATACCAGACCCTGATCCGAGCACGCAGCCCGGCCGGTCAGGAAAGGGGGTGGGGACGAGCGAGCGCCCCCCCCTCAACATGGGGGGTGGGTGCTTTGGGGGAGGGGGCACCCTGCGGGACCCCCCACCCCAAAGCACCTTGTCCCCATGTTGATGAGGACAAGGGCCTCTTCCCGATAACCCTGGCCGTTGGTTGTCGGGGTCATGCGGGCGGGGGGCTTATCGGAATCCGGGAGCCCACTATAATAAGAGGGCCCCCAGATCCCGGCCCCCCACCCTATGTGAATGAGTATGGGGTACATGGTACCCCTACCCATTCACCTAGGGAAAAAGTGTCAATAATAAAACACACTACACAGGTTTTTAAAATAATTTATTAAACAGCTCCGGGGGGGTCTTCCTCCGGGTTCAGGGGTCTTCTTCCGGCTTCGGGGGTCCCTCCGGTTCCTCTTCTCCCGGCGTCCGGTTGGTTCTTTTCCGCTCTCTCCGGCCTCTTCTCCCGGTGTTCCAGTTCTTCGTCCGGCTCCTCCGCTGTCTTCAGGCCGCTCTCTTGCCAGCGGAGGTCCGGACTTCTGGGCTTCTGGGCTTCTTGTCTTCTTCCCTCTTCTCTTCTCCAGATGTTGACACGACGCTCTCTCCGGCTGGACTGCTCTCTGAGCGCTCCGTTGTGACTTATATAGGCGGAGACCCCGTCCCCTTATGATGTCACAGTCCCTGGGCATGCTGGGACTGTGACGTTTTAGGGGGCATGGTCAACATCACCCGGTGACCACGCCCCCTAAAACGATGTGAGAACCTTGCGAATACTGTGTGGGTTCCCGCATCGCACCTGAATCCCACAATGGTTCACACTGAGCTCTGCGAACCGCTGCGTGTGTCAATGTAAAGTTAACGACATCCCCAGATCAGTTCGCCGATCGCAGTGTGAACTGGTGCAGGAATCGGATCGCATAGGGGTGTGAACACCCCTGCGATCCGATTCCAGTGCGGACCAAAAAAAATGGGTCCTGCATAGGGTTGCCACCTTTTCATCAAGCCAAACCCGAACACTTTAGCGGCACACAACAAATTTTTTTTTTGCAATTTACACTATAGGGTTGTAAAAAGACCTGGGACACCTTTGGGTGCCCCAAAAAGAGTAGCATTGCAGCACATGTAGCGTCTCATAACGAACAGTAGGTGTGGCCAAATTGTGTTTATAATGGGAGAAGCTTAAGGAGCATAGTTAAATCAAACAAGGTCAGTCAGTTTGTATGGCTGAAATCGCATCGCACAGACATCGCATGTGATCTGCACAGCAATGCGGTGCGAATCACATGCGATGTCTTTCGTCGCACTAGTGTGAACCGGGCCTCAAGTCTATGCAGATATATGAATCATAAATGACCCACCATTTTTATTAACCTAAACAATACAAAAAAGCTATACTCAAGCAAAATAGCTAAGTTCACTAAAACGAAATTAGTCTAAAATAACATCATCATCACTGCTGGTGTCGGCTGCGGGGAGTTGCTGTTGGCTCTATTTTCTCCTTTGCAGTAGTTTTATTGCTTGGCTGAATTCTAGTTTGTTTTTTAAACAAAGAGGGAAATCTCTTTTGGGAAACATTTGTACTCTTTTTTTGTTATGTAGAAGCAAATGAAGCCACCTGGGACACTTTAATATGGATGTGAATGTTTTTTTCACTTCTAGGCCCAGAGGTGATTGTGTTGCAGCAGCCATACTTTGTTCCCTTCTCTCCTAAATTTTAGCATCTGTAGTTGCAGTTTCTGACTTTTTTGCTGGTCCAGATACTATCTGCCTCTTTCTAGATAAAACAGAGTGAAAGGCCTATATTACCATAAGGATTTTAATAGGTACAAGTACCATCATCCCAGAATGTCATAATCAAGGAAAGTAAGAGGGTAGAGCGGTAGCTGCAGTTGCTGCTACCGTCAGCTAGCGTCTCCACCCCCAACAGGAGGAAGAGAGGGGACTATTACGGTACTTGATATCAGTATACAATAATGGGTATGGAACAGAAAAAAATTATAATTTTTTTTTAAAAAATTCACTTTTAATAGCAAGAATATTCATAAAAATGCAATTTGCATACAATTGCTATTCTAAACAACAACATTACATATAACCATAAAAGAGGAGATACCACATAGTCTGAGCCAGTGGATTCCACACAATTTTAGATGGCAAGTATGTGTACAACTTTAATTCTCGACCGGTTTCGCGGTTGACACCGCTTCTTCAGGAGAACCATATCTACAATATAACATAAAGTAGTTTTAACATATACAATTACATGAATGTGTATATAGAATTATTGCAGCAAAGTTGTTTGACAAAATATCAGAACACTCCATACAATAAGATAAAAATAAGGACAAGCTCACCCACTCAGGAGATTTCTGTGGGCATGCAGGATCCCATATAAATCCCCCCACGGCGGACACAGGGGATGACAGACAGCCTCTGATGGATAAATATTTGATTAACTGATTATGAACATCACCATACTGTGATATCAAAAGAAGGTGTGCCATTGCCATGCAGTTAAGATAACCCGAGGTAGTGGTGTAGGGAGGGAGATTATATAGGAACCCGTGGGGGAGTGACAGAGCAGAAAAACAAGGAAGGGGGGAATAAGGGGTTGGGGAGGGGGGCCGGGAAGGAAAGGGGATGTAGAAAAGATAAAGACAGGAGGGGGAAGGGAAGGAATGGGAAAAGGAAAAAGGAAGAAAAAGGGGGGGGAGGAGAAGAGAAGAAAAGAAAGGGGAGGGGAAGAGGAAAGAAGTATAGGGGAGGGGTGAGGGGACAGAAAGTGAGAAGCAGGAAGAGAGGGGAGGGGAGGGCCGAGGAAGGAAGGGGAGCACATGGAGGAGGGGGGGGGAGAGACCAGGGAAGGTGATTGGAAAACGTAGGAAGGGAAGCTGGGGGGAGGGGAAACAGCCTGTTGGGGAAGGGGGGGGAAGGGGAAAAAGGGAGGAGGGGAAAAACTAGGGAAGGAAGGAGGGGGGGGGGAGGGGGAAGGGAAAAGAGGAAAGAGAGGGGGGGAACGGGGGGGGGGGTAAATAGGGAAAAAGGGGGGGAGCAGGGATGGGCGGGAGGCATAGCGGGAAGAGGAGAGGGATAAAGGGAGGGGAAGATGGGAGAGGGGTGGGGGGGGAACAAAACTGAAGGGAAGGGGTAAAAGGAGACCCAAAGAGCCACCGTCCATGCAGATACTGAGGGTTATAAAGATTATTAAAATTGGAAAGACTGCACACTGGCAGTAGCAGGGCTGGCACTCACCAACTGAAAATTGGAGTATTGTATGACGCATGAGCTGAAGTTGGATGTGGGAATTCACATTATAGAGACCGTAGGTCAACCGGATCATATGAAGCCACGAGGGACATTGTAACTTCAGGCACCCCAATAGCTAGTTATACAGGGTAACAGCCAGCCGGCTAGCAAACATGGGAGGGAGAGATTGTCCTTTTACAGCAAATTTTTAACAGTCATAATAACAAACCATTATCACAAAATCAAAACATATAATTACAGTAAATGATAATTACACATGTCACTGAGAACAAAATTTGCTGTAAAAGGACAATCTCTCCCTCCCCTATCAGAATTTGCTGGTGCTTGTCGGGTCCCGGTTCTCCTCCTAGCGGCGGACGCATGTTTGCCCTGGCAGTCTCCGACTGCTTGTGTCTCTGTGTCTGGGAACTTGTTTCCCTTTGACAGGAGCGCGCGCTTGCGCAGTAGCACATTCCTGTGCACCTGCGCAGTGCGGGTGAACAGACCCGGTGACGTCAGGGACCGCCTACGTCAGCGTGCCCTGACTTCCGGGTTGGGGAGCTCTTATAGCGGCCAGCAATGGTTGCTGTATGAGCCTGATAGCCTCCTGACGCTGGATTGCTCCACACAAGGTCAGTTCTTTCCCTCTCCCTGTCTGCTAGCCGGCTGCTTGTTACCCTGTGTCCCTCGGTCCTGTATGTCTGTGGCGCTGCCTGGCGCCCACTCCACTACTTTGTATGCCCAGAGTTTGCCTGTTATTCAATCTATCCTTATATTTATGGCTATGTAACCTTATATTATCTGATGGATGCGCCTTTCCAACCCTGAGAGGGAATTACTATGCTTACTTTGTTCACTTCACCACCCTCTCCCCTATGACTCTTTGTTCCCTTATTTTAGTATTTTGTTTAATATGAGACTGATCCCTGCAGCATTTATTTGCTCTACCTCTGACCGTTGTAGAACAATTTCCCCTGTTATAATTTGTTTAGTAACTCCTATATACTAATCTTTCCTTTAGCCATAGTGACCCCCTTGTGACGCACCCACAGCTCTAGCTATTGGGGTGCCTGAAGTTACAACGGTCTCTATAATGTGAATTCCCACATCCAACTTCAGCTCATGCGTCATACAGTACTCCAATTTTCAGTTGGTGAGTGCCAGCCCTGCTACTGCCAGTGTGCAGTCTTTCCAATTTTAATAATCTTTATAACCCTCAGTATCTGCATGGACGGTGGCTCTTTGGGTCTCCTTTTACCCCTTTTACCCCTTCCCTTCAGTTTTGTCCCCCCCCACCCCTCTCCCATCTTCCCCTCCCTTTATCCCTCTCCTCTTCCCGCTATGCCCCCCGCCCATCCCTGCTCCTCCCCCTTTTTCCCTATTTACCCCCCCCCCCTCCCCGTTCCCCCCCTCTCTTTCCTCTTTTCCCTTTCCCCCCTTTTCCTCCCCCCTCCTCCCTTCCCTAGTTTTTCCCCTCCTTCCTTTTTCCCCTTCCCCCCCCCTTCCCCAACAGGCTGTTTCCCCTCCCCCCAGCTTCCCTTCCTACGTTTTCCAATCATCTTCCCTGGTCTCTTTCCCCCCCCCCCCCCTCCTCCATGTGCTCCCCTTCCTTCCTCGGCCCTCCCCTCCCCTCTCTTCCTGCTTCCCACTTTCTGTCCCCTCACCCCTCCCCTATACTTCTTTCCTCTTCCCCTCCCCTCCCCTCCCCTTTCTTTTCTTCTCTTCTCCCCCCCCCCCTTTTTCTTCCTTTTTCCTTTTCCCCATTCCTTCCCTTCCCCCTCCTGTCTTTATCTTTTCTACATCCCCTTTCCTTCCCGGCCCCCCTCCCCAACCCCTTATTCCCCCCTTCCTTGTTTTTCTGCTCTGTCACTCCCCCACGGGTTCCTATATAATCTCCCTCCCTACACCACTACCTCGGGTTATCTTAACTGCATGGCAATGGCACACCTTCTTTTGATATCACAGTATGGTGATGTTCATAATCAGTTAATCAAATATTTATCCATCAGAGGCTGTCTGTCATCCCCTGTGTCCGCCGTGGGGGGATTTATATGGGATCCTGCATGCCCACAGAAATCTCCTGAGTGGGTGAGCTTGTCCTTATTTTTATCTTATTGTATGGAGTGTTCTGATATTTTGTCAAACAACTTTGCTGCAATAATTCTATATACACATTCATATAATTGTATATGTCAAAACTACTTTATGTTATATTGTAGATATGGTTCTCCTGAAGAAGCGGTGTTAACCGCGAAACCGGTCGAGAATTAAAGTTGTACACATACTTGCCATCTAAAATTGTGTGGAATCCACTGGCTCAGACTATGTGGTATCTCCTCTTTTATGGTTATATGTAATGTTGTTGTTTAGAATCGCAATTGTATGCAAATTGCATTTTTATGAATATTCTTTCTATTAAAAGTGAATTTTTAAAAAAAATGTTATCATTTTTTTCTGTTCCATACCCATTATTGTATACTGATATCAAGTACCATAATAGTCCCCTCTCTTCCTCCTGTTGGGGGTGGAGACGCTAGCTGACGGTAGCGGCAACTGCAGCTACCGCTCTACCCTCTTACATTCTTTCTAGATAAAACCACAAATGTAGCTGACTTTGCTTTTTTGGGAAGCTGAAGGGATCGCTGCCATCGGTTACACTTCATTTATGAGAATATGATTTATCTTGCTTGCGCAAGCACTGCACAAAATGTGCTTCTTAAAGTAATATGCCAAGACAAAATAAAAATCTATATATTTTGTAAAACTCTGCAATGTATGCTTATTTCCCCATGTTTTATCCTTTTAAACACACTACAATAGAGAAAATGACTACTGATGTGTCAGAAAAATAGTGTACATTCCCTCCTCTTTGACATGACAACACAGATTGGTCACTTTGCAAATGCAGTTGTACCAGAGCTTAGTAAATAAGGGGAAGTTCTGCCGACCTCCACCATTCAATCTTGTGCAAGCAA
The DNA here is from genome assembly GCA_037952835.1 of Lithobates septentrionalis. Classification (NCBI taxonomy): domain Eukaryota; kingdom Metazoa; phylum Chordata; class Amphibia; order Anura; family Ranidae; genus Lithobates; species Lithobates septentrionalis. The sequence continues at coordinate 2,375,701 of JBBDGP010000129.1, forward strand.
AAATGCTGTTTTTTTCATCGCATGTGAATGAGTATTTTTTGCAAAGTGAAGCTTCACCTCATCTACTAAGCTCTGGAGCAAATGCACTTGCAAAGAGCACAGTCTATTTGCCTTTAGCAAATAAACCCCAGTGCATTTTTGGCTCTAAATTGTATGTTACATGGTTAGGGCTTTTTGTCAGCCGGAACTCACCGGAACTGCGTTCCGGAACCTCTGGCAGCCCTCTCCTCTCCTGGGAGTGACATGTCTGCTGTCTGCACGATCATCAGATGCATGTCTCCTGTCCCTGCAGCAGCCTGTCTCACTCACACACAGCAGAACAAAGCTGTCTCCTCCCCCTCCTCCTTCTCATTCAGCTCTGTATACACACAAGGGGAGGGGGAGCAGGAACACGTGCTGACTTCAGGTGTGTACAAACTTTTCTATGCTTTATAGATAGACAGGGAGGAGGGGGGAGAGTGGCTGGGATTGGGAAGCAGGAAACAAAAACGATGTACACTTGGTGGAGTGATTGGGGGGTTAGGAGGATATGTGCTTTGGTATGAGAAAGGAAATATGCCAGAAATCAGTGTGGGATTAATTTTAAACCTGACAGCCCATTCCAGCACTAGCTCCCCTCTCCCCCCAGCACATTTCCAGCCCCCCCCCTTCCAGCACTAGCCCCCCTCTCCCCCCAGCACATTTCCAGCCCCCCCCTCCAGCACCAGCTCCCCTCTCCCCCCAGTATATTTCCAGCCCCCCCCCCTTCCAGCACTAGCTCCCCTCTCCCCCCAGCACATTTCCAGCCCCCCCCCTCCAGCACCAGCTCCCCTCTCCCCCCAGTACATTTCCAGCCCCCCCCTTCCAGCACTAGCCCCCCTCTCCCCCCAGCACATTTCCAGCCCCCCCTTCCAGCACCAGCTCCCCTCTCCCCCAGTACATTTCCAGCCCCCCCTTCCAGCACTAGCCCCCCTCTCCCCCCAGCACATTTCCAGCCCCCCCCCCTTCCAGCACTAGCTCCCCTCTCCCCCCAGCACATTTCCAGCCCCCCCCCTTCCAGCACTAGCTCCCCTCTCCCCCCAGCACATTTACAGCCCCCCCCCTCCAGCACCAGCTCCCCTCTCCCCCCAGTATATTTCCAGCCCCCCCTTCCAGCACTAGCTCCCCTCTCCCCCAGCACATTTCCAGCCCCCCCCCTCCAGCACCAGCTCCCCTCTCCCCCCAGTACATTTCCAGCCCCCCCCTTCCAGCACTAGCCCCCCTCTCCCCCCAGCACATTTCCAGCCCCCCCTTCCAGCACCAGCTCCCCTCTCCCCCAGTACATTTCCAGCCCCCCCTTCCAGCACTAGCCCCCCTCTCCCCCAGCACATTTCCACCCCCCCTTCCAGCACTAGCCCCCCTCTCCCCCAGTACATTTCCAGCCCCCCCCCTTCCAGCACTAGCTCCCCTCTCCCCCCAGCACATTTCCAGCCCCCCCCCCTTCCAGCACCAGCTCCCCTCTCCCCCCAGTACATTTCCAGCCCCCCCTTCCAGCACTAGCCCCCCTCTCCCCCAGCACATTTCCACCCCCCCTTCCAGCACTAGCCCCCCCTTCCAGCAATAGCCGCTGTCTCTCCTCTAAGGAAGGTGTGGTTGGGGCGGAGAGTTGGACAGAGAGGGTGAGTTCCTGCACCTTTTCTCTGAGAAAAAAAGCCCTGTACATAGTTAGTCAGGTTGAAAAAAGACATAAGTCCATCTAGTTCAACCATAAAATAAATAAATAATAAAAAAAAATATCATACAATCCCACATACACAATCCTATACCCACAGTTGATCCAGAGGAAGGCGAACCCCCCCAGAAATGCAGGATCCAATAGCAGGGGAAAAAATTCCTTCCTGATACCAGAGAGGCAATCAGATTTTCCCAAGATCAACTTTACCTATAAATGTTAGTACCCAGCTATAATATGTACATTTAGGAAAGAATCCAGGCCTTTCTTAAAGCAATCTACTAAGCTGGCCAGAACCACGTTTGGAGGGAGTCTATTCCACATTTTCACAGCTCTTACTGTGAAGAAACCTTTCCGTATTTGTAGATTAAGTCTCTTTTCCTCTATACGTAAAGAGTGCCCCCGTGTCCTCAGTGTTGACCTTAAAGTGAATAACTCAAAACCAAATTCACTATATGGACCCCTTATATATTTATACATGGTGATCATACCCCACCCTTAATCTCCTCTTTTCAAGAGTGAATTAATTCAGTTCCTCTAATCTTTCCTCATAGCTGAGCTCCTCCATGCCTCTTATCAGTTTGGTTGCCCTTCTCTGCACTTTCTCCAGTTCCCCGATATCCTTTTTGTGAACTGGTGCCCAAAACTGAACTGCATATTCCAGATGAGGTCTTACTAATGATTTGTACAGGGGCAAAATGATATCCCTCTCTCTGGAGTCCATACTTTTCTTAATACAAGGAAGGACTTTGCTCGCTTTGTAAACCGCAGCTTGCCATGTTATTATTGAGCTTATGATCTACCGAAACCCCCAGATCCTTCTCCACTATGGATTCCCCCAGTTGTACTCCACCCTATGTGTATGATGCATGCATATTCTTAGCCCCCAAGTGCATAACTTTACATTTATCAACATTAAATCTCATCTGCCACATAGTCGCCCAATTAGACAGTGCGTTGAGGTCGGCTTGTAAATTGGAGACATCCTGTAAGAACGTTATTCCACTGCATAGCTTGGTGTCATCTGCAAAGACAGAAATGTTACTTTTAATCCCAGACCCAATATAATTTATAAAGGTATTAAAAAGTAAGGGTCCCAGCACTGAACCTTGGGGTACACCACTGATAACCTTAGACCTTTCAGAGTAAGAATCATTAACCACTACTCTCTGAATTCTGTCTTTTAGCCAGTTTTCTATCCATAAACAAACTGATATTTCCAAGACTGTAGACTTTACCTTACACAAGAGCCGTGTGTGGGGAACTGTGTCAAACGCTTTTGCAAAATTCAAGTATACCACGTCACAGCCACCCCTCTGTCCAAGGTTTTACGTCGTCTGTTAGGTTTTATATACTTTAATGTTGTGACCTCATTTGCACCTAGCTGTTGAGTTAGGGCTCTTTCACACGTGCGGACTGTTCAGATCCACCTGTCAGTTTTTTCAGCGGATCTGAACGGTCGCTCCATACATCTCTATGGAGCGACAGATGTCAGCGGTGACATGTCCGCTGACATCCATTCCGCTCCGCAAAATCCAGACAGATGGAAACCCTATTTTCCATCCGTCTGGCAGGTCGGACGAAAACAGACAGGCGGTCCATAATCACCCGATCCCCCCAATAGAGGAGAGCGGAGATCTGACAGGTCCGTCCCTGCACAGTGTGCAGAGACGGACTTGTCATCCGCCGGCTCAGCGGGGATCAACAGAGCGATCCCTGCTGAGCAAGCGGATGTCTTAATACGAAACTGCACATGTGAAAGGGGCCGTAGTAGATTTTTACCAGGGGGCTCCAGTGGTCTGTGATAAGCCTATGCTAAACAGCCTTTCATGTGATGGACAGCTAGACACGTGCGTGGCATGGCAGGATTGTCCTGGGGTCTTTAGGAATTCCAGTACAGTCCAGCAGAATCAAATACTTTAGAGTATGTTTAACATGCAGGAATGAACAAGAATGTATTTGCCAGCAGGCTCCTTAACATTTTTAAATAGCTCCCAATCTGTCTTTGTACTATCCTTCTGTAATCCCTTCTCTCATTAGCAATTAAACTTAAGCTGGCCATCGATGGAGCGATATTCTTTCCTGCAACCACGGGTTGCAGGAAAGAAAATCGCTCGATTACTCATCAACACAGTCAGGGTTGATGGGGGAATACCTCCCATGGAGCTTTTGGGTTCTCCCAGCAGGGAGAGTCGTCCTGGCCGGGAGAACACACAGAGATTTATACTAGCGGCCAAATCATTATCCAATCCATTCATCTTTAGGCAGGTTAAAATGTGTTGATTCTAGCAAGCTAGTGGCTGGCCCAGGCTGGGGGAAAGGATTTATTGTTGCAAGTTCAGTTTCCAGGCTTTTTGGTCCTAGCCAGCCCATCTGTGCTATAAAAAGGGGGAAGGCTGAGGTCCAAGAGCCCTTCGCAGCCAGATTGATTTGTTCTGTTCTCCTAGTAGTATCAGGACTGCTGCACCTTGCAGTCTACTGAAGACTCTGGGACTTTCTGTAGTTAGATTAGGGACAACGATGTTGTTCATATTAAACCATTATGCTGCAACGTGCTCAGTAAAGTTACATCAACCATTCTAAGCCTGGTCTGAAGTTATTCAAAGGGGTGCATATGAAGTAACACCACTACAAAAAATATATAAAATGACAATAGTGCAAGTGACACATGAGTGACAATGTGTGTCAAAATTACCACAGTGACACTAATAAAAGTGTATAACAACAAGTCCCAAGATGGGTAGGTAATAAGGGAAGCAAATAAGTCCTCCAGTTAAAGTGTATAGGGACACCCAATATAAAATACTCCTCCTGTGACTGTATAATTCACATTGGATAAAGTGCAAATCCACCACCACCTGAAGTGTACGCTTACCAGCTTGCACAAGCTAGCCTGCTTGTGGCTAAGGCCAAGTGCCCCAGGACAACGTCAGACTTGTGACAAAACACATCAGAAAGAGTGACATGCTGACGTCACCGCACTGTTCAACGTCCCGACAGGATGGGCGTTTGTATTGTAGCCGGCCGGCTTTTGTTTTTTATTGGATGAACCTTACCTATATGTAAGTGGTACTGATTTTTATTTAATAAACACCAGTCAGTTTTTACCTAGGGCAACCTTTTCCTTTCTTTTGGGCTGTGTGAGTACTAATGTCGAGTGAGGACCTTGGATTGCCAGTGTTCCTGTGACTACACTAGAGTATCCACTTAATAGTGGTGTATGGAAGCGGTTGTGGATCGATGTGCCATTTGGTTGTCATCCACAGCTCAGGTGGGAGAATCTGTCCACAGGACAACTCTGCAAATCTGACCTTTATGGAAGAGTGGCAAGAAGAAAGCCATTGTTGAAAGAAAGCCATAAGAAGTCCCGTTTGCAGTTTGTGAGAAGCCATGCGGGGGACACAGCAAACATGTGGAAGAAGGTGCTCTGGTCAAATGAGACCAAAGTTTTACTTTCTGGCCTAAAAGCGAAACGCTATGTGTGGCAGAAAACTAACGCTCCACATCCCCCTTAACACACTATCCCCACCGTGAAACATGGTGGATGGCAGAATCATGTTGTGAGGATAAAAACACAAATGGGGCTGGTGCTGCGCTAATCCTAGTGCAAAAGTGTCATAATTGTGAAGTGTTGGTGACTGGGTGGCGCATTGCCTATACTCAGTAGATTAGTGATAATAAACTTAATCAAACATTACTGATATTCCGTGCTGTGCTAAATTTAAGAAAGTGCGTGAAAGGTGCAGATACAAAACTACACATGAATAAATAATAATAGCATCTGAATATAAATTATGAAGCCACGTGACCTGTGACGCCACGCGCAGGGACAGGCACCCTCCACTGTAGTAGTATACGAGCTCGCCGCTCGTTTGGATATCACTCATCCTCTGTTGTATTACTATGTGAGTACCCTTATGTTATTTATGAATAAAGCCCTTAACCTTTTAAAAATACTACACTATGTGGCTTTTTCTTTGCATTTGAACATTGTTTTTATTAAAATGTGAGCACCTATTGTTGACACTGGACACTTTATTACATTTGTCACTTACAAAACACTGGCCACCGCCCACACCCATAACTGGCCTTCACAGTAAGGAGCACATGGAGGGCATATACATGAAAGACAAAGACAATTCCATAGCTCAACTCACCAACCAGTCTGCTGACCAACCAAATTAGCCTGTCTAACCGTCTGTTAAAAGCAGGGGTTTAGTTAGCACACATTTGCAAACGCATGTGAAAGCTGCAAGGCCTCGTCAAGGCACCCTGTATACTTGCAGTCCTAACACTACTAAATTTATAAGTGTCTCCACAGTGGAAGCACATGCATTGAATGGATAGGTGTAGGCAGGTGAGCCTGGAGGCGGCCCAAGCCCCCTTAAAGGGACAGGAGCACACTGGACACCCAGCAAGAGCACAATGGCAGCAAAGGTGTCCAGTGTGTCCCCGACCCAAATTTACGTACAGTAACAAAACACTGGCCACCGCCCACACCCATAACTGGCCTTCACAGTAAGGAGCACATGGAGGGCATATACATGTAAGACAAAGACAATTCCATAGCTCAACTCACCAACCAGTCTGCTGACCAACCAAATTAGCCTGTCTAACCGTCTGTTAAAAGCAGGGGTTTAGTTAGCACACATTTGCAAACGCATGTGAAAGCTGCAAGGCCTCGTCAAGGCACCCTGTATACTTGCAGTCCTAACACTACTAAATTTATAAGTGTCTCCACAGTGGAAGCACATGCATTGAATGGATAGGTGTAGGCAGACTGGTTGGTGAGTTGAGCTATGGAATTGTCTTTGTCTTACATGTATATGCCCTCCATGTGCTCCTTACTGTGAAGGCCAGTTATGGGTGTGGGCGGTGGCCAGTGTTTTGTTACTGTACGTAAATTTGGGTCGGGGACACACTGGACACCTTTGCTGCCATTGTGCTCTTGCTGGGTGTCCAGTGTGCTCCTGTCCCTTTAAGGGGGCTTGGGCCGCCTCCAGGCTCACCTGCCTACACCTATCCATTCAATGCATGTGCTTCCACTGTGGAGACACTTATAAATTTAGTAGTGTTAGGACTGCAAGTATACAGGGTGCCTTGACGAGGCCTTGCAGCTTTCACATGCGTTTGCAAATGTGTGCTAACTAAACCCCTGCTTTTAACAGACGGTTAGACAGGCTAATTTGGTTGGTCAGCAGACTGGTTGGTGAGTTGAGCTATGGAATTGTCTTTGTCTTACATGTATATGCCCTCCATGTGCTCCTTACTGTGAAGGCCAGTTATGGGTGTGGGCGGTGGCCAGTGTTTTGTTACTGTACGTAAATTTGGGTCGGGGACACACTGGACACCTTTGCTGCCATTGTGCTCTTGCTGGGTGTCCAGTGTGCTCCTGTCCCTTTAAGGGGGCTTGGGCCGCCTCCAGGCTCACCTGCCTACACCTATCCATTCAATGCATGTGCTTCCACTGTGGAGACACTTATAAATTTAGTAGTGTTAGGACTGCAAGTATACAGGGTGCCTTGACGAGGCCTTGCAGCTTTCACATGCGTTTGCAAATGTGTGCTAACTAAACCCCTGCTTTTAACAGACGGTTAGACAGGCTAATTTGGTTGGTCAGCAGACTGGTTGGTGAGTTGAGCTATGGAATTGTCTTTGTCTTACATGTATATGCCCTCCATGTGCTCCTTACTGTGAAGGCCAGTTATGGGTGTGGGCGGTGGCCAGTGTTTTGTTACTGTACGTAAATTTGGGTCGGGGACACACTGGACACCTTTGCTGCCATTGTGCTCTTGCTGGGTGTCCAGTGTGCTCCTGTCCCTTTAAGGGGGCTTGGGCCGCCTCCAGGCTCACCTGCCTACACCTATCCATTCAATGCATGTGCTTCCACTGTGGAGACACTTATAAATTTAGTAGTGTTAGGACTGCAAGTATACAGGGTGCCTTGACGAGGCCTTGCAGCTTTCACATGCGTTTGCAAATGTGTGCTAACTAAACCCCTGCTTTTAACAGACGGTTAGACAGGCTAATTTGGTTGGTCAGCAGACTGGTTGGTGAGTTGAGCTATGGAATTGTCTTTGTCTTACATGTATATGCCCTCCATGTGCTCCTTACTGTGAAGGCCAGTTATGGGTGTGGGCGGTGGCCAGTGTTTTGTTACTGTACGTAAATTTGGGTCGGGGACACACTGGACACCTTTGCTGCCATTGTGCTCTTGCTGGGTGTCCAGTGTGCTCCTGTCCCTTTAAGGGGGCTTGGGCCGCCTCCAGGCTCACCTGCCTACACCTATCCATTCAATGCATGTGCTTCCACTGTGGAGACACTTATAAATTTAGTAGTGTTAGGACTGCAAGTATACAGGGTGCCTTGACGAGGCCTTGCAGCTTTCACATGCGTTTGCAAATGTGTGCTAACTAAACCCCTGCTTTTAACAGACGGTTAGACAGGCTAATTTGGTTGGTCAGCAGACTGGTTGGTGAGTTGAGCTATGGAATTGTCTTTGTCTTACATGTATATGCCCTCCATGTGCTCCTTACTGTGAAGGCCAGTTATGGGTGTGGGCGGTGGCCAGTGTTTTGTTACTGTACGTAAATTTGGGTCGGGGACACACTGGACACCTTTGCTGCCATTGTGCTCTTGCTGGGTGTCCAGTGTGCTCCTGTCCCTTTAAGGGGGCTTGGGCCGCCTCCAGGCTCACCTGCCTACACCTATCCATTCAATGCATGTGCTTCCACTGTGGAGACACTTATAAATTTAGTAGTGTTAGGACTGCAAGTATACAGGGTGCCTTGACGAGGCCTTGCAGCTTTCACATGCGTTTGCAAATGTGTGCTAACTAAACCCCTGCTTTTAACAGACGGTTAGACAGGCTAATTTGGTTGGTCAGCAGACTGGTTGGTGAGTTGAGCTATGGAATTGTCTTTGTCTTACATGTATATGCCCTCCATGTGCTCCTTACTGTGAAGGCCAGTTATGGGTGTGGGCGGTGGCCAGTGTTTTGTTACTGTACGTAAATTTGGGTCGGGGACACACTGGACACCTTTGCTGCCATTGTGCTCTTGCTGGGTGTCCAGTGTGCTCCTGTCCCTTTAAGGGGGCTTGGGCCGCCTCCAGGCTCACCTGCCTACACCTATCCATTCAATGCATGTGCTTCCACTGTGGAGACACTTATAAATTTAGTAGTGTTAGGACTGCAAGTATACAGGGTGCCTTGACGAGGCCTTGCAGCTTTCACATGCGTTTGCAAATGTGTGCTAACTAAACCCCTGCTTTTAACAGACGGTTAGACAGGCTAATTTGGTTGGTCAGCAGACTGGTTGGTGAGTTGAGCTATGGAATTGTCTTTGTCTTACATGTATATGCCCTCCATGTGCTCCTTACTGTGAAGGCCAGTTATGGGTGTGGGCGGTGGCCAGTGTTTTGTTACTGTACGTAAATTTGGGTCGGGGACACACTGGACACCTTTGCTGCCATTGTGCTCTTGCTGGGTGTCCAGTGTGCTCCTGTCCCTTTAAGGGGGCTTGGGCCGCCTCCAGGCTCACCTGCCTACACCTATCCATTCAATGCATGTGCTTCCACTGTGGAGACACTTATAAATTTAGTAGTGTTAGGACTGCAAGTATACAGGGTGCCTTGACGAGGCCTTGCAGCTTTCACATGCGTTTGCAAATGTGTGCTAACTAAACCCCTGCTTTTAACAGACGGTTAGACAGGCTAATTTGGTTGGTCAGCAGACTGGTTGGTGAGTTGAGCTATGGAATTGTCTTTGTCTTACATGTATATGCCCTCCATGTGCTCCTTACTGTGAAGGCCAGTTATGGGTGTGGGCGGTGGCCAGTGTTTTGTTACTGTACGTAAATTTGGGTCGGGGACACACTGGACACCTTTGCTGCCATTGTGCTCTTGCTGGGTGTCCAGTGTGCTCCTGTCCCTTTAAGGGGGCTTGGGCCGCCTCCAGGCTCACCTGCCTACACCTATCCATTCAATGCATGTGCTTCCACTGTGGAGACACTTATAAATTTAGTAGTGTTAGGACTGCAAGTATACAGGGTGCCTTGACGAGGCCTTGCAGCTTTCACATGCGTTTGCAAATGTGTGCTAACTAAACCCCTGCTTTTAACAGACGGTTAGACAGGCTAATTTGGTTGGTCAGCAGACTGGTTGGTGAGTTGAGCTATGGAATTGTCTTTGTCTTACATGTACATTTGTCACTTACATTGGGATCTCTCTGGACATCCATTGTAACCTTGCACCTGTGTGCGGTTGATTTTGCTTATATGTGTTTTATGTTTCAAACATATTTTTATTGATTTTTTGCACCACAGGTGAAGTATTTATACCGCATAATTTATATTCAGATGCTATTATTATTTATTCATGTGTAGTTTTGTATCTGCACCTTTCGCGTACTTTCTTAAATTTAGCACAGCACGGAATATCAGTAATGTTTGATTAAGTTTATTATCACTAATCTACTGAGTATAGGCAATGCGCCACCCAGTCACCAACACTTCACAATTATGACACTTTTGCACTAGGATTAGCGCAGCACCAGCCCTATTTGTGTTTTTATGTTATTATTAAGGGCCAGGTTGGACCCCTCTCGGTGCAAGCTGCTTTTCCCCCCTCACTTCTCCCATTTTTGCATGGTAGCGCAGGAATATTATACCTGTCATGTTGTGAGGATGCTTTTTTTCAGCAGGGACAGGGGAGCTGGTCAGAGTTGATGGGAAGATGGATGGAGTCAAATACAGGGCAATCTTAGAAGAAAACCTGTTAGAGTGTGCAAAAAACTTGAGACTGGGGCGAAGGTTCACCTTCCAGCAGGACAACGACCTTAAACATACAGCCAGAGCTACAATGGAATGGTTTAGATCAAAGCATATTCATGTGTTAGAATGGCCCAGTCAAAGTCCAGACCTAAATCCAATTGAGAATTTGTGGCAAGACTTGAAAATTGCTGTTCACAGACGCTCTCCCTCTTATCTGACAGAGCTTGAGCTATTTTGCAAAGAAGAATGGGCAAAAACGTCACTCTCTAGATGTGCAAAGCTGGTAGAGAAATACCCCAAAAGACTTGAAGCTGTAATTGCAGTGAAAGGTGGTTCTACAAAGTATTGACTCAGGGGGGCTGAATACAAATGCATGCCACAATTTGCAGATATGAAAATGAAAACCATTTATCATTTTCCTTCCACTTCACAATTATGTGCAACTTTGTGTTGGTCTATCACATAAAATCCCAATAAAATACATTTAGGTCTTTGGTTGTAACATGACAAAATGGGTAAAATTTCAAGGGTATGAATACTTTTGCAAGGCACTGTATCAATGCAAAAAAAAAAGTTTAAAAAATATTGTTTTTAAATGAGCAGTGATTGCCTCATTTGGCACCTTTCAGGGGGGAGGGGGGAACTGTTTTTGACAGGTCCCCTTCCCCACTTCCGGAGACTGGTCACGGCTCGATCTCCCGGAAGTTCGGCCCCCTCCTCCTTCCCCCGCCCCCGGGCCAATTAGAAAGCACAGCACGTTTTGCACATGCTCAGTAGGGAGCCAGGAGTGAAGCCGAAAGTCTTCACTGCCTAGTTCCTTTACCAGGAATGGCGGCGGCAGCACCCAGGAGTCAATCTTAAGATCGGCTGGGGTGCCGACATCGTGGGCTCCCTGGACAGGTAACTGTCCTAATATTAAAAGTCAGCAGCTACAGTATTTGTATTTTTTTCACCCAGACCTCCTCTTTAAGGAAAGCTGAGCAAGACACAGACTAAAGGGACTGGCTGACCACAGCCATATAGTCAAAAGTTAAAGCAACACTCCTGCTTACGGCAGGGTGGCTACACAATTCTTCTACTTTTTTTAGTATTAACAACTATAAACAAAGTTGCCCATACATACATTTCTACCAAGAAATTTAGGCCTCATACCTCAAATGATCCGTTATTAATTTTAATGGTGCTTTTTTTTTCAAGAATACGCAAGTCCTTCCAAAAGACCAGCATTTGCAAAGAAGGTAGGCAGTTGCTTGGAAATGTTATTTTCCCCTTTCTTTTTTGAGTTGTCTTTTTTCTAGTTCTTCCAGATCTATCCAGTCATCTCGCCACTCTGGCTGTCAACAAGACTCTGTCAAAATGTAGATCTAGATCTAGAGAATGACATCCCTGATCACCATCTGCAGCCACATCCAAGAGGGCAGGCAAGACAGCTGGCAAGCTAACCTGCAAAAGTTGTTTTTTGGAAGCTACGAGGGAGGGGAAGCAGACAGTTTTTCAAGCAGTATCCCTGATGAAACAAGTGTTTTGAGGCACCCTGGAGGCGTTTGCTACTCAGATGCACCCCTCGGTGCAGGAGACAGCTTTGGCTTCTCTGATTACAGAACCACACTCTGAGCCACTGCTACCAAAACATCCTGAAAATTCTGCTTCTACCTCTGATCTAGAGGCCTCCTCGGATGAAGATGTAGATCAAGGGGAGGGTTTTGACCTCACTGAAATGGATTCTTTTGGAAAAGTGTATAGACACACTCTAGTGTGGGGAGTTGAGCTGAAAGCTCAGCCTAAGAGGAAAAAATATTTCAAGCATATCAGAAAGTAAGTCTGTGGTTTTCCTTTTATGGAAGAGCTTAGCAATATGATTACAGATGAGTGGATTCAGTTAGCTAAGAAGTCTTCCTTCTGTAACTGTTTTTCCAAATTATACCCATTTAGCAAAGAAGACCCACAAGTACCTGCACAAGCTGCCCGTTGTAGATGCGGTCCAAATGAGGCTGGCGAAACACATAACCCAGCCCCTAGATGATGCAGCTTAATTTAAAAATGTTTTAGACAGAATAGCTGATCTTAATGTGAAAATGATTTATGTACTGGTAAGAGAGGCTTGAAAGCCTACAGTGGCATCAGCATCAGTAGTGAAAGGCATGGAGGTATGGGTAGAAAACTTAGATCTTGGTTCAGCTGCTGAAACCAGGGAGGTGAATCTCCTTGAGTCTTTTAGAAACATTACATTTTTGACCATCTGTCTTGCTGAAGCCTCTATGGATATGCTGAAGTCTTTCTGTGATTCAGTGATTGGCAGGAGAGCCTTATGGCTTAGGCCATGGGTAGCAGGTACTGTCTCCAAACAAACATGGTGCAAGATACTGTTGGAGAGTTAGTCACTTTTCAGTAACAAGCTGGATGAGGTCATTGCAACTGGTGGAAAATTGGGTTTCTTCCCACAAGACAGAAGACTTCTGGGCAAGTGTCCATTCCAAGTGAGAGGTGTGGTGTCCAACATATTGGGGTGCTTATCAAGCTCTTCTAGTCTTCCAGGACCTAGTTGAGGGTCGTTTAGTCCTAATAAAAATGGACAAAGCCACAGGGGTGGCTTATATCCAGAAACAAGGAGGGACCCACAGCCGTTCACTACTGGCAGAAGTAATGCCCACAATGTCCTGAGCCCAAACAAATCTTTCACCTGTGAGCAGCCTACATTACAGGCCCATCCAATCTCGAGGCAGACTATTTGTTGAGACATCAATTAGACAACAACAAATGGTCCCTGAGTCCACAAACCTTTCAGATAATGACACAATGAGCCTTTCAGGTTCATATCTCCAGCAAACTCCAACTTATCAAATTATTATAAATTTTTTTCCTTGTCTGCAAGTGGTGACATCAGATGCTCTGATGGTGGCATAAACCTTTCAAATGACGTATTCCTTTCCCACGACTTCTCTAATCTTCAGCTTTTTCAGAAGCTAATAAGAAAAAAAGTCACAGTTCTAGCAGTGATACCCAATTTGGCCAAGCATCCTTGGTTTCCTCTGCTACGCCAACTGAGTTTGGGGTCACCTCAATTCCAGTCAATGCCAGTATCCCTGCTGTCTCTAGGGCCAGTTCTAAACTTGGCACCTCAGAGGCTTTGATTGCAGGCTTGGATTATGAAAAGCGGATACTAATCCATGCAGGCTGCTCAAATAGGGTAATCAATAACTTGCTAATATCCAAAAGACCTGAGCACGAAGTATCGGTCAAGTCCCAGGACTTTGTTTTCATGCAAGGTTTTTCTCTATCCTTCCCTTAAGTGAGTCAGATTTTGGAGTTTTTACAGAAAAACATCATCATTAACCTAAGCCTGAGCACTTTTAAAGTGACACTAAACACACACTGTTTAATTTACACTGTGCCTTCTATTTCTGTATGTGAATGAAGTACCTCTTTTCAGCCTGTCTCTGAAGGGAAACATAAGCAGGAGGAGCCTCTAGTCCACTGCTGTTGGTCACATGTTCAAAATAAAAATAACAGCCTTTGGAATACAGAGTAAAAATAAATAAATAATATCAATAAACTGTTGTAAATTGGCATACAAATATGTATTTGAAATCAAATCTTAATTATTTAGTGAAAATAACATGGTGTGGGTGGATTTCTGCCAGTCACAAGCTTTATCATGCCCCTCCAGTCTGTATCTTAGAATAGGAGGGAGGTGAACCCACCATTAATCTACATGTAATATCCCACCCCCATTTTGTTTAGCTGGTTAGTGGGCATGGAGGAGGAGGGAGGGAGTGGGCTGTCATTTACCACTGTGTATACGCCCACATGTGTCACTCTATAGTCACACGGGCTGCTCAGATGTGCAGGGGAGGAAACGCTCAGCTTAGAAACGGACTGAGCATGTGCAGAATTGCCACCACAGCTGCAAAATATCTAGCTAAATTGGGAACATAAACACAAGGTGGAGATAAAGAGCAGCAGGATCAACCAGGTTTTTTGCAGAATGCAGACAACGAATCTCATAGCCCTGTCTGCTTTTAACATGTATACAGTGAGCCACTAACAGTCTTGGTATATAATTTTTAAAGCTGTTTTAAGGTTAAAACCTCCAAGAAAACCCAGATTTCTAAACTGGGATCCACCCTCGGTCTTGGAATTCCTGGCTTCTGATATGTTCTTGCAAAGCGTGTCCCTCTGGCATCTTACATTAAAAATAGCATTTTTTATTGCAGTCATCTCTGCAAGGAGAGTCTCTGAGATTGCCACCCTGGACTGTAAGGAGTCATTCGTAACCATCTATGTGGATAGGGTGGTTCTAGTTCAAATGCTAGGATTCATGCGGAAGGTGACCACTGTTCCATCTTAGCCAAGAAATTTTCCTCCCTAAATTCTTCTCTAACAGAGATAATCAAGTCAGTCCTTTTGATGTTGGTAAAACCCTCAGTTTGTATATCGAGGCCACATCCTACATTAGGTCTTTGAATCTTGAATCCTGAACCTTTTAGTAGTCCTGATTGGTTCAAGTAAAGGCACTAAAGCATCAAGCAGGCTTATTGCTTAAAAGAGAACAATTGTCTACACACAGCCAGCACTGCAGGAATACACAATAGACAAAGCTCCTGTCTATTGTGTATTCCTGCAGTGCTGGCTGTGTGTGGCTGGGCTGACCATGCTGAAACAGTGTTCCGGTCCTAAGTATTTTAATATACCAGGACTCTACTCTGGATGCACCAACTGGGGCTGATGTTTAATTGAGCGCTGCTGACCACTTTAGGTGGTCCACAACAGAGAGTAGAAAGCTTGGACTGCTGTGATTCCGGTGGAGGATATCTTCAAACCACTCTTTGCGTTAATAGTGGACTTGTGGTGCGTCTACCAATCTCTGGATTTATGGGACTGTGATAGACTTTTTATTTACTAGGCTTATTGTTTCATGGATATTCAAAGCTATAGTCTTGGCTTATGTCTAGTTAATTCCCATTTGTGTGCTGACATGCACCCACCATGGAAATTGGAAAATTTAATTCAATACTTACCGCAATTTTCCTTTCCTGACTAGCTCCATGGCAACACACCAACCCGCCCCCGTTCTGAGTATGGAACGTGGTGCTGTTTGGGGGGGCAAAATGTATGACTTAAACGTCCTATCAGTGTAGAGGGTGCTGCCATGGAGCTAGTCATGAAAGGAAAATTTCTCCCAATTTTATGATTTTTTATGACAGAGGTGGGTCACATTTAAAGATGTCTATATGTCCATAGATGTCTATATCTATGTCAATCCCGGAAGGTGAAAGAATTGCCCGTTTATGTCAACGGGAATCTTTTTGGATATTCACTCTAAATAGTATGACACCTGAAGGGCTCAACAAGGAACTTGAGATAGCTATGATATGATATATTGATTATCGATCATTCATCAATGGGGGATTCTCTCATGGCTCCTTATGTTTATCAACCAATCCACTTATTATGTACTGATTGACCGATCGAATGGCTAAACTTATTGAATTATCAATATACTGAAACAACTATTGTTGGTTTATTGATAATTTAACTGTTTTGTCCGAATATTCATTTATGACATTGAAACTTAATTACTTATTGGACCATGACGGTTGGTTATTTTTATATTATGTTTATGTTACAATAGTTTTATTTTTGTTTTTATTTTTATTTTCATTTTTATTTTTTTATTATTCAATTTTTTTTCTAAATTACGTGTATTTTACTAATTGATATTAAACATAAATGAAAATTGAGAGTCTATATTGAGATTAAAATTATGATTACAATAGATTATGATAAATAATGAAGAAACTCCTGCACTGTCAGAAATACCTATGCTAAGGGGCACTGCTGCAACACCTAAATGGCTGATCCAAACAGACAAAAGTGGTATGAATAAAGTGAGTGGTGATTGCGCTGTGATAAAAAGGGGAAGGGGGGGAAGAGGAAGGGGAAGGGGCTAACTCAAATGTATAGAGAGGTAAGTGAAAAGTGAAACATTTTTACAAAAGGTATAATGAGCATGAGGGCTAGTATCATACTAGCACATGAAAAGTATTGTAAATACTGAAACAAAAGAAAAGAAAATTCTCAGTGCAAAAGGGCTAGTATCATACTAGCACATATGTGGTAACTCAGCAAATACTTATTAAAAGAAAAATCTCAGTGCAAAAGGGCTAGTATCATACTAGCACATATGTGGTAACTCAGCAATTACTTATTGGTGACTCCAAGTAAATAAATAAATGGGGAACAGTCCCACCACCTTGTAGTACAAAGTGCTCAAACAATGAGTCATCAGTTCCAAAAAGGCAAAATGAAAAAATTATACAAAATATAACAGTATAATGAAATGTAATAAAGTGCTTTCTCATGGGCACTAAATCCGAATAGACTGAGGAAACAAAATTGCCTAAAACGTATAAAAAGCTATAAAATGAGTGACAAATACAGTGTGGGTACAAAAAAATTTGAACCAAATAAAAAAAAAAAAAATAACAAAAGTCCATGTGCATGAGGGCTAGTATCATACTAGCACATAAAAATATAGTAAATACTAAAACAAAAACAAAAAAAGAAATCTCAGTGCAAAAGGGCTAGTATCATACTAGCACATATGTGGTATCTCAGCAAATTCTTATTAGTGACTCCAAGTAAATAAATAAATGGTGAACAGTCCCACCACCTTGTAGTACAAAGTGCTCAAACAATGAGTCATCAGTTCCAAAAAGGCAAGTCCACAAGCCACAGGGAAGGGAAAAAAAAAAGTCTTCAGTGGGGACACCTCTGTGCTCGCAAGCGGCTCACCTTACTGCTGCAAGACAACAGCTTGTAATCCAATAACAAATCACCAGCAGGCAAGGGTCCCATCCAGTAGTTCAGGCGATTCGGGTGGTGGGTGTGCAGGATGGTATATAAAAAACATAGGCAGACAGTATATAGTATAACTCCGTGGTGGCCAGAGTGGAAAAGGGGGACAGGACACAGAAGGGGGATGCACTCACTTTTGTAAAATGAGTGTGGGCGTCAATCCAACGAACGCCGAGTTCGTATACCTCAAAAAGGGTGTCTTCAAACCGTCCCCATTTCCTCAATGCTCGTCACAATGGGATGAATATATGTGGAGTGTTGGAAGAGAGTGCACATAGCTTGATCCCGTATATAAATCAGTTTATTAGGTTAAAAACAACATGGTACACTTACATTTAGCAGAAGGCTATAGTAAAAAACATCCACGAGCGCCGAGCTCGTATCCTATCATCAGTCTGTGACAGTTCCCGTGCTCCAATCCTTAGGACTCATTGTTTGAGCACTTTGTACTACAAGGTGGTGGGACTGTCCACCATTTATTTATTTACTTGGAGTCACTAATAAGAATTTGCTGAGTTACCACATATGTGCTAGTATGATACTAGCCCTTTTGCACTGAGATTTCTTTTTTTTTTTTGTTTCAGTATTTACAATATACAACAATACAGCCCTCATGCACATGGAATTTTGTAGATTTATATATTTTTATTTGGTTCAAATTTTTTTGTACCCACACTGTATTTGTCACTCATTTTATAGCTTTTTATACGTTTTAGGCAATTTTGTTTCCTCAGTCTATTCGGATTTTTTCATTTTGCTTTTTGGAACTGATGACTCATTGTTTGAGCACTTTGTACTACAAGGTGGTGGGATTGTTCACCATTTATTTATTTACTTGGACTCACCAATAAGTATTTGCTGAGTTACTACATATGTGCTAGTATGATACTAGCCCTTTTGCACTGAGAATGTTCTTTTCTTTTGTTTCAGTATTTACAATACTTTTCATGTGCTAGTATGATACTAGCCCTCATGCTCATTATACCTTTTGTAAAATGTTTTCACTTTTCACTCATCTCTCTATACATTTGAGTTAGCCCCTTCCCCTTCCTCTTCCCCCCTTCCCCTTTTTATCACAGCGCAATCACCACTCACTTTATTCATACAATAGATTATGGATGCGTTTTAGAAAGTCTGATGAGGAAATTTTCCCCGTAGATGTATAAATATGTGTTTATTTGTTCTCAAAGTATGTTTTACTGCTAATGATATTATTGAAACGTGATTATCTATTTCATGTCTTAAACATTTTAAACTTTTTAGTAGAGGATATGATTGTTTTAATTAAATGTAAATCAATGTATAGACAATTGCTAATAATTCAGTCTAGGGCGTTTTTGCTAATCATTTGCCCTCTTTCTCTATATACCTCCCTTTGTGAACTCCTTGCTCCCGGCCTGGTGTATGGTATTAGTTGCACTGGGGGAGGGGCATGGGGTCCTATATAAAGGTGAGGTTAGAAATAGATAGGGTGTGACCTGAAGAAGGAGGCCGCGCTTCCGAAACATGTAGTCTTGGCAACCGCCCACCTGTCAGAGGAGACGCTTCACTCACATCAGTCCCCTTCTCGCGAGTGACGTCACGCAGCGCCGGCTGGAGCCAATCCAGCCACACGGGCCGGGAGAGGAGGCAAATCTTTTGATGTATATGCAAAAATCTTTCCTATGTTTGTGTGTGCAACTTTCTACTTCTGATTTTAAATCATTAAAAATAGTATTACACTAGTGCAGATGTGCGCTCTCATTCTCCTCATATGTTTCAGATGTCAGTCCGCCACCCAGTGGATTTTTGAGAGAGCTGCAACACCTAGAGCAAGAGAACTTTCACACAGGCTGTCATTTATTTAGGAGGTGTCTGTGGGGTCTGCGCTGATTGGTTTTGTATGTTTTCACATTTAAAGATAAATTCCAGGTATTGGTGTTTTAAACATAGTGTGACAGTACGGATCTCTGTCCTAGTCATTGTCGGCCAGAATTCTCAAATAAGCAGGTTGAGAGGCTCCAGGAGGATTATTTAGTTTGGGGGAAACTGTATTATCAGTTTCCTCTGTGGTTGGTAAAATCCAGTTGGGGACCTGGAGCCTGGAGATTTCATAGCGATCTGGGTGGGATGGAATCTCCAATCCTGGGACCGGGTTTTGTGAACAGCCAGGAGACTGGCTTGTTGATTGTACAGGTGGGTCTTGGGCTTATAGCAGAGCCAGGACCAGGGTTCTGGGCTCCACCCTCCCGAGGAGTCCAGGCGTGCAAGGGAGAAGTGTGCCTGTTGGCACAGGACAGTCTGACAGAGCAGACGAAGGCCCCAAGCCGGTGGGCTGAAGCAGCCAGGAAGCTGTAAGAGAAAGTGTCACCAGAGGTACAGCGCCTGAACAGCAGTGCTAACCCGAGAGGCATTAGGCTCGATATTTTCCATTTATTCCATTATTGCTTTGAAGTTGAAACCCCTGCGTGGGAATCCTGGATGGACTGTTTTTTTCTTTTACTTCAATAAACATGGGCCAAAAAAAGCCCTTAAAGCGCATATCTGGCGTAGACTCAGCTCACTGGTAAGCTCTACACTGAAGCTAAACAACCCCCAATATTACAATAGTTATGTAACTGCATATACCCTACCTGGCCTCTGGAAATCACTGAAATAGACACCACTATTCCAGTGATCTACACTTGCTTCTGGGTTTCGTGCTGAGCAGCTGACCTGCTGCATTTTGGACAACAGAGGCCAGATGTTCAGCACAGGTGCCATTCAGTGTTCAGTAAGCAGAAATGCAGCCACTTGGTACAGGACCCAGAAGCAAGTGGAAATCACTGGAGTTAGGAGTATCTACTTCAATGATTTCCAGCTTTCAGGGCCAAGTTGGACCAATGTAGCTATATATAAAAAATCCTTATCTGAAATTCTTCTTTAAAGGACAACCCTACTAAAAGTGAAGCTATCTTTAAAGTACTCATCAGCTTCAGTTTGGCAATGTGTAAAATGTTTGTTAATTTGCAGTGCTGGTTGTCACATTGAACAGGCTTCTGTAGTCACAGCTAAACATGAGTTTTCCAGGCATAATCAGTGGCTTCATGAATTATTTGATATGCATATTAAACCAATTTCAGCTTGCTATAAAACATGTCCCTCCAGCTTTTGGCAGCTTTGCCCTCCTCCCCCTATATCCTCAAATCCCAAACAAAAACACCCTAAAAACCATAAAATCTCACAGTGGGGTATATGTTTACACATTTAAGGCCATGTTCACACAGACATTCCGATCGGGTCCGCCTGTCAGTTTTTTCAGGCGGAACCGATTGGATCCTCTATTCTTCTCTATGGAGCGGTGGGTGTAAACGGACATGTGCAAGCGGATCGCAGCCTTAGTCTGCCCTGTTTGAAAGGGGCCCAAGTCAAATTAATGCAAATCAGGGACAGAGTTAGTTTTGATTGGTTTGTTTATGAGGCACAAAACCGCATACAGATGTGCTCATAAGTTTACATACCCTGGCAGAATTTATGACTTCTTGGCCATTTTTCAGAGAATATGAATGATAACACAAAAACGTTTCTTTCACTCATGGTTAGTGTTTGGCTGAAGCCATTTATTATCAATCAACTGTGTTTACTCTTTTTTAAATCATAATCACAACAGAAACTACCCAAATGACCCTGATCAAAAGTTTACATAACCTGGTAATTTTGGCTTGATAACATGCACACAAGTTGACATAAAGGGGTTTGAATGCTTATTAAAGGTAACCATCCCCACCTGTGATCTGTTTGCTTGTAATTAGTGTGTGTACAAAAGGTCAATGAGTTTCCGGACTCCTGACAGACCCTTGCATTTTTCATCCAGTGCTGCACTGACGTTTCTGGATTCTGAGTCATGGAGAAAGCAAAAGAATTGTCAAAGGATCTGTGGGAAAAGGTAGTCGAACTGAATAAAACAGATGATGAATATAAAAAAATTTCCAAGGAATTGAGAATGCCAATCAGCGGTGTTCAAACTCTAATCAAGAAGTGGAAAATGAGGGGTTCTGTTGAAACCAAACCACGGTTCGGTAGACCAACTAAAATTTCAGTCACAACTGCCAGGAAAATTGTTGGAAATGCAAAGAAAAACCCACAAATAACTTCAGGTGAAGTACAGGACTGTGGTGTGGCTGTTTCAAGATGCACAACATTTGAAGAAAGATGGGCTGCATGGTCGAGTCGCCAGAAGAAAGCTCTTACTACGCAAATGCCACAAAGTATCCAGCTTACAATACGCCAAACAGCACAGAGACACGCCTCAAACCTTCTGGCACAGTCATTTGGAGTGATGAGACCAAAATTGAGCTTTTTGGCCACAACCATAAACGCTTCATTTGGAGAGGAGTCAACAAGGCCTATGATGAAAGGTACACCATTCCTATTGTGAAACATGGGGGTGGATCGCTGATGTTTTGGGGATGTGTGAGCTACAAAGGCACAAGAAATTTGGTCAAAATTGATGGCAAGATGAATGCAGTATGTTATCAAAAAATACTGGAGGAACATTTGCATTCATCAGCCAGGAAGCTGTGCATGGGACATACATGGACATTCCAACATGACAATGATCCAAAACACAGAGCCAAGTCGACTTGTCATTGTCTACAGCAGAATAAAGTAAAGGTTCTGGAGTGGCCATCTCAGTCTCCTGACCTCAATATCATTGAGCCACTCTGGGGAGAGCTCAAATGTGCAGTTCATGCAAGAGAGCTCAAGAATTTACAGGAACTGGAGGCTTTTTGCCAAGAGGAATGGGCAGCTTTACCATCTGAGAAGATAAAGAGCCTCATCCACAAATACCACAAAAGACTTCAAGCTGTCATTGATGTTAAAGGGGGCAATACACGTATTAAAAACGGGGGTATGTAAACTTTTGATCAGTGTCATTTGGGTAGTTTCTGTTGTGATCATGACTTAAAAAGAGTAAACACAGTTAATTGATAACTGGCTTCAGGCAAACACTAACCATGAGTGAATGAAACGTTTTTGTGTTATCATTCATATTCTCTGAAAAATGGCCAAAAAATCATAAATTCTGCCAGGGTATGTAAACTTATGAGCACATCTGTATGCAGTTTTGTGCCATATAAACAAACCAATCAAAACTAACTCTGTCCCTGATTTGCATTAATTTGACTTAGGCCCCTTTCAAACAGGGTGATCCGCTTGCACATGTCCGTTTATACCCACTGCTCCATAGAGAACTGTACAGTGGGGACGGAAAGTATTCAGACCCCCTTAAATTTTTCACTCTTTGTAATATTGCAGCCATTTGCTAAAATCATTTAACTTCATTTTTTTCCTCATTAATGTACACACAACACCCCATATTGACAGAAAAACACAGAATTGTTGACATTTTTGCAGATTTATTAAAAAAGAAAAACTGAAATATCACCTGGTCCTGAGTATTCAGACCCTTTGCTCAGTATTTAGTAGAAGTACCCTTTTGATCTAATACAGCCATGAGTCTTTTTGGGAAAGATGCAACAAGTTTTTCACACCTGGATTTGGGGATCCTCTGCCATCCCTCCTTGCAGATCCTCTCCAGTTCTGTCAGGTTGGATGGTAAATGTTGGTGGACAGACATTTTTAGGTCTCTCCAGAGATGCTCAATTGGGTTTAAGTCAGGGCTCTGGCTGGGCCATTCAAGAACAGTCAGAGTTGTTGTGAAGCCACCCCTTTTGTTATTTTAGCTGTGTGCTTAGGGTCATTGTCTTGTTGGAAGGTAAACCATCGGCCCGGTCCTGACGACTCTGGAGAAGGTTTTCGGCCAGGATATCCCTGTACTTGCCCGCATTCATCTTGCCCTCGATTGCAACCACTCGTCCTGTCCCTGCAGCTGAAAAACACCCCCACAGCATGATGCTGCAACCACCATGCTTCACTGTTGGGACTGTATTGGACAGGTGATAAGCAGTGCCTGGTTTTCTCCACACATACCGCTTAGAATTAAGGTCAAAAAGTTCTATCTTGGTCTTATCAGACCAGAGAATCTTATTTCTCACCATCTTGGAGTCCTTCAGGTGTTTTTTTAGCAAACTCCATGCGGGCTTTCATGTGTCTTGCACTGAGAAGAGGCTTCCGTCGGGCCACTCTGTCATAAAGCCCCGACTGGTGGAGGGCTGCAGTAATAGTTGACTTTCTACAACTTTCTCCCATCTCCTGACTGCATCTCTGGAGCTCAGCCACAGTGATCTTTGGGTTCTTCTTTACCTCTCTCACCAAGGCTCTTCTCCCCCGATAGCTCAGTTTGGCTGGACGGCCAGCTCTAGGAAGGGTTCTGGTCGTCCAAAATGTCTTCCATTTAAGGATTATGGAGGTCACTGTGCTCTTAGGAACCTTAAGTGCAGCATAATTTTTTTTTTGTAACCCTGGCCAGATCTGTGCCTTGCCACAAGTCTGTCTCTGAGCTCTTCAGGCAGTACCTTTGACCTCATAATTCTCATTTGCTCTGACATGCACTGTGAGCTGTAAGGTCTTATATAGACAGGTGTGCGGCTTTCCTACTCAAGTCCAATCAGTATAATCAAACACAGCTGGACTCAAATGAAGGTGTAGAACCATCTCAAGGATGATCTGAAGAAATGGACAGCACCTGAGTTAAATATATGGGTGTCACAGCAAAGGCTCTGAATACTTAGGACCATGTGATATTTCAGTTTTTCTTTTTTAATATATCTGCAAAAATGTCAACAATTCTGTGTTTTTCAATATTGGGTGCTGTGTGTACATTAATGAGGAAAAAAATGAACTTAAATGATTTTAGCAAATGGCTGCAATATAACAAAGAGTGAAAAATTGAAGGGGGTCGGAGTACTTTTCGTCCCCACTGTATATCTGGGAGATCAGAATGACTTGCTTTCACCAGAATTAAATTAAGTTGATTCATAACAAAGAACTGATCTTCTGTGAACCACTTGCTGTAGGTGATACCTTATTACCAGTCATCAAATATCAACTCCATATCAAGTCCATTCTCTAACTTATCCTAATTACATGCAGGCCAAGGACAAAGGCATTCAGACTGCGACATCATTAGTGAGAGACTGCAACATATTGAAAAGATATTCATTTTGCTAATGATTTGGAGTGAATTCAGTGTAGACTTATTAAGAAATGCTGTTAGGAGTTGTATGTCCTTTATGCCATATTCATAAGTATCTATGTGAAAAGTGCTGGTTTTTGTCACATTTCAGCCTTCTATTCAAGAAATGTTCCCTTTCATGAAAGCTAAGTGCAGAACATATTACTAGAGATTAGATATATTAGATATATATATATTTGTATTTATTACAAGTGTTTATACAGTGTGACAATTTCCCAGAGATTCCAGAGATTTACATATATTTTACATATATTGTAGATTATATATCTCTCTAGCTATATGTATATACAGTGCCTTGCGAAAGTATTCGGCCCCCTTGAACTTTTCAACCTTTTGCCACATTTCAGGCTTCAAACATAAAGATATAAAATTTTTATTTTTTGTGAAGAATCACCAACAAGTGGGACACAATTGTGAAGTGGAACGAAATCTATTGGATTGTTGAAACTTTTTTAACTACCGGTAATAAAAAAAAATGAAAAGTGGAGCGTGCAAAATTATTCGGCCCCCCTTGCGTTAATACTTTGTAGAGCCACCTATTGCTGCGATTACAGCTGCAAGTCGCTTGGGGTATGTCTCTATCAGTTTTGCACATCGAGAGACTGAAATTCTTGCCCATTCTTCCTTGCAAAACAGCTCGAGCTCAGTGAGGTTGGATGGAGAGCGTTTGTGAACAGCAGTTTGCAGCTCTTTCCACAGATTCTCGATTGGATTCAGGTCTGGACTTTGACTTGGCCATTCTAACACCTGGATACGTTTATTTGTGAACCATTCCTTTGTAGATTTTGCTGTATCTTTGGGATCATTGTCTTGTTGGAAGATAAATCTCTGTCCCAGTTTCAGGTCTTTTGCAGACTCCAACAGGTTTTCATCCAGAATAGTCCTGTATTTGGCTGTATCCATCTTCCCCTCAATTTTAACCATCTTCCCTGTCCCTGCTGAAGAAAAGCAGGCCCAAACCATGATGCTGCCACCACCATGTTTGACAGTGGGGATGGTGTGTTGAGTGTGATGAGCTGTGTTGCTTTTACGCCAAACATATCGTTTTGCATTGTGGCCAAAAAGTTCGATTTTGGTTTCATCGGACCAGAGCACCTTCTTCCACATGTTTGGTGTGTCTCCCAGGTGGCTTGTGGCAAACTTTAGACGAGACTTTTTATGGATATCTTTGAGAAATGGCTTTCTTCTTGCCACTCTTCCATAAAGGCCAGATTTGTGCAGTGTACGACTGATTGTTGTCCTATGGACAGACTCTCCCACCTCAGCTGTAGTTCTCTGCAGTTCATCCAGAGTGATCATGGGCCTCTTGGCTGCATCTCTGATCAGTCTTCTCCTTGTCTTAGCTGAAAGTTTAGAGGGACAGCCAGGTCTTGGTAGATTTGCAGTGGTCTGATATTCCTTCCATTTCAAAATGATTGCTTGCACAGTGCTCCCTGGGATGTTTAAAGCTTGGGAAATCTTTTTGTATCCAAATCCGGCTTTAAACTTCTCCACAACAGTATTACGGACCTGCCTGGTATGTTCCTTGGTCTTCATGATGCTCTCTGCGCTTTCAACAGAACCCTGAGACTATCACAGAGCAGGTGCATTTATACAGAGACTTGATTACACACAGGTGGATTCTATTTATCACCATCAGTCATTTAGGACAACATTGGATCATTCAGAGATCCTCGCTGAACTTCTGGAGTGAGTTTTCTGCACTGAAAGTAAAGGGGCCGAATAATTTTGCACGCACCACTTTTCAGTTTTTTATTTGCTAAAAAAGTTTAAAATATCCAATAGATTTCGTTCCACTTCACAATTGTGTCCCACTTGTTGGTGATTCTTCACAAAAAATTAAAATTTTATATCTTTATGTTTGAAGCCTGAAATGTGGCAAAAGGTTGAAAAGTTCAAGGGGGCTGAATACTTTCGCAAGCCACTGTATATAGATACCGTACAGATAGATAGATAGATAGATAGATAGATAGATAGATCTGAAGAAATGACACTTTGCTACAGTGTAAAAGTAGTGAGTGTACAGCTTGTATAACAGTGTAAATTTGCTGCTCCCTCAAAATAACTCAACACACAGCTATTAATGTCTAAACTGCTGGCAACAAAAGTGAGTACACCCCTAAGTGAAAATGTCCAAATTGGGCCCAATTAGCCATTTTCCTTCTCCGATGTCATGTGACTCGTTAGTGTTACAAGGTCTCAGGTGTGAATGGTTGAGCAGGTGTGTTACATTTGGTGTTATCGCTCTCACTCTCTCATACTGGTCACTGGAGTTTCAACATGGCACCTCATGGCAAAGAACTCTCTAAGGATCTGAAAAAAAGAATTGTTGCTCTACATAAAGATGGCCTAGGCTATAAGAAAATTGCCAAGACCCTGAAACTGAGCTGCAGCACAGTGGCCAAGACCATACAGCAGTTTAACAGAACAGGTTCCACTTAGAATAGGCCTCGCCATGACCAAAGAAGTTGAGTGCACATGCTTAGCATCATATCCAGAGGTTGTCTTTAGGAAATAGACGTATGAGTGCTGCCAGCATTGCTGCAGAGGTTGAAGGGGTGGGGGGGGTCAGCCTGGCAGTGCTTAAACCATACACCGCACACTGCATCAAATTGGTCTGCATAGCTGTCGTCCCAGAAGGAAGTCTCTTCTAAAGATGATGCTCAAGAAAGCCCGCAAACAGTTTGCTGAAGACAAGCAGACTAAGAACATAGATTACTAGAACCATGTCCTGTGGTCTGATGAGACCAAGATAAACTTATTTGGTTCAGATGGTGTCAAGCGTGTGTGGCGGCAACCAGGTAAGGAGTACAAAGACAAGTGTGTCTTGCCTACAGTCAAGCCTGGTGGTGGGAGTGTCATTATCTGGGACTGCATGAGTGCTGCCGGGACTGGGTAGCTACAGTTCATTGAGGGAACCATTAATGCCAACATGTACCGTGACATACTGAAGCAGAGCATGATCTCCTCCCATCAGGAGACTGAGCCGCAGGGCAGTATTCCAACATGATAACGACCCCAGACACACCTCCAAGATGACCACTGCCTTGCTAAAGAAGCTGAGGGTGAAGGTGATGGACTGGCCAAGCATGTCTCCGGACCTAAATCCTATTGAGAATCTGTTGGTCCTCCTCAAATGGAAGGTGGAGGAGCGCAAAGTCTCTAACATCCACCAGCTCCGTCATGTCATCATGGAGGAGTGGAAGAGGACTCCAGTGGCAACCTGTGAAGCTATGGTGAACTCCATGGCCAAGAGGGTTAAGGCAGTGCTGCAAAATAATGGTGGCCACACAAAATATTGACACTTTGGGCCCAATTTGGACATTTTTACCTAGGGGTTTACTTACTTTTGTTGCCAGCGGTTTAGACATTAATGGCTGTATGTTGAGTTATTTTGAGGGGACAGCAAATTTACACTGTTATGCAAGCTGTACACTCACTACTTTACATTGTAGCAAAGTGTAATTTCTTCAGTGTTGTCACATTAAAAGATCTTATAAAATATTTACAAAAATGCGAGGGGTGTACTCACTTTTGTGAGATACTGTATATATAATATCTGACAAAAGAGTGAGTACACCCCTCATATCTTTGTAAATATTTTATTATATCTTTTCATGTGACAACACTGAAGAAATGGAACTTTGCTACAATGTAAAGTAGTGAGTGTATAGCTTGTATAACAGTGTAAATTTGCTGTCCCCTCAAAATAACTCAACAAAGTGAGTACACCCCTAATTGAAAATGTCCAAATTGGGCCCAATCGGCCATTTTCCCTCCCCAGTGTCATGTGACTCGTAAGTGTTACAAGGTCTCAGGTGTGAATGGGGAGCAGGTTTGTTAAATTTGGTGTTATCGCTCTCACTCTCTATTACTGGACACTGGAAGTTCAACATGGCACCTCGTGGCAAAGAACTCTCTAAGGATCTGAAAAAAGAATTGTTGCTCTACATAAAGATGGCCTAGGCTATAAGAAGATTGCCAAGACCCTAAAACTGAGCACATGCTCAGCGTCATATCCAGGTGTTGTCTCTGGGAAATAGAGGTATGAGTGCTGCCAGCATTGCTGCAGAGGTTGAAGGGGTGGGGGACAGCCTGCCAGTGCTCAGACCATATGCCGCACACTGCATCAAATTGGTCTGCGTGGCTTTCGTCCCAAAAGGAAGCCTCTTCACAAGAAAGCCCACAAACAGTTAGCTGAAGACAAGCAGACTAAGTACATGGATTACCGGAACCATGTCCTGTGGTCTGATGAGACCAAAATAAACTTATTTGGTGTCATGGTGTCATGCTTGTGTGGCGGCAACCAGGTGAGGAGTAAAAAGACAAGTGTGTCTTGCCTACAGTCAAGCATGGTGGTGGGAGTGTCATGGTCTGGGGCTGCATGAGTGCTGCTGGCACTGTGGAGCTACAGTTCATTGAAGGAACCATGAATGCCAACATGTACTGTGACATAGTTAAGCAGAGCATGATCCTCTCCCTTCGGAGACTGGGCTGCAGGGCAATATTCCAACATGATAACGATCCCAAACACACCTCCAAAAGGACCACTGCCTTTCTAAAGAAGCTGAGGGTAAAGGTGATGGACTGGTCAAGCATGTCTCCAGACCTAAACCCTATTGAGCATCTGCGGGTCCTCCTCAAATGGAAGGTGGAGGAGCGCAAAATCTCAAACATCCACCAGCTCCGTGATGTCATCATGGAGGAGTGGAAGAAGACTCCAGAGGCAAACTGTGAAGCTCTGGTGAACTCCATGACCAAGAGGGTTAAAGCAGTGCTGGAAAATAATGGTGGCCACACAAAATATTGAGACTTTGGGCCCAATTTGGACATTTTCACTTAGGGGTGTACTCACTTTTGTTGCTAGCGGTTTAAACATTAGTGTGTTGAGTTATTTTGAGGGGACATCAAATTTACACTGTTATACAAGCTGTACACGCACTACTTTACATTGTAGCAAAGTGTAATTTCTTCAGTGTTATCACATGAAAAGATATAATAAAATATTTACAAAAATGTTATGAGCGGTGTATGCACTTTGTGAGATACTGTATATATGTAGTTTTTATATAAAACATATTTACTAATATGCTGTGAATAAACCAAAGTGACAGAAGATCAATTTACAGATATTTAAATGATTAGTCAGGGAGCACACCTCCTTCTCTCTGCAAACAGATCTTTATAGAATTTTACTTAGAGACAGTTAAGCAAAAACGCTTTTTATAATTGACATTTTTAAAACAGTATTAAACCTAAAAACTAAAATTTGATAAGCCACTTGTGGTAGTTGCATTCATTTCTTTTTTGGTCCTTTTTTTTATTCTAGTTTACCTGGTGATTCGGGCAGTAACACACTTGTCTTAAAGTGTTTGTAAACCTTGAATACGAACAAAGTATATCCCTCTATAGTGTGTACTTGTCTCATTTGAACTAAGAGCACTAAGGCCGCGTACACACGGGCGGACTGTTCGATCTGACTGGTCCAACTGACTTTCCGACGGACTTTTGACGGACTTCCAAAGGACCTTTGAACGAACGGACTTGCCTACACACGATCACACCAAAGTCCAACGGATTTGTACGTGGTGATGTACGACCAGACTAAAATAAGGAAGTTGATAGCCAGTAGGCAAAAGCTGCCCTAGCGTGGGTTTTCGTCCGTCGGACTAGCATACACTGCCTAAGGCCCAATTTTTCTGCCCCTGTTTAACAGGGGCGTGTAATTACAATTTTTGATCAAATATTTAACAGCAAGGCTTGTTCCTGCACTCAACAAGAGTATCTGTGAGGGGTTGCAGTGTTGTGGCACCACCACCACTGCCTAAGGCCCAATTTTTCTGCCCCTGTTTAACAAGGGCGTGTAATTACAATTTTTGATCAAATATTTAACAGCAGGGCTCGTTCCTGCGCTCAAAAAGAGTATCTGTGAGGGGTTACAGTGTTGTGGCACCACCACCACTGCCTAAGGCCCAATTTTTCTGCCCCTGTTTAAGAGGGGCGTGTAATTACAATTTTTGATCTAATATTTCACAGCAGGGCCTGTTCCTGCGCTCAACAAAAGTATCTTTGAGGCTTTACAATGTTGTGCCACCACCACCGCCTAAGGCCCAATTTTTCTGCCCCTGTTTAATAGGGGCATGTAATTACAATTCTTGATATAATATTTCACAGCAGGGCCCGTTCCAGCACCCACCAAGAGTAACTGTGAGGGCTTACAGTGTTCTGGTACCACCAACACCTAAGGCCCATTTTTCCGCAGTGTGTATAGGGCAGGCCGTATAGTATATACAGGCGATCCCCTATTTTCAAAAATCTGACTTACAAACGACTCCTACTTACAAACGGAGGGAGACAACAGGAAGTGAGAGGAAATCTACCCCTAGAAAGGGAAATTCTCTCCTGTTAGAGTTAATATGGGAAAAAGGTGTCTCCTCCACTGATTTATCACCAATCCTTGTTTCCCTTAAAAACCCCAAATTTTCAAAATCCAATTGTCATTGGGACAGAAAGTGAGGTGAAATCTTCTGAACAGGGGCACAGACCACAAAACAAATGTTACCCTTCCCCATGTTTTCCAAAAAACTTTAAAATAGATTTTTTGGCTGGAGCTACACTTACAAAATGTACCTGTTCCAAATTACAAACAGATTCTACATAAGAACAAACCTACAGTCCCTGTCTTGTTTGCACCGCCTGTATACTGCTGTTCAGAGTATATAGGGCCTGGGGGCCCAACTCCTTTTCTTTTTTTAATTTGGGTGCGGGGTTCCCCTTAATATCCATACCCAAGACCCAAAGGGCCTGGTAATGGACTGGGGGGGGGGAGTACCCATGCCGTTTGTCTCACTGATTTTCATCCATATTGCCGGGACCCAACATTACATTAAAGCCTCAAGCAGTTTTAAATTACTTTTATTCCTTTAGAAATGTAATTTTGTGCAGGGACTGTTCTAAGCACGGGAAACATGCGCCACTTTACAGGCATACTATTGACACCCCCCAGGTACGATATTTAAAGGAATATTTCACTTTTATTTTTCCACTTGAAGCATCATTAAAATCACTGCTCCCGAAAATACTTCCATTTTTAAAACTTTTTTTTCCATTGATACATGTCCCGGGGGGCAGCACCCGGGTCCCCAAACCCTTTTTAGGACAATAACTTGCATATTAGCCTTTAAAATTCGCATTTTTGATTTCTCACGTTCGAGTCCCATAGACTTGGACGGTGTTCGAATGTGCGCACAAACTTTCGGTCCGTTCTCATGTTCTGGATGCTAAGCGAACCGGGGGGTGTTCGGCCCATCCCTAATTACGAGGTACTCATAATGGCCTGTTCTGGTATTAAATGCAGTTTTACACTCGTCGCCCTCCTTAATCCTCACAAGTTTGTATGCCCCTCTCAAATCAAGCTTTGTGAAAACCGTTGTTCCCTTAAGGAGGTCAAATAATTCCTTAGTCAATGGAATCGGATAAGCATTCTTAATCATGAAATGATTGAGACCCCTACAATCAACACAAGGTCTCAGTTCACCACTCTTCTTCTTCATAGAGAAGAAGCCAGCACCAGCAGGAGACAAGGATTTGCGGATGAAACCTCGAGAAAGTGCATGTGCAATATACTCCTCCATGGCCCTATCCTTCAAGACTGACAAAGGGTAAACCCAGCCACGAGGGGGTATGGCACCAGGTTGAAGGTCAATTGCGCAATCATACGACTGGTGTGGAGGCAAACTACTGGCTTGACCTTTGTCAAAGACATCGCTAAAATCGCGGTACACCTCTGGCAGGGAGAAGAGTGAAGAGGTGCACAGGACCTTGGCTGCCTTCTGGAAGTATGTCTTACTGCATTGTGGCGACCAGGAGAGAACCTCAGCACGGAGCCAATCAAAAGAGGGGTTGTGCCTCTGTAACCAATAACCAGCAGAAACTTAGGTGAGGAAATAACTTGGAATTGGATTATCTCATGGGGAAGAGCCCCTACGGCCATGGACAACGGAACAGTCTCATGAGTCACATGGGCAGGCTGTAGAGGTCTCCCGTCAAGAGCCTCAATGGCAAGTGGAGCGTCACGCAGCTGCAGTGGAATCTAGTGCTTCGATACAAAGACAGCACCATTGAACAGGCCTGCAGCTCCAGAGTTGATTAGAGCCTGTATCTTTGCAGTCCCACCCTTGCCTCCCTCACCTGTAGGTGAGGGAGGCAAGGGTGGGACTGCAAAGTTCGGAGACAAATGTACAGGAGGCTTCCGCGAGTGCTCCTTAAAAGGAAGTCTTTCTCTGAGTCTGGAGTCAATGAGGATGGCAAACGTGATCAACTTCTCCAGATTAGGGATGAGCCGAACACCCCCCTGTTCAGTTCGCACCAGAACATGCGAACAGGCAAAAAATTTGTTCGAACACCATTAAAGTCTATGGGACTCGAACATAAATAATCAAAAGTGCTAATTTTAAAGGCTTATATGCAAGTTATTGTCATAAAATGTGTTTGGGGACCTGGGTCCTGCCCCAGGGGATCAATGCAAAAAAAAAGTTTTAAAAACGGCCGTTTTTTCGGGAGCAGTGATTTTAATAATGCTTAAAGTGAAACAATAAAAGTGTAATATTCCTTTAAATTTCGTACCTGGGGGGTGTCTATGGTATGCCTGTAAAGGGGCGCATGTTTCCCGTGTTTAGAACAGTCTGACAGCAAAATTACATTTCAAAGGAAAAAAAATAATTTAAAACTACTCGCGGCTATTAATGAATTGTCGGTCCGACAATACACATAAAAGTTCATTGATAAAAACGGTATAGGATTTCTCCACAGGGGAACCCCGAACCAAAATTTTTAAAAAAATGGCGTGGGGGGTCCCCCTAAATTCCATACCAGGCACTTCAGGTCTGGTATGGATATTAAGGGGAACCCCGGCCAAAATGTCTTTTAAAAAATGGCGTGGGGGTCCCCCTCAAAATCTATACCAGACCCTTATCCGAGCATGCAAGCTGGCAGGCCACAGAAAAAAGAGGGGGGACGAGAGAGTGGCCCCCATCCTGAACTGTACCAGGCCACATGCCTTCAACATTGGGAGGGTGCTTTGGGGTAGCCCTCCAAAGCACCTTATCCCCATGTTGATGGGGACAAGGGCCTCATCACCACAACCCTTGCCCGGTGGTTGTGGGGGTCTGCAGGCGGGGGGCTTATCGGAATATGGAAGCCCCCTTTAACAAGGGGACCTCCAGATCCCGCCCCCCCCCCCCGTGTGAAATGGTAAGGGGATACAAATGTACCCCTACCATTTCACAAAAAAACTGTCAAAAATGTTAAAAATGAAAAGAGACAGTTTTTTAAAATTCCTTTATTTAAAGTCTTCTTTTTTCCATCTTCTTTCTTCTATCTTCTTTCTTCTATCTTCCTCCGGTTTCTTCCTCCATCTTCTTTGTCTTCTGGTTCTTCCTCCAGTGTTCTCGTCCGGCATCTTCCTCCGCGGTGTCTTCTTCCCTTCTTCTTCTCGGGCAGCTCCACATCCATGATGGGAGGCTCCTGCTGTGTGACGCTTCTCGTCTTCTGACGGTTCTTAAATAATGGAGGGCGGGGCTACCTGGTGACCCCGCCCCCTCTGACGCACAGGGACTTGACGGGGACTTCCCTGTGGCATTCCTCGTGACGTCAGATACCCTTTTTAAAGAAGCCACAAACTCTAGGTAACTCAAGACAACAGGTTTTTGCATCTCCCATAGAGGGTTTGCCCAGGCCAAGGCTCTCTCAGAAAGCAAAGATATCAAGAAACCTGCTTTGCTTCTGTCCATGGGAAATGCCTGGGGCAACATCTCAAAGTTTATCTCAACCTGGTTGAGAAACCCTCTGCATTGGACTGGATCACCCCCAAATTGCTGGGGAAGCGTAGCGGAACCAGACATACCTCTTATAGAGGTAATACTCGAGGCGGGTGCCTGCAGATGTACTGGAGTAGCAACAGGGACAGCCTGCAACACAGGTTGTACCGGAGCAGCCACAGTGGGAGATTCCAGGTGAGCCGTGCGACTCAGGAGCATTTGTAACACCATTGCAAACTGATCCATGGTGTGATCCTGCTCATCCAATCTGGAAAAAATATTACCAACAAGTGGATTGACTGCATCTTCTGAATTCATGGCCTTCGCCTACTGTCAGAAACCATGAATCAGACACACACTTCCTGGTGGCATGAACAGACACGCTGGCTGAGCATGCTGCTTACTGATCTTCGGGCTCCAGTAAGATAGGCTGTGGTGTTCAGCAGGCTCCAGACTAAAGCATGTCCACACGCCGCCGTACAGCTGCACTTCTGCCCGGTGGTGGTAGAAAGAGCCAGGCTAACGGGCTTAGAGCTTACCTCTTGGTGCAGAGAGCGGATCCTGGGAGTGCAATTAAAAGAACCCCGGTCCAGGAGGGAAGGAAGTTCGGCTCCCCTGATATGGGGGTTGCCGAGGAGGGTCGGATGCGATCCCTCCGTACAGGGTCTAGGAGTGACAGGCTTTGGATGGGATGTTGCAGCACATGGCAATGGCCAAATACCTCTGAGCCCAAAGCAGAGCTGTACAACCCTGGAAAGGAATCTCCCAGGAGAAGGGAGAGACATCTCAGTTTATTCTGGTGGAACAGAGGGTCCGGAGGGGGAGTGTATTGGAGGGGACTCGAGTCTTCAGGAGGTGGAAGGAATCCCAGGAGGGACGGTTGAATCCCTGGAAGTTAAAAGTCGTGGTACTACAAAACCCAGCAGTGAATCAGAAAAAAATCAGCAAAGGGCTTGTGATGAATCCAGAGACAGCCTCTACAGGGCAGGTGCAGTATGTTAACCCTTTGTATGGTGATCTTAATAATGAACTAAGTGCATCTCAATCAGAGTTAATAGTGGATTGGGACCTAAAAGAACATTTGAGAGCACTACCTACAAAGAAAGACATTCAAATACTTATAACCGCTGTTGAATCACCCTGCTGGGGGGGGGGGGGGGGTTAAGGGAGGATATAGGGGAACTGGGGCACAGAGTAGAGGAAATGGAGATGGGCCAGGATGATATTAGACAAGGAGTGGCTGATATCCATGATATGACAAAACATCATGAGGAAGTGTTGAATTCTCTGTTAGATCAAATGTATAATCAAGAAAATAGAGATTGTAGGCAAAATATACGTATAAGGGGCCTGCCTGAAATAAAACAACATTTTGAATTGCTTCCAAAGGTGATCAGTCTGTTCCAGTTAATTCTGGGGCCATCTGCACCGGATAAGGTTGAAATAGACAGAGTCCATCGTACCCTCGCCCCTACCCCTCAAAATGCAGAAAAACCAAGAGATGTCATTTGTAAACTACATAGATATCCAGTGATAGAAGCCATCATGAAAGCAGCCCGTAATACATCCATGGTTGATTTTGAAGGTGCACAATCATATATGCAACACAGAATGATTAAACCCTTGTTGGAAATTCTACAAGTAGCTGATGTTAAATATCACTGGGGATATCCCTTCAAGGTTGTAGCAACCCGAAATGGGAAAACAGCAACACTTAAAGCGAAAGAGGACTTGCAACACTTCATAGAGGTACTGGAGCTCCCCCTGGTGGACTTTCCGGATTTGAAGCTTGAATAACTATAAACCATCACTACAACAACCAGAACGATGGCAACAAGTGCCAGTTAAAGGTTGAAGGAAAATTGATGTGGATGTGGATAAGACAGGACAATAATCCGGTCATAGAAAGATATGCCTGAGTAGTGGTGTAAAGTGAAAAAGGCTAAGAGGAAAGGAGCAGATTGCCTAGAGTTGACTGGGGGGGATGTTTTGGGGGGGGGATGTTGTTTTTCCCTCTGTTAGTCCCCTACCACCCTCCCCCTTTTTTTTATCCCCCCTTTTTTCCCTCCCCCCCCCTAAATATTTTTTTGTTCTCTCCCCTTTGGTGGGGATTTCTGAGGCAACACGCCTAAACACTGCAGAAATATGATATAAAAATATAAACAAAAGCCCGGGGTTCACAAGGTACCCTGTTCATGTTTTTATTCATCTTTTCCCCAATAGGTCGGTCCCATAACAAGGAACTTTGTTTTCTGCCAAAAGGCGGAAGTGGGGGGATTCGCCCTCCTTTTAGGGGGATGTGCCACAGACAGTGGCATAGTGGGTTATGTTTTTTAGATGGTTTTGTGTGTTTTTTTTTCTCCTCTTCCTTCTCATCAGATGCATCCAAGGCTAGAGAGCTCAGAAGGCTGGGCCCAGACACCAATCAGGCACAGAAGTATAATAAGAGACTCATGGGAGTAATGAGAGAATGGCAGGTAGAATGAAGATTATATCATATAATGTGAGAGGGCTTTGTTTGATTGGTAAGAGGGGCCGCCTCTGGCATGAACTGCGTCACATGAAGGTAGAGATAGTTTTTTTTCAAGAGACGCACTTCGTGGCAGGGTTGACTCCTCATATGCCTCTTTTTCCATATAATCAATGTATTCATGCACCTTCACCAATTCCTAGGGCTAGAGGAGTTACAATAGCTATACACAAACAATGTCCCCTAGTACCTATAGAAGTACGAGTAGATCCTGAGGGCTGCTTTCTTTTTGTTAAAGGAAAGATCCAGGGCCAGTGTTATACCCTAACTACTATATATGCCCCCAATAGCCATACCGTTAAATTTAAAACTTTGGATATCCTGGGGAAGTTTCGGAAGGCCTATTGGTTATGGGAGAGGATTTTAACATTACCCTGGACCCTAGTCTAAACACCTCTTCGGGGAAAAACTTTGTGTCTCATCAGGCGTTAACATATGTTAAACAGCGCCTTCGCGCTCTGCATTTGGTGGACAGTTGGAGGGTACTGCATGAGCGAGACAGGGATTTCAGTTATTATTTCAAAATACAGAATGTATATTCAACGATCGATATTTTGTTGATCAATCAATATTATCTGAATTATGTAAGTAGTGTAAGTAGACTCAATAGTTCATCAACTATTGAGTCAATCACCATGTCAGACCATGCTCCAATACGTTTAACGATATGTCCAGCATCGATTGGGCGCCTAGAAAGAACATGGCGATTGAATGAATCTATTTTGGATGATAAACAGAATGTGGAATCCTTGTCCCGCACATTAGCATTATATTTTGAGACCAATATATCAGAGGAGGTGTCTGACCAAGTGGTATGGGAAGCCCACAAGGCGGTCATTAGAGGGGAGTTCATTTCAATGGGTTTACATATTAAAAAGAGAGACAGAAGGAATGGTTGGGCTCTTAGAGGAAATCCATAAACTTGAAATTAAACATAAGGTCCATTTAAAACCTGGGGACGCCTAGAGACTGGAGAAACTGCGGGCAGACTTAAAACAGCTTCTCGATCGAAAAGTTCAAAATAAACATAAATACTTTGCCCACTGATTCTATGAACAGGGGAATAAGGGTGCGAGACTACTGGCTAGACAATTAAAGAAACAACAGGATTCATGCTATGTTCACACTATAAAGACAGGCGATAAGCAGATAGTGGATTCCTAAGCAATAGCAGCTAAGTTTTATCGCTTTTATGCGTCTCCATATAACATAGACTTATTTCCTGTGGGGGTGGAGGAGGGTGGATGTTTTGATAGAATTCTGAAATATCTTGAGGCCTCAGGGCTACAGGCCATTCCATCTGTGGCCTTGAAGGAAATGGAAAAAGCAATCTCCATTGAAGAACTTGGTCTCTAACCCATTGCCTCCAGAGGCACTGTTGGCTTATGTTACGGTTCTCCTGAAGGTAGGGAAAGACCCTCAGTGCTGTGCCAGCTACAGACCCATCTCCCTCCCTAACTCTGACACTAAGCTCCTGGCTAAAATTCTGGCCCTAAGGTTACAAGAACATATAGCTAAATTGATTCACCCAGATCAAACAGGGTTTATGAAGGGCCGAGAGGCTAGAGATAATACTATTCGGGCCCTGCATGTATTGCATTGGATGCATAATGGACCGACCCTGACCCCGAGTGTAGTAATTTCAATGGATGCTAAATTTGGGTGGGAGTTTATGGTCGGAGTTTTGAGGGAGATGGGTCTGAGAAAGCGAATGATGGGATGGGTGATGGCACTGTATGCAGATCCTAGAGAAAGGGTTAAAGTTAATGGTAGACTATCAGATTATTTTGAGATATGGAATGGGACTAGGCAGGGATGCCCACTGTCCTCATTGTTATTTGCTATGGTGCTGGAGCCCTTTCTGCACAGGATTAGGGGAAATATGAAGATCAAGGGGATTTATATTGGATCAATGGAACATAAGATCTCAGCTTAGGCAGATTATCCAAGAGTCTTTGACAGAGCTGATGTTGGAAATAGACAGGTTTGGCCTTATATCTAATTTTAAAATAAATATTGAGAAATCAGTGTTGATGCAGAGCCATGTGTCTTTGAGGATAAAGACCACCTTGCAACAATCTTTTCCTTGATTCTATATTCTATTTAGGGATCTATATCTCTTCAGATATAAAGCGCCTATATGATCTAAACTATGGACCCTTGATGGTATCCATAATAAAAGACTTGCAAAAGTGGAGAAGTCATACTCTGATCTGGTTTGGCAGGATAAACACGCTTAAAAAGAGTGTAATTCCCAGGCTTATTTACGTTTTACATACCATACCCATAACACTCCCACAGAAAACTTTAAACAAATACGAAGGGCTTTTATGACCTTTGTGTGGGGAGATAAACATCCCAGGTTGGCACACAAGATTTTGAGGAAACCAAAATGGGAGGGTGGGGTGGGACTTCCGGATATAGCGTTTTATTACAGAGCCATGACCCTGGTTCGTATAATGAACTGGTGCCATGACTCTGCTAGTAAAATTTGGGTGCCCTTGGAGAAAACATTAGCAGGTAGGAACTTGGCCGGAGCCCCTGGATTCCGGTTTCTTATAAGGGGTTGTCAGAATATGCATCACCACTAGGGATGAGCCGAACACCCCCCGGTTCGGTTCGCACCAGAACCTGCGAACGGACCGAAAGTTCGCACGAACGTTAGAACCCCATTGACGTCTATGGGACTCGAACGTTCGAAATCAAAAGTGCTCATTTTAAAGGCTAATTTGCATGGTATTGTCCTAAAAAGGGTTTGGGGACCCGGGTCCTACCCCAGGGGACATGTATCAATGCAAAAAAAACTTTTAAAAACGGCCGTTTTTTCGGGAGCAGTGATTTTAATGATGCTTAAAGTAAAAAAAAAAAGTGAAATATTCCTTTAAATATCGTACCTGGGGGGTGTCTATAGTATGCCTGTAAAGTGACGCGTGTTTCCCGTGTTTAGAACAGTCCCTGCACCAAATGTCATTTTTAAAGGAAAAAATCTCATTTAAAACTGCTTGCGGGTTTAATGTCATGTCGGGTCATGGCAATATGGATGAAAATCAGTGAGACAAACGGCATGGGTACCCCCCAGTCCATTACCAGGCCCTTTGGGTCTTGTATAGATATTAAGGGGAACCCCGCACCCAAATTAAAATAAGGAAAGGCCCTATATACTCTGAACAGCAGTATACAGGCGGTGCAAACAAGACAGGGACTGTAGGTTTGTTGTTAAGTAGAATCTCTTTGTAATTTTGAACGGGTACATTTTTAACATGTTTAGCTCCAGCCAAAAAATCTTTTTTAAGCTTTTTGGAAAACATAGGGAAGGGTTATCACCCCTGTGACATTTGTTTTCCTGACGCCTCCATGGCAGCACACACTGGGTTGTGACTCCGCCCCCACAACCTGACAGGATTGGTTAGCTATAAATTTGAAGGGGAGACACCCTGCTGCATTCTCTTTTTTATCCTCACCTGACAGATTGGGATAAGCAGCTTGCTCCTGTCGTCAAGATAAAGAAAAAGCCTCTTACCGCACTCGCCCCAGCAGGTTCAAGCCTCTCCTGTTTGGAAGTCCCTCCTGTACAGTCTCTAAAGGAGCTTCTATGGAGGGAACCCTCGGTCTGGTGGTCTCAGGGGGCGTCTGGACATCTGGCACAGTAAGCTTTAAAGAAGCTTCATATTTTTGCAGTGGTCTCCTTTTCTTTTTTGCCTGTACCTTGCCTGTACCTTGTTTATGATGTTTCTCCTGCTTAGGGGGCTTGCTGGCACTTGCTGTCCACCGCTGTGGAACCGTCATGGCCGCCGAGGCCGCCTCCTCCACTCTGCAATTGGCCTCAGGGCCAAGTTCTGCCTTGGGAAGGTAATGCCCTTCTCCAAGATGGCGCCGAGGCGCTCGGGACGCTCTGCGCATGCGCGGGAGCGTCATTTTGCCGCGACGGCGGCGGCAGATTTAAAAGCACAGGCATTTCTGTGTTTGTTTGCTGAGCATTATCACAAATACCTGAATTTCACAGTGCGTTCAACTGCTTTGCCAAGAAAACAACTCAGCAAGACCAGGTAAGTCGAATCATCTGATTTAGCCTTTTTTTAAAAAAAAAAAGAGTAAGGGTTTTAAAAAAAAAAAAAAAAAAAAATTTTTTCTTTTTCTTCTCTCTTATTACCCTTCAGTCTTACTGTCTTACTATCACTATGGAGACCACTGCCCGCGCAGACCACCATCAGCAAACGAGGTAAGAGGCCATCCGTCATTGGTAAGTATTGAAGAAGGGGAGAGAAAAAGAGAGCCAACCACTAACGCTGCGTTTTTGGCAGCCCTACCAGGTCAAGAGCCGCAAGTTCCAGGCATGAGGGGAGATCAAGTCATGCGTCAAGCAAGAAGTCTCGCAGAAGCCGCTCAAGATCTTCTTCCCGCCACCGAAGACATAGCCGCTCACGTCACAGCCGCTCAAGACGCAGCCGCTCCCGTCACAGTCGGTCACACCGCAGACGGTCACCTTCATCACACCGCCAAAGCCGCCACACCCGTCCTGCAGCAAACGCTTGCTGGGTATGCGGCGCGCCAGCCTTGCCAGATAAGCTAGTCTGCAGATCCTGCTTCAATGAAGCAGCAAAGGACAAAGAGATAGACGCAGCAGTGGCTATGGAGCTCATAAGAGAATCTGTGCGGGAATCCAGAGACAACAGCACCACTAATCGATAGGCCTACGCCCAGCACATCGGTAGCGGATGACCTCCTACCCCAGGCATCAGAACCCTCCTCAGGAGATGAGGATCAGGACATGTCAGCAGGTTTTGATTTCTCCCTTGTACAGCCTTTCGCAAAGTCAGTCAAAGAAGCGATAGGCTGGGAAGAAGATAAAGCGGAGCCGCAGAAAGTCCGGAAATATTTCCCAAATTTAAGGAAAGAACCAGAGAATTTCCCTTTTATAGGTGAACTGGAGGATCTAATTAAAGATGAGTGGGAAAGATCTGATAAGCGGTCCAGTCTCACCAACAGACTGACAAAAATGTATCCTCTGAAGGAGTCAAAAGTCAAATCATTGATGAACGCCCCAGTAGTTGACTCCACCTTGATGCGTCTTGCACGGCATGTCACTCTGCCTATTGAAGACGCAGTTTCCTTTCGGGATGTTCTGGATCGGAAATTGGATCTGGAATTGAAGAAAGCATACTCCACTGCTGGGGGCGCGTGCAGACCAGCAATTACCACAGCAGCAGTGGCTAAAGCCATATCAGGTTGGGCAACCAAGGTGGAGAAAGATCTGCAAGACGGTACTGAAGTCGACAAAATAATATCTTCCCTTCAGGAGATCAAGTTGGCAGGTGACTTCGTGGCAGAAGCTTCAGTGGATATTATAAGATCCTCGGCGAGATCAATGCTAGCCTCAGTCACGGCAAGAAGGGCCTTGTGGCTGAAACCATGGATGGCCGATACTGCATCTAAAACAAACTGGTGCAGAATTCCATATGATGGCTCAAACCTGTTCGGGTCTAAATTGGACACCGCTATCTCGAAGGTAACAGGAGGGAAGTCGGGATTAATTCCCTCAGACAGAAGACCCATGGCCCAAAAGGGTCCGTCCTTCAGGCGCAACCTTCCTGAGAAATATAGGGAAGCTAGATCCTACCGTCCTGGTAGGGAGTTTAGAAGAGACTGGAAAAACACAAGACCTTCCTTCCTAAGGATGCAGAAGTCCAAGCCTACCCCGGCAGGGGAGCAGCAGAAGTCTTTTTGAAGGTTCGCCTGCCCACCCAGTACAGGTGGGCGCCAGGCTCAAGGACTTCATACAGATTTGGTCAAGCCATATAAAGGACCAGTGGACTCTTTCCACGATCAAATTTGGACACAAGTGGAAGTTTATGGGCAA
Organism: Lithobates septentrionalis; assembly: GCA_037952835.1. Taxonomy (NCBI): domain Eukaryota; kingdom Metazoa; phylum Chordata; class Amphibia; order Anura; family Ranidae; genus Lithobates; species Lithobates septentrionalis. Next base: position 2,418,342 of record JBBDGP010000129.1, read on the forward strand.
AATTCCAAAGAATCACTTCCAATCAACAAGACTGCCATCTTCACTAATCAAAAGGAAGTTACTATTAAAATATATAGTGGAATTGAAGGAGAAAGGGGCAATCCTGGAGGTTCCGTCAGATCAAAAGGGGAGGGGGTTCGATTCCCCACTATTTTTGGTAAAGAAGAAGACTGGAGACTTACGTCCTGTATTGGATTTAAAAAATCTCAACAGGAACATAAAAATAGAGGCCTTCAAAATGGAGAGTCTGCAGTCCATACTTCTGGCATTGAACCGGGGCGACTGGATGCTCTCAGTAGATTTATCGGACGCTTACCTACATATTCCAATTCATCCCGCCTTTCAAAAATTCCTCCGATTTGCCATCAACAAAAGCCACTTCCAATTTCAGTGCCTTCCTTTCGGCATCTCGTCGGCTCCCAGGACAATCACCAAGGTCCTCCTACCCTTGGTTGCATTCCTCAGGGAAAAGGGTCTGCGAGTCCACCATTATTTGGACGACATCCTGCTCTTGGCAGAAGATCAAGAAACCTTGCTATGTCATCAGAGAATCTTACTCACGGCTCTCCACGACTTCGGTTGGCTAGTCAACTGGAAAAAGAGCAGTTTACAACCCACACAAAACATGGTATTCCTGGGAGCGGATCTGAACACCAAATTGAACAGGGTACAACTCCCTCAGGAGAAGATTCAGCCTCTAGTACAGAAGATGTGGAGATTACTATCAGCGAGGCATCTTCCAGCCAGAATCTGCTTGAGTGTGCCAGGGTCCATGGCTGCGACCCTGCCCATGGTGCAATGGTCACAATGGCACATGAGAGTCCTCCAAAACTCCTTTCTGAGGCAGTGGGATGGAGTATCGATGCATCAGTCCATTACTATCTCCAGACCAATGAAGCAATCAGTGTGGTGGTGGACACACTTGACCAACCTCAGGAAATACAAGCTGATAGTTCCCCCAGATCCGATAATAGTCACCTCGGACGCCTGTCAGAGCGGCTGGGGAGCTCACTGTCAAGATCAAGCAGCACAGGGCCGATGGCAGTTCCGGGCCCAGGATATAGTATCGAATATACTGGAACTCAGGGCAGCTTTCCAGGCCCTCATGGCATTTGCACCAGTCCTCAGAGGGAAGAACGTGCTTATTCGGATGGACAACAAGGTGGCAGTGTCCTACATCCAGAGGCAAGGGGGTACCAAGAGTCTCACACTGATGGAGGAAGTTCACCCTATCTTGGAATGGGCACAGGCACACCTAGCAGATTTAAAAGCAATATATGTTCCTGCGGCACAGAACATGTTAGCCGATTACCTGAGTCGAGAGACTCTTTCGAACAACGAATGGTCCCTGAGTCTCCAAGCCTTTTCTCTTCTTACGGAGACATGGGGAGTGCCAGACATCGACTTAGCAGCCACTCCTGCGAATACGAAGTGTCGGAGGTTTCTGTCCAGAGCATCTTTCCCTTCAGCCGAAGAGATAGATTGTCTAATTCACCCCTGGAACTTCAAGTTGGGGTACATATTCCCGCCAACTCCGTTAATTGCGAGATTCCTGTCCAGGCTTCGGAGATCTTTAGCCACGGTAATCGCGGTAATCCCTCTTTGGCCGAGAAGACCATGGTTCACGACCCTATTGCAGCTCAGCCTTCAACCTCCAATCCTCCTTCCGGTAACTCCGGATTTGCTATTTCAAGGCCAATTTCTACATCCAGCTCCAGAGAAACTGCATCTGACGGCATGGAAGTTGAAAGGGTTAGGTTAAGGGAACAAGGCTGCTCACAGGAAGTAATATTGACTCTGATGCAAGCCAGGAAAAGCACCACCAACACCACCTATACAAGAATTTGGAACCAATTCTTTACAATGGCGCAGCAGAAGGGATGGGATCCTATTGCTCCAGAACCTTCTCAAATCCTAGAATTCCTCCAATCAGGAATCAACAAAGGTCTAAGTTCAAGTACCCTTAAGGTACAAGTATCTGCCTTGTCGGCCAAAACAGGCACCAGATGGGCATTACATCCGCTGGTTATCCAATTCCTGAGAGCCTGCCTAAAAATCAAACCTCCTAAGAAACCAGTTTTTCCATCATGGGATCTCTCAGTAGTTCTCGAGGCCTTCACCAATCCTCCTTTTACTCCATCTGAATCAATATCTCTGTGGGATCTGACTCTAAAACTGTCTTTTCTCATTGCAATCACATCAGCAAAGAGGGTGTCTGAGATCCAAGCACTGATGGCATCAGAACCTTACTTGGTATTCTTTCCTGATAAGGTAGTACTAAGACCTTCAGACCACTTCATCCCGAAGGTAGCAACTTCCTTCCACTACAACCAAGATATTGTCCTACCATCATTCACTAATGATCAAGGTGAACCTCATCCTCTGGATGTTAAGACGACCATCATTAGTTACCTGGCGGCTACAAATTATTTTAGGAAGACGGATAACCTCATGGTCATTCCACATGGGAACAGACGAGGTCAAGCGGCTACTTCACGTACTATCGCCTCCTGGTTAGTCAAGTCCATCAAGAAGGCATACTCCATGCATCATATGGCAATTCCTGAAGGCATCAGGGCTCACTCGACCAGGGCAGTGGCTACCTCCTGGGCAGCGTATTGCAGGGTTTCACCGGAGACGATTTGCAAAGCAGCAACTTGGTCCTCCAGACATACTTTCATTTCTCACTATAGAGTAGATTCTGCTCACTTGGCTATGGCAGACTTCGGTAGATCTGTTGTTAGAGCCAATTCTTCCGCATTATAAGGAATAAATATTATTTTCTTGCACCCACCCGACTGGCGAGTTATTTCCCAGTGTGTGCTGCCATGGAGGCGTCAGGAAAACGGAAAATTGTATACTCACCTTTCCGTAATTTTCCTTTCCTGACGCCTCTCCATGGCAGCACACAGATTCCCACCCCGTTTTATGGTGATATATTTACAGAGAATGCAGCAGGGTGTCTCCCCTTCAAATTTATAGCTAACCAATCCTGTCAGGTTGTGGGGGCGGAGTCACAACCCAGTGTGTGCTGCCATGGAGAGGCGTCAGGAAAGGAAAATTACGGAAAGGTGAGTATACAATTTTCCGTTTTGCTGTCTTTCCTCCTCTTCAGAAGATTTCACCTCACTTTTTGTCCCAATGAAAAATGTTTTTTGAAAATTTGGGTTTTTTGTGGAACAAGGATTGGAAAGCATCAGTGGAAAGGAGAAATTGTTTTCCCATATTAACTCTTACAGGAGAGAATTTCCCTTCCTAGGGGTAGATTTCATCTCACTTCCTGTTGTCTCCTTCCGTTTGCAAGTAGGAGTCGTTTGTAAGTTAGATGTTTGAAAGTAGGGTCCTGCCCTATATACTCAGCAGAAATTTGGGCCTTAGGTGTTGCTGTGGCCACAACACTGTAACCCCTCACAGGGCCCTGCTGTGAAATATTAGATCAAGAATTGTAATTACATGCCCCTGTTGAACAGGAGCTGAAAAATTAGGCCTTAGGCACTGGTGCTGGTGCCACAACACTGCAACCCCTCACAGACACTCTAGTTGGAACGCAGGAACGAGCCCTGCTGCAAAGTATTGCATCAAAAATTGTAATTACACGCCCCTGTTAGACAGGGGCAGAAAAATTGGGCCTTAGGCACTGGTGCTGGTGCCACAACACTGCAACCCCTCACAGACACTCTAGTTGGAATGCAGGAACGAGCCCTGCTGCAAAGTATTACATCAAAAATTGTAATTACACGCCCCTGTTAAACAGGGGCTGAAAAATTGTGCCTTAGGCACTGGTGGTGGCGCCCAGAACCAAAAATGTTCTTACAAGCTATCAGCGTGATGATTGAGGAGGAAGAGGATAATTACTCAGGGATAGTCACTCAGCATCAGCATAGGCAGTCTTTGAAGGGATCTGAGATTTCAAAAAAAATTATTCGGTTACATCAGCATCAGGTGCTTGGTAGCTGGTGGTGATCCAAGACTGATTCATTTTTATGAAGGTCAGCCGATCGACCGAGTCGGTGGACAGACGCACCCTGTGATCGGTTACCACACCTCCAGCAGCACTGAATGTGCGTTCCGAAAGAACGCTGGATGCAGGACAGGCCAGTAGCTCAATTGCATACTGTGCAAGCTCTGGCCAGTGATCCATCCTCAAGACCCAGTAACCCAGAGGATTTTCGGTGGGAAAGGTGTCCAAGTCTGATCTTGCCCCTAGGTATTCCTGCACCATGTAAAACAGACGCTGGCGATGGTTGCTGGAACCGATCATACCTTGGGGCTGCGGACCAAAAAATTGTCTGAACGCATCGGTCAGACGGCCACCTTCTCCACCGCTCCTTCTTTGACTGACCGAAGCCTCAGCAACACGTTGTCCAGAAACAGGAATTTGTAACCTCCCAGTCTCTGGGAACGCATTGCACAGACCTTTCTGCAAGGCCTCCCGAAGATGTTTCATCCTCTGCTCCCTCTGCGATGGCAAGATAAGGTCCGCAACCTTACCCTTGTAACGTGGATCAAGGAGGGTTGCCAGCCAGTATTGGTCCTTCTCCTTGATACCACGAATACGAGGATCCTTACGCAGGCTTTGCAGGATCAGGGAGGCCATGCAGCGTAGGTTTGCTGAGGCATTCGGTCCAGAGTCCTCTGGGTCACTAAGGACGACAACGTCCGCAGCCACCTCCTCCCAGCCACGTACAAGTCCATGTGTTTCTTGGGACTGATCCCTTAAAGACTGCTGCTGATGCTGAGTGCCAGGCTCCACCTCCATACTGACACAATCTTCCTCCTCCTCCTCCTCCTCCTCGTCCTCTTCCTGTGTGATCGGCGGGCACGCAGGAACACTGTCTGGATAAAGGGGGCCTTGAGAGCTAAGGAAGTCCTCCTCTTCCTGCCTCTGTTCTGCCTCAAGTGCCCTGTCCATTATTCCACGCAGCGTGTGCTCCAACAGGTGGACAAGGGGGACAGTGTCACTGATGCATGCACTGTCACTGCTCACCATCCTCGTGGCCTCCTCGAATGGTGACAGGACAGTGCATGCATCCCTGATCATGGCCCACTGGCGTGGGGAAAAAAAACCAAGCTCCCCTGACCCTGTCCTGGTGCCATAGTCGCACAGGTACTCATTGATGGCCCTCTGCTGCGTGTGCAGCCGCTGCAGCATGGCCAACGTTGAGTTCCACCTGGTGGGCATGTCACAGATTAGGCGGTTCTTGGGCAGGTTAAACTCCTTTTGGAGGTCCGTCAGCCGAGCACTGGCATTATATGACCGGCGGAAATGCACACAGACTTTCCTGGCCTGCCTCAGGACATCCTGTAAGCCCGGGTACCTGCCCAAGAACCGCTGCACCACCAAGTTAAGGACGTGAGCCAAACAGGGCACATGGGTCATTTGTCCCTGTCGGAGGGCAGAGAGGAGGTTGGTGCCATTGTCGCAAACCACCATTCCTGCCTTAAGTTGGCGTGGTGTCAACCACCTCTGAACCTGCCCCTGCAGAGCTGACAGAACCTCTGCCCCAGTGTGGCTCCTGTCCCCCAAGCACACCAGCTCAAGCATCGCATGGCATCTTTTGGCCTGCGTACTTGCGTAGCCCCTTGAACGACTACGGAGCACCGCTGGTTCCGAGGAAGAGGCCATGGAGGAAGAAGAAGAGGAGGGGGTGGAGGAGAGAGGTGTGTCACAATCAGCATTTTGGAGGCGTGGTGGCGGAACAACCTCCAACACTACTGCACCTTGTCCTGCATCCTTCCCAGCTGCCAGCAGAGTCACCCAATGCGCCGTGAAACTTGGGTAACGTCCCTGTCCATGCCTGCTGGACCATGAGTCAGCGGTAATATGCACCTTACCGCTGACCGCCCTGTCCAGCGAGGCATGGACATTGCCTTCCACATGCCGGTAGAGAGCCGGAATCGCCTTCCATGAGAAAAAGTGGCGTTTGGGTACCTGCCACTGAGGAACCGCACATTCCACAAACTCACGGAAGGGGGCAGAGTCTACCAACTGAAAAGGCAGCAGTTGAAGTGCTAGCAATTTTGCCAAGCTAGCATTCAACCGCTGGGCATGTAGATGGCTGGGAGCAAACTTCTTTCGGCGGTGCAGCAGCTGGGGCAGGGAAATTTGCCTGGTACAATCTGACGTCGGTGTACCAAAAGCAGATTGCCCACAAGTACTTGGCTGTGACACACCTAATTCTACACCTTCATTCCTCTCACTGCAGGTCTCAGAGAGGACTGGAGGTCTAGTGGGGTTGGAAATCTCAGCTGATGAGGAGCAAGGAGAGATCCTCTTTGTTCTTTGGTGTGGGTCTTTTAGATACGCTTGCCAACGAACTGCATGGCAGGTCAACATATGTCTGGTCAAGCATGTGGTACCCAGGCGGGAGATGTTTTGGCCACGTGAGATACGCTTGAGACATATGTTGCAAATAGCAGCGGTGCGATCTGATGCACTCGTCTCAAAAAAGGCCCACACCAAAGAACTTTTTGAATAACGCGCAGAGACTGCAGCGCCCTGCACATGTGGAGCTTTGGGGTGTGATGCAGTCAATGTGCTGCCCTTAGGCTGGCCCCTGGAGGGCATCCTGCCTCGTTGGTGATGTGCCGCCTCCTCCTCCTCCTCCTCTCTCCTATCAGGCACCCACGTTGAGTCAGTGACCTCATCATCCCCTCCCTCCTCATCACTGGAGCAAACCTGGCAGTATGCTGCAGCAGGGGGAGCATGACTGCCAGATTGCTGTCCTTCTTGGGCACCCCCTCTGTACGTGCTCATGTTACTGCCTTCATCGAGCTCAGTATCATCATCAGAGCCTTCCAAATGCTGGGCATCCTCCTGGAGCATGTACCCAACACTGTGGTCAAACAGTTCGAGGGACTCCTCAGGAGGACATGGTGGAGCTAGGGAAGGAGTCACTGATGACATTGAGCTGAGGGAAGAGGCCGCTGCTTTGCCAGACAAAGCACCCTGGGCATGGGTGAGAGAGGATGAGGACGGCTTGGTCATCCACTCGACCAAGTCTTCCGCATGTTGCGGCTCAACACGGCCAGCTGCCGAAAAAAAGGCCAAGCGTGTCCCATGGCCACGTGCTGATGAGGATGCACCGTCTCCACGACCAGCACTAGACACAGAGCCTGCTTGCCCTCTCTTATTGGCTTGTGACTGTCTGCCTCTCCTTCTTGGCCTTCCAGACATACTAATGGCCTGTAGCTGCACTAAGCTGGGATAGAACACCAGTAATTTTCTTCAGGTAGCTTTATATACTGTAACCAGACAAGCCTGCCTGTCAGTAGGAAGATAACAGGAACGGATCTAGCTGAACACTGTGAGCAGGACGCACTGTACTAAATGTAAATAGTCTAGCTGCCTGACCGTGGTACTAATAGGATCAAATAGAACACCAGTAATTTTCTTCAGGTAGCTTTATATACTGTAACCAGACAAGCCTGCCTGTCAGTAGGAAGATAACAGGAACGTATCTAGCTGAACACTGTGAGCAGGACGCACTGTACTAAATGTAAATAGTCTAGCTGCCTGACCGTGGTACTAATAGGATCAAATAGAACACCAGTAATTTTCTTCAGGTAGCTTTATATACTGTAACCAGACAAGCCTGCCTGTCAGTAGGAAGATAACAGGAACGGATCTAGCTGAACACTGTGAGCAGGACGCACTGTACTAAATGTAAATAGTCTAGCTGCCTGACCGTGGTACTAATAGGATCAAATAGAACACCAGTAATTTTCTTCAGGTAGCTTTATATACTGTAACCAGACAAGCCTGCCTGTCAGTAGGAAGATAACAGGAACGGATCTAGCTGAACACTGTGAGCAGGACGCACTGTACTAAATGTAAATAGTCTAGCTGCCTGACCGTGGTACTAATAGGATCAAATAGAACACCAGTAATTTTCTTCAGGTAGCTTTATATACTGTAACCAGACAAGCCTGCCTGTCAGTAGGAAGATAACAGGAACGGATCTAGCTGAACACTGTGAGCAGGACGCACTGTACTAAATGTAAATAGTCTAGCTGCCTGACCGTGGTACTAATAGGATCAAATAGAACACCAGTAATTTTCTTCAGGTAGCTTTATATACTGTAACCAGACAAGCCTGCCTGTCAGTAGGAAGATAACAGGAACGGATCTAACTGAACACTGTGAGCAGGACGCACTGCACTAAATGTAAATAGTCTAGAAGATAACAGGAACGGATCTAGCTGAACACTGTGAGCAGGACGCACTGCACTAAATGTAAATAGTCTAGAAGATAACAGGAACGGATCTAGCTGAACACTGTGAGCAGGACGCACTGCACTAAATGTAAATAGTCTAGAAGATAACAGGAACGGATCTAGCTGAACACTGTGAGCAGGACGCACTGCACTAAATGTAAATAGTCTAGAAGATAACAGAAACGGATCTAGCTGAACACTGTGAGCAGGACGCACTGCACTAAATGTAAATAGTCTAGAAGATAACAGGAACGGATCTAACTGAACACTGTGAGCAGGACGCACTGCACTAAATGTAAATAGTCTAGAAGATAACAGGAACGGATCTAACTGAACACTGTGAGCAGGACGCACTGCACTAAATGTAAATAGTCTAGAAGATAACAGGAACGGATCTAGCTAAACTGAATACAGTGTATATATATATATATATATGCAACACCTGGGATGCATATATATACACAATACACTGTAAGTGCAGCTAACTGACTGACTGTTCTGCCTAATCTATCTAACTCAAATGAAATGACACTGTCTCTCTCTCTCTCTATCTCTCAGCACACCGGAACACACACTACACAGGGCCGCCGTGCAGGCGGCCTTATATAGTGTGGGGCGTGTACTAAATCCCCTGAGCCATAATTGGCCAAAGCCTCCTCGGCTTTGGCCAATTACGGCTCTCTGTTCAGGCGGCGCTGTGATTGGCCAAGCATGCGGGTCATAGTGCATGCTTGGCCAATCATCAGCCAGCAATGCACTGCGATGCCGCAGTGAATTATGGGCCGTGACGCGCCACACGAATTTGGCGCGAACGGCCCATATCGTTCGCAATTCGACGAACGGTCGAACAGCCGATGTTCGAGTCGAACATGGGTTCAACTCGAACACGAAGCTCATCCCTAATCACCACTGACCAAAACAATACTATCCATTTGGAATAGAATGAACAGTACAGGAAAGTCCCCCCCCCCCCATATCCCCTTTAACACCATTAGAAGGATTTCCCCTGGTTTTCCCCGGGGGAAGAGAAAGGGAGTTTCTGGCGTGGCCCCACAGGGTAAATGGCTTCCATTGATGGATTTGGTTCGAATACTGGGGGAAGTACCAATGGCTGTATGGAGATACCGTCAACTGAGAGACTTATTCAATAAATGGAAGCACCAGATTAGGCCAGCGAACCCGCTTACTACTTTTGAGGAATTGTGTGTTAACTTATCAGAGACGGGTCATATGTTGTCTGGAATGTATAGGCTGGTTCTGAGTGCCCAAAATATGACAACTCCCTATTTCATTCGAAACAAGTAACAAGGCGCAATATGCAGACACCTTAAAATGTAGTACCCAATAGTCCAGGGACATGGATGTATGTACAAATATGTACACTAGTAGTGTAAAATCGCTATGTCAGTCAGGGCAGCCACCAAGAAACCAAAAGCGAGTTCCAACAGCTAAGAAAAATAAGGAATAGGGGCGCCTCTGAGAATTTATCATAAAACACTTTATTACAATCATAATATCCACTCACATGAAAGTAGGAGAAGTCATGTACAGGAGCATGGTGAGAGCTGAAGAGATGGGAATGTAGGACTGTAGCCAGCAGCAGTTTCAGTGTAGCTGATGCACAATCAGGTCCAGGCAAGCAGGGGAGCAGATGGCTAAGCACAAACACACACAGATGTAGTTTAGTGTCCCTGGCAGATGGAAACAGCAGTCCAGTGGAGAGGGAGAGGTCAATCCGATGATAACATGAGTGTCAGTGGGGAGAGGGAGGAAGGACGTCCGGGCGGATGACTGAGCTGCGTTGTATCTCCACAGCGATCGCACTGTCCCTGTGTGGTGGAGGGAGGGACACGGGCGTGTATGTGGAATGAAAGCAAGGCTTGGAGTGCAGACACAGGCCGGCGCCGAGCCGTGACGTCATCAATATGCTGATGACGTCACAGATTGGCTCAGATATATCCATCGGTGGATGTTAACTGCTGGGGGGGATGTAACCAATGGGGTTCATTTCTGCATTTATGGTGACATTGCCCAAAGATTAAAGTTTTCTGGGAGGAGATAGCCTCTTACATTAACAAAATGACACTTAGACCTATAGAATTCTCTCCATTACGTTTTCTTTTTCATGGGATGCCATCATCTGCTAGGTGTTATAAGAGAAGCGTTACTCCCCATTTTCTAAATGCAGCCAAAATATTGATACCTAGATTTTGGAAACAGTCTGGATGTTCCCCGATAATGGATTGGAAAAGGGAGGTAGAAAAAATAATGGAAGCAGAGAGATGAATACATATGGCTAAAGACCAACAGAATAAATTTAAAGATACATGGGCAGGATGGCTGTATTACTCCTCAGAAATATGGGTGGATTAAACCATTTTGGGGGCAATGCTGCATTATGGATTGGATAGTCTGTGAGATCCATCTGGTGGGGGGAAATTGGGAGGAGGTGGGGGGTTTGTTTTTGTTGGGTTTTTTTTGTTTCTTTTTTCCTTCTCTGGGAGGCACAGTGGAGAGATTATTGATGTCATTAAAGGAAGAGGATAAGTTACAATAGTAAATTAGTTACGGAATGGGATGGGCAACACATAATGGAATCACATAAAGAAGGGTAGATTGAAATGAAAGGTGGAGAGGTATAAAAATGAAATAGTAGAGTGAGATTTTATTGAATTAAAACACTAAACATAATAGGACACGAAAATAGTTATTTCAAAATTATACATTTTTTTATTTTTATTTTTTATTTTTTTATTTATATATTTTTTTTATTACTTATTAATTTTTGTATTGTTGGTTGTTTGACACATGTAATAGGGCGCTGTAAAGCCCTCTTCTTACTTATACTTTGAATAATGTTTTGCACAAATTGAGTTGGTTATGGGTAGGCAAGTGGGTGGGCTTTTTCCTTTTTTATTTTTTATTTATTTATTTTTTTCTCTCTTTTTTTCTTTCTCTCTTTTGAAGAGGACATGATCAGGAATCTGGTGTGTTTTCTCGGGGTGGGGAGGGGGGAGGTTAGTGTGGTGTATGTTAATGAAAAGATGTATATAGATATATTGTGTAATGTGTATTTCTATGTTGTATGTTGAAATTTGTCTTAATAAAGAAAAAGTGATTATGAAAAAAGAAACCATGAATCAGACTGAGACAGAAGTACAGTTAAATCACACTTGTTTAATAATAATAAAAAGGTAAACAGAGTAAACATAGTCAAAACATAGCCAGAGTTCAGGAACCAGAACGGATAGTCAGACAAGCCAAAACGTCAGGGAGCCAGAGATGAGCATAGTACAACAGCAAGCAGGATATGGAGCCAGAAGGAATGTCAGCCAAGCAAGTCTTAAACAGGAACACAGGACAGCGTCTCTAGAGATGTGACCAAGGCGAAGGCAGAGATCATCTGGGCTGCATGGCTTAAGTAGGCAGGACTGATGAGCAGGATATTATCAACAGGTGAGTTACTGTGGAGAGAAAGGAGCTGGCAATTAGCCAAAAGCTGAGCGGCCAGCTATAAGATGGAAGGGCTGAGCCCAGCCCTGACAAGTGGTCAGTGTAAATCCTCATTACATTGGTGTCAGTGTAGAAATCCACCTTTATATTGGTGGGTGGTGTAAAATCCCCCGTTACATGGTGGTCAGTGTAAATTTCCCCTCACATTGGTGGTCAGTGTAAACCCACCCTCACATTGGTGGTCATTGTAAATTCCTCATTACATTGGTGGCCACTGTAGAATCCCCCACTATATACTTGCCAAAGATTTCCAGCTTTGCTCTACATGATGTACTACCCCCTAACTAATCTCACCCCCCCAACACTGCCACTTATCCCATCAACCCTCCAGCATTGCCACTGATAACCCCCCCTCCTCCAGCATTGCCATTGATCCCAGGAGTCCTAGGATTTCTAGGGGTTTTCTGTTTGTTGGTGGGTCCCCTCACCTCCCCAGTCTATGGTGTGCAGACAGTGAGGAGAAGATGTGCTGTAACCTTTAGCAACCAATTAGTAAGCAGTAATGATGTGTACTAACCTCTTGCAACCAATCATTGAGTGGTAAGGATATGCAGTAACCTCTAGGAACCACTCAGTGAGCAGTAATAATGTGCAATAACCTCTAGCAACCAATTCGTGAGTGGTAAGAATGCAGCGCAAATGATTAAAAACAGTCCCTATAGACAAAGATGAAGGATTTCTCATGGTAAAAGGGAAGCTAGTCCTTCTCCATGAAACACCAATAATCTCCACCTCAGACACATGAATGCGCTTACCAGAAAAGGTGGACCTCTTAATTACAGGAGGTCATACGAGCATGGGTTCCATAGGAGCTGGATGGATGCTGTACAGCCTCTCTGAATATCCTCTGTGGTCACCGAAAATCAGCTCTCCAGTACAGAAGTGAAGCAAATTAACCTCCTGTGCGGTAAGGCATGCAGCAATCCCAAAGATAAAAGGAAAACTTCTAAGTGTATTCCGTTTTATAAACAGTTTATTTGATAAAATAAAGCACGCGCTAAACAGCGCAAGTGAGTAGATAAGAATACAAGCTAAAACAGCCTGTTCGCGTCCGAACAGCTGTGAGATGGCAGCGGGTGATGTCAGAAGCGGAGCGGAGGCGGAGCGGAGGCGGAGCGGAGGCGGAGCGCATTCATGTGTCTGAGGTGGAGATTATCGGTGTTTCATGGAGAAGGACTAGTTTCCCTTTTACCACGAGAAATCCTTCATCTTTGTCTATAAGGACTGTTTTTAATCATTTGCGCTGCACTAATATTGTTTTATAGTTTGTTACATAGGTTTGGTGAATCCCTATAGTGTTCAGCTTGCACCCATTTTGTATTCTTTAGTTTGCGCTGATTGTTCCTAGTACAATATAGTGGTAAGAATGTCCAGTGACCTCTAGCAACCAATCAGTGAACAGTATTGATGTACAGTAATCTCTAGCAAAAATCAACAAGCAGAAGTCATGTGCTGTAACCTCTAGCAAATAATCAGTGAGCTATGATGTATGCTGTAACCTCTAGCAGCCAGTCAGTGAGTGGTTATGATTTGGGCCCCTTTCACACACGCAGACCGTTTATTTAATCAGTTCAGTCAAGTAAAAACTGATGAAGTATTCTTTAGGTTTTCATCAGCTTTTCATCTGTGTTCATCAGTTTTTACATCCACTACCAATGCAAACATGGATGAAAAACTGACTTTTTTAATGGAAGACAAAAATGATCAGTTTAAAAAAACGGATGACGATGGATGTGAATGTAAACTGATGTAAATGGATGATCATCCATTTACATTAGTTTTTCCATAGAGATGCATTGATATCCGTTTTTCAACCGTCAACAGATGGATGAAAAACGGACAAATGGACAGCGTGTGTCCTGCTATTTATTGTATGTCTCAGAGCAGGTGGAAAGCAAAATTACAAAGGGGGGGGGGGGGCAAGAAAATGTTTGCCCAGGGTCAATATTAAAGACGACCCTGAACGGAATGTGCATTACCAGGGGCGTATCATGAAATCATTGCGCCTGTGTGCAAGATCCAAGTGGGCCCCCCAAAAAGTGTGGTGTGCATGGCGAAAAGTGGCCGTGGTTTAAATTAAATATTGGGGGGTGGTTAGAGATGACTTACATAGTGCAGAATGTGGTAATGTTAAATTGGGAATGTACAGTGCCAAGTGTCCAGCGGTGGTAGTATGTGCAGGAGATGGAGTGTGGAGTGTACAGTGGTGGGTATTATGTGCAGGAGAGGAGTGCGGAGTGTACGGCAGTGGATAGTATGTGCAGGAGAGGTGTGTCGAGTTTATGGGACAGTGGGTAGTGTGTGCAGAAGAGTGTATGGCAGCAGGTAGTATGTGAAGGAGAGGGGTGTGGAGTGCATTTTTAAAAAAAAAAAATTTCACAATGCTTTAGGGGGTGGGCAGTTGACATTGTCAGTAGAGCAGTGTATGGTTTCAGTCATTTTTTTTATTATTATTATTTATTTATTTTCTAAATTAATTAATTAATTATTTTTTAAAATTATTTTATTTATTTATTTTTTCCACAGGGCTTTTTGGGGAGGAGGGGGTTGGGGCAGTGGACGGTGTCAGTAGGGTAGTGGACGGTTTCAGTCGTTTTTTAATTATTTATTTTTTCACATTGTTTTTATTATTATTATTTATTGCAATTCTTTTTTTTTCTTTTTTTTATTATCAGCCCTGTTGGGGGGCTTTGGTAAACAGGAAAATGAACAGGAGGCTCCTGTTCATTCATAAACTGAAACATTGTTCACAATGCTTCAGTTATGAATGGACAGTGGAATGGACAATGGATCATCGACTCTGTTCATTCAGAAAAGGAAGGGGCTGGTGTTTTGCCGAAAACACCAACTTGCCGAAATCTCCAACTACGTCACTTCCGCTCGGAGCTTGTTATCTGAGGAAGGGGTTAAACCCCGGGCCCCAAACATGTAATCGTATACAGCTCAAGATCTGGCACCTGCTGTGATACTCATCGCATCTCCTGCTCTGATCCATTTGATCCATCAGGCTTTGCCGAAATCTGCCTGTGGTTGAAGCGTGTGTTACGTGGCCAGGGAGGAGTCCTGTGGTGTCCGGACACCTTGCATCTCAGCCTCGTACCCGCTGCCCCTCCAGCATCCTTCTCTGTTCTCACCTGCCGCTGCAGTGGCTCTGCCATTTTCCACTCTGGTCATAAAGTGATAGTGCTTCTTGGATCTGGACCCAGCCTTTCCCCTCCCTGATGTAGCCCTCCCTGATGTAGCCCTGCTTTGGTTATGGTCACTGCTCCTAGTTGTTGGAAAGTGTTTTCAGGCTTCCCATTTTTGGTCTGCAGCCCCCTCTGTCCACAACCCTCAAGGAAGCGGGACAGCCATTTCTCCACCACCTTTGGCTCCATTGCTGGCACTATCACAGTGAGTTTGGCCATTCTGACGATTTTTCCCATTTGTACTGTGTATTGGTTACATGTTTTATCAGCAATAAACTGTTTTAAATTTCACATGGATTCCATCTCCAATTGGTTCCTTGCCACCTCCTGGATTGCGCTTCCCAATTCTGTTGTTTTTGTCAGAATACACAGATCATCCCTGATGCCATTCGCTGCAGCCACTGATTGAGGGGCTTTTATTCAACAAGGAGGTTGAACAGAAGTTGGTTGGTAGATCGACTTTTGTACAACTGCAGGGGCCACACATGAGCGAAAATATGCACGGTCGTAGTAGGTTAGGGGTTGTGTGCTGGAAATCATATCCTCCATGTTTCCCTTCGCCAAGCAAGGGTCAAATGAGAGGCCTACCCCGGGGTGGGTTCTTCTGGGCTACACTAGGCACTTGATACAGATCACTCTCCTACACAAGGGGTACCTTTACTGGAACAGACAACGGATCTGTAATAAACTCTCTTGATGTTACTGTAAATCACTATGGTCTCTGGTGCATTTAGAAGGGACATGCAGAGCCCTTGCCCTCTCCACCTGTACAGCGTATCACCATTACCTAACTCCCAGTAATGGCATTAAGCCCCACCGTGCACCTAGAACTTACACCATGGGTGCACTTTACTTAACTCTTCCTCTTCCGTACTTGTGGACAGATTGTGGACTTCTGCAGTGCTGATCTGCTCCCGTTGCTTTGGGAGACAGACCTTCTCATGGAGAGAGTGCCGACAACAACCCCTCCTGCCAGAGGCTATCCCATCTGCCACATGTATATGATTAGGACAGGCTGCTAGAGAATCCTTTGTTACCTTTGGTAACTACTTGCATCTTCACACTGTATTAACTCTTATACCATTATCTTCATTCCCCAATGTGCTTAGTGACTCGAGCTGTAAATTATATGTGTTGGTTACTTGCATTACACCCCTTTAGTAACTTCAGATCAGGCAAAGGCAAATTTCAAAAGCTTTACTGAAGAATAAGTTAACATGACAGTTCAACATAAGTGTAGTCTTTTCTGTATTCCCTAACTCAGTCTTGTGGCTGCCACAGCATACCTGCACAGCCAAGAGTCCTTTCTTGACTTCATGACAGTAGCATCCAGGATTGGCATCTTCAGGGCAGACTGCAAAACCCAGCAGCTCCTTTAGGCTGTAGCACGGTCTTGAGAGCAAATGTACATTAATTGTCATTCCAAACTCGGCATATTCAGCAGGCCAACAGGACGAAGCCAGGTAACAGTACCAGCAGAAACCAGACTTCCAGTAGCCTCTCGTGTGCGTTCGAGTCCCTGAGCCTCTTAGCTATGGACCCCTGTCCCTTTTATAAAACACAGAACCAGTGGTTTGGACCCCAGAAAGCACAACAAGCCTTCCTAACCTTCCTGGCTGGGGCAGCATTAAACTCTACCTGTCTACACAGTCTCCACTGAACCAGATGAATTTCCGATCCACCTATGGCCACCTTAAGTGTTCAACACAAGTTCTTACATAAGTGCTGCTGAGATCTAAAAGCATCAATGTTCTATGCCAAAGAAAAAGTTTCAATCTAATATCCTTTCCAGCCCAAGGATAGAACACAGTAAACCTTTAATTTTACTAACAATAAAGTTACATCTAACAACTGTAGAAATAATTATGTTAGTGCCAATACTATATGTTATAATACCACTTAGAAACCCTGCATTCTTACACCTTGATAGCAAATAAATGTCAGCATTGAAGCCTTTGTATAACTTAATATTTTAGTGCAACAGCCAAGAACAGCGGCTGTACAGATGTGCTAAAAATACCTCTACAGTAAAAGACTTGACTGATTTGTGTAAATGTGTTTGATTAATACTTGAAAAAATAAGTATTTACATAGCTAGTTGGTATTTACATGTAGAATATGTGCACAACTTTGAAAAAATGAGAAAGCAATTACTTGCGTGTAATTATCAGAGCTACATGAACTACCGGTAATCACTTTGATGTTGTTATAGCAGGTGGTAGGTAAAATTTGCACTTCTAGTTGCAGTAATTAGTTGTACAAAATTATAATATAGTGTCCTGTGAGCCACCAATAACTACCCAACCATAAGGGTCTCCAAAACCAATGCTTTTAAATGAAATTAGCTGCTAGCGTTACACATGCCTCATAAATCATGCAAAATTCAAAATAAACTATAACAAATACGCTGCGCTTTCAGAGAATCATATAGCGTACAGTGCTAAAATGTGCAATCCATGCAGTGTTCCTATTAAAGTGATAATGTGTGAAGCGCCCTACTCCCATAGGAGCGGCTAAAAGTTCATTCTAGCTTGAAGCGCTTTCCATTACCCCTTTTTCCCAACCAGGTATGACACACAGACAGTCATTGAACGGTTAAACTATGTACATCTTTATTGCGGTTTCCATGTGAAATGCTGCACCGCACTGGAAAGTCACTCTGAATAACTTCCAGTGTTTAAAGAGATGAAGATACACAACATTGAATCCAGATTATAAGAAGCCCCTATTAGTAAACTTCCATCTTGCATGAATTCCCATAAGGTAGTGCATCTTTCCTTCCTCCTGTTAGCCACCACTTCCTGACTGTACAGTCCTTCTGATTCTAACTCCATGAACGATACTCTGAATAACGTTCAGAAGATGATTTTCGGATTCCTCCAGGGTATTAGTTCTCTAAGGCCCAGCTCTGTTCTGAACCCGCACACTAATCCCTACAAAGTCCCTCAGAAGAACTGTTCCCCTGGGTTACACTCACATGTGTTGCCAAGTGATCATCCATACCGCACACAGAAGATCCTCTCCCAGTCTTGGTGTGTCAGTAACGGCAACCTTTAGAAGGATTTCTTGCAGTCTCTCTTTCATCTGCATATCTTGCTTTCCCTCTCCTCTGCAGGGGAAAAGCACTAAAGCTGTACCGGTATACGCATCCTCCATCTGGATCTCTCCAATTCCCATGGGCAGAATAGCCCAGAAAGCATGTCCCTCTCCCCCGAAGGGGAGAGCACCCTCGTATCCTCCTGAATCCTACATCTTCCAAAAAAGACAAACTCCCCCCAGGAACACGTGACCAAGTCTTAAATAGAAGTCCCGTCTCCACCCAAACAAATTAATGATTGGTCCAGAGGGGTCTTCCAGATCTGCCAGTCACTCTAAACTTGTATTCCTATTATCTTCCAGGCCAAACCCTAGAAAATAGAGGAAACTGTCCAAGCAGAGTGCAAAGGGGTCACACCCTCCTCTACTCTAGTAAAACTCCCATGCCAATCAAACCCACCAGTATACACCGCAGGGTGAAATACTGGCATTTTCAGCCTATTTTTACTCCTAACTTTCTATTATAGCACTCACCTAACAGGTGGGCGCTACATGTGCAAATACGTGAACAACTCAATAGCAACAATAATATATATAACAAAATAATCAAAAAATCCTTTTTAAAAAGCAAAAAAAATTTCATGAATTGATATATATATATATATATATGTAGGAAGGCCAGTATGGTGGCCTGAATTTATGGGAGGAGCCCGGGGGGTATTTAAGCAGCCCGCTCACCTGTGGTGCTTGTCGGTTTCCTGTGCGCGATATACGATAAACATGCGTCAGTAGACAGCCATAGCGATTCGCAATTCGCAAATCTTATCGAATCACGTCAGTTCGATACCAATCATTTCTCATTTCTGAACATTTCTAAATACATTTCTAACATTTCAAACCATTTCTCATTTCAGTCACGTACCGCGCTCCGATTCGAATCCAGTCGCACCTAAAGATGCACCGATTCGCTCCGGTGTGCCCCAGTAGTTACGGGCTCATTTCAGTACATGCTCCAGAGTCACGTCATTATGAGTCGCTTCGACTCACCGATTCGTACCTCTGTCATGGTTATCATTTCATTGCCACGTATCACGTTCCGATACGAAATCAGTCGCATGGAAATGCACCGATTCGTCTCGGCGTGCCCCAGGTATTTGCCACATTTCAGTACATGCTCCAGAGTCCGATTCGCAGTCAGTCGCTACAGCGGCATGACCGATTCGCGCCTCTGTCATGGCAAACAAAATGTTTCACCTGCACTTACCGCGCTCCGCTTCGAATCCAGTCGCATCCTCCATGCACCGATTTGTTACGGCGTGCCCCAGGGCTCGGCCTCATTTCTGAAACATGCTCCAGAGTCTGGATCATAGCTAGTCGCAGATATCGGGCGACCGATCCGCATCTCTGTCATGGGAATTGCTACCATTCATTTCACTCCCACAGGGCATCACCGTTTCGAAACCAGTCGCATCCGAGATGCACCGATTCGTCACGAAATGCCTCAGTTGTTTCGGCTGTATCCATACCTATACCAGAGCTCGGTTCATTGCCAGTCGCAAAATGCGGCGCAACCAATTCGAGCCTCGGTCAAGGTAAAACATTTCTCTCATTTCGTTTCATACTGCGCTCCGATTCGAATCCAGATGCATCAAACATGCACCGATTCGTCCCGGTGTGCACCAATGTTTTTTCAGTTGCCTCATTTCAGTACATGCTCCAGAGCCCGGTTCACGGTCAGCTCAGTCACGGCACGACCGAGCCGGACCTCTGTCATGGCAAGAGAGTTCACTCATTTCATAATCAAGGCAAACATTTCAAATCATTTCATTGTCACAAGATTGCAAGCACCATACAAGCCATTGCTTCAAGTTAGTCAGCAAACCCTTCACAAATTATCACCTTTCATTTCCTCCAGGTCAGTCAAAGTTCAGTAGGTCCACCCTGCACCAGGTTGGACGATATCCCCCCAGGTAAAAAAAAAAAAAAAAAAATGGGAGAAAATAAGTCGGGTAAGTATGACTCAGGGAATCAAAGCAAAAACTTGAAATTCATGTCACCCCCAATAGGTTACAGTCAACCAAAAAATACGAGCTCAAAGACAGGATATCCTCACCAGATCAACCATGTCTCAGGCCGGCAGCGAAGACTTCACGGCCCCTCTGTCACCTTCCCCGGTCTCAGAGAGCGGCAGCGTGCAGTCCCTCAGGGGATGGACTATCCCCAAACTGACGGCAGAGCTAAGACGCAGAGATGTGCCCTTCCCCGCCACAGCGAGGAAAGGCAAGCTGTTCAAGCTCCTCTTTCCCCCACCAGCAGCAGGACCCGGTACCTAACAGGCATCCCTCCAGTCGATATCTTCAGCCATCTCACAACTTCACACGATGGTGTCGTCCCTGTCTACCTCGGTCACAGACGTACAAACCAGGGTGGCACTCCTGGAGGCTCGACCGGCCGCGGCTATCCCCGACCCAACCGCAACCCAAACCTTAACACCCCTTCCTGCAGGTACCACAGGCTGGAGCCCCATTGTCTACCCATCCCATTTGGTTCCAACCAGCATCAGGAAGGACATTTTGGACGGCAGGGACGTCAACCTGGCCTCTCTCCTTATTTCTGTGCACGATCTGGCAGAAAATAAGGCCTACACCTGGGGTGACATATCGGTGGTCCTTAAAGCCAAAGACCCCAGACTGAACCGGAAGTTATCTGTCCCAGAATTCACCTTGGCCTTTGGCATGCTGAGAGACATCCTATGCTCAGCCGCCCCCAGCAGAAGGGAAGAGCTGGACTTGTACCTCCATACAGTAGTAGACCTGGGCTACAAGTATGGAGGATTTTCTTTTTACGACTACCACCGTTCCTTTTCCGCAAAGGCTGCAGCCAGACTCACACAGTTCCAAACAACAACAAATTGGAGTCTCATGGACACAGAGCTGTTCTGCCGCCATTTTGCCGGCTTACGCTCACCCCTGTGTGCGATTTGCCAGTCCTCCACCCACACTGCCACCTGGTGCGCCAATGCGACAATCAGACGTCCCTTCGAATTTCCCTCTACCTCCGGTGCACTTCAGGGTCAGTCGGCCCCTGAACAAACGCCTCAGGTGGACAAATTCGGACGCCCAGTCCGAACTGTGGGAGGGGCAGCCATCTGCAATAATTACAATTACGGGTCCTGCAACTTCAGTCAGTGCCGCCTACTCCACATCTGCACCTTATGCCAAAGAGCACACCCAAGAAACTTGTGCGAAGTCAAACAACAGAAGAGGGCATGACTAAGCCGGATCAACGTCTTATGGCTAGGACTCTACCTCACCTCCCATCCCACCCCCTCCCTGGCCACCTACCTTATCCAGGGGTTCACAGTAGGCTTTCACACCGGCCTCATTTCACTACCCCACAGTACTTACGAATGTGGGAATCTTCATTCAGCAGCCATTGAAGAACAAGCCATAGATTGGCTCTTACAAGCAGAAGTAGACCGAGAGTACGTTATAGGCCCCTTCACTCAGCCCCCTTTCAGCACTTGGAGAGTCAGCCCTATTGGGCTTGTCAAGGGCAAATTCACAAATAAATTACGTTTGGTGTACGACCTGTCTGCGCCTCATTCTTCCCACATCCCCAGTCTCAATTCCCTGATCCCCTCCGAAGAATTCCCCCTAAAATATTCCTCCGTGGACATGGCGATACAAGCAGTCATCAAAGCAGGTACAGGTGCCTGGCTTTCCAAAGCCGACATCTCGGATGCCTTCAAGCTCCTGCCTATCCACCCATCCCTTTGGTGCTGGCATGGCATCAAGTGGAAGGAGGTATATTATTTTGCCACAAAACTGACGTTTGGTTCGAAGAGTAGTCCTTGGCTCTTCGACACATTCGCTCAGTCCCTCGCTTGGATACTGTTACACAAGGCTCAGTGCCAAGAAGTCCTCCATTACCTGGATGACTTCCTACTAATAGAACCTCCCAGCAAGCCCCGAGGAGACCTCGACAAACTCAGAGTGGTATTCGGAAATCTCAATGTTCCCATCGCCGAGCACAAAGTTGACGGCCCAGCACACAACATCACCTTTCTCGGGGTCAACTTAGACACCTGCACTATGCAAGCCAGTCTCCCCCTCGACAAACTAACCCGCATTAGGGCGGTCCTTCACAAATTCACCCACACCAAGGGGTGTACCAAAAAGCAGTTGCAATCTCTCCTGGGAATGCTCAATTTCGCCATGCGAATTATTCCACAAGGCCGCACCTTCGTGTCACGCCTGCTGAGATTCCTGTCAGAAACACAAGACCCCGATCAGATCCTAAATCTAGACTCCGCAGCAATAGCGGACCTATCTATGTGGGAGGAATTCCTGTCCGCCTGGAATGGCATATCCCTATTTATACCCATGGTTTCGGCCCTTTCACCCCAGGTGGTGACAGACGCTGCAGCCTCCACAGGTTTCGCGGCAATTTTTGGCCACCAATGGTTTTCAGGACCCTGGCCTCAACAGATACTGTTGATACCCGGCTTTATCCGAACATCTTCCCTCTTCGAACTCTATCCCATAGTGGCAGCTGCACAACTCTGGGGTCACCATTGGACAGAGCATACCGTAGTCTTCACCACCGACAATCAGGCCACGGCAGACATCATCAACAAAGGCAGGTCCAAGTCCCTAGCAGTCATGTCCTTCCTGCGCAGATTGGTACAACTGTCTTTACAGCATCAGTTTAACATACACTGTGTGCATTTATTCCAGGCAGATACAATTTAGCTGCTGACGCACTGTCACGTTTTAACTACACCTCCTTTTTCAAACAGGTTCCCGGAGCCGAACCAGTGTCGGCCCCTATCCCTGTCTGGTCACAGCTGACCCTGGACTAGTTCAACATTTACAAGGAGCAACGCAGCTCATCAATCACTCACTCTCTCATAACACACTCAAAGCCTACCAGACAGCTTGGAAGGCGTTCAATAAATTTCTCACATCCTGCTGTAAACGACCAACAGATGTCAAACAGGTACTGGCCTTCACTTCATACTGCCACACTCAGCTGGCCTTATCTTACAATACCATTCGGCTATACCTAGCCGGCATACAACATTTCTTGACGCTTGAAGACCCCACAAAATCTTCACTGTTCTCATCACACGCTATACGAGCCATCCTAAGGGGCATTCAGAAACAACAACCAGTGATCAGCACCAAGCGCTTACCCATTACGGGGCCCATCTTCAGGGATATGTCGACTATTCTGGCTACTTCGCCATTCGGTCTGCTCCCCAGCACGGTCCTACAAGCAGCCATATATTTGGCTTACTACGGGTTCTTGCGACCTGGCGAGTTCACCTATAACAACCTCACAGACCAAGTACTATGCAGACGGCACTTGCTTCGCTACCAAGACCATTTCATCCTTCACCTCGAGGTTTCTAAAACTCAGCAAACAGGCTCTGGAGTGGACATTCACCTCTACAAAACCAATAACAGCTGGTGTCCAGTCACGGTACTCAACCGTCTCCTGTCACTTCTGCCTGAACAACCGGACACCAGTCCTCTTCTACCATTCCCAGTTAAACCCTTAAGCGCCTGTCAGTTTGTAAAACACATAAGGATACTTCTCCGCAATCTTCACCTTAACCCCAGTCAGTACTCCGGACACTCCTTTCGTATCGGAGCAGCCTCCGCAGCATCCCGCCATGGGGTCCCAGACCACGTCATCAAAAGACTAGGCAGGTGGAAATCAGCCTGCTTCACCCGGTATATCCCCAATCCTCAAGTAGAGATGGCACAGGCATTCTCCAAATTGGCTCAATGAATAACTGAAAACCAATAAAATATTATACCCCTACCTGAATGTTTTTGCCCCCTTATTTTGGCATACCGGCCATTAGACCAAGGCACACTTTCAGGTCCATTTCATATGGTAAGTCCACACTTCCAGGTCTATTTCCAATGGTAAGTCTTATCTTAACTATAAATGTTATCTATGTCCATATCGGACATAGGGCTCCAACCATAAGTAGGAAGGCCAGTATAGTGGCCTGAATTTATGGGAGGAGCCCGAGGGGTATTTAAGCAGCCCCCTCACCTGTGGTGCTTGTCAGTTTCCTGTGCGCGATACCCACCCTCCCATCCCCATTTCACAGCATTTCTCAACTATTCATTTCTCTTTACAGAATAATCATTTCTTAAACCAGGGTATGCCCCCTTATTTTGGCATACCGGCCATTAGACCAAGGCACACTTTCAGGTCCATTTCATATGGTAAGTCCACACTTCCAGGTCTATTTCCGATGGTAAGTCTTATCTTAACTATAAATGTTATCTATGTAACATATCGGACATAGGGCTCCAACCATAAATATATATATATATATATATATATATATATATATATATATACACTACCGTTCAAAAGTTTGGGGTCACATTGAAATGTCCTTATTTTTGAAGGAAAAGCACTGTACTTTTAAATGAAGCTAACTTTAAACTAGTCCTAACTTTAAACAAATATACTCTATACATTGCTAATGTGGTAAATGACTATTCTAACTGCAAATGTCTAGTTTTTGGTGCAATATCTACATAGGTGTATAGAGGCCCATTTCCAGCAACTATCACTCCAGTGTTCTAATGGTACAATGTGTTTGCTCATTGGCTCAGAAGGCTAATTGATGATTAGCAAACCCTTGTGCAATCATGTTCACACATCTAAAAACAGTCTAGCTCCTTCCAGAAGCTACAAAACTGACCTTCCTGTGAGCAGATTGAGTTTCTGGAGCATCACATTTGTGGGGTCAATTAAACGCTCAAAATGGCCAGAAAAAGAGAACTTTCATCTGAAACTCGACAGTCTATTCTTGTTCTTAGAAATGAAGGCTATTCCATGCGAGAAATTGCAAAGAAATTGAAGATTTCCTACAACGGTGTGTACTACTCCCTTCAGAGGACAGCACAAACAGGCTCTAACCAGAGTAGAAAAAGAAGTGGGAGGCCGCGTTGCACAACTAAGCAAGAAGATAAGCACATTAGAGTCTCTAGTTTGAGAAACAGACGCCTCACAGGTCCCCCAACTGGCATCTTCATTAAATAGTACCTGCAAAACACCAGTGTCAACATCTACAGTGAAGAGGCGGCTGCGGGATTTTGGGCTTCAGGGCAGAGTGGCAAAGAAAAAGCCATATCTGAGACTGGCCAATAAAAGAAAAAGATTAAGATGGGCAAAAGAACACAGACATTGGACAGAGGAAGACTGGAAAAAAGTGTTGTGGACGGCTGAATCCAAGTTTGAGGTGTTTGGATCACAAAGAAGAACGTTTGTGAGACGCAGAACAAATGAAAAGATGCTGGAAGAATGCCTGACGCCATCTGTTAAGCATGGTGGAGGTAATGTGATGGTCTGGGGTTGCTTTGGTGCTGGTAAGGTGGGAGCTTTGTACAGGGTAAAAGGGATTCTGAATAAGGAAGGCTATCACTCCATTTTGCAACGCCATGCCATACCCAGTGGACAGCGCTTGATTGGAGCCAATTTCATCCTACAACAGGACAATGACCCTAAACACACCTCCAAATTGTGCAAGAACTATTTACAGCAGAAGCAGGCAGCTGGTATTCTATCGGTAATGGAGTGGCCAGCACAGTCACCAGATCTGAACCCCATTGAGCTGTTGTGGGAGCAGCTTGACCGTATGGTACGCCAGAAGTGCCCATCCAACCAATCCAACTTGTGGGAGCTGCTTCTAGAAGCGTGGGGTGCAATTTCTCCAGCTTACCTCAATAAATTAACAGCTAGAATGCCAAAGGTGTGCAATGCTGTAATTGCTGCAAAAGGAGGATTCTTTGATGAAAGCAAAGTTTGATGTAAAAACAATGTTATTTCAAATACAAATCATTATTTCTAACCTTGTCAATGTCTTGACTCTATTTTCTATTCATTTCACAACGTATGGTGGTGAATAAGTGTGACTTTTCATGGAAAACACAAAATTGTTTGGGTGACCCCAAACTTTTGAACGGTAGTGTATATATATATATACACACAAAGATGATGGATATATATACCAGCAAAACATATGCCAATTAAAATAAAGTGCTGAAGTGTATTGTGCAATTTTCAAAATAGTCCATATGTGCTCCAAAAATCCATGCGACTCAGTGGAATGCCAGAGGTCAGGTGCTGAATCCACACACAAGTGCTCCCCCCTAGGTGATATCTGCTCACCTCAGGGCGTGCGAACTTGCTGCTAAGTTTGGTCAAAACACGCTTTTTGAACCGCCAAAGGGTTCAGTAGTGCATCCGGGATCCTGGATTGATCATATGTCACTGTGCATCACAGGAGTGCCACTTTTACCTCGGTATATCAATGGAGAGAGGACTTCATGGTGCAGTATGTAAACACTTTATTATAAAATACAATAAATCCCACTCAGGGTACTCACACTATCATGGCGCTTCGGGCGCCACTCCAAAATAGCCTCAAACAGGTGCAATAAGCCGGCTGATTAACAAGGTGGTGTGCTGATCATGCACGGCAGGTCCTATGCCCAGCGTTCCGTCCTGTCCCCTCGTATCGACACGCGTTGGGGAAGGGGACAGGACGTATTTGTTCACGTATTTGCACATTATCACTTTAATAGGAACACTGCATGGATTGCACATTTTAGCACTGTACGCTATATGATTCTCTGAAAGCGCAGTGTATTTGTTATAGTAATTAGTTGTAGGTGGATACTTAGGAACACAATGCTTTGCTATGGAAAGCCACTTCTCTCATCTTTCTGCCATGCCAGCACACCCCCTTCCCATTTATTGTTTTCACTTTCTGCACAGATAAAAAAGATCACAACCCAGAAAATTTGAAATGCAAAGTCTTCTGTTCCTTTCCAAGAAAGTAATAACACATTTTGCCTTTATAGGTTACATTTTAATAATATCAGCAGGAAAAGAATTAGAAGCATTAGAATACCAAATATTAGAATTATTTTGTATGTAAAAGTGAAAAAGGTTGGTGTGTGGCTTTATTTGGATCTTTTGTCGTTTGTGGTTTGTAGTTTAGAGGCCAAGATTAAAAAAAATCTTCAAAAACTCTGGGATGAAAGGCAGTAAACGTTTTCATAAGTATTTAATGGTTCTGCTAAGTGTTTACAAGGCTTTAGATGTAATTCTTACCAGTCACGGTGCAAAAACCACTGTAAATCATATGTGCAGCAATTTTTTTTTTTGTACTGGTTTCATTAATAAAAATGGCCCCTTTGTTGAATGACATGTAATAGGTGTTGTAAGAACTGTGGTGGAACAGATATACAGTAAGACCTTGGATTGCGAGCATAATTAGTTCCAGAAACATGCTTGTAATCAAAAGCACTTGTATAACAAAGCAAAGTTCCCCATAAGAAATAATGGAAAGTCAAATGATTCATTCCACAACCATTTATTCATAGGTCCTTCAGTTTATAATCCATATAAAAACATTATAGCAATGCGACCATTTTATGGTTGTGTAACCATAAAATGTCTATCCACAAATGGAAGCCTCCATAAGGGGATTAGAAGCAAAATCCATCAGGAGCTACAGAGTATAAAAGAGAAGAGAGGTGCCTCTAAGTGTACAATGTGTTGCTAAAAGTTGTACCGTCATTAAATGTAACCATATTGCTACACTTAGAGGCGCCTCTCTTCTCTTTTATACTCATTTGTGACTTGACGCTACTCTTATATCAAGACATTGCATGTATATGAAGTCAAAATTTAATAAAAAATGTTGCTTGTCTTGCAAAACGCTCTCAAACCAAGTTACTCTTAAACCAAGGTTTTACTGTACAGCTACAGCCAGACCCAGAAGGCTTTGTCTGAACATTAAAATATAATGCACCAGTGAATGTGGTCTTGTGGCTGTCATGCTACTTGCACTTTTGTTATGGTCCTCATCATTTAATTCCATAAAGCATTTTTAATGGCATCTCTGGCATGCCAGAATGTGTTTTGACATCCTTTTAGCATTTGGAAAATAATATTTCTTCTCACAATATTTGCACATTGCAGCTTTGCTCTCAGCAGAAATTGAACTGTGGAAATGTTTCTAAACTCTAGATGTTGGTCTCGCCATTTTACTGAGAGGAGGAAAAGAAAATACTATTTACTGAGCAGACTATAGATAAACACTATGGTGTGATGGTGGAGAAAATGAATAGGCATCATTAACAGGTTATAAAGATAAACTAATTTCTCAGACAAATTCACTCTCTTACTTGCCAATTAAGACCTAATAGAACAGACACTATCATCTACTGTATCCCAACAATAACCTAACTATAGGAGGTATAAAATGGAGCCCACAAGCAAACAAACCTTTCCCCTGCGGTGCCCCCTAGTTGCAGATATGCATATTTCTCTTGTTTGACAACTGCATTGAGAAATTCTGTGTTACTTGAATTTAATTTCAGGATTTGCTCGTCTTCAGCTAAGAGAACTTGCAATAATTTAAGACTTTACATAAAGTCTCAAAACTTTTTAGTAAAGTCTTTCCATTATATAGCTTGCATACCATGTAATAGATATATTATTTACCATTCTAAATTAATATATTTCACACTTCTCATTTTTTTCCAATTTTGCGGTAAAAACAAAAAACGGCTTTGAAAAAACGTTTTTTTTTTTTCAAGGCCTTCCTATTTCTAGCTATGTGACACAGTGAGAATGGCCATGGTGAATGTTTTTTTTAACCACTTCAATACAGGGCACTTTCACCCCCTTCCTGCCCAGGCCAATTTTCAGCTTTCAGCTCTGTAACATTTTGAATGACAATTGCGCGGTCATGCAACACTGTACTGTACTGTACAGAGCTGGGGAGAAGTAGAGAGAAGACGTTATTGGTAGCCGAGGAGATATCATCTGCCGCTCACGGGCATCGTTTACTGAGGTTGTGGGGAGACCTATATATTCCCTGTGCCGTTTATGACTGCCGTAATAGCAGTCACCGGGATCTGGTAAGCGCATCTGATATTCCACCTTGGGTGTGAAGAGTCATAGAGGATTTCCCCATCTGCATCTCTATCTTCTTTTTGGCACTTTTTTTGGCACTTTTCTTTTCCATCACGGATCTCCCCCTTTTTTGTTTTTTTGGACTTTAATTAATTATTTTTGGGATGTCTTCACTGATTTGCATATACCTATTCACTATTGGCAATTAATCATTATTAACTTTTTGGTTATCAATGTATGAATTTGCTTATATTCTACGTTTACTCACCTTATATTGATTTTTTATTGGATATTAGTGTATAATTTTGCTTTTATCCCTATGTTCATTCACCTCATAACTATTTATTTCTTGAGTGGTTTTTCAATCTTATTTATTAATTTAATGAGTGGTTTGTTTAATCACATTTTAGCGCCGCATCTTTTTTATTATTGTCTTAAAAAGTGTTTGGGGACCTGGGTCCTGCCCCAGGGGACATGTATCAATGCAAAAAAAAGTTTTAAAAACGGCCGTTTTTTCAGGAGCAGTGATTTTAATAATGCTTAAAGTGAAACAATAAAAGTGTAATATTCCTTTAAATTTCGTACCTGGGGGGTGTCTATAGTATGCCTGTAAAGTGGCGCATGTTTCCCGTGTTTAGAATAGTCTGACAGCAAAATTACATTTCTGAAGGAAAAAAAGTCATTTAGAACTACTAGCGGCTATAAGGAATTGTCGGGGAACCCCGAACCAAAATTTTAAAAAAAATATGCGTGGGGGTCCTCCCAAATTCCATACCAGGCCCTTCAGGTCTGGTATGGATATTAGGGGAACCCCGCTCCAAAAATGTAAAAAAAATTGGCATGGGGGTCCCCCTCAAAATCCATACCAGACCCTTCAGGTCTGGTATGGATTTTAAGGGGAACCCCGCGCCAATTGTTTTTAAAAAATGGCGTGGGGTCCCCCCAAAAATCCATACCAGACCCTTATCCGAACACGCAACCTGGCAGGCCGCAGGAAAGGAGGGGGGGACAAGAGAGTGCCCCCCCTCCTGAACGGTACCAGACCACATGCCCTCAACATTGGGAGGGTGCTTTGGGGTAGCCCCCCGAAGCACCTTGTCCCCATGTTGATGGGGAGAAGGGCCTCATCCCCACAACCCTTGCCTGGTGGTTGTGGGGGTCTGTGGGCGGGGGGCTTATCAGAATCTGGAAGCCCCCTTTAACAAGGGGACCCTCAGATCCTGGCCCCCCCTGTGTGAATTGGTAATGGAGTACATTTACCCCTACCATTTCACAAAAAGTGTCAAAAATGTTAAAAAAAGACAATTTTTGACAATTCCTTTATTAATGTCTTCATTTTCTTCTGGTCTTCCTTCGTGTTCTTCTTCTTCCTCCATCTTGTTCTTACGCCGCTTCTTCCTCTATCTTCCTCCGCTTCTTCCTCCGGTCTTCTCGTCCGGCATCTTTCTCCGGCTCCTTCTTCTCCGCTTTGCCCTCCGATCCGCCTCAATGGGAGTCTCCCGCTGTGTGACACTTCTGTTGAGATGACAGCTCTTATATAACGAAGGGCGGGGCCACCCGGTGACTTTCCTGTGGCTTTCCCTGTGTTGTCAGAGGGGGGCAGGGTCACCCCACGCCATGCCATTTTTTCCCCCACGCCATTTTTTTTTAAATTTTGGCGCGGGGTTCCCCTTAATATCCATACCGGACCTGAAGGGCCTAGTATGGAATTTGGGGGACCCCCATGCATTTTTTTTTCAATTTTGGTTCGGGGTTCCCCTGTGGGGGAATCCCATGCCATTTTTATTAATAAACTTTTATGTGTATTGCCTGACCGACAATTCATTATAGCCGCGAGTAGTTTTAAATTACTCTTTTTCCTTTAGAAATGTAATTTTGCTCTCGGACTGTTCTAAACATGGGAAAAATGCGCCACCTCACAGGCATACTATAGACACCTCCCAGGTATGAAATTTAAAGGAATATTACACTTTTATTGTTTCACTTTAAAGTGGAGTTCCACCCAAAAGTGGAACTTCCGCTCATCTTATTCCTCCCCCCCTCTGGTGCCACAATTGGCACCTTTCAGGGGGGAGGGGGGTGCAGATACCACAGGTATCTGCACCCACTTCCGGGAAAAGACTCCCACGAGAGTCACGCCCCCTCCCGCACCGCCCCGCTGTCTCCTGGGAAACACACAGGTCCCAGGAGATAGCGGGGACCACTTAGAATGCGCAGCGCAACTCGCGCATGCACAGTAGGGAACCGGGAAGTGAAGCCGCAACGCTTCACTTCCTTATTCCCACACTGAGAATGGCGGCAGCAGCAGCCGAGAGCCGAGCTATTGCTCGGCTTCGGCTGCCGACATCGCTGGACTCCAGGACAGGCAAGTGTCCTTTTATTAAAAGTCAGCAGCTGCAGTATTTGTAGCTGCTAGCGTTTAATATTTTTTTTTCAGGTGGACTCCCTCTTTAAGCATTATTAAAATCACTGCTCCCGAAAAAAAGGCAGTTTTTAAAACTTTTTTTGCATTGATACATGTCCCCTGGGGCAGGACCCAGGTCCCCAAACACTTTTTATGACAATAACTTGCATATTAACCATTAAAATTAGCACTTTTGATTTCTCCCATAGACTTTTAAAGGGTGTTCCGCTGCTTTTGAATTTGCCGCGAACACCCCAAATTGTTCGCTATTCGGCGAATGGGCGAACAGCCAATGTTCGAGTGGAACTCATGTACGACCTGAACATAAAGCCCATCCCTCATGACAATACGCGGGATGGGAAGTGGTTAAAAAAACCGAAGCTTGTTTTTTTTTTTTTGAATAAAATAGGGAATCGGTAACACCCCTGTTTTTTTTTTTTGCCATCTCTGTCCCAAAGACAATGAGAGGAAATCATTCCAGAGTAAGGAAAATCCTCTCTTTTGCCCCTTTATATTTATTTGGCTCATAATGCCCTGTACACACGGTCGGACATTGATCGGACATTCCGACAACAAAATCCATGGATTTTTTCCGACGGATGTTGACTCGAACTTGTCTTGCATACACACGGTCACACAAAGTTGTCGGAAAATCCGATCGTTCTGAATGTGGTGACGTAAAACACGTACATCGGGACTATAAACGGGGCAGTAGCCAATAGCTTTAGTTTCTTAATTTATTCTGAGCATGCGCGGCACTTTGTGTGTCGGAAATTCCTATGGAAAATGTTTTGTGTAGGTTTAGGTTCCGAAAGTAGGGGAACACCCTCAGAGTAGGCACCACATCCCAAACAAAATTTGATTATAAGTAAAGGGAGAGGAGGGATTTTAACGGTGCAAGTTAGTTACATATAGAAAATGATTATGATATCTTATCTCTTTTTCTTAAAAAAACAATTTTATTGTTAACATTAAAAACAAGCACATATGCTCATCAAATATGACAATGCAATTAAAACAAAGCAAAAGTGGTCAAAAAGTAGGGAATGACAGGTAGGATGTACATTACATATTCATAAATAGTGGTCATTGCATACTAGCCCGACATGTTTCGCATTTGTCGCTTTATCAAGGGGTATGCAATTAAGTAGCGCGTCATCCAACACTTTTAGTAATTCTACAAGGAAAAATGGGAAGGGGGAGAAAAAAGGGTTTTATATGCATAAATATACATTGTTACCATAATAATACAACAAAGGAAAAGAAAAACATAATGAGGTGTGTGTTGTCACTCCAAAGCATCTAAAAAAGCTTACCCCCAAAAAAGGTTGACCCTAGGAAATCTCATCAAAACCAGCAAAAGCAGACACAGCCAAGCGGGACAGCAAGAGGGCTTAATTTGCAACCACAGGGAGCACTAAGGAGAAGCTGTTGTATATATGAAAATATTTAGTATCAAAAACAGAAAAATCTCGTTATACCAAAGGTTAATTGAATCTGTAGAGAGCATAAAAATCGGGTATGTATCACTTACGCCTATGGTTAATTGAAGCTGCTGCCTGGGAGGTGCAGTTAAACAGCGGAGGTGGTAAAGTAATGATAGCCAGAGAGTAGATGGATGGTGTATACGTTACAACTAGAACGAAAATGAGGTAACAATAAATAATAAAGATAGAAGATGTTGCTTCCTCACAGAAGAAGTGGAGGAGAGTAGACAGAAATAGGAGTATACTTTATAAAGGGTATTGAAAATAATGTTTATCGATCAGCAAAGTGATCTGGATATGCTCAAAGTTTAAGGGTTTGAAGTTAATGCACAGAGGATATATACGTAAAAATAGAGACTCAACAAGAGTTCAATGTATATGCAGGGCAAAAAGCATATGAACATGAATGTAAAGTATAGAGCAAGGTATGGTGAGCATCACCAGTCACATTACCTGGCTAAGATCTTGGCTTACATCCTCCGGCGCTGGCAGACATAGCTGTCAGATCAGCCGGTTTAAATACTGCTCCCCATCGAGACGGCGTGTGACGTTGCCGGCTCGATGCGGACGTGATGGCGCCACTGCGCAAGCCCAGGAGACCGAGCCTCGCCGAGACTTCAAATCCCATGAGTGACCGCGCCGGTGGAGACGGCCGACATGCGCACTGCTATGTTCGGCCGCTCCTCCCATTCAGCGACCACGTCAGGGGACGAAGGAGGCGGGGAAGGTTACGATGGTAACCAGCAGTGAAGCTGGTTTGGATGGGATGCACGGCGCGAAATGGGCACATCAACAGGGATGTGCCCCGGGCGTCCGTGTGGATGCGACAGCCCCCTCAACGCTGTTGTGGCAAGACCGGACTGGAGCGGCCTGACCGAGATGGGTCAGGGGAGTAACCGGTCGAGTCGGGGGGGACCATAGACCCACCGATCCCGATCGGTGCTAAAGAGGGACAACACACAACGTGATTACACGATTTACAGTTACAATGAACATATAATTCCATGATAAAGCAACATTAAACAGCAATTAAATATCAATCAAGATTTACAAGGCAAAAAATAACGTTTCACTAACATAATTACATACTGAAATGTAATAAGAACGGATCATTTGATACAATGACTTGAGGAGAGGGAAGGTAAAGAGGGGGGGGGTGGGGGAGGGGGGGGGGAAAGAAGAAGAAGGGGAATAAACGGGGACGAGAAATGGGGGAAGGGCAAAATGAGAGGGTGTAAGATGTTAATTAACACCAAGCTGATGCAGGCAGCTATATTCAGAGGAAGGGTCTGTAGCTAAGGCTTTCATTAAAGCCTGGAAAATGGGTAGCTTGGAGACTATAAATCCAGCGGGCTTCAAGCTGGAGCAGTGTCCGGTCGGCACTACCCCCTCTTTCGTCCAATGGTACATGTTCCAGAACAAGGAACTTTATAGTTCTAGGGTTGAAGTTATGATACAGTCCCACATGCCTGGCAATGGCTGTATCCATTTGTTTTTTCA
Organism: Lithobates septentrionalis; assembly: GCA_037952835.1. Classification (NCBI taxonomy): domain Eukaryota; kingdom Metazoa; phylum Chordata; class Amphibia; order Anura; family Ranidae; genus Lithobates; species Lithobates septentrionalis. The sequence goes on from JBBDGP010000129.1 coordinate 2,452,652, forward strand.
AAATTGGCTTTATGTGGTCTCCAATTCGTTTGTAGAATGGTCGTTTTGTTTTGCCCACATAAAAGCCGCCACAAACACACTGAGCTAAATAAATTATGCCGGGAGTTTGGCATGTGGCCTTGAATTTTATTGAATACCACTGTCCATTGGGAAGTAAAAATTGTGATGTATTTTCTACATAGGGGCAGATGTCACACTTACCACACGGGGAAATGCCTACGTGGCGGGGATTTTTGTTTTTTAGGGTATCTTGGAAATGACTGTGAACCAGACGGTCCTTCAAAGAGGGGACACGTCTGTAGGTTATTTCAGGGAAAGAGTTAATGTGTTTGCTGACAGCTGAGTCGGCAGAGAGAAGAGGCCAAAATTTTGCTATAATGTTTCTGATTTCTTTGTGTTGGTTAGAGTAGCGAGTAATCAATCTTACCGTTTCAGATTTTTTAAAAGGCTTTTTTGAGAACAGTAGGGAATCTCTATTCTGTATTTTGACCCTATTGTATGCCCTTTTGAGGCATGCATGGCTGTATCCACGGGACAATAGTCTTTTATATAGATCTTTGGCTGCTAGTTGAAAATCTCTGTCTTTGCTGCAATTGCGTCTTAAACGCAAGTACTGACTATACGGAATGCTCCTCAATAAAGGGCCAGGGTGTGCACTGTCTGCGTGGAGAATGGTGTTCCCTGCCGAGGGTTTTCTGAAAAGTGACGAGTTTAGTTTGCCAGTGGTATCAATTGAGATAGTGAGATCCAAGAAATTAATTGCAGTTAGGCTATGTTCCATAGTGAAACGTAGGTTAAAGTTGTTGACGGAGATCAAACCAAGGAATTCAAACAGTTCTCTTTCTGACCCAGACCAAAATAATAAGACATCGTCTATGTAGCGATGCCAGGAGACGACCTTCTCCAAAAGATGGGTCAGGTCATCCCTGGAAAAAAGGTCTTTTTCCCACCCCCCCAGGTACAGGTTGGCATACGATGGGGCACATTTAGTCCCCATCGCAACCCCCTGCACCTGGAGGTAGTGGGAAGAATTAAACATGAAGACATTGTGTCTCAGTATATAGTTGAGAAGTTCTAAGACAAAATTATTATATTTTTCAAATGAGGGGCCTCTCTCTTGTAAATGGTTACTTATAATTTCAATGCCCTTGTTATGGGGGATCGTGTTATAAAGACTTTCGATGTCCAATGCTACTAGATAGGTGCCTGGTGGAAGAGAAATATCTTCAATAGATTTTAAGAGATCTATAGTATCCTTGATGTAGGAAAAAAGGGAAGTGACATGAGGATATAGGTAGTTGTCTACTAGACAGCTGGCATTTTCTGTAAGACACAGGCAGCCCGATATTATGGGGCGTCCTGGAGGGTCCACCATGGATTTATGTACCTTTGGTAGGGCATAGAACGTAGGGATTCGTGGGTCCCTCACATTGAGGTAGTCCCACGTATTTTTGTCTATGATGCCTCTATGGTATGCCTTGAAAATAATATTGTAATATTCGATATTGAAATTTTGTATTAGTGTTTTAGAGATGGGACGATACCACTCTTGATTGGATAGGATTCTATTGCACATATTAATGTATTGGGATGTTTCCATAATAACTAGATTGCCGCCTTTATCGGCAGGTTTAATTATTATATTTTGATTCGATTCAAGGGATCGAATGTGTCAGGGAAATAGGCTAGCAAACCAGCACAGGCAAGGCCGCGCTAACGCGCATCAACGCACACGGGTGTGCAATGTTTCTACTAGGCGGACGTCTGGCACCACATTCGGACGTATGCACGTGCGTAGCAACGTCGCGATGTTACGAACGCACGAACGGAACGGTGTGCGTACGACGTGATACTACACCTTGTCTATTTAAACGTCCCACTGATGGTGCCACATTGCTGGATTATCGTCAGCTCTTCCTGTGTTCCTGTGATTGTGTTTCCTGTTTTCCTGACTTCCTGTTGTCCTGACTTCCTGTGTACCGACCCGGCTTGTTATCGACTCCTCTGGACCTCCTGGCTTATTCAACCGGCTTGCTTCTGACTCTCCCTGCCTGCTTCCTGCATCTGACCCCGGCTTGGCTAAACGGACTCCGCATTCCTCTGTCTCCTGTACCTGGACTTGTCGCTTTGATTCTCGGACTGCTTACTGTGTTTGACCCCCTGGCCTGGCTTCTGATTTTCCTATTGGACTTCCATTGGTCCCCTCCTTGGATCCTAAGCACGTTGCCTCTACGGACTTCCTCTATCAAGCCACCAACACCGGCTCCTACTTCCAGGCAACCCGTGCTTCTGTGAGCACCACATCCCTGTACCATATTCAGGGTTGTGCTGCACTCGGCCGCAAGGGGAGCCCTCTCAGCAACTCGGTCTCCTACCAAGGTCCTGACAGTATAATCCAGCCATGTCAGAGACCGACGGAGGTGACTCCCCGATGAAGGCCATTCTCCAGCAAATCACGGCCTTTACCCCAGTCATTCAGAAGCTTCAGGAGGAATACTTCCGGTTGGAGGAACGTCTGCAGCACCTACCTGAGTCATCCTCCTCCTCGGTTCAAGGTCCACCTCCAGCGGCAGCTGCTGGGATCATGGTCCATCCAGAACCACGTGTTCCAACGCCAGAATGTTTCTGTGGCGATCGAAGAAAATTTAGGTCTTTTAAAAACTCCTGCTACTTATACTTCGACTTGCAACCACAGACTTTTTTCAGTGAAACAGTCAAGGTGGGGTTCACTATCTCCCTATTACGTGGTGAGCCACAGACCTGGGCCCATGGCCTGTTGGAACAAAGCAGCCCCTCCATCAACACTATGGATCAGTTCTTTGAAGTCATGGCTCGGTTATATGATGATCCCCTACGGGTAGCCACTGCCGAAGCAAATCTACATTCCCTCCGTCAGGGTCAGCGCCCTGCGGAGGACTATACAGTGGAGTTCCGCACATGGTCCATGGATTCTGGTTGGAATGAGGCAGCATTAAAATACCAATATCGAATGGGGTTATCAGAGGGCCTCAAGGATGAGTTAGCCAGGTTACAGGGTCCGGTCACACTTGAAGATCTCATCCAGTTAACTATTCAGCTTGACAGACGTTTACGGGAACGTCAGGGTGAACGTGACCAGGCCTCTTGCTCCACTCGGAACCTGCCCCAAGTTCAGTCTGCATCAGCTCCCTTACAAGTCGGCATGTTCCATCCAGCATTAACTCCTGGGGTGAGACTTTATCGCCGGCAAGCGAGACTTTGCTTCTACTGCGGGGAATCAGGACATTTCATAGATTACTGCCCCATAAGACCAAGAAAATCGACCCTCCGTACTCACCTTCAAGTATCCAGGTCTTCCTCTGCCCATATCTCACTTCCTGTTACATTGCTAGTGGCAGGTAGGGAGATCCACCTCCAAGCAATACTGGATTCCGGGGCGTGTAGTTGCTTCTTGGACTTGGCCTTGGCTAAAGATCTAGCTATTCCGTTAAACTATAAGGAACAGAGGCTAACAGTTCATCTGGCTGACGGCTCCTTGCCAAGCTCGGGTCATGTCACCCAGGAAACCATACCTATTCTTACCACTACCAATTCTGGTCATCAGGAGTTTCTCAGATTTGATGTCTTAAGTTCCCCTATGTTCCCGGTCATCCTGGGAATCCCATGGCTACAAGCACACAATCCTCAGATTGACTGGTCCAAGAAGGAGGTACTCCTTACATCTCCCTATTGCCAACAACATTGTTTGACCCCCAAATTCCAGGACTTTTCCAGTTGCCTGACTGTACAATCCACACCGAGTCCGGATCCTAATGTACCAGCAGCTTACCTGGAATTTCTTGATGTCTTTGATAAAAAGAAAGCAGACACCTTACCGCCACACCGTCCTTACGACTGCCCCATCGAGTTACTACCAGGAGCTACTATTCCTTTTGGTCGTATATTCCCCCTCTCCGAGACTGAGCTTGAGACCTTGAGACAATATATTGATGAGAATCTTGAAAAAGGTTTTATCCGTCCTTCTTCTTCCCCTGCTGGTGCCGGAATCTTCTTCGTTGAGAAGAAGGACAAGACACTGAGACCATGTGTGGACTACAGGGAGTTAAACAAAATTACCCTTAAGAACCGCTACCCACTCCCGCTAATCCCTGAGCTTTTTCAAAGGTTCCGCACAGCACACATCTTTACCAAACTCGACCTCCGTGGTGCCTATAATCTCGTCCGCATCCGAGAGGGGGACGAGTGGAAAACGGCTTTCAGAACAAGATTTGGACATTTTGAGTACCTAGTCATGCCGTTTGGGTTGTGCAATGCCCCGGCGACCTTTCAGCATTTCATAAATGACATCTTCCGGGAACATTTAGATCATTTCGTTGTTGTCTACCTTGACGACATTCTTATTTTTTCTGCCACTCTGGAACTCCATAGAATACACGTGAAGAAGGTACTGAGCATCCTCAGAACCCATGGGTTATTCGTCAAATCTGAAAAGTGCGATTTCGAAAAAACTTCAATTCAATTCCTGGGTCTTATCATCACCACAGGTGGAATCGCCATGGATCCTCAAAAAGTAAAGTCCATCCTTGATTGGCCGGCCCCTTCTGACAAGAAGGGTGTACAGAGATTCATTGGCTTCGCCAACTTCTACAGAAGGTTTATAAAGAATTTCTCCACCATTGTAGCACCTATTACTCAGACAACCCGCCAACATACCAAGTTTAAGTGGTCAGCAGCAGCACAGTCCGCCTTCGATCAGCTTAAGACCTTCTTCACTTCTGCCCCAATTCTGCAACACCCTGACCCTGCTCTACCCTATGTCCTGGAAGTCGACGCCTCAGAAGTCGCCACAGGGGCGATTCTATCTCAGCGTCAGGGTCCCAAAGCACTGCTGCATCCCGTGGCCTTTTCCTCACGGAAAATGAGCCCTCCTGAGAGGAATTACGATGTGGGGGATCGGGAACTTTTGGCAATCAAGACAGCTCTCGAGGAATGGAGGTATCTCCTGGAAGGTGCCACTCATCCCATCCTGATTTTTACGGACCACAAGAACTTAGAATATCTCCGTACGGCCAAACGCCTAAGACCCCGACAGGCTCGATGGGCACTATTTTTCTCTCGGTTTAATTTTCACTTAACCTATCGCCCAGGGTCGAAGAATGGAAAGGCAGACGCCTTATCCCGGATGTTTCCGGACACTCCTGAAGAAATTGCACCTAGTACAATTTTGTCTCCCCAAAACTTCCTACTGATCCAACCCGACCTAAGATCCTCTATTGAGCAGGCCTCTAGTCAGTGTACTGAAGCGGAAGTCTCTTCCCTAAGAAGCCAAGAGGGACTCCTATGGCACCAAGATAAGATTTTCGTTCCCCAGCAAGCCAGATTACAAGTATTGAAGACCTTTCATGACCATCAGCTAGCTGGTCATTTTGGGGTTCGAAAAACAACTGAGCTAGTTCAGCGGTCCCTATGGTGGCCCACTTTGAAACTTGATTGTAAAACCTATGTCGGCTCCTGCATCATCTGCCAACGGAACAAAGGATCCAACGCCAGGTCTTGGGGCTTGTTAAGACCATTGCCAGTCCCAGAACAACCATGGAGGAAGATTTCCATGGACTTTATCGTGGATTTACCCCCCTCAGAAGGATTTACTACCATCTTGGTGGTAGTAGACCGCCTGTCCAAAATGGCGCATTTTTTACCTATGAAAGGTACCCCCTCTGCCTTAGATACAGCAAAAATCTTTATTAAGGAAATTGTTCGACTACACGGATTACCAAATAACATCGTATCAGATAGAGGGGTACAATTTACTTCTAGGTTTTGGAGAAACCTCTGCAAATTACTTTCTATTGAAATGTGTTTGTCCACAGCTTACCACCCACAGAGTAACGGTCAGACCGAAAGGACCAACCAAACGCTGGAACAGTATCTGCGGTGCTTCTGTTCCTTTTCTCAAGACGACTGGATTCAACTATTACCTTGTGCAGAATTTGCTTATAATAACTCAACACACACTTCTACCAACCAATCACCCTTCTGGGCGAATTACGGCTTCCACCCCTCATTCCTACCCAACGTCATTCCGGAATCTTCAGTACCGGCGGTTCAGGACAGAGTGGATTTCATCCATAATAATTATCAGACACTCCAGGATACCATGAAGAAGGCCCAAGAAGAATATAAGAAGCAGTACGATAGGAAGAGAAGAGCGAGCCCTACCTTTAAGATAGGGGACAAGGTCTGGCTCTCATCTATAAATCTCAAGCTACCATGCCCATCTCGGAAATTGGGACCCAAGTTCCTGGGTCCTTTCGAGATCAAACGCGAAATCAACCCTGTAGCCTTTGAACTCACTTTACCCGAATCTTTCAAGATCCATCCTGTTTTTCATGTGTCACTTCTTAAACATGTTGTTTCTAGTCCTTTTCCAGGGAGAGAAGAAGTGCCCCCACCTCCGGTCCAGGTTGGAGATGAAGCAGAATTTGAAGTTGAATCTATCCTTGACTGTCGTCGGAGAGGTAGGACAATTCAATTTCTAGTCAAGTGGAAGGGGTATTCTGCAGAAGAAAACTCTTGGGAGCCCGCAAGTTATGTACACGCTCCTAGGCTAATTCAGAGATTTCGCAGTAGGTATCCCGAAAAATGGGCACGTTTAGGCATCCGGAGGCTGCCCCTTGGGGGGGGGAACTGTCAGGGAAATAGGCTAGCAAACCAGCACAGGCAAGGCCGCGCTAACGCGCATCAACGCACACGGGTGTGCAATGTTTCTACTAGGCGGACGTCTGGCACCACATTCGGACGTATGCACGTGCGTAGCAACGTCGCGATGTTACGAACGCACGAACGGAACGGTGTGCGTACGACGTGATACTACACCTTGTCTATTTAAACGTCCCACTGATGGTGCCACATTGCTGGATTATCGTCAGCTCTTCCTGTGTTCCTGTGATTGTGTTTCCTGTTTTCCTGACTTCCTGTTGTCCTGACTTCCTGTGTACCGACCCGGCTTGTTATCGACTCCTCTGGACCTCCTGGCTTATTCAACCGGCTTGCTTCTGACTCTCCCTGCCTGCTTCCTGCATCTGACCCCGGCTTGGCTAAACGGACTCCGCATTCCTCTGTCTCCTGTACCTGGACTTGTCGCTTTGATTCTCGGACTGCTTACTGTGTTTGACCCCCTGGCCTGGCTTCTGATTTTCCTATTGGACTTCCATTGGTCCCCTCCTTGGATCCTAAGCACGTTGCCTCTACGGACTTCCTCTATCAAGCCACCAACACCGGCTCCTACTTCCAGGCAACCCGTGCTTCTGTGAGCACCACATCCCTGTACCATATTCAGGGTTGTGCTGCACTCGGCCGCAAGGGGAGCCCTCTCAGCAACTCGGTCTCCTACCAAGGTCCTGACAGAATGGCAGCTTTTTGATTGGCATTTAAATTAGATGATGCAGAGGGACGAAATTTAGACTCTTCAATTGCTCGTGAGGTTTGTGTGACAAATGCCCAGATATTGGGGTTCGTATTTAAAAGGGGAAAGTTTTTGGACTTGGGTTTGTAGGACTGTGGGGGGGGGAAGGACACACCGGCGACCGACAGCTCCGATTGATTACTCGCTACTCTAACCAACACAAAGAAATCAGAAACATTATAGCAAAATTTTGGCCTCTTCTCTCTGCCGACTCAGCTGTCAGCAAACACATTAACTCTTTCCCTGAAATAACCTACAGACGTGTCCCCTCTTTGAAGGACCGTCTGGTTCACAGTCATTTCCAAGATACCCTAAAAAACAAAAATCCCCGCCACGTAGGCATTTCCCCGTGTGGTAAGTGTGACGTCTGCCCCTATGTAGAAAATACATCACAATTTTTACTTCCCAATGGACAGTGGTATTCAATAAAATTCAAGGCCACATGCCAAACTCCCGGCATAATTTATTTAGCTCAGTGTGTTTGTGGCGGCTTTTATGTGGGCAAAACAAAACGACCATTCTACAAACGAATTAGAGACCACATAAAGCCAATTTTGAAAAAACAAATGGATACAGCCATTGCCAGGCATGTGGGACTGTATCATAACTTCAACCCTAGAACTATAAAGTTCCTTGTTCTGGAACATGTACCATTGGACGAAAGAGGGGGTAGTGCCGACCGGACACTGCTCCAGCTTGAAGCCCGCTGGATTTATAGTCTCCAAGCTACCCATTTTCCAGGCTTTAATGAAAGCCTTAGCTACAGACCCTTCCTCTGAATATAGCTGCCTGCATCAGCTTGGTGTTAATTAACATCTTACACCCTCTCATTTTGCCCTTCCCCCATTTCTCGTCCCCGTTTCCCCCCCCCCTCCCCCACCCCCCCCCCCCCTTTACCTTCCCTCTCCTCAAGTCATTGTATCAAATGATCCGTTCTTATTACATTTCAGTATGTAATTATGTTAGTGAAACGTTATTTTTTGCCTTGTAAATCTTGATTGATATTTAATTGCTGTTTAATGTTGCTTTATCATGGAATTATATGTTCATTGTAACTGTAAATCGTGTAATCACGTTGTGTGTTGTCCCTCTTTAGCACCGATCGGGATCGGTGGGTCTATGGGTCTATGGTCCCCCCCGACTCGACCGGTTACTCCCCTGACCCATCTCGGTCAGGCCGCTCCAGTCCGGTCTTGCCACAACAGCGTTGAGGGGGCTGTCGCATCCACACGGACGCCCGGGGCACATCCCTGTTGATGTGCCCATTTCGCGCCGTGCATCCCATCCAAACCAGCTTCACTGCTGGTTACCATCGTAACCTTCCCCGCCTCCTTCGTCCCCTGACGTGGTCGCTGAATGGGAGGAGCGGCCGAACATAGCAGTGTGCATGTCGGCCGTCTCCACCGGCGCAGTCACTCATGGGATTTGAAGTCTCGGCGAGGCTCGGTCTCCTGGGCTTGCGCAGTGGCGCCATCACGTCCGCATCGAGCCGGCAACGTCACACGCCGTCTCGATGGGGAGCAGTATTTAAACCGGCTGATCTGACAGCTATGTCTGCCAGCGCCGGAGGATGTAAGCCAAGATCTTAGCCAGGTAATGTGACTGGTGATGCTCACCATACCTTGCTCTATACTTTACATTCATGTTCATATGCTTTTTGCCCTGCATATACATTGAACTCTTGTTGAGTCTCTATTTTTACGTATATATCCTCTGTGCATTAACTTCAAACCCTTACACTTTGAGCATATCCAGATCACTTTGCTGATCGATAAACATTATTTTCAATACCCTTTATAAAGTATACTCCTACTTCTGTCTACTCTCCTCCACTTCTTCTGTGAGGAAGCAACATCTTCTATCTTTATTATTTATTGTTACCTCATTTTCGTTCTAGTTGTAACGTATACACCATCCATCTACTCTCTGGCTATCATTACTTTACCACCTCCGCTGTTTAACTGCACCTCCCAGGCAGCAGCTTCAATTAACCATAGGCGTAAGTGATACGTACCCGATTTTTATGCTCTCTACAGATTCAATTAACCTTTGGTATAACGAGATTTTTCTGTTTTTGATACTAAATATTTTCATATATACAACAGCTTCTCCTTACTGCTCCCTGTGGTTGCAAATTAAGCCCTCTTGCTGTCCCGCTTGGCTGTGTCTGCTTTTGCTGGTTTTGATGAGATTTCCTAGGGTCAACCTTTTTTGGGGGTAAGCTTTTTTAGATGCTTTGGAGTGACAACACACACCTCATTATGTTTTTCTTTTCCTTTGTTGTATTATTATGGTAACAATGTATATTTATGCATATAAAACCCTTTTTTCTCCCCCTTCCCATTTTTCCTTGTAGAATTACTAAAAGTGTTGGATGACGCGCTACTTAATTGCATACCCCTTGATAAAGCGACAAATGCGAAACATGTCGGGCTAGTATGCAATGACCACTATTTATGAATATGTAATGTACATCCTACCTGTCATTCCCTACTTTTTGACCACTTTTGCTTTGTTTTAATTGCATTGTCATATTTGATCCACTATGGAAAATGTGTGATGGAGCCTACACACGGTCAGAATTTCCGACAACAAGGTCCTATCACACATTTTCCATCGGAAAATCCTATTGTGTGTACAGGGCATAACAGTGTGTTAATGCATGCTGTGTCACACATTAACCTGCCTAAAACATGTATTAATTCACTTTACCACAATGCAAAACTCGAAATGGTTCCTTGGGCACTTTTTACTGAAACAAATTTTTGTAGTTTGATTTTCTGTTATTTTCCAATCTGTGTTATTTATTCTGTGTTGTATTTTAACAGTATAGATGGTGTATTAGAGTATAGTTTTAATTAGTTTTATTTGTTACTTACTGTTATTGGTAATTTTATTGTGTTATCATGTCTTGTTCTGTTCATTATTGTGATCTTGTGTTGTCTTGTTTAATGTAAGTGTATCGTAATAATTTCCCTTTGGGATTAATAAAGTATTCTGAATCTGAATCTCATTGGAAGATATCCCCCCGTAATCCTCTTCCAGTGAAAACTCAATATTTTGGATTTTCACACGTTTCTGTCTCAGTAATACTAATAATGGTCACTAGAGCAAATATAGAGGGTGATTCTTTCCAGTATGGATACAGATAACAATAAAAATCTGACATAGATTCTAAACTCTTTACACTTTATCCTAAACTAAAAAAAAGCTACAGTTTAGGTTGATAAATGTAACAGGGCTTTCATCCCCAGCTACAACCAAATTTCTCTCCCAAATATAGAGTTTCTCAGAACAACCCCGCCTAACTGACTTCTTTATCACATTTCTGGCATAATTAGCCTAGACTGGGTGGGCTTTATTCCTTCCTAAGTTCCTATCATAAAATATAACAAGCGCCCATCCGCAAGTGGTATTGTGATACAAAACCTGATATATGTAACATATAGGTGTGCAACTGTGTTGCTAAAATAAATAATATATACTAGCACAAATCTTAACGTGATGATAAGTGAACTTAAATATTTACCAAATACATGTAACCAATTGTGATATGAAAATAAATTGTTGCAAATCACAAAATCTGCATTCTTATGAATTCACAAGCCGTGAGTATGCAAATAAATAAATAAACAATAGTCCCAACGTGTAGTGAGAAAATATATATCAGCCACAATTCTTCCGTGCTTGAGAGAATATCAGTGTTCTTCCAGCCCACAAATGTTTAAAATAGCCGCTTACCAGATATGTTGGACCTCAGATTATAGAGATCATGTATGTCAGGTGCATTAGCCTGCCGCCACCGAGGGTCTCCACCTCCACTTCAATCGAAAAAGAAGGATATCCTTGTCTGCTTTCAACAACCAGAGGACAGGTATTCAACAGCTTGAATCCACAGGTGAGGAAATGGATAGTACCCTTAATAGGGTTTTCTTTCCAGAAACTGTCCTGAAGTTTTAACCCCTCAGTGGAGATAAAACAAGGGGAGACTTCATAGTGTAGATGTATTCAAAGGTTTTATTTAAAAAAAGTCATTAATATTCACAGCACTTTGTCACGGCAGACATTCACAGCAAGCAGGAAAAAACGTAGAACTGTAAACTCCAAATTACACGGCAATCAACAGGAAAAAAGCGGATAAAAAAACTAACTTCAGTTAGCATAAAGGCAGCAGAGGATCAAACCAACTAACTGCAAAGGAAAAGAACGTGATGGCGTCACAGCCACTTGCTGCACCCGACGTGTTTCCCCTCAACAGGCTTCCACTGGGAACAGAGACATGACCAGATGCCAGCACATCACGTTTATATACTCCAAGGGCAGGAGAGACAACGGAAGCAACATATCAGTATCTTCCTCCCGTTGTCATCCAATAGAACAGTTAATTTTGTCGTCTAAAATACTTCAAAATCAGCCAAAAAAATATCTTCTATCTCCAAATTAAATTGGAGTAGGAGAAAAGAGAATAAAAATATATATTAAAATTATTCAAATTTAGAAAAAATATAAAAATAGGAATAAAAACAAGATATTTTAGGGGAGGGAAACAGATCACCCAAAAAAAGAAAGAGATAAATAATGAAGGTATTTTTAATTTAAGTGGTATAGTTTTAACCGAAACGGAACAGAAAACGTTAAATTTAGGTCTTAAATTTGCTCCCAGACAAGGACTTAATAAATTTCAAATGTTTATAGACTTACAGAAATATATGAGGAAACTAAGCATCAAGCGACACTTCCTGTCAAATCCCATTGTCAAAAACTTGGAGTCTCAGGCAAATAATACTACGAAGACTATTAAAGGGACAGGATTAAGAAACGCTTCCCTTTTTAATCCGCCGGGTAAGCCAGCTCCTAGTATCACGGTTTTTAAAAACCTGGTGCTACAAGACTTACAAAAAACGCAATTTAAAAATAAGAACCAGATGGACATTAATAAAGGAATAGAGACTCTCTGTGAGAAAAAAGAACTAATAATACGCCCTGCAGATAATGGAGGGGGGATTGTCCTTCTTAAAAGACAGGACTATCTGGATGAAATTAATCGTTTATTATCTGATAGGGACACCTATATCATTCTCAAACGTGATCCCACTTCTGGGTAATAAAAACCAACTTAATAATTTAGTCCAAGAGGGTTTCAAAAAAGGTATTGTAAATAAGAAAGAAATGGAATTTTTGATTCCGTTGGTACCTAAAATGCAGATTATTTATTATTTACCTAAAATACATAAAAACCCTTTGCAACCACCTGGTAGACCTATAGTGAGTGGCATTGACTCACTCACTTCTAGGGTAGGTAAATATGTGGATTTTTTCCTACAGCCATTGGTAACAAGGACCCCTGCGTTTTTAAAGGATTCATTACAGATTATTAACGAAATATCACAGTTACACGTTGAGGATGATGTCCTATTAGTGACGGCGGATGTTTCTTCACTATACACCAATATCCCCCATGACTTAGGTTTTCAGGCAGCTAGATACTTTTTAACCAGAGATGAATCCATAGAGCAATCCACTAGAGAATTTGTCTTAAAGTTACTTAAATTTGCGATGGAACACAATTTTTTGTACTATGATGGGCAATATTTTTTACAACGCACAGGCGTGGCGATGGGGGCTAAATTTGCCCCCAGCCTCGCCAACCTTTTCATGGCATTTTGGGAGAATGACCACATTTTCTCATGGAGATGCCCCCGCCTACTTTTTTGGCGTTGATGCATTGATGATGCCTTCTTTCTCTGGAAAGGAGATGTAGATTAGTTGGATTCCTAATAGGATTGAATAGGATTAATTCCAACCAATGGGGCATTAGGTTCACATATGAATACAGTATGACCTCTGTTAATTTTCTGGATCTCACAATTACCAAGGCTGGAGGACAATTACACACCAAAACATTTTTTTAAATAACCGATAGGAATGGATACATACCTATTGGAATTAGTCATCACCCAAATTGGCTCAAAGCTATACCTAAAAGCCAATTTTAGCGGGTGAGAAGGAATTGCTCGCATATTAAGGATTTCTATACCCAAGCTAATGTTCTGAAAAAACGTTTTGAAGATAAGGGGTATGACTCCAAAGCATTAGAAGAAGACCTTTTGAGGGTAGCCAATGTAGAAAGGGAACAACTTCTTAAACCCAAGATAAGTCAGGACGAGAATAAAAGGAAAGGCCATGAATGGGCCTTTATTACTACTTTTTCTTCACAGCACTGGTGGGTGAATAGGATAATGAAGAAACATTGGAACATTCTCAAGGGAGATAGGATTCTGGGCCCTCTCCTTCCTAATAAAACCGATATTGTATACAGAAGGAACCTGACTTTAAAAGACAAACTGGCACCCAGTGCTATTGATTTGCCCCCTAAAATTAGTATGTTTGGCAACCTTAAAGGATTCTTTCCATGTAAAAGATGTAAGGTGTGTAGGACTTCCCGAACCATTAAAACCTCCTCTTTTACTTCCAATGTTACAGCTAAAGTATATAATATTAAAGATTTCATTACTTGTGGAACTGTGGGAGTGGTCTACCTACTTGTTTGTCCATGTGGGTTGCAATACATCGGAAGGACAACCCGAGCTCTTAATATTCGGATAGGTGAACATCTAGGTAATATAAGGAGAGGTTTCATTGGACACAGTGTGTCCAGACATTTTAGACTATACCACAACAGGAATACAGCCTTACTGAAGGTGATAGCAATAGAAAAATATACCCCCCATTGGAGAGGGAATAATTTAAGGAGACATATCTCTCGCCGTGAAACCAGGTAGATATATGACCTCCAGAGTTATAGTCCCCTGGGACTTAATGTAGAATGGGATATCAATTGTTATATTGACAGTAGATAATAATAATTTTTACAATTTTTGAAAAAAGTTTTTTAAATATTATGTTGGATTGGGACATCCCACCTTGAGGATATAAAAGCTAATATTATCTTATATTAATCTTCTCTTTATAGGGAAGAAGAGATCAATGTAACATTGTATGTATATTAATTTTTAATCCTTTCTGTATATGGGAGTTAATCAATTTCTATAGGGAACTATTCGTTGAATTGGGTGTATATATTATTTCTGGTTGGACTGCTGCACGGCCTAGAAATATGTCCCTTATATTCATATCTTATATACTGAATAGGAGAAATATAAAACAATAATGTTTTTAATACATGGGAATTACTAATATATAATTTTTTTATCAATATTTAACTTGTATCAATTTGCATATAAAATATCTTGTTTTTATTCCTATTTTTATATTTTTTCTAAATTTGAATAATTTGAATATATATTTTTATTCTCTTTTCTCCTACTCCAATTTAATTTGGAGATAGAAGATATTTTTTTGGCTGATTTTGAAGTATTTTAGCCAACAAAATGAACTGTTCTATTGGATGACAACAGGAGGAAGATACTGATATGTTGCTTCCGTTTTCTCTCCTGCTCTTGGAGTATATAAACGTGATGTGCTGGCATCTGGTCATGTCTCCGTTCCCAGTGGAAGCCTGTTGAGGGAAAACGCATCGGGTGGAGCAAGTGGCTGTGACGCCATCACGTTCTTTTCCTTTGCAGTTAGTTGGTTTGATCCTCTGCTGCCTTTATGCTAACTGAAGTTAGTTTTTTTATCCGCTTTTTTCCTGTTGATTGCCATATAATTTGGAGTTTACAGTTCTAAGTTTTTTCCTGCTTGCTGTGAATGTCTGCCGTAACAAAGTGCTGTGAATATTAATGACTTTTTTTAAATAAAACCTTTAAATGCATCTACACTATGAAGTCTCCCCTTGTTTTATCTCCACTGAGGGGTTAAAACTTCAGGACGGTTTCTGGAAAGAAAACCCTATTAAGGGTACTATCGTTTTTCCTCACCTGTGGATTCGAGCTGTTCCTCTGGTCGTTGAAAGCAGACAAGGATATCCTTCTTTTTCGATTGAAGTGGAGGTGGAGACCCTCGGTGGCGGCAGGCTAATGCACCTGACATACATGATCTCTATAATCTGAGGTCCAACATATCTGGTAAGCGGCTATTTTAAACATTTGTGGGCTGGAAGAACACTGATATACTCTCAAGCACGGAAGAATTGTGGCTGATATATATTTTCTCACTACACGTTGGGACTATTGTTTATTTATTTGCCTACTCACGGCTTGTGAATTCATAAGAATGCAGATTTTGTGATTTGCAACAATTTATTTTCATATCACAATTGGTTACATGTATTTAGTAAATATTTAAGTTCACTTATCATAACGTTCAGATTTGTGGTAGTATATATTATTTATTTTAGCAACTCAGTTGCACACCTATATGTTACATATATCAGGTTTTGTATCACAATACCACTTGCGGATGCGCGCTTGTTATATCTTATGATAGTTTTGGGGTCTTTTGGTATTTGGGGCTTGCACAAGCAGCTGCACTGCATTTCTGTTTATTCATTTGGTTAGCGCAAAATATACACCTTTCTGGATATTTCTTTATTACTTCCTATTAGGCTTGCGACAACATCATTAAAGTACTCAACTTAATCGATTCTGCCAGCTCCTCCAGTACCCCTGTCTTTTATTATCAACTGAAGCCAAAAAGGCCTTCGACAGGGTAAACTGTCAATTTATGAAAGCTGTACTATTTTGGCCTGGGAGATAATATACTGAAGTGGGTTAGCACAATTTTCTCAATCCCTTCTGCCGCTGTCATACTTGCCAATAGTCCTGATTTTCCCGGGACAATCTCGAAAATTGGACCCTCATCCCGATCTGAGCGCATCCCCCTCCAAATCCAGATTTTTTGCTTTTGTGCCAGGAATAATCTGGACTGTTTTTGGCACCCGACTGGCCGCCGCAGCTTCTGGCTACGAAAATATATGGCAAAGAGCTAGCAGTTCTCTTTCCCCATATGTTCATTGGTGAGGGGAGGGGCCTCAGAACCATGCAGCTAATTGGCTTCTCTCTTCAGTATACAATTCACTTGTACACTGAAGCCTTTTAGCTGCATGGATCCGAGGCCCCTCCCCTCTCCCCTGAACACACGGGGAAAGAGACCTGCCAAGTTTGGCCTCCATGACAGAGAGCTGGGGTTTAATATAATCACAGCATTTGGCAGAGATCAAATCGTGCAGGAGGAACTCTGTTGGGGGCACCTGTGATGTAAGGAGAGACTCTACTTGGGGCACCTGTGATGTAAGGAGGGACTCTGCTGGGGACACCTGTGATGCAAGGAGGGACTCTGCTGGGGGCACCTGTGATGTAAGGAGGGACTCTGCTGGGGGCACCTGTGATGTAAGGAGGGACTCTACTGGGGCACCTGTGATGTAAGGAGGGACTCTACTGGGGGCACCTGTGATGTAAAGAGGGAATCTACTGGGGGCACCTGTGATGTAAGGAGGGACTCTGCTGGGGCATCTGATGTAAGGAGGGACTCTGCTGGGGGCACCTGATGTAAGGAGGGACTCTACTGGTGGCACCTGTGATGTAAGAAGGGACTCTGCTGGGGGCACCTGATGTAAGGAGGGACTCTGCTTGGGGCACCTGGTGTAAGGAGGGACTCTGCTGGGGGTACCTGATGTAAGGAGGGACTCTGCTGTAGGCACCCGGTGTGAAGAGGGACTTTGCTGGGGGCACCTGGTATAAGGAGGGACTCTGCTGGGGGCACCTGATGTAAGGAGGGACTCTACAGGGGCACCTGTGATGTAATGAGGGACTCTACTGGGGCACCTGTGATGTAAGGAGGGACTCTGCTGGGGGTACCTGTGATGTAAGGAGGGACTCTACCGGGGGCACCTGTGATGTAAGGAGGGAATCCACTGGGGACTAGGGATGAGCCGAACATCCCCCAGTTCGGTTCACACCAGAACCTGCGAACGGACCGAAAGTTTGCACGAATTTTAGAACCCCATTAAAGTCTATGGGACTCGAACGTTCGAAATCAAAAGTGCTCATTTTAAAGGCTAATTTGCAAGTTATTGTCCTAAAAAGGGTTTGGGGACCCGGGTCCTGCCCCAGGAGACATGTATTAATGCAAAAAAAAGTTTAAAAAATGGCTGTTTTTTCGGGAGCAGTGATTTTAATGATGCTTAAAGTGAAAAAAAAGTGAAATATTCCATTAAATATCGTACCTGGGGGGTGTCTATAGTATGCCTGTAAAGTGGCGCGTGTTTCCTGTGCTTAGAACAGTCCCTGCACAAAATGACATTTTTAAAGGAATAAAACTGCCTGCGGCTTTAATGTAATGTTGGGTCCCGGCAATATGGATAACAATCAGTGAGACAAACAGCATGGGTACCCCCCAGTCCATTACCAGGCTCTTTGGGTCTTGTATTGATATTAAGGGGAACCCCGCACCCAAATTAAAAAATGGAAAGGCGTGGGGCCCCCCTAAATACTCTGAACAGCAGTATACAGGCGGTGCAAACAAGACAGGGACTGTAGGTTTGTTGTTAATTAGAATCAGTTTAAAATTTTGAACTGGTACATTTTTAAAGTGTAGCTCCAGCCAAAAAAATCTATTTTTAACCACTTCCCGCCCGGCCCACAGCAGATTGACGGCCGGGCGGTGGTTCAGTTATCCTGACTGGGCGTCATATGACGTCCAGCAGGATAACATGCGCCCGCGCGCCCGCAGGGGCGCGCATCGCGGCGATCGGTGGAGGCTCTTTACCACGTGATCAGCCGTGTCCAATCACGGCTGATCACGCTGTCAATGGGAAGAGCCGTTGATCGGCTCTTCCTCACTCGCGTCTGACAGTCGCGAGTAGAGGAGAGCCGATCGGCGGCTCTCCTGGCAGGGGGGGGTCTGCGCTGATTGTTTATCAGCGCAGCCCCCCCTCAGATCACCACACTGGACCACCAGGGATGCCACTAGGATCACCAGGGAAGGGAAACATGTGGATGGCCAGGTATGTACCCCATGGCCATCCACATGTGCCCAGTCAGTGCCAAATCTGTGCCAATCAGTGCCCACAAATGGGCACTGATTGGCACAATTATGTTGCAGTGATGCCCAGCAATGCCACACTTAGGGGCATCACTGCCATCAATCAGTATCATCAGTGCCACCCATCAGTGTCCATCGGTGCCACCTGTCAGTGCCCATCTGTGCCCATCTGTGCCCATCTGTGCCCAACTATCAGTGCCCATCCATGCCCATCTGTGCCAACTATCAGTGCCACCCATAACTACCCATCAACGCCACCTACGAGTGCCCATCAATGCCACCTACGAGTGCCCATCAGTGCCGCCTATCAGTGCCCATCGGTGCCACCTATCAGTGCCCATCAGTGCCACCTAACAGTGCCACCTATCAGTGCCCACTAGTGCCACCTATCAGTGCGCATCAGTGCCGCCTATCAGTGCCCATCATCAGTGCCCGTCAGTGCCACCTCATCAGTGCCACCTCATTGGTGCCACCTCATCGGTGCCCATCAGTGCCGCCGTATCAGTGCCCGTCAGTGCAGCCATATCAGTGCCCGTCATTGAAGAAGAAAACGTACTTATTTACAAAAATGTTTAACAGAAACAAAGAAAAACTTGTTTTTTTTCAAAATTTTCGGTCTTTTTTTATTTGTTGCGCAAAAAATAAAAACCGCAGAGGTGATCAAATACCACCAAAAGAAAGCTCTATTTGTGGGAACAAAATGATAAAAAATTTGTTTGGGTATAGTGTAGCATGACCGCGCAATTGTCATTCAAATTGTGACAGCGCTGAAAGCTGAAAATTGACCTGGGCGGGAAGGTGTCTAAGTGCCTAGTATTGAAGTGGTTAAGCTTTTTGGAAAACATAGGGAAGGGTTATCACCCCTGTAACATTTGTTTTGCTGTCTGTGCACCTCTTCAGAAGATTTCACCTCACTTTCTGTCCCAATGACAAATGTTTTTTGAAAATTTGGGGTTTTTAGTGAAACAAGAATTGGTGATAAAGCATCAGGGAAGAGGAGACACGTTTTTCCCATTTTAACTCTTAAAGGAGAGAATTTCCCTTCCTCATCTCACTTCCTGTTCTCTCCTTCCGTTTGCAAGTAGGAGTCGTTTGTAAGTTGGATGTTTGAAAGTAGGGACCTGCCCTATATACTCTGCAGAAATTGGGGCCTTAGGTGTTGGTGTTGCCACAATACTGAGAGCCCTCACAGTTACTCTTGGTGGGTGCAGGAACGGGCCCTGCTGTGAAATATTAGATCAAGAATTGTAATTACATGCCATTGTTGAACAGTGGTAGAAACATTGGGCCTTTGGTGGTGGTGCCGGTGCCACAGCAAACAGGGGCAGAATAATTGGGCCTTGGCCACTGGTGGAGGTGCCCAGAACCAAAAATGTTCTTACAAGCTATCAGCATGAAAATTGAGGAGGAAGAGGATTGTGACTCAGCATAACAGGATAGTCACTCAGCATCAGCATAGGCAGTCTTGAAGGGATCTCGCATTAAAAAAAAAATCGTTTACATCAGCATCAGGTGCTTGGTAGCTGGTGATCCAAGACTGATTCAATTTTATGAAGGTCAGCCGATCGACCGATTCGGTGGACAAGCGCACCCTGTGATCGGTTTCAAAGCCTCCAGCAGCACTGTATGTGCGTTCCGAAAGAAGGCTGGATGCAGGACAGGCCAGTAGCTCAATTGCATACTGTGCAAGCTCTGGCCAGTGATCCAAACTCAAGAAGACCCAGTAACCCAGAGGATTTTCAGGGGGAAAATTGTCCAAGTCTGATCTTGCCCCTAGGTAATCCTGCACCATGTGAATCAGACACTGGCGATGGTTGCTGGAACCGATCAGACCTTGGGGCTGCAGACTAAAAAATTGTCTGAGTGCATCGGTCAGACGGCCACCTTCTCCACCGCTCCTTCTGTGACTGACGAAGCCTCAGCAACATGTCCAGGAGGACCAGGAAATTGTAACCTCCTAGGCTCTGAAAACGCGTTGCACAAACCTTTCTGCAAGGCCTCCCAAAGATGTTTCATCCTCTGCTCCCTCTGCGACGGCAAGATAAGGTCCCCTTGATACCACAAATATGAGGATCCTTCCGCAGGCTTTGCAGGAGCAGGGAGGCCATGCAGCGTAGGTTTTGCTGGGGCATTCGGTACAGAGTCCTCTGGGTCACTAAGGACGACATGATCCGCAGCCACCTCATCCCAGCCACGTACAAGTCCATGGGTTTCTTTGGACTGTAAATGATCCCTTGAAGACTGCTGCTGATGCTGAGTGTCAGGCTCCACCTCCATGCTGAAACAATCCTCCTCCACCTCCTCCTCCTTGTCCTCTTCCTGTGTGATCAGCGGGCACACAGGAATACTGTCTGGATAAAGGGGGCCTTGAGAGGTAAGGAAGTCCTCCTCTTCCTCCCTCCGTTCTGCCTAAAGTGCCCTGTCCATTATTCCACGCAGCGTGTGCTCCAACAGGTAGACAAGAGGGACAGTGTCACTGATGCATGCACTGTCACTGCTCACCATCCTCGTCGCCTCCTGAAATGGTGACAGGACAGTGCATGCATCCCTGATCATAGCCCACTGGCGTGGGGAAAAAAAACAATGGCTGCAGCATAGCCAAAGTTGAGTTCCACCTGGTGGGCATGTCACAGATTAGGCGGTTCTTGGGCAGGTTAAATTCCTTTTGGAGGTCAGCCAGCCGAGCACTGGCATTATATGACCTGCGGAAATGCACACAGACTTTCCTGGCCTGCCCCAGGATATCCTGTAAGCCTGGGTACCTGCCCAAGAACCGCTGCACCACCAAGTTAAGGACGTGAGCCAAACAGGGCACATGGGTCAGTTGTCCCTGTCGGAGGGCGGAGGGGAGGTTGGTGCCATTGTTGCAAACCACCATACCTGCCATAAGCTGGCGTAGCGTCAACCACCTCTGAACCTGCCCCTGCAGAGCTGACAGAATCTCTGCCCCAGTGTGGCTCCTGTCCACCAAGCACACCAGCTCAAGCACCGCATGGCATCTTTTTGCCTGCGTGCTTGGGTAGCCCCTTGAACGCCTACGGAGCACCGCTGGTTCCGAGGACAAATCAGCACAGGAAGAGGCCATGGAGGAAGAAGAAGAGGAGGGGGTGGAGGAGAGAGGTGTGGCAGAATCACCACTAGTAGAATTTTGGAGGCGTGGTGGTGGAACAACCTCCAACACTACTGCACCATGTCCTGTATCCTTCCCAGCTGCCAGCAGAGTCACCCTGTGCGCGGTGAAAGATAGGTAACGTCCCTGTGGATGCCTGCTGGACCATGAGTCAGCGGTAATATGCACCTTACCACTGACCGCCCTGTCCAGCCTTGCCTTCCACATGCCGGTAGAGAGCCAGAATCGCCTTCCGTGAGAAAAAGTGGCGTTTGGGAACCTGCCACTGAGGAACCGCACATTCCACAAACTCACAGAAGGGGGCAGAGTCTACCAACTGAAAATTCAGCAGTTCAAGTGCTAGCCAAGCCAAATAGCCAAGCTAGCATTCAACCGCTGGGCATGTGGATGGCTGGGAGCGAACTTCTTTCGGCTGTACAGCAGCTGGGGCAGGGAAATTTGCCTGGTACAATCTGACGTTGGTGTAGCGATACAGATTGCCCGCAAGTACTTGGCTGTGTTACACCTAATTCTACACCTTCATTCCTCTCAGTGCAGGTTTCAGAGAGGACTGAAGGTATAGTGGGGTTGGAGATCCTAGCTGATGAGGAGCAAGGAGAGGTCCGCTTTGCTCTTTGGTGTGGGTCTTTTACGTACGCTTGCCAACGAACTGCATGGCAGGAAGGAATTGTGTAATAGGAACTTTAGGGAATCCACTGTCTGGTAAGACTGTGTATTTCCATCCCTCAGGACTTTAATTGAAATTATGGCCTGGTAAGGTCATACATTTCCATCCCATATCTAAACTCCACGCCATACATGCGGCGCCTACGACGCCTTCACGGTTATGGCTTGTTGGTCTCCTCGTGGGCTAATGGGAGAGACACACGGGTGCTGTTTAGCCGGAGATGCCAGTTCCGACTGATGGCGCCCGGTCTCCACCTCCTGCTTCATGGCGTGATGTTGGTGGGCGTTCCGGCGGTTGCTTGTAACGGAACCGCCTCCAGGAGGCTCTCTACACACTGGCTAGCACACAGTTCGGATCACCTTTTTGGTTGCTCTGATCCTTCTTCCACGTAAGGTAACCTGACACACTACCTCTCTCTTTCCTCCATTCATCTGGTGCACCCACCCTCACTCCCACTTTTGGGTCACACTCCTTCCTTCCCTACAGCTGTTGGTCATCACCTTTCCCTTGGCAACGGTGTTTGCCAGTTTTCTTTTCAGCACTTCCCCCCATTCATGAGCATTGGCCACCTACCCTCACCCTTCCCTTTGTTGTTACTCGTTTCTTCAATCTTTTTCTCACTTCACCCCAGAGACGCTCGTGGTTCCATGCCCACCCTGGCTGGTCGCCTGTGTGTTTTGCTTCCGCTGAGATGCCCACCTCGGCTCCCGGTGAGAGATTGTTCCCGGAGGCCTGTGACACCCCATCACCATATTACACACCAATTTCAACCCCAACCAGTAAGTACATCCTGATGTTGGGGTTGTTTACCCTAATATGTCCATGCTTTTGCAGATACTCATTGCTCCTTTATACTTTCATTGTAGCAATATCACGTGCATGCTCCTGACGAGTGGCGCAGTGCCACGAAACGAGTAGAGATTCTTGGTGCCGTGTTTTTGTCCAGCTACATTATGATTATAAAGTTATTCTTTTACCCGCATCTGTTCAGGATCAGTGAAGCCATAGGTCCTGCAGGCAGTACCTTGAATTCTACATTAATATTATTATCCATTTGATAATGGTGAACTATGGAATTTTATTTTCACATTATGAGATAAAAATGATACTATGTTCATTTATCTTGCTTTTCAATTTTATTACTGCCATTAGCTGTTATATTATGAGACATTTTGCCAGTATTATCTGTATTGTCATTATCATGTATACCAATTATCTTATTGTCGGTTATGTTCCACTATACCAATAAAGTTCTGTTGACCACCGAATACTTTCTTGCTACCAAATGGTCCTTTAAAGTCCCATTCCCCCCTTTGTTCTGGAACTGCATGGCAGGTCGACATATGTCTGGTCAAGCATGTGGTGCCCAAGAGGGTGATGTTTTGGCCACGCGAGATACGCTTGAGACATATATTGCAAATAGCAGCGGTGGGATCTGATGCATTTGTCTCAAAAAAGGCCTACACCAAAGAACTTTTGGAAAAACGCGCAGAGACTGCAGCGCCCTGCACATGCGGAGCTCTGCGGTGTGATGCAGTTGGTGTGCTGCCCTTAAGCTGGCCCCTGGAGGGCAACCTGCCTCGTTGGAGATGTGCCTCCTCCTCCTTCTCCTCTCTCCTATCAGGCACCCACGTGGAGTCAGTGACCTCATCATCCCCTCCCTCCTCATCACTGGAGAAAAGCTGGCAGTATGCTGCAGCTGGGGGAACATGACTGCCAGATTGCTGTTCTTCTTGGGCATCCCCTCTCTCTGGGCTCACCTTACTGCCTTCCTCTAGCTGGGTACCATCATCGGAGCCTTCAAAACGCTGGGCATCCTCCTGGAGCATGTACCCAACACTGTGGTGAAACAGTTTGGGGGACTCCTCAGGAGGACATGGTGGGGCTAGGGAAGGAGTGACTGATGACATTGAGCCAAGGGAAGAGGCCGCGTTGGCAGCTGCTTTGCCAGACAAAGTACCCTGAGCCTGGGTGAGAGAGGATGAGGATGAGGACGGCTTGGTCATCCACTTTACCAAGTCTTCTGCATGTTGCGGCTTAACACGGCCAGCTGCCAAAAAAAGGACAAGCATGTCCCACTGCCACGTGCTGATGAGGATGCACCGTCTCCACGACCAGCACTGTTGCCTCTAGACACAGAGCCTACTTTCCCTCTTTTATTGGCTTGTGACTGTCTGCCTCTCCCTGTTGGCCTTCCAGACATACTAATGGCCTGCAGTGAGATGTAGCTGCACAAAGCTGGGATGTATCTATATATATATATACTGATACTTCAGCTAGCAGAATCAACTGCCTGCCTGTGGTACTAATAGGATCAGAAGAACACCACCAATTCTCTTCAGGTAGCTTTAGGGTCACACTGTGCAGAGGACACAGTACACTAACTGTAAATACTGTAGCTGCCTACCTGTGGTATTACTAGGAGCAGAACAACAGCAATTGTCTTAAGGTAGCTTTAGGTGCACACTGTGCAGAGGACGCAGTACACTAACTGTAAATACTGCAGATGCCTGCCTGTGGTATTAACAGGAGAAGAACAACAGCAAATGTCTTCACGTAGCTTTAGGTGCACACTGTGCAGAGGACGCAGTACACAAACTGTAAATACTGCAGCTGCGTGCCTGTGGTACTAATAGGATCAGAAGAACACCACCAATTTTCTTCAGGTAGCTTTAGGTGCACACTGTGCAGAGGACACAGTACACTAACTGTAAATACTGTAGCTGCCTACCTGTGGTATTACTAGGAGCAGAACAACAGCAATTGTCTTAAGGTAGCTTTAGGTGCACACTGTGCAGAGGACGCAGTACACTAACTGTAAATACTGCAGATGCCTGCCTGTGGTATTAACAGGAGAAGAACAACAGCAAATGTCTTCACGTAGCTTTAGGTGCACACTGTGCAGAGGACGCAGTACACAAACTGTAAATACTGCAGCTGCCTGCCTGTGGTACTAATAGGATCAGAAGAACACCACCAATTTTCTTCAGGTAGCTTTAGGTGCACACTGTGCAGAGGACACAGTACACTAACTGTAAATACTGTAGCTGCCTACCTGTGGTATTACTAGGAGCAGAACAACAGCAATTGTCTTAAGGTAGCTTTAGGTGCACACTGTGCAGAGGACGCAGTACACTAACTGTAAATACTGCAGATGCCTGCCTGTGGTATTAACAGGAGAAGAACAACAGCAAATGTCTTCACGTAGCTTTAGGTGCACACTGTGCAGAGGACGCAGTACACAAACTGTAAATACTGCAGCTGCCTGCCTGTGGTACTAATAGGATCAGAAGAACACCACCAATTTTCTTCAGGTAGCTTTAGGTGCACACTGTGCAGAGGACACAGTACACTAATTGTAAATACTGTAGCTGCCTGCCTGTGGTATTAATAGGAGCAGAACAACAGCAATTGACTTAGGGTAGCTTTAGGAGGACGCACTACACTAACTGTAAATACTGCAGCTGCCTGCAGTACTAATAGGATCAGAAGAACACCACCAATTTTCTTCAGGTAGCTTTAGGTGCACACTGTGCAGAGGACGCACTACACTAACTGTAAATACTGTAGCTGCCTGCCCGTGGTATTAATAGGAGCAGAACAACAGCAATTGTCTAAAGGTAGCTTTAGGTGCACACTGTGCAGAGGACGCAGTACACTAACTGTAAATACTACAGCTGCCTGCCTGTGGTACTAATAGGATCAGAAGAACACCACCAATTTTCTTCAGGTAGCTATAGGTGCACACTGTGCAGAGGACACAGTACACTAACTGTAAATACTGTAGCTGCCTACCTGTGATATTACTAGGAGCAGAACAACAGCAATTGTCTTAAGGTAGCTTTAGGTACACACTGTGCAGAGGACGCATTACAGTGAGTGTAAATACTGTAGCTGCCTGCCTGTGGTATTAATAGGATCAGAACAACAGCAATTGTATTCAGGTAGCTTTAGGTGCACACTGTGCAGAGGACGCAGTACACTAACTGTAAATACTGCAGATGCCTGCCTGTGGAATTAACAGGAGAAGAACAACAGAAATTGTCTTCACGTAGCTTTAGGTGCACACTGTGCAGAGAACGCAGTACACAAACTGTAAATACTGCAGCTGCCTGCTTGTGGTACTAATAGGATCAGAAGAACACCACCAATTTTCTTCAGGTAGCTTTAGGTGCACACTGTGCAGAGGACACAGTACACTAACTGTAAATACTGTAGCTGCCTGCCTGTGGTATTAATAGGAGCAGAACAACAACAATTGACTTAGGGTAGCTTTAGGAGGACGCACTACACTAACTGTAAATACTGCAGCTGCCTACAGTACTAATAGGATCAGAAGAACACCTCCAATTTTCTTCAGGTAGCTTTAGGTGCACACTGTGCAGAGGACGCACTACACTAATGCCCCGTACACACGGTCGGATTTTCCGATGGACAATGTCCGATCGGAGCGTGTTGTTGGAAATTCCGACCGTGTGTGGGCTCCATCGGACATTTTCCATCGGATTTTCCGACACACAAAGTTGGAGAGCAGGAGATAAAATTTTCTGACAACAAAATCCGTTGTCGGAAATTCCGATCGTGTGTACACAAATCCGACGGACAAAGTGCCACGCATGCTCAGAATAAATAAAGAGACCAAAGCTATTGGCCACTGCCCCGTTTATAGTCCCGACGTACATGTTTTACGTCACCGAGTTTAGAATGATCAGATTTTCCGACAACTTTGTGTGACCGTGTGTATGCAAGACAAGTTTGAGCCAACATCCGTCGGAAAAAATCCTAGGATTTTGTTGTCGGAATGTCCGAGCAAAGTCCGACCGTGTGTACGCCCTATAACTTGTAAATACTGCAGCTGCCTGCGGTACTAATAGGATCAGAAGACCACCACCAATTTTCTTCAGTTAGCTTTAGGTGCACACTGTGCAGAGGACACACTACTCTAACTTGTAAATACTGCAGCTGCCTATGGTACTAATAGGATCAGAAGAACACCACCAATTTTCTTCAGGTAGCTTTAGGTGCACACTGTGCAGAGGGCGCATTACACTAACTTGTAAATACTGCAGCTACCTGCGGTACTAATAGGATCAGAAGAACACCACCAATTTTCTTCAGGTAGCTTTAGGTGCACACTGTGCAGAGGACGCACTACACTAACTTGTGAATAATACAGCTGCCTGCGGTATTAATAGGATCAGAAGAACACCACCAATTTTCTTCAGGTAGCTTTAGGTGCACACTGTGCAGAGAACGCACTACACTAACTTGTAAATAATACAGCTGCCTGCGGTATTAATAGGATCAGAAGAACACCACCA
The DNA here is from genome assembly GCA_037952835.1 of Lithobates septentrionalis. Lineage (NCBI taxonomy): Eukaryota > Metazoa > Chordata > Amphibia > Anura > Ranidae > Lithobates > Lithobates septentrionalis. The sequence goes on from JBBDGP010000129.1 coordinate 2,480,158, forward strand.
ATTTTCTTCAGGTAGCTTTAGGTGCACACTGTGCAGAGGACGCAGTACACAAACTGTAAATACTGCAGCTGCCTGCCTGTGGTACTAATAGGATCAGAAGAACACCACCAATTTTCTTCAGGTAGCTTTAGGTGCACACTGTGCAGAGGACACAGTACACTAATTGTAAATACTGTAGCTGCCTACCTGTGATATTACTAGGAGCAGAACAACAGCAATTGTCTTAAGGTAGCTTTAGGTACACACTGTGCAGAGGACGCAGTACAGTGAGTGTAAATACTGTAGCTGCCTGCCTGTGGAATTAACAGGAGAAGAACAACAGCAATTGTCTTCACGTAGCTTTAGGTGCACACTGTGCAGAGGACGCAGTACACAAACTGTAAATACTGCAGCTGCCTGCTTGTGGTACTAATAGGATCAGAAGAACACCACCAATTTTCTTCAGGTAGCTTTAGGTGCACACTGTGCAGAGGACACAGTACACTAACTGTAAATACTGTAGCTGCCTGCCTGTGGTATTAATAGGAGCAGAACAACAACAATTGACTTAGGGTAGCTTTAGGAGGACGCACTACACTAACTGTAAATACTGCAGCTGCCTGCAGTACTAATAGGATCAGAAGAACACCTCCAATTTTCTTCAGGTAGCTTTAGGTGCACACTGTGCAGAGGACGCACTACACTAATGCCCCGTACACATGGTCGGATTTTCCGATGGACAATGTCCGATCGGAGCGTGTTGTCGGAAATTCCGACCGTGTGTGGGCTCCATCGGACATTTTCCATCGGATTTTCCGACACACAAAGTTGGAGAGCAGGAGATAAAATTTTCTGACAACAAAATCCGTTGTCGGAAATTCCGATCGTGTGTACACAAATCCGACGGACAAAGTGCCACGCATGCTCAGAATAACTAAAGAGACCAAAGCTATTGGCCACTGCCCCGTTTATAGTCCCGACGTACATGTTTTACGTCACCGAGTTTAGAATGATCGGATTTTCCGACAACTTTGTGTGACCGTGTGTATGCAAGACAAGTTTGAGCCAACATCCGTCGGAAAAAATCCTAGGATTTTGTTGTCGGAATGTCCGAGCAAAGTCCGACCGTGTGTACGCCCTATAACTTGTAAATACTGCAGCTGCCTGCGGTACTAATAGGATCAGAAGACCACCACCAATTTTCTTCAGTTAGCTTTAGGTGCACACTGTGCAGAGGACACACTACTCTAACTTGTAAATACTGCAGCTGCCTATGGTACTAATAGGATCAGAAGAACACCACCAATTTTCTTCAGGTAGCTTTAGGTGCACACTGTGCAGAGGGCGCATTACACTAACTTGTAAATACTGCAGCTACCTGCGGTACTAATAGGATCAGAAGAACACCACCAATTTTCTTCAGGTAGCTTTAGGTGCACACTGTGCAGAGGACGCACTACACTAACTTGTGAATAATACAGCTGCCTGCGGTATTAATAGGATCAGAAGAACACCACCAATTTTCTTCAGGTAGCTTTAGGTGCACACTGTGCAGAGGACGCACTACACTAACTTGTAAATAATACAGCTGCCTGCGGTATTAATAGGATCAGAAGAACACCACCAATTTTCTTCAGGTAGCTTTAGGTGCACACTGTGCAGAGGACGCACTACACTAACTGTAAATACTGTAGCTAATAGGACTAATAGAATCAGAAGAACACTAGCAGTTTTCTTCAGGTAGCTGTAAATACTGTAAAAATACCTGCCTGCCTGTCAGTAGGAAGAGAATAACAGGATCAGATCTAGCTAAACTGAATACAGTGTATATATATATGTATATATATATATATATATATATATACAACACCTATACCTATAAGACCATATACAACACCTAGGATGCATATATATACACAATTTACTGTAAGTGCAGCTAACTTAAATCAAATGACACTGTCTCTCTCTCTCTCTCTCTATCTCTCTCTCAACGCCGGAACACACTACACAGAGCCGACGTGCAGATGGCCTTATATAGTGCGGGGCGTGTACTAAACCCCCTGAGCCATAATTGGCCAAAGCCACCCTGGCTTTGGCCAATTACGGCTCTCTGTACAGACGGCGCTGTGATTGGCCAAGCATGCGGGTCATAGTGCATGCTTGGTCAATCATCAGCCAGCAATGCACTGCGATGCCGCAGTGAATTATGGGCCGTGATGCGCCACTTGAATTTGGAGCGAATGGCCCATATCGTTCGCAATTCGACGAACGGTCCAACATGCGATGTTCAAGTCGAACATAGGTTCAACTCGAACTCGAAGCTCATCCCTACTGGGGACACCTGTGATGTAAGGAGGGAATCTACTGGGGGCACCTATGATGTAAGAAGGGACTCTACTGGGGGCACTTGTGATGTAAAGAGGGAATCTACTGGGGCACCTGATGAAAGGAGGGACTCTGCTGGGGGCACCTGGTGTAAGAAGGGACTCTGCTGGGGCACCTGATGTAAGAAGGGACTCTGCTGGGGGCACCTGATATAAGGAGGGACTCTGCTGGGGGCACCTGATATAAGGAGGGACTCTGCTTAGGGTACCTGGTGTAAGGAGGGACTCTGCTGGGGACACCTGATGTATAGGGGGACTCTGCTGGGGGCACCTAAAGTAAGGAGGGACTGTGCTGGGGGCACCTGATGTAATAAGGGACTCTGCTGAGGGCACCTAAAGTAAGGAGGGACTGTGCTGGGGCACCTAATGTAATGAGGGACTCTGCTGGGGGCACCTGATGTAAGGAGGGACTCTACTGGGGCACCTGTGAAGTAAGGAGGGAATCTACTAGGGACACCTGTAATGTAAGGAGGGAATCTACTGGGGACACCTGTGATGTAAAGAGGGAATCTACTGGGGGCAACTGATGAAAGGAGGGATTCTGCTGGGGGCACCTGTTGTAAGAAGGGACTCTGCTGGGGGCATCTGATGTAAGGAGGGACTCTGCTGGGGGCACCTGATGTAAGGAGGGACTCTGCTGGGGGCACCTGATGTAAGGAGGGACTTTGCTTGGGGCACCTGGTGTAAGGAGGGACTCTGCTGGGGGCACCTGATGTAATGAGGGACTCTGCTGGGGGCACCTAAAGTAAGGAGGGACTGTGCTGGGGAACCTGATATAATGAGGGACTCTGCTGGGGGCACCTAATGTACGAAGGGACTCTGCTGGGGCACCTGGTGTAAGGAGGGACTCTGCTGGGGGCACCTGATGTAAGGAGGGACTCTATTGGAGCACCTGATGTAAGGAGGGACTCTGCTGGGAATGCCTGATGTAAAGAGGGACTCTGATGGGGAGACCTGATGTAAGGAGGGACTCTGCTGGGGACACCTAATGTAAGGAGGGACTCTGCTGGGGACACCTGATGGCATCTGGTGGCAGGCGACGTGGCAAGTGACACACTCAGGGCTCCCACTAATTCTGCATTATTGTGAGTTGACCTATTTCATTTTATATTACAATGTAATAATAGTAATAATGCGCTTCAATCATCATGACACCATACCAGCCGTGATAATTGAAGTGCTAACACCAGATGTTTGGAGTATCTTTATCTTCTGATTGTTAAACTTTCTGAAATACATATATTTTTATTGTGGTGTAGGATCTGGGCCTGCTGTCCCTCCATCCCTCTTTCTTTTCTTCCTTCTCTCTCTTTCCCTCCTTTCTCTTTCTTTCTTTCTCTCCCTCTCTCTTTCTCCCTCCATCCCTCGTTCTGTCTCAGACTCGAACCACACACCCTTTGAGCCACGGCCCTTTAAGCCACGCCCAATACTGAGCTTAAACCATGCCCATTTTTCTCCCCCCCACAAGTCATGCCTACAAATGAATGCCATGCACCTTATTATAATAAAACTCCGCCTACAGACAAAAAAGTGTCCCTATAACTTTTTTTACAATATTGGCAACTATGCACAGTAAAGATTTTATCTTACACAGAACAACACCTTTCTTACCTCATCCAACCACATATCTCCCAACTTGTTAAAAGAATTTGAATTATATGAGAAACTCATCATCATGACAACCCAACAAACAAATTGCTTTAACCGCATGCCGACCAGCCGCTGCAGTTGTACTGCGACAACATGGCTCAGCTGCGCGAATCGCCGTCATGTTACGTCGGTAACATAGATGGCCACTAGGGGGCGTGTGCGTACTTAACACACTTACCCCCTTCACTGCCCCCTAGTGGTTAACACCTTCACTGCCAGTGACATTTTTACAGTAATCAATGCAATTTTATAGCATTGATCGCTGTAAAAATGCCAGTGGTCCCAAAAATGTGTCAAAATTGTCCGACGTGTCCGCCATAATGTCACAGTCCTGATAAAAATCGCAGATCACCGCCATTACTAGTATGAAAAATTAATAATAAAAAAGCCATAAAACTATCCCCTATTTTGAAGACGCTATAACTTTTGCGCAAACCAATGAATATACTCTTATTGCGATTTTTTTTAACAAAAATATGTAGAGGAATACTTATCGGCCTAAACTGAGGAAAAAAATGTTTTTTATATATTTTGGGGGGATATTTATTATAACAAAAAGTAAAAAATATTGCGTTTTTTTCAAAATTGTCGCAGAGGCATTCAAATATCACCAAAAGAAAGCTCCATTTGTGGGGAAAAAAGGACGTCAATTTTGTTTGGGAGCCATGTCGCACGACCGCGCAACTGTCAGTTAAAGCGAAGCAGTGCCGAATCACAAAAAGTGCTCTGGTCTTTGGCCAGCCAAATGGTCCGGGTTTGAAGTGGTTAAAGAAGAACTTTAGGCGAAACCTTTTTTTCCATTTTGGATAGGGAGCGTTATATTTCCTGTCGGTTTTTTTGGCATCTGCATCCCACATTTACCTTCACTTCCTTTCCCATAGCCAAAACAGTAGGTGGAAGGAAATCTCTGCAAATTAAGGGAATCCATTGGGGCCCCCCAGGTCACCAGAATGAGTGTCTCCATTGGAAGATTTCCCTTTACTTTTCTGGGGACAAGCCAAAATTTTGGATTTCACTTTCAACGATAATTGTAAAAGGGACAAACGGGGGCACAGACAGCAATAAACAAATAAAAGGTGTTCTAATTCCTCTCCACTCTATTCAAAGCTCCAAAACAAAAAATGTTGCCTTTAGTTATACTGGTATGGAAGTAAAGTCTTTTCTTTATCGTACATCATGGGACACCATAATAATGACTAATTGGGTTATACGCTACCTTTAGGTGATTGGACACTGGCAACCAATAGTAAGACGGTTTCTCCCATATAACCCCTCCTATACAGGAAATACCTCAGTTTTTTTCGCCAGTGTCTTGAAGGTGATGGTCATGGCTGTTGAAGCTCTTCAAAATTCTTCAAATAATGTCCCAGTGAGGATGTTATAATCGGATCCATTCAGATGGCATAAGAAAGCTAACGTGGATGGTACCCGAGCCTCGGTTCAAGAGCGAGGTTTTGCTTGTAATGTGTCCTATATGGTGCTGGACCCTTGTTAAGTTGGTATTCCTGGTCATAACTTGCCCAAGGTAAACCAGAAGGGTGCCTTACAGGTAAAAGGGTGTGGCCCCCAAAGAATGGTCCTCAGAGGCGCTACCCGCCGTGATTAGGGAAGATTGGGCCTGGTAAAACAGGCCCTGCTGCTTGGGATGGTGAGTACTCCCTTTGGGAATTTTTTATATATATATTCCCTCTGTTCCACTGAAAAACCTTTGCTTGTGTCTGGAAATTACAGATGGCCAGGTATGGCGCGCACTTATGGCGGGCGTGTGTGGGTGTGCGCGTGTGCCGCTGCTGTGCGCATCATAGATGCTCCGCATGCGCGGTGTGTGCCTGGGCACGACAGATGCGCCGAGTGGCGTGCTTGCTGCTGGTCGCGCGCATGCACTCAGTCCACTGCCAGGTTAGGCTTTATAAGGAGCTGAAGCTCCTGGCGTGTGCTGGGACAACACAGGGCGATACTTGGGTACGTGAGCCTGGAGGTTTTTGGACACAGTTGCAATAGGTTAAACGCTGGTTTCAGCTTGTGGGGAGTACTTTTTCCTCGTATGTAAGCAATGTCTTCCAGAAAACGAGCTACAGGGAGCAGGGCAAGCACAGGGGTAAGAGTACCTTCCTTGAAAACAGGAGACCAGCCCCATGCTGATGCGGCCTCAGTCTCCCCTGAAAAACCTGCGGCATCTGGCCTGGCTGAGCCATTGCATTTGTCAGGCATAGTGGCCACTACCAATATTCCTGCCTCGGCTTATGTTACAAAGGATGATTTGGCATCTGCATTAGCAGGCCTTGAAGGCAAAATAGCTGGCATGATTGCTTCTGTAACACAGGGAGGGAAGAAGCGTAATAGATCTTCCTCCCCTGAGCCCGGGTCAAGTGGAGAATCACTAGAGCACCAGGACTTTTATAGCCAGATGGGTCCAGGTGATCTGGAACCAGAGTGGGCAGAGGATTTGGAGGAGGTGGCCATAAAAGACCGGTAAGAAGGAAAGGCTGAAGAATCCTCAGCTGAGGACTCAGGTTCAGAGGAGCCAATTTCAGCCTCCCATTCCCAGAAATTGTTTATCCAATCTCTAAATGAGATGGTACGAGTTGGGTTTAACCACTTGGTGACCGCCTCACGCCGATGTACGTCGGCAAAATGGCACGGGCAGGCAGAATCACGTACATGTATGTGATCTGCTTCCCGCGTGCGGGGGCTCCAATCGGACCCCCCCCCCCGTGCCCGAGGCGGTCGGCTTTTGTCCAGCAGCGATCGGAGGTGAGGGGGAGGCCATCCATTCGTGGCCCCCCCCTCGCGATCGCCGCTGGCCAATCAGATCATTCCTCTGCTGCTGTATGCTAAATAGCAGCAAAGGAAATGATGTCATCTCTCCTCGGCTCTGTATTTTCCATTCCGGCGCCGAGGAGAGAAGACTGCAATGTGAGTGTAAAACACACACACACACAGTAGAACATGCCAGGCACACAAAACACCCCCCTTTACCCCCCGATCCCCCCCGATCACCCCCCAATCACCCCTCCCCCTTTGTCACACTGACACCAAGCAGTTTTTTTTTTTCTGATTACTGCATGGTGTCAGTTTGTGACAGTTAGTGTAGTAGGGCAGTTAGTATTAGCCCCCTTTAGGTCAAGGGTACCCCCCTAACCCCCTAATAAAGTTTTAACCCCTTGATCACCCCCCATCGCCAGTGTCGCTAGGCGATCATTTTTCTGATCGCTGTATTAGTGTCACTGGTGACGCTAGTTAGGGAGGTAAATATTTAGGTTCGCCGTCAGCATTTTATAGCGTCAGGGACCCCCATATACTACCTAATAAATGTTTTAACCCCTTGATTGCCCCCTAGTTAACCCTTTCACCACTGATCACCGTATAACCGTTACGGGTGACGCTGGTTAGTTCGTTTATTTTTTATAGTGTCAGGGCACCCGCTATTTATTACTGAATAAAGGTTTAGCCCCCTGATCGCCCGGCGGTGATATGCATCGCCCCAGGCAGCGTCAGATTAGCGCCAGTACCGCTAACACCCACGCACGCAGCATACGCCTCCCATAGTGGTATAGTATCTGAACGGATCAATATCTGATCCGATCAGATCTATACTAGCGTCCCCAGCAGTTTAGGGTTCCCAAAAACGCAGTGTTAGCGGGATCAGCCTAGATACCTGCTAGCACCTGCGTTTTGCCCCTCCGCCCGGCCCAGCCCAGCCCACCCAAGTGCAGTATCGATCGATCACTGTCACTTACAAAACACTAAACGCATAACTGCAGCGTTCGCAGAGTCAGGCCTGATCCCTGCGATCGCTAACAGTTTTTTTGGTAGCGTTTTGGTGAACTGGCAAGCACCAGCTGCCTAGTACACCCCGGTCGTAGTCAAACCAGCACTGCAGTAACACTTGGTGACGTGGCGAGTCCCATAAGTGCAGTTCAAGCTGGTGAGGTGGCAAGCACAAATAGTGTCCCGCTGCCACCAAGAAGACAAACACAGGCCCATCGTGCCCATAATGCCCTTCCTGCTGCATTCGCCAATCCTAATTGGGAAACCACCACTTCTGCAGCGCCCGTACTTCCCCCATTCACATCCCCAACCAAATGCAGTCAGCTGCATGAGCGGCATTTTCTTTATGTCCTCCTGAGTACCCCTACCCAGCGAACCCCCCCAAAAAAGATGTTGTGTCTGCAGCAAGCGTGGATATAGGCGTGACGCCCGCTATTATTGTCCCTCCTGTCCTGACAATCCTGGTTTTTGCATTGGTGAATGTTTTGAACGCTACCATTCACTAGTTGAGTATTAGCGTGAGGTACAGCATTGCACAGACTAGGCACACTTTCACAGGGTCTCCCAAGATGCCATCTCATTTTGAGAGACCCGAACCTGGAACCGGTTACAGTTAAAAAAGTTAGTTACAAAAAAAAGTGTAAAAAAATAAATAAAAATATATATATATATAAAAAAAAAAATAGTTGTCATTTTATTGTTCTCTCTCTCTCTATTCTCTCTCTATTGTTCTGCTATTTTTTACTGTATTCTATTCTGCAATGTTTTATTGTTATTATGTTTTATCATGTTTGCTTTTCAGGTATGCAATTTTTTATACTTTACCGTTTACTGTGTTTTATTGTTAACCATTTTTTTGTCTTCAGGTACGCCATTCACGACTTTGAGTGGTTATACCAGAATGATGCCTGCAGGTTTAGGTATCATCTTGGTATCATTCTTTTCAGCCAGCGGTCGGCTTTCATGTAAAAGCAATCCTAGCAGCTAATTAGCCTCTAGACTGCTTTTACAAGCAGTGGGAGGGAATGCCCCCCCCACCGTCTTCCGTGTTTTTCTCTGGCTCTCCTGTCTCTACAGGGAACCTGAGAATGCAGCCGGTGATTCAGCCAGCTGACCATAGAGCTGATCAGAGACCAGAGTGGCCCCAAACATCTTTATGGCCTAAGAAACCGGAAGCTACGAGCATTTCATGACTTAGATTTTGCCGGATTTAAACAGCGCCATTGGGAAATTGGGAAAGCATTTTTTTATCACACCGATCTTGGTGTGGTCAGCTTTGAGGGCAGAGGAGAGATCTAGGGTCTAATAGACCCCAATTTTTTCAAAAAAGAGTACCTGTCACTACCTATTGCTATCATAGGGGATATTTACATTCCCCGAGATAACAATAAAAATGATTTAAAGAAAAAAAATGAAAGGAACAGTTTAAAAATAAGATAAAAAAGCAAGAAAATAATAAAGAAAAAAAAAAAAAAAAGCACCCCTGTCGCCCCCTGCTCTCGCGCTAAGGCGAACGCAAGCTGCGCAAATGTAAAGCATGTCATGTTTAGTATCCATGTACTCGGCCTAAGATCATCTTTTTTATTTCATCAAACATTTGGGCAATATAGTGTGTTTTAGTGCATTAAAATTTAAAAAAGTGTGTTTTTTCCCCAAAAAATGCGTTTGAAAAATCGCTGCGCAAATACTGTGTGAGAAAAAAATGAAACACCCACCATTTTAATCCGTAGGGCATTTGCTTTAAAAAATATATAATGTTTGGGGGTTCAAAGTAATTTTCTTGCAAAAAAAAATAATTTTTTCATGTAAACAAAAAGTGTCAGAAAGGGCTTTGTCTTCAAGTGTTTAGAAGAGTGGGTGATGTGTGACGTAAGCTTCTAAATGTTGTGCATAAAATGCCAGGACAGTTCAAAACCCCCCAAATGACCCCATTTTGGAAAGTAGACACCCCAAGCTATTTGCTGAGAGTCATGTCGAGTCCATGGAATATTTTATATTGTGACACAAGTTGCGGGAAAGAGACACATTTTTTTTTTTGCACAAAGTTGTCACTAAATGATATATTGCTCAAACATGTCATGGGAATATGTGAAATTACACCCCAAAATACATTCTGTTGCTTCTCCTTAGTATGGGGATACCACATGTGGGAGACTTTTTGGGAGCCTAGCCGCGTACGGGACCCCGAAAACCAAGCACTGCCTTCAGGCTTTCTATGGGTGTAAATTTTTGACTTCACTCTTCACTGCCTTTTCACAGTTTCGGAGGCCATGGAATGCCCAAGGTGGCACAAACCCCCCCCAAATGACCCCATTTTGGAAAGTAGACACCCCAAGCTTGCGTTACTGTCCGTACATATGCGCAGGGTTTTGTGGCTAAAGAACTGGTCTGCTGAGATGCCGTGCAAGAGGCTACTTGCAGCTTTTCCATTCCATGGAGAACTCTTGTTTGGCGAAGATCTGGATAAATATATCCAAAAGATCTCTGGAGGAAAGAGTGCCCTCCTCCCTACTAAAAGGAGAGGTAAGCAACCCTCTTATAAAATTCCCAATGCTCCAGGACCTAGTGCTTCTTCCCCCAAGGAGTATCGATGGCCTCAGCCGTCTGGTTTTAAAAAACCTCAGGGTCAGAGGAAGCCCTGGAACCAAAAGCCAGCCAAGTCCATCTCCAAGTCAACCTTGTGAAGGGACGCCCCCGCTCTCACGGGTGGGGGGCAGGCTTCGGCTGTTTTTGGATGCATGGGAAGATCTGGTCCAAGACAGATGGGTTATTTCCACTATAACACAGGGTTACAGAATAAAGTTCCGGGAAATGCCTCCAAACCGTCTTCTGTACTCAGGGGTCCCGTCGGATCCAGAGAAAAAGAAATGCCTATTCCTAGCCTTGCAGCATCTGCTGAAGCAGGGGGTAATTGTCAAGGTTCAGCACGAAGAAAGATTCAAGGGGTTTTACTCAAACCTTTTTTCCATGCCGAAACCAAATGGGGAAGTAAGGCCCATTTTGGACCTCAAGGCTCTCAACCTCTTTGTAAACGTCCAGTCCTTCCGTATGGAGTCGGTTCGTTCAATAATAAAATCTCTGAGAAAAGAAGATTATTTAGCGTCCATAGATATCAAGGACGCATACCTTCATGTACCGATCTTTGGTCCACATCAAAGGTTTCTGCATTTCGCAGTAGAGGGCCGTCATTTTCAATTTGTGGCACTGCCATTCGGTCTAGCCACGGCCCCCAGGGTTTTCACAAAGATTCTGGCCCCGGTATTGGCATCCCTAAGGTTCCAGAAGATCTCTGTGGTAGGTTATCCGGCCGATCTTCCCCTGAGGGATTGCTCTTGCCCCATCCTGATCCAAAATGTGTCAAGAACAGTGCGGGTTTTACAACGCCTAGGTTGGATTCTAAATGTGGACAAGTCAACCCTTTGTCCAACCCAAGCCTTGGTATATCTGGGTCTGGTCTTGGACACTGCCCAAGAAAGGGTGTTTTTACCTCCCTTAAAGGTCGTTTCCATAGTGGAACTCATGCAGAAGGTGAAAAAAGAACCAAGGCCTTCTATTCAGCTGTGCATGAGGTTGAAGGGCAAAATGGTGTCATCCTTCAACGCAATTCCATATGCACAGTTCCACTCCAGGGTGTTCCAGAACAGCATTCTGGAAGCCTGGGACAGGTCTGCTCGAACCTTAGATCATCCTATGATTCTATCCCCACAGGTACGATGGAGCCTCTCTTGGTGGTTAAAAACCAGCAATTTGAGAAAAGGAAAATCCAGCAGTCTGGAGAGTAGTAACTACAGACGCCAGTCGTCTCGGCTGGGGAGCAGTCCTGGAGGAGGCGTCTGTCCAGGGAATATGGTTCCAGGCAGAAAGGACCTTGCCCATCAATCTATTGGAGATTTGGGCAGCTCGTCTGGCTCTGCGCTTCTGGACGTCCAAGTTACGGGGTCTCCCTGTCCGAGTCTAGTCCGACAACTCCACGGTAGTGGCATATATCAACCACGAGGGTGGTACAAGGAATCGGGCAGCCCAAAGAGAAGTAAATTACATATTGACTTGGGCAGAAAAGCATGTGCCGTTTCTTTCGGCAGTGTTTATACTGGGGGAGGACAATTGGCAGGCAGAATTCCTAAGTTGCCAGAAATTGTTGCCAGGGGAATGGTCCCTGCATCCCGGGGTTTTTCTACAGATCTGCCAACACTGGGGGGTCCCAGATGTGGATCTGCTGGCATCCAGATTCAATGCCAAGCTGGACAGGTTTGTATCCAGGACCAAGGATCCGCTTGCTGTCGGGATAGACGCATTAGTAGTTCCTTGGGATCAGTATTCTCTGATATATGCCTTCCCTTATCCAAATTCTGCCACACTTATTACGCAGAATACAGGAGGAACGAAAGCCAGTGATCCTAGTGGCCCCAGCGTGGCCTCGGAGATCCTGGTACTCAGAGATTGTGAAGTTGGCAGTGGGGGACCCATTGGTCCTTCCGTGCCGTCCAGACCTGTTATCTCAAAGACCGATATTCCATCCTTCTTTACGGTTGCTGAATTTGATGGCATGGCTATTGAGACCAGAATATTGAAAGACCGTGGTATTATGGGTTCAGTCTTGTCTACTCTCATAAATGCTAGAAAGTCAGTTTCTAGAGCTATCTATTATAGAGTCTGGAAGTCATACATTTCTTGGTGTGGTGAAAGGAAGTGGAACCCTCGTAGGTATTTGATTGGAAGAGTTCTGGCCTTTCTTCAAGCAGGAGTAGACTTGAAGCTGGCTTTAGGGACAATTAAAGGACAGATTTCGGCCTTATCTGTATTTTTCCAAAGACCAATTGCATCCCATTCTTTGGTACGAACCTTTGTCAAGGGAGTGACGCACCTGAGGCCGCCGGTTAAGCCGCCTTTATGACCCTGGGACCTAAATTTGGTGCTGTCAGCCTTACAGAGTCAACCATTTGAACCTTTCGGACATATTCCGTTTGTCCTATTAGCCAGGAAATTGTTTTTTTTGGTGGCTATAACGTTGGCTAGAAGGGTGTCAGAATTGGCTGCCCTTTCTTGCAAAGAACCTTTTTTGATTCTTCATCAGGACAGAGTGGTCATGCGCCCTCTTCCGGATTTTTTTACCAACGGTAGTTTCCAAATTTCACTTGAATCAGGATATCATTCTACCTTCCTTTTTTCCAAACCCTAAAACTAGGGAGGAAAGGTTGCTTCACTCGCTTGATGTGGTGAGGGCGATCAAAGTTTACTTAAAGATGTCAGCTTCTTTTCGGAAGACTGACTGCCTTTTTGTCCTGCCGGAAGGTCCTAGAGAAGGACAGCCGGCAACAAGTTCAACTATATCTAGGTGGATTCGCCGGCGCAAGGTTTCACCTTGGGATTTAAAAGCACACTCCACCAGAAGGGTTAGTGCATCATGGGCAGTAAGCCAAAAGGTGTCTATGGCTCAGGTTTGCAAAGCGGCCGCTTGGTCTTCAGTTCATACGTTCACCAGGTTTTACCAGGTGGATGTTAGATCTGAAAAAGAGGCTGTTTTGGCCACAGCGTGTTGCAGGCAGCTTTATAGTCTCTGGCCCATTTGGGCTTAGGGATATTGTGTCCCCCCCCCCCCCTCAGGTGCATTGCTTTAGAACATCCCAATTAGTCATTATTATGGTGCTCTGTGTCCCCTGATGTACGATAAAGAAAAATGAATTTTTAATACAGCTTACCTGTAAAATGCTTTTCTTGAAGTACATCATGGGACACAGAGGTCCCTCCCCTCTTTTCTGGGATCGTCATTGCTTGCTACAAAACAGAGGTATTTCCTGTATAGGCGGGGTTATATGGGAGGAACCGTCTTACTATTGGTTGCCAGTGTCCAATCACCTAAAGGTAGCGTATAACCCAATTAGTCATTATTATGGTGCTCTGTGTCCCGTGATGTACTTCAAGAAAAAGATTTTACAGGTAAGCTGTATGAAAAATAATTTTTTTTTTAACTTGCACTGTTTAGGAAATATTTACACTGCATGCAGCTGGTGACATCAGCGACGCATGCACTCTGAAGGGACGACATACCCTTGCCACCCCTTCAGAGCTCTGTGCGCTGTGACTCCTGCGTGCATGCGTGGGAGTGACGTCATCATGGCTTGGCCAGTCAGATGGCCAGAGTACGTCAACCCGGACGGAAGACCTGGTGAAGATGGAAGCCCTGTCACGACGCTGGAGGGCTTTGTTCAAAGATAAGCATTTCATAATGTGCTAGTATGCAATGCACACTAGCACATTATGTCACTGTCTTGCAGGATTTATTTATTTATTTTTTAAAAGACTGTAGTTTACTACTACTTTAAGAACAACTCAAAATTTAAATTGGCAATCCTGGCTAAAAAAGGCTTCCTCATTCCAGCGAACCAACAGTGGTCTAACGCTAACTGACATACTCAAATACCATTCTGCTTGCCATTTAGTGAGGCTAAAACACTGGTATAGACACAGTTACACCAAACACAATGGGCAATGAGTTACCCTTGAACAAACCCTCTCCGAATTCCCCTTGCGTATACTTTTTTTGTGCTACCTACATATACCGACTTTGTTTAAATTGCATCTGACAATCGGATCCTCCTTATAGATCTACTACCAGGTCTTTCAGAAGCGCAATCTCTCCTTGACCCACACCCCATTATGCTCAATTCTCTGCAACCCTGGCTTTGCACTCGGAATAATAGATGACAAGTTCCAGAATTTGCTGATAAACTCACTGATGAATAATATTGAATACAATGATTTTTAACCTAAGCCTATGGAAAACCCTGCAACTCCCAACATTTCTCTACCTTCCCCGGCATCATCACAACCAAAGGCAGGCCACATGGTCCCATTCCTCAAACAATGGGAGGAAGACCTATAAGTTAGCCTTTCACTAGATTAATGCCACAAAATACTTCACAGATTTTGCAAGGAATTCCTCCTTTGCCACCTCCTTAATAATTCCTATGAAATGGGGAGACTCCTATCCTCCTCCTGTATCCCTGTGGCTATGTAGAGTAGAAGATATCAGATGAATAGATGACCTCATTCTCTCCCAAAACAGACACAAAACATACTGTACAACATGGTTTTACTGGATTGGCTTTACATTACATTGGAGACTCCTGATCCTCTGCTCCACACAATAGTTCCCACCTTAGGATTACCTGTCTCCCCCTTTCCCCCCATTCTCCTCTTTTTACACCCACACTGTTCCTTTTACTCATAACTCCAAATTTCTGCCATCCCTTCACCTCCATGCCTACCCTGTTTTTCTAGTACTTCCTTCCCTCCCCCACTCACCTCCTCGCATCATACCCTATCTTATACCCAGGGGCACTGATAGAAATCATGGGGCCCCGTACAGCCTTTCTGACGGGGCCCCCTTCAGCCCCACCCCTGGTCTCTCCTTCAGCCCCACCCATGGTCCCTCCTTCAGACCCACCTTTGGCCCTTCCCCAGACCCCGCCTTGAAACAAAGTGCAGGTTTGTCTACAAGTGTCCATATCCAATAAAAAAAAATGTACAAAATCTAATTTCTTCAATAGTTTAGGCCAATATGTATTCTGCAACATATTTTTGGTAAAAAAAAAATCCCAAAAAGTGTATATTGATTGGTTTGCGCAAAATGTATCACGTCTACAAACTATGGGATGTATTTATGTATTTTTTATTTATTTTTACTAGTAATAGTGGCGATCAGCGACTTGACAGTGGGACATGTCAAAGTCCAGCATGAGAGGCACTGTCTGCAGCACATTATGGCATTGGCAGCATAGGTGGCACTGTCTGCAGCACATTATGGCATTGGCGGCATGGGTGGCACTGTCTGCCAATGCCATAATGTATAGATGCTGCTGCAGACAGATACAGTGATATAGTAGATCTTGAATCATCACACCAACCCCCCCCCCCAAGCAAGCACACACCTGTGTTAGCTGGGCCCCATGAGCTACTCCCTCTCTGATCCTGCTGCTGCTGCCTGGAGTGTCAATCAGTCTCACAAACAATTGCAGTCAGATGTCAGCTGCTTCCTTCTTCTGCCACCGCCGCCATTCACCTCACTGCTTCTTCTCTCAGGCCAATGGAGAACAGAGCAGAGCGCCATGAGCGGAGGGAGAGGAATCACTCCGCGGTGCCAGAAAAGGCAATATGCAGGTCGCTGGCCTGGACTTAAGCAAGCAGGAGGAGCGGGCGCGGAAGAGACATGCACATGATGCACCCGAAATAGAAAAAATAGTCCCTCCCTACCACCCACAAGAACACTAGTATGGAGTTATCAAAAAAAAAATGGGGGTCTGGTGTTGGAGGTTCATCATCTGTCATGGCTGGAGGATTTTTTTTCTGCATTTTTCTGCATTCATACGTTCTCTGTTCTGGTTGCCCAGGCCCCCCTGCTGGCTGGGCCCGGTACAACAGGGCCAGTTGTACTGGCCTATCAGCGGCCCTGCTTATACCTCCCCTATAAAAAAACTCCTTCACTCATGTAAAAATTGGAAAAAAAAATATCCAGAATCCTGTTCTCCTTCCTGTTTAGGCATCACATCAGCTTGCAGTTTTGCATTATTGTTATTTTGATAACAGTTATGTGCTTGATAGGTTTACTTCACATATGCCAAATTTCCAAAGCTCTAAGCCAGCTTTATTCCTAAAATAAATACCATATGCGTGTGCAATAATTGTACTACATTTCCCAGCATTCGCTTCCATAACACCAAGTTCTCCAATATTATTTGCAGCTGTCAGTTTATTATAAGCTGCTATAGAATCTACTGATCAAGACTGATGGTGTAGTTTCTATCTGAACTAGTAGTATCTGTGTCAGCAGCTGCATGTGGTAAAAACGGTTCCTTAGAGACAGACCTTGCCTGCACAGAACAAACCTGCTTGTCCAAATTATGCTGACAAATTGGCAGTAGAATCCCAAGGAGTGAGACCTCGGACACCCTGTTCCTATGACTTTCTGAAGCAATTAGTTTGATGGTTGCGGTGAGTAAAAACAATAGAGAACAGAAGGCATTGGAGACTAATATCAGCTCGACCAAAACCTGCTAGTGCGAATCCTGTGTAAGAAGCAGACTCTTTATAGAAACACATGTCAAATGCATTTTTTATATTCTCAATTTTATTTTAATGATGTCCTTCTTTTCTTAATTCTTCACTTTGCTGTCAGATTTACTGGTTGCCATAGATGATCTTCATACCACCAAGCCTCCAAACTAAGTGACCGCTGGAATTCTAATGAGAATGCAACTGCTAATAGCTGCAGCTCATGCATAGTGCTGATCCACAGCAGCCACAGCTAAACAAACCTAATTTTATTTTTTTAAATATATAACCTCACTTCCTTCGCTTCACATAAAAAAGCAACATTATTACGGGGAACTTCTAAGCTAGATTTAGACAGCCGAATAGCAGCAGCCAAGAGCAGCCGTTGGCAAGAATCAATAAAGCTAGGCAACTAACAGTTTCAGAGGTAAACAGATGCCACTTTTGTCATTCTCTTACTAAAGGTTTTCTTCAACGTGGAGAATCTATAAAGATATGGGACCAATGTTATTTTGTTTTTTAAACTGTTCTATACCTGCTTCTTTTACTCTCTCTCTCTTTTTCTCTGCAATGTTCAGGCCCAGGAACATCTGTGCAACGGGTTAACGTGTGCCGCAATTCGCAGTGCTACAGCTTGTTCACTTCAACCAAAACACACAAAGAACCATTTTTGTCAACGCACTTTACAATGAAACATTTGTGTTTGGAGGGTGCATTCAGAATGAATACTACAATGCAAATGTGTGACGCCACCTCAATGTAGTATTAAATAGGAGGGGGGAGTGATGGAGATTGAGCCACTGTATTTAATAAACAACAGGCTTATTCAGCATGTAAGTGTGTTGAAATTATGCCAGTTAGGTGCTGTCCTGGATGGGAGGGTAAGGGTTAATGCCTTACCCAGTGTTTTGGTGGGTTTTTCTTTGGGTCTGACCCACTGATCCTCTGTGTAATTAAAGAAGGACAGTGATCTGGAACAGGAATTCCCCCTAGCAGAGAGCCCCCAAGCAGAGAGGTCCTAAGACCATGAGGCAACCCTATAAGGGAGAAAATTGAAAAGCCACACCCAGGAGGAGCACAAGAATGTTGCTTGCTACTGCATAACATAGGAGGTCCTGTGTATCTGGGGCTCATTTCTGAAGATTCCACACTGGGAAGTGCCACTAATAGATCTCCTGTTCATACATGGACTCTACCTTTGCAGAGATGCCAGTGCAGCACTGTTCATTAGACTTTGTAATGTTTTTGCACTTTTTTAAGAAAAGCTTTAAAACCTTGTTCCTGTCTGGTCTGAAGTTACTCAAGGGATATATTGCAAGAACCCGGCACATATAGTCTATGGCTTGGGTCAATAAGCACATTGGGGTATAAAGACAGCTTCATAACAGTTAACTCACTGTGGAGTTCAAGCGAATGGTTACCTAGGTTCAGGGCCGGCCCTATGATGGGACCCAGTGGGACCATCAGTACCAAACGGCACTTTCAGGGGGGCAGCAAACTGACGCCCGCCAGCCAACCCGTTCCGCCTGCTTCACTGCCTGTGAGGCAGTGTGCGGTGCATACTAGCTCATTATGCCTTTGCCTTACAGAGTTTTTTTTTTTTTTTTTTTTACATGTGAGGATATACAACCGCTTTATTTACCTTTAAAAGAAAAATAAATAAAATGTCTCAAAGTGCTCAAACAACACCAGAATCCTGGCCATAGATGCTCTTGTGGATCACTGTATGCATACAATTGCTGCTGCATGATGAAAAAGAAAAAGCCACTCTTTACACCTGGTGACATCACCCTCAGTCTACCTCTGATGTGTTTCGATTGGTAAATGCCAATCTTTATCAAGAAAAAATCTTTCTATATGACAAGATTGGCAATTACCAATAGTGTTGGAGATGTAATGGATCTGAGTCAACATGAATACAGAAGTGTATTTCTACCTGCAACCCCTTCCCCCACTATATGTTTGTTATGTGTTCCCATTCACACAGCTTACCTAAAGATATATAAAAAAAAAAAAATCATACTCTTTGGAGCAGGATTATACATAGCTCACTATAGACAGCTTCAACTGCTTTAAATAAATATTAATGTGGAAATAAGGAACAAACTGGAGCCTGAGAGATGCTGAGAGAGGCAGTATATATATACAGACAGCCCTGCGCATATAGTTCAAACTGATAATGAAATCTGCCAGTGCAGTACGGACAGGGTTAACGATAACAAATACAGCTGTCCAGCTTCCTCATAAATATTACATAGCATGGGAGAAATAAGTAGGGTTTTTCAGTCCTGCAGTTTTCAGGAAAGAGTATGTAAAAAGGTAATCGGAAATGTTGCTATAGTATACAATATGAATCAGAACATGTAACAATTGTAAAGTCTGTGTTATTTCCATTTAGTTGCAAAAGTGAAGATACGGGTTTAAAGCTCAAAAAGATTTAGTCAAATTGCCATCAATTATTCCAAAAACTGGCAACACATAAAAGAAAAGAAATACAGTAAAGCCTGGCAGGCTATTTTATGTTTTAAAGCATTTTCTTTTACTGGAGTGTCTTTAAAGCAAATTTGGCACACAGTAAGCCAGATTCTATTTTTTGTAGATCAGACTCAAGCGCTGCAAAAAATCGTTTTTCTCTTTAGCTGCACAATTGAAAATATCTACTTCCTACCGGGACACAATAAAGCATTCAACACGACTGAGCCGACTGAAAGAAGAAATGCAGAAATTTGATGTGCTTACATTCCTTGCATCTCACCAACTAGATTTTAAAATACAACCTCTATTTCTACTCTTAATACTATTTTTTTTTTTTTTCATTTTTGCCCCTCACCTGTTACCAAGTGTACCAATAAATGATGGGTTTGAATACCATGGGGATTTGACCACTAACTTTCCTGTTATTCCTTGTAGTCCTGACTGATTTTAAATCAAATGCTTCTTCTCGCTTGCTTTTTTTTATTACCTATCTATAGAAATTTTATTTCATTGTTACGAATCGCTATTACTTCTCTTTCCTCTGGCTGCTTCTCAACATCATAGAGTATATTACTGTCTATACTTGCTATTGCCTCCATGCTTTGGTTCTCTTTCTTTCTCTCTCTATTAGGGATGAGCCGAACATCCCCTGGTTCGGTTCGCACCAGAACCTGCGAACGGACTGAAAGTTTGCGCGAACTTTAGAGCCCCAATAAAGTCTATGGGACTCGAACGTTCAAAATCAAAAGTGCTAATTTTAAAGGCTAATATGCAAGTTATTGTCCTAAAAAGGGTTTGGGGACCCGGGTCCTGCCCCAGGGGACATGTATCAATGCAAAAAAAGTTTTAAAAACGGCCGTTTTTTTCGGGAGCAGTGATTTTAATGATGCTTAAAGTGAAAAAAAAAGTGAAATATTCCTTTAAATATCGTACCTGGGGTCTAAAGTATGCCTATAAAGTGGTGCGTGTTTCCCGTGCTTAGAACTGTCCCTGCACAAAATGACATTTTTAAAGGAATAAAAGTAATTTAAAACTGCTTTAATGTAATGTTGGGTCCCGGCAATATGGATGAAAATCAGTGAGACAAACGGTATGGGTATCCCCCCCCCAGTCCATTGTATGGACATTAAGGGGAACCCCACACCCAAATTAAAAAAAGGAAAGGCGTTGGGCCCCCCAGCCCCCTCTATATACTCTGAACAGCAGAATACAGGCGGTGCAAACAAGACAGGGACTGTAGGTTTGTTGTTAAGTAGAATCTGTTTGTAATTTTGAACTGGTACATTTTTAAAGTGTAGCTCCAGCCAAAAAATCTATTTTTAACCTTTTTTGGAAAACATGGGGAAGGGTTATCACCCCTGTAAAATTTGTTTTGCTGTCTGTGCACCTCTTCAGAAGATTTCACCTCACTTTCTGTCCC
This sequence comes from Lithobates septentrionalis, assembly GCA_037952835.1. NCBI lineage: Eukaryota > Metazoa > Chordata > Amphibia > Anura > Ranidae > Lithobates > Lithobates septentrionalis. The sequence continues at coordinate 2,500,888 of JBBDGP010000129.1, forward strand.
AATGACAAATGTTTTTTGAAAATTTGGGGTTTTTAGTGAAACAAGGATTGGTGATAAAGCATCAGTGAAGAAGAGACACGTTTTTCCCATATTAACTCTTACAGGAGAGAATTTCCCTTCCTAGGGGTAGATTTCATCTCACTTCCTGTTGTCTCCTTCCGTTTGCAAATAGGAGTCGTTTGTAAGTTGGATGTTTGAAAGTAGGGGCCTGCCCTATATACTCTGCAGAAATTGGGGCGTTAGGTGTTGGTGTTGCCACAACACTGTAAGCCCTCACAGTTACTCTTGGTGGGCGCTGAAACGGGCCCTGCTGTGAAATATTATGTCAAGAATTGTAATTACATGCACCTGTTGAACAGGGGCAGAAAAATTGGGCCTTTGGTGGTGGTGATGCCACAACACTGTAAGCCCTCACAGTTACTCTTGGTGAGTACAGGAATGGGCCCTGCTGTGAAATATTAGATCAAGAATTGTAATTACATGTCCCTGTTGAACAGGGGCAGAAAAGTTGGGCCTTAGGCACTGGTGCCACAACACTGTAAACCCCCACAGATGCTATAGTTGGAGCGCAGGAATGAGCCCTGCTGCAAAGTATTGCATCAAAATTTGTAATTATACGCCCCTGTTAAACAGGGGCTGAAAATTTGGGCCTTGGGCACTGGTGCTGGTGCCACAACACTGCAATCCCTCACAGATACTCTAGTTGGAGCGCAGGAATGAGCCCTGCTGCAAAGTATTGCATCAAAAATTGTAATTACATGCCCCTGTTAAACGGGCAGAAAAATTGGGCCTTGGCCACTGGCGGCGTTGCCCAGAACCAAAAATGTTCTTACAAGGTATCAGCATGAAAATTGAGGAGGAAGAGGATTGTCACTCAGCATAACAGGATAGTCACTCAGCATCAGCATAGGCAGTCTTGAAGGGATCTCACATTAAAAAAAAAATCAATTGGTTACATCAGCATCATTTGCTTGGTAACTGGTGATCCAAGACTGATTTATTTTTATGAAGGTGGACAGGCACACCCTGTGATCGGTCACAAAGCCTCCAGCAGCACTGAATGTGCGTTCTGAAAGAGCGCTGGATGCAGGACAGGCCAGTAGCTCAATTGCATACTGTGCAAGCTCTGGCCAGTGATCCATCCTCAAGACCCAGTAACCCAGAGGATTTTCGGTGCGAAAGGTGTCCAAGTCTGATCTTGCCCCTAGGTAATCCTGCACCATGTGAATCAGACGCTGGCGATGGTTGCTGGAACCAATCAGACCTTGGGGCTGCAGACTAAAAAATTGTCTGAGCGCATCGGTCAGATGGCCACCTTCTCCACCGCTCCTTCTGTGACTGACCGAACCCTCAACAACACGTTGTCCAGGAGGACCAGAAAATTGTAACCTCCCAGGCTCTGGAAACGCGTTGCACAAACCTTTCTGCAAGGCCTCCCGAAGATGTTTCATCCTCTGCTCCCTCTGCAATGGCAAGATAAGGTCCACAACCTTACCCTTGTAACGTGGATCAAGGAGGGTTGCCAGCCAGTAATCATCCCTCCCCTTGATACCAGGAATACGAGGATCCTTCCGCAGGCTTTGCAGGATCAGGGAGGCCATGCAGCGTAGGTTTGCTGAGGCATTCGGTCCAGAGTCCTCTGGTTCACTAAGGACGACATGATCCGCAGCCACCTCCTCCCAGCCACGTACAAGTCCATGGGTTTCTTCAGACTGTAAATGATGCCTTGAAGACTGCTGCTGATGCTGAGTGCCAAGCTCCACCTCCATGCTGACACAATCCTCCTCCTTCTCCTCGTCCTCTTCCTGTGTGATCGGCGGGCATGCAGGAACACTGTCTGGATAAAGGGGGCCTTGAAAGGTAAGGAAGTCCTGCTCTCCTCTTCCGCCCTCAAAGTACCCTGAGTCTAGGTGAGAGAGGATGAGGAGGATGGGGACTACTTGGTCATCCACTCTACCAAGTCTTCCGCATGTTGCGGCTCAACACGGCCAGCTGCCGAAAAAACTGTTGCCTTTAGACACAGAGCCTGCTTGCCCTCTTTTATTGGCTTGTGACTGTCTGCCTCTCCTTGTTGGCCTTCCAGACATACTAATGGCCTGCAGTGAGATGTAGCTGCACAAAGCTGGGATGTATATATATACTGATACTGCAGCTAGCAGAATCAACTGCCTGCCTGTAGTAGGTGCACACTGTGCAGAGGACGCAGTACACTAACTGTAAATACTGCAGCTGCCTGCCCGTGGTACTAATAGGATCAGAAGAACACTACCAATTTTCTTCAGGTAGCTTTAGGTGCACACTGTGCAGAGCAAACAGTACACTAACTGTAAATTCTGTAGCTGCCTGCCTGTGGTATTAATAGGATCAGAACAACAGCAATTGTCTTCAGGTCGCTTTAGGTGCACACTGTGCCGAGAACGCAGTACACTAACTGTAAATATTGCAGCTGCCTGTCTGTGGTACTAATAGGATCAGAAGAACACCACCAATTTTCTTCAGGTAGCTTTAGGTGCACACTGTGCAGAGGATACAGTACACTAACTGTAAATACTGTAGCTGCTTGCCTGTGGTACTAATAGGATCAGAACACCACCAATTTTCTTCAGGTACCTTTAGGTGCAAAACTGTGAAATGTGTGGACAATGAAAAAACTCGCCTCTGCCTCACATCAATCCGCGCCTCAGAATCACTCCGCAATCAGATGCAGCAGACCCAAGCAGCTGCCTTAAAATTTGAACATGTAATAAACAATAAGTCTAAAAATCATAAAATGTGCGTATCAAGTCCTTGATTTGTTATACTTATTGAGGCAGCGCTAAGTGTCCGATGTTATAAAACACTATATATAGAACAAATGTTTGAAGAGACAGGAAAGTTCAAAATTAAAGATGCAGTCTGTGGATGTGAAGGTAAACGTAGAAATCCTTTCACCAATAGCGATCACCGCGTGAGGGGGTCACCCCCCGTGAGATTGCACTCACCACAATATCAGTAATCACAGGCCTTTGAATAATGATCTTTAAATCTTTGCCGTCTCCTTAATTCAACCACCAGGTGGTGCAAGACCCTCTCGGTATGTATAACATGGGGAGAAAATGAAATGCCATATAGCGTAATATTGCTTAAGACCGTTTATTAAACAATACACAAAATCACATTCCCCATTTAAAATATGCGTACCAGATATATATAAAAACGAGCATTGAAAAGTGCACTGTGCCTGTATTAGCGTCCCCCGGGAGGAGTTCCTGGATGCGAGCTGTACACAGCTAATCCGTTCGCTTCCTAGGTTACCTTCCGTGGAGCGCAAACGTCACTTCTGGTTGATTACGACTGCGTTTCGTCACTTCCGGACGTCATCTGAGGGCGTAATCAACCACTCATGAGGCCGGCTTTATATATCAATGATAAGTTTTAACAGCGAATGAGGGAGGCAGAAGAACCAGCCACTCCCACTGCTCTATCAAGGCTCCCAGAGCTGTCAGCAGAGGAGGACTCTGGCTCGTAATACACTGACGCTGTTTTAAACTGATCCTGCCGACAGCATTAGAAAAATAGTGACTCTTACATCTTGTTTTAAGATTTCACATCCACATAGGATACTTATATCCTATGTGGCATTCCAATACATTTTCTACATATAAGTAAAATGCAAGAATGTATAACAAATATGCCAGGTATATATACACTCTTAATGGTGGGAAAAAAACAAGAAAAATGGAACAAAAATAGAAATAACACAAAACCAGGAAAAGTAAAATACAGACCGCCGAATGACCCACATCCTCCTTTGTATTTACCCTCTATCATTACCATTCGCTGACACCCATCCAGGGTGTAAGCCCTCATAGCGGATATGAATGGATAAATATAATTTATTAAAATAAATAAATATAAATAAACTATTAAACAAATCTACTGTATTAATGTATTAATCTAATCTTCAAAGACTTTCAATAAAAATATATATGTTAATTAAAACCATACATATTATTTATTAAACCAGGAGGATGTGTTCAAAATGGCTTTATATTCCTTTATGAGATTCAGATTCCGATCTTTGCAACTACTGTTCAAGTTTAACTACACTCTAGTAAAATGATAAAATATGTGTATATAAAACGTTGAATAATGATAGATGTCCAAATATAAAATTATATTAGTTCTACGACATGTAAAATATATTTAAATGTATCTAAATACCATCTTGATGTGATGTTTAAAATTTATATGATTAAATTTAAAATAAAATTAAAAATAATGGATTATTAAATATATCAACAGGGAATATATGTACTTATACTGAAAGGTAGAAAAATGTGTATTATGTATCACTAATAAAGCAATTAATGTCTAGCTCTATGTTTAGGCCTCAGGGGGAGAGCACATCCACGGAATAGATCCACTGGGTTTCGTGTTTTGACAGTTCACGAATACGGTTAAGACCTCTCCAGTGGGTTTGGAGTTGCTCTATCCCCCAAAATTCCAACCCCTTGGGGTCCCTGTTATGTTTCAACCTGAAGTGCAGAGACACATTATGGTCTTTATAACCATTTTTTATATTGTTGATGTGCTCTGCAATCCTAACGCGTAACAGCCTTTTGGTCCGGCCTATATATAACAGGCCACAGGGACACCTTAGTGCATAAACTACATAAGAACTATTACACGTAATAAATTGCTTTATATCGAAAGAGCGTTTATTTACTGGAGATGTAAAGCTATTGATGCCCCTCAGAGGTCTGGTGACTTCCCTGCATGCTTTACACTTTCTGCACGCAAAGAACCCATTGCGGTCCCAGAACGTCTGGGGTTTTGAGGGGGGATCTAAAACTTTTTTAACAATTCTATCTCCAAAGTTCACAGATTTTCTGTAAATGAACTGCGGTACAGGTGGAAGTACATTAGTCAACTTTTTATCCATTAGGAGGATGTGCCAGTGTGCTTTGAAGATATTTTCAACTTCTTTGTATTGGGAATGAAATTGTGAGATAAATCCCCATTCATTCTTCCACGCACTTTCTTTCTTTAAAAGTTTCTCCTGAGTTAATTCTTGTAGGCATTCAGTTCTGGGTAAAGTTGCCACTTCCTCTACCACTTTCTGTAGTATTTCTGTTTTATATCCTCTAGCCTCAAACCTTTCTACGAGGATCCTTGATTGTAGATGGAATTGCGTATCTTCAGAACAGTTTCTTCTCACCCTCATGAGCTGTCCTTTCGGAATATTTTTAAGCCAAAGAGGGTGGTGGCCACTGGTGATAGGTAGATAGCTATTCCTATCAGTTTTTTAAAAAAATACCTTGGTCTCCAATTTGTCATTCTTTCTGTATACAGTAACATCTAAAAAATTGATTGTTTCATTGTGCCAGTTCGAGCTCAATTTAATATTATTGTCATTGCAATTTAAAACTTGTAAAAACTGTTCAAGTGACTCTATTGATCCTGCCCAAATAAAAAACAAATCATCTATAAAACGTTTATAAAAAATCAGTTCCGGACGTTGGTCTTTAAAAATGGTCTTGTCTTCCCACTCTGCCATAAATAAGTTTGCAATGCTCGGCGCAAATTTTGCGCCCATTGCTACGCCTCTCTGTTGTGTATAAAATTTATTGCCATACCAAAAATAATTATGGCCGAGTCAAAAGTCGAGAGCATTCCTTAAAAAAACTTTTTGATTAAAAGGTAAATCATCTCTTTGGCAGAGGGCCCAATTTAATGCCAATAAAGCATCGTCATGTTGTATTATAGAATACAACGACGCTACATCGGCTGTTACCAACAAAACTTGTGGTTTGTCCGTCAAATCCACCGCCTGCAAAAAATTCAAAAAACTTTTTGCTGTCCTACACCGTTCACCTGATTTGGATGTAAATACCCTCAAATTAAAGCTGAAAGTTTGCAGTTAAAAGCACATCTTGTTAGTTTCATTTCAAATCCATTGTGGTGGTGTATAGAGCCAAAAAGATTAGAATTGTGTCGATGTCCCAATGTTTATGAACCTGACTGTAGGTTGGACTTGATGGACTTGTTGGACTTGTGTCTTTTTTCAACCTCATCTACTATGTAACTCCTCTCCTGTACATACTGCTCACTGTCATACCGTCCACACTCCTCTCTTGTACATACTGCCCACTGTCATACCCTCCACACTCCTCTCCTGTACATACTGCTCACCATCATACCCTCCACACTCTTCTCCTGTACATACTGCTTACTGTCATACCATCCACACTCCTCTCCTGTACATACTGCCCTCTGTCATACCCTCCACACTTCACTTCTGTACATACTGCTCACTGTCATATCCTCCACACTCCTCTCCTGTACATACTTCTCACTGTCATACCCTCCACACTTCTCTCCTAAACACAGTGCCCGCTGTCATACACTTCTCTCCTGTACATATTGCCCACTGTCATACCATCCACACTCCTCTCATGTACATATGGCCTGCTGTAATACCCTTCACACTCCTCTCCTATACATACTGCCCACTGTCATATCCTCCACACTCTTCTCCTGTACATACTGCCCACTGTCTTACCCTCCACACTCGTCTCCTGTACATACTGCCTACTGTCTTACCCTCCACACTCGTCTACTGTACATACTGCTCAGTATCATACTCTCTCAAATTACTCTGCTGTACATACTGCCCACTTTCATAAACTCCTCTACTGTACATAGTGCTGGCTGTCATACCCTCCACACTCCTCTCCTGTGCATACTGTCCACTATTATACCATCCACACTCCTCTCCTGTACATACTGCCCACTGTCATACCCTCCACACTCCTCACCTGTACATACTGCTCACTATCATACCCTCCACAATCTTCTCCTGTACATACTGCCTACTAGGGATGAGCTTTGTGTTCGAGTCGAACCCATGTTCGACTCGAACATCGGCTGTTCGACCGTCCGTCGAATTGCGAACGTTATGGGCCGTTCGCGCCAAATTCGTGTGGCGCGTCACGGCCCATAATTCACTGCGGCATCGCAGTGCATTGCTGGCTGATGATTGGCCAAGCATGCACTATGACCCGCATGCTTGGCCAATCACAGCGCCGTCAGTAGAGAGAGCTGTAATTGGCCAAAGCCAGGGTGGCTTTTGCCAATTATGGCTCAGGGGATTTAGTACACGCCCCACACTATATAAGGCCGCCTGCACGGCGGCCCTGTGTAGTGTGTTCCGGTGTGCTGATAGAGAGAGAGACAGACAGTGTCATTTGATTTGAGAGCTAGATTAGGCTAGATCTGTTCCTGCTCTTTACATTTAGTGCAGTGCGTCCTGCTCACAGTGTTCAGCTAGATCCGTTCCTGCTATTTACATTTAGTGCAGTGCGTCCTGCTCACAGTGTTCAGCTAGATCCGTTCCTGCTATTTACATTTAGTGCAGTCAGTGCGTCCTGCTCACAGTGTTCAGCTAGATCTGTTCCTGCTATTTACATTTAGTGCAGTGCGTCCTGCTCACAGTGTTCAGCTAGATCTGTTCCTGCTATTTACATTTAGTGCAGTGCGTCCTGCTCACAGTGTTCAGCTAGATCTGTTCCTGCTATTTACATTTAGTGCAGTCAGTGCGTCCTGCTCACAGTGTTCAGCTAGATCCGTTCCTGCTATTTACATTTAGTGCAGTCAGTGCGTCCTGCTCACAGTGTTCAGCTAGATCCGTTCCTGCTATTTACATTTAGTGCAGTGCGTCCTGCTCACAGTGTTCAGCTAGATCTGTTCCTGCTATTTACATTTAGTGCAGTCAGTGCGTCCTGCTCACAGTGTTCAGCTAGATCCGTTCCTGCTATTTACATTTAGTGCAGTGCGTCCTGCTCACAATGTTCAGCTAGATCTGTTCCTGCTATTTACATTTAGTGCAGTGCGTCCTGCTCACAGTGTTCAGCTAGATCCGTTCCTGCTATTTACATTTAGTGCAGTCAGTGCGTCCTGCTCACAGTGTTCAGCTAGATCCGTTCCTGCTATTTACATTTAGTGCAGTCAGTGCGTCCTGCTCACAGTGTTCAGCTAGATCCGTTCCTGCTATTTACATTTAGTGCAGTGCGTCCTGCTCACAGTGTTCAGCTAGATCCGTTCCTGCTATTTACATTTAGTGCAGTGCGTCCTGCTCACAGTGTTCAGCTAGATCCGTTCCTGCTATTTACATTTAGTGCAGTGCGTCCTGCTCACAGTGTTCAGCTAGATCCGTTCCTGCTATTTACATTTAGTGCAGTGCGTCCTGCTCACAGTGTTCAGCTAGATCCGTTCCTGCTATTTACATTTAGTGCAGTCAGTGCGTCCTGCTCACAGTGTTCAGCTAGATCCGTTCCTGCTATTTACATTTAGTGCAGTCAGTGCGTCCTGCTCACAGTGTTCAGCTAGATCCGTTCCTGCTATTTACATTTAGTGCAGTGCGTCCTGCTCACAGTGTTCAGCTAGATCCGTTCCTGCTATTTACATTTAGTGCAGTGCGTCCTGCTCACAGTGTTCAGCTAGATCCGTTCCTGCTATTTACATTTAGTGCAGTGCGTCCTGCTCACAGTGTTCAGCTAGATCCGTTCCTGCTATTTACATTTAGTGCAGTCAGTGCGTCCTGCTCACAGTGTTCAGCTAGATCCGTTCCTGCTATTTACATTTAGTGCAGTCAGTGCGTCCTGCTCACAGTGTTCAGCTAGATCCGTTCCTGCTATTTACATTTAGTGCAGTGCGTCCTGCTCACAGTGTTCAGCTAGATCCGTTCCTGCTATTTACATTTAGTGCAGTGCGTCCTGCTCACAGTGTTCAGCTAGATCCGTTCCTGCTATTTACATTTAGTGCAGTGCGTCCTGCTCACAGTGTTCAGCTAGATCCGTTCCTGCTATTTACATTTAGTGCAGTGCGTCCTGCTCACAGTGTTCAGCTAGATCCGTTCCTGCTATTTACATTTAGTGCAGTGCGTCCTGCTCACAGTGTTCAGCTAGATCTGTTCCTGCTATTTACATTTAGTGCAGTGCGTCCTGCTCACAGTGTTCAGCTAGATCTGTTCCTGCTATTTACATTTAGTGCAGTCAGTGCGTCCTGCTCACAGTGTTCAGCTAGATCCGTTCCTGCTATTTACATTTAGTGCAGTGCGTCCTGCTCACAGTGTTCAGCTAGATCTGTTCCTGCTATTTACATTTAGTGCAGTGCGTCCTGCTCACAGTGTTCAGCTAGATCTGTTCCTGCTATTTACATTTAGTGCAGTCAGTGCGTCCTGCTCACAGTGTTCAGCTAGATCCGTTCCTGCTATTTACATTTAGTGCAGTGCGTCCTGCTCACAGTGTTCAGCTAGATCTGTTCCTGCTATTTACATTTAGTGCAGTGCGTCCTGCTCACAGTGTTCAGCTAGATCCGTTCCTGCTATTTACATTTAGTGCAGTCAGTGCGTTCTGCTCACAGTGTTCAGCTAGATCCGTTCCTGCTATTTACATTTAGTGCAGTCAGTGCGTCCTGCTCACAGTGTTCAGCTAGATCCGTTCCTGCTATTTACATTTAGTGCAGTCAGTGCGTCCTGCTCACAGTGTTCAGCTAGATCCGTTCCTGCTATTTACATTTAGTGCAGTGCGTCCTGCTCACAGTGTTCAGCTAGATCCGTTCCTGCTATTTACATTTGGTGCAGTGCGTCCTGCTCACAGTGTTCAGCTAGATCCGTTCCTGCTATTTACATTTAGTGCAGTGCGTCCTGCTCACAGTGTTCAGCTAGATCCGTTCCTGCTATTTACATTTAGTGCAGTCAGTGCGTCCTGCTCACAGTGTTCAGCTAGATCCGTTCCTGCTATTTACATTTAGTGCAGTCAGTGCGTCCTGCTCACAGTGTTCAGCTAGATCCGTTCCTGCTATTTACATTTAGTGCAGTCAGTGCGTCCTGCTCACAGTGTTCAGCAAGATCCGTTCCTGCTATTTACATTTAGTGCAGTGCGTCCTGCTCACAGTGTTCAGCTAGATCCGTTCCTGCTATTTACATTTAGTGCAGTGCGTCCTGCTCACAGTGTTCAGCTAGATCCGTTCCTGCTATTTACATTTAGTGCAGTGCGTCCTGCTCACAGTGTTCAGCTAGATCTGTTCCTGCTATTTACATTTAGTGCAGTGCGTCCTGCTCACAGTGTTCAGCTAGATCTGTTCCTGCTATTTACATTTAGTGCAGTCAGTGCGTCCTGCTCACAGTGTTCAGCTAGATCCGTTCCTGCTATTTACATTTAGTGCAGTGCGTCCTGCTCACAGTGTTCAGCTAGATCTGTTCCTGCTATTTACATTTAGTGCAGTGCGTCCTGCTCACAGTGTTCAGCTAGATCTGTTCCTGCTATTTACATTTAGTGCAGTCAGTGCGTCCTGCTCACAGTGTTCAGCTAGATCCGTTCCTGCTATTTACATTTAGTGCAGTGCGTCCTGCTCACAGTGTTCAGCTAGATCTGTTCCTGCTATTTACATTTAGTGCAGTGCGTCCTGCTCACAGTGTTCAGCTAGATCCGTTCCTGCTATTTACATTTAGTGCAGTCAGTGCGTCCTGCTCACAGTGTTCAGCTAGATCCGTTCCTGCTATTTACATTTAGTGCAGTCAGTGCGTCCTGCTCACAGTGTTCAGCTAGATCCGTTCCTGTTATCTTCCTACTGACAGGCAGGCTTGTCTGGTTACAGTATATAAAGCTACCTGAAGAAAATTACAGGTGTTCTATCCCAGCTTAGTGCAGCTACAGGCCATTAGTATGTCTGGAAGGCCAAGAAGGAGAGGCAGACAGTCACAAGCCAATAAGAGAGGGCAAGCAGGCTCTGTGTCTAGTGCTGGTCGTGGAGACGGTGCATCCTCATCAGCCCGTGGCCATGGGACACGCTTGGCCTTTTTTTCGGCAGCTGGCCGTGTTGAGCCGCAACATGCAGAAAACTTGGTCGAGTGGATGACCAAGCCGTCCTCATCCTCCTCATCCTCTCTCACCCATGCCCAGGGTGCTTTGTCTGGCAAAGCAGCGGCCTCTTCCCTCAGCTCAATGTCATCAGTGACTCCTTCCCTAGCTCCACCATGTCCTCATGAGGATTCCCTCGAACTGTTTGACCACAGTGTTGGGTACATGCTCCAGGAGGATGCCCAGCGTTTGGAAGGCTCTGATGATGATACTGAGCTCGATGAAGGCAGTAACATGAGCACGGACAGAGGGGGTGCCCAAGAAGGACAGCAATCTGGCAGTCATGCTCCCCCTGCTGCAGCATACTGCCAGGTTTGCTCCAGTGATGAGGAGGGAGGGGATGATGAGGTCACTGACTCAACGTGGGTGCCTGATAGGAGAGAGGAGGAGGAGGAGGAGGCGGCACATCACCAACGAGGCAGGATGCCCTCCAGGGGCCAGCCTAAGGGCAGCACATTGACTGCATCACACCCCAAAGCTCCACATGTGCAGGGCGCTGCAGTCTCTACGCGTTATTCAAAAAGTTCTTTGGTGTGGGCCTTTTTTGAGACGAGTGCATCAGATCGCACCGCTGCTATTTGCAACATATGTCTCAAGCGTATCTCGCGTGGCCAAAACATCTCCCGCTTGGGTACCACATGCTTGACCAGACATATGTTGACCTGCCATGCAGTTCGTTGGCAAGCATATCTAAAAGACCCACACCAAAGAACAAAGAGGATCTCTCCTTGCTCCTCATCAGCTGAGATTTCCAACCCCACTAGACCTTCAGTCCTCTCTGAGACCTGCAGTGAGAGGAATGAAGGTGTAGAATTAGGTGTGTCACAGCCAAGTACTTGTGGGCAATCTGCTTTTGGTACACCGACGCCAGATTGTACCAGGCAAATTTCCCTGCCCCAGCTGCTGCACCGCCGAAAGAAGTTTGCTCCCAGCCATCCACATGCCCAGCGGTTGAATGCTAGCTTGGCAAAATTGCTAGCACTTCAACTGCTGCCTTTTCAGTTGGTAGACTCTGCCCCCTTCCGTGAGTTTGTGGAATGTGCGGTTCCTCAGTGGCAGGTACCCAAACGCCACTTTTTCTCACGGAAGGCGATTCCAGCTCTCTACCGGCATGTGGAAGGCAATGTCCATGCCTCGCTGGACAGGGCGGTCAGCGGTAAGGTGCATATTACCGCTGACTCATGGTCCAGCAGGCATGGACAGGGACGTTACTTAAGTTTCACGGCGCATTGGGTGACTCTGCTGGCAGCTGGGAAGGATGCAGGACAAGGTGCAGTAGTGTTGGAGGTTGTTCCGCCACCACGCCTCCAAAATGCTGATTGTGACACACCTCTCTCCTCCACCCCCTCCTCTTCTTCTTCCTCCATGGCCTCTTCCTCGGAACCAGCGGTGCTCCGTAGGCGTTCAAGGGGCTACGCAAGTACGCAGGCCAAAAGATGCCATGCGGTGCTTGAGCTGGTGTGCTTGGGGGACAGGAGCCACACTGGGGCAGAGGTTCTGTCAGCTCTGCAGGGGCAGGTTCAGAGGTGGTTGACGCCACGCCAACTTAAGGCAGGAATGGTGGTTTGCGACAATGGCACCAACCTCCTCTCTGCCCTCCGACAGGGACAAATGACCCATGTGCCCTGTTTGGCTCACGTCCTTAACTTGGTGGTGCAGCGGTTCTTGGGCAGGTACCCGGGCTTACAGGATGTCCTGAGGCAGGCCAGGAAAGTCTGTGTGCATTTCCGCCGGTCATATAATGCCAGTGCTCGGCTGACGGACCTCCAAAAGGAGTTTAACCTGCCCAAGAACCGCCTAATCTGTGACATGCCCACCAGGTGGAACTCGACATTGGCCATGCTGCAGCGGCTGCACACGCAGCAGAGGGCCATAAATGAGTACCTGTGCGACTATGGCACCAGGACAGGGTCAGGGGACCTTGGTTTTTTTTCCCCACGCCAGTGGGCCATGATCAGGGATGCATGCACTGTCCTGTCACCATTCGAGGAGGCCACGAGGATGGTGAGCACTGACAGTGCATGCATCAGTGACACTGTCCCCCTTGTCCACCTGTTGGAGCACACGCTGCGTGGAATAATGGACAGGGCACTTGAGGCAGAACAGAGGCAGGAAGAGGAGGACTTCCTTAGCTCTCAAGGCCCCCTTTATCCAGACAGTGTTCCTGCGTGCCCGCCGATCACACAGGAAGAGGACGAGGAGGAGGAGGAGGAGGAGGAGGAAGATTGTGTCAGTATGGAGGTGGAGCCTGGCACTCAGCATCAGCAGTCTTTAAGGGATCAGTCCCAAGGAACACATGGACTTGTACGTGGCTGGGAGGAGGTGGCTGCGGACGTTGTTGTCCTTAGTGACCCAGAGGACTCCGGACCGAATGCCTCAGCAAACCTACGCTGCATGGCCTCCCTGATCCTGCAAAGCCTGCGTAAGGATCCTCGTATTCGTGGTATCAAGGAGAAGGACCAATACTGGCTGGCAACCCTCCTTGATCCACGTTACAAGGGTAAGGTTGCGGACCTTATCTTGCCATCGCAGAGGGAGCAGAGGATGAAACATCTTCGGGAGGCCTTGCAGAAAGGTCTGTGCAACGCGTTCCCAGAGACTGGGAGGTTACAAACTCCTGTTTCTGGACAACGTGTTGCTGAGGCTTCGGTCAGTCAAAGAAGGAGCGGTGGAGAAGGTGGCCGTCTGACCGATGCGTTCAGACAATTTTTTGGTCCGCAGCCCCAAGGTATGATCGGTTCCAGCAACCATCGCCAGCGTCTGTTTTACATGGTGCAGGAATACCTAGGGGCAAGATCAGACTTGGACACCTTTCCCACCGAAAATCCTCTGGGTTACTGGGTCTTGAGGATGGATCACTGGCCAGAGCTTGCACAGTATGCAATTGAGCTACTGGCCTGTCCTGCATCCAGCGTTCTTTCGGAACGCACATTCAGTGCTGCTGGAGGCGTGGTAACCGATCACAGGGTGCGTCTGTCCACTGACTCGGTCGATCGGCTGACCTTCATAAAAATGAATCAGTCTTGGATCACCACCAGCTACCAAGCACCTGATGCTGATGTAACTGAATAATTTTTTTCAGATCCCTTCAAAGACTGCCTATGCTGATGCTGAGTGACTATCCCTGAGTAATTATCCTCTTCCTCCTCAATCATCACGCTGATAGCTTGTAAGAACATTTTTGGTTCTGGGCGCCACCACCAGTGCCTAAGGCACAATTTTTCAGCCCCTGTATAACAGGGGCGTGTAATTACAATTTTTGATGTAATACTTTGCAGCAGGGCTCGTTCCTGCATTCCAACTAGAGTGTCTGTGAGGGGTTGCAGTGTTGTGGCACCAGCACCAGTGCCTAAGGCCCAATTTTTCTGCCCCTGTCTAACAGGGGCGTGTAATTACAATTTTTGATGCAATACTTTGCAGCAGGGCTCGTTCCTGCGTTCCAACTAGAGTGTCTGTGAGGGGTTGCAGTGTTGTGGCAGCAGCACCAGTGCCTAAGGCCCAATTTTTCTGCCCCTGTCTAACAGGGGCGTGTAATTACAATTTTTGATGCAATACTTTGCAGCAGGGCTCGTTCCTGCGTTCCAACTAGAGTGTCTGTGAGGGGTTGCAGTGTTGTGGCACCAGCACCAGTGCCTAAGGCCCAATTTTTCTGCCCCTGTCTAACAGGGGCGTGTAATTACAATTTTTGATGCAATACTTTGCAGCAGGGCTCGTTCCTGCGTTCCAACTAGAGTGTCTGTGAGGGGTTGCAGTGTTGTGGCACCAGCACCAGTGCCTAAGGCCCAATTTTTCTGCCCCTGTCTAACAGGGGCGTGTAATTACAATTTTTGATGCAATACTTTGCAGCAGGGCTCGTTCCTGCGTTCCAACTAGAGTGTCTGTGAGGGGTTGCAGTGTTGTGGCACCAGCACCAGTGCCTAAGGCCTAATTTTTCAGCTCCTGTTCAACAGGGGCATGTAATTACAATTCTTGATCTAATATTTCACAGCAGGGCCCTGTGAGGGCTTACAGTGTTTTGGCCACAGCAACACCTAAGGCCCAAATTTCTGCTGAGTATATAGGGCAGGACCCTACTTTCAAACATCTAACTTACAAACGACTCCTACTTGCAAACGGAAGGAGACAACAGGAAGTGAGATGAAATCTACCCCTAGGAAGGGAAATTCTCTCATGTAAGAGTTAATATGGGAAAACAATTTCTCCTTTCCACTGATGCTTTCCAATCCTTGTTCCACAAAAAAACCCAAATTTTCAAAAAACATTTTTCATTGGGACAAAAAAGTGAGGTGAAATCTTCTGAAGAGGAGGAAAGACGCAAAACAAATGTCACAGGGGTGATAACCCTTCCCTATGTTTTCCAAAAAGCTTAGAAAAGATTTTTTGGCTGGAGCTAAACACGTTAAAAATGTTCAAAATTACAAACAGATTCTACTTAACAACAAACCTACAGTCCCTGTCTTGTTTGCACCGCCTGTATACTGCTGTTCAGAGTATATAGGGACCTTTCCTTATTTTAATTTGGGTGCGGGGTTCCCCTTAATATCCATACAAGACCCAAAGGGCCTGGTAATGGACTGGGGGGTACCCATGCCGTTTGTCTCACTGATTTTCATCCATATTGCCAGGACCCGACATGACATTAAACCCGCAAGCAGTTTTAAATGAGATTTTTTCCTTTAAAAATGACATTTGGTGCAGGGACTGTTCTAAACATGGGAAACACGCGTCACTTTACAGGCATACTATAGACACCCCCCAGGTACGATATTTAAAGGAATATTTCACTTTTTTTTTTTACTTTAAGCATCATTAAAATCACTGCTCCCGAAAAAACGTCCGTTTTTAAAAGTTTTTTTTGCATTGATACATGTCCCCTGGGGTAGGACCCGGGTCCCCACACCCTTTTTAGGACAATACCATGCAAATTAGCCTTTAAAATGAGCACTTTTGATTTCGAACGTTCGAGTCCCATAGACGTCAATGGGGTTCTAACGTTCGTGCGAACTTGCGGTCCGTTCGCGGGTTCTGGTGCGAACCGAACCGGGGGGTGTTCGGCTCATCCCTACTGCCTACTGTCTTACCCTCCACACTCGTCTACTGTACATACTGCTCAGTATCATACTCTCTCAAATTACTCTGCTGTACATACTGCCCACTTTCATAAACTCCTCTACTGTACATAGTGCTGGCTGTCATATCCTCCACACTCCTCTCCTGTGCATACTGTCCACTCTTATACCATCCACACTCCTCTCCTGTACATACTGTCCACTGTCATATCCTCCACACTCCTCTCCTGTACATACTGCCCACTATCTTACCCTCCACACTCGTCTCCTGTACATACTGCTCAGTATCATACCCTCCATATTACTCTGCTGTACATACTGCCCACTTTCATAAACTCCTCTACTGTACATATTGCCCACTGTCATCCCCTCCACACTCCTCTCTTGTACATACTGCCCACTGTCATACCCTCCACACTCCTCTCCTGTACATACTGCTCACCATCATACCCTTCACACTCTTCTCCTGTACATACTGCCCACTGTCTTACCCTCCACACTCGTCTACTGTACATACTGCTCAGTATCATACTCTCCACATTACTCTCCTGTACATACCACCCACTGTCATACCCCCCAAACTCCTCTCCTGTACATACTGCACAATCAAACCCTCCACACTCCTCTCATGTACATACTGCACCATCAAACCCTCCACACTCCTCTCATTTACATCCTGCCCAACTGTCATACCCTTCACACTCCTCTCCTGTACATACTGCCCACTGTCCTCCACACTCCTCTCTTGTACATATTGCCCACTGGCATACCCTCCACACGCCTCTCCTGTACATAGTGCCCACTGTCAACCCTCCGCACTCCTCTGCTCTGCATACTGCCCACTGTCATACCCTACACACTAATTTCCTGTACATAGTGCCCACTGCCATACCCTCCACACTTCTCTCCTGTACATAGTGCCCACTGTTATACCCTCTACATTCCTCTCCCTTACCTACACATACTTCCCACCTTCATACCATCCATACTCCTCCCCTATGCCTCTTACCCACAAGAACAGTTCTCTAAAATTATATTGAATATCCTCAATGTTACCAGCTCCAGAATGGGCACACTTTTGTTAGTTCAACTAAAGGAAATCTTCTCAGTCCTTATGTTTGTTCTGCCCATTATTAGTACTCATTTTGTGATTAGTATTCTGATGTATAGAGAATTATAGGGGATGCCAGCTACTCTAAATATACCACTGGTAAAAAAAGTGTCCATGAAAATATTTTTTAAAAGTAGCCAACTATGCACTTGCCCAAGGGCCACCGGGTCAGTAGGGGGCCCCAGAAGAGGCTTCTGGGATCCTGTGATATTACAGTGGTAGTAAACTTTGTGAACATTACTACTTTTTAGAGGCCTCAAGGTAGGTTATGTCATAAGGTACTAGTATGTACAGTATATTAGTACATTAGGGTACACTTACCTGTCAGACTGAGCCCTCCAGCACTGCGCTCTGAACAATCCGGCGGGTCCTGGGTGCTTTCATCTTTACCCGGTCTTCCTTCCGTGTTCTGTGCCTTCAGTCACTTGCCTTGGCCAGGCTGCGTTGATGTCACTCCCACGCATGCTCATGCGCATTCTCTCTCTCTCATCCCCCCTCTCTCTCTTTCATCCTCCCTTTCCTTAACCCTCACACCACTCTCATCCCCTTTCTCTCTCTCTCTCTCTCATCCTCCCTCTCTCTATTTAATTTAATTTGTTATAACAAAAAGAATTGTTTGCATTTCTTTTTTTAATAAAAAACCCCACCAAAACCCTCAGCACCAAGCCCATGATGTTCTTAATCCTGCCCTGGCTACAATGACAAACAAAATCGACATATGTATAAAGAGGAAGCTAAAAAAGGAGGCGCTAATATAATATTGCCTTTATATTTATCGCTTGTAAAGCCAAATTAGGAATATAGGGTGAATTTAAAGATTTAAAAAGATTAAAAAACACTTTAACATGATAAAGCATTTATGTAAACTTAAAGCGGATCTTCACTCATTTTTTACACTTTCGCCCGGTGGCTTCTAAATATAGCACCGAGTGCTATATGGACATCAGTTTTTTGTTTTTTTTAAGATAAGTGGCCCGGCCTGTGTTCGGTCCCTGCGGCTGTGGGCGGGGATTTTGCGGGTATCCGCGTCATTTCCTATGATCGCCGCACTGTCTCCTGGGATCTCGTGTCATTCATCCCAGGAGTCAGTGCGGAGACCCGCCATGAAATCTCGCGTGATTTCAACAGACGTTGATGGCGCTACGATTTCTGTTTACTGCGCATGCGCGAGATCGGGGATAGAACGGTGCATGCTGGTCGATCAGCAGCACCGTATCCCGGAAGAGGATGCCTGTGGGTTTCACATGCCCACAGGCAAGATGAAAACCGGCAGCAGGTAATTTTATAACATCATTTTATTGGAGAAAACTGAGAGCAGTAAGCTCTAAAACTGGAACGAGTCAGTTCAATATTTATATATATTAAACATTGTCATTTTGCCCCAAAAAAAAAATATGTGGAGACAGTAAAACCCCGCTTTAAAGGTTGGGTGTCAATTGTTTTAACCCCTTCCTGATGGAGGATAAAACTAATTCTAATGCCTGAACACAATTTTTTTTTTTTTAATGCCTGTAAGTTCTTTTGTATAAGTCTGTAGTGGCCAAAGATTCAATGTTGCAGTGCCCTAGTTAATCAACTCACACCCTTCAAACTTTTTCTGTTAAAATTTAAAGTCTAGTTGAGATGCCAGAATAAAGACAATAGCGAAACTCCTGGTACATCAACTCAAGTCATTTATAAAAATAAATTGTGAGTAAAAAACCATCTTCTGAAATTAGATCAGATGAACCAAATGGCATACTTCTATTTTGGAAAGGGAGATTGCTGCAGAGACTGTAGATGGTAACATGTGATGATGTCACATGGCACTGTTAAGCCTCGTACACTCGGTCGAGCTTTCCGCCAACAAAATCATGGAATTTTGTCTCAAGGGTGTTGGCTCAAATTTGTCTTGCATACACACGGTCACACAAATGTTTGCCAACAATTACGAACGTAGTGACGTACTAGACGTACTACGTGGTTTTTCAGCTCTTTAGCGCCACCCTTTGGGCTCCTTCTGGTAATTTCATGTTAGTAGAAGTTTGGTGAGTGTTTATTCACGCTTTTCTTTTTGCGTTTTTCATTTAGCGCTTTTCAGTTTGCGCTTTTCATTTTGTGCTTTTCAGTTTGTTTGCGGAATTGGAGGAGATAATGTGTTATTTATTATTGGCCTTGGAGTTATTGCTTTGACATTATTTTTTTGGTTGAATAATGATTTGATTTGGTATATTTTCTATATTTTTGGATGTATAGAATGCACTTTTTGGTTAAGTTCTATTGGCAGATAGCATGTCTATTTTTTTTTTTTAATGCACAATGAAAAAATTGTGGAGAATAATACTTGGCTATGTGTTTTACTTCAAATGACAGTTTGGGAGTATGCAGTTACATTTTAAAAAATAAAATGTAAAATTAACAAGGGACACCAACATAGTTGTATCTTTGATCTTAAAAACTACGGGATAATGGTGCTGTGGTAACTTGCACACA
The DNA here is from genome assembly GCA_037952835.1 of Lithobates septentrionalis. Lineage (NCBI taxonomy): Eukaryota > Metazoa > Chordata > Amphibia > Anura > Ranidae > Lithobates > Lithobates septentrionalis. Next base: position 2,520,444 of record JBBDGP010000129.1, read on the forward strand.
AAAAAAACCAAAACATAATAATATTATTCTTGATAATAACTCCATCAGTATCACCAGCAAAGCAGCTTCATTATTATCCCATTAAAGAAGAAGAGAATTGTGCGCTACATTTGGAGATTTCATAATTTGCCACATCATGAATGTTAATTTTCCATTACACTAGTTTACAAGACCGACCGCTTCTGCTTCCGAGCATGCGTGTTTGTACTTTAAACTTTTGTCCGACGGACTTTTGTACTCACGATCGGAAAATCCGACAACACACATTTGTTGGCGGAAAATTTGAAGACATGCTAGCCAACATTTGTTGGCAGAAAGTCTGACAACAATTATCCAATGGAGCATACAATCGGTCGAATTTTCCGGCAACAGCCTGACATTCAACATTTCCCGTCGGAAAATCCGTTCGTGTGTACGGCTTTAGGGTTTTCTTGCAAACATTCAATATATGACACATTTTATGCTATGATTTATCTTTTATGAGCAGAGAGCATGGTGTAGAGATTCTTGTGCCACTAGACCAGGGTAGGCAACCTGAGCACAGTGTGCCAAAAATGTTTTCAAAGAAATTAAGCGTGCCGATTTTATAACAAAAAAATGTCAACTTCACACTCTCAATCAAGTAAAGGATTTTTTTATAAAGTAAATGCTGCAAACTACTTTAGTAGTGAAAAATTAACATCCTGCACTCTCACGCCTCAGATCAGCCCCAATTCCTGCAACTCCACACCTCAGATCAGCCCCAATTTATGCACCTCCACACCTCAGATCACTGTCCCCTCTGCAAATCTGTTTCACCACTGTACACCCCTGCACATCTGCCCCACCACTGTACTACCCTTGCTCATCTGCCCCACCACTGTAACCCCCTGCTCATCTGCCCCACCACTGTACCACCCTGCTCATCTAATGGGTGTGTAAAATACCGCGCCAATCTAACACATCAGGATAGCAGCCAACACTACAATAAGACAAAAATTGTGCACAATAACTAGATAATAAAAGTGTAGCGCTAACGTGAAAACAATAAAAAAAGAATGTATAAGGGTTTGGGATAGAGGGAAATCAATCCACATTGGAAGGAACAGATACCTTCATCTAATCTCAAACCTGCAAGGTAGATATGTAAATAGTGGATGTGAATACTAACACATCTGTAAACAGAAACGATGCCCCAAAGAGGCACAAATAAACATGGAATTAACGTGAATAGTAACAACAAATGCTAGTGAGGAAAAAAAAAGGAAAAATATAAATAGTGTCAAACAATGTCCATAATGTTGGTGAAGAGATATAACTCTCAGAAGAACCATGTACACATAATAAATCAGTCCATATGGTGCGTGGTGTGGTTGACCCAACTTGAATCCAAGGCAGGTAGTATCACAGGAAAGTGCAAACCAGAGAAAAAGATGTAATACTCTTACCGACTTCGGTGGACTCACAGGCCGTGGGCGGTGAGTCAAATAGGCTTGTACTGTCTTCAAACCAATGACAGTGTGAGACTAGTGGTACACCGGAAGATTTCCTCCTCGAATAGGGGGCCAGGAACCTGCCCAAACAATCTGCACGATCACCGTCTTGGTTCACAGGGTGGAGGTGTTTCTTTGAGATGGAAAAGTGTCCTGGGATGTGCCGTTATCTTGTTTCCGGCTCAGATTTCATTCCTTCAGTCAGCGCTTTTTCAAAAAGGCCAGTAGAAGGAGCTGTGAGCCCTGAGCGCGTAGCCTGTACTATCCCTGCATTATCCCTGCATTATCCCCAACACCAGCCTGGATGTTTGCCGTGCATCAGTGACGTCATTTCCTCTTCTGCACTCCAGAGTGGTCAGCGTGGAGCTTTCCATGCACTGGATGCAGCAGTTCAGCCTGTGTACAGACTCCACACCCAGACGCCTGAAGGAATGAAATCTGAGCCGGAAACAAGATAACGGCACATCCCAGGACACTTTTCCATCTCAAAGAAACACCTCCACCCTGTGAACCAAGACGGTGATCGTGCAGATTGTTTGGGCAGGTTCCTGGCCCCCTATTCGAGGAGGAAATCTTCCGGTGTACCACTAGTCTCACACTGTCATTGGTTTGAAGACAGTACAAGCCTATTTGACTCACCGCCCACGGCCTGTGAGTCCACCGAAGTCGGTAAGAGTATTACATCTTTTTCTCTGGTTTGCACTTTCCTGTGATACTACCTGCCTTGGATTCAAGTTGGGTCAACCACACCACGCACCATATGGACTGATTTATTATGTGTACATGGTTCTTCTGAGAGTTATATCTCTTCACCAACATTATGGACATTGTTTGACACTATTTATATTTTTCCTTTTTTTTTCCTCACTAGCATTTGTTGTTACTATTCACGTTAATTCCATGTTTATTTGTGCCTCTTTGGGGCATCGTTTCTGTTTACAGATGTGTTAGTATTCACATCCACTATTTACATATCTACCTTGCAGGTTTGAGATTAGATGAAGGTATCTGTTCCTTCCAATGTGGATTGATTTCCCTCTATCCCAAACCCTTATACATTCTTTTTTTATTGTTTTCACGTTAGCGCTACACTTTTATTATCTAGTCACCCTGCTCATCTGCCCCAACAATGTACCTCCCTGCACATCTGCTCCACCGCTGTACCCCCATGCTCTTCTGTCTCATCGCTGAACCATCTTCTCATCTGTCCTAACACTGAACTAATCTGCTCATCTGCCCCACCACTGTAACCCCCTTTCTCATCTGCCCCACCACTGTACCTCATGCACATCTGTCCCACCACTGTACCCCCTGCTCTTTTGCCCCACCACTGTAACCCCCTGTATATCTGCCCCACTACTGTATGACCCTGCTCATCTGCCCCAAAAATTTACCCCCTTTCTCATCTGCCCCACCAATGTACCCCCTTTCTCATCTGCCCCACAACTGTAACCCCCTGCACATCTGCCCCACTTCTGTACCCCCCTGCTCATCTGTCCAACCACTGTACCACCCTGCTCTTCTGTCCCACCACTGTACCACCCTGCTCTTCTGTCCCACCACTGTAACCCTCTGCTCATCTGCCCCACCACTGTACCTCCCTGCACATCTGCTCCACCGCCGTACCCCCATGCTCTTCTGTCTCACCGCTGAACCATCTTCTCATCTGTCTTAACACTGAACATATCTGCTCATCTGCCCCACCACTGTATCCCCCTTTCTCATCTGCCCCACCACTGTACCTCCTGCACATCTGTCCTACCACTGTACCCCCTGGTCTTCTGCCCCACCACTGTAACCCTCTGCTCATGTGTTCCACCGATGTACCTCGTTTCTCCTCTGCACCTCTCTGCACATCTGCCCCACCTCTGTACCCCCGCTGTAACCCCCTGCTCATCTGCCCACCAATGTACCAATGTACCTCCTTTCTCTTCTGCCCCAACACTAAACCCCCCGCTCATCTTTCCCACCACTGTGACCCCATTCTCATCTGGCCCAACACTGAACCCCCGTTCATCTGTCCCACCATTGAAACCCCCTCCTCATCCCTCCCACCACTGTACCTCCTGCTCATCTGTCCAACCACTGTACCACCCTGCTCTTCTGTCCCACCACTGTACCACCCTGCTCTTCTGTCCCACCACTCTAACCCTCTGCTCATCTGCCCCACCACTGTACCTCCCTGCATATCTGCTCCACCGCCGTACCCCCATGCTCTTCTGTCTCACCGCTGAACCATCTTCTCCTCTGTCTTAACACTGAACATATCTGCTCATCTGCCCCACCACTGTATCCCCCTTTCTCATCTGCCCCACCACTGTACCTCCTGCACATCTGTCCCATCACTGTACCCCCCGGTCTTCTGCCCCACCACTGTAACCCTCTGCTCATGTGTTCCACCGATGTACCTCGTTTCTCCTCTGCACCCCTCTGCACATCTGCCCCACCTCTGTACCCCCCTGCTCCTCTGCCCCACCGCTGTAACCCCCTGCTTATCTGCCCACCAATGTACCAATGTACCTTCTTTCTCTTCTGCCCCAACACTGAACCCCCCCGCTCATCTTTCCCACCACTGTAACCCCATTCTCATCTGGCCCAACACTGAACCCCCGTTCATCTGTCCCACCATTGTAACCCCCTCCTCATCCCTCCCACCACTGTACCTCCTGCACATCTGCCCCACCACTGTACCCCCTTGCACTTCTGTCCCACCACTGTAACCCCCCTGCTCATCTTCCCCATCAATGTACCCCCCTTTCTCATCTGCTCCACCACTGTACCTCCCTGCACATCTTTTCCACCACCGTATCCCCATGCTCTTCTGTCTCACTACTGAATCACCTTCTCATCTGTCCTAACACTGAACCCATCTGCTCATCTGCCCCACCACTGTAACCTGCTTTCTCATCTGCCCCACCACAGTAACCCGCTTTCTCATCTGCCCCACCAATGTACCTCACCTCTGTAACCCCCTGCTCTTCTGCCACATCACTATTCCCCCTGCTCATCTGTCCCACCAATACACCTCCTTTCACATCTGCCCCACTGCTCTACCCCCCTGCTTTTCTGTCCCACCACTGAACCCCCCTTCTCATCTGGCCCAAAGCTAAACCACCCTGCTCATCTGCCCCAACACTGAACCCCCTGCTCATCCGCCTCAAAACTGTATCCCCCTGCTCTTCTGTACCACTGCTGAACACCTTTCTCATCTCTTCTACCACTGTACCTCCCTGCACATCTGCCCACTGCTGTACCCTCCTGCTCGTCTGTCCCATCTCTGAACCCCTCCTGCTCATTTTCCCCACCGATGTACACTCCTGCTCATCTGCTCCACCACTGTACCCTCTTCTCATCTATGATATGCATGCAGGGGCGGACTGACAACTCATGGGGCCCCTGGGCAATAGGAGATAATGGGGCCCCCTGGCAATAGGAGAAGATTATGGGGCCCCCGGGCACTAGGAGATTATGGGGCCCCCGGGCAATAGTAGATTATGGGGGCCCACAGGCAATAGATTATGGAGCCATACAGTATACACACACATACAGTATATACACACATACACACAATATACACATACAGTATACACACACAGAATACACTTACACACACTGAAAAGGTACTGGAGAGGCGGGGCAGCTATAATCTTGGGATTTTTAAAAAAACACAGATTTTTACATACTTTCTCTGGTTTTATTGAGGCTGGCAACCCTGATGGGGCCCCTTAGTGGCATGGGGCCCTCGGGCAGTGCCGGAGTGCCCGAATGGTCAGTCCGCCCCTGTATGCATGATATGCAGAGTGGTGAAAGGAAGCAGAGATGAGACACATCTACCTGTCCTGGCACACTCATCCTGCTGATCCACCTCTCACATACAGGCCACGTGCTTGTATGTGATGTATGTGATGTATGTGATGTCACATACAAGCATCTGGAATGGATGCGCAATGATGAGCTCAGGTCAGGGGCATTTTCTGAAAGCAGTGAACTTGTGTGCAGGATCATAAGTTGGGCCCCTGCAGCTGAGAAAAAGTGTGGCGCTCTCCGCCACAGGAAAAGTTGGGTGTGATTTTCATTGCACCGAATACTGGCTGTGGCTTAAAGGGACACAGAGTGCAGGGGATCAGTAGTTAGTGACGCAAAGGTTCAGGAATCATTTCAACAAAGTTCCCAGAAGCTCAACATTAATTCCACAAACTGTCACCTGATTGTGGTTTTCTCAATCACAATGAAATACCTTCTTTCTGAGATTGGTAGTGGCAGCCAAGCGAGTCATCTTCCTCCAGATGGTGGGTGGGGCTAGTAGGACTGTGATTGGCTTTAGCAGTGGCCAATGACAGTCCCCCTTCTCCTGGAAACAGGGACCACCCCCCTAGCAAAACTGCCCCCAATCTCTTCCCACAAAAGCTGACGATCGCAGCTACAGCAAGGTTAGAGAACCAAACAATGTTTCCCATATTTTACAATGTGTGGGGGCACAGTGCCTCCCCCTCAGTGCAGGTGTGGTGTGGGGAACTCTGAAATTGGAATGCATTAGTGTCTCACTGACACTTCCCTGCGCTGCTCTGCTGGGGAGGGAGTTGAGTGCCGGCAAAAGAGGCTTTGTGAGCACCAGAGCCAGGGGTTGCTTACCCCTGCACTAGACGGTCTTACCTCCAGTAAACTCTCTGAGCTGAGGTGGAACCAAAAGTGTCAGAATTGCTGCCATTTTATTCCATGTCATCATTTAACTCCACTGGACTTGTTATGCTGGTGCTACCATTTAACTTCCCTGGACTCGTTACGCTGGTCAGAACCAATTTTAATGTCAGATGTCTGAAAAATGCTGTATAGAGCAATAATTGAAATTAGAATTTTTTACATGAAAAAAATCCTAGACTTCTGCTTTAAAATATATCATATATAGAGCCATATTACTGTTTTAAGCAACAAATTCAGACATGTTATATGATATTTTTTACATGCACACGCATGCACATACACTCATACAGTATCTTTTTAACAAGCAAGTGAAAAGAATATTTTCTGGCAATTGTTTGCATTGTGTGTTGTGCATTGATAGGCTTTAGCCATTAGGCTCAACTCACCAACTTATAACAATCCATAATGACTGTTATTTTCAGCTATGACAGCCATTGTGCTCGACAAATAACAATCACTTTGTTCAAAATAACGATTTTTAGGGCAAATGACACATGCACTTTAGCATAGAAAACTGAGCCTATTGCCTCTGTCATTCAGATGAACTCAAACTATAAGGGCTGTCAAGCAAAATAAAAAATATTAATGTATGTTACATCATTGCTGTCAATTTCTGGGAGCTACAAACTATTTACAGATACTGCCATTTAAAAAGGAAACCTAGTTCTATGATCTAAGCATTAGATGTAAAAAAAGATATTTTTGGGGTCATTCAGACATTTTTTTCCTATAGGCTGTTAAATATATATAAATATTTGATATAGATGACTTTTCGAAAGTAGCTGATCATTGAAAAATGTTTATTACTCAACAGCACCAGTTCAATTTGTTCTAATATAAAAATGCTGTTAACAGCAGAGGCTATGATGCCAGCGCCCATACTACATCTTCTTGGGGGTGGGGTCGTTTGGGACACTTTTCACGTATGCCTAATTTTAATGCTGCAAGAAGTAGGTGCCACAAACCACCTTTCAAAATGTTTTCTTATGACTAGAAAAACCCAAGGAGAGGGCAGAATTACTTAAAACAGTACCAAACCCAAAACCACAAATGTAATACAGTATATTGTAGCTTACCAATCATTAGATGTGGTGGCTGCATTCGTTTTCTTTTTGTAGATTTTTTACCTCTGTTTTCACCTGATCTGGCCAGTAACACATCTCCTGTATTAGAGTGCTCCCACTCTGGATGAAGGAGCACAGGGGTACAGAAGACAGCTGCATTGTCAGTCTGGGGGGAGGGGAGTGGTAGATGTACTAGCATGTGAGTAGGTGCAGCATATTGCAGTGGCAGTAAACAGAGTCCAGCTGCGGGAAGTGGAACTGTATTAAAAATGATGTTCAGCAATACACAACAATCCCGGCAAAAGGCACCCGACCGGGAACACTCACAGGTAGTAACAGCGATGAAAAGTAGCAGAAGGTCTCAGGTGTGCCAGCGTGTGTTTCGAGGGGTGAATTGCAGCCCTGCTGGTCCGTACCTAAGTGGGGAGGCCAGGGCCGGATTAGGAGCATCATGGGCCTGGTGCTGAGGATTCAATGGGCCTTTTTTGGAAATGCCCAGACCAATTTTCAGAGCTGTCACACTTTGAATGACACATTGGGCGGTCATGCAACGCTGTACCCATATGACATTTTTACCATTTTTTCACACAAATATACGTTTCTTTTGGTGGTATTTAAACACCACTGGGGTTTTTATTTTTGCTAAACATCAAAAGAAAAGACTGGCAATTTAAAAAATTTAGTTTGTTATAATATTTTTGCATATAAATAATTTTTCTTCTTCACTGATGATGCTACACTGGTAGGCGGCACTGATAAGGCAGCACTGATGGGCACTGATAGGCGGCACTTATGGGCACTGATAAGGAGGCACTGGTGAGGCAGCACTAATATACATCAGTGATGGGCGCTGATATGCAGCACTGATGAACTGCACTGATAGGCAGCCCTTATGGGCTCCGATGAGACAGCCACTGATGGGCTGCACCGATGGGCACTTATAGGCAGCACTGATGGGCACTGATAGGTGGCACTGATGAGCTGCACTGATGGGCACTGATAAGCAGCACTGATGGACACTGATAGGTGGCACTGGCATTGCTAGGTGGCACTGATGAGCTGCACTGATGGGCACTGATAACTGGCACTGATAGGCAGCACTGATGGGAACTGATAGGCGGCACTTATGGGCACTGATAAGGCAGCACTGATGGGCTGCACAGATAGGTGGCACTAGTGGGCCTTGATAAGTGGCACTGATGAGCTGCACTGATAGGCAGCACTGATGGTCACTGATAAGGTGGCACTGATGAGGCAGCACTGATGGACTGCACTGATGAGCTGCACTTATGGGCACTGATAAGTGCCACTGATAGGCAGCACTGATGGGTACTGATAGGTGGCACTTATGGGCACTGATAAGGCGCAACTGATGGGCTTCTCTGATATGCCGCACTGATGGGCTCTGATAGGCTGCACTGATGAGCTGCACTGATATTATTGGCACTCATAAGGTGGCACTGATGAGGCAGCACTAATATGTGAAACTGATAAGCTGCACTGATACTGTAGGTTTCACTTGCACTGATAGGTGGCACTGATGAGCTGCACTGATAGGTGACACTTGCACTGATAGGTGACACTGATGAGCTGCACTAATGGGCACTAATAGGTGGCACTGATAGCCCCCACCCTCCCCAAGAGTTAATTCACTTCAGCCAGTACACTGAGCTGCACAAAAGGATAACAACTTATCATCTGACCGACTTCCCCAGCCCCATACAGAGCTTACTTGCATTTGTTGTATAGTCTTTCCTCCTCCTTGCTCGCAGCGGCGCAACCCGCACTCCTTTCCCATCTAGCCTCTCGGGCCAGCCTCTGGATGACATCACGCCGGCCGGAATGTCAAGCTCCACCCAACAGGGAAGTGTGCTGGACTGCAAGGAGAGGAGCGCGCTCAGCCTTGACGCACTGATACCACGCCGCAAGAGGCAAGGCAATGTATGCAGCAGCCGCCAGCCAGCTCACTGTCTGTATTGGGTATAAAATTCAGCTGTCTGGCATTTGCAAGGTAATGCAGCGGCCAGTGGTTGGCAGCCGCTAATCATGTCTAGCATCAATGTATTGGACTGATATTATGGTACGGGCCTGGAGCTGCAGCTCCAATAGCCCCTACGTTAAGCCCTGGGGGAGGCTTCCAGGATGGATGGCGTCCTCCCACTTTCCCTATCTATCTGGAACCTCTCCATGACGTCAAGCACTGTTCCTGACAGACGGGTGACCTGTCCCCACTCTAGTCTTACCCTGATGGGTTTTACTACCTCTCTGTTTCCCTGCAAAGGTAAAGCATAATGGGCTACTATGCATTGCATAGTAGCCCATTATGTGTCACTTACCTGAAACCAAAGCCTGCGATGTCCCCGATTCCCTCACTGGCAGGAAGCGTCCATTCTTCACATCCTCCCCCTCCTTCCAGGGCCGCGAACTCCGGCTCTGTGACTGGCTGGAGTTGCGTGGGAGCCGCCAGTCACGGCATGACCCCAGCTTGAAATGGCATAGCATGCCCTTTCAAGAGTGTGCAAGCGCGGAAAACATCAGCACATGCACAGAAGACGGCATCGTTCGGGGACATGGTAAATATCTACTAAACCGTGTAGGTCTAGGAGATATTTCAAGCACCTACAGGTAAGCCTTAATCTATGCTTACCTGTAGGTGAAAGTGGTCTGTAAGGGTTTACAACCACTTTAAACAGACTCTGCCTGACTCAATTGGATCCTGACCATAGAGGAAGTAGGTTCCTCTCGACTTCCTCCTAAACCTGAATTCCCTCTGCGAACAAGCGCCACCTGCACTGGAGAAAGTAAACTGCACCTGCTTATAAGCAGATTTAAAGTGGATGTAAACCCGGATTCATGAAATTTGAGCTGGGCACATATATCTGCAGTGGTTTTTTTTATCTCTCGTCAAAGCATCTCCCATAGCTGTCAACTGCTCCTTCTCTTATAAGCCTGATAACTTTTGACAAGCTCTCTGAGACGGGAGATAGACGTGTGTGTCGAGGGAGGTTGCTATAAATAGATTAGCAGACTGCTAAACTATACACAGGCAACCTCTGCATGTGTGGGAAGGGGCTGTGTGCATTTCCTATCAGCTGACTCACAGTGTATAGCAATATTCCACTCCTACAGATGAATGAGGAAGTGAAAAACCTAACAGGACATGCACTTTCTAAACAGTAAAACTTATGTAGGGAGATGTGTTTCATCCCTGTGTATCACCTGAGGCTGTTCACTTCACTCTGTATATGTGAGGGTTTACATCCACTTTAACCACTTTAGCCCCGGAAGGATTTACCTTCTTAATGACCAGGCCATTTTTGGCGATACGGTACTGCATTACTTTAACTTACAATTACGCGTGCAACATTGTACCCAAACCAAATTGACGCCTTTTTTTCCCCACAAATAGAGCTTTCTTTCGGTGGTATTTGATCACCTCTGCGTTTTTTATTTTTGGCGCTATAAAAAAAAAGCCGACAATTTTGAAAAAAAAAAAAACAATATTTTTTACTTTCTGCTATAATACATATCCATAAAAAATATAAAAAAAAGAATGTATTCATCAGTTTAGGCCAATATGTATTCTGCTACATATTTTTGGTAAAAAAAAAATCGCAATAAGCGTATATTGATTGGTTTGCACAAAAGTTATAGCGTCTACAAAATAGGGGATAGATTTATGGACTTTTTTTTTTTTATTGTTTTTACTAGTAATGGTGGCGATCTGCAATTATTAGCGGGACTGCGACATTGCGTCGGACAAATCTGACCCCAAGTGACACTTTTTGGTGACCAGTGACACCAATACAGTGATCAGTGCTATAAAAATGCACTGATCACTGTATAAATGGCACTGGCAGGAAAGAGGTTAACACTGGTGGTGATCAAAGAGTTAAGTGTTCCCTAGGGAGGTGCTTTCTAACTGTATGGGGGACGAACTGACTGGGAACAGAGAGAGATTGCTGTTCTTGATCACTAGAAACAACTGATCTCCCTCTCCTCCTCTGTCAGAATGGTTATCGGCCTTGTTTACATAGGCAGATCCCCGTTCTGCCTCTCTTCACTGCGATCACAGCGAGCTCCCACGGCACGCGTCAGGAGAGCACCCACAGAAGCTAGTGCACGAACCGCTGTACTGGTATGGCGATTTGCGCACCCGAGACACCCTGCCGCAGTAAAACTGCCGCGGCTGGTCGGCAACTGGTTAAATACACTAACAAATTGAAGCCAAATTCCAGCTCACACTGCAGTTACATAAGTAGTTACAGACGTTTTTTTCCTTTTGGGATAAAGATTTCACATGAATAAATGAAAGCTGATCAGTGTAAGCACCCATGTCAGCGGTAAATGGTTTGTCTCAACACTCTTAACTGCTACTTTTGCAGGAGAGCTTGTTCTGTTGAAAAACTAAAAAAAAGGATATGTGAAAATTCGAAAATTTGTATTCGAAATTCAGATTAATTTTTCGTTATTCGGAGATTCGGATGTATCCGAATTTCCAAATCGCAATAGTAACAAATTTAAAAGAATCCGAAATAATGACATGAAATGCCACTAAAATTTGAATTAGAAATCAAATAGAATTGAATAAAATAGAATAGAAAAAAAGGAATAGAATAGAAAATATTAGACTAGACTAAAACAGAACAGAATAGAATAGAAAAGAAAAGACGATAATACAATATAATAGAAAATAAAGGAATAGAATATAAAAGAATAGAGTAGATCAGAAAATAAAATATTAGAATAAAATAGCATAGAAAATAAGGGAAAAGAATAAAGTAAAACAGAACAGAAAAGAATAGAAAATAAAATAAAAGAATAAAACAGAATAGAAAAAGAATATAAAGAATTAGAATAGAAAAGAATAGAATATGAAAGAATAGAATAGGAAAAAACAATAGAATAGAATAGAAAGAATATAACCGTCTTAAAAAATTTGACTTTTGAATAGAATAAAATTCTAATTCTGTCAAAATAGATTAGAATAGAAAAGGATGGGAAAGAATAGAATAGAAATAAGAAAATAGAAGAGAAAACAATAGAAAAGAGAAAACAATAGAATAGAATAGAATAAATTAGAAAGAATATAATAGATTATAGAATATATAAAAAATATAGTAATAATTTAATAATATAGTAATATAATTATATAATTATAGAAACAAATTGAATAGAAAATAAAAAAAAGAATACAAAACGATAAAAATTTTGAGCTGCACTATGTTGACGTGAATAGTGATCAACAAAAGCACTGTGAACATTTTGCTGAAAAAAATTATAATTTACAATATGGTTGTGCAACACTTTACATAGCCCATATACCACAAAAAACACATATGGATTGTGAATTATGGATTGTAACAATACAACTGTGATAAACCTATGTGAAATTTAAATTAGTTAAAATCTATTTTAAAGTGCACAAAAAACACACAAAATCGCAAATATATGAAACATAAATAATCCTTAGTGCTGCAACTAAAAAACCTTGAACATGAGGTTTTGTACAGTATAAAGAAAAAAGTTCATTGCACTACTCAAATTAAAACCAAATAGTAATGTGAATATAAAGAAATGAAAAAATTATAGTTCATATGGAAAATGATGGTATCATAAACCGGAGGTGTGATTCCTCTTTAAGTCTTCAGTAAATCTTCTATGGATCTTCTTATGCCGCATACACACGGTCGGACTTTCCGGCATACTTGGTCCGGCGGACCAGAGTGTGCCGGACAATCCGCCCGTGTGTGGGCGCCGGCGGACTTTTTCGGCGGACTTCTTCCCAAAAGCCCACCGGACCTAGATTTGAACCAAGTTTCAAATCTTTCCATCGGACTCAGTTTCGGGCGGAAAGTCCGCTCGTGTGTGTGCTGGTCCGACGGAAAGCCCGCTCGTGTGTATGCTGGTCCGACGGACCAGATACAACACGAGGGCAGGGTATTGCATCTCGCGCTCGCTGCAATAGGAAAAACAAATTTTCCTATTGCGGCGAGCGCGCTGCATACCAGGCCCTTAGGTCTGGTATGGATTATAAAGGGGAACCCCCTACGCCGAAAAAACAGCGTGGGGTCCCCCCTAAAATCCATACCAGACCCCGATTCGAGCACGCAGCCTGGCCGGTCAGGAAAGGGGGTGGGGACGAGCGAGCGCCCCCCCCTCCTGAACCGTACCAGGCCGCATGCCCTCAACATGGGGGGTGGGTGCTTTGGGGGAGGGGGGCGCCCTGCGGGCCCCCCCACCCCAAAGCACCTTGTCCCCATGTTGATGAGGACAAGGGCCTCTTCCCGACAACCCTGGCCGTTGGTTGTCGGGGTCTGCGGGCGGGGGCTTATCGGAATCTGGGAGCCCCCTTTAATAAGGGGGCCCCCAGATCCCGGCCCCCCACCCTATGTGAATGAGTATGGGGTACATGGTACCCCTACCCATTCACCTAGGAAAAAAGTGTAAGTAATAAAACACACTACACAGGTTTTTAAAATATTTTATTAAACAGCTCCGGGGGGATCTTCCTCCGGCTTCGGGGGTCTTCTTCCGGCTTCGGGGGTCCCTCCGCTTCATCTTCTCCCGGCGTCCGGTTGGTTCTTCTCCGCTCTCTTCTCCCGGTGTTCCAGTTCTTCGGCCGGCTCCTCTGCTGCCTTCAGGTAGCTCTCTTGCCAGCAGAGGTCCGGACTTCTGGGCTTCTTGTCTTCTCTTCTCTTCCCCAGATGTTGACACGACGCTCTCTCCGGCTGGACTGCTCTCCGAAGGCTGCGTTGTGACTTATATAGGCGGAGACCCCGCCCCCTTTTGATGTCACAGTCCCTGGGCATGCTGGGACTGTGACGTTTTAGGGGGCGTGGTCAACATCACCCAGTGACCACGCCCCCTAAACGTCACAGTCCCAGCATGCCCAGGGACTGTGACATCAAAAGGGGGCGGGGTCTCCGCCTATATAAGTCACAACGCAGCCCTCGGAGAGCAGTCCAGCCGGAGAGAGCGTCGTGTCAACATCTGGGGAAGAGAAGAGAAGACAAGAAGCCCAGAAGCCCAGAAGTCCGGACCTCTGCTGGCAAGAGAGCTACCTGAAGGCAGCAGAGGAGCCGGCCGAAGAACTGGAACACCGGGAGAAGAGAGCGGAGAAGAACCAACCGGACGCCGGGAGAAGATGAAGCGGAGGGACCCCCGAAGCCGGAAGAAGACCCCCGAAGCCGGAGGAAGATCCCCCCCGGAGCTGTTTAATAAAAACCTGTGTAGTGTGTTTTATTACTTACACTTTTTTCCTAGATGAATGGGTAGGGGTACCATGTACCCCATACTCATTTACATAGGGTGGGGGGCCGGGATCTGGGGGCCCCCTTATTAAAGGGGGCTCCCAGATTCCGATAAGCCCCCGCCCGCAGACCCCGACAACCAACGGCCAGGGTTGTCGGGAAGAGGCCCTTGTCCTCATCAACATGGGGACAAGGTGCTTTGGGGGGGGGTGCAGGGCGCCCCCCTCCCCCAAAGCACCCACCCCCCATGTTGAGGGCATGCGGCCTGGTACGGTTCAGGGGGAGGGGGCGCTCGCTCGTCCCCACCCCCTTTCCTGACCGGCCAGGCTGCGTGCTCGGATCGGGGTCTGGTATGGATTTTAGGGGGGACCCCACGCCGTTTTTTCGGCGTAGGGGCTTCCCTTTATAATCCATACCAGACCTAAGGGCCTGGTATGCCCCGCAACGGGGCTCGCAAGGTGTCAATCTCGCCGATAAAAGCGGCAAGATTGACATCCTTTGCTAGTCCCGTCGCACCTGAGTCACGTTCAAAATGAACGGACTTGTCCGTGTGTGGGCAAGTCCGTTCATTCTGAAAGTCCGCCGGAACTCAGTCCCGGCGTGTGTGGGCAAGTCCGTCCGTTTTAAAGTCAGGCGCACCTGGCGGACAAAGTCCGTCGGAAAGTGTGCCGGACCAAGTAGGATAGAAAGTCCGACCGTGTGTACGCGGCATAAGACTATAAGCCTCCTCTTCCAGTAGATGTCTGTTTAGGAGAAACGTAGCGTTGGGTGGAGCCAGAGGACTTGATGTCACCACACTCTTAGCTGATCGGCTTCGGCGTCGGCTGTGTTTTTTAATTGCAACGGTGTTTTACCCTGCCAATGCTTTGATGTCAGTTGTCCATTCATGGATTAAAGCATTTTAAACTACTGCACAATGAAGCGCCTCTTTTTCTTTTAAAATATACTATTTCCTGCTACGAGTGGTCTTGCTGGAGCAACTAATGGAGGAGAGTGTTCCTGAAAATTTCTACTACCTGGCGTGGAGGGAAGTCTGTCTCTACTCAAAGACCAGCTGTTCCTGACCCCGAGAGGAGTTTGTTCAGGCTCGCATGATCTCGGTGGTGGGGATCCATCAAATCTGGTAAGCAGCCCCCTTTTCCTATTTCTGCACTGTCTTAGAAGATCCATAGAAGATTTACTGAAGACCTAAAGAGGAATCACACCTCCGGTTTATGATACCATCATTTTCCATATGAACTATAATTTTTTCATTTCTTTATATTCACATTACTATTTGGTTTTAATTTGAGTAGCGCAATGAACTTTTTTCTTTAATTATGAATTGTAGCATACAGTCACATACCACTGGAAATTCTGAGTGCCGAGAGAGCACATTAAGGCTCTGTTTCCACTACTGCGACTTATTTTGCGACTTGACACATGTCAAGTCGCATGACAAGTCAAAACCCATGTATTTCAATGGTCCCCGTTCTAATTGGTGCGACTCAAGTCGCAGCGACTCCAAAAAAGGTTCTTGCACTACTTTGTTCCGTCTTCGGTGCGACTTGTTCTCCATAGAAAGGTATTAAGTCGCAATGCAGTCGTATGTACATGTCTGACACCGCGACTTTGTTGCGACTTCCACGGAAGTCTACGGAAGCACATGATCTCTGCTCCTCCCAAATACATCACTTCCTATATTGATGTCTGTGAGTGTGGAAGACAGCAGGAAGCAAGCCTTCTGCAACCAATGGGTGTGTGTTAACAATGTGCACTGTGTTTTCTTGGTGGGGACCGCTTCTCCTGCCAGGAGATCACAATGATTTGGCAGGAGGGAATCCCTTGTCAACACTATCTGTGTTGATGGTGGAATTTATATAGTTACTTTCGTGTAACCTGTGGCTGCAGGAAAGTAAATCTGTGTGTGTGTGTGGGACAACAAATAATATTTGACCACGGTCCTAATAATATAAAATTATATTAAATATGGCCCTGTCAACATCCTCCAGCACATGTCCAATTATGTAGGTGTCATGGTTAATATATTTAGCGGTTGCTTTAACACCATCCATATCAATTATGCAGCCTAGCAAATTAATGACCTATAGGCAGTTAATAAAGTTTTTTGTTTTAATTTATTATTTGCTTTATATTTTGTAGTGCACTCATTACAAACTCGATGGAGAAGTCTCAAAGACTGCTACAACCGGTACTTACGAAAATTAAAAGAAGGAAGGAGTGGTTCCGGCTCAAAAAGATTAGCCCCATATGCCCATGCCGGGCATCTGGATTTTTTAAAACCAGTTTTGGAAATGCGAGAGTAAGTTATCAGCAGGCATATGTTACGAATTGTACATATCAAATTGTAATGCTTACTTTACAAATCTGTGATTTGTATTTCAGAACCCAAGCAAGCTGGAAAGACAGCACACAGGGTTTGGCAGCAGAGGATGAGTCAGAGGAAGCTGCTGTGGAGGAGGAGCAAGAACAATTCCAAGACAATGTTGACAAGGAACTGTTCGTAGATGAATCAAGGTCAACATCAAACTCAATGAATGAGGAGGATGCAGAACCAGGGCCTAGCAATGTCTCTAGGCCTTTGCGAAGATCTTCAAGGGGAAGTGCCCGGCCTGTGAAACCCATGGAAAAAATTTTAAATGTAGTTAGTCAGATGTCCACTAAAATGGCTGAAAACCAGTGTGAAGACACAGCATTTCTCACTGTAATTTTAGGCATATGTAAACAGGTACCCCCTGAGAAAAAATATGCACTCAGGATGGCTTTGATGTCAACTGCTCAATCATTTGTGGGTGAGGGGCCAACAACATCCTCAGCATATATGCAACCCCCCCCTTCCCCAATATCCCCCTTATCAACAATACACTCACTTTCCAAGTACACAGTATGCTCCACCAATAAACCGTCCATACTGTGACCAGTATGGTAATATGCTGAATCCCTCAAGGCCACGCATGTTGCATCCAATTCCTGCCCCCTCTACCTCTACCCTTGGCCCCCCAACCACTCACCAACTTAGGCAGCCTACACCCAGTCAGGTTGCGCCTTTTCTGGAAAGGAAATATTACCCTGGTCCATCAGTGGATTTCCCTGGACCAACCAATAGTTCCGTTTCCGGGACCAATGAAAACAAAACATACGAGCAATTGTAATTTTCGATATTTTTTTATGTGGGTTTAACACTTGTTCTATATTTTTTGGTTGGTTGTGGAGGCCAAAACAACTGTAGAATTTTTCAGTTCATGGAAGTTCTTTCTTTATTTTTTCCTTTTTGAAAAAAGACTTGTCTTGTAAAAAAGATTCAGATTATATATTTTATTTTTTTATGACTTTTATTTTTGTGTTTTTGAAAGTGAAATCTTTTATTATTTTAATATTTGTTGTGCTTGTTAAAAAGTAAAAGAAAATGGTGTAGTTCACCAAAAACAAAAAAAAAACATTTTTGGTGCATTCTTGCACAAAAATCTGGAAAATAAATATTATTCTGGTTACATTATGCATTTTCTGCTTATCCTTTTTTAGAATTTGTGTTCAAGACCTGTTATTCTGCATTTGGATGCAATGAAACATAACAGACATTTAAATAATATTACAATAAAATGCATGAATTACATTATGCAATGGCATCCTGCTGCCAGGGGACAGAACCAGCAGCAGACATAAAATAAGACGAGAATCCCTCACGCACAGTGGCACCATTGGTGGTGCCCCTACTGGCACTCCATTGTGCACCTTCAAGATCGTGCATGAGGGAATCTTCAAAAAGGTAGCCATCACGAATTCGAACAAAATTATGAAGCACACATGCTGCTTTTACTGCAGATATTGCATTCTCTGTTTTTAAATTAATCGGTGTATGTAGCAAACGCCACTTGTTGGCTAAAATGCCAAATGAACATTTTACCACTCGTCTTGCCCTCGTTAACCGGTAATTGAAGATTCGCTTCTCTTCACTCAGACACCTATTGGAATAAGGCCTTAATAGATGCTCACTGAGAGCAAAGGCCTCATCCCCAACATACACAAATGGCATTGGCGGCCCATTTGTTCCTGGCAACGGACAGTCCTGTGGCAGGTCCAGACCATTTTCCCGCAACATTCTTCCAAACGATGATCTTTGGAAAATACTGGAGTCTGAGCTGCTGCCATATGATCCTATGTCTATATAGGTAAAACAATAATTGGCATCAGACACTGCTATTTGGTTCCACTGCCGATGGGCATCACTACCCTCATATGTTTTCCGTCAATTGCCCCGAGACAATTCGGGAAATTGCAACGATCCCAGAAAACGTCAGCGATCTTGCCCCAATCTTCGCAAGTGGGCTTCTTCAGGACCAAATCCCTAAGGACATTCCAGATGTCTCTGCTGGTATCGTGGACAATATTGCTGACAGTAGTTTTGCCAACCAAAAACTCATAATGCAAACTTGCAAAGGAATGTCCAGTTGCCAGGTACCTAAAATGGAAAAGTACATACAGTTTATTATAATGATACATATTTACACTAAGCTACTTCAATAAACTAAAAAAAAAAAATGAGCTAGGAAGGAGGTGCCTGAGGAAGTGAAGGAAGAAGAGGATCAGGAGAAAGACACTGGTGATGTAGAGGCAAAGTTAATATTGTAAAAACAATCTCACGCACAATTACATGCTAGTATTTTTTGGTTTACTTCATGTAAAGAGGATGAAAGAATGCTGTGGATATCCAAATGACACATAGAAGAAAAAGTAGGTATGAAAAGTTACCTCAATGTTATAATGAGTCTTTCTACAGCAGGAATACTCCTTCGGAAACTTGTGTTTTGTCGCTCTAGATGGCTAGAGAGCAAAGCCAACAATTCATCAAAACTGTAAAGAGATAAAATATGACTATTATTTACATTGACCATGTAAAAATAAAACGCACCACAAATCGCATTGCAAAGTCGTAGTGTAAATCGCGCGACTTTGGGGACGCACTAGTGGAAACATGGCCTAACATGTGAGTGTACACCTAGCAGAGGGAACATTGTTGATTTTTATGTTAATTCATGAATAAACTGCCTGCTCGATGAGTTCCCCTCTGTGATCTCTTGATACATGCCATTATGCTGCTTAACTTAAACATATACTGTATGTGCATTGTACAAGGGCTACCCGACCGACCAAAATAACAATCCAATATTCAAATCATTACAAAGTTAAATCGATTCAAATTTTAAAACAAAATCGAAATGTGTACACCATTATCCTGCTGATGAAAAAAATGATGGTAATTCTTACTTTCTAAAAATGTTGTCCCTAGGTCCGGTGCCCCATCAACATCTGTCACAGCGTGCCTGTGCCCAAAAATATCTGTAGTAGTAGTAGTAGTGTGTCTATTTCACATCTCCCAGAGTTTACCAGTGTAACCAAACAGCTGTGACAAGCATGTACCAGTGTACAAAAAAATCTGTTTGACTAGTGTCTCATCAACATCTGTCTCATTGTTCCAGTGTACACCAAAACATCTGTCACAGTGTACCTGTGCGCAAAACATCTGTAGTAGTAGTAGTGGTGTGTGTCCATTCAACATCTGTCAAAGTTTACCAGTGTAACCAAACAGCTGTCACAGGCATGTACCAGTGTACAAAAACATCTGTAATACTAGTGTCTCATCAACATCTGATGTAAAAGCCTAAAACTTTCTTATATGTGAAAATCAAAAAAATATTTGAATTAGTAATAGACCAGCATAACTAACATATGCAAAAGATAATAAAACAGTAGTCACCTGCCTACACGCTTATTCATGGAATCTAGTATTTTTTTAATGGACTTCTGTGTTTTTATTTTTATTTGTACATCACAATGCATATTTATTTTTAACCTAATAGATTATTACCCATGGTTGCAGGAAAGAAATGTGTTCCGCCTATGGTCAGCCTAAGACAGGAAGTGTGTTTCTGGCCAATCACCAGGTGAAAATAAAGGAATAAAAGCTTAAAAAAAATGAATGCAATATATTGCATTTTTGCTTTTGAATTTAGATATGCTTAAACCCTTATGCTGCTTTTAAGCTCACCTGCTGTGTGCTTGTGGTGCAAATGTGCTTCTGCTATATTTATGCTTTAAGGCTTCAGTGATTTGCGCTTGCAATGTTATGCAACATTTCTAGGTATTATATATAATGTGTGTATTGCCATTATATTATTTGGATATTGGATTAAGTGGGAAAAGGTTATATTTCTATGCAGCCTTTTTTTTCTTTTTTTATAGAATATATTTTTTTATAGAAGAAAATGTGTACTTTTATCAAGAGGAAAACTTGTTTTAACCCTTTTACTGCCACCTACATAAGGCTTATGATGGTGGCATTGGCGGCTTTTACACACACTCACAAGGGATGCAGCCACCCTGAATGTGTCTAAAGTCGTGTACACACGACCGAACTTTTGGACTGGACTGGTCCGATGGAACAAATCCATCGGACAATCCGACCGTGTGTGGGCTTCATCGGACCTTCAGCTGACTTTTTCTGTCGAAAATCAGACGGACTTTAGATTTGGAACATATTTCAAATCTTTCCTACGGACTCGATTCCGGTCGAAAAATCTGTTCGTCTGTATGCTAGTCCGACGGACAAAAAAGGTTGCAAGGGCAGCTATTGGCTACTGGCTATGAACTTCCTCATTCTAGTCCTTTCGTACGTCATCACGTTCAAACCAACGGACTTTCGAACAGACTTTAGTCTGTTCGTGTGTGGGCAAGTCCAGTCGTTCGAAAGTCCGTCGAAAGTCTGTCGGACCTTTGATGCTGAAAAGTCCGCTCGGGTGTATGCGGCATAAGTTAAACGCCAACTCCCTCCCTCCGTCCCTTCCATGTATCCATGATCTGTGCTCCATTAGCTACAATGGATTGCAAGGGAGATATCGGGGGTCTAATAGACCCCCGTTGTCTAAATAAAGGAACCTGTTACTGTAAAAATGATCTCACATAAGAGGATATGTTTACATCATTTGTTCATAGATTGCCTAGAAAATAAAATGCTGTGAACAGAAAGCCTTGTTTTTACTGATGAATCTATATATACTGTATTTTACTTTGGTATCTGACAAGAGTATTGCTGAATCAATAGGATTATTGATCCATTGCTCTGCCCCATAAGGGGCATACAGGTGCAAGAGCTGAACTGGTTAAAATCAAATTAGGATGTTAAAATGTTAATTAAACAAATTGTCTTTGATTCATCATGATGGATTCATTTGGATAAAAATGATAACAGTTTTCTAAGGTAATTGCAATTAAGTTTACATTACAGCAATTTTAGTTGTAGTTATACGTCTATATTAGTATTTGACCGTGTATTGTGGTGTAAAAATATAGTTAATGTGCTTGTGCACAACATTTCATGGACTGTACTTAGAGTTTATGCAGTGATAATTCTGTAATGCAGCGTTTTAAGGTTGCTAAATTGTTTTGTTCTTCTGTTCTGTCAGAGAGATTAGGGAAGCAATTTGACACATTATGAGTTACTTATATGAGTTTGCACCTGCATGTTAATTGACAACAGAAAGCAAAGGTCCTCTGTACTAACCATCTGTAGGCAGAAAGTAAGACAAACGCAGTTCTACAATCTATTCTAAATGATGTGTATGCTCTTGTTATGAAAGGCTTAGTCCACCATGTCAACCTTTATAATAAATGCACCAACAATGCTAAAATAACAAATTTGCATGTGTTAAATTTTTGCATTTAGACTTGTGCAAACAGTGTTTCAGAAGTGCAACGCACAGGTTTTGCATTGCTTACCCCAGCCCCAGGTGAATATGAGGGTACAGGCCTTCTGTTATGAGGATGGAGAAAGTGTTGAAGAAACCATAATTGTGGCGATGTTACAGTCCTTCTGCCCCCCTGACCCAAAGCACCCCCCCATGTTGAGGGCAAGTAGCCTGGTATGGTTCAGGCCGCATGCTCGAATAAGGGTCTAGTATGGATTCAGAGGGGGACCCCATACGTTTTTGTTTTTTTTACATTTTGGCATGGGGTTCCCCTTAAAATCCATACTAGACCTTTATCCGAGCATGCAGCCTGAACCATGGTAGCATCCTCCTAAAACCAATATTTTGGCTGTAGAGCTAGGGGCACAATCATCCACCGTCTTCTTCCAACTCCTAAACAGAGATTGCGATTATTGGGGTCAAATCGATGTTCGTTTCAACTGCAGTGACTAGAAGATTTGTGCAGGATGGAATGTGGTTTTCATTGAGGAAAGTCTGTTCCTTCCAAACCCGAATGCAAATTAAATTTTGAAGTACTTTCACACAGCATTTGTGAAATGTACTGAACAGAATTTTCGTACAAAGGTTCATATAAAAATCCACTAGTGTATGGCCAGCTTAACATTGTAGCACACAAAATCTGGAGTTGTGCATGGCAACTAGTCAACTTCTAGCTTCTATTTTCAAAGCTGAAGCTAAAAGCTGATTGGTTACTATGCACAGCTACTCCAGATCCTACCTGGTTCAGTTTTTGTAAATTCACCCCATTGTTTTGATTAGTGGAGGAAGTCACTGATTGTAAGTGATTCTCAGTGATTGTTCAGCCAGAATTGAAAAAGCAGTTTGGAATGGACTGACCCTCAAAGTGTTTGTTAACCAAAAAAAAAAGGTCCTGTTCCTTTAGTCCGGGTTCACACTATACCGGGCTGTGGATCGCACAGGAGAGCTGTGCATGCCTGTTCCCCGTTTCAGGGACAAATCAGGCCGATTCTATGCCTGAATTCGGCCCTGAAGCGGAGCCAAAGACGCACAGCCGCCCCGGAGATATGTGAACCGGCTCCATAGGGAGCCAGTCACATTCTCCTACTATGCGAATTAGATGCGGGGAAACGCACATCTAATTCGCATAGGTGTGAACCCGGGCTCAAAGCAGTGCTTGTGCTGTTTCATTTGGCCCTCTGTATCACCTGTAATATCTGTCTGATCCTGCCTGGCTATGCCCTTCCCCCTGTACAATGACTCCAATATATCAGGGCTGCTGTGCCCTGACACTGCAGTCACCCGTACGTGCCTCTGTCATCCGCAGCCTGCTATCTGTCTCCTCTGTGCTCTCTCCCCCTCCTCTCTTTGCCTGTCAGCTCGTGACAGTGCCTGCTCCCTCAACTCCTGCTCGCCAAATAACTTTCACATCTTCATACCATCCCCTTGTGTTCTAATCCTGTGTGCCTGTCAGGGCTGGGCTCAGCCCTTCCTTCTATGAGCTGGCCGCTCAGCTGTTGGCTAATTGCCAGTTCCCATCTCTCTCCACAGTTACCCAGCTGTTATTGATTCTGCTCGTCAGCCCTGCCTACTTAAAGCCGTCCAGCTGACTTGATCTCTGCCTTCGCCTTTGTCAACATCACAGAGACTTTCTCCTGCGTTCCTGTTGAAGACTTGCTCGCCTGACATCCCTTCTGGCTCCTGATCCTGCTTGCTGTACTAATACATTTACCTCTGGCTCTCTGACATTGGCTTGGCTGACTACCCGATCCGGTTACTGAACTCTGGCTTGTTTTGACTACGCTTACTCTGTTTACCTTTTTATTATTATTGTTTGTTCCACTGAGTATTCCTGCATTAGAGGAGCATCTCTGTGGTCTTCGTTCCACTTGGGCACAAGTCCAGGAGGCTTTGCATCATGCCAATGATAAGTACAGACTCCATGCTGACCGTAGATTCATGCCTACCAGGTTGGGGACAGGGTCTGGCTGTCACCTTGCAACCTCTGACTTCATGTTCCCTCACTGAAGTTCGCACCTCGGTTTATTGGGCCCTTCCGTATTCTTCGCAGGATTAACCCAGTGGCTTACGCATTAGACCTTTCTTTTAATATGCATATTTCGAATGTATTTCATGTCTCCTTATTAAAACCTTTGGTCTGCAACCGTTTTACCGCCTCGGTGCCACGTCCTCACCCTGTACAGGTTGAGAACTATGAGGAGTATGAAGTATAGTCCATTGTTGACTCCCGTAGGTTCCGCAGGCGCATACAGTGCCTGGTGCATTGGAAAGGGTATGGTCCGGAGAAACGCTCTTGGGTCTCATCCTCGGATGTACATGCCCCGTCCTCCTCCGTAATTTCCATAGACGTTTTCCCCATCAAGCCTGGTGGTCCTCCGAGGGCGAGGGGGAGGGGTCGTTGAGGAGGGGGCACTGTCAGGGCTGGGCTCAGCCCTTCCTTCTCTGAGCTGGCCGCTCAGCTGTCGGCTAATTGCCAGTTCCCATCTCTCTCCACAGTTACCCAGCTGTTGTTGATTCTGCTTGTCAGCCCTGCCTACTTAAAGCCGTCCAGCCCACTTGATCTCTGCCTTCGCCTTTGTCAACATCACAGAGACTTTCTCCTGCTTTCCTGTTGAAGACTTGTTTGGCTGACGTCCCTTCTGGCTCCTGATCCTGCTTGCTGTACTACTATATTTACCTCTGGTCTCTGACATTGGCTTGGCTGACTACACGATCCCGTTACTGAACTCTGGCTTGTTTTGACCACGCTTACTCTGTTTACCTTTTTATTATTATTATTAAACAAGTGTGATTTAACTATACTTCTGTCTCAGTCTGATTCATGGTTCCTGATAGTGCCCCTGTGTGAGTGATTTATAAAAAAAAAAGTCTGCTATACCTCATTTCACAGCTCTTCTTAGCGATCACATGATCGGCTGGCTCCCTCTCTCCTCTCCTCTCCCAAGTGATGTCAGCGGAGGAATCTCGACCCTGCCCGCTGCCTCTATCAGACGGGAAGAGAAGAAAGCCAGCTGATCATGTGATAGCTGAGAAGAGCTCTGAAATGAGGTATAGTAGGCTTTTTTTTATAAATCACTCACACAGGGGCACACAGGATTAGAACACAGAGGTGATGGTATAAAGATGTGAAAGTGGCTTAACAACCACTTTAAGTAATTTGTAAATATATAGCAATATATACAGTAGCTATGTGTGCAGTGTGCTATAAACTATCCATATGGATTATTTATTTAAGAGTTAACATATTCCATACCTCTTTCATATCATCTACGTGTCAGTTCCACATAAACATACCAACTAAACTCAGAAGAGGCAATTTATATGCATTATACCAAAAGACTATAGAGCCCATCTAAAATGCCTGTTTAGTATTCAGAAATGTATGTAGCATTATGGGTTCCAGTAACTTAGAGCAAGAACAAAATGTATTTGTATTCTTTCAGACAGTTAGGGATGGAAAATTTATGATAGTATGTGCAAATTCAGTTATACATGTCAGATTTAAAATGTATGTATTCTATGATTTAGCATGCAATACGTGTCTATAACATTGTTTATCTTAAGTCTGGATTCTAGGATTCCATTTTCCTTCCTCACATAATTTATATACGGTATATTTTTATCACAGAGACGTCCATGTAGTCTGATTTTTTTTTTTTTTTTTTTTTAAGCAGCCTGTATCAATGATTTACAAATCCAACTTTATCTCACTCTTTCAACAGACTAAAAAGATCCTAAGAGATAGAAAACATACTACAAAACCATTGTAGTGTCTACGTTAATGAATTATATTCATGTTACAGGTTCTCAATAGAGTTATTGAAAAGAGCTGAGTTTGCATGCTCTTTCCAAGGACTCTAGATTGTAAGTTTTTTGAGGGCAGGGACTAATTTGAATGTACAATATATATCTGTGAAGTGGAAGGAAAATGATAAATGGTTTTCAATTTTTTTTACAAATAAATATCTAAAAATTGTGGTGTGCATTTGTATTCAGCCCCCTTTACTCTGATACCCCTAACTAAAATCTAGTGGAACCAATTTCCTTTAAAAGTCCCATAATTAGTAAATAGAGCCTATGTGTAATTTAATCACAGTATAAATACAGATGTTCTGTGAAGCCCTCAGAGGTTTATTGGAGAAACTTAGTGAACAAACAGCATCATGAAGGCCAAGGAACACACCAGACATGTCAGAGGTAAAGTTGTGGAGAAGTTTAAAGCAGGGTTAGGTTATAAAAAAATATCCCAAGCTTTGAAAATCTCACGGAGCACTGTTCAATCCATCATTCATAAAAGGAAAGAGTATGGCACAACTGTAAACCTACCAAGACATGACCGTCCACCTAAACTGACAGGCCGGGCAAGGAGAGCATTAATCAGAGAAGCAGCCAAGAGGCCCATGGCGCAGAGTAGCAATAAAAATGCCATTGTTGAAAGAAAGCCATAAGAAGTCCCGTTTGCAGTTTGCGAGAAGCCATGTGGGGGATACAGCAAACATGTGAAAGAAGGTGCTCTGGTCAGATGAGAACAAAATTTAACTTTTTGGCCTAAAAGCACAGCGCTATGTGTGGCCGAACACTAACACTGCATATCACCCTGAACACACCATCCCCACCGTGTAACATGGTGGTGGCAGCATCATGTTGTGGGGATGCTTTTCTTCAGCAGGGACAGGGAAGCTGGTCAGAGTTGATGGGAAGATGGATGGAGCCAAATACAGGGCAATCTTAGAAGAAAACCTGTTAAGGGTCTGCAAAAGACTTGAGACTGGGGTGTAGGTTCCAAATTTTTGGAAATACTTTTTCAAGGCACTGTAAACTTACCTGCTCTGTGCAGTTGCTTTTGCACAGAGCAGCCTGGATCCTCCTCTTTTTGGGTCAATCTTCATTGCTCCTGGCCCCTCCCTCCTGCTGAGTGCCCCCACAGCAAGCAGATTG
Source organism: Lithobates septentrionalis (assembly GCA_037952835.1). Classification (NCBI taxonomy): domain Eukaryota; kingdom Metazoa; phylum Chordata; class Amphibia; order Anura; family Ranidae; genus Lithobates; species Lithobates septentrionalis. Next base: position 2,547,614 of record JBBDGP010000129.1, read on the forward strand.
CTATGGGGGCACCCGAGCCGATCTGCAGCTCCGTGGATTGGGACTCACAGAATACACCAGCGACAGTGGCGGAACTACCGCCATAGCGACACACGCGGCCGCTATGGGGCCCGCAGCTGTTAGGGGCCCCCCCGGACCGGTGACAGGCGGCTCCGCGGGTGACAGCGGGTGGCTTTGCGGGCCCGCGGGTGAGAGCGGGCGGCTCCGCGGGTGAGAGCGGGCGGCTTTGCGGGCCCCCGGGTGAGAGTGGGCGGCTCTGCGGGTCCGCGGTGAGAGCGTGGGCGGCTCCGAGGGCTGTCAGGCGGTGAGTCAGCTGGGCGGCTCGTGTGTGAGCAGGCTGGCCAATCAGGGAGCTGGCAGCCGGGGGTGCATAGAGATGACATCATCTCTCACCGCCCGGCGCCCTCCCTGCATCCCTGCAGTGCAGTTTTCCCCCCTCACTGTGCAGGCAGCCTCGGGAAGCAGAGAGATGACCTTATCTCTCTGCTGTCTGACTCTGGGACACAGCATGAAAGTGACACAGGCAGCAAGTGACAAGGTGAAGTGGCAAGTGACAATCCGGGACGTGTGGCAGGTGACGTGGCAAGTGACTATCCGTAATGTGTGGCAGGTGACGTGGCAAGTGACTATCCGTAATGTGTGGCAGGTGACGTGGCAAGTGACTATCCGTAATGTGTGGCAGGTGAGGTGGCAAGTGACAATCTGTAATGTATGGCAGGTGACGTGGCAAGTGACTATCTGTAATGTGTGGCAGGTGATGTGGCAAGTGACTATCCGTAATGTGTGGCAGGTGACGTGGCAAGCGACTATCCGTAATGTGTGGCAGGTGACGTGGCAAGTGACTATCCGTAATGTGTGGCAGGTGAGGTGGCAAGTGACAATCTGTAATGTATGGCAGGTGACGTGGCAAGTGACAATCTGTAACATGTGGCAGGTGACGTGGCAAGTGACAATCCGTAATGTGTGGCAAGTGACAATCCGGGACGTGGCAAGTGACAATCCGTAATGTGTGGCAGGTGACGTGGCAAGTGACAATCCGTAATGTGTGGCAAGTGACAATCCGGGACGTGGCAAGTGACAATCCGTAATGTGTGGCAGGTGACGTGGCAAGTGACAATCCATAACATGTGGCAGGCGACGTGGCAAGTGACAATCCGTAATGTGTAGCAAGTGACAATCCAGAAAGTGGCAAGTGACAATCCGTAATGTGTGGCAGGTGACGTGGCAAGTGACAATCTAATGTGTGGCGGGTGATGTGACAAGTGACATTCCGTGACAAGTTGCATCTGGTGGCAGGCGACGGTGTCAAATGACACGCTCAGGGCTCCCACTGATTCTGCATTATGGTGAGTTGAACTAGTTCATTTTATATAACAGAACAGAAATTGGTTAGAAGGCATGGAGGTCAGCAATGTGTGTCCTTTAGGGGCTGCATACAGTATACTGCATACTTTGTTGTTCATAATTAATATAAGCTGTTGCCTGGGTACTGTGCCACATGGGTGCGGTAATCTGTTGTTCAATGGCATTAGTTATTTTTTTTGTGGAGGGGGTGGTTTGCAGGGGGGGGGGGGGGGCGGTTTGCAGGGGGGGGGGCCCATACAACATTTTGCTATGGGGCCCTGTGATTTCTAGTTACGCCCCTGACCAGCGATCCGCATTATAGGAACAAAAAGAGAAAAGCTCCATAGTGTGAATCCGCATGTATCATTTATTATAAAAAGGAAGTATTGCACTTACATCAAACAGGAGTAAAACAAACTCATAGGAGAATGCCTACACCGAAATGACGTCAGCACGCCTACCACCCGACGCACGTTTCGTCAAAGATTGACTTAGTCATGGGGAACTGATAAGAGGCGTCAAACATGATTGGCCGTAGATTTCATTTTGTTCTGCCCCGTGGGCTGAACGAGAAAAATTTCTTTGATTCCCCCATTAATGCCAAGCAATGTGGATTGAGGAATGTCAACTGAAGGGTATTGTATTCAGTAGCCGCTGCTCCAGCACCTGCTGCTGAATTGAACAGTGCTTGCACGTGATTGAATATAAGCACCGTTTGGCTGGCTCTGGCCAAAAAAAGTTGATTGAATTGGCATTAGCTGGGAAGAACGTGGGCAGTGGAAGTGTGTGTGTGAGGCTGGCCTTGGTATTGACTGGCTCTAAATGTTTTTGCACTGCAAAAGACTTTAAAGCATGAGGATAAGCTGACAACCCATCCCGCTTAATTCAACCACCAAATTTAAGCAAATATGTCAGGCACCAATAGGTGGAAGGGAAGTTTTTTCTTCATTTTGTCACCACTCCCTACCTGCTGGCAATGTCATCAGCCCACAGGTGCCATTATAACAGATATGACCATGTGTGGTGTATAGTAAACTATTAAATAAATACTGGAGTGGTTGATTATCTCCAGTCAGCAATTAAGCAAAATCCTATGGGGGTCCCTATCTCATTTATTTTTAGGAGTGCAGGGGACTTCTCCACCCCTTAGAAGCAATAGCAGCACCAAACTCATTTAATAGGCAGAACATAAAAATATACAGTACATTCATGCAGCGCTAAAACCATAAAAATATAACATCAGATAATTCCAATGAAAAGTGCAGGGACAGTAAACATCCAAATACGATGAGTATCCCAAAGCCTTTCACTGTGCACAGAGTAGTCCACACAGCACCCATTGAGAATAAGCCAAACTGCGGGGGCGCATGCGCACGAGCGAAGGAGATGGCTGCCTGATTCCTACGCTCCGCGCCGTCGGAACCACTATACCGGCCATATAGCGCACAGACGGAGCGGGGACACAGCACAACCACCTCCATGGCCACCGGAATAGTCCTGGACTCTGCTGGTAATGTACCAATCAGGCAAACTTAAACAAAAATCCCGGCAGCCTCAGAAAAACACTTCAGGCCCTGGCAAGGCAAAATCCAATATGGCGCTGGACCTTCGGAGCCGGATGACGCCGCTCACATTTCAGATGAGAACCCAGAGTCTCCCACAGACAGTCTGCAGCAATTCCCCACGGATCTAGTGAGCCCTCTCCCCTTAGACCCTGACAATCTCCTGGCAAAATTTCGCTGTATAGTGAGAGATGAAATCACTGTGGCCTCTTGCATGCTTTCCTCTGACCTGGTGCGGGGCCTTAAAGAGATAGGCCACCGCACCAATTAATTAGAACAACGCATGGACCTAGCCACGACAGTGCTGGAGGGTCATGAAGAAGAGGTAGATAAACTAACAGCGGAGCTTGAGACCCTGAAAGATAAGTTGGAAGATGCAGAAAACAGGGCCCGCAGGGACAATCTACGCATTCGCGGTATTCCTGAGGTGGTGACGGACCTGCAGGGCACAGCTACTGCTTTCTTTCAGGAATTGGCTCCGGAGATTCCAGTGGACAGGTTAGAGTTCGATCGAATTCACAGATCCCTGGCCCCTAAGCTCACAGATGGTCCCCCGAGAGACATAATCATAAAATTCCATTACTACCGCACTAAAGAGAAACTCCTACAAGCTGCAAGAGAACAGCAACCCCTCTCCTTCCAAGGAAATTCCCTTCAACTATTTGCGGATCTGTCACCAGTCACAATCACCAGACGGCGTGGCCTTAAACCATACCTGCAAATCTTACAAACCCAAGGGATTAAATACAGATGGGGGTTCCCCTTCAAGCTAACTTTCTCCCACTTGGGCCCTCAATTCCAGGCCACATCCCCAGCAGATTTGAGACGTCACTTTCAGGATCTGCAACTGGATCTCCCTTCCTCCCAGGCGACGGCGGCGTCCTCCTCCTCTGGACTCCCCAGACCCCCCCGATAAAATTCTCAACGTTCTCAACCAGGATCCCAGGCTTTCCGAGAACTACAGTCTCAGAGTTTCCACAAGTCCAACAATGGATGAAGGTACTCTATTTCACTTCCTACTGAGATGACACCTGACCCCCCCCCCTTTCTTTTTTTGGGTAGCCTGACCCCAGGTCGTGGTCGATTTATCCTATTTACTTTCTGACTTCTACACCTGGATCATTTGAGAGTGTTTGGAACTGAGCTAGCGGCTTTCAGTGCACCTTGTTTGGTCCTCAGTTTTGGGGATTTAAGTGGACACTCCAACATGGTCCGCCCCACTAGCTAGATGGCGGAGAGGGGTGAAAACATTTATGTTCGGCACGAAGACACGGACATAGGAGGACGCTCGCAACCATTTTATTTTTTTTTTACATCATTTTTCTTTATTTTATTATTATTACAATTTTTTCATACTAACAGAAAGTTTATTGCAATATCCAAGTATTTATCAGGATTCGACATGGCGGGGGGTGGGCGAGGCCGTTGCTGCGGAGAGGGCCCTTTTGGGTGTTCTGCGGCGGCACGGCTAGCGGTTCCCGCGCCCTCCTCCGCCGCCTCCATTTTTCGGGGGCGGTGGGGGGAGGGCGCGGAGGGGGTTAGGTCAATCCCCTTGTGGGTGTGGGGGTGATGGGCCTTTGGGCTCTCACCCCCGGGCCATTGGGGAATGGTTTTGGTTGAACCTTTATGTCTGTTTATGTTAAATCAGCACCTGTTTAATAGAAACCTTTGACTCAGTTGTGCTAATTGTTATTACTCTTATTATCTTTATAGTTTTTCAATCGTCCTTAGTTTCTGTGCGCAAAATGTTTTAAACACTTATAATATTACGTGATAGGCTGGTGGTCCCAACAGACTGATGCTCCCTCTAATGAGTCGGTGCTTGACAGAGACGCCCGTCTCTGTCGACGTCCTACTCGAACGTGGGTCTTACAACCCACAAATTAAAGCAATTAAGGTATTATTGCTTACTCTACTTCAAGCTCTTCTTACTACATTTATCCTACTTGCCTTACTTCTTCCTACTGCCTTTTTCTTGTCCCTCCTCTTCTTCCCACCCTCCCCGGGTCCGTGGGGTGTCCGGTTGAGAACCAAGATAGGAAACTCCCCTGGTTTTATGTCTCTTAATTGGCTCTCCCTGAATGTTCAGGGTATGAATTCCCCCCAAAAAAGGGTCAAGATCTTTAAATATCTTAAACAACAAAAAATAGATATAGCTTGTTTGCAAGAAACCCATTTCTCTTCCACTTCCTGCACCAAATATTTTCCGGCGCAGGTTTTCCTGGCCAATGCTTCCACTAAACACAGGGGTGTCCTGATTGCCATAAGCAAAACAGTTCCATTTATTTGCAGTAAACAAATAGGCGACCCAAACGGCAGGTATCTACTTCTCCAGGGCACTGTTCAAGATAACGAAGTGACAATTTTGACTTACTACGCCCCAAATGTAAATCCAGGGCCCTTTTTTCTCCCATGTCTGCTCCCTGTTACGATCCCACCAAAGAGGCACCCTCCTGATGGCGGGGGACTCTAATGTAACTCTAAATCCCTCTCTTGATAAATATCCATCGGACCATAAATCCCCCTCCCCGGCCGCCAAATCTTTTTCACAGTCCCTACAAACTCATGATTTAATAGATATATGGCGAGAGCTTCACCCTCTGGGTAGGGACTACACTCACTATTCTCGTCCCCATCATTTGCATTCTAGGATTGACCATATGCTTGTTCTTCGCAAACACCTTCCCTTAATTGAATCAATCTCAATCCTCACAGTCCCTTGGTCGGATCATGAACCTATCCTGACGGTCTGTCACTCTCTTCTAAGCAAACCACAATTTTCTCCCTGGGTGATGAACGATTCTCTTCTATCTTACAAGGAGATCCTTACTGACATTCATACCGCTTCCGTTGAATATTTTATAATTAATACAGGCACAGTATCATCCCCAGTCACACTCTGGGAAGCATATAAAGCTGTTCTTAGGGGCCATGTAATCCGTATAGCGTCTAGACGTAAGAGAGAGAGGGCAAACATTTGACGCGATCTCGAATTAAAGTTAGAGGTTGCGTCCACATCTTTCAAACAATCACCTACCTCTGCTAACCGCACACTTTTAGATAAGGCTCGCACAGAACTAGATCTATGCCTAACAGAGGAAGCAGAAAGGACCTTGCGTTGGGCCCGACAGAATTGGTATATTAAAGCGAATAAACCAAACGCAATGCTAGCAATATACCCCCATTACCCTTCGCACCCGTCACAATGTCCTAACTGGTAATCCCCAGCGAGTCCTGGAAGAATTCAGGTATCACCTTACAAAACTTTACTCAGAACCAGACCATCTCTCAACGCAAGGTCTTGATTCCTTTCTCACAAACTTATCTCTACCTTCTTTATCTGAAACCCATACAGCCCTGATGGACCGTGATATTCAGGTCTCGGAAGTTCTTCAGTGTATAAAGGAGTTAAAGGTGGGTAAAAGACCTGGTCCAGACGGCTTTACAGCCCTTTATTATCGGAAAATGGCAGAAGTTGTAGCCCCCTATTTAACTAAGATGTATAATTCTGTTAAAAATGGTAGTTCCTTTACGTCCAATCTCTTGACGGCCAATATTGTCATGATACCAAAACCTGATAAAGATAATTCATCCTGGGCTAATTTCCGTCCAATATCCCTAATTAATATTGACATGAAAATTTTAACAAAGATTCTAGCCACCCGCCTCAATTCCTTCCTCCCACGTTTAATAAAGAAAGATCAGGTAGGCTTTGTTCCAAGGAGACAGGCAGGTGATGCTATTAGGCGTCTCTTGCAAATACAACATATTGCTCCTAACAGGTCCCTAGAAACGATGTTTTTGTCACTGGACATTAACAAAGCTTTTGACACACTGTCATGGCCCTACCTAACACAAACACTTAAACATTTTGGATTTGGCACCTCTTTTATGAGTTGGGTCTCGGCTATCTATAACTCCCCCCAAGCCAAAGTGAAGTACTATGGGTTTGAATCAAATACCTTCCCTATCAGAAGGGGCACTCGTCAGGGATGCCCGTTGTCCCCATTATTATTCATTTTAGCGCTTGAACCCCTGGCGGAAGCCATTAGATCCCATCCGGATATTGCAGGCGTGGAGATAGCGGGAACCTCACACAAACTGTCAATGTTTGCGGACGATATTTTACTCACCATAACTAAGCCGAGACTCACCCTGCCTAATTTATTAGCTCTTCTGGACACTTTTGCTACCTTGTCGGGTCTATATGTTAACCCTGCAAAATCGAAGGCAATGTCGATAAATCTTCCGCCCACTGAAACAGCGACCCTTAAGTTACACTTTTCTTTCCAATGGTTAAACTCGTTACCCTATCTAGGTATTCGACTTACCCCAAATTATTCGGGCCTATATCAAGCTAACTTTCCGTTATTGTTTAATAAACTTGCAGGTATGCTCTCCTCGTGGTATAATCTTCCGTTATCCTGGTTTGGTAGGATTGCTACCATCCGTATGTCTTATCTCCCAAAATTGCTTTATTATTTTAGGGTTTTACCGGTTCAGGTCCCCTCTCATATACTCCGTATTCATCAGCGCAAAATCATGCAGTTCATATGGGGCTCCAAGAAACCTAGAATTAAGAAGCAGGTGCTTTATGCTCGTAAGATTAATGGGGGTCTATCAGTACCCAACCTACAGGCATATTACACAGCAGCAGCTATAGCACCATTATCCCATCTTCATGAGAAAAAACAAATGCCGCTATGGGCCACCATGGACATGGTAGACCCACACCCAATACCTCTAGCCTCCCTCCCATGGCTTCCTCAGACATACCGCCCAAATAATATAGGTCCATGCCTGGCACACTCAATACGGTTATGGGACTCAGTCAAATATTAAGCAGGTCTCATCTCCCCACATCTTCCTCTACTTTCTTTTCCTCACTGTCCATTGTTTCCACCAGGAACTGATAACCCACAGAAATTCCGGTGGTGGTCGGAAAACGGCTTCACGGATGTCCACTCCTTACTTTCCCCAACTAGAATTATAACATTCGCAGCCTTACACTCTTCCCACGATATCCCTCTTAGAGAACATTTTAGATACACACAAATAAGACACTTTCTCCAATCCCTCATAAAATCACAAACTACCCCCTACACATTAACCCCGTTTGAAAGTCTGTGCAGATCACGGCCCCAATCCTCGGGTCTGATTTCATTAATTTATGCAGCCATTATTGGCTCCACAAAACCGCCTTTAAGACCATATCTTCTCCAGTGGGAGGCAGAACTGGGAAAAAGGTTGGACCCGGAGGATTGGCAGGTCATGACTATTGCATTGTCCAAAAGCTCCAGGAATGTTCTTTTCTTGGAAAATGCATACAAAGTACTATACAGATAGTACTATACTCCAGCCAGACTGGCGAGTTTCATCCCATCATATTCCCCTTTATGTTTCCGTGGGTGTTTGCAAGAAGGTACGATGGCACACATTTGGGGGAGGTGTCCCAGGGTAAGCTGACTGTGGATCAGGGTTTATGCACTCCTTCAAAGTCTTTTCAACACTAATATAAAGAGGGACCCATTTGAGGCCATCCTGGGGAAACCAATCACTGACCTGTTGCGACCAGAACGCCAACTGGCATCCCATATATTTACCGCAACTAAATTAACTATCGCAAAAGCTTGGAAAACCCCAATTCTCAGTTTTGAAGCGGTAAAAAAACGTGTTAATGACATCATGGTCAACGAAAAATTGACTGCAATATTATCAGATAAGCATGATAAATTCATTCGGACATGGCAACCATGGGTGAATTATGCTCATCCCTCCAGATTTGATTCAATGCTACTCTCACTGTAGTGGGTTTCCACCCCTTCACCCTGCGGACCCCCCCCCCCCTACCACTTTCCCTCTCCCCTCATACTCTCTCCTTTGTTTCCCCCCATCTTTTCTACTATATAAACCTATTATAGCTCTTCTCTGCCCCTTTCTTCTCTAACATTCTCTGATTCCCTTTTCTTTTTTTCAGTCCCTGACCCACGGGCTTACTCCTGACTGGGACAGGGTATAAGATGACATTATTATATGAGCACATATTGCCACTTTAGAGAATTGTTCATTACTTTATGGTCAGATAATACGTTCATTTGTGTATCATACAATACATCACTTTACATATCGCTATTGTTATGTAATTTGAGACTATTCATCAAGCCTATGTAAGCAATTTACTGCACTATGTTCATTTATGTGTTCTTTTTGTTTCTGTATTAATGGTCTTTTTATTCAATAAACCTTTTTTACGAGAATAAGCCAAACTGCTTACCAGTGTTGACCCTCAAATTATAGAGTGATCAACTGCATCTTTAAGATAATAACATCCAAGGTTCCCCACACTCTCCGATCACAGTCCACATAAACGCATCTTCACCCAATATTAAGGGCTGTGCTCCTCATAAAAAGCATAATGTGGTAAGTTTTATAATACATTTATTAAATCAAAAAATTGCACTTACATAAGAATTGGTAGACATGCATCTGAAAAGTTTGGATCAACATAGACAAGCCGGGGCATTCAACGTAAGCAGAGCCTATCAAAGGAAGTATAATACTGTCTTATTAGGTCAAATCCTGCATGTTGAAACGGCCTTTTCATTCCAATTTTAGAAGTCTTGTTTTAAATTATCACTTTACTGATATAGGTACAAAGAGACGGCCACTTTTCTAAATTACACATTAGGATATGCTGTGTAGTACAGCAAATCTTATGTTGGTGCAAGTATATAAAACAGCTCAGTCAGTAGGCTTTAATTAAGTGCTTATGTCATTGATCAAAACCTATGCAGCTCAGGCTCATTTAGTGATTTTTATAGACTTATTTTTCAGTAAGAAAACAAGTAAAGCTAAACATTTAACACACTATTATCTAGAAGCTCAACAATGAGTGGAAACGAAATATGTCCATATGGTACTGACAGAGATTACAATTGTATTATAGCTTCTAGCAGGGAAACATTTTTTTTTTTATTTTGTGTGGGTATTTAAAATCCCCCATTACGTGTTTTTGCTCATAGTTTACAAGACGTAGAATACAAAATTGATGGTTAAAAGTCAAATAATACGAGCCCGAAGGAGAGGAGGAGGGGGGAAGAACCCCCAAAAAAGATGGTCCGCTCAAATAATACGAGCCCTCCTACGATTCTTACATGGGTCACATGAATTGAAGAGGTTAATAGGATGGAGGATTTCTTATTATCGGCTCAAAATTGAAAGGAGACATATTTAGAAACTTGGGGCCAATGGAATCCATTTAAATTCTCGGAGGAAGGGAGTTCCCTCTTTGCTCCTGAGAGTATTTGAAAAAGAGAGTGGGGGGCCTTGGGGGTGCCCTCACTTCCCTGGATGATGGTATAGTAAACTCGCCTTTTCCTCTGGAAAAATTCCCCTCCAACTCTGACTCCCCCTCCCCTATCAGTGTTTTTTTTTTCTTCTTCTTCTTCTCTCTTTCTATCTTTTTTCTCTTTTTTTAGGAATTCTTTCCCTCATGGGGCTTCTTACTTTATTCTTTTGCCTCTTCAGATATGTAGGGGTTTTTCTTCTAAGTAAAGTATGTTGTCAGGGCATAAAAGAGAAGCAGGTCTAACGGAAGATAGAATGGGGACTATCTCAAATAACCAGGTATTGTCTTTTCTGTGGATGTATTTAAGATAGGAGTAATGCTGTTAATTGGATTTTGAATGGATTCGTTGGAGCTCATATGATTGATGGATTAATTAAATTGTTTATTTCTCTGTATGTATGTCAACTAAAATAAAGAAATTTAAAAAAATAGAATAAAAGCCAAAGAATATTTATTTATTAGAATGTCCAAAAACAAGCTAACACATTTCAGGTGTTCTAAGGGCTTCCTCCAAAGTGTCATTTAAAAAAAAAAAAAACAATACCTGCACTATGGAAAATTCTGTTGTAGAATAAGTAGATTTCTGAAGCATTGCTCCAGCAGCTGGTATAACAAATAACTTAGCAATATTAATATTTGGTATTAATTAGGGTTGCACCGATAGCACTTTTTGAAGATCAAGTACAAGTACCGATACTTTTTTTCAAGTACTCGCCGATAGCGATTACCGATACTTTTTTTAATGTCATGTGACAGTGGCACTAATATGCAGCACTGATGTGCACTGATAGGTGGCACTGATGAGGCGTGGACAATAGTTTTTTTGGGGTTTTTTTTACAATTTTTTTTTATACAATTTTTTTATTACTTTTTACAATTTATATTTTTTTGTTATTTTTTTTACAATGCTTTCTTTTTTTGGAGTTGGGGGGAGTGGATGGTGTCAGTGTTTTTTTTTTATTATTTTTTTTATTTTTTTACAATTTAACTTTTAAATATTTATTACAATTTTCTCTCTCTTTTTTATTTTTAAAAGCCCTGTGTGTGTGTGGGGGGGGGGGGTCTTTGGGGAGATATCAGGGATCTTAACAGACCCCTGATATCTTCCCTTTGAGACAGGGAGATAACAGACCCCTGATATCTCCCCTTTTAAGACACACTTTACGATGCTCAGGTATGAATGGACAGAGTCAGTAATCACTGACTCTGTCCATTCAGAAAAGGAATGAGCCGGTAATTGACAGATTTACCGACTCCTTCCTCCGCTCTCCAACCTGACAGATTCAGGACATGGGGGAGCCAGAGAGCCGGGGAGTACACAGGGGGACCCGGAAGAGAACACAGAGACCCGGGGAGCACAGAGGGGGACCTGGAGAAGGACACAGGGGACAGTCCGGGGTGATCGGTGCGGCGGTGGGGGCCACACCGATTATCTGTGATGCTGCCCAGGTATCTGGTTAAGCATTGTAGCATACTCATGTAAGTGCTCGATATCGGCAATGATACTGATATTAGTATCGGTATCGGTGCAACCCTAGTATTAACTGACCTTTTTATGTCAATCTCTTCATACAAGTGTAGCACCCTCTATTGTAGAGTGCTAGTTAATGTACATAGGTTTTTGGGGGGGACCCCACGCCATTTTTTTTTAAATTTTGGCATGGGGTTCCCCTTAAAATCCATACCAGACCTGAAGGGTCTGGTATAGATTTTGAGGGGAACCCCACGCCATTTTTTTTTTAAATTGTGGCCGGGGTTCCCCTTAATATCCATACCAGACCTGAAGGGCCAGGTATGGAATTTAGGGGTACCCCCACGTCATTTTGTTAAAAATTTTGGTTCGGGGTTCTCCTGTGGGGAGTTCCCATGCCGTTTTTATCAATGAACTTTTATGTGTATTGTTGGACCGGCAATTCATTAATAGCCGCGAGTAGTTTTGATTACATTTTTTCCTTTGAAATATAATTTTGCTGTCAGACTGTTCTAAACGCGGGAAACATTCGCCCCTTTACAGGCATACTATAGACACTCCCCAGGTATGAAATTTAAATGAATATTACACTTTTATTGTTTCACTTTAAGCATTATTAAAATCACTGCTCCCGAAAAAACGGCAGTTTTTAAACCTTTTTTTTGCATTGATCCATGTCCCCTGGGGCAGGACCCAGGTCCCCAAACACTTTTTATGACAATAACTTGCATATAAGCCTTTAAAATTAGCACTTTTGATTATTCATGTTCGTGTCCCATAGACTTTAACGGTGTTCGCGTGTTCGAACAAATTTTTTGCCTGTTCGCAAGTTCTGGTGCGAACTGAACAGGGGGGTGTTCGGCTCATCCCTACCTACCATCAAAGAACAACCCAAAATAAATTATCCTGCTCCTGACGATTGCAGCGATATCACATACAGTATGTGTATGTAATTTGTTGTTTATACCCAAAGTACAGCCCAGAAACAATAGTGTGCATTTTGCTCTTTTTTGTCCTACCTAAAACTCAACTGACTGAACTTAAAAAAAATTAAATAACTTAAAATTCTGCCCAAAATATATTGACCCAGACCTTGACCTTTGACCCTTACTTGATCCAAAGGCCCCTTTCACACAGACTTTCCGATCAGGTCTGTCTGTCAGTTTTTCAGGCGGACCTGATCGGACGCTCCATGCATCTCTATGGAGCGGCGGATGTCTGCGGTGACATGTCCGCTGAATCTGCCGCTATCCAATCCGATCCTGTCCGTGAAATCCAGACCACTATTTTCCATCCGTCGTTAGAATCGGATCAGATATGATCAGGTGAAAACCGACAGGCGGCCCGTTTTCATCCGATCTCCATAGAGAGCGGCAGGGCTTTGACAGGTCCATCTCCGCACAGTGAGTGGAGACGGACCTGTCATCCGCCTGCTCAGCGGTGATCAGGGGAGCAAACCCTGCTGAGCAAAGTGGAGTCCGCACAAAAAAGTGTGTGTAAAAAAAAAAAAATACCTAGATCAAACCTTGATCTAGGTATTTTTTTTTTTTACACACACTTTTTTTATTCTCTCTCTGCAAGGAGAGATAAAGATACAATATATCTTTTCTCTTCATTCACAGAGAGAAAAATGCAGGGTCTGGCTTCACAGTGAACGGATCATTCTCTGTGCTGGGAGCATGCCCCACGGCAAAAGAGAAATTATGTGGCCCCACGGCAAAAAGCCCAGTGCAGTGGGGCTGCATATTTGTGTTACGTCGGCGTCAAGGGGTTAATGAACAGAAATGATTCATTTAGATGGTAGAGGGAGGACAGACAAGACAGAAATCACACTCCGAGCGTTAGATTGAAGTATACATTATAGTAGGATATGCTTTGTTTACTTTTTGTAGAGATAAGAGTGTTTTAATAAGTTAATAAATACCAGTTATGTAAAAAAAAAAGTTTACATATGCTCCAACTTAAAGTTTATATTTGCATCAACTGTCATTATTGTCGTCACTATCCAATAGAGTCACATCAGTAGCACTTGTTCCTCACTTTTCAAAAACAGTCAGATCTTTCCCTAAAGAGGTTGCACCTGGCACCCTCAGGTTGCTTCTAGAATTCTCTTGAGTCCAGAAGGGCCAGGAGAGGGACCTACATGGCTCTTAGGGCCATGTTCCTAATTCCTAAAATGTTCCTAATTTTTACTGACAGTCTACTGACCGGAACGGTACCAGCTGATTGGAGAAAAGCCAATGTAGCACCAATATTTAAAAAAGGGCCAAAATACATCCCTGGGTATTACAGACCAGTTAGCCTAACATCAATAGTATGCAAGCTCTTGGAGGGGATGATAAGGGACTATATACAAGATTTTAGTAATGAAAACAGTATCATTAGCAGTAATCAGCATGGATTCATGAAGAATCGTTCTTGCCAAACCAATCTATTAGCCTTCTATGAGGAGGTGAGCTGCCATCTAGATAATGGAAGGCCCGTAGACGTGGTGTATCTGAACTTTGCAAAAGCATTTGACACAGTTCCCCATAAACATTTACTGTACAAAGTAAGGTCTGCTGGCATGGACCATAGGGTGAGTACATGGATTGAAAACTGGGAAAAAACGGGAATACTTGGAATAGTCAGGGGTGGGAAGTGGGGTCCCCCAGGGTTCTGTGCTGGGACCAATCCTGTTTAATGTGTTCATAAATGACCTGGAGGATGGGGTAAACAACTCAATTTCTGTATTTGTAGATGACACTAAGCTAAGCAGGGCAATAACTTCTTCGCAGGATCTGGAAACCTTGCAAGAAGATCTGAACAAATTAATGGGATGGGCAACTACATGGCAAATGAGGTTTAATGTAGAAAAATTTAATATAATGCATTTGGGTGGCAAAAATATGAATGCAATCTACTCACTAGGGGGTGAACCTCTGGGGGAATCTAGGATGGAAAAGGACCTGGGGATCCTAGTAGATGATAGGCTTAGCAATAACATGCAATGCCAAGCTGCTGCTAACAAAGCAAACAGAATATTGGCATGCATTAAAAAGGGAATTAACTCCAGAGATAAAGCGATAATTATCCCGCTCTACAAGACTCTGGTCCGGCCTCACCTGCAGTATGCTTTCCAGTTCTGGGCACCAGTCCTCAGGAAGGATGTACTGGAAGTGGAGTGAGTACAAAGAAGGGCAACAAAGCTAATAAAGTGTCTCGAGGATAGTAGTTATGAGGAAAGGTTGCGAGCACTGAACTTATGCCGCGTACACACGGTCGGACTTTTCGTCTACAAAAGTCAGACAGCCTGTCCGACAGACTTCCGGCAGACTTTCGGCGGACTTGCGGTGGACTTGCGGCATACTTTCTAACGAACGGACTTGCCTACACACGACCACACAAAAGTCCGACGGATTCGTACGTGATGACGTACACCGGACTAAAATAAGGAAGTTCATAGCCAGTAGCCAATAGGTGCCCTAGCGTGGCTTTTTGTCCGTCGGACTAGCACACAGACGAGCGGATTTCGGGGTCCGTCGTAGTTACGACGTAAAGATTTGAAGCATGTTTCAAATCTAAAGTACGTCGGATTTGAGGCTAAAAAAGTACGTTGAAAGTCCGGAGAAGCCCACACACGATCGGATTACCAGCCAGCTTTAGTCCGTCAGCGTCCGTTGGACTTTTGTAGACGAAAAGTCCGACCGTGTGTACGCGGCATTAGACACGTGGCCACTCACTAACATTAGAAAAAAAGAGGTTTAACCTTGAACTACGTAGAGGGTTCTTTACTGTAATGCCGCATACACACGGTCAGAATTTCCGACAACAAATGTTCGATGTGAGCTTGTTGTTGTAAATTCCGACCGTGTGTAGGCTCCATCGGACATTTGCTGTCGGAATTTCCGACAACAAAAATTTGAGAGCTGGATCTCAAATTTTCCGACAACAAAATTACGAGCGTGTGTAGACAATTCCGACACACAAAATTCCACACATGCTTGGAATAAAGCAGAAGAGCCGCACTGGCTATTGAACTTCATTTTTCTCGGCTCGTCGTACGTGTTGTATGTCACCACGTTCTTGACATTCAGAATTTTCGACAACATTTGTGTGACCTTTTGTATGCAAGACAAGTTTGAGCCAACATCCATCGAAAATAAATCCACGGTTTTGTTGTCGGAATGTCCGATCGTGTGTAAGCGGCATAAGAGTGGCAAGGATGTGGAATTCCCTTCCACAAGCGGTGGGTTCAGCGGGGAGCATCAATAGTTTCAAAAAACTATTAGATAAGCACCTGAACGACCGCCACATACAGGGATATATAATGTAATACTGCCCTATAATCACACACATAGGTTGGACTTGATGGACTTGTGTCTTTTTTCAATCTTACTACTATGTAACTATGTAACCTAGTTACAGGGGAAAATTATAAATGAACACTGATTCTCCTCTAACATTCTTATGCTTAAACAGAACTTATGCAGAGTAGTGAAGTTTAGGTACAGAGCTCTTTCTGCACTTTAAAGTGATTGTAAGGGTTAGTTTTTTGTTTTTTTAAATAACAAACATATCATACTTATCTCCACTGTGCAGCTCGTTTTGCACAGAGTGGCCCCGAACCTTGTCTTCTGGGGTCCCTCGGCAGCTCTTGCGGCTCTTCCCCACATCCCTTCCGCTTGTGGAAGGGAATTACACATCCTTGCCACTCTTATGCAGCTTACACACGATCGGACATTCCGACAACAAAACCGTGGATTTATTTCCGATGGATGTTGGCTCAAACTTGTCTTGCTAGAAAAAGCTCTCTCTCGGGGGTTACCTTGCGGGCGCGCTCCCTAGTCTAGCATTTGCGTCCTTAGACATGAATGCTGAACTCAGCCTCGCCCCCAGCACCCCAGCACCATTGGCTGCGCTGCTATCAATCTATCCAAACAAGAGACACCGGCCACAGAAATACGGGGCTCAGGTAAGTAAAACGGGAGGGGTGGGGCTGGGTGGCAGGTCACTGCCAGGTGTTTTTTCACCTTAATGCATAGGATGCATCAAGGTGAAAAAACACGAGGGTTTACAACCCCTTTAAATTAGGTACCTAGCCTTGGTTTGGCAGGGGAAAAGTGGAGATAAAATGCAGGGTATGTGGTTTATGTCCTTAGGAAGCACTTTGTTCTTTTGCTCCTGATGTTCATTCGGCTCTCAGTTGACTGAATATTGTTCTTGCAAAACAATATTTATGTTGAACATTTTCATTCTGCAAGAGTCATTAAGTCGGTATTATTGCAGTGTACACTTGTAAGCTGTAAAACAGTATTCAGGGTGTCCTGCAGTATCCAAATGAATTATGCATTTGTAGCTCAATTTTAATAAGACTGCTTCAGTATGTAGGCAAATTGCATTTGCCCCCACGGGTCTTCTTAACTATTGCAGGAGTTTTCAGAAAAGTTAAAGCGAAAGTATATTGTATTTCTAGTGAGCACCTATTTCATGGTATTATTATTGCAGTGTTTACCCTAAAGTAATTTTTGATGTCACATCTTTAAATGCTTGTTCTTTTACACTGTTATTGTATGAAATATAGATCAAGGCTCAAAATTTTAAGTCCTGAGCTACTAGCCAGGCCTTAAAAGTTACCCGCCTCCAGTAGCACCACCCAACCCCTACCCTGCCCCGCCCCTAATTCTGTCCTTAAACATGCCCTCGTAAATGATCTCATGAAAATACACTATTAAATGTTTTATTCAGAATTAAGTTACAAAAATAAATATTAACAACAACAACTTTAACAATATTAATTTCTATGGTATTGTTTTGCCTCCCACAGTACACCTCTACTTTCAATGCCTCCCCCAGTACACCTCTACCTCCAATGCCTCCCCCTGTACAACTTTACCTCCAACGCCTCCCCCAGTACACCTCTACCTCCTACACCTCCCCTAGTACACTTCTATCCCCAATGCCTCCCTAGTACACCTCTATCTCCAACGCTTCTCCCAGTACACCTCTACCTCCAATGCCTCCCCAGTACACCTTTACCCCCAATGCCTCCCCAGTACACCTCTAACTTCAACGCTTCCCCACTACACCTCTACAGCCAACGCTTCCCTCAGTACACCTCTACCTCCAACGCCTCCCCCAGTACACCTCTACCTCCAACGTCTCCCCCAGTCCTCTAATGCCTACCCTCTCCAGCACAGCTTTGTCCCAAATCCCCCCTCCCCCTAGCACACCTCTAGCTTTAATTCCTCTTCTCTGGCACACCTATGCCTCCAATCCCCCCACACACACACAAATCCAGTGCATCTATGCATTCAATATTCACCCCAATCCATCATACCTATGCCTCCAATTTCACCCCCACTCCAATACATCATACCTTTGCCTCAAATGTAACTCCCCTCCCCCAATCCATCATGCCTATGCCTCCAATTTCCCCCCTCCTAATCTATCATACCTATGCCTCCAATTCCACCCCCTCCCCCCAATCCATCATACCCATGCCTCCAATTTAACCCCCCTCCCCCCAATCCATCATACCTATGCCTCCAATTTACCCCTCCTAATTTATCATACCTATGCCTCCAATTCCACCTCCCTCCCCCCAATCCATGAAACCTATAATGCCAATTATACCCCCCTCCCCCCAATCTATCATACCTTTGCCTCGAATTCCACCCCCTCCTCCAATCTATCATACCTATGCCTCAAATTCCACCCCCTCCCCCCTAATAGATCATACCTATGCCTCTAATTCCACCCCCTCCCCACAATCTATCATACTCTATGATAGATTGGAGGAGAAGGGGTGGAATTAAACTCAGAGGTATGATAGATTGGAGGGAGGGGGTGGAATTGGAGGCATAGATATGATAGATTGGGGGGAGGGGGGATAGAATTGGCATTATAGGTTTCATGGATTGGGGGGGAAGGTGGAATTTTAAAATCCCCCATCATAGCAATGCCTCCAACCCTCTCAAGCACATGTACTGCTTCCAATCACAGCATACTGTCGTTATTGTTACCATTCTCCTGCAGGCACAGGTCAGCAGAGGGTGAGCTTGAGAGGGTTTGAGCCTACCCACTTAGGACTGCCTTGCCGAGGACTGCCAGGAGACATGCACTGCCCCAGTCCTTAGATGTGCAGCAGGAGGGAGGTGGAGAGGGATGGTCCCAGATGGCTGTACTGTTCACATTGAAATGCCTGCTCTGCGAGGCCTTGTGGGGCGGGGGGCACTGCTATACATTCCCAGGACTGTACAGTTGAGGCGGGATGCGTCGCAAACAGGTGGGACAGTTAGCAGATGGTATGGAATCCTCAGCAAATGGCTGGGAATTCATACTTTACTGCTGGCCCTGCCCATACTTGCCCTCAACATATTTCCACTTGCCTAATGCCAGCAGGCATTACAGCAGTGTAAATTTTGAGGGCTGATATAGATAATATATTATCCACTAGAGGGAGCTCTGAATTTGATGCAGCCATATTCTTCCTCCCTGCACAACGTGTTTAAAAGGGCAAAGTAAAAAAAATGGTACATATCTCTAATGCATGCACATTTCTCCATGTTTTTCCCTTTAAAAACTCTGCAAATACAGAAAAATACTTGTTGAACTTTCAGAAATTAATTTTGCATCCAAAACTTTGTTTGGGATGACAACATATTGCCTTTGCTGCACAGAATTTCCAACCAGTGTTGCCAGCCCCGCTTGCTGGACCATAGAACATCAACTATTCCTGGCCTTGTCTGTCCCACTCCACATGTATACACTCATTTCCTTCCAAGCAAAATAATAATGCTGCCTTGACTACAAAGAACCTGGACACGCACCATTTGTAAGGAAAGGGCTTTTGAAAGGTGTAGTTCTGGAGGTTTACATCAATAAAAACTGAGCTTCCAGCAGCTGCCCTTGTAAGCATGTGAAGGAAGTATGGAGGAATCTACTGTGGCCCTTAATGTAACTCTGACTTTCTGTGTTACAAGTGAGTGTCTCATAGACACATAGAAACTTGAGGACAAAGAGGGAAAAATTAATAATAAATATTATAATATATAATAAAAAATATAATATAGAATAATAAATAAGATTTTCTCCTCACAGAACCAACATATTGTATGTAACACACAGCACAGAAAAGTTGGTGGTACGCGCCTTCTTACATTCATTGTTAGTAGTAAGTGCACCCGTTATGTTGGTGATAAGTGTCTCCTAATGTTGGTGGTCAGTAGTATGTGCCCCTTAGATTGTAGGTTAGTGGAGAAAGGTCCCTTACAGTGGTGGTAAATGGTAATTGCCCCATTTCATTCATAGTCAGTGTTTAGCACTTGTCTGGAACCATTTTCCAGTAACCTGTTGTCTGGTGTGACCAAATATGTTGACAACACCAAGAAATACTTCTGTTCAAATGGAGGACAATGTAATGTATTTAGGAGAAACATCAACACAAATTACATTGAAAATATACACTCACTGGCCACTTTATCAGGTATACCTTGTTAGTACTGGGTTGGACCCCCTTTTGCCGTCAGAACTGCATTAATTCCTTGTGGCATAGATTCAACGAGGTGTTGGAAACATTCCATAGAGATTTTGGTCCATATTGACATGATAGGGGAAGATCTGAAATGTGGGGAAGCTCTGCTGAATTTGATCATCCAATCATGTGCAAAAAAAAAATGCTGTTTTTTATTTTCCTTGCATTTCCCCCTCAGATCTACAGCGACTGCACTTCCAAGTGCACTTGCAATGCACTTGTAGTGCACCGTGGATTTGCTTTCAGTAAATAAACCCCAGTGTCATGTTCAAGAAGCCAGTTTGAGATCATATGAGCTTTGTGACATGATGTATTATCCTGCTGGAAGTAGCCATCAGAAGATTGTAGTCATAAAGTGATGGACATGGTCAGCAACAATACTCAGGTAGGCCGTGGCATTTAAACAAAGCTCAGTTGGTAGTAAGGGGCCCAAAATGTGCCAAGAAAATATCCCCCACACCATTACACCACCACCACCCTGAACCTTTGCTACAAGGCAGGATGGAACCATGCTTTCATGTTGTTTTTACACCAAATTCTGACCCTATCATGAATATTATGCCGCGTACACACGAGCGGACTTTACGGCGGACTTTGCCCAGCGGATTTTTCGACGTACTTTACGACAGACTTTCTGAATGAACGGACTTGCCTACACACAATCCACCAAAGTCCGTCGAATTCGTACGTGATGACGTACGACCGGACTAAAACAAGGAAGTTCATAGCCAGTAGCCAATAGCTGCCCTAGCGTGGCTTTTTGTCCGTCGAACTAGCATACAGACGGCGGACTTTTCGACCGGACTCGATTTCAACGGATACATTTTAAACAAGTTTCAAATCTAAGTCCGTCCAACTTTTGAGCAAACAAAGTCCGCTGGAGCCCACACACGATCGAATTGTCCGACGAAATCCAGTCCGCCGGGCAAAGTCCGCCGTAAAGTCCGCTCGTGTGTACGCGGCATTAGACATGTGCAATTCGTTTCATAACAAATCGTAATTCAGCCAAATTTTGCATCTTTCGGACATTCGTATGCATCCGAATGTCCGAATAAAAAAATAACGAATTTCAACTAATACGAAAGAAATTATAGCGAATATAACAAATGAATTCAACATGATTCGGTAATTCGTTAAAGATCTAATGAAACAAATGGTCAACTCAAAGTAAATCTTACAGTTCAATCAGCTGATTTATTTTGTGCTGGAGGTTGGATTACTGGCAAAGTGCATTCCTGAGAGCTGAGTGAGAAGGGTGTTGTATTGTATTTGAGCAGAGGAGAAGAGATATTGTCATTGTGTGTGTTAATAGATTCAATAAACAAATGACTTTGCAAACTACGAATCATTATCACGAATATATATACATACATAAATATCGAATTTCAACTAATACGAAAGAAATTATAGCGCATATAACGAATTAATTCGACATGATTCGAGATTCAGTATAACGAATATCGACACTCTACAGAAATAACGAATTATCCAAAAACAAGTTAACGTAAAGTAATGAATATAACAGAACGAAATTATGTATTTTACGAATGACATTGAACCGAAACTAAACAAAATTTTCCATTGTGCACAAGTCTAATGAATATTACAGCTGAAATAAAGACTCATCAGACCAGGCAATGTTTTTTCAACCTTCTATTGTCCAATTTTGATGAGCCTGCGTGAATTGTGGCCTCCATTTCCTGTTCTTAGCAGACAAGAGTGGCACCCGGTGTGGTCTTCTGCTGCTGTAGCCCATCTGCTTCAAGATTCAAAGTGTTGTGCACTCAGAGGTGATATTCTGCTTACCTTGGTTGTAACAAGTGGTTATTTGAGTTACTGTTGCCTTTCTATCATCTCAAACCAGTCTGCCCATTATGCTCTGACCTCTGACATCAACAAGGCATTTTCCTCCACACAACTGTCACTCACTGGATATGTTCTCTTTTTTGGACCATTCTCTTTAAACCCTAGAGGTGGTTGTATGTGAAAATTCCAGTAGATCAGCAGTTTTTGAAATACTCAGACGAGCCGGGCACCAACAACCATGCCACGTTCATGGTCACCTAAATCCCACTTTTTCCCCATTTAAATAGTTACATAGTAGGTGAGGTTGAAAAAAGACACAAGTCCATCAAGTCTAACCTATGTGTGTGATTATATGTCAGTATTACATTGTATATCCCTGTATGTTGCGGTCGTTCAGGTGCTTATCTAATAGTTTCTTAAAAGTATCAATGCCCCCCGCTGGGACCACTGCCTGTGGAAGGGAATTCCACATCCTTGCCACTCTTATGCCCCGTACACACGGTCGGATTTTCTGATGGAAAATGTCCGATCGGAGCGTGTTGTCGGACCGTGTGTGGGCTCCATCGGACATTTTCTATCGGATTTTCCGACACACAAAGTTGGAGAGCAGGAGATAAAATTTTCCGACAACAAAATCCGTTGTCGGAAATTCCGATCGTGTGTACACAAATCCGATGGACAAAGTGCCACGCATGCTCAGAATAAATAAAGAGATGAAAGCTATTGGCCACTGCCCCGTTTATAGTCCCGACGTACGTGTTTTACGTCACCACGTTCAGAACGATTGGATTTTCCGACAACTTTGTGTGACTGTGTGTATGCAAGACAAGTTTGAGCCAACATCCGTCGGAAAAAATCCTAGGATTTTGTTTTCGGAATGTCCGAACAAAGTCCGACCGTGTGTACGCCCTATTATGCCCCGTACACACGGTCTGATTTTCCGATGGAAAATGTCCGATCGGAGCTTGTTGTCGGAAATTCCGACCGTGTGTGGGCTCCATCGGACATTTTCCATCGGATTTTCCGACACACAAAGTTGGAGAGCAGGAGATAAAATTTTCCGACAACAAAATCCGTTGTCGGAAATTCCGATCGTGTGTACACAAATCCGACGGACAAAGTGCCACGCATGCTCAGAATAAATAAAGAGATGAAAGCTATTGGCCACTGCCCCGTTTATAGTCCCGATGTACGCGTTTTACGTCACCGCGTTTAGAACGATCGGATTTTCCGACAACTTTGTGTGACCATGTGTATGCAAGACAAGTTTGAGCCAACATCCGTTGGAAAAAATCCTAGGATTTTGTTGTCGGAATGTCCGAACAAAGTCCGACCGTGTGTACGCCCTATTATGCCCCGTACACTCGGTCGGATTTTCCGATGGAAAATGTCCGATCAGAGCGTGTTGTCGGAAATTCCGACCGTGTGTGGGCTCCATCGGACATTTTCCATCGGATTTTCCGACACACAAAGTTGGAGAGCAGGAGATAAAATTTTCCGACAACAAAATCCGTTGTCGGAAATTCCGATCGTGTGTACACAAATCCGACGGACAAAGTGCCACGCATGCTCAGAATAAATAAAGAGATGAAAGCTATTGGCCACTGCCCGTTTATAGTCCCGACGTACGTGTTTTACGTCACCGCGTTTAGAACGATCGGATTTTCCGACAACTTTGTGCGATCGCGTGTAGACAAAACAAGTTTGAGCCAACATCCGTCGGAAAAAATCCTAGGATTTTGTTGTCGGAATGTCCGAACAAAGTCCGACCGTGTGTACGCCCTATTACAGTAAAGAACCCTCTACGTAGCTTTAGGGTAAACCTCTTTTCTTCTAATTTTAATGAGTGGCCACAAGTCTTGTTAAACTCCCTTTTGCGAAAAAGTTTTATCCCTATTGTGGGGTCACCAGTATGGTATTTGTATATTGAAAACATATCCCCTCTCAAGCGTCTCTTCTCCAGAGAGAATAAGTTCAGTGCTCGCAACCTTTCCTCATAACTAATATTCTCCAGACCCTTCATTAGCTTTGTTGCCCTTCTTTGTACTCACTCCGTTTCCAGTACATCCTTCCTGAGGACTGGTGCCCAAAATTGGACAGCATACTCCAGGTGCGGCTGGACCAGAGTCTTGTAGAGTGGGAGAATTATCGTTTTATCTCTGGAGTTGATCCCATTTTTAATGCATGCCAATATTCTGTTTGCTTTGTTAGCAGCAGCTTGGCATTGCATGCCATTGCTGAGCCTATCATCTATCATCATTTGCCATGTAGTTGCCCACCCCATTGATTTGTTCAAGTCTTTTTGCAAGGTTTTCACATCCTGCGGAGAAGTTATTGCTCTGCTTAGCTTAGTATCGTACGCAAATACAGAGATTGAACTGTTTACCCCATCCTCCAGGTCATTTATGAACAAATTAAATAGGATTGGTCCCAGCACAGAACCCTGGGGGACCCCACTACCCACTCCTGACCATTCCGAGTACTCCCCATTTATGACCACCCTCTGAACTCACCCTTGTAGCCAGTTTTCAATCCATATACTCATCCTATGGTCCATGCCAACGGACTTTATTTTGTACACTAAACGTTTATGGGGAACTGTGTCAAATGCTTTTGTAAAATCCAGATACACCACGTCTACGGGCCTTCCTTTATCTAGATGGCAACTCACCTCCTCATAGAAGGTTAGTAGATTGGTTTGGCAAGAACGATTCTTCATGAATCAATGCTGATTACTGCTAATGATACCGTTGTCATTACTAAAATCTTGTATAAAAGTCCCTTATCATCCCCTCCAAGAGTTCACATACTATTGATGTTAGGCTAACTGGTCTGTAATTCCCAAGGATGTATTTTGGGCCCTTTTTAAATATTGGTGCTACATTGACTTTTCTCCAATCAGCTGGTACCATTCCAGTCAGTAGACTGTCAGTAAAAATTAGGAACAATGATCTGGCAATTACTTTACTGAGTTCCCTAAGTACCCTCGGGTGCAAGCCATCGGGTCTCGTCTGATTTATTAATGTTAAGTTTCCCAAGTCTGATTTTAATTCTGTCCTCTGTTAACCATGGAGGTGCTTCCTGTGATGTGTCATGAGGATAAACACTGCAGTTTTGGTTACTGAAGCCCCCGATTGCCTCGTGAAGACTGAGGAGAAGAATAAATTCAATACCTTCGCCATCTCCCCATTCTTTGTAACCAGATGTAATTCCACTGTTTACAT
Source organism: Lithobates septentrionalis (assembly GCA_037952835.1). Lineage (NCBI taxonomy): Eukaryota > Metazoa > Chordata > Amphibia > Anura > Ranidae > Lithobates > Lithobates septentrionalis. Next base: position 2,572,884 of record JBBDGP010000129.1, read on the forward strand.
ACTTAAAGAATTTCTTGTGATTTTTTTTGCTCTCCTCCGCTATGTGTCTTTCATGTTCTATCTTAGCCGTCCTTATTGCACCCTTAAACTTCTTGTTGCATTCTTTATAAAGTCTGAATGCTGATGATGATCCCTCAACCTTGTATTTTTTGAAGGTCTTCTCCTTTGCTTTTATATGCATTTTTACATTGGAGCTAAGCCATCCAGGATTTTGTTCGCTCTTTTAAATTTGTTACCTAATGGGATGCATTGGCTAATGCCCTTATTTAATATGCTCTTAAAGCAAACCCATCTCTCCTCCGCGTTCTTTGTTCCTAAGATTTTATCCCAATTAATGCCTTCTAGTAAGGTTCGTAGTTTAGGGAAGTTTGCTCTTTTGAAATTCAGTGTCTTTGTATTCCCCTTATGTTTCCTATTTGTATGATTTATACTGAAGCCAATTGACTGTGATCGCTGTTCCCTAAATTGCCCCGTATTTCCACATCCGTGATCAGGTCTGTATTGTTGGTAATCAGTAGATGCAGTAATGCTTTATTTCTAGTTGGTGCGTCTACCATCTGACCCATAAAATTGTTCTGCAAGACATTTAGGAACTGGCAAGCCTTAGATGAATGCGCGGTTCCCTCCGCCCAGTCTATGTCTGGATAATTAAAATCCCCCATTATGATAACACTTCCCATCCTTTCTGCTAATCCAAATTGTGATAGGAGATCTGTCTCCCCTCCTCCCTCAGGTTAGTGGGCCTATAGCATACTCCCAGTATTATTTTCCCCTTAGCCTCATCCCTTTGGAGCTCTACCCATAAGGATTCCACCTCCTCTGGTGCTCGGTTTTAACTTCAGCAAATCATCTTCACCACGTCTAGATGAATAAATGCATTGAGTTGCTGCCATGTGATTGGCTGATAAGCAATGTGTGTTACCAAGCAATTGAAAAGGTGTACTTAATAAAGTGGCCAGTGAGTGTATATAGCAATAGGTTAACAGTGGAAATAAATATAGTGTAAAGGAACCAAACAATGTGTAGAGAGCAACTCCAATTTAACTCTACTGGGGCAATTCTAACTAGAGGGTACTACATCACCACGACAGTTCAGCAGAATGTATTATAACCCCACCCCCCGGCCATTTTGTTGGCGCTAAACTCATACATTGGAGGGCTCAGGAAATGTTCCTTTAAGAATTGATACAAGCACTGACTCTGTGTTGCTTGCAGACAACACTATCCCCCTTCTTTGGTCAAAATGTAATTTGGTTTTTCCCAGCAGTCTCTCACCACCTTTTATGTCAGCAGGCGATCTCTCTCTGTTCACTGTGTGAACTTTCAGAGTGCACAGCTTCCTTTTTTTTTTACATATCATCTCACTCACCTTCACATTTTTTTCAGCAACCCCCCAGGATGTCCTCACACACACACACTATCATTCCCAGGAACCACCACCCTTTGGAGTTTTGTCCGCCCCCGGTTTTTCATGTGGGGGTCCTACGCGCGCCGAATGCCGCCACAGCTCCCGGAAAAGATGCCCCTTGGGGAGCCTCCAGCTCTTATTGTTGCACTTCCATTGCATGGTAGCTGTGAGTACCGTATTTTCATAACCAGGGTTTATTCCTAGTTACATTTTTCCTTTTCTCTTCAATAGCATTGACCTTGAAATTTAATATGTTCTATTTCAGACATACACATTGTTGCTCCTGAAGCGAGAGTGGATACAAATATTCTACAAAACGCGTAGAGATTCTGTATATGCGATGTGTAATACCGATGTAATACAGATACATGTAATATAGATAAATTATTGTGACCTATGTACCAACTTGTATGGAATCTTTTATCCTGTTATACAATAAATATACAATTTCTTGACCCCTCACTGTTGACTACGCGCTTCATTCAAAGTCCCGCCTTTTCCGCTTTTACTTGTGCACAGCTTCCTTTCCTTGGGCAGGCAGCCAACTCCACCAACATTTATGGTGTTCTCCAATGTCCTATAATGTCTGCTACTTTGCCTCTCTCTCTCTCAGGTGTATTAGTGTGTGGTCTGCTGCGAGCCTAATGTGCATTCAGTCCTTTTGAACAACATCCACGCTTCTCCTCCGGAATCCAGGGAAAGCAACAGAAAACCACCTCTCCAATGTGCCTCAGTGTATTGTGAGATCTTGCCCAAGCCTGGACCGGCACTGTGACATCAGCCGACAGAAAGCTTCAGCCTGCTGTCTGCTGAAAACGGGTCACAGGAGTGCAAAACAAACTGCACTCCTGTAATCCACAGGAGAAGTACAGCCAAACGAGCTTTGACTGTACTTCTTTAAATTGTGGGTTGTTGTAAATGCAGAGTCCTAGAAAGGGAAATGGGCACAGAGAGACAGATCGTTTAGAACCAACAATGTAAGAAAAACTATATAATAATATACACTATATTGTCAAAAGTATTGGAACACCTGCCTTTACACGCACATGAACTTTACTGGCATCCCAGTCTTCGTCCGTAGGGTTTTTTATTGAGTTGGCCCACCCTTTGCAGCTATACCAGCTTCAGCTCAGGATGGGTGCATCCCATGGGTTGCTGACCCCTGCCTTTATGCCCTGTACACACGATAGGATTTTCTGACAACAAAATCCATGGGATTTTTTCCGACGCATGTTGGCTCAAACTTGTCTTGCATACACACGGTCACACAAAGTTGTTCGGAAATTGTGACGTACAACAGGTACGACGAGCCGAGAAAAATGAAATTCAATAGCCAGTGCTGCTCTTCTGCTTGATTCCGAGCATGCGTGGCACTTTGTGAGTCGGAATTGTGTACACACGATCGGAATTTCCGACAACGGATTTTGTTGTTGGAAAATTTTATAGCCAGCTCTCAAACTTTGTGTGCCGGAAATTCCTATGGAAAATGTGTGATGGAGCCGCACACACGGTCGGAATTTCCGACAATAAGGTCCTATCACACATTTTCCATCGGAAAATCCTATTGTGTGTACAGGGCATAAGAGTTCCCTTCACTGGAGGTCTATAAAGAAGGTCCATAAAGACATGGATGAGCGAGTCTGGGGTGGAGGAACTTGACTGGCCTGACCTCAATCTGATAGAATGCTTTTGGGATGAATTAGAGCGAATACTGTGAGCCAGGCCTTCTCATCCAACATCAGTGTCTGACCTCACAAATGCACTTCTGGAAGCATGGTCAAACATGCCCATGGACACACTCATAAACCTTGTGGACAGCCTTCCCAGAAGAGCTGAAGCTGTTAAAGGGTGGGCCAACACAATAATAAACCCTACGGACTAAGACTGGGATGCCATTAAAGTTCATGTGCGTGTAAAGGCAGGTCAATTCTTTTGACAATATAGTGTATATACTGTATATATTTGATTTCCTTTAATGACTATTTTTGAAGCTGATAAATCCATTTTTTAAATCTCCTTTAAAATCAAAGCAAACTATATTTATTAGGATATAAAATTGCATATATTTTTTAGTTACTTGGCTCTATTCAGTTCCCTTGTGCAGAGTGCTCACTAAGATCATTAGTGTTGGTTAGAGTAGTAGCACATAGGAGCCTTGGGAGTGCCAGTGAATCCAGAATGTATTGTTCTTGATGTATATTAAATGGCAAAATGTTAATGATATTGTGAAAGTAGAAATAAAACGAAATTGGGGTTTAACCTATTCATAAGCTTTCTAGTTTATGACATATTCTTTGAATAATCCATGCACAGATAATAAAAGAAAACTAAAGACGGTTTTTCATTGTATTTCCTGATAAAAAATGTATTTCTAAAACCACAGGGTGTGAAGAAGTATTAAAAAGTAAGACAGAAAAGGAGGTAAAGGATTTCTGTGGTCACAGTATACACTTTTGTTTTATTACATCAGCATTGTAACAGAAATACAAACAATATTTATTTTTGACATAAAATAATCTTTCTTGAAAAATTCTCCTTTCTCATCAAGACCTATAAATTTAAATCCCCCCATACCCCTTTAGTACCTTTGTTTCTAAATCCCAAGTTTACCCCCGGCCTTAATCTTCAAACCTTTGAATGGTGGATTAATAAAGAGAAGCCCGGAGTAATGCCCAAAAGTAAATAAACGTAGGGCTTACATGACTGGGTGAACAGGGGTACAGGGAATAATTGTAAGAGGGGATCTCATTGGTGGGTAGGGGGGAGGAGGAGGAGTCGGCATGAAAGTAAGGAGAAGGAGGTCCCTCCCCAGCGTCAGCGCGAGTGAAGGAAACAGCTTGGCAGCATGGCATCCCTGGAGGAGCTGATGGGACAGTTGCGGGCCACGGCGCGGGAAAAGGTGAGCGATGGCTGGGGGAGAAGACAGCAACAGCCAGCACCGCAGGGAGGGAGTCGGCCCGGGCGCGGCGGTCCCGTCCGCCGGATCGATTCCCCCCTGACTCACCACCCAGAACACAGCGGCATGCAAGCAGCCTCACACATCTCCCTGCAGAGCCCCCTGCTAAACGAGTGGCGGTTCCTGGAAGGGGGGCTCTGGGAGGTTCCAGAGGCAGAGACTGGGATCGGCGGGGGGGCCCTCGGGAATACCATGTGGCAGGACACGGAGCTTTCGGGCTCCGTCCCTGGCTCATCCGTAGCAGGGGCTGTGGCGGGGTCGAGCGCAGCAACGGCCGTCGGGCCATCCAATTCCTCAGCCGGCGGCCCCCAGTGCCTGGGCGTAGTACATGGGACGAGGAGAGTCGGAGGCGCACTGGGGCAGCGGGAACATGGTGGTACCAGAGGCCTAAGGAAAGCAACACACATGTCGCCCGGCGGGTCCGGTGGGAGGAGGCATGGCCATCCAGGACACGGATCCCCGGCATCCAGGGAGGGATCCCCTGGAGGGCCATCACTGGGAGCAGAGGAGATGACCGTAGATCGATCCGAGGGGGAGCTCTCTATGTCGGAGGAAGAAGAGCTGGGCAGAACCATGGTAGCGGTGGGGGCGGGACCTTCGGCTGGTGGGACCACTTCCAGGCAGCCCGGTAAGTCCACTTCTATTTTGGGGTATTTAGAGAGTGGGGGAAGTGAGGTGTTAGAGGGTGGGGGCTCCGAGGGCGGGTCCTAGGGCCCTTTCCAGCGGGGGGTACCCCCCGCTGCTCCCCCTCTGGCCATGAGGGTCTATGGCCACGCGTCGGCGGATGGTGGATTGCAGGGGTTCCTGGCAGGGCTAAAAGAACTGGTTAGCAGGTTCAAGCCTGGGATTACCAGGCCTGTCATGCCCGCGGCGGCATGGGTGGCTCCTGTGGATAGGGGTCAGAATCCGGGGAGACGGTGCGGATGACACAGCCTGCGCCCTCAACAGCAAATCCTACGCCCGCGGTGGGGGACACCGTGGTGGCTGCGTCAAGTGCTGGAAGCGAGGGTTCCTCTGGGGAAAAAGTAGGGGCAACGGAGGAGGCGGCTAAAAAACAAGACTTGATCAGGTTGGCGGACGCGCCCCGGTGTGAAGTATATGTTTGTTTTGAGGGACCCTTGGGAGCTCATTTGAAGCAGGAGGTCAGGGAAAAGATTTGGAAAGGGGAGTATGTGGAGATTTTTTCCCCGCTACCCCTAGAGAAGTTCAATTTAGACAGGGTAAAACCAGAGGACAACAAGAAGGAGAACGAGGAGAAGAGGAGATACAGACTCCGCGGACGTTCCAGAACTGGCTTCAGGTGTTCGCTATCCTGGCTAGTGTGATAGGGGAGAAAAACCCGGAGCATTGCTCGGCGCTTTTCTGCTACCTGGATGCAATAGGAGAAGCTCACAGAGTCTACGGGGGAGTAGCATGGTTGAGATACGACGAGCAGTTTCATCAGCGGAGGGCGATACGCCCGACCCTGCGGTGGACATCAGCCTGTGGATGCGCTTGATGACGTCGGCGAGGGCACTGAATCAGTTTTTCCTGGTGGGGCCGGTGGCTCAGGGACTCCCGGACAATCGGCCTCGAAGAAAAAGGGAGTTTGTTGGCAATACAATGAGGGCACCTGCAAATTCTGGGGGAACTGCAAGTACAAGCATGAATGTTCCGGTTGTGGGGGAGCCCAAACGGTGTCCTGGTATTTCAAACAAGGCAAAGGAAGGGCTGGCGAGTCTGCGAACAAGAGGGATGATGCCAGTGAAAGTGGAAAAGATGCGTCCTTTTCTAGATAGATACCCTGAAATGGAGGCAGCGCAGTTGTTGGGCCAGGGGTTTTTGGAGGGTTTTAGGATACCAGCAAACTTAGTCGTCTCTCCCCCCAATGGCTAGGAACCTACGTTCAGCGATGCAACATCCAGAGGTGGTTTCGGAGAAACTGCAGAAGGAGGTTGCGTTGGGGCGTATGGCTGGCACTTTCCCGATGTTGCCAATTCCTGATTTAGTGGTCTCGCCTTTAGGGGTGGTCCCCAAAAAGGAGCTGATGAAATATAGGCTGATTCACCACCTTTCTTTCCCCAAAGGGGGGTCAGTGAATGATGCCATTGATCCACAGATGTGTGCAGTTTCGTACACATCATTTGATGCAGCGGTTTTTTGGGTAAGTCGCTATGGGCGAGGGGCTAAGATGGCAAAAACAGATATCGAGGCTGCATTCAGATTACTCCCCGTCCACCCGGACAGTTTTCATCTACTAGGTTGTCATTGGCAGGAGGAATACTATGTGGATCGCTGCCTGCCAATGGGCTGCTCTATTTCATGCGCGCTATTTGAACGTTTCAGTTCATTCGTGGAATGGGTGGTCCGGGATGTCGCGGGAGTGAATTCCATCATCCATTACCTGGATGATTTCTTGTGTGTAGGCCCGGCCTCATCCTGAAGTTTGTGCGGTGCTATTGATGACGCTGGAACACATAGCGGAACCTTTGGGGATTCCCCTAGCACCAGACAAGACGGAAGGGCCGACTACGGTGATTAGTTTTATGGGCATCGTGGTGGATTCAGAGGCAATGGAGTGCTGACTGCCCGAGGACAACCTGAGGGCGTTGCAGGCGGAGATTCGGGCGATCGTGGGATTACGCAAGGTACAGCTTAGGACTCTACAGTCGGTTTTGGGTAAGTTGAATATTGCATGTCGCATAATCCCTATGGGCAGGGTTTTTTGCAGGTGGCTGTTGGCCAGCACAGGGGGGTTGGAGTCCCCAAAACACTTTGTAAGATTGACAAAGGAGCATAGGGAAGACTTGCGGATATGGCACTTGTTCTTGGAACATTTCAATGGAAGGGCCTTGTGGATGTCTGGGCCGGTGAGTAACTTTGATTTAGAGTTATACACGGATGCGGCAGGATCCATGGGTTTCGGGGCTTTTTTCCAGGGGAAGTGGAGTGTGGGGCCATGGCCAGAATCATGGAAAGTGGCAGGGCTTTTGAAGAACATGGTGCTGCTGGAGCTATTTCCGGTGGTACTGGCGGTAGAGCTATGGGGAGAATCCTTCAGGGATCTGAAGGTGCGCTTCCATGGTGACAATCTAGGGGTGGTTCAGGTCATCAACAAGGTGTCAGCGGCATCCCCGCCAGTGGTGCGTTTGTTGAGACATTTAGTTCTAAGGTGCATGCAGTTGAATGTGTTTATATATGCAGTACACTTGCCGGGAGTAGAAAACGTCATTGCTGACGCGCTCTCTCGCTTTCAGTGGGACAAGTTTCGGAAACTGGCACCTGCGGCGGACACGCACGGGGTCCCTTGTCCCCCGGGTCTGTGGAAGATTGCATTGGAGTCGTCTCCGGTTGGATCAGACGGTCAGTAAGTGAGATGACATGTGCAGCGTACAGCAGGGTGTGGTCCTAATGGGAGTCACTGTTGACACAGGTTGGCGGGACGGATAGCATACCAGATCGTAGGCTGCTGGTGATATATTTTGTCTATAGGAAACTGGAAGATGGGGTATCGGTGTCAGGATTGGGGAAAAAATTGGCGGGCCTTGCTTTTTGGTTCAAATTGAAAGGAGAACAGGATTTTACAAAGGAATTTTGGGTTAGGCAGGCCGTGAAGGGGTATAGGAGAGCTGTACAGCGCAAGGATGACAGGCGCCCGGTGTCATTTGAATTACTGGGCAGGCATCTTTGCGCAGTTACGTGAAACCTGTTCATCACATTATGAAACGCTACTGTTCAGAACTGCGTTTGCCCTGGCGTTTTTTGAGGCATTCCGGATTGGGGAGCTAGTCAGCCCTTCAAAAAAAGGTAAAGGGGGGATTGGGGCTGAGGAGGTCATTTGCGTTGAGGATAGGTTGTCCATGCGGGTGAAAAAGTCAAAAACAGATCAGGAAGTCAAAGGAAAATGGATATTGGTTTTAGCACTACCGGGCTCCCCCTTGTGCCCAGTTTCAACTGTTAAGAGTTTTCTTGCGATCCGTCCAGGAGGGGTGGGTCCCTTTTTAGTGCACGAGAATGGGGAATCGCCGTTGAGATTCCACTTTATTTCAGTTTTCCGTAAGTGTTTGAAGGCGTTGGGCTTGGGTGAGTTGAATTTTTCGTCACACTCATTTCAGATAGGGGCGGCTACAGAGGCGGTGAGATGGGGTCTAGACGAGGAGGCAGTTAAGCGGATTGGTCGGTGGGAGTCAAAAAGGGTTAGGTCATATGTCAGGCCAGAGTTGTTGGAGATATAGAGAATAGGGGGATAGGGAGATGTCGGCATGGGTCTGTGTGTGTGGGGGATGCTGATTCATTGTCATGTTGGGTGTTTTGTTTTCTTCTCTTCCAGGTGGAACACAGGGTTTGGTCTGGATTATGGGGCATTCATATGTCTGTTGGGGTGCAAGAAGGGTGGATGTTAGGTGGGCAATTGGGCATTTCCAGACGGGAAGCTTGCATTCGGTGGTTGGAAGTTCCAGGGATGCTTTGGAGCAGGACTGTGCCTGAAGTGCACCGTTTTGCAAGGTTGGACAGGCCGCCGGACATTTTAGTGCTACACGTAGGGGGGAATGATTTAGGCCTGAGGTCAAAGCTGGATATCATGCGGGATATCAAATTCGATTTACTGCGCCTCCACGCAGGCTTTCCCAGGATGCTAATAGTGTGGTCGGATATGATTGCCAGGACCGCATGGAGGTTGGCGAGATCAGTGGAGAGGGTTAACAAGGCCAGGAAGAAGATTAATAGGGAGGTCAGTAAGTTTGTGGTGAAGAATGGGGGGCTAGCTATCAGGCATCTGGAGTTGGAGGAAGATACTTGTCGTTACCTTCGAGACGATGGTGTACACCTCAATGACGTGGGGATAGATATGTGGGCCATAGGATTACAGGATGGCATTGAAAGAGCACTGAGGGTGTGGAAGTGTGCTCAAGGGTAAGGTTTTATCCTTGTTTGCTGTGGCGGGTGTTGGTTGTTGCAGGTGAAGGAAGAAGCCCCCCCCCCCAGATAAGGTGAATGCGGGACTCATCTGTAGTATGGGCCGGTTGGTGGTGTTCCAGCTAATGTTATTTAGCTGGAATTTGGTGAAAGGGTGCCCTGCGGGCAGTGGTTTGGTTGTCTCCAAGCTAGCATGTCAGCTGGAGGCCTATTTTCAGTTAAAGGTACCGCAGTGCATGGTGAGGATCGTTATGTTGATGCTGAGGGGGAGGATTTCCTGCATAGACCAACGTGACCAGTTGAGGTTTAACAGATGTTGTTTTTCCAATATGTTAATTTAATTGATTTGTTAATAAAGGGGGTGCTAGGGCCGATAATTACTCTAAAATGGTGTGGTCTCCTTTAATGGGAAAAAGGGGGTAAGAAAAAGGTTGGAGTGGGTTGGCTGGGTAAAGCAGTGGGTATGTAACATCTGTTATACTATTATCAAGAGAAGCCCGGAGTAATGCCCAAAAGTAAATAAACGTAGGGCTTACATGACTGGGTGAACAGGGGTACAGGGAATAATTGTAAGAGGGGATCTGATTGATGGGTAGGGGGGGAGGAGGGGGAGTCGGCATGAAAGTAAGGAGAAGGAGGTCCCTGCCCAGCGTCAGTGCGAGCGGAGGAAACAGCTTCCCACCCTCCCTCCCTGGAATAGGTTTGGGTTGTATATTTGTAACATGCTTTTCTTTACAGAGGTCTGTTTCTAGGATGTCGTGGCAGTTGGCGGGTGTTGGTTGTTGCAGGTGAAGGAAGAAACCACTCCCCAGATAAGGTGAATGCGGGACTCATCGGTAGTATAGGCCCGTTGGTGGTATTCCAGCTAATGTTATTTAGCTGGAATTTGGTGAAAGGGTGCACTGCGGTCAGTGGTTTGGTTGTCTCCGAGCTAGCATGTCAGCTGGAGGCCTATTTTCAGTTAAAGGTACCGCAGTGCATGGTGAGGATCGTTATATTGATGCTGGGGGTGGAGGATGTCCTGCAGAGACCAACGTGACCAGTTGAGGTTTAACAGATGTTGTTTTTCAAATATGTTAATTTAATTGATTTGTTAATAAAAGGGCTGCTACGGCCGATAATTACTCCAAAATGGTGTGGTCTCCTTTAATGGGAAAAAGGGGGGTAAGAAAAAGGTTGGAGTGGGTTGGCTGGGTAAAGCAGTGGGTATGTAACATCTGTTATACTATAGTCAAGGGTTTATGCGAATAGCAGATTTTTATGACCATAGAGGTATATTGACTAATCAATTCCTGATTGAAAAACATCAGATGCTGGAATGTGAGTGAAACTCAGATATCAAATCTATGACACCCATGGAATACTTATGCAATCATTTTGATAAACCCTAAAGGCTACATTTCAGTAATGTATTCTATCCTAACGTCTGCTAGAGGGAAACAAGGTTATATAGAAAGATGGGAGAATGATTTGAATGATTCTTTAGAATTGAATGAATGATATAAACTAGCCCACAATGCTTTTAGATCCCTGGTTAACACCTTGATCATTGAAGCCAATTACAAAAATTATTAAGATGGTATATATGGTTCCAAGGAGGATAGCTTACTATATCACGAAAGCTTCACCATTGTGTTTTAGGGGCTATGGTCAAGTGGAAAGTTTTTGGAAGGAAGGGTGACCCCTGGAAGTCCCACATCTATGGTGTCCTGCTGCAGCTGCAATAAATGGAGTGGCAACCTCAGCCTGGGCTCTGACCAGGCCACGCCCCCAGTTCATTTCACTCCGCCCCCGGAGCTTAGTCATGGGGATAGGGAACTCATGTGTATGGGGAGTATGGATTTGGGAAAGTTTTTTGATTTGAGATTATTTGAGATTTGAGATTATAATCTTGTTTATTCCCTCACTGAAGTCAATCTGATAGAATTCACTTTACACTAACCAAAAATCGAACATACCTCCACCATAATACCTAAAATTAGACAACGTTGTCTAGAAACTCAGATGGCCACCACATTCAGACATACACTCCTCATAAGTATCGCTAAATACTTATTAAATCACTGGCAATAACTAACATATGAACTCAAGTATAAGCCAAGTTTTCAAGCACATTTTTTTGTGCTGAAAATGCCCCCCTCGGCTTATACTCGAGTCAAGCACTTTTCTGCAGCAGAGAATGACATTTTCCGAACCGAATTTGGGGCCCCATATCTCGGGACCCCATATCTCGGGACTTAGTGCTAGGAACCCCAAATTTGGTGTGCAAACCCAGTGGAATAAGCACTACAACCAATCCAAAGCTGGCATTCATTGCACCAAGTGGCCCTGAGATATGGGACCCCAAATTCGGTTTGAAAAATGTCATTCTCTGCTGCAGATTCAGGGAAAGGGGGTATTCGCACCAATGCACGAGAAGAGCTAATAAAAGAGCAATGCAGGCCGATAGTGGAACTCTCCTTGATAAAACCTTTAGCTCAAAATCTCAGACTCAATCACAGGCACCCATCAGGATTATTACCAAATATGGGGCACAGTGGGATCAGGTTAAAAATATACTTGGTCATCAATGGCATATCCTGGCGAACTTGTCCTTGGTGCGATTGTCAGTGATCGCCCACTATTGACCGCTCGGCGATCATGGAATCTTAAGAATAGCCTTACCCATTCTGAGTACCAAAGATCAATTACACCTAACTGGTCCGATTTGCCACCATTGAAGGGTATGCACCCCTGCGGGAGGTGTAAAGTTTGAGGGTTTGTGGACAAGATGGATGTGTTCACCAACTCTGATGGTAAAAAGGAATTTAAAATCAACAACTTTATTAATTGTTATACCACCAGGGTAGTTTACATGCTGACCTGCCCCTGTGGTAAGAATTATGTGGGAAAAACTAAAAGGCAGCTGAAAATCAGAGTTGTTGAACACATCCACAGCATCGTTAAGAAAGATGACGAACGTCCACTTGCCCTGCATTTCATGATTTTCATGATAATGACCCTAGGGGACTTTCCTTTAAAGGTATCTACAGACTTAACACACCCCTTAGAAGGGGTGACATTGACAGGATTTTATGTCAGAAAGAAAAAATGTGGATTGATAACCTTGATAGCATGCAACCCCTGGGGCTTAACAACTAATGCAATTTATTCGTTTTTCTTACAAAGTGAGTGCTTTCTATGATTCTATTCATTAAAATAATCCTTTCTGAATCCCCTTGAGGTCCCCCTATCAGGTGTGGTTTATCATTTGGTTATCCTGTACTGTATCCCCTGCAGGATTTATTGGTGTCTGTTTAGTTGATTGAAAGGATGGTAGCTTGCTCTTGGGCCCCCCCCCGTTTTAAAACTCGGTCCAATTGATTGATATCCACCATTTAGTGTTTTAACCTTTATTTTTATGTTTAATGTTGGTTTTGTTTTTGTGTTATGTTTTTTGTTTCCGGTTGGGCTGTGTCTCTGCCGGGTGTTTTTGTGGCTGCTGGGACCCTCTGCACTCCCCGGCCGACCAGCTAGAGTATGTTGTTTTCTTGGGAGAATGGCTGCTCATCAAGAAGTGGACGCCTGCCTGTCCCAGCGCAGATGCCAATTACATCACTGCGCATGGGCTATTTAAGGATACTCACCAGACGTCTGCGCATGCTCTGAAGAAACTCGGGTCACAAGTGAAACGCGTCAGCATGATGCCATCACGTTCCCTGTAGCGCGGACTCAGATCTGCCCACCAGCTGACGAACTCCCCTCCCTCTTCTGAGATCTGAAGGAACCGCTGGAGTGTATGGGCCGTAGGTATGCCCGCAAACAACTAGAGAGACCCCCATCAACACTCGCTACAAGCAAGTCATTTGGAGGGACAGACGGAGGCCATTCCTTAGGTCATCAACAAGCTGAACTGTGGCTTCACATTATTGCAGTGGCAGAGGTGGTTATCGGGAGAGTGGAGATCGGTGAGCTGTATTGTTTCCTACCCCCCCCCCCCCGGCTGGGGGGAGTTTACACACACATACTCACCTGCCCCCTAGAGATATACTAACCCACCTGCATGTGTTGTATAATAGCCTGACTAGCAGCTAGACATATGATCTCAGTAAAGGAATTGTGAATAATTACCTCCTATTTTCTCCCAGGTGGGATTTTCAGAACACCAAGCACTACTAGGATGTGATCACATTGTACGATTTTGTGAAGAGTCTTTTGATCAGATTGTTACTTATATGGTCACCTGGAACCATGATATAATCAGGAGCCTGGAAAGTCGGAGATACTGGTGGAAAATTTGTAGCCGTGTCCAGCATTACTAGAAACCGCAGTGCCCTTATGGGATCAAGAGGTTGAGATTTGATCTATCCCAAGGAGATCATTAAGGCGGTCTACATTCCTCATTGACGTAAGAGCTCTGGGAGCATTAGGTTCACATGAAGATCACATATAGAAGAATCATTAATTGCAAGAATTGTCTATCACAAGATTTTTACACAAATTTTTCACAGGAATTTTGGCACATTGTTTGAAAAGGACTTTTTTCACAGCAATTGACCAATCGTTATTATTATTATATTCTTTGTGCAGTTTTTGATGCATTTTGCCACAGTAACCAATTCACTGTATGTTATTAATTATAGGAAGTTGCACTGATCACTATTTTATTTATACCTCCACCAAATCGCTGCTAGTACCGATCAAATAAATAGAATGGTGCTGCACTAATGACACCTAAAATTATATCAATTCAATTGCATATAGATGATAAACATGAAAGTCCATAGTGATGAAAAAAAGTCTTCAGTGCCTTCCAAATTGAAGACTTCACCAAATAGTGCACAACAAATTAAAAGTGCTGGTGCTCTCCTCTACCTCGATATCCTAGCCGATTACCTTAAAATCTGACCCCTGTTTTACCAGCAGGTCAGATAAAGCAGATCCCCTCTGGGGGTAATCAATGAATTGGCCCGGCGTGGAGCTCATAATCCTTCCGTTTCACACTCTCTCTCTTTACTGGCTTAACCAGTCTCAGACCTCCCTCAGGTGACTCCGGTACAACATAGGATAAAAAAAAACACCAGATCTAGTGCTCTCCGTTTGCCAAAGGTTTATTTGTCCAAGTAGGAACAACATACGGTATACTAAAAAAAAACACTTCAGCAGTGCGGGCTAAGGATGCGATGAACAACACGATACTCATGGGATGACGTCACCACTGCGACTCCTCCCCCTATACGTGTTACGTCAAATGGGCGTGACTTCATCAGTAAGGGGCAGAGACAGGACGTCTCACCGCTGTTTATATACACTGCTGTCCCCTCGTAATCTGCAGTGACTCCTCCCTTTCTATCTAGCTTCTTTTACAGAGCCGGCTGCATTAAACACAACCACGTGTCTCACACAGGAACAGGAAGTGGCAAAATTGCACTAATACAAATGGGGACAGTCAGTAAATACACCAAATCTTCCCAAATTTGGCTACATAAAAATTAGCTGGTGACTCCATCATGCAAGTACCCTCTGCATATATATATAGCAAACAGTAAATACTATATAAAATTACTCAAATGCATATATTTACACAAATCAATATTTAAAATATAAAAAATAAAAAACTTTTTTTATTAAAAAATTTTAAAATAAAAGGATACATATTACAAGTTACTAATGAAGCAATTCAGGCCGAAGTCAACATTCAAACCCCTTGGCCAGAAAACCTTGGTCTCATAAATCCAGAAGGAATCCCTTTTACTGAGTTGTCTGATGTAATGACCACCCCTCCAATGTTTTTCCACCTGTTTGATACCCCAAAATTTAAGCAAACTGGGATCCTTATTATGCACCAATTTAACCACTTCAGCCCCGGAAGATTTGGCTGCTCAATGACCAGGCCATTTTTTGCAATACAGCACTGCGTCGCTTTAACTGACAATTGCGCAGTCGTGCGATGTTGTACCCAAACAAAATTGACGTCCTTTTTTTCCAATAAATAGGGCTTTCTTTGGGTGGTATTTGATCATCTCTGCAGTTTATATTTTTTGCGCTATAAACAAAAAAATAGCGTCAATTTTGAAAAAAACACAATATTTTGTACTTTTTGCTATAATAAATATCCCCAAGCTAATTTTTTCCTCAGTTTAGGCCGATATATATTTTTCTACATATTTTTGGTAATAAAAATCGCAATAAGTGTATATTGATTGGTTTGCGCAAACGTTATAGCATCTACAAAATAGGGGAAAGATTTATGGCATTTTTATTATTATTATTTTTTTTACTAGTAATGGCGGTGATCAGTGATGTTTATCAGGACTGCAACATTATGGCTGACAGATCGGACACTTTTGGCACATTTTTGGACCATTGGCATTTATACAGCGATCGGTGCTATAAAAATGCACTGATTACTGTGTAAATCTCACTGGCAGGGAAGGGTTTAACAGTAGGGGGCGATCAAGGGGTTAATTGTGTGTCCTAGGGAGTGATTCTAACTGTGGGGGGATGGGATTGTCTGAGTGAGGAGAACGATCGTTGTTCATACTTAGTATGAACAACAGATCGCTCTCCTCACCCCTGACAGCACGGAGATCTGTCTGTTTACATTGACAGATCTCCGTTCTGTCTCTGTGTGGAGCGATCGCGGGTGCCCGGTGGTCATCGCGACATTACAGAAACGGAAACACCTCCATAAGTGCAGCTAACGGTGAAGTGAAAATGTAAACAAAAATAAACTGAGTTTCTATCAGCGCAAAAATTTAAATTAAAATTGATGGCAACAAATATTGATAAACCTATATAAATATGTGCAAAATAACAATATATGTGCAAATTCCGTTGATCGACCCAATACCCTCTGGAAATATAAGTGGGGGGTAAAGAAGAGAAAGAAAGGGAGGAGAGCAGGAAGAAGGACCCAAAAAAAAGCAAACACCATTAGGGAATGGCATATATAACTTAAGTGATGTAGATTTGAACAAAGAGGAGATCATTTTAGATAAAGGACACAAGTATGCACTGATTAAAAATCTGAAGAAGTTTGACACCTATGTTCAAATACAGAAGTATGTACGTACACTCAACCATAAAAAATATTTTTTATCGAAACCTGATCAGAGACCCCACAATTTGAAAATTCCCATCATTCATTGTTACGAAATAAGTCTGTTTTTAACCCAAATAACAAATATTTAGATGTGTTTAAGAATATGGTTACAGAAGATTTGGAGAAGTTACAGGTCAGAAAGGTTAATTATCCCCATTGGATTAAGAAAGGGATTGAAGGCATTGAGCAGCAAAAAATGTAGTCATACGACCCGCTGATAAAGGTGGAGGACTTGTAATTATGACCAAACAGTACTACAAAGCAGAAATTGAGAGACAGCTAGGTGACAGTGAAACTTATCACAAGCTTAGTGGTAACCCTTTGTTGGAATATAAAAGCAAGTTAGTGCGAGTAGTCAATAAAGGGAGAAAGAGAGATATTTTATCCATTAAGGAAGCTAAATATCTTAACCCTATTGCATGTCATACTGTCATGAAGATCCTGCCAATAATCAGCGATCCAGACGCAGGGGGACACGGCCGCGGGTTCCACTGCGCATGCGCGCGCGTTCACGGGTGCTGTCACGCACGGGCACGCGCGCGCGCACTCCCGCTAGTGCCAGACGGGCTATTTAAACCGGCCTGTCACACTCCATCCCCGCTGTCTGCTCTACAGCGTTCCGTGTGCCTTAACCTGATCTGACCTGTGTACTCTGCTATTGACCCGGCTTCCTGTTAGACCATCCTGCTACCCGCCTGCACCAGACCCTCTTGGCTTGCCTGACCATCCCTCTGTGTTGTCCCTGGTACCTCTGCTGATCGACCGATACTGACCTCTGGCTTGTTTGACCACCCCTTAGTCTGATACCTGTATCCAGCGTTCCAGTCTACTACCTGCTGCCTTGTTCCTGGTTCCAGTCCAGCGTTCCAGTCTACTACCTGCTGCCTTGTTCCTGGTTCCAGTCCAGCATTCCAGGCTACTACCTGCTGCCTTGTTCCAGGTTCCAGTCCAGCGTTCCAGGCTACTACCTGCTGCTTGTTCCAGGTTCCAGTCCAGCGTTCCAGGCTACCACCTGCTGTTTGTTCCAGGTTCCAGTCCAGCGTTCCAGGCTACTACCTGCTGCTTTGTTCCTGGTTCCAGTCCTGCTTACTTACCTGCTTACTTACCTGCTTCCTTATCTTCTGTGGCTCCGGGTCCTCTCTGCGATCCAGCGTCCTCTTCAGCTTCTGGACCCAGAGGGTATCACCACTCCTGAACTTCCGTTGATTGACGATCCTGCCAGGCACCCATACCACTCCTCACTCCTGGCCTTCTGTCTCCATTCCAGAGGAACAGGAGTGGGAGCTGTAAGGGAGGTCCTTCTCTGCACTTCAGGCTCACAGCCTACCAGGTACGTGACAGTAGCAGACAGCCATGTCTGAGCCTGAGCAGGGAACGTCTCCCATGGAGGAACTCTGTGCACACCTGGCAGGATTGACTGAAGCAGTCAAGAATCTGCAGCAAGGATACACCAGGCTGGAGGAACGAGTGTTAACCTTGTCTAATCCCATTGGGGCTCAGGGAGTTCCTTCCGCTTCTGCTCCTTCAGTCGGGCCTTCCTCAACAGTGGTGATGCTCCCTCCAGAACCCAAGGTCCCGACGCCTGAACGTTTTTCCGGAAATCGCCTCAAATTCAGGGCTTTCCGCAACTCCTGTGAACTGTTCTTTGCTCTTCAGCCACGTACCTTTTCCCTTGAGGCTACTAAGGTGGGCTACGTAATCTCTCTGCTTTCTGGTGACCCCCAAACCTGGGCCCACCGCCTCTTGGAGCAAAAGGACGTATCCTTGACTAATCTTTCCGCCTTCTTTGACGCACTAGGTCAGCTGTATGATGACCCCCAGCTGTCCGTGACTGCAGAAGCGGCTTTGCACACCCTTCAGCAGGGTCGCAGGGCTGCAGAAGACTATGTGGCGGAATTCAGAAAGTGGAGTGTAGACACGAACTGGAATGATGCGGCTCTCCGCTATCAGTTTCGAATGTGACTTTCTGACTCTCTGAAAGATGAATTGGCCAGGGTGGGTACCCCACAGACTTTGAACGCATTGATCGATCTAACCATCCAGATCGATCGACGTCTAAGAGAACGAAGGACTGAGAGAGCAATGGGAACCTCTCGCCCAACTTGGGTTACCCCTAAAGTTCCCCATCATACATCACCAGCACCACCAATGTCTACATTTAACCCACCTGAGCCAATGCAATTAGGGGTTCTGCGGCCTTCTCTTACTCAGGAGGAACGACAACGTCGTCGGGTGAATAATCTGTGCCTGTATTGTGGGGAACCTGGGCACTATGTCAGGAACTGTCCCCTTAAACTCCGTAAGTGCCTATCTCTGTCCTCTGACTATGTTGCACCCCTGGTTAAGAACACTACTCACCTTGCTCTCTCTCTCCTGTTACAGCTTCCAGGAGAGACCCTGCAAATAGCCGCCATTATTGACTCTGGAGCTTGCAGTTGTTTCATGGACTCTCTTTTTGCTACCCAACACCGGATACCTCTGTTGCCTAAAACCCATGGACTCTCCATTCATCTAGCTGATGGAACAGCCATTAAGTCAGGGCCTGTTACCCAAGAGACTGTTCCAATACCAGTTTCCATCTCCAATTCTCATCAAGAACTGTTACGCCTAGATATCATCGCGTCACCTATGTTCCCCATAATCCTCGGCATGCCATGGTTACAGGCCCACAATCCTGACATTAATTGGATCACAGGTGAGGTTACCTTTTCCTCCCCATATTGCCAACAGTCTTGTAGACTTCAGGACACTCAGAAGAATCCTACCTTGCTCTGTTTAAACACAGATCCTAGTCTGCACCTTTCCATCCCTTCTGCATATCATGATTTCTTAAATGTATTCAGCAAGCAGGGGGCAGAGGTCTTACCCCCTCACCGGGCATATGACTGTCCTATCGAATTACTCCCCGGTGCCGAGATACCTTTTGGAAGAATATTTCCTTTAACAGAAGTGGAACAAGGGGCTTTAAAAGAATATATCAATGAGAATCTAAAGAAAGGCTTCATTCGTCCATCCACGTCTCCAGCAGGTGCAGGTATCTTCTTTGTACAAAAGAAAGACAAGACCCTCAGACCATGTGTAGATTACCGTGAGCTGAACAAAATCACTGTAAAGAACCGTTACCCTCTTCCTCTGGTACCAGAGCTGTTCCAAAGACTTAGGACAGCTACCATATTCACTAAGCTTGACCTCCGCGGAGCCTACAATTTGGTTCGTATTAGGGACGGAGACGAATGGAAGACCGCCTTTCGTACCCGTTATGGGCATTTTGAATACCTTGTGATGCCGTTTGGGCTGTGCAATGCTCCTGCTACATTCCAGTACTTCATCAATGATGTTTTACGAGACTTTCTAGATCTGTTTGTTATCGTCTATTTAGACGACATACTAATTTTTTCTTGTTCCCTTGAATCCCATCGCAGGCACGTCAGAAGTGTATTGGCCCGGCTTCGACAACACGGTCTATATGCAAAAGCTGAGAAATGTGAATTTGAACAGGAAAGTATTCCATTTTTGGGGTTAATCATTTCCAGCAAGGGCATTAAGATGGACCCCCAAAAGGTCACTGCAGTACTAGACTGGCCAGTCCCAACAGATAAGAAGGGGATCCAGCGATTCGTTGGATTCGCTAATTTCTACCGCAAATTTATTAAGGGGTTTTCAGCCATCATCATACCCATCACACAGCTAACTAAACAGGGTACACGTTTCCACTGGTCTGCTGAGGCTCAAAAGGCTTTCGAGACTCTCAAGGGCCTTTTTACCTCTGCTTCCATGCTAAAACATCCAGATTCCTCTCTGCCATTTGTACTAGAGGTGGACGCATCCGAAATTGCAGTAGGGGCAGTGTTGTCCCAAAGACAGGGAACTAAGGCCCTGTTATATCCTGTGGCCTTCTTCTCTCGTAAATTGTCCACGGCAGAGAGAAATTATGATGTAGGTGACAGAGAATTATTGGCTATCAAATCCGCGTTGGAGGAGTGGCGCTATCTGCTAGAGGGTGCCGCTCATCCAGTCTTAATTTTTACGGATCATAAGAACCTGGAGTATTTGAGGTCCGCAAAAAGATTGAAGCCACGCCAAGCCAGGTGGGCCCTCTTTTTCTCCAGGTTCTCTTTTCATGTCACTTATCGCCCTGGTTCCAAGAATACCAAGCCTAATGCCCTATCCAGGATGTTTCAAAAGCCCCAAGAGGTTTCCCCTCCGGACACCATTCTGTCCCCGGGGAATTTTCTTTTGCTTCAGGGAGATCTGCTTTCCCGGATTAAGCAGGCTTACGCAGAATTGGGGTCTTCCATTAGGCCAGAACTCCAAGTTAAGGATGGGTTATTATGGCACGAGAATAGGATTTTTATACCTGAAGAACTACGAGTTTCAGTACTAGAACTCTGTCATGACCATGCTTTTGCTGGGCATTTTGGAGTGGCTAAAACTACTGATCTGGTACAGCGTACCTTTTGGTAGCCTCAATTACGTGATGATTGTAGGAGATTTGTTGAATCCTGTACCACCTGTATCAGAAACAAGGGGCACAGGACCAAGGCATGGGGTTTGCTAAAGCCATTACCTGTCCCAGATAGGCCTTGGAAGATGCTTTCTATAGATTTTATTGTGGAATTACCTCCGGCTGGGGGTTTCACCTCAATTTTTGTCATAGTAGACCGGTTGTCGAAGATGGCCCACTTTGTCCCAATGAAGGGCACTCCCTCAGCTATAGAAACGGCACAGGCATTCATTAGAGAAGTCATCAGGCTCCATGGGGTACCGGTTAATATCGTTTCAGATCGGGGGGTACAGTTTACCTCCCGATTCTGGAGGTCTCTATGCAAAACATTGAAGATTGAACTCTCATTTTCATCTGCTTACCACCCCCAGACTAATGGGCAAACAGAGAGAACAAACCAGACTCTTGAACAATATTTACGCTGTTTTTCTTCATTTGCCCAGGATGATTGGATTTCTGTTCTTCCATTGGCCGAGTTTGCCTACAACAACTCTATTCATTCCGCTATCAAACAAACCCCATTTTTTGCAAATTATGGTTACCACCCTTCTTTTCTGCCTAATTCTCTTCCAGAGTGCACAGTACCCGCAGTTCAGGAGAGGTTGGACTTCTTCACTTCCAACAATCAAGTTTTGCAGGAGACCATGACCAGGACCCAGGAGTATAATAAAGCAACTTTTGATAAGAAGAGACGAGGTGAGCTGTTACTTACACCCGGGGACCAGGTATGGTTATCTACAGTAAATCTCAGGATGGCTTGCCCATCAAAGAAATTGGGTCCCAAGTTTCTTGGCCCATTTCCTGTTAAGCGAAGGATTAATGAGGTGGCATACGAACTTGAACTTCCGGATTCATTAAAAGTGCATCCAGTATTTCATGTGTCTCTACTCAAACCCTCTGTTTCTAACCCATTTCCAGGCCGAAGTACGGATCCTCCTGATCCAATTTTGGTGCATGGGGAGGAAGAATTTGAGGTGGAGGCTATCATGGACCATAGGAGAAGAGGCAACCAAAATCAATTTTTGATAAAATGGAGGGGGTTCGGCCCAGAAGAAAATTCTTGGGAACCCGAGGATAATATTCATGCTGAAAATCTTTTACAATCTTTTAAAAGAGCCCATCCGGAGAAATTCCTTCAAAGGGGCATCCGGAGGCTGCCCCTTGGGGGGGGGCAATGTCATGAAGATCCTGCCAATAATCAGCGATCCAGACGCAGGGGGACACGGCCGCGGGTTCCACTGCGCATGCGCGCGCGTTCACGGGTGCTGTCACGCGCGCGCGCACTCCCGCTATTGCCAGACGGGCTATTTAAACCGGCCTGTCACACTCCATCCCCGCTGTCTGCTCTACAGCGTTCCGTGTGCCTTAACCTGATCTGACCTGTGTACTCTGCTATTGACCCGGCTTCCTGTTAGACCATCCTGCTACCCGCCTGCACCAGACCCTCTTGGCTTGCCTGACCATCCCTCTGTGTTGTCCCTGGTACCTCTGCTGATCGACCGATACCGACCTCTGGCTTGTTTGACCACCCCTTAGTCTGATACCTGTATCCAGCGTTCCAGTCTACTACCTGCTGCCTTGTTCCTGGTTCCAGTCCAGCGTTCCAGTCTACTACCTGCTGCCTTGTTCCTGGTTCCAGTCCAGCATTCCAGGCTACTACCTGCTGCCTTGTTCCAGGTTCCAGTCCAGCATTTCAGGCTACTACCTGCTGCTTGTTCCAGGTTCCAGTCCAGCGTTCCAGGCTACCACCTGCTGTTTGTTCCAGGTTCCAGTCCAGCGTTCCAGGCTACTACCTGCTGCTTTGTTCCTGGTTCCAGTCCTGCTTACTTACCTGCTTACTTACCTGCTTCCTTATCTGCTGTGGCTCCGGGTCCTCTCTGCGATGCAGCGTCCTCTTCAGCTTCTGGACCCAGAGGGTATCACCACTCCTGAACTTCCGGTGACTGTCGATCCTGCCAGGCACCCATACCACTCCTCACTCCTGGCCTTCTGTCTCCATTCCAGAGGAACAGGAGTGGGAGCTGTAAGGGAGGTCCTTCTCTGCACTTCAGGCTCACAACCTACCAGGTACGTGACACATACGCACTTCATCTACTTTTTGCCTAAAATTCATAAAAGTTTTACAGATCCCCCAGGGAGGCCAATCATCAATGGAATTGAATCGGTATGTTTGAGATTAGGTCAGTACATAGATACATTTTTGCTACCGCTGGTGGTCAAAACTGAGGCACACATTAGAGATACCAAGCATGTAATCCAATGTCTTGGTTCTTTGATTGAATTAGATCAATGTATCTTGGCCACTGCAGATATAGGATCTTTGTACACCATTATTGGGCACCAAGAGGCCATAGCATCCATTGAATGGGCTATGAGAGATTCTGATCTATCTAGGAAACATAAAAATTATATATTAATGTGTTTACAGTTTTGTTTAAAACACAATTATTTTTGCTACAATAGATATTATTATTTACAAGTAAGAGGGATAGCTATGGGACCCAGATTCGCTCCAAGTGTAGCTAATCTTTTCATGGCCCATTTGGAAGACGTAGAGAGTCTTAACCCTAGACTGAAAGAACTCATTCTGTATAAAAGATTTATAGATGATCTCCTAATTATTTGGAAGGGGGATGCAGCATCATTTTAAACATTTAAGGAAAAGATGAATGGGAACGATTAAAATATTATACTGACGTGGACCATAAGCAATGAGTGCATTACCTTTTTAGATTTGGACATTTTTAAACAGGAGGGACGATTGTTTACAAGAAATCATTTTAAACCTACAGACAGGAACTCATACCTACCAGTGGACAGTTGCCACCGCAATCCCTGGCTTATTAATATTCCTAAGGGCCAATTTATGAAGATACGGAGGAACTGCTCCAAAGAGGGAGATTACTTGAAACAATTATAAATATTGACCAGTAGATTTAGAGAAAAAGGCTATGATATGAGGAAAGTTGAGGAAGATAAAATTAAGGTATTGAATATGAATATAGATATATTATTATTGGAAATTAAACAACAAGAGCCCTTTCGTCGTGAATTCAATTTGATTCTTGATTTTAATATTCAATTCAGACAGGGGGAAAAAATTTTTTAAAAACATTGGGATATTTAAAAAAAAGACAGGCTATTGGGACCCAAGCTACCTGCT
The DNA here is from genome assembly GCA_037952835.1 of Lithobates septentrionalis. Taxonomy (NCBI): domain Eukaryota; kingdom Metazoa; phylum Chordata; class Amphibia; order Anura; family Ranidae; genus Lithobates; species Lithobates septentrionalis. Next base: position 2,596,895 of record JBBDGP010000129.1, read on the forward strand.
CTCGAGGCATTTGTATATAGAAAGGCCCCTACTCTGAAAGATTTAATAGCACCAGGAGTAATAGACCCCCCTAAGAAACAGAAGGGTTCATTTTTTGGAGTGTTTACAGGTTTTTTTTGCGTGCGGCAGATGTAGGGCTTGTCGTCATGCCAGGAGTAATACTAAAAAGAGAAAATATTTTTTTTCTACGAGTACAGATAAAAAATATGTGATTAAAGATTTTGTAACCTGTTCCTCTACTGTAGGGATGAGCTTCGTGTTCGAGTCGAACCCATGTTCGACTCGAACATCGGCTGTTCGACCGTCCGTCGAATTGCGAACGTTATGGGCCGTTCGCGCCAAATTCGTGTGGCGCGTCACGGCCCATAATTCACTGCGGCATCGCAGTGCATTGCTGGCTGATGATTGGCCAAGCATGCACTATGACCCGCATGCTTGGCCAATCACAGCGCCGTCAGTAGAGAGAGCTGTAATTGGCTAAAGCCAGGGTGGCTTTGGCCAATTATGGCTCAGGGGATTTAGTACACGCCCCACACTATATAAGGCCGCCTGCACGGCGGCCCTGTGTAGTGTGTTCCGGTGTGCTGATAGAGAGAGAGACAGACAGTGTCATTTGATTTGAGAGCTAGATTAGGCTAGATCTGTTCCTGCTCTTTACATTTAGTGCAGTGCGTCCTGCTCACAGTGTTCAGCTAGATCCGTTCCTGCTATTTACATTTAGTGCAGTGCGTCCTGCTCACAGTGTTCAGCTAGATCCGTTCCTGCTATTTACATTTAGTGCAGTCAGTGCGTCCTGCTCACAGTGTTCAGCTAGATCTGTTCCTGCTATTTACATTTAGTGCAGTGCGTCCTGCTCACAGTGTTCAGCTAGATCTGTTCCTGCTATTTACATTTAGTGCAGTGCGTCCTGCTCACAGTGTTCAGCTAGATCTGTTCCTGCTATTTACATTTAGTGCAGTCAGTGCGTCCTGCTCACAGTGTTCAGCTAGATCCGTTCCTGCTATTTACATTTAGTGCAGTCAGTGCGTCCTGCTCACAGTGTTCAGCTAGATCCGTTCCTGCTATTTACATTTAGTGCAGTGCGTCCTGCTCACAGTGTTCAGCTAGATCTGTTCCTGCTCTTTACATTTAGTGCAGTCAGTGCGTCCTGCTCACAGTGTTCAGCTAGATCCGTTCCTGCTATTTACATTTAGTGCAGTGCGTCCTGCTCACAGTGTTCAGCTAGATCTGTTCCTGCTATTTACATTTAGTGCAGTGCGTCCTGCTCACAGTGTTCAGCTAGATCCGTTCCTGCTATTTACATTTAGTGCAGTCAGTGCGTCCTGCTCACAGTGTTCAGCTAGATCCGTTCCTGCTATTTACATTTAGTGCAGTCAGTGCGTCCTGCTCACAGTGTTCAGCTAGATCCGTTCCTGCTATTTACATTTAGTGCAGTCAGTGCGTCCTGCTCACAGTGTTCAGCTAGATCCGTTCCTGCTATTTACATTTAGTGCAGTGCGTCCTGCTCACAGTGTTCAGCTAGATCCGTTCCTGCTATTTACATTTGGTGCAGTGCGTCCTGCTCACAGTGTTCAGCTAGATCCGTTCCTGCTATTTACATTTAGTGCAGTGCGTCCTGCTCACAGTGTTCAGCTAGATCCGTTCCTGCTATTTACATTTAGTGCAGTCAGTGCGTCCTGCTCACAGTGTTCAGCTAGATCCGTTCCTGCTATTTACATTTAGTGCAGTCAGTGCGTCCTGCTCACAGTGTTCAGCTAGATCCGTTCCTGCTATTTACATTTAGTGCAGTCAGTGCGTCCTGCTCACAGTGTTCAGCAAGATCCGTTCCTGCTATTTACATTTAGTGCAGTGCGTCCTGCTCACAGTGTTCAGCTAGATCCGTTCCTGCTATTTACATTTAGTGCAGTGCGTCCTGCTCACAGTGTTCAGCTAGATCCGTTCCTGCTATTTACATTTAGTGCAGTGCGTCCTGCTCACAGTGTTCAGCTAGATCTGTTCCTGCTATTTACATTTAGTGCAGTGCGTCCTGCTCACAGTGTTCAGCTAGATCTGTTCCTGCTATTTACATTTAGTGCAGTCAGTGCGTCCTGCTCACAGTGTTCAGCTAGATCCGTTCCTGCTATTTACATTTAGTGCAGTGCGTCCTGCTCACAGTGTTCAGCTAGATCTGTTCCTGCTATTTACATTTAGTGCAGTGCGTCCTGCTCACAGTGTTCAGCTAGATCTGTTCCTGCTATTTACATTTAGTGCAGTCAGTGCGTCCTGCTCACAGTGTTCAGCTAGATCCGTTCCTGCTATTTACATTTAGTGCAGTGCGTCCTGCTCACAGTGTTCAGCTAGATCTGTTCCTGCTATTTACATTTAGTGCAGTGCGTCCTGCTCACAGTGTTCAGCTAGATCCGTTCCTGCTATTTACATTTAGTGCAGTCAGTGCGTCCTGCTCACAGTGTTCAGCTAGATCCGTTCCTGCTATTTACATTTAGTGCAGTCAGTGCGTCCTGCTCACAGTGTTCAGCTAGATCCGTTCCTGTTATCTTCCTACTGACAGGCAGGCTTGTCTGGTTACAGTATATAAAGCTACCTGAAGAAAATTACAGGTGTTCTATCCCAGCTTAGTGCAGCTACAGGCCATTAGTATGTCTGGAAGGCCAAGAAGGAGAGGCAGACAGTCACAAGCCAATAAGAGAGGGCAAGCAGGCTCTGTGTCTAGTGCTGGTCGTGGAGACGGTGCATCCTCATCAGCCCGTGGCCATGGGACACGCTTGGCCTTTTTTTCGGCAGCTGGCCGTGTTGAGCCGCAACATGCAGAAAACTTGGTCGAGTGGATGACCAAGCCGTCCTCATCCTCCTCATCCTCTCTCACCCATGCCCAGGGTGCTTTGTCTGGCAAAGCAGCGGCCTCTTCCCTCAGCTCAATGTCATCAGTGACTCCTTCCCTAGCTCCACCATGTCCTCATGAGGATTCCCTCGAACTGTTTGACCACAGTGTTGGGTACATGCTCCAGGAGGATGCCCAGCGTTTGGAAGGCTCTGATGATGATACTGAGCTCGATGAAGGCAGTAACATGAGCACGGACAGAGGGGGTGCCCAAGAAGGACAGCAATCTGGCAGTCATGCTCCCCCTGCTGCAGCATACTGCCAGGTTTGCTCCAGTGATGAGGAGGGAGGGGATGATGAGGTCACTGACTCAACGTGGGTGCCTGATAGGAGAGAGGAGGAGGAGGAGGAGGCGGCACATCACCAACGAGGCAGGATGCCCTCCAGGGGCCAGCCTAAGGGCAGCACATTGACTGCATCACACCCCAAAGCTCCACATGTGCAGGGCGCTGCAGTCTCTACGCGTTATTCAAAAAGTTCTTTGGTGTGGGCCTTTTTTGAGACGAGTGCATCAGATCGCACCGCTGCTATTTGCAACATATGTCTCAAGCGTATCTCGCGTGGCCAAAACATCTCCCGCTTGGGTACCACATGCTTGACCAGACATATGTTGACCTGCCATGCAGTTCGTTGGCAAGCATATCTAAAAGACCCACACCAAAGAACAAAGAGGATCTCTCCTTGCTCCTCATCAGCTGAGATTTCCAACCCCACTAGACCTTCAGTCCTCTCTGAGACCTGCAGTGAGAGGAATGAAGGTGTAGAATTAGGTGTGTCACAGCCAAGTACTTGTGGGCAATCTGCTTTTGGTACACCGATGCCAGATTGTACCAGGCAAATTTCCCTGCCCCAGCTGCTGCACCGCCGAAAGAAGTTTGCTCCCAGCCATCCACATGCCCAGCGGTTGAATGCTAGCTTGGCAAAATTGCTAGCACTTCAACTGCTGCCTTTTCAGTTGGTAGACTCTGCCCCCTTCCGTGAGTTTGTGGAATGTGCGGTTCCTCAGTGGCAGGTACCCAAACGCCACTTTTTCTCACGGAAGGCGATTCCAGCTCTCTACCGGCATGTGGAAGGCAATGTCCATGCCTCGCTGGACAGGGCGGTCAGCGGTAAGGTGCATATTACCGCTGACTCATGGTCCAGCAGGCATGGACAGGGACGTTACTTAAGTTTCACGGCGCATTGGGTGACTCTGCTGGCAGCTGGGAAGGATGCAGGACAAGGTGCAGTAGTGTTGGAGGTTGTTCCGCCACCACGCCTCCAAAATGCTGATTGTGACACACCTCTCTCCTCCACCCCCTCCTCTTCTTCTTCCTCCATGGCCTCTTCCTCGGAACCAGCGGTGCTCCGTAGGCGTTCAAGGGGCTACGCAAGTACGCAGGCCAAAAGATGCCATGCGGTGCTTGAGCTGGTGTGCTTGGGGGACAGGAGCCACACTGGGGCAGAGGTTCTGTCAGCTCTGCAGGGGCAGGTTCAGAGGTGGTTGACGCCACGCCAACTTAAGGCAGGAATGGTGGTTTGCGACAATGGCACCAACCTCCTCTCTGCCCTCCGACAGGGACAAATGACCCATGTGCCCTGTTTGGCTCACGTCCTTAACTTGGTGGTGCAGCGGTTCTTGGGCAGGTACCCGGGCTTACAGGATGTCCTGAGGCAGGCCAGGAAAGTCTGTGTGCATTTCCGCCGGTCATATAATGCCAGTGCTCGGCTGACGGACCTCCAAAAGGAGTTTAACCTGCCCAAGAACCGCCTAATCTGTGACATGCCCACCAGGTGGAACTCGACATTGGCCATGCTGCAGCGGCTGCACACGCAGCAGAGGGCCATAAATGAGTACCTGTGCGACTATGGCACCAGGACAGGGTCAGGGGACCTTGGTTTTTTTTCCCCACGCCAGTGGGCCATGATCAGGGATGCATGCACTGTCCTGTCACCATTCGAGGAGGCCACGAGGATGGTGAGCACTGACAGTGCATGCATCAGTGACACTGTCCCCCTTGTCCACCTGTTGGAGCACACGCTGCGTGGAATAATGGACAGGGCACTTGAGGCAGAACAGAGGCAGGAAGAGGAGGACTTCCTTAGCTCTCAAGGCCCCCTTTATCCAGACAGTGTTCCTGCGTGCCCGCCGATCACACAGGAAGAGGACGAGGAGGAGGAGGAGGAGGAGGAGGAAGATTGTGTCAGTATGGAGGTGGAGCCTGGCACTCAGCATCAGCAGTCTTTAAGGGATCAGTCCCAAGGAACACATGGACTTGTACGTGGCTGGGAGGAGGTGGCTGCGGACGTTGTTGTCCTTAGTGACCCAGAGGACTCCGGACCGAATGCCTCAGCAAACCTACGCTGCATGGCCTCCCTGATCCTGCAAAGCCTGCGTAAGGATCCTCGTATTCGTGGTATCAAGGAGAAGGACCAATACTGGCTGGCAACCCTCCTTGATCCACGTTACAAGGGTAAGGTTGCGGACCTTATCTTGCCATCGCAGAGGGAGCAGAGGATGAAACATCTTCGGGAGGCCTTGCAGAAAGGTCTGTGCAACGCGTTCCCAGAGACTGGGAGGTTACAAACTCCTGTTTCTGGACAACGTGTTGCTGAGGCTTCGGTCAGTCAAAGAAGGAGCGGTGGAGAAGGTGGCCGTCTGACCGATGCGTTCAGACAATTTTTTGGTCCGCAGCCCCAAGGTATGATCGGTTCCAGCAACCATCGCCAGCGTCTGTTTTACATGGTGCAGGAATACCTAGGGGCAAGATCAGACTTGGACACCTTTCCCACCGAAAATCCTCTGGGTTACTGGGTCTTGAGGATGGATCACTGGCCAGAGCTTGCACAGTATGCAATTGAGCTACTGGCCTGTCCTGCATCCAGCGTTCTTTCGGAACGCACATTCAGTGCTGCTGGAGGCGTGGTAACCGATCACAGGGTGCGTCTGTCCACTGACTCGGTCGATCGGCTGACCTTCATAAAAATGAATCAGTCTTGGATCACCACCAGCTACCAAGCACCTGATGCTGATGTAACTGAATAATTTTTTTCAGATCCCTTCAAAGACTGCCTATGCTGATGCTGAGTGACTATCCCTGAGTAATTATCCTCTTCCTCCTCAATCATCACGCTGATAGCTTGTAAGAACATTTTTGGTTCTGGGCGCCACCACCAGTGCCTAAGGCACAATTTTTCAGCCCCTGTATAACAGGGGCGTGTAATTACAATTTTTGATGTAATACTTTGCAGCAGGGCTCGTTCCTGCATTCCAACTAGAGTGTCTGTGAGGGGTTGCAGTGTTGTGGCACCAGCACCAGTGCCTAAGGCCCAATTTTTCTGCCCCTGTCTAACAGGGGCGTGTAATTACAATTTTTGATGCAATACTTTGCAGCAGGGCTCGTTCCTGCGTTCCAACTAGAGTGTCTGTGAGGGGTTGCAGTGTTGTGGCAGCAGCACCAGTGCCTAAGGCCCAATTTTTCTGCCCCTGTCTAACAGGGGCGTGTAATTACAATTTTTGATGCAATACTTTGCAGCAGGGCTCGTTCCTGCGTTCCAACTAGAGTGTCTGTGAGGGGTTGCAGTGTTGTGGCACCAGCACCAGTGCCTAAGGCCCAATTTTTCTGCCCCTGTCTAACAGGGGCGTGTAATTACAATTTTTGATGCAATACTTTGCAGCAGGGCTCGTTCCTGCGTTCCAACTAGAGTGTCTGTGAGGGGTTGCAGTGTTGTGGCACCAGCACCAGTGCCTAAGGCCCAATTTTTCTGCCCCTGTCTAACAGGGGCGTGTAATTACAATTTTTGATGCAATACTTTGCAGCAGGGCTCGTTCCTGCGTTCCAACTAGAGTGTCTGTGAGGGGTTGCAGTGTTGTGGCACCAGCACCAGTGCCTAAGGCCTAATTTTTCAGCTCCTGATCAACAGGGGCATGTAATTACAATTCTTGATCTAATATTTCACAGCAGGGCCCTGTGAGGGCTTACAGTGTTTTGGCCACAGCAACACCTAAGGCCCAAATTTCTGCTGAGTATATAGGGCAGGACCCTACTTTCAAACATCTAACTTACAAACGACTCCTACTTGCAAACGGAAGGAGACAACAGGAAGTGAGATGAAATCTACCCCTAGGAAGGGAAATTCTCTCATGTAAGAGTTAATATGGGAAAACAATTTCTCCTTTCCACTGATGCTTTCCAATCCTTGTTCCACAAAAAAACCCAAATTTTCAAAAAACATTTTTCATTGGGACAAAAAAGTGAGGTGAAATCTTCTGAAGAGGAGGAAAGACGCAAAACAAATGTCACAGGGGTGATAACCCTTCCCTATGTTTTCCAAAAAGCTTAGAAAAGATTTTTTGGCTGGAGCTAAACACGTTAAAAATGTTCAAAATTACAAACAGATTCTACTTAACAACAAACCTACAGTCCCTGTCTTGTTTGCACCGCCTGTATACTGCTGTTCAGAGTATATAGGGACCTTTCCTTATTTTAATTTGGGTGCGGGGTTCCCCTTAATATCCATACAAGACCCAAAGGGCCTGGTAATGGACTGGGGGGTACCCATGCCGTTTGTCTCACTGATTTTCATCCATATTGCCAGGACCCGACATGACATTAAACCCGCAAGCAGTTTTAAATGAGATTTTTTCCTTTAAAAATGACATTTGGTGCAGGGACTGTTCTAAACATGGGAAACACGCGTCACTTTACAGGCATACTATAGACACCCCCCAGGTACGATATTTAAAGGAATATTTCACTTTTTTTTTTTACTTTAAGCATCATTAAAATCACTGCTCCCGAAAAAACGGCCGTTTTTAAAAGTTTTTTTTGCATTGATACATGTCCCCTGGGGTAGGACCCGGGTCCCCACACCCTTTTTAGGACAATACCATGCAAATTAGCCTTTAAAATGAGCACTTTTGATTTCGAACGTTCGAGTCCCATAGACGTCAATGGGGTTCTAACGTTCGTGCGAACTTGCGGTCCGTTCGCGGGTTCTGGTGCGAACCGAACCGGGGGGTGTTCGGCTCATCCCTACTCTACTGGCGTGATTTATATGCTGGAATGTGGGCAAGGGTTACAATATATAGGTCGCACCTCTAGTACCCTGCAAATCCAAGTAGGAGAGCACATCACCAATATTAAAAAAGGGACACTACCCATAGTGTTTCAAAACACTTTAAATTGTTGCATAATAAAGATCCCAGTTCGCTTAAATTTTACTGGAATCGAACAGTTGGAAAAACATTGGAGGGGTCATCATTACATCATACAACTCAGTAAAAGGGAATCCTTCTGGATATATGAGACCAAGGTTCTCTGGCTGAGGAGTTTGAGTGATGACTTTGACTTGAATTGCTTCATTAGTAACTTGTAATATGTATCCTTTAGTTTTTAACATTTTTATAAAAAAAGTTTTTTATTGTTTATATTTTAAATATTGATTTGTTTAAATATATGCATTTGAGTAATTTTATATAGTATTTACTGTTTGCTATATATATGCAGAGAGTACTTGCGTGATGGAGTCACCAGCTAATTTTTATGTAGCCAAATTTGGGAATATTTGGTGTATTTACTGACTGTCCCCATTTGTATTAGTGTAATTTTGCCACTTCCTGTTCCTGTGTGAGACACGTGGTTGTGTTTAATGCAGCCGACTCTGTAAAAGGAGCTGGATAGAAAGGGAGGAGTCACTGCAGATTACGAGGGGACAGCAGTGTATATAAACAGCGGTGAGACGTCCTGTCTCTGCCCCTTACTGATGAAGTCACGCCCATTTGACGTAACACGTATAATGGGAGGAGTCGCAGTGGTGACGTCATCGCGTGAGTATCGTGTTGTTCATTGCATCCTTAGCCCGCACTGCTGAAGTGTTTTTTGTGAGTATACCGTATGCTGTTCCCACTTGGACAAATAAACCTTTGGCAAACGGAGAGCACTAGATCTGGTGTTTTTTTATCCTATGTTGTACCGGAGTCCCCTGAGGGAGGTCTGAGACTGGTTAAGCCATTAAAGAGAGAGAGGGTGAAATGGAAGGATTATGAGCTCCACGCCAGGCCGATTCATTGATTACCCCCAGAGGGGATCTGCTTTATCTGACCTGATGGTAAAACAGGGGTCAGATTTTAAGTTGAGCGGCTAGGATATCGAGGTGGAGGAGAACACCAGCACTTTCAATTTGTTGTGCACTATTTGGTGAAGCCTTCAATTTGGAAGGAACTGAAGACTTTTTTTCATTACTTTGGACTTTCACATTTATCATTTATATGCAATTGAATTGATATAATTTTATGTGTCATTAGTGCAGCACCGTTCTATTAATTTGATCGGTACTAGCAGCAATTTGGTGGAGGTGTAATGTTACATCCTATTTTGCACTGAAATTGTATTTTTGCACGTTGTATTTTGCACATTTTTTTTCAGGTGAAATAAGTTCAGTATTAATTTTATTATTTGCACACTTATATGATTGGAAGCGCAGCACTGTTTTGGTATTTAATACTTTCATACATGACTTTATATAGTATTACAAAGGGCACAAGAACATCTAAGGGTTGTTTTACTAAAACTGGAGAGTGCAAAATCTGGTGCAACTGTGCATGGTAGCCAATCAGGTTTTAACTTCAGCTTGTTCAATTGAGCTTTGACAAAAAAAAAAACCTGGAAGGTTTGTATGCAGAGCTGCCCCAGATTTTGCACTCTCCAGTTTTAATAAATTAACCTCATGTCTTACCTTGGGTCAGCTCCTCCCCTTGACCCCAGAAGAACCACCTTCGTAGCAAAAAAAGAAAAATTCCTTTAAATATAGTTCCTGGGGGGGTCCCCTTAGTCTGCCTGTAAAGTGATGCATCTGCACCATGTATGGAACCTGCTGCAGCAAAAAAATAATTTAGATAAAGCAAAAAATAGATAAAAAATAGATAAAAGCAAATAAAAGCAATAAAAAATAGATAAAGCAAAAAAAAAATTAAATTTAAATTGATTTTTCTGGTTGCAAGTTTTTGCCAGCAATAGGAAAATATAAAATAAATGTTGCGGTCCCCCCAATCCATACCAGGCCCTTTGGCATGGGGTTCCCCTTAAAATCCATACCAGACCCAAATAGTTTTATTTTACACGGCGTGGGGCCCCCCAAATCTATACCAGACCCTTTTGTTTTTTAAAAATGGCATGGGGTCCTCTCCAAAATCCATATCAGGCCCTTATCCAAGCATGCAGCCTGGCAGGCTAGGAAAGGGGGGGAAACAAGCGAGGGCCCCTCCTCCAAAATCATACTAGGTCACATGCCCTCAAAATGGGGGGTTCTTTGGGGCACCTTGTCCCCATGTTGATGAGGACAAGGGCCTCATCCCCACACCCTGGGCAGTGGTTGTGGGGGTCTGTGGGCAGGGGGCTTATCTGCATCTGGAAACCCCCTTTAACAAGAGGGCCCCCCGTTCCCCCCATGTGAATGAGTATGGGGTACATTGCACTCCTACTCATTGACCAAAAAAAGTGTCAATAAGAAAGCAAATCACAGTTTTTGACAATTCCATTATCAGAAGTTAAAAATGTCCCCGATCCATCGACAACCGCCCGCGATGAAGGCTAACCGTCGACTGCCTGCTCCACCATCTGACAGTTCTTAAATAGGTAGGGGGCAGTGCCACCTGGCGATGTCACTGACCCAGCATGCACCCCTGCCCCAAAGCACCCCCCCATGTTGAGGGCATATGGCCTTGTATGGTTCGGGGGGGGCACTCGCTAATTCCCCCCTTTCCTTGCCTGCATGCTCAGATAAGGGTCTGGTATGGACTTTAGGGGGGGGCCCATGCCATTTTTATATTTTAATTGGTGTGGGGGTTTCCCTCAAAATCCAGTAGCCATACCAATATACATTTTTGTTGGCAATAAAAAAATGAAATTTTTTTCTCTTTTATTTGCAGCAATTTTTTTTGCATTTAGCTGTGGGGAAGCCCGCGACAACGTATGAATCATTAGTTGTTAAGGAAATGGCGGCTGGCTTCCTGGCCCGCTCCATAACAACCTATTCACTGCTGTGTGCTCAGCGGGCAAACATACCACTGAGAGCACCGCAAATTCGGGTGTTTTAACCACTTACCGACCGCCTCACACAGATATACGTCTGCAGAATGGCACGGGCAGGCAAAATCACGTACCTGGTACGTGATTGCCTTCCCGGATGTGGGGGGTCCGATCGGACCCCACCCGGTGCCAGAGGCGATCGGCTCTTGTTCGCGGGTGATGAGAGGTGAGGGGGAGGCCATCCATTGTTGGCTATCCCCTCCCGATCGCTCCCAGCGAATGAAAATGCTTCCTCTCCCTCTGTAATGTAAACAGAGGGAGAGGAAGTGATGTCATCCCTCCTCGAGCTGGTCTTTTTTCCTCGGCGCCGAGGAGAGAAGACATCAAGTAAGTGCACAACACTACACGTTCAGTAGAACACGCCAGGCACACTTGTCACCCCCCTTCACCGCCCGATCACCCCCCGATCACCCCCCTGTACCCCCTGTCACACTGACACCAATAGCATATTTTTTTTTTGCATTGGTGACAGTTTGTGACAGTTATAAGTGTTAGGGCAGTTAGGTTAGCCCCCTTTAGGTCTGGGGTACCCCCCTTTAGGTCCAGGGTACCCCCTAACCCCCCCTAAAAAAGGTTAACCCCGTGATCACCCCCCCCGACGCCAGTGTCACTAAGATCGCTGTATTAGTGACACAGGTGATGCTAGTTAGGGAGGTAAGTATATAGGTTCGCTGTCAGTGTTTTATAGCGACAGGGACCCCCATATACTACCTACTAAAGGTTTTAACCCCTTGATTGCCCCCTAGTTAACCCTTTCACCAGCGATCACCGTATAAGTGTTACAGATGACGCTGGTTAGTTAGTTTGTTTTTTATAGTTTATTATAGTTTATTACAGTTTTAGGGCACCCGCCATTTATTAACCCCCTAATTGCCCGGCGGTGATATAAGTTACGTTTTTAGGATCAGATAAGGTCTGCGTCGCCCCAGGCAGCGTCAGGTTAGCGCCAGTACCACTAACACCCACGCACGCAGCATACACCTCCCTTAGTGCTATAGTATCTGAACGGATCGATATCTGATCTGATCAGATCTATACTCCCCAGCAGTTTAGGGTCCCCCAAAAAAACGCAGTGTTAGCGGGATCAGCCCAGATAAATGCTAGCACCTGCGTTTTGCCCCTCGGCCCAGCCCAGCCCAGCCCACCCAAGTGCAGTATCGATCGATAACTGTCACTTACAAAACACTAAGCACACATAACTGCAGCGTTCGCAGAGTCAGGCCTGATCCCTGCGATCGCTAACAGTTTTTTGGTAGCGTTTTGAATCAGTCGCTAACAGTCAGGAGCTTTTTTGCCTGTGAGTCTCACTAGTGTACCCCTAAATTTAGAGCCCAAAATGGCAAATTGAAGGTACACTAGTGAAGAGGCCTACACGTTTCTGAGCATGACAGATAGTGAAGAGGAAGTCACTCATCTGTCAGATTCAGGCTCAGAATACGATCCAGTAGAGGACAGCGGCTCCATGACAGATAGCTCTGACGACGGAGTTATGGTCCCTGCTAAGGTCAGGCGTACCAGACCCCAATCTTCTTCTTCTGTCCTTGAAGTGCAAGAACCGCAGGGCTCTCGTATGGAGCAGAGAAGTACTAGCGCCGCTATTCCTTCTGGTGAACTGGCAAGCACCAGCGGCCTAGTAAACCCTGGTCGTATATCCAGCACTGCAGTATCACGTGGTGACGTGGCGAGTCCCATAAGTGCAGTTCAAGCTGGCGAGGTGGCAAGCACAAGTAGTGTCCCGCTGCCACCAAGACGATGAACACAGGCCCGTCGTGCCCATAGTGCCCTTACTGCTGCATTCGCCAATCCGAATTGGGAACCCACCACTTCTGCAGCACCCATACTTCCCCCTTTCACTGGCCAACCAGGAATTCAGGTGGAAACAGTTGACTTTATGCCACTGGATTTTTATTCGCTGTTTTTCACCGAAGATCTCTATAGATCTATTGTGGACCAAAGCAATTTGTACGCTGGTCAACACATCGCCACTATTCCCCAGTCCTCCCTTGCCAGAGATTGGAAACCAATTACGGTTTCCGAATTTAAGATCTTTCTGGGCCTTTCCCTCCTCATGGGCATAAATAAAAAGAGTGATTTGCGTTGCGAGTTGCGAGTCATATTGGTCCACTGACCCAGTTTTCCTTTCGCCCTTGTTCTCTGCCTCCATGGCCAGGGCATGATACGAGCAGATTTTGTGGTTCATGCACTTCAACGACAATGAACTCTGTCGTCCTCGTGGAGACCCTGGATACGATCGGCTCTACAAAATTCGGCCCCTCGTAAACCACTTCAACCAATGTTTTGCAGACTTGTTTACTCCCCATCAAGTTGTCCCTGATTAAATTTTCTGGCCGCTTGTCATTCAAACAGTACCTTCCCAGCAAGCGTGCCAGATACGGGGACAAGATGTATAAGCTCTGTGACAGGGCCACATGCTATACATGTAGTTTTATGGTTTACGAGGGCAAAGATAGTCACGTAGAGCCGACAAACTGCCCAGACTACATAGGAAGAGCTGGCAAGATAGTGTGGGACTTGGTGTCACCCTTATTCGGAAAGGGGTACCACTTGTACGTGGACAATTATTACACGAGCGTGCCACTTTTTAGCCACCTTTTTGATCATCAGATTGGAGCATGTGACACCGTGTGACCTAATCGCCAGGGCTTTCCCCAGCGACTTGTAGATTCCTGTCTTAGGCTGGGGGAGAGAGCCTGCTTGCAGTGTAATAACTTGCTCGCTATGAAGTGGAGGGACAATAAGAATGTTTTCGTTCTTACCTCTCTTCATGCAGACACGACGGTCCAAATTCCTACGGTGACTGGTGTTGTGGAGAAACCCCTCTGTGTCCACGAATATAACCAAAATACAGGAGGGGTGGACCTCAACGACCAGTTGTTGGCGCCGTACCTAGTTGCCCGTAAGGCCAGACGCTGGTACAAAAAAGTGTCTGTTTATTGATTTCAATTGGCTTTGCTGAACGCTCATGTGCTATACAGAGCTTCAGGACAGACTGGATCCTTCCTTAAATTCCAGGAAGAGATCGTCAGAGCCCTTCTGTATCCAGACGGTGCTCCACCTCACCATCCCCAACCAAATGCAGTAACCTGGCTGCATGAGAGGCATTTTCAATATGTCCTCCCGAGTACCCCTACCCAACGAGCCCCCCAAAAAAGATGTTGTGTCTGCAGCAAGAGCAGATTTAGGCGTGACACCTGGTATTATTGTCCCCTCTGTCCTGGCAATCCTGGTCTTTGCATTGGTGAATGTTTTGAAGGCTACTATACACTAGTGGAGTATTAGCGTAGGGTACAGCACTGCACAGACTAGGACACACTTTCACAGGGTCTTCCAAGATGCTGTCGCATTTTGAGAGACCCAAATCTGGTACCAGTTAAAAAAGTTAAAAAAAACAAAAAAAAGTAAAAAAAAAGAAAAAAACACACAAAAAATATAAAATAAAAAAAACAAAAATAGTTGTTGTTTTATTGTTCTCTCTCTATTCTCTCTCTATTGTTCTGCTCTTTTTTATTGTATTCTATACTGCAATGTTTTATTGTTATGTTTGTCATGTTTGCTTTATAGGTATGCAATTTTTTTACACTTTTTTTTTTATTGTTAACCACTTTTTTGTTTTCAGGTACGCCATTCAGCTGCAGAGCGGATTTATTTATCTTGACAGCAACAGCGTTTGCTCCCACGATACATAAAGCCGTGACTCCAGCGCTGTCGGAGGTGATTTCACCACCACAGTTACATACTTCAGCATATATGCCGAAGCGTGGGGGCAGCAGTGGGTGGAGGAGCGATTTGCTCCTGCCTTTTGCGGGAGGATGCCCCCATGCTTCGGCATATATATATTTTAGGTAGGCACAGGTTGCGTTAAATGTTTTATTTTTTACTATGTTTTTTTTGTATTTGCTTTGCAGGTATGGTAAGTATTACTGTTATACTGTAATGTTACTTTGTTTTTTTGTTAACCATCATTTGCTTAGCAGGTACGCCATTCAGTTGCAGCGCAGATTTATTTATCTTGACAGCAACAGCGTTTGCTCCCACGATACATAAAGCCGTGACTCCAGCGCTGTCGGAGGTGATCTCACCACCACAGTTACATACTTCAGCATATATGCCGAAGCGTGGGGGCAGCAGAGGGCGGAGGAGCGATTTGCTCCTAACTTTTGCGCGAGGATGCCCCCATGCTTCGGCATATATATATACGGTGCATGTATGCCCATTATTAGAAGTGGGTGGATGAAGGGAGGTATTCTAATGGTGGGCATACCCACCGATCAATATCTTTTTTTCGTTCAGCCCCCAGGCTGCATGAAAAAAAAGTTTACAATATATGCCCAACAAGGACCAGCAACATACTGGTATGTTGCTGGAATTTGAGCGGTTATACCAGAATGATGCCTGCAGGTTTAGCTATCATCTTGGTATCATTCTTTTCAGCCACAGTCGGCTTTCATGTAAAAGCAATCCTAGCGGCTAATTAGCCTCTAGACTGCTTTTACAAGCAGTGGGAGGGAATGCCCCCCCCCATCGTCTTCCATGTTTTTCTCTGGCTCTCCTATCCCAACAGGGAACCTGAGAATGCAGCCGGTGATTCAGCCAGCTGACCATAGAGCTGATCAGAGACCAGAATGGCTCCAAACATCTCTATGGCCTAAGAAACCGGAAGCTACGAGCATTTCATGACTTAGATTTCGCCGGATGTAAACAGCGCCATTGGGAAATTGGGAAAGCATTTTATCACACGATCTTGGTGTGGTCAGATGCTTTGAGGGCAGAGGAGAGATCTAGGGTGTAATAGACCCCAATTTTTTCAAAAAAGAGTACCTGTCACTACCTATTGCTATCATAGGGGATATTTACATTCCCTGAGATAACAATAAAAATGATTAAAAAAAATAAAAATGAAAGGAACAGTTTAAAAATAAGATAAAAAAGCAAAAAAATAATAAAGAAAAAAAAAAGCACCCCTGTCCCCCCCTGCTCTCGCACAAAGGCGAACGCAAGCCTCGGTCTGGCGTCAAATGTAAACAGCAATTGTACCATGCATGTGAGGTATCACCGCGAAGGTCAGATCGAGGGCAGTAATTTTAGCAGTAGACCTCCTCTGCAAATCTAAAGTGGTAACCTGTAAAGGCTTTTAAAGGCTTTTAAAAATGTATTTAGTTTGTCGCCACTGCACGTTTGTGCGCAATTTTAAAGCATGTCATGTTTGGTATCCATGTACTCGGCCTAAGATCATCTTTTTTATTTCATCAAACATTTGGGCAATATAGTGTGTTTTAGTGCATTAAAATTTTAAAAAGTGTGTTTTTTTCCAAAAAAATGCGTTTGAAAAATCGCTGCGCAAATACCGTGTGAAAAAAAAAAAAAGAAACACCCACCATTTTAATCTGTAGGGCATTTGCTTTAAAAAATATATAATGTTTGGGGGTTCAAAGTAATTTTCTTGCAAAAAAAAATAATTTTTTCATGTAAACAAAAAGTGTCAGAAAGGGCTTTGTCTTCAAGTGGTTAGAAGAGTGGGTGATGTGTGACATAAGCTTCTAAATGTTGTGCATAAAATGTCAGGACAGTTCAAACCCCCCCCAAATGACCCCATTTTGGAAAGTAGACACCCCAAGCTATTTGCTGAGAGGCATGTCGAGTCCATGGAATATTTTATATTGTGACACAAGCTGCGGGAAAAAGACAAATTTTTCTTTATTTTTTTGCACAAAGTTGTCACTAAATGATATATTACTCAAACATGCCATGGGAATATGTGAAATTACACCCCAAAATACATTCTGTTGCTTCTCCTGAGTACGAGGATACCACATGTGTGAGACTTTTTGGGAGCCTAGCCGCGTACGGGACCCCGAAAACCAAGCACCGCCTTCAGGCTTTCTAAGGGCGTAAATTTTTGATTTCACTCTTCACTGCCTATCACAGTTTCGGAGGCCATGGAATGCCCAGATGGCACAACCCCCCCCCCCCCAAATGACCCCATTTTGAAAAATAGACACCCAAAGCTATTTTCTGAGAGGTATAGTGAGTATTTTGCAGACCTCACTTTTTGTCACAAACTTTTGAAAATTGAAAAAAGAAAAAAAAATACATTTTTCTTGTCTTTCTTCATTTTCAAAAACAAATAAGAGCTGCAAAATACTCACCATGCCTCTCAGCAAATAGCTTGGGGTGTCTACTTTCCAAAATTGGGTCATTTTGGGGGGTTTTGTGCTATCTTGGCATTTTATACCCTTCGAAAATGTGATGGGTAGTGAGAAGTGAAATCACAACTTTACGCCCTTAGAAATCCTGAAGGCGGTGCTTGGTTTCCGGGCCCCGTACGCGGCTAGGCTCCCAAAAAGTCCCACATATGTGGTATCCCCGTACTCAGGAGAATCAGCAGAATGTATTTTGGGGTGCAATTCCACATATGCCCATGGCCTGTGTGAGCAATATATCATTTAGTGACAACTTTGTGAAAAAAAAAAATGGCATATTCCTACTAGGGATGAGCCGAACACCCCCCGGTTCGGTTCGCACCAGAACCTGCGAACGGACTGAAAATTCGCACGACCGTTAGAACCCCATTGACGTCTGTGGGACTCGAACATTCTAAATCAAAAGTGCTCATTTTAAAGGCTAATTTGCATGGTATTGTCCTAAAAAGGGTTTGGGGACCCGGGTCCTACCCCAGGGGACATGTATCAATGCAAAAAAAACTTTTAAAAACTGCCCTTTTTTTCGGGAGGAGTGATTTTAATGATGCTTAACCACTTGAGGTCTGGGCCATAGCCGAATGACGGCTACAGCGCGGACCTCAATCTCCGGGAGGCCGTCATAAGACGTCCTTCCCTGTGCACGCGCACCACGCGCACCCTGCAGCTGTGATCACCGAGTCACGGAGACTCGGATGATCACAGATCCGAGTAAGGGGCCGGTCCCGGCCCCTTACCATGTGATCAGCTGTCAGCCAATGACAGCTGATCACATGATGTAAACAGAACTCGGTGATCGGTTTTGTTTTCTCCTCACGCTGAGAGCGTGAGGAGGAAAAAAAAGCCGATCACCGGCTTATGTGAAAGGGACATCGGTCCCGAAGAGGAAGGAGGCACAGATGCCTCATCTGTGCCTCCAAGTGCCAATTGATTTGCCACCTGCCAGTGCCCACAGTGCCCACAAGTGCCACCAACAATGCCCACAAGTGCCACCAACAATGCCCACAAGTGCCACCTAGCAGTGCTGCCATCAATCAGTGCTCAATCAGTGCCCCTCACTGCCACCCATCAGTGCCCATCACCGCCACCCATCAGTGCCCATCACTGCCACCTATCGGTGCCCATCAGTGCCGCCTCATCAGCGTACATCAACGAAGGAGAAAAATTACCTGTTTTTTTTTAAATCATAAAAGGTTTTATTGCTCATAAGAAAAAACACACATTACAGTTATATATGCACCATAATCAGCATTTCTTTTTCCACATAGTAATATAGCTATCAATAAGGTGTTATAGTTTACATCTTAGAATTGTCAGCATTCGGACTATATGTCCCATCTGATTAAACTGGCAACATATTCTCCATTATCCACACCCCTTCCTCCTCCATTCTCCAATACACACTCTCGGCATCTACCTGTCGTATCTTTAAACACTTCTTAGCAGCCTCATCTGTACTAACTCCATGGGACTTATTCCAGGCACATCCAACCACGGGTCCCACAATCTGTCAAATTTTCCAGGGCTGCCCCTGTGCTGGTATATATATTTTTCCATTATAAGCGTTTTTCCCATATTTAGTATCCATGTTTTGCTATTAGGTGGCGTAGTAGGTGGCGAATCAGGTCCCCAGACGCCGCCCTGCATCTGCCACATAATGAGTCTGGAGCTTTGCCCATTCTATGTAACTTTACCGGGGTATAATGTACTCTCAATAAAATATACAGTTGGGAGACCCTCTGTGCCACGTTTAGTGAGCAGGTGTTAACTGCTTGCAGAGCTTCTTCCCACACCTCCCCCGACAATGGGCCCACATCCGCCTCCCATTGAGCAGCCGCCTTTGTGGGGTACCCCTCTAGCAATGACACTAATAACATGTTATAGCATTGTGAAATTATACCTTTAGTCTCTGACGCCTCCTGCATTATATGAAAAACCGGTGTGGGGGATTGGGACCAATCTGTCGCAACCCCTTGTGCTTTAATTGCATGCTGTAATTGTAGATAGTAAAACAACATACTGGTAGGCAAAGAATATTTATCTTGTAAATCCTTAAACGATAACAATGTTCCATTACTGAAAATCTGGTACATATATGTGATACCCCTGCAGCGCCATCTGTGCCCCTGTTGGAGCTTAGCAAGCTCAACATATGTTTTATTTTCCCATATCGGGCTATACTTAGTAAAGCCCGAAACGTTTTGTAGTTGTTTAGCTTTGTTCCATACCTTCTGCAAAAGTGTATATGTGGGCATTTGTTTATTGGGTCTTTGGACAAGGTGAGCCTCCAATCCCTCGGGTATTGACTCCGCCCCTGTGCCCTCCAGCATAAGCTTAGCAGACGAGCCCGGCGGCAGAGGAGCCATGGCACCTATCAGGTGCTGCAGTTGCGCCGCTAGGTAGTATATCCAAGGGTTGGGTAGGGCAAGGCCCCCTCCCTCTTTTGAGTGCTGGAGCTGTTCTAACTTAATTCTGGGGGGTTTGGTATGCCACAACAACAGCCGAAATAAGGAGTTAACCACTCTGAATATCTTCAGCGTAATAACTACCGGCGTGTTATGTAGCATGTATAGAAATTGTGGCATCAGAATCATTTTTATGAGATTCACCTTTCCTGCCAGGGACATCTTAAGTTTATTCCAAACATTTATTTTATCTCTAAACCGCGACATCAGAGGGTAGACATTTAGGCTACAAAAGTCCGTAAGTTTAGGCGAGATGTTTATACCTAAATATTTAAAGGTAGACACTACAGGTATCTGAGTCGGGGGTCTCACATTAGTCATCGGGGAACCGTCTATAAACATTAAGGCAGATTTAGTCCAGTTGATAGTGAGGCCTGAAAAGTGGCCGAATTCAGTTATAAGTGACATTTCCTGTTCCAGGGATCCCTCTGTGTCTTCTAAAAACAAAAGCATGTCATCGGCGTAGAGCATGATTTTTTCATGCAATTCACCATATCGGAAACCTCTAATCTGTGGGCAATCTCTCACCTGCGCCGCCAGGAGCTCTATAGCCAGTGCAAAGAGCAGGGGGGACAGAGGGCACCCCTGTCTGGTCCCCCTGCTCAACCCAAAGGCATGAGACATTCGATCGGCCATACGTATAGCTGCCCGTGGTGTATCATACAGCAGCCTTACCCACCTGATGAACCTGGGCCCAAACCCAAACTTGGCCAGAACCGCCCACATATATCTCCAGCACACGCTGTCAAATGCCTTATTGGCATCAAGAGACAGCAAGGCTCTACAACCCATAGATTCCGAGGGGGTCTGCATGTTTAGGTATAGACGTCTAAGATTGGTCGCCGTAGATGTTCGAGGCATAAATCCCGCTTGATCTGAGTGAACTATTGATCTAACAATCCTATTAACCCGCATGGCCAGTACTTTAGCTAGTAATTTAATGTCGCTCTGTAAGAGCGATATAGGCCTATAGGAGCCCGGGTCTAAGGGGTCCTTACCCATTTTCAACAGTAATATAATGTTAGCTTTAGTCATAGTGATTGGTAGCCTTCCCAATTTGAAGGATGCATTTAATACCTCAAGCAGTTTAGGTAGGATTATTTCGCCATATTGGGTGTAAACTTCCATGGGAAGCCCGTCGTCCCCGGGGGCCTTGCATGTAGGAAAAGAGGCAGCTGCCTCCCTCAGTTCGTCTAGCGAAATTGGTGCCTCCAACTCCCCCCCTCGCCTGGTGGGTCAGAGCTGGAAGCGTTATAGTGCCCATGTATGTCTGCAGCTCCTCGTCTGTATAGCTGTCACACGGCTTGTATACCTCTGCATAGAAAGAGGCTAGCTCCTCTATAATTTTCTCTGGATCATTCACCAGGCGTCCCGAGGAGCTACGTATCTCTCCTATAGCAGGGGACGACTGTTGAGATCTGGCTATTCTAGCCAACAATCTACCAGTTTTTTGAAAAATTACCTGTTTGCAAAAATTTATAAAAAAATATATATATATTTTTTTTTAAAAATTCAGTTTTTTTCAAATTTTTTAACAAAAAATAAAAAACGCAGAGGGGATCAAATACCATCAAAAGAAAGCTCTATTTGTGGGAAAAAAATTATAAAAATTTCATTTGGGTACAGTGTTGTATGACTGCGCAATTGTCATTCAAAGTGCGACAGCGCTAAAAGCTGAAAATTGGTCTGGACAGGAGGGGCATTTAAGTGCCCAGTAAGCAAGTGGTTAAAGTAAAAAAAAAAAAAAGTGAAATATTCCTTTAAATATCGTACCTGGGGGGTGTCTATAGTATGCCTGTAAAGTGGCGCGTGTTTCCCGTGTTTAGAACAGTCCCTGCACCAAATGTCATTTTTAAAGGAAAAAATCTCATTTAAAACTGCTTGTGGGTTTAATGTAATGTCGGGTCCTGGCAATATGGATGAAAATTAGTGAGACAAACGGCATGGGTACCCCCCAGTCCATTACCAGGCCCTTTAGGTCTTGTATGGATATTAAGGGGGACCCCGCACCCAAATTAAAATAGGGAAAGGTGTGGGGCCACCAGGCCCTATATACTCTGAACAGCAGTATACAGGCGGTGCAAACAAGACAGGGACTGTAGGTTTGTTGTTAAGTAGAATCTGTTTGTAATTTTGAACGGGTACATTTTTAACGTGTTTAGCTCCAGCCAAAAAATCTTTTTTAAGCTTTTTGGAAAACATAGGGAAGGGTTATCACCCCTGTGACATTTGTTTTGCTGTCTTTCCTCCTCTTCAGAAGATTTCACCTCACTTTTTGTCCCAATGACAAATGTTTTTTGAAAATTTGGGGTTTTTTGTGGAACAAGGATTGGAAAGCATCAGTGGAAAGGAGAAATGTTTTTCCCATATTAACTCTTACAGGAGAGAATTTCCCTTCCTAGGGGTAGATTTCATCTCACTTCCTGTTGTCTCCTTCCGTTTGCAAGTAGGAGTCGTTTGTAAGTTAGATGTTTGAAAGTAGGGGCCTGCCTTATATACTCAGCAGAAATTTGGGCCTTAGGTGTTGTTGTGGCCACAACACTGTATTGCCCCGTACACACGGTCGGATTTTCTGATGGAAAATGTCCGATCGGAGCTTGTTGTCGGAAATTCCGACCGTGTGTGGGCTCCATCGGACATTTTCCATCGGATGTTCCGACACACAAAGTTGGAGAGCAGGAGATAAAATTTTCCGACAACAAAATCCGTTGTCGGAAATTCTGATCGTGTTTACACAAATCCGACGGACAAAGTGCCACGCATGCTCAGAATAAATAAAGAGATGAAAGCTATTGGCCACTGCCCCGTTTATAGTCCCGACGTACGTGTTTTACGTCACCGCGTTTAGAATGATCGGATTTTCCGACAACTTTGTGCGATCGTGTGTAGACAAAACAAGTTTGAGCCAACATCCGTCGGAAAAAATCCTAGGATTTTGTTGTCGGAATGTCCGAACAAAGCCCTCACAGGGCCCTGCTGTGAAATATTACATCAAGAATTGTAATTACATGCCTCTGTTGAACAGGGGCAGAAAAACTGGGCCTTTGGTGGTGGTGGTGGTGGTGCTGGTGCCACAACACTGTAAGTCCTCACTCGCTCTTGGTGGGTGCAGAAATGGGCCCTGCTGTGAAATATTAGATCAAGAATTGTAATTACATGCCCCTGTTGGACAGGGGCAGAAAAATTGGGCCTTATGCACTGGTGCTGGTGCCACAACACTGCAACCCCTCACAGACACTCTAGTTGGAACGCAGGAACAAGCCCTGCTGCAAAGTATTGCATCAAAAATTGTAATTACACGCCCGTTAAACAAGGGCTGAAAAATTCGGGCCTTAGGCACTGGTGCCACAACACTGCAACCCCTCACAGACACTCTAGTTGGAACGCAGGAACGAGCCCTGCTGCAAAGTATTGCATCAAAAATTGTAATTACACGCCCGTTAAACAAGGGCTGAAAAATTCGGGCCTTAGGCACTGGTGCCACAACACTGCAACCCCTCACAGACACTCTAGTTGGAACGCAGGAACGAGCCCTGCTGCAAAGTATTGCATCAAAAATTGTAATTACAGGCCCCTGTTAAACAGGGGCTGAAAAATTGTGCCTTAGGCACTGGTGGTGGCGCCCAGAACCAAAAATGTTCTTACAAGCTATCAGCGTGATGATTGAGGAGGAAGAGGATAATTACTCAGGGATAGTCACTCAGCATCAGCATAGGCAGTCTTTGAAGGGATCTGAGATTTCAAAAAAAAATTATTCGGTTACATCAGCATCAGGTGCTTGGTAGCTGGTGGTGATCCAAGACTGATTCATTTTTATGAAGGTCAGTCGATCGACCGAGTCGGTGGACAGACGCACCCTGTGATCGGTTACCACGCCTCCAGCAGCACTGAATGTGCGTTCCGAAAGAACGCTGGATGCAGGACAGGCCAGTAGCTCAATTGCATACTGTGCAAGCTCTGGCCAGTGATCCATCCTCAAGACCCAGTAACCCAGAGGATTTTCGGTGGGAAAGGTGTCCAAGTCTGATCTTGCCCCTAGGTATTCCTGCACCATGTAAAACAGACGCTGGCGATGGTTGTTGGAACCGATCATACCTTGGGGCTGCGGACCAAAAAATTGTCTGAACGCATCGGTCAGACGGCCACCTTCTCCACCGCTCCTTCTTTGACTGACCGAAGCCTCAGCAACACGTTGTCCAGAAACAGGAGTTTGTAACCTCCCAGTCTCTGGAAACGCGTTGCACAGATCTTTCTGCAAGGCCTCCCGAAGATGTTTCATCCTCTGCTCCCTCTGCGATGGCAAGATAAGGTCCGCAACCTTACCCTTGTAACGTGGATCAAGGAGGGTTGCCAGCCAGTATTGGTCCTGTTCCTTGATACCACGAATACGAGGATCCTTACGCAGGCTTTGCAAGATCAGGGAGGCCATGCAGCGTAGGTTTGCTGAGGCATTCGGTCCGGAGTCCTCTGGGTCACTAAGGACAACATGGTCCGCAGCCACCTCCTCCCAGCCACGTACAAGTCCATGTGTTTCTTGGGACTGATCCCTTAAAGACTGCTGCTGATGCTGAGTGCCAGGCTCCACCTCCATACTGACACAATCTTCCTCCTCCTCCTCGTCCTCTTCCTGTGTGATCGGCAGGCACGCAGGAACACTGTCTGGATAAAGGGGGCCTTGAGAGCTAAGGAAGTCCTCCTCTTCCTGCTTCTGTTCTGCCTCAAGTGCCCTGTCCATTATTCCACGCAGCGTGTGCTCCAACAGGTGGACAAGGGGGACAGTGTCACTGATGCATGCACTGTCACTGCTCACCATCCTCGTGGCCTCCTCGAATGGTGACAGGACAGTGCATGCATCCCTGATCATGGCCCACTGGCGTGGGGAAAAAAACCAAGCTCCCCTGACCCTGTCCTGGTGCCATAGTCGCACAGGTACTCATTGATGGCCCTCTGCTGCGTGTGCAGCCGCTGCAGCATGGCCAACGTTGAGTTCCACCTGGTGGGCATGTCACAGATTAGGCGGTTCTTGGGCAGGTTAAACTCCTTTTGGAGGTCCGTCAGCCGAGCACTGGCATTATATGACCGGCGGAAATGCACACAGACTTTCCTGGCCTGCCTCAGGACATCCTGTAAGCCCGGGTACCTGCCCAAGAACCGCTGCACCACCAAGTTAAGGACGTGAGCCAAACAGGGCACATGGGTCATTTGTCCCTGTCGGAGGGCAGAGAGGAGGTTGGTGCCATTGTCGCAAACCACCATTCCTGCCTTAAGTTGGCGTGGCGTCAACCACCTCTGAACCTGCCCCTGCAGAGCTGACAGAACCTCTGCCCCAGTGTGGCTCCTGTCCCCCAAGCACACCAGCTCAAGCACCGCATGGCATCTTTTGGCCTGCGTACTTGCGTAGCCCCTTGAACGACTACGGAGCACCGCTGGTTCCGAGGAAGAGGCCATGGAGGAAGAAGAAGAGGAGGGGGTGGAGGAGAGAGGTGTGTCACAATCATTAGCATTTTGGAGGCGTGGTGGCGGAACAACCTCCAACACTACTGCACCTTGTCCTGCATCCTTCCCAGCTGCCAGCAGAGTCACCCAATGCGCCGTGAAACTTAGGTAACGTCCCTGTCCATGCCTGCTGGACCATGAGTCAGCGGTAATATGCACCTTACCGCTGACCGCCCTGTCCAGCGAGGCATGGACATTGCCTTCCACATGCCGGTAGAGAGCCGGAATCGCCTTCCGTGAGAAAAAGTGGCATTTGGGTACCTGCCACCGAGGAACCGCACATTCCACAAACTTATGGAAGGGGGCAGAGTCTACCAACTGAAAAGGCAGCAGTTGAAGTGCTAGCAATTTTGCCAAGCTAGCATTCAACCGCTGGGCATGTGGATGGCTGGGAGCAAACTTTTTTCGGCGGTGCAGCAGCTGGGGCAGGGAAATTTGCCTGCTACAATCTGACGTCGGTGTACCAAAAGCAGATTGCCCACAAGTACTTGGCTGTGACCTACCTAATTCTACACCTTCATACTCTCAGTGCAGGTCTCAGAGAGGACTGGAGGTCTAGTGGGGTTGGAAATCTCAGCTGATGAGGAGCAAGGAGAGGTCCTCTTTGTTCTTTGGTGTGGGTCTTTTAGATACGCTTGCCAACGAACTGCATGGCAGGTCAACATATGTCTGGTCAAGCATGTGGCACCCAAGCGGGAGATGTTTTGGCCACGTGAGATACGCTTGAGACATATGTTGCAAATAGCAGTGGTGCGATCTGATGCACTCGTCTCAAAAAAAGTCCACACCAAAGAACTTTTTGAATAATGCGCAGAGACTGCAGCACCCTGCACATGTGGAGCTTTGGGGTGTGATGCAGTCAATGTGCTGCCCTTAGGCTGGCCCCTGGAGGGCATCCTGCCTCGTTGGTGATGTGCCGCCTCCTCCTCCTCCCTCCTATCAGGCACCCACGTTGAGTCAGTGACCTCATCATCCCCACCCTCCTCATCACTGGAGCAAACCTGGCAGTATGCTGCAGCAGGGGGAGCATGACTGCCAGATTGCTGTCCTTCTTGGGCACCCCCTCTGTCCGTGCTCATGTTACTGCCTTCATCGAGCTCAGTATCATCATCAGAGCCTTCCAAACGCTGGGCATCCTCCTGGAGCATGTACCAAACACTGTGGTCAAACAGTTCGAGGGACTCCTCAGGAGGACATGGTGGGGCTAGGGAAGGAGTCACTGATGTCATTGAGCCGAGGGAAGAGGCCGCTGCTTTGCCAGACAAAGTACCCTGGGCATGGGTGAGAGAGGATGAGGAGGATGAGGACGGCTTGGTCATCCACTCGACCAAGTCTTCCGCATGTTGCTGCTCAACACGGCCGAAAAAAAGGCCAAGCATGTCCCACGGCCACGTGCTGATGAGGATGCACCGTCTTCACGACCAGCACTAGACACAGAGTCTGCTTGCCCTCTCTTATTGGCTTGTGACTGTCTGCCTCTCCTTCTTGGCCTTCCAGACATACTAATGGCCTGTAGCTACACTAAGCTGGGATATATATATATATATATATATATATATATATATATATATATATATATATATATATATATATATATATCAGGGGCGGACTGACAACTCATGGGGCCCCCGGGCAATAGGAGACCATGGGGCCCCCCCTGTGTCCCTGCCACACTGCCCACATTACATACATTGGTCTCTACCCCCTTTAGCTGCAGAGGCAGCAGCTGAGGATGTACACATACTGCGGCAGGAATTATACCCCCTGTTGCTTTTGGTGGGTGATCGTGACCCAATCAAGTAAATAGGGCCACTCTGCAAACACCCAGCAACCATGTGTAATGCACGCAGTAGCAGCATGCTAGTGTGGGATCCAAGGGCTTAAAGCCGGTTATGTGATGAGGCAATACAACACCTCCTTATAGCCTGCTTTAGCCGCTTGGTCGCTGTACTGCATAAGGTTGCACAACCTTTGCAAAGCAAGCCCCATGCCAAGCGTGACAGGGTGTATAATTTGTGCTGAGGCTGCAACATGTGTACACCCCTGGACCCCTAGGATGGAAGCAGAGAGGGATCCCTGGGATGGAAGCAGAGAGGGACAAAGGCTGCGGACATGATACGGGAGGTGGACAGAGGCTGCGGACATACTGCAGGTGGACAGAGGTTGCGGACATACTACAGGAGGTGGACAGAGGCTGCGGACATACTGGAGGTGGACAGAGGCTGCGGACATACTGCAGGTGGACAGAGGTTGAGGACATACTGCAAGTGGACAGAGGTTGCGAACATACTGCAAGTGGACAGAGGCTGCAGACATACTGCAGGAGGTGGACAGAGGTTGTGGACATACTGCAGGAGGTGGACAGAGGTTGTGGACATACTGCAGGAGGTGGACAGAGGTTGTGGACATACTGCAGGAGGTGGACAGAGGTTGTGAACATACTGCAGGAGGTGGACAGAGGTTGCGGACATACTGCAGGAGGTGGACAGAGGCTGCGGACATACTGCCGGAGATGGACAGAGGCTGCGGACATACTGCAGGAGGTGGACAGAGGCTGCGGACATACTACAGGAGGTGGACAGAGGCTGCGGACATACTGCCGGAGATGGACAGAGGCTGCGGACATACTGCAGGAGGTGGACAGAGGCTGCGGACATACTACAGGAGGTGGACAGAGGCTGCGGACATACTGCCGGAGATGGACAGAGGCTGCGGACATGCTGCAGGAGGTGGACAGAGGCTGCGGACATACTGCAGGAGGTGGACAGAGGTTGCGGACATACTGCAAGTGGACAGAGGTTGAGGACATACTGCAGGAGGTGGACAGAGGCTGCGGACATACTGCCGGAGATGGACAGAGGTTGTGGACATAATGCAGGAGGTGGACAGAGGCTGCGGACATACTGCAGGAGGTGGACAGAGGTTGCGGACATACTGCAAGTGGACAGAGGTTGCGGACATACTGCAGGAGGTGGACAGAGGCTGCGGACATACTGCCGGAGATGGACAGAGGCTGCGGACATACTGCAGGAGGTGGACAGAGGCTGCGGACATACTGCCGGAGATGGACAGAGGCTGTGGACATACTGCAGGAGGTGGACAGAGGCTGCAGACATACTGCAGGAGGTGGACAGAGGTTGCGGACATACTGCAAGTGGACAGAGGTTGCAGACATACTGCAGGAGGTGGACAGAGGCTATGGACATACTGCAGGAGGTGGACAGAGGCTGCGGACATACTGCAGGAGGTGGACAGAGGTTGCGGACATACTGCAGGAGGTGGACAGAGGCTATGGACATACTGCAGGAGGTGGACAGAGGCTGCGGACATACTGCAGGAGGTGGACAGAGGCTGCGGACATACTGCAGGAGGTGGACAGAGGTTGCAGACATACTGCAGGAGGTGGACAGAGGCTGCGGACATACTGCAGGAGGTGGACAGAGGCTGCGGACATACTGCAGGAGGTGGACAGAGGCTGCGGACATACTGCAGGAGGTGGACAGAGGTTGCGGACATACTGCAGGTGGACAGAGGTTGTGGACATACTGCAGGAGGTGGACAGAGGCTGCGGACATACTGCAGGAGGTGGACAGAGGTTGCGGACATACTGCAGGAGGTGGACAGGGGCTGCGGACATACTGCAGGAGGTGGACAGAGGTTGCGGACATACTGCAGGAGGTGGACAGAGGCTGCGGACATACTGCAGGAGGTGGACAGAGGCTGCGGACATACTGCAGGAGGTGGACAGAGGCTGCGGACATACTGCAGGAGGGGGACAGAGGCTGCGGACATACTGCAGGAGGTGGACAGAGGTTGCGGACATACTGCAGGAGGTGGACAGAGGCTGCGGACATACTACAGGAGGTGGACAGAGGCTGCGGACATACTGCAGGTGGACAGAGGTTGCGGACATACTGCAGGAGGTGGACAGAGGCTGCGGACATACTGCAGGAGGTGGACAGAGGTTGCGGACATACTGCAGGTGGACAGAGGCTGCGGACATACTGCAGGAGGTGGACAGAGGTTGCGGACATACTGCAGGAGGTGGACAGAGGTTGTGGACATACTGCAGGTGGACAGAGGCTGCGGACATACTGCAGGAGGTGGACAGAGGCTGCGGACATACTGCAGGAGGTGGACAGAGGCTGCGGACATACTGCAGGAGGTGGACAGAGGCTGCGGACATACTGCAGGAGGAGGACAGAGGCTGCGGACATACTGCAGGAGGTGGACAGAGGCTGCGGACATACTGCAGGAGGTGGACAAAGGCTGCGGACATACTGCAGGAGGTGGACAGAGGTTGCGGACATACTGCAGGTGGACAGAGGTTGTGGACATACTGCAGGAGGTGGACAGAGGCTGCAGACATACTGCAGGAGGTGGACAGAGGTTGCGGACATACTGCAGGAGGTGGACAGGGGCTGCGGACATACTGCAGGAGGTGGACAGAGGTTGCGGACATACTGCAGGAGGTGGACAGAGGCTGCGGACATACTGCAGGAGGTGGACAGAGGCTGCAGACATACTGCAGGAGGTGGACAGAGGCTGCAGACATACTGCAGGAGGGGGACAGAGGCTGCGGACATACTGCGGGAGGTGGACAGAGGCTGCGGACATACTGCAGGAGGTGGACAGAGGCTGCGGACATACTGCAGGGCACATGGGTCATTTGTCCCTGTCGGAGGGCAGAGAGGAGGTTGGTGCCATTGTCGCAAACCACCATTCCTGCCTTAAGTTGGCGTGGCGTCAACCACCTCTGAACCTGCCCCTGCAGAGCTGACAGAACCTCTGCCCCAGTGTGGCTCCTGTCCCCCAAGCACACCAGCTCAAGCACCGCATGGCATCTTTTGGCCTGCGTACTTGCGTAGCCCCTTGAACGACTACGGAGCACCGCTGGTTCCGAGGAAGAGGCCATGGAGGAAGAAGAAGAGGAGGGGGTGGAGGAGAGAGGTGTGTCACAATCATTAGCATTTTGGAGGCGTGGTGGCGGAACAACCTCCAACACTACTGCACCTTGTCCTGCATCCTTCCCAGCTGCCAGCAGAGTCACCCAATGCGCCGTGAAACTTAGGTAACGTCCCTGTCCATGCCTGCTGGACCATGAGTCAGCGGTAATATGCACCTTACCGCTGACCGCCCTGTCCAGCGAGGCATGGACATTGCCTTCCACATGCCGGTAGAGAGCCGGAATCGCCTTCCGTGAGAAAAAGTGGCATTTGGGTACCTGCCACGAGGAACCGCACATTCCACAAACTCATGGAAGGGGGTAGAGTCTACCAACTGAAAAGGCAGCAGTTGAAGTGCTAGCAATTTTGCCAAGCTAGCATTCAACCGCTGGGCATGTGGATGGCTGGGAGCAAACTTTTTCGGCGGTGCAGCAGCTGGGGCAGGGAAATTTGCCTGCTACAATCTGACGTCGGTGTACCAAAAGCAGATTGCCCACAAGTACTTGGCTGTGACCTACCTAATTCTACACCTTCATTACTCTCAGTGCAGGTCTCAGAGAGGACTGGAGGTCTAGTGGGGTTGGAAATCTCAGCTGACGAGGAGCAAGGAGAGGTCCTCTTTGTTCTTTGGTGTGGGTCTTTTAGATACGCTTGCCAACGAACTTGTAACGTACCTGGGATGTGAGCCTGACGTGTGGAGGTAGACCTCCCGTACCACCCTGGCTCGGAGACCACTGGAGTGGGAACAGTGGCGGTAAGAGCACAGCGGGGTAAGGGTGCCTGAGTCCTTACAGTCTGAAGTGATCGTAGATGCAGGTCAGCAGATGCAGGTTTGCAGAGCAGCGGATGCAGGTTAGCAGGTGCAGGTTTGCAGAGCAGCGGATGCAGGTTAGCAGGTGCAGGTTTGCAGAGCAGCGGATGCAGGTTAGCAGGTGCAGGTTTGCAGAGCAGCGGATGCAGGTTAGCAGGTGCAGGTTTGCAGAGCAGCGGATGCAGGTTAGCAGGTGCAGGTTTGCAGATCAGCAGATGCAGGTTTGCAGACAGAAGCGGAGTCAGACGAGCCGGGTCATACACATCAAGGAATACAGCAGAAACGGTAAGCAGAGAGTAGTCAAAGTCCAGGCTGGGTCTTGGCAACAGGCAATCAGGCAGGTAACAGAGCTGGGTCAAACTAGCCGAGGTCAGGATTGGAGACATAAGCAGGGTCAGGAAGCCGGGTCAGAATACAGGAACAGAGTATGGGTATAATCAGGAACACAGGGAACAGAAGCAGATCAAACCGCAAGGAGGCAGCGTCACTGAGCATCTTTTAAAGTCTATTGGGCGCCAAAAGCGCGTCTTAACGAACGCGCATGCGCACGTTCGTACGAGCGGTCCGTGACTCGCGCATGCGCCTAGGCGTACGCCTTCTGGAACGGGACATACGTTCGTGACAGTGCCCCCCCCTTAAGGGCAACCTCCGGGTGCCCAAGAGAACTCTTTTCTGGGGATGATTACGGAAAAAGGCCTGGATCAATTCTTGAGCGTGAATGTTCCGCTGGGGTTCCCAGGAATTTTCTTCCAGGCCGTAACCTTTCCATTTGATCAGGAACTGTAGCTGATTCCTTCTTCTTCGGCAGTCTAACACGGCCTCTACTTCAAACTCCTCATCTCCGTTAATGATCACAGGTTCGGGTGGTTTTGATCCTCTGTCAGGAAAAGGGTCCGGTACTGTGGGTTTCAATAATGAGACATGAAATACCGGATGGATTTTCAAAGACTCCGGTAAGACAAGTTCGTAGGAAACATCATTTAATTTCCGTTTTACTGGAAAAGGACCAATGAATTTGGGTGCCAATTTCCTTGCAGGGCAAGCCATTTTAAGATTAGTGGTGGATAACCATACTTGATCGCCCTGTTGCAGACATAACTCCCCCCTCCTCTTCCTGTCAAACATCTTCTTATTGGTTGCCTGTGCCCTGGTCATGGCTTCCTGTAATATCTTGCTATTACGGGTCAGGAAATCGACAGTACTCTGAACTGCCGGAACTGTTGAATCCGGGATGAGATCAGGTAGGAAGGTGGGATGGTACCCATAGTTGGCAAAGAATGGCGACTGACCTGTAGCTGAATGACTGGCATTATTAAAGGCAAATTCTGCCAGAGGTAGTAATGACACCCAGTCGTCCTGAACAAAGGAGGTAAAGCATCGGAGATATTGCTCGAGCGTTTGGTTTGTCCTCTCAGTTTGCCCATTCGTCTGAGGGTGATAGGACGAGGACATAGACAGTTCGATCTTCAACGCCCTGCACAAAGCCCTCCAGAAACGAGAGGTGAACTGAACCCCTCTGTCCGAAACAATGTCCGCAGGAATCCCGTGTAGCCTCACTATCTCTCTAATGAAGACTTGGGCAGTTTCCATGGCAGAGGGTGTGCTTTTTAATGGAACAAAGTGGGCCATTTTGGATAAACGGTCAACCACAACGAAGATCGCTGAATAACCCTCTGACAGAGGCAGTTCCACTACGAAATCCATGGCAATCATTTTCCAAGGACGGTCGGGAACTGGTAAAGGTCTGAGTAGACCCCAGGCCTTGCTTCTAGTGGTCTTGCTACGGATACAGGTGGTACAAGAGCTTATATAATCTCTGCAGTTCTTCTCAAGATCCGGCCACCAAAACGTACGTTGGACTAGCTCCAGGGTCTTATGTATTCCGAAATGGCCTGCCAGAGGATGATCATGACACAACTTCAGCACTGCGACTCGGACCTCTTTAGGCACAAAGATCTTGCTGTTCCTCCACAGGAGACCATCCTTGAATAGTAGAGTAACTCCGGGAGGGCCAGACACACCTGTAGAGGCTTGCTTCAAGCTGGACATGAGATCAGTTTGCAGAAGAAGAAAGTTACCCTCCGATAGGATGGTGTCTGGAGCTGGTACTTCCTTCGGATCATCAAACATGCGAGAGAGAGCGTCCGGTTTGGTGTTCTTGGAGCCAGGCCGGTAAGTTATATGAAATGAGAACCTAGAGAAAAACAGTGCCCATCGTGCCTGGCGGGGTCTCAGACGTTTGGCAGCTCTCAGATACTCTAGGTTCTTATGATCTGTATAAATGAGTATGGGGTGCGCTGCTCCTTCCAACAAATACCTCCACTCCTCAAGAGCCGATTTAATGGCCAGTAGTTCCCTGTCCCCAACGTCATAGTTCTTTTCGGAAGGGGTAAGCTTCCGAGAGAAGAAAGCTATGGGGTGCATCAAGTCCTTGAGACCCTGGCGTTGGGAGATGACAGCTCCAACCGCTGTCTCGGAGGCATCTACCTCAAGTAAGTAAGGAAGCGCAGGGTCAGGATGACTCAGGATAGGAGCTGATGTGAAAAGTCTCTTTAAGTCTGTGAAAGCGGTCTGTGCCTCGGGGGTCCACTGGAACCGGGCATTCTGCTTGGTCAGCTGCGTGATTGGGGAGATGATAGCAGAGAAGCCCTTGATGAATCTCCGATAAAAGTTTGCGAAACCAACAAACCGCTGCACCCCTTTTTTGTCTGAAGGTGCAGGCCAATCCAGAACGGCTGCAACTTTTTGAGGATCCATCTTGAATCCCTCTGTTGATATCACGAGACCGAGAAACTGGATACTCTGTCGCTCGAACTCGCATTTTTCTGGTTTTGCGTATAGTCCGTGTTGACGAAGGCGACAGAGTACACTCTTGACATGAACTCGATGCTGCTCGAGGGAAGAAGAAAAAATCAAAATATCGTCTAGATAGACAACTACATAAATGTCCAGACAGTCTCTAAAAACATCATTAATCAGGTGCTGAAATGTGGCCGGGGCGTTACATAACCCAAAAGGCATTACTAGATATTCGTAATGGCCAAATCTGGTACGAAAGGCAGTCTTCCACTCATCCCCTGCACGGATGCGTACCAGGTTGTAAGCCCCCCGCAGGTCTAACTTGGTAAATACAGAAGCGGATCTAAGTCTTTGAAAGAGTTCAGGTACCAGGGGTAAAGGGTAGCGGTTTTTAACCGTAATTTTGTTCAGTTCCCGATAGTCCACACAAGGTCGGAGAGAGTGGTCTTTCTTTTCCACAAAAAAGATTCCTGCTCCTGCTGGAGAGGTGGAAGGGCGGATGAATCCCCTCTTAAGATTCTCATCGACGTATTCCTTCAGTACCCCTAGTTCCCGTTCAGATAAGGGAAAGATACGTCCAAAAGGGATCTCAGCCCCGGGAAGAAGCTCGATTGGACAGTCGTATGGACGATGAGGTGGAAGAACTTCGGCCCCACGTTTACTGAAAACGTCCAAGAACTCATGGTAATGTTTAGGCACAGCAGAGCAAGTTTCAGGATCTGGTTCCAGGCATAACAATGGACCAGAGGTACTGGGGCATGATGGTACGCAATGGTGTAGACAGTAAGATGACTGGAATCTAACACTTCCGGTTCCCCAATCGATCTGGGGGTTGTGTGCCTGAAGCCAAGGTAAGCCAAGGATGACTGGAAACAGAGGAGAGGAGATAGCATTCAGGCTCAGAAGTTCCTTATGATCCACAAAGGTGATTACGGGCAAAGGAGGGGTCTCCTGGGTCACTACTCCAGATTTAATGCGGGACCCGTCTGCCAAGAAGATGGAAAGTTCCTGGGCCTTGGGCTGAAGGGGAATGCGCTGTTGGACTGCAAAGTCTAAATCGATAAAACAACTGCATGCCCCTGAGTCTATTATTGCCGTCACTGGTATAGTTCTTTCCGGCAGCTGAAATGAAATTGGTATGGCCAGGTGAGTGCCGGTAGTAGAAGGTGCCTGATTAGAAGAAGAGGAAGCCAGGAACTTGCGCCTCTTAGCAGGACAAGAGGAGATGTAGTGACCAGCCTCTCCACAGTATAGGCATAGAAAGTTCTGCTGGCGACGAAGTCGTTCTTGGGCGGACAGGGAATGTCTCATCAATTCAGGCTGCTTTGATTTGGTGGAGTGTACGGAAGTGGGCATCCGGGGTAGCTTCCGAGCTGGGCTTAACTGCTGAGAAGACCTCTCTGCTCTGCGTTCCCGAAGTCGTCGGTCTATCTGGATGGATAGCGTAATTAAAGTCTCTAGAGTATCAGGGATGTCAACCCGTGCCAACTCGTCCTTTAAACTCTCAGAAAGACCGAGACGAAACTGGTATCGGAGAGCCGCCTCATTCCACTGAGTGTCCGCGCTCCAGCGTCTGAAATCGGTTACATAGTCCTCGGCCGCTCGGCGGCCTTGCTGGAGCGCGTGGAGGGCAGCCTCGGCGGTGAAGGTCCGCTGGGGGTCGTCATAAAGTCGGGCCATGGCATTAAGGAAGGATGATAAAGAGTTCAAATCCATATGGCGGACTTCGAGTAGGTGGTGAGCCCAGGCCTGGGGTTCCCCTTGCAGCAGGGAAATAGTAAAACCTACTTTGGTAATTTCGGATGAAAAAGTCCGTGGCAGTAATGAAAAATAAAGTTCGCATGCATTGCGAAACGCCCGGAATTGGTTACGATTTCCAGAGAATTTCTCAGGAACAGGCACCCTAGGCTCGGGAGATGGATCTGCCAAGATGGTCAATTCTTGTGTCCGCTCCCCCATTCGGACGAGACTGTCTTGCAGGGTCTCCATGACCTGAGTGAGGGCTGTGAGAGTTTGACAGACAAAGTCCATAGGCGAGGTCCCTCCTGCAGGCTCAGACATGGCGGTTTGATACTGTAACGTACCTGGGATGTGAGCCTGACGTGTGGAGGTAGACCTCCCGTACCACCCTGGCTCGGAGACCACTGGAGTGGGAACAGTGGCGGTAAGAGCACAGCGGGGTAAGGGTGCCTGAGTCCTTACAGTCTGAAGTGATCGTAGATGCAGGTCAGCAGATGCAGGTTTGCAGAGCAGCGGATGCAGGTTAGCAGGTGCAGGTTTGCAGAGCAGCGGATGCAGGTTAGCAGGTGCAGGTTTGCAGAGCAGCGGATGCAGGTTAGCAGGTGCAGGTTTGCAGAGCAGCGGATGCAGGTTAGCAGGTGCAGGTTTGCAGAGCAGCGGATGCAGGTTAGCAGGTGCAGGTTTGCAGATCAGCAGA
Source organism: Lithobates septentrionalis (assembly GCA_037952835.1). Classification (NCBI taxonomy): domain Eukaryota; kingdom Metazoa; phylum Chordata; class Amphibia; order Anura; family Ranidae; genus Lithobates; species Lithobates septentrionalis. The sequence continues at coordinate 2,633,014 of JBBDGP010000129.1, forward strand.
TGCAGGTTTGCAGACAGAAGCGGAGTCAGACGAGCCGGGTCATACACATCAAGGAATACAGCAGAAACGGTAAGCAGAGAGTAGTCAAAGTCCAGGCTGGGTCTTGGCAACAGGCAATCAGGCAGGTAACAGAGCTGGGTCAAACTAGCCGAGGTCAGGATTGGAGACATAAGCAGGGTCAGGAAGCCGGGTCAGAATACAGGAACAGAGTATGGGTATAATCAGGAACACAGGGAACAGAAGCAGATCAAACCGCAAGGAGGCAGCGTCACTGAGCATCTTTTAAAGTCTATTGGGCGCCAAAAGCGCGTCTTAACGAACGCGCATGCGCACGTTCGTACGAGCGGTCCGTGACTCGCGCATGCGCCTAGGCGTACGCCTTCTGGAACGGGACATACGTTCGTGACAGAACTGCATGGCAGGTCAACATATGTCTGGTCAAGCATGTGGCACCCAAGCGGGAGATGTTTTGGCCACGTGAGATACGCTTGAGACATATGTTGCAAATAGCAGTGGTGCGATCTGATGCACTCGTCTCAAAAAAGGCCCACACCAAAGAACTTTTTGAATAACGCGCAGAGACTGCAGCACCCTGCACATGTGGAGCTTTGGGGTGTGATGCAGTCAATGTGCTGCCCTTAGGCTGGCCCCTGGAGGGCATCTTGCCTCGTTGGTGATGTGCCGCCTCCTCCTCCTCCCTCCTATCAGGCACCCACGTTGAGTCAGTGACCTCATCATCCCCACCCTCCTCATCACTGGAGCAAACCTGGCAGTATGCTGCAGCAGGGGGAGCATGACTGCCAGATTGCTGTCCTTCTTGGGCACCCCCTCTGTCCGTGCTCATGTTACTGCCTTCATCGAGCTCAGTATCATCATCAGAGCCTTCCAAACGCTGGGCATCCTCCTGGAGCATGTACCAAACACTGTGGTCAAACAGTTCGAGGGACTCCTCAGGAGGACATGGTGGGGCTAGGGAAGGAGTCACTGATGTCATTGAGCCGAGGGAAGAGGCCGCTGCTTTGCCAGACAAAGTACCCTGGGCATGGGTGAGAGAGGATGAGGAGGATGAGGACGGCTTGGTCATCCACTCGACCAAGTCTTCCGCATGTTGCGGCTCAACACGGCTGAAAAAAAGGCCAAGCATGTCCCACGGCCACGTGCTGATGAGAATGCACCGTCTTCACGACCAGCACTAGACACAGAGTCTGCTTGCCCTCTCTTATTGGCTTGTGACTGTCTGCCTCTCCTTCTTGGCCTTCCAGACATACTAATGGCCTGTAGCTACACTAAGCTGGGATATATATATATATATATATATATATATATATATATATATATATATATATATATCAGGGGCGGACTGACAACTCATGGGGCCCCCGGGCAATAGGAGACCATGGGGCCCCCCCTGTGTCCCTGCCACACTGCCCACATTACATACATTGGTCTCTACCCCCTTTAGCTGCAGAGGCAGCAGCTGAGGATGTACACATACTGCGGCAGGAATTATACCCCCTGTTGCTTTTGGTGGGTGATCGTGACCCAATCAAGTAAATAGGGCCACTCTGCAAACACCCAGCAACCATGTGTAATGCACGCAGTAGCAGCATGCTAGTGTGGGATCCAAGGGCTTAAAGCCGGTTATGTGATGAGGCAATACAACACCTCCTTATAGCCTGCTTTAGCCGCTTGGTCGCTGTACTGCATAAGGTTGCACAACCTTTGCAGAGCAAGCCCCATGCCAAGCGTGACAGGGTGTATAATTTGTGCTGAGGCTGCAACATGTGTACACCCCTGGACCCCTAGGATGGAAGCAGAGAGGGATCCCTGGGATGGAAGCAGAGAGGGAAAAAGGCTGCGGACATGATACGGGAGGTGGACAGAGGCTGCGGACATACTGCAGGTGGACAGAGGTTGCGGACATACTACAGGAGGTGGACAGAGGCTGCGGACATACTGGAGGTGGACAGAGGCTGCGGACATACTGCAGGTGGACAGAGGTTGAGGACATACTGCAAGTGGACAGAGGTTGCGAACATACTGCAAGTGGACAGAGGCTGCAGACATACTGCAGGAGGTGGACAGAGGTTGTGGACATACTGCAGAAGGTGGACAGAGGTTGTGGACATACTGCAGGAGGTGGACAGAGGTTGTGGACATACTGCAGGAGGTGGACAGAGGTTGTGAACATACTGCAGGAGGTGGACAGAGGTTGCGGACATACTGCAGGAGGTGGACAGAGGCTGCGGACATACTGCCGGAGATGGACAGAGGCTGCGGACATACTGCAGGAGGTGGACAGAGGCTGCGGACATACTACAGGAGGTGGACAGAGGCTGCGGACATACTGCCGGAGATGGACAGAGGCTGCGGACATACTACAGGAGGTGGACAGAGGCTGCGGACATACTGCCGGAGATGGACAGAGGCTGCGGACATACTGCAGGAGGTAGACAGAGGCTGCGGACATACTGCAGGAGGTGGACAGAGGTTGCGGACATACTGCAAGTGGACAGAGGTTGAGGACATACTGCAGGAGGTGGACAGAGGCTGCGGACATACTGCCGGAGATGGACAGAGGTTGTGGACATACTGCAGGAGGTGGACAGAGGCTGCGGACATACTGCAGGAGGTGGACAGAGGTTGCGGACATACTGCAAGTGGACAGAGGTTGCGGACATACTGCAGGAGGTGGACAGAGGCTGCGGACATACTGCCGGAGATGGACAGAGGCTGCGGACATACTGCAGGAGGTGGACTGAGGCTGCGGACATACTGCCGGAGATGGACAGAGGCTGTGGACATACTGCAGGAGGTGGACAGAGGCTGCAGACATACTGCAGGAGGTGGACAGAGGTTGCGGACATACTGCAAGTGGACAGAGGTTGCAGACATACTGCAGGAGGTGGACAGAGGCTATGGACATACTGCAGGAGGTGGACAGAGGCTGCGGACATACTGCAGGAGGTGGACAGAGGTTGCGGACATACTGCAGGAGGTGGACAGAGGCTATGGACATACTGCAGGAGGTGGACAGAGGCTGCGGACATACTGCAGGAGGTGGACAGAGGCTGTGGACATACTGCAGGAGGTGGACAGAGGTTGCAGACATACTGCAGGAGGTGGACAGAGGCTGCGGACATACTGCAGGAGGTGGACAGAGGCTGCGGACATACTGCAGGAGGTGGACAGAGGCTGCGGACATACTGCAGGAGGTGGACAGAGGTTGCGGACATACTGCAGGTGGACAGAGGTTGTGGACATACTGCAGGAGGTGGACAGAGGCTGCGGACATACTGCAGGAGGTGGACAGAGGTTGCGGACCTACTGCAGGAGGTGGACAGGGGCTGCGGACATACTGCAGGAGGTGGACAGAGGTTGCGGACATACTGCAGGAGGTGGACAGAGGCTGCGGACATACTGCAGGAGGTGGACAGAGGCTGCGGACATACTGCAGGAGGTGGACAGAGGCTGCGGACATACTGCAGGAGGGGGACAGAGGCTGCGGACATACTGCAGGAGGTGGACAGAGGTTGCGGACATACTGCAGGAGGTGGACAGAGGCTGCGGACATACTGCAGGAGGTGGACAGAGGCTGCGGACATACTGCAGGTGGACAGAGGTTGCGGACATACTGCAGGAGGTGGACAGAGTCTGTGGACATACTGCAGGAGGTGGACAGAGGTTGCGGACATACTGCAGGTAGACAGAGGCTGCGGACATACTGCAGGAGGTGGACAGAGGTTGCGGACATACTGCAGGAGGTGGACAGAGGTTGTGGACATACTGCAGGTGGACAGAGGCTGCGGACATACTGCAGGAGGTGGACAGAGGCTGCGGACATACTGCAGGAGGTGGACAGAGGCTGCGGACATACTGCAGGAGGTGGACAGAGGCTGCGGACATACTGCAGGAGGTGGACAGAGGCTGCGGACATACTGCAGGAGGTGGACAGAGGCTGCGGACATACTGCAGGAGGTGGACAGAGGTTGCGGACATACTGCAGGTGGACAGAGGTTGTGGACATACTGCAGGAGGTGGACAGAGGCTGCAGACATACTGCAGGAGGTGGACAGAGGTTGCGGACATACTGCAGGAGGTGGACAGGGGCTGCGGACATACTGCAGGAGGTGGACAGAGGTTGCGGACATACTGCAGGAGGTGGACAGAGGCTGCGGACATACTGCAGGAGGTGGACAGAGGCTGCAGACATACTGCAGGAGGTGGACAGAGGCTGCAGACATACTGCAGGAGGGGGACAGAGGCTGCGGACATACTGCAGGAGGTGGACAGAGGCTGCGGACATACTGCAGGAGGTGGACAGAGGCTGCGGACATACTGCAGGAGGTGGACAGAGGTTGCGGACATACTGCAGGAGGTGGACAGAGGTTGCGGACATACTGCAGGAGGTGGACAGAGGCTGCGGACATACTGCAGGAGGTGGACAGAGGTTGCGGACATACTGCAGGTGGACAGAGGTTGCGGACATACTGCAGGAGGTTGACAGAGGCTGCGGACATACTGCAGGAGGTGGACAGAGGTTGCGGACATACTGCAGGTGGACAGAGGCTGCGGACATACTGCAGGAGGTGGACAGAGGTTACGGACATACTGCAGGAGGTGGACAGAGGTTGCGGACATACTGCAGGTGGACAGAGGCTGCGGACATACTGCAAGAGGTGGACAGAGGCTGCGGACATACTGCAGGAGGTGGACAGAGGTTGCGGACATACTGCAGGAGGTGGACAGAGGCTGCGGACATACTGCAGGAGGTGGACAGAGGCTGCGGACATACTGCAGGAGGTGGACAGAGGTTGCGGACATACTGCAGGAGGTGGACAGAGGCTGCGGACATACTGCAGGTGGACAGAGGTTGCGGACATACTGCAGGAGGTGGACAGAGGCTGCGGACATAGTGCAGGAGGTGGACAGAGGCTGCGGACATACTGCAGGAGGTGGACAGAGGCTGCGGACATACTGCAGGAGGTGGACAGAGGTTGCGGACATACTGCAGGAGGTGGACAGAGGCTGCGGACATACTGCAGGAGGTGGACAGAGGCTGCGGACATACTGCAGGAGGTGGACAGAGGTTGCGGACATACTGCAGGTGGACAGAGGTTGTGGACATACTGCAGGAGGTGGACAGAGGCTGCAGACATACTGCAGGAGGTGGACAGAGGTTGCGGACATACTGCAGGAGGTGGACAGGGGCTGCGGACATACTGCAGGAGGTGGACAGAGGTTGCGGACATACTGCAGGAGGTGGACAGAGGCTGCGGACATACTGCAGGAGGTGGACAGAGGCTGCGGACATACTGCAGGAGGTGGACAGAGGCTGCGGACATACTGCAGGAGGTGGACAGAGGCTGCGGACATACTGCAGGAGGGGGACAGAGGCTGCGGACATACTGCAGGAGGTGGACAGAGGCTGCGGACATACTGCAGGAGGTGGACAGAGGTTGCGGACATACTGCAAGTGGACAGAGGTTGCGAACATACTGCAAGTGGACAGAGGCTGCAGACATACTGCAGGAGGTGGACAGAGGTTGTGGACATACTGCAGGAGGTGGACAGAGGTTGTGGACATACTGCAGGAGGTGGACAGAGGTTGTGGACATACTGCAGGAGGTGGACAGAGGTTGTGAACATACTGCAGGAGGTGGACAGAGGTTGCGGACATACTGCAGGAGGTGGACAGAGGCTGCGGACATACTGCCGGAGATGGACAGAGGCTGCGGACATACTGCAGGAGGTGGACAGAGGCTGCGGACATACTACAGGAGGTGGACAGAGGCTGCGGACATACTGCCGGAGATGGACAGAGGCTGCGGACATACTACAGGAGGTGGACAGAGGCTGCGGACATACTGCCGGAGATGGACAGAGGCTGCGGACATACTGCAGGAGGTAGACAGAGGCTGCGGACATACTGCAGGAGGTGGACAGAGGTTGCGGACATACTGCAAGTGGACAGAGGTTGAGGACATACTGCAGGAGGTGGACAGAGGCTGCGGACATACTGCCGGAGATGGACAGAGGTTGTGGACATACTGCAGGAGGTGGACAGAGGCTGCGGACATACTGCAGGAGGTGGACAGAGGTTGCGGACATACTGCAAGTGGACAGAGGTTGCGGACATACTGCAGGAGGTGGACAGAGGCTGCGGACATACTGCCGGAGATGGACAGAGGCTGCGGACATACTGCAGGAGGTGGACTGAGGCTGCGGACATACTGCCGGAGATGGACAGAGGCTGTGGACATACTGCAGGAGGTGGACAGAGGCTGCAGACATACTGCAGGAGGTGGACAGAGGTTGCGGACATACTGCAAGTGGACAGAGGTTGCAGACATACTGCAGGAGGTGGACAGAGGCTATGGACATACTGCAGGAGGTGGACAGAGGCTGCGGACATACTGCAGGAGGTGGACAGAGGTTGCGGACATACTGCAGGAGGTGGACAGAGGCTATGGACATACTGCAGGAGGTGGACAGAGGCTGCGGACATACTGCAGGAGGTGGACAGAGGCTGTGGACATACTGCAGGAGGTGGACAGAGGTTGCAGACATACTGCAGGAGGTGGACAGAGGCTGCGGACATACTGCAGGAGGTGGACAGAGGCTGCGGACATACTGCAGGAGGTGGACAGAGGCTGCGGACATACTGCAGGAGGTGGACAGAGGTTGCGGACATACTGCAGGTGGACAGAGGTTGTGGACATACTGCAGGAGGTGGACAGAGGCTGCGGACATACTGCAGGAGGTGGACAGAGGTTGCGGACCTACTGCAGGAGGTGGACAGGGGCTGCGGACATACTGCAGGAGGTGGACAGAGGTTGCGGACATACTGCAGGAGGTGGACAGAGGCTGCGGACATACTGCAGGAGGTGGACAGAGGCTGCGGACATACTGCAGGAGGTGGACAGAGGCTGCGGACATACTGCAGGAGGGGGACAGAGGCTGCGGACATACTGCAGGAGGTGGACAGAGGTTGCGGACATACTGCAGGAGGTGGACAGAGGCTGCGGACATACTGCAGGAGGTGGACAGAGGCTGCGGACATACTGCAGGTGGACAGAGGTTGCGGACATACTGCAGGAGGTGGACAGAGTCTGCGGACATACTGCAGGAGGTGGACAGAGGTTGCGGACATACTGCAGGTAGACAGAGGCTGCGGACATACTGCAGGAGGTGGACAGAGGTTGCGGACATACTGCAGGAGGTGGACAGAGGTTGTGGACATACTGCAGGTGGACAGAGGCTGCGGACATACTGCAGGAGGTGGACAGAGGCTGCGGACATACTGCAGGAGGTGGACAGAGGCTGCGGACATACTGCAGGAGGTGGACAGAGGCTGCGGACATACTGCAGGAGGTGGACAGAGGCTGCGGACATACTGCAGGAGGTGGACAGAGGCTGCGGACATACTGCAGGAGGTGGACAGAGGTTGCGGACATACTGCAGGTGGACAGAGGTTGTGGACATACTGCAGGAGGTGGACAGAGGCTGCAGACATACTGCAGGAGGTGGACAGAGGTTGCGGACATACTGCAGGAGGTGGACAGGGGCTGCGGACATACTGCAGGAGGTGGACAGAGGTTGCGGACATACTGCAGGAGGTGGACAGAGGCTGCGGACATACTGCAGGAGGTGGACAGAGGCTGCAGACATACTGCAGGAGGTGGACAGAGGCTGCAGACATACTGCAGGAGGGGGACAGAGGCTGCGGACATACTGCAGGAGGTGGACAGAGGCTGCGGACATACTGCAGGAGGTGGACAGAGGCTGCGGACATACTGCAGGAGGTGGACAGAGGTTGCGGACATACTGCAGGAGGTGGACAGAGGTTGCGGACATACTGCAGGAGGTGGACAGAGGCTGCGGACATACTGCAGGAGGTGGACAGAGGTTGCGGACATACTGCAGGTGGACAGAGGTTGCGGACATACTGCAGGAGGTTGACAGAGGCTGCGGACATACTGCAGGAGGTGGACAGAGGTTGCGGACATACTGCAGGTGGACAGAGGCTGCGGACATACTGCAGGAGGTGGACAGAGGTTACGGACATACTGCAGGAGGTGGACAGAGGTTGCGGACATACTGCAGGTGGACAGAGGCTGCGGACATACTGCAAGAGGTGGACAGAGGCTGCGGACATACTGCAGGAGGTGGACAGAGGTTGCGGACATACTGCAGGAGGTGGACAGAGGCTGCGGACATACTGCAGGAGGTGGACAGAGGCTGCGGACATACTGCAGGAGGTGGACAGAGGTTGCGGACATACTGCAGGAGGTGGACAGAGGCTGCGGACATACTGCAGGTGGACAGAGGTTGCGGACATACTGCAGGAGGTGGACAGAGGCTGCGGACATAGTGCAGGAGGTGGACAGAGGCTGCGGACATACTGCAGGAGGTGGACAGAGGCTGCGGACATACTGCAGGAGGTGGACAGAGGTTGCGGACATACTGCAGGAGGTGGACAGAGGCTGCGGACATACTGCAGGAGGTGGACAGAGGCTGGGGACATACTGCAGGAGGTGGACAGAGGTTGCGGACATACTGCAGGTGGACAGAGGTTGTGGACATACTGCAGGAGGTGGACAGAGGCTGCAGACATACTGCAGGAGGTGGACAGAGGTTGCGGACATACTGCAGGAGGTGGACAGGGGCTGCGGACATACTGCAGGAGGTGGACAGAGGTTGCGGACATACTGCAGGAGGTGGACAGAGGCTGCGGACATACTGCAGGAGGTGGACAGAGGCTGCGGACATACTGCAGGAGGTGGACAGAGGCTGCGGACATACTGCAGGAGGTGGACAGAGGCTGCGGACATACTGCAGGAGGAGGACAGAGGCTGCGGACATACTGCAGGAGGTGGACAGAGGCTGCGGACATACTGCAGGAGGTGGACAGAGGTTGCGGACATACTGCAGGAGGTGGACAGGGGCTGCGGACATACTGCAGGAGGTGGACAGAGGTTGCGGACATACTGCAGGAGGTGGACAGAGGTTGCGGACATACTGCAGGAGGTGGACAGAGGCTGCGGACATACTGCAGGAGGTGGACAGAGGTTGCGGACATACTGCAGGTGGACAGAGGTTGCGGACATACTGCAGGAGGTTGACAGAGGTTGCGGACATACTGCAGGAGGTGGACAGAGGTTGCGGACATACTGCAGGTGGACAGAGGCTGCGGACATACTGCAGGAGGTGGACAGAGGTTACGGACATACTGCAGGAGGTGGACAGAGGTTGCGGACATACTGCAGGAGGTGGACAGAGGTTGCGGACATACTGCAGGAGGTGGACAGAGGTTGCGGACATACTGCAAGTGGACAGAGGCTGCAGACATACTGCAAGTGGACAGAGGCTGCAGACATACTGCAAGTGGACAGAGGTTGCGGACATACTTCAGGAGTTGGACAGAGGTTGCGGACATGATAGTGTCCTCCTCACCCCCTCACAGTAGCCTCCTCCTCTGTCCACCATCATATTACTTCTCCACATCATCAGTGCTGTGTCCTCCTCCTGTGCCACTTTCACCTCTCCACAGATCAGGGCAGCACTGTGCTGCCCTGACCTGTGGAGAGGTGAAATGGGCACAGGAGGAGGACACAGCACTGATGATGTGGAGAAGTAATATGATGGTGGACAGAACACATCAGTCTCTGTCCCTCCCCTGCATGCCACAGCTTCACCCTCTACCGCCTCCGGGCTCCCACTGATGTCCCCCGTTCTCACTCCCCACAGTTTTACTCTCCTCCTCCTCCTCAGTCCTCACCCCTGCTCGGCTTCTCTGTCTCTGTCTCCTCCGCCATAGTGTGTCCCGTTTCTATTTGAAGATGGCGCCGGTCGGCGCCATTACGTTACTGCGCATGGTCGGCTCGCGGCCATCTTTTTTAAGGGCGCCCGAGTGACCTAATGGTCAGTCCGCCCCTGATATATATATATATATATATATATATGTACTGATACGGCAGCTAGCAAAATCAACTGCCTGCCTGTAGTATGAGAACACCACCAACCTTCTACAGGTAGCTTTAGCTGAACACTGTGAGGTGGACGCACCCTACTAACTTGTAGGTTTAGCTGAACACTGTGAGCAGGACGCACCCCACTAACTTGTAGGTTTAGCTGAACACTGTGAGGTGGACGCACCCCACTAACTTGTAGGTTTAGCTGAACACTGTGAGCAGGACGCACCCCACTAACTTGTAGGTTTAGCTGAACACTGTGAGGTGGACGCACCACACTAACTTGTAGGTTTAGCTGAACACTGTGAACAGTGTTCTTCCCCTGAAGAAGTCACGTGTGGTGTGACGTCACGCGTAGGGACGGGATAGGCTGTACACACAGTGAGAAGCAGACGAGTTCGCCGCTCGTCGGATACAATTGGTTTTTCTTAATTACTAAATGTGAGTACCCGTTTTTTGCCTAATAAAATCCTATTGTTGAAACGGAATTACACTATTGGGCTCTTTCTCCACTTCAATATCTTTTATACATTCCTGCACCGCACCTGAGGGGACCCAATCCTGGGACAGTGAGGGATTTGCAGGAACTCAAAGGTGGACGAGTCAAAGAGCCCTTGGTCATATGCTGTTGCCCCATAACTGTGAGGACGGCCAGGGACGCGTAGGAGCCCCTAGGAGGACGAGTTAAAAAGCCCTTTGGTCATATGCTGTTGCCCCATTGCTGTGAGGTAAGGGGCCATTACCCACTGAAGTGTTTGCACACGAAGAAGCACGAGTTTTCAAGTCACTTGGCACTTTAACTGCTACATGCGCATGCCAGCACATCATTGTCACAGAGTTCACCTTATTTAAAAGGACATTCCTTTTCGTGTTAATATTGTTTATATTTATAGACTTTATTTTTTGGGATATCATTTCATGCACCATAGAGTGTTTTTTGGCACATTTTCTGCACTTTATATAGGTTTGATTACCAAACACTGCATGGACTTTGAAGTGTAGCCAAGTTTAACACGCACAGTGTTTACACACTGCACATTGTCACTTTTTGTATTTTATATGCATTGAAATCAAGCTGTATTACATCTATATATTATTTATATACACTGGTCTTTGTTATCCACGTTTTACTAGTTTTTTTACCTCAGAGATTCAAGATTGTAAACACACTATTTATTAGCTTATTGCATTCACTGGTTAGTGATATTTATTCATTTGTTTTTCTACCTTTATTTATTGTTCACTAATATTTCTATACACTTCGCTATGTTAACTGTAAATAGTCTAGCTGCCTGACTTTGGTACTAATAGGATCAAAAGAACACCAGAAATTTTCTTCAGGTAGCTGTATATACTGTAACAAGACAAGCCTGCCTGTCAGTAAGAAGATAACAGGAACGGATCTAGCTGAATACTGTGAGCAGGACGCACCCCACTAACTTGTAGGTTTAGCTGAACACTGTGAGCAGGACGCACTGCACTAACTGTAAATAGTCTAGCTGCCTGACTGTGGTACTAATAGGTACAAAAGAACACCAGCAATTTTCTTCAGGTAGCTGTATATACTGTAACAAGACAAGCCTGCCTGTCAGTAAGAAGATAACAGGAACGGATCTAGCTGAACACTGTGAGCAGGACGCACCCCACTAACTTGTAGGTTTAGCTGAACACTGTGAGGTGGATGCACCACACTAACTTGTAAGTTTAGCTGAACACTGTGAGCAGGACGCACCCCACTAACTTGTAGGTTTAGCTGAACACTGTGAGCAGGACGCACCCAACTAACTTGTAGGTTTAGCTGAACACTGTGAGGTGGATGCACCACACTAACTTGTAGGTTTAGCTGAACACTGTGAGCAGGACGCACCCCACTAACTTGTAGGTTTAGCTGAACACTGTGAGGTGGACGCACCACACTAACCTGTAGGTTTAGCTGAACACTGTGAGCAGGACGCACCCCACTAACTTGTAGGTTTAGCTGAACACTGTGAGCAGGACGCACCCCACTAACTTGTAGTTTTAGCTGAACACTGTGAGCAGGATGCACTGCACTAACTGTAAATAGTCTAGCTGCCTGACTGTGGTACTAATAGGATCAAAAGAACACCAGTAATTTTCTTCAGGTAGCTGTATATACTGTAACAAGACAAGCCTGCCTGTCAGTAAGAAGATAACAGGAATGGATCTAGCTGAACACTGTGAGCAGGACGCACTGCACTAACTGTAAATAGTCTAGCTGCCTGACTTTGGTACTAATAGGATCAAAAGAACACCAGAAATTTTCTTCAGGTAGCTGTATATACTGTAACAAGACAAGCCTGCCTGTCAGTAAGAAGATAACAGGAACGGATCTAGCTGAATACTGTGAGCAGGACGCACCCCACTAACTTGTATGTTTAGCTGAACACTGTGAGCAGGACGCACTGCACTAACTGTAAATAGTCTAGCTGCCTGACTGTGGTACTAATAGGTACAAAAGAACACCAGCAATTTTCTTCAGGTAGCTGTATATACTGTAACAAGACAAGCCTGCCTGTCAGTAAGAAGATAACAGGAACGGATCTAGCTGAACACTGTGAGCAGGACGCACCCCACTAACTTGTAGGTTTAGCTGAACACTGTGAGGTGGATGCACCACACTAACTTGTAAGTTTAGCTGAACACTGTGAGCAGGACGCACCCCACTAACTTGTAGGTTTAGCTGAACACTGTGAGCAGGACGCACCCCACTAACTTGTAGGTTTAGCTGAACACTGTGAGGTGGACGCACCCCACTAACTTGTAGGTTTAGCTGAACACTGTGAGCAGGACGCACCCCACTAACTTGTAGGTTTAGCTTAACACTGTGAGGTGGACGCACCACACTAACTTGTAGGTTTAGCTGAACACTGTGAGCAGGACGCACCCCACTAACTTGTAGGTAAAGCTGAACACTGTGAGCAGGACGCACCCCACTAACTTGTAGTTTTAGCTGAACACTGTGAGCAGGATGCACTGCACTAACTGTAAATAGTCTAGCTGCCTGACTGTGGTACTAATAGGATCAAAAGAACACCAGTAATTTTCTTCAGGTAGCTGTATATACTGTAACAAGACAAGCCTGCCTGTCAGTAAGAAGATAACAGGAACGGATCTAGCTGAACACTGTGAGCAGGACGCACTGCACTAACTGTAAATAGTCTAGCTGCCTGACTGTGGTACTAATAGGATCAAAAGAACACCAGTAATTTTCTTCAGGTAGCTGTATATACTGTAACAAGACAAGCCTGCCTGTCAGTAAGAAGATAACAGGAACGGATCTAGCTGAACACTGTGAGCAGGACGCACTGCACTAACTGTAAATAGTCTAGCTGCCTGACTGTGGTACTAATAGGATCAAAAGAACACCAGTAATTTTCTTCAGGTAGCTGTAAATACTGTAACAAGACAAGCCTGCCTGTCAGTAGGAAAATAACAGGAACGGATCTAGCTAAACTGAATACAGTGTATATATATATATATGCAACACCTGGGATGCATATATATACACAATACACTGTAAGTGCAGCTAACTGACTGACTGTTCTGCCTAATCTATCTAACTCAAATCAAATGTCACTGTCTGTCTCTCTCTCTCTCTCAATGAACGCCAGAACACACACTACACAGGGCTGCCGTGCAGGCGGCCTTATATAGTGTGGGGCGTGTACTAAATCCCCTGAGCCATAATTGGCCAAAGCCTCCTTGGCTTTGGCCAATTACGGCTCTCTGTTCAGGCGGCGCTGTGATTGGGCAAGCATGCGGGTCATAGTGCATGCTTGGCCAATCATCAGCCAGCAATGCACTGCGATGCCGCAGTGAATTATGCGCCGTGACGCGCCACACGAATTTGGCGCGAACGGCCCATATCGTTCGCAATTCGGCGAACGACCGAACAGCCGATGTTCGAGTCGAACATGGGTTCGACTCGAACACGAAGCTCATCCCTAATTCCTACTAATATATTACGCTTTTTTCTTGTTGGAGATCTCAAACTGTGTCATATTTCTCTATAGATGGTCACATATTGTGTCCTATGGAGATATTTTTCCTGCATATGTTCTGAGGCCTCATCACTCTCTTTTGAGGTAACCTCTGCTCTTTATCTAATGATAGGCCTTACTGGGGTTCTTTAGCTGTCTACACTTCTGGCGGCTTTTTTTCATTTTAGCCCACAGCCACTGTCCTTTAATCTAGAGTCCAGTCTGGTACACATACACCCGCTAGGCTTGATATTGAAACTTTTACATCTCCATAGCCAAGTAAGTATTTGCTGAATTTAGGGCTACTTATTATCATTATTTTTTTTTTCTAATTCAATCCCCAGGTTTTTGAATTATTTAGAGTATGCATACTTTTTTATTATATAGATTTTTGATTGACCCCTCTGGTCATTCTTGTAATACTTGGTGCCATCCAGGCACCCGGGGAAGGCGTGGGGGATGTCATGCGTATGAGAGTTATGCAGTTCTAAGTGAGTGGTTTCCTCTATGTATCACTTATATGTCTTTCTGGGACATCTCACCTTTTGATATGTATATCTGTACCCATTGTCCATATTTGAAATATGATTATTTCTCCTTTCTTATGTAGAATCCCTCTGCTTGGTGTCAGGCATATAGGTCCTGAAGAAGCGAAAGCGAAATGTCGACCTGCCATATTCAAGCAGCAATAGGGAGCAATATACATACTATGTGTGGCTTATTTTAATGGAAGCCAACGCTATTCGTTTTTAATGTTATATTGTCAATTGTTTATATCTTTGTATAATAAAATAATTATTTCTCTAATAAAATTTTGTATTAATTTTCTGGTCCAACGTTCCCCCTTGTTCATTAGCATATATCTGTACTATTGTTTAGGGTTATGGAATATGCAACTTGCCTAAAATCTGTGTCTGTGAGCCTTTAGATACCCATATAATTTAGAATATCATGAAATTACTATTTTAAGGCAAAAACATTCAGGGCCACGTTAACAAATGCACGTATGTCATGGCTGCCATTCTCCTTTACAAAAGAAATAGGTAGTTTCATTGCAGTGGTAAACACATTTTTGTAGCTATGTAATAATAACACATGCAGTAGATACATAAGTGATTTTGCCACAAAAGCAATATTGTACTGTATTGTGCCCGTACCTGTTTGAATAGCTGTTAATTATATATTCCATTTTGCTTAAATTATATAGTGACGTTATCTTTTATACAAAAATGACTACCCCTAACAAGCAAATATTTGTCAAACTTAAAAAGCAAAGGTAATAGGCTCATACTTTTTATTACAGAGCTGCTCTTTATATATATATATATATATATATATATATATATTTTTTTTTTTTAATGGAATACAAGGAGCGTGAATAGATTTTGCATCACACTAAGTTTTCAGGAATTGTATATTGCATTCCACAGATCCCACAGTGCTCTCTGTGTTTTCAATACTATATTTCCCAGCAGGATAAGCTAATGCAGTGTGTTTTTTGAACACAGCTGTTAGACGGTCTCCTTCTCTGCTGGTGCTTTTTTCACTATAGCAAACAGCACTCTAGATACAATGAAGAATGTGCAGGTTGTATTATTTTATTTATTTAATAATCATTTTCTATATTACCTTTCTGGGTCTTAAAGAGACACTGTCACATTGCCCATACTGCCTTGGTTTGTAGGTATTGTCCTTTTGAAACGAAATCCCTCCGTCACCCTTTTTCCCAGTTGTCGCCATTTTTGGCCCAATGTAAGGATCAAAGTATTATTTAACCACCTGCCCAGGCCAGGCCAATTTTCAGCTTTCAGCATTGGAACACTTTGAATGACAATTGCGTGGTCATGCAATGCTTTACCCAAACAAATTTTTATCATTTTTTAGACAGATAAAGCTTTTTTTTGGTGGTATTTGATCATCACTGGGTTTTTAACACCTGTATGGCACTTCAAGGAGGAATCTGTTCTCCATTTCAGGGACGAATCAGACCCAAATTTTGGTCTGGATTCGGCCCTGAAACGGACCAGAAGAGCACAGGCCTCTTCTGCAGTGTGCTCCGCAGCCATCCCGGAGCTGTGTGAACCAGCTCCATTGAGAGCCGGTCACAGTCTCCTGACATGCAAATTGGATGTGGGGAAACCCACATACAATTCGCACTAGTGTGAACCCAGCCTCAGGCCCCATTCACACCTAGAGCAGTGGGCGCATATTTTTTTGCCTTGTTTTTCCCATGACACACATAGGGAAGCCTATTGAATAGCTGAACCAGACTGCTGGTTGGAAGCTAAACAGTGAGGACCTTGAGTGGAGAGTGAACAATTCTTGCTTTTTGACTGCTGGTGATTGCTGGGTTGCATTTTTAGGTTCTTTTTGGGGCTTTCCCTTGTAGCTTTTTAACACCTTTTTCTGACACTTTTTAAACAGCTTTTTTCTTTGCTTCCTTCAGCCTACTAATTAACCACTTGAGCCCCGGACCATTATGCTGCCTAAAGACCAGAGGTCTTTTTCCAATTTGGCACTGCGTCGATTTAACTGCTAATTGTGCGGTCATGCAATGCTGTACCCAAACGAAATTTGCGTCCTTTTCTTCCCACAAATAGAGCTTTCTTTTGATGGTATTTGATTACCTCTGCGGTTTTTATTTTTTGCGCTATAAACGGAAAAAGCCCAAAAATTTTGAAAAAAAAAGACATTTTCTACTTTTTGTTATAAAAAAATCCAATAAACTCAATTTTAGTCATACATTTAGGCCAAAATGTATTCGACCACATGTCTTTGGTAAAAAAAAATGTCAATAAGCGTATATTTATTGGTTTGCGCAAAAGTTATAGCGTCTACAAACTAGGGTACATTTTCTGGAATTTACACAGCTTTTAGTTTATGACTGCCTATGTCATTTCTTGAGGTGCTAAAATGGCAGGGCAGTACAAACCCCCCACAAATGACCCCATTTTGGAAAGTAGACACCCCAAGGAAATTGCTGAGAGGCATGTTGAACCCATTGAATATTTTTTTTTTTTGTCCCAAGTGATTGAATAATGACAAAAAAAATAAAATAAAAATATTTACAAAAAGTTGTCACTAAATGATATATTGCTCACACAGGCCATGGGCCTATGTGGAATTGCACCCCAAAATACATTCAGCTGCTTCTCCTGAGTATGGGGATACCACATGTGTGGGACTTTTTGGGAGCCTAGCTGCGTACGGGGCCCCTAAAACCAATCACCGCCTTCAGGATTTCTAAGAGTGTAAATTTTTGATTTCACTCTTCACTGCCTATCACAGTTTCGGAGGCCATGGAATGCCCAGGTAGCGCAAAACTCCCCCAAATGACCCCATTTTGGAAAGTAGACTCCCCAAGCTATTTGCTGAGAGGCATGTTGAGTCCATGGAATATTTTATATTTTGACACAAGTTGCAGGAAAGTGACACATTTTTTTTTTTTGCACAAAGTTGTCACTAAATGATATATTGCTCACACAGGCCATGGGCATATGTGGAATTGCACCCCAAAATACATTTAGCTGCTTCTCCTGAGTATGGAGATACCACATGTTTGGGACTTTTTGGGAGCCTAGCCGCGTACGGGGCCCCGAAAACCAATCACCGCCTTCAGGATTTCTAAGGGTGTAAATTTTTGATTTCACTCTTCACTGCCTATCACAGTTTCAGAGGCCATGGAATGCCCAGGTGGCACAAAACCCCCCCAAATGACCCCATTTTGGAAAGTAGACACCGCAAGCTATTTGCTGAGAGGCATGGTGAGTATTTTGCAGCTCTCATTTGTTTTTGAAAATGAAGAAAGACAAGAAAAAACATTTTTTTTTTCTTTTTTAAATTTTCAAAACTTTGTGACAAAAAGTGAGGTCTGCAAAATACTCACTATACCTCTCAGCAAATAGCTTTGGGTGTCCACTTTCCAAAATGGGGTCATTTGGGGGGGTTTTGTGCCACCTGGGCATTCCATGGCCTCCGAAACTGTGATAGGCAGTGAAGAGTGAAATCAAAAATTCACGCCCTTAGAAAGCCTGAAGGCTGTGCTTGGTTTTCGGGGTCCCGTACGCGGCTAGGCTCCCAAAAAGTCTCACACATGTGGTATCCCCGTACTCAGGAGAAGCAGCAGAATGTATTTTGGGGTGTAATTTCAGATATCCCCATGGCATGTTTGAGCAATATATTATTTAGTGACAACTTTGTGCAAAAAAAAAAAAAAAAAATTTGTCTCTTTCCCGCAACTTGTGTCACAATATAAAATATTCCATGGACTCGACATGACTCTCAGCAAATAGCTTGGGGTGTCTACTTTCCAAAATGGGGTCATTTGGGTGGGGTTTGAACTGTCCTGGCATTTTATGCACAACATTTAGAAGCTTATGTCACACATCACCCACTCTTCTAACCACTTGAAGACAAAGCCCTTTCTGACACTTTTTGTTTACATGAAAAAGTTATTTTTTTTGCAAGAAAATTACTTTGAACCCCCAAACATTATATATTTTTTTAAACCAAATGCCCTACAGATTAAAATGGTGGGTGTTTCATTTTTTTTTCACACAGTATTTGCGCAGCGATTTTTCAAACCCATTTTTTGGGGAAAAAACACACTTTTTTAAATTTTAATGCACTAAAACACACTATATTGCCCAAATGTTTGATGAAATAAAAAAGATGATCTTAGGCCGAGTACATGGATACCAAACATGACATGCTTTACAATTGCGCACAAACGTGCAGTGGCAACAAAATAAATACATTTTTAAAAGCCTTTAAAAGCCTTTACAGGTTACCACTTTAGATTTACAGAGGAGGTCTACTGCTAAAATAACTGCCCTCGATCTGACCTTCGCAGTGATACCTCACATGCATGGTGCAATTGCTGTTTACGTTTGACGACAGACCGCCCCTTGCGTTCGCCTTAGCGCGAGAGCAGGGGGCGACAGGGGTGCTTTTTTTTTTTTTTTTTCTTTATTTTTTTTTGCTTTTTTGTCTTATTTTTAAACTGTTCCTTTCATTTTTTTTTAATCATTTTTATTGTTATCTCAGGGAATGTAATTATCCCCTATGATAGCAATAGGTAGTGACAGGTACTCTTTTTTGAAAAAATTGGGGTCTATTAGACCCTAGATCTCTCCTCTGCCCTCAAAGCATCTGACCACACCAAGATCGGTGTGATAAAATGCTTTCCCAATTTCCCAATGGCGCTGATTACATCCGGCGAAATCTAAGTCATGAAATGCTCGTAGCTTCCGGTTTCTTAGGCCATAGAGATGTTATGAGCCACTCTGGTCTCTGATCAGCTCTATGGTCAGCTGGCTGAATCACCGGCTGCATTCTCAGGTTCCCTGTTGAAACAGGAGAGCCAGAGAAAAACACGGAAGACGGTGGGGGGGCATTCCCTCCCATGGCTTGTAAAAGCAGTCTAGAGGCTAATTAGCCGCTAGGATTGCTTTTACATGAAAGCCAACCGCTGGCTGAAAAGAATGATACCAAGATGATACCTAAACCTGCAGGCATCATTCTGGTATAACCACTCAAAGTCGTGAATGGCGTACCTGAAGACAAAAAAATGGTTAACAATAAAACACAGTAAACAGTAAAGTATAAATAATTGCATAACTGAAAAGCAAACATGATAAAACATAATACCAATAAAACATTGCAGAATAGAATACAGTAAAAAAGAGCAGAACAATAGAGAGAGAGAATAGAGAGAGAGAGAACAATAAAACGACAACTATGTTTTTTAATTTTATATATATATTTTTTTGTTTACACTTTTTTTGTAACTAACTTTTATAACTGTAACCGGTTCCAGGTTCGGATCTCTCAAAATGCGATGGCATCTTAGGAGACCCTGTGAAAGAAAATGCCTCTCATGCAGCCGACTGCATTTGGTTGGGGATGTGAATGGGGGAAGTACGGGCGCTGCAGAAGTGGTGGGTTCCCAATTAGGATTGGCGAATGCAGCAGGAAGGACATTATGGGCACGACGGCCTGTGTTTGTCTTCTTGGTGGCAGCGGGACACTAATTGTGCTTGCCACCTCACCAGCTTGAACTGCACTTATGGGACTCGCCACGTCACCAAGTGTTACTGCAGTGCTGGTTTGACTACGACCGGGGTGTACTAGGCCGCTGGCGCTTGCCAGTTCACCAAAACGCTACCAAAAAATCTGTTAGCGATCGCAGGGATCAGGCCTGACTCTGCGAACGCTGCAGTTATGCGTTTAGTGTTTTGTAAGTGTCAGTGATCGATCGATACTGCACTTGGGTGGGCTGGGCTGGGCTGGGCCGGGCGGAGGGGCAAAACGCAGGTGCTAGCGGGTATCTGGGCTGATCCTGCTAACACTGCGTTTTTGGGAACCC
The DNA here is from genome assembly GCA_037952835.1 of Lithobates septentrionalis. Classification (NCBI taxonomy): domain Eukaryota; kingdom Metazoa; phylum Chordata; class Amphibia; order Anura; family Ranidae; genus Lithobates; species Lithobates septentrionalis. The sequence continues at coordinate 2,653,356 of JBBDGP010000129.1, forward strand.
TAAACTGCTGGGGACGCTAGTATAGATCTGATCAGATCAGATATTGATCCGTACAGATACTATACCACTAAGGGAGGCGTATGCTGCGTGCGTGGGTGTTAGCGGTACTGGCGCTAATCTGACGCTGCCTGGGGCGACGCATATCACCGCCGGGCGATCAGGGGGCTAAACCTTTATTCGGTAATAAACGGCGGGTGCCCTGACACTATAAAAAATAAACAAACTAACCAGCGTCACCCGTAACAGTTATACGGTGATCAGTGGTGAAAGGGTTAACAAGAGGGCAATCAAGGGGTTAAAACATTTATTAGGTAGTATATGTGGGTCCCTGTCGCCATAAAACGCTGACGGCGAACCTAAATATTTACCTCCCTAACTAGCAACACCAGTGACACTAATACAGCGATCAGAAAAATGATCGCTTAGTGACACTGGCGACAGGGGGTGATCAAGGGGTTAAAACTTTATTAGGGGTGGTTAGGGGGGTACCCTAGACCTAAAGGGGGCTAACCCTAACTGCCCTAACACAGTAACTGTCACAAACTGACACCAATACAGTAATGAGAAAAAAAAAACTGCTTGGTGTCAGTTTGTGACGGGGGGGGTGATTGGGGGGTGATCGGGGGGGGGGGGGATCGGGGGGGATCGGGGGTGTTTAGTGTGCCTGGAATGTTCTACTGTGTGTGTAGTGTTTGCTGCTGTTCCTTTGCTGCTGTTTAGCATACAGCAGCAAAGGAATGTTGTGATTGGCCGGCGGCGATCGCGAGGGGGGGGCCACGAACGAATGGCCTCCCCCTCACCTCCGATCGCCGGGGGACAAAAGAGGACCGCCTCGGGCACCGGGGGGGTCCGATCGGACCCCCCACCCGCGGCAGGCAGATCACGTATATATACGTGATTTTGCCTGCCCGTGCCGCCTTGCCGACGTATATTGGCATGAGGCGGTCCTTAAGTGGTTAAGGGGAGTGGTTAATTGGTCAGAGGTGCTTGAGGCCTATATAACCTTCTGTAGAACTCATTGTGAGCCTGCTCATCTTTGAGCTTGCTGGAACTCTGTCCAAGTGGAACTGGTCTAAGTGCTGAGTTAAAAACCAGAGTTGAAAACAGGAGGTTATAACAGGGGTCTCAGTACCTGTGTAGTGTGTGTACCTGAGTGTTGTCTGAGTAGTGTGTGTGGATCGGTAGTACTTGTGTATTGTGTACTGTGTACTTGTGTATTGTGAGTGCATATAGTTCTGCGAGTGTACGTATTTCTGCGAGTGGTCTGCGAAAGCATGTAGTTCTGCGAGTGGTCTGCGAGTGCACGTAGTTCTTCGAGTGCACGTAGTTCTGCGAGTGGTCTGCAAGTGCATGTAGTTCTGCGAGTGGTCTGCGAGTGCACGTAGTTCTGTGAGTGGTCTGCGAGTGCACGTGGGTCTGAGAGTGCATGTAGGTTTGAGAGTGCACGTAGTTCTGCGAGTGGTCTGCGAGTGCACGTAGTTCTGCGAGTGCACGTAGTTCTGCGAGTGGTCTGCGAGTGCATGTAGTTCTGCAAGTGCACGTAGGTCTGCGAGTACCTGTGTATTGTCTTGTTGTGTACCTGTGTATTGTCTTGTTGAGTACCTGTGTATTGTCTTGTTGAGTACCTGTGTATTGTCTTGTCTAGCTGTTAGGTAATTTGGACAGGGTATAATCCCCAATCCTCAATAAATTTAATAGGTATGATGCCTCGGTGTGGAGAGGCGACTCGTTTTACATCTTGCGGCATGTAAGCGTTCCTTGATCATCCGATCGAGAGTGAATACTGCTGTGCAAAATGTAAGCGCATTGTTTCCCTGGAAGCCCAGGTTCTGAATCTGGGAAAGCAACTGTCAGGACTGAAAAGTCCCTCCATACTAAAGGAGAGCCAGGAACGTACACGGCAGGTTTCGGCAGGGGCCAGCACAGAGGCGGGTGGAGACAAAGAGGTGCAGGCAATAGCAAATAGTAGATGGGTGGAGTGGGGAGTGCCAGGGAGGCCAATCCAGGGCTGGAGCACCCCAATAAGTACGCTCCATTGAGTGACATTGGTGAAACCAGTCAGGAACCAGCACTGCTGGAGCTGAGGGACTCTCCTAGCTGCCGGGGGAAGAACTCCTCCAGTGAGAGTGGGGGGGAAGTGAAGGGAAAGGAAAGACAGATTCTGGTGGTAGGGGACTCAATTCTTATGCCCCGTACACACGGTCGGATTTTCCGATCGAAAATGTCCGATCGGAGCGTGGTGTCGGAAATTCCGACTGTGTGTGGGCTCCATCGGACATTTTCCATCGCATTTTCCGACACACAAAGTTGGAGAGCAGGAGATAAAATTTTCCGACAACAAAATCCGTTGTCGGAAATTCCGATCGTGTGTACACAAATCCGACGGACAAAGCGCCATGCATGCTCAGAATAAATAAAGAGATGAAAGCTATTGGCCACTGCCCCGTTTATAGTCCCAACGTACGTGTTTTACGTCACCGCGTTCAGAACGATCGGATTTTCTGACAACTTTGTGTGACCGTGTGTATGCAAGACAAGTTTGAGCCAACATCCGTCGGAAAAAATCCTAGGATTTTGTTGTCGGAATGTCCGAACAAAGTCCGACCGTGTGTACGGGGCATAAGAAGGACAGAGAGGCCAATCTGTAACAAAGACCTGAAGCGCCGAACAGTATGTTGTCTACCGGGAGCTCGGGTTCGGCACATCACGGATCTGGTGGACAGATTACAGATTACTGGGAGGGGCTGGGGAAGACCCAGCTGTCATGGTGCACGTTGGCACCAATGACAAAGCCAGAGGCAGATGGAGTGTCCTAAAGAACGATTTTAGGGACTTGGGAGCTAAATTGAGGAAAAGGACCTCCAAGGTAGTATTCTCGGGAATACTACCGGTACATCGAGCCACACCAGAAAGGCAGAGGGAGATTAGGGAAGTAAACAAGTGGCTGAAGAGCTGGTGTAGTAAGGAGGGGTCTGGGTTCCTGGAGGACTGGGCCGACTTCTCAGTCGATAATCGGTACTATAGAAGGGACGGACTGCACCTAAATGAGGAGGGTGCAGATCAGCTGAGAATGAAGATAGCCAAAAAGTTAGAGGGGTTTTTAAACTAGGCAATGTGGGGGGGTCCAGAGGTAGATATAGTCCGCACGGAACATATTCCAGAGGGTAGTATTGGGGGCATTAGTGGTGGGTTGACCAAAGCACATAAACCCAAGGTAAGTATAGTAGCAAGTCCTAGTTGCAATCTGGGAACACCCAATAAGAGGATAATATGCAACCGGTCTAAATTACGTGGCATGTTCACCAATGCCAGAAGCCTGGCGGATAAGATGGGTGAACTAGAGATACTGTTGTACGAGGAGGATTTGGATTTTGTGGGAATTTCAGAGACCTGGTTCAACAGCTCCCATGATTGGCTGGGCAAATATTCAAGGGTATACCCTTTATCGCAAGGATAGAGAGGGTAAAAAAGGGGGAGGGGTATGCCTATATATCAAGAATAATGTACAAGTGAATGTGAGAGATGACATCATTAAGGGAGCTGGGGAGGAGGTGGAATCCTTATGGGTAGCGCTCCAAAGGGATGACGCTAAGGGGAAAATAATACTGGGAGTATGCTATAGGTCCCCTAACCTGTGGGAGGAAGGGGAGACAGATCTCCTATCACAATTTGGATTAGCAGCAAGGATGGGAAGTGTTATCATAATGGGGGATTTTAACTATCCAGACATAGACTGGGTGGAGGGAACCACGCATTCATCTAAGGCTCGCCAGTTCCTAAATGTCTTGCAGGACAATTTTATGGGTCAGATGGTCAGACTGATTACCAACAATACAGACCTGATCACGGATGTGGAAATACGGGATAATTTAGCTAACAGCGATCACATGTCAATTGGCTTCAGTATAAATCACACCAATAGGAAACATAAGGGGAAGACAAAGACACTGAATTCCAAAAGAGCCAACTTCCCTAAACTACGAACCTTGCTAGAAGGCATAAATTGGGATAAAATCTTAGGAACAAAGAACACGGAGAAGAGATGGGTTTGCTTTAAGAGCATATTAAATAAGGGCATTAGCCAATGCATCCCATTGGGTAATAAATTTAAAAGAGCGAACAAAAGTCCTGGATGGCCTAACTCCAATGTAAAAATGCATATAAAAGCAAAGGAGAAGGCCTTAAAAAAATAAAAGTTTAAGGGATCATCATCAGCATTCAGACATCATAAAGAATGCAACAAGAAGTGTTATGCCGCGCACACACGATCGGACATTCCGACTACGAAATCCTGTGATTTATTTCCGACGGAAATAAAGTTCAATAACCAGTGCGGCTCTTCTGCTTGATTCCAAGTAGTGTGGAAATTTGTGCGTTGGAATTGTGTACACACAATCGGAATTTCCGACAACGGATTTTGTTGTCAGAAAATTTGAGAACCAGCTGTCAAATTTTTGTTGACGGAAATTCCGACAAAAAATGTCCAATGGAGCCTACACGATGGAGGTTGGAATTTCCGACAACAAGCTCCCATGGAACATTTGTTGTCGGAATGTCATGTGTACGAGGCATAAGGGTGCAATAAGGACGGCTAAGATAGAACATGAAAGACACATAGCGGAGGAGAGTAAAAAAAATCGCAAGAAATTCTTTAAGTATGTAAACAGTAAAAAAGGGAGGACAGACCATATTGGCCCCATAAAGAATAAAGAAGGACATCTGGTTACAAAGGATTGGGAGATGGCTCTAGTGTCCGGTGCTCCATCTTATATTTAAGATTCTGCACAGGTGATTCGCTGTTTGTAGAATTTAGAGTGGAAGGAGGGTTACATTATGGCTACCGCCGATGTGGCATCTCTTTACACTATTATTTCTCATTCAGACGGGTTAGAGGCTGTAGATATGTTTTTGAGAAGAGATGTTGAGTTGATTCCTTCTCAACGGGAATTCATATTGGATTTATTGAGGTACGCTATGACCCATAATTATTTTTGGTTCGGAGGGACTCATTACCTCCAGAACAGAGGAGTCGCAATGGGTTCAAAATTTGCACCCAGCATGGCCAATCTATTTATGGCCAAATGGGAGGAGGATGTCGTCTATTCCGGCGGGAGACCAGAGTTGATCTTCTGGGGTAGATATATAGACGACATCCTCCTCCTGTGGGACAGCGACATGACGTCGCTTTCCACGTTTATGCGACAACTCAAAGATAATTTGCTGGGTATTGTATTGCAATTTGAGAGTAGCACCAACAAGATTAATTTCTTGGATTTGAACATAGAGATCAAAGATGGTGCATTCAATATGTCTACTTTTTTTAAGAGTACCGACAGGAATGGGTACATCGGACAGGGTAGTTGTCATCACCCGTCGTGACTCAAGTCTGTACCCAAGAGCCAATTCCTCCGCTTGAGGCAGAATTGACCTAAAAAAGAAGACTTCTTTCAACAAGTCACCACCTTGAAAGAAAGATTCATTGAAAAGGGCTATTCGCCTAGTGATTTGAATCTCATAATTAAAATGGTGGGCAATATGGATAGAACCTCTGTTCTTCAGAGTAAGAAAAAATCCCCATGCAATGAGACAGATTACAATTTTTTAATGGTCACAACATATTCTAAGTAACATTTTGATATCAAAAGAATTATGACTAAACACTGGGGTTTTTTAAAAAATAATAAACTCCTGAGTCCAGTGCTTCCTGATCGGCCTCAGATAATCTTTAGAGGGGTTCCCCCTCTCAAACGTCAGGTAGCACCCAACATCCTGGATGCTCCCAACAGAGTGTCATTTTTTCGAAAGTCTAAAGGCTATTATCCCTGTTATAATTGCAACGTTTGTACCATCAACAAAGATAAAAGTAGGAAAATATGTCAGTTCAAATCCCATACCACTGGTAGGATTTTTGACATCAATACCTTCATCACTTGTACCTCAATGAATGTGGTTTACCTATTAAATTGTCCATGTGGCCTACAGTATGTGGGCCGCACGATACGTGCTATGAATGTTAGGGATAATGATCATATTACCAACATTAAAAAGGGATTCCCGAAACATACCGTATCTCGGCACTATTTAGAGTGCCACAACCAAAATCCTAAGGGAACTACCTTTAGAGCCCTTGCACACTGGGGCGGTTTGCAGGCGCTATTGCGCTAATAGTAGCGCCTGCAAACCGCCCCGAAAGTGCCGCTGCTTTCATTCCAGTGTGAAAGCCCCGAGGGCTTGCACACTGGAGCGATGCGCTGGCAGGACGGTAAAAAAAGTCCTGCCAGCAGCATCTTCGGAGCGGTGAAGGAGCGGTGTGTATACCGCTCCTTTACCGCTCCTGCCCATTGAAATCAATGGGACGGCGCGGCTATACCGCCGGCAATGCGCCTCTGCAGAGGCGCTTTGCGGTGGTATTTAACCCCTTCTCGGCCGCTAGCGGGGGGTAAAACCGCCCCGCTAGCGGCCGCATACCGGCGGTAAAACGCCGCTAATAATAGTGGCGTTTTACCGCCGACGCCAGAACCTGCCCCAGTGTGCAAGGGCTCTAATGGATACCTTTATGGATATCGATAGGTTTAATCCACATTGGCAAGAAAGTATGACGAAGCAGGAAATTTCCAAGCTTGAGACCCGTTGGATAAATGACCTCAAGTGTTACACCCCTTATGACATGAATGTCGACTGGGATATAAATTGTTTTATCAATAATTGTTAATTTTAGGATCTTTTTATATTTTCATATTATTGGGCAGTATACGTATATATATGAAATTTATTACTTGGTATAGTTTTAATATTATATATTTACATCACTAAACTCGTTTTTACATTTTTAATACTGTGTTTTTTTATCACACAATTTGTATAGTAGGTTTTTTTTATTGGTAGTTTTATTATTATTTTGTCTACATTGAATATCCATATGTCATTCATATTGAGAGCCTCCTTTTTCCTCTCTTTAATGTTAGAAATCAAAATAATTGTATTTGTTATAATAAATGTAACGGGCAGGGATGGACGTCTTGGTCCAGTTCATGTGTACACATAGCACTGGGTACTGATTCGCCCTAAGGTTCCCCTGTTTGTATGGTGTTTGGAGCGCAAACACAGTCGGAATGTGCTTCACTGACGTCACTTCCGGTCTATGGTGTCATCCTCCATTTACCGGATGTTGTTGCAGGATGTGAGCGCTGTTCCGTCGCGCCTTCTTTGCATCACTTCTGGCCGGCGCCTAGATGTTCTGCCCACCAGAAACAGTAAGGGATAATGCTGGTTTAGCTTCCTGCTTTTTGAATAGCACAGCCGGATTGTGCATGCGCGGCCATAGCTTGTGTATGCAGTTAAGTGGAACCAGCTGCTGCTAATGTCATGCTGTCCTATCAGGGGTCAGCGTGGCATAGGATTTTTGTATATATGGGCGTACTTGCATCGTTAGGCCATGCCTCTGATGATATCCACATAGGATGAAACATGTCAGGCTGGCCGATGTAAGTAGACTACAATAAAGACTGTGTGTTTTACATCTACAGGCTTCACTATTGTTGCTTTTTCCTTCCATTTGGGTTGAAGTCCTGTTGGTGAATGCATATTACATTCAACTCTTCATGTGACTTCTGATGTTTTTCTGAGATTGATGTACCTGGATATCTTTATGACTTGCCTATCATGCTTGGAATGTGCCATTTGAATCCATCACTGACCCCCTGCTATATATGATTACTTTGCATGTTTTTCATATCCTTATGGTAAGCAGATTGATTGCACCTGGGTGTGGTGTGCTTTCTTTATGCACATGAAGTTGGTGGAGGCTCTACATCATCTTTATCTCTTATATACTTGGACTGTTACATGTTTTATGAATCACTGAAACGCTGCATTTTGGACTTTTATTTTTATTGTTTGATGAATCAACGAACTATGCTGGCTGCTTTTTTCCTTTCATTTAGCTAGCACAAATATCCGTTCACCCTGTTTTACCATTTTATAATATATGTGTCCACTTAAAGCTGGCCATAGATGGATCGAAATTTGGCCAGTTCAGCAGGAACCAGTCGAATTTTGATCCATCCATGTCTGTTCTCTTTCGAGAGGAATCAATCTATTGAATCACTTCTCTCAACTGGACTGTTAGGCTCCGTTTTTGTGATCGATTTTCAGCTTGTTCATAAATAGGTTGGTAAACCAGGTATCACCACAGAGTGGTGCTGTGGATACTGGAAATGTAGTATGTGCAGCATCCTGATAAATTGTAGATAAAATAGAGAACATAGAATTTGGACTTTGTATGCACTACAGTACACATAATTGGAAAAATACAATATCTTTTATATAAAAGTTAAAAATATACAAAAAAGGATAAAACAAATCAATTTAAAATTCACGCTGATAAAGTTGTCTATTAAAGGTAATCCAACTCTACCATCAACCTTGTGCACTACATAGAAGGCGAAAGGTATCTATAGTAACAGTTGGTTCCAGAGTGCTGGTTATGATGTAGAGATGTATTGTGACTTGCTTTGGCTCTACATGTTACGCGACAAGCGCTTCTTTAGGAGCTTAGGCTACTATTATGCGTGAAAAGAAAAAACATATAAGCAAAGTATATATAACACTTAAATATCTTTATCACATATAAACCACAGAAAACGGTTAAACATAAAGTATAAGACAGTTCAATTGTCCACCCCTGATATGGCCATAAACTGAGCCCCCAATCCAGGTAGGATAAGCAAACCAACAACTATGGGGGCATACATAACAGTACTAATAAAATATATATATATATATATATATATATATATATATATATATATATACAGTATCTCACAAAAGTGAGTACACCCCTCACATTCTTGCAAATATTTTATTATATCTTTTTATGTGACAACACTGAAGAAATGACACTTTGCTACAATGTAAAGTATTGCGTGTACAGTTTGTATAACAGTGGAAATTTGATGTCCCCTCAAAATAACTCAACACACAGCCATTAATGTCTAAACCTCTGGCAACAAAAGTGAGTACACCCCTAAGTGAAAATGTCCAAATTGGGCCCAAAGTGTCAATATTTTGTGTGGCAACCAAACACACCTCCAAGATGACCACTGCCTTGCTAAAGAAGCTGAGAGTAAAGATGATGGACTGACCAAGCATGTCTCAAGACCTTAACCCTATTTAGCATCTGTGGGGCATCCTCAAATGGAGGGTGGAGGAGCGCAAGGTCTCTAACATCCACCAGCTCTGTGATGTCGTCATGGAGGAGTGGAAGGGGACTCCAGTGGCAACATGTGAAGCTCTGGTGAACTCCATGCCCAAGAGGGTTAAGGCAGTGCTGGAAAATAATGGTGGCCACACAAAATATTGACACTTTGGGCCCAATTTGGACATTTTCACTTAGGGGTGTACCCACTTTTGTTGCCAGCGGTTTAGACAAGCTGTACATTCACTACTTTACATAGTAGCAAAGTGTAATTTCTTCAGTGTTGCCACATGAAAAGATAGAATAAAATATTTACAAAGATGTGAGGGGTGTACTCACTTTTGTGAGATACTGTAGATCTGGACCTGAATTGCTTTATTAGTGACTATTAATTTTATGCTTTGCAGCTCTATCATGGTACTGCTTTCTAATTCAGCTTCTGGTTGAGTGCAGAGCCTTTATGTAGCCCAGGACAGGTCCTGTGGTTTTATGCGGTTTTGAGGATTAGTTTTACCTTTAACCTCATAGGATTCCATATAGAACTGAATATGTACAATATACTTTTATATTCAGTTAGGTTATATGGTCCCCTACCTAGTGCTAACCTTATAGGTTATAGGATTGCAGGTTCACTAGGGCATGGTATTGCTGATATTAAAGTTTATTTGATTTTAATTTTTATTACATTTTTTCATGAATTTTACAATTTTTATTTAATGGGCGTTTTGGTATATTTGTAAAATTATGGGTTAAATTATAATCCCAGCTTCTATTGTAAATGTTTATTTTAATAGTAGTAATAGTAGTAGTAAGTAAGCGCCTAAAGTGTCCGGAGCACCGGCCGATAAGCTCACAGACCACCCGTCCTACTGGAAACTGCAACAGCGATGAGAGGGGACGCAGTCATGTCGCTCCGCCCTACGCATTTCGTAATAAGGTTACGTCGTCCGTGGACGACGTAGGGCAGAGCGACGTTACTGCGTCACCTCTCATCGCTGTTGCAGTTTCCAGTAGGATGGGTGGTCTGTGAGCTTACCGGCCGGTGCTCCGGACACTTTAGGCGCTTACTTACTACTACCATCATGTGAGTGTAACTCTTGTTACTTATTTTAATAAAGGTTAAATGATTTTACACTATTGGAGCCTTTCTATTTACATGGTGCATCCATTCTATTGCGGGTTGGTTTCCTAATACATACTAGTCTGACTATCTTCACCATGGTAGCAACGTCCCGGTTGTGCCATTTATCCCAAGGATCCTGGTTCATTGGCTGTGACCCGGAGGATCATACTTTTCAAGCTTTCTCAGATCCTCTGTAGTGGGGGATCATGAGTCTCTGGTAAGCGGCCATTGTTTACCTGTAGTGGTAGATTGAGCACTATTGTCTACACACGGCAGAAATCACCCAGATTTTTGGACTTTTTTATTTATCACACTGATGATTTAGTCACTATGTTTATGGACGTATAATTTATTTTTATTTTAATTTTATGCATCAATTACCGTATTTGATGTAATGTCACTTTGATTTATTTTTTGTCTTTACTCTGTCTATTTGTATGACACACATATAGGGACCTATTGTTGATTGGTGATCACTCACCAGGATATCATTCCTTTCAGCGCAATTCCAATTTTTCCCATTTACTATTCACTGTGTTTGTGTTGCATAGAGGAATTGCAGCTTTCCAGTGCACACATTATTTAATTTTGTCTATTTGTTGGTTTCACCAGAGCGCAGTTTCTTCCCTTCTTTTTTCTTATTTATGAATTATCCCATGAAGAGTGATCTAATCCGGAGAGAGGAGCCAGTTTCAAGTCTCAGATGATTACAGGCTTCAGTGTCTGGTACATTTGCATCGCGCTGGAAGGATTATAGTTTATCTTTCAGTGTGTGGAGACACAAGGCTCATATATTTTTCATCTCTGGTGAGTTGATTACCAAGGGGGATTATTTGTGCACGAGGTGTTGGTGATGGTATCCAGATGAGCAATCTATTTCTGGTTGCTAAGAGTTATGGAGCACAATTCACACTACAAGTGGACTTTTTTTTCTATATTGCATGTTGATTGACTCTCCAATGGTTTTTAATTACCATTATCTGCACTGAATATTGCATTTTCATTATTCTATTAGCTCTGTGCTGAGATGACTGCTCTGATTTTTATCTTTGGCACATTTGAATAATAATTATACTTTATATGAAAATTGTCCAATATAGAAAAACAACCTGTATACAATAGTAATAATTCATGGAATATTATAAAATCTTTAAAGCATTAAGCGTAGGCAAGGACTCTGGAATAAAGAGTCCAAATACAGACAGACCAATGGAGATTGAGAATGTATTAAATTGGCCCAACAAATACTAAAGGTAAGGGACCTTGCTGAACAAGTATAAACTAAAATTGGAAAACTTTAACAATGACATTGAGCCAGACCAACATGGTGAAGACTAGTAGTCTCCACCAATTAAGGGAGAACATGCAATAAGAATATAACCACCAAACAGAGGATCTGTCATCAATGGCAAATATAGATGAATATAAGGAATCTAGTTCCCAAGAAGGGTTTGTAGGACTGAGCCTTATTGATGCCAGGGGCACGTGTGGCATCAAGACACTCGATCCATGTAGTTTCTCTCCGAAGGATGTGTTTGTCCCACTCCCCACCCCTCCGGTTGGGGACCACGGCCAGGTCAATAAATAAAACAAAGGAAACAACAAACTTATGATAGAGATCCAAATGTCTACTAACTGACGTCAACATTTTTCCATTTGTTGAATAATATACATGATCTTTTATACTTTGACAAAATTGTCTGGCTGTTTCCCCAACATAGAAGGCCCCACACCTGCAAAGCATGAGATAAATTACCCCTTGTGTCTCACAATTCGCAAAAAAAGTTGGTATAAACATTTCTCCATTTGGGGAGCATGAACCTAGTGCCTGCGGCATTCCAAGGGCAAAAAGCGCATATACAACATTCATGGAAACCTAGTCGAGGTTGTGCATGGGTAGACTGGGGGGAGAAATGGCTAGATACTAATTTGTCTCGCAATGATCTTGCCCTTCTAAAAATAATTTCAGGATATTGGCCAATATATTTTCTAAGGATGGGATCCTCCTGTAGTAGAGGCCAGTGATTAGCTAGTATATTATGCACATCAAGATGTTAACCAGAGTATCTTGTAATGTATTTAACTGTAGGATTAGATCCAGCTGTCCTATTTTTGAAAAGAAGTGTGCTGCTTTGTTAATTTTTTGGCCCCATAGACTTCAATAGAAACGCCTGACTTGAGCAGAATAATTCTTGCAAAAACGTTCCTAAAACGCTTAAAGCAGCTCTCCACCCCTAATTTACTCTCCCTCTCCTCCCCCTAGTGCTTTCTATTGGCTAAACAAAAATGCTTGAAGCTGTAAAACGCTTGTAATACACTTCTAAAACACTTCCAAAAAGCTTGTAAAAAGCTGCAAAAAAAGCTTAAGAAAAAAGCACGAAAAATGCCAGTAAAACGATGTGCTCAGGAGTGAATAGAGTGAAGTGAATTTTCATTTGATTAGTGCTGCAGCCAATCAGCTGCAGCTCTGATCACTGTATCCTGACGGTGGAGGAGTCCCGCTGTCAGAATACAATAGTGCAGCGGGGAGGATTCCCCCATCCACCTCCCTTGTGTGACCACTCAGGCTGCTGGCTGATCAAAAAAACGTATCTATGGCCAGCTTAAGACCTTGGTGATGTCTTTTTAGATAAAATGTGTCAGGTAAACCGAGTGATATGTGTGGTTTTATATATCTGTAGCACCCTCTACCTAGGTAGGTGCAAGAGTAGGTTTTTTTGGTAAGTGTAGGTAAATTTAGGCAGGCCTAGCTGGAAGCAAAAGGCTATTGCTAAGGCCTGGCTGAGCCAGTGTCAGGCCTAACCACCATGTGCTAGCTGTTCCTAGAACCACTAGATAGGAAGTGATGTGCAGGAGGAGGTGAATGGAGTGAACTACCAAATAGGAAGCAATGTGCAGGGGGAGGAATGGAGCAAATCTTCTGGACTAAACATAGTTTTGTCCAAACCAAATTTCTATGATCTTTGCTGGGCATCCCATATATTCCTTTACCCCATCCAAGTTAAGTCAATTAAAAACAACAAAACATGAATTATCTAATAGAGTTCATGTGATGTTATTATAGGTTATCTATACATTTTCTACAGTAATAAAGTCTTTTGTACTTCCCTTCTCATGTGGCATCAAATAATACGCCTGCAGGAGAGCCGGGCTGTCTTAATGAGTGGGCACACCTGGGTACTGCCCAGGGGCCCCAGCTGCATGGCAGGCCCCTACACATTGCCCAAAGCAGTTGGTCCTTGGGCCCACGCTGCCCCAAAATTGGGGGCCCCATGATGGCACTGAGAGTGATGGATACACAGGGGAGACAGGTTGGCAGCGGTGCGCCGTGCTGTGCAAAACGATACCTATTATTTCACAGCCAGCTGGGAGGGGCAGGGCCGGAGCGCCAGTGATGCTCTGACCCCGCCCCATGCAGCTTGAATGCTCGGGACTCGGAGTCCGCGGGGTAGGATCTGGAGTGGGAGCTGCTGAGTCGGCAGCACTGAGAGCCCACCTGTGCAAGTGGCATTGTGGATAGTGTTATGGTGAGCTTAGCTGTCCAGCACTGTTTGCACCGAAGGGCTTGGAATGCCTGGAGGGATGCTCCTTCCTCCGCTCCTCCTTCTGCCTGCTTGATTGGTATAGGTAAGTCCAGTGCTGGAGGTGGGCACATAGCCAAAGGTTTACATGCACTGTATCTCCACTGGAAAACGGGGTACTACATGAATGGAATAATGGTGCTGGGGGATATCAAGGGTGTATTGGGATAAACAATGCTGAGGGGGGATCTGGGGTGTATAGGGGGTAGCAATGCTTGGGGTAGCTTGGGTGCCTATAGTGCTAGAGGTATCAGGGATGTAGAGAGGCCACAGTGTAGGGGGTATCAGGGATGTAGTGGGATCACAATAGAAGAGGTATCTTATGGTATATGGTAACAGTGCTTCCCCTAGTGCTTTCTATTGGCTAAACAAAAATGCCTGAAGCTGTAAAACGCTTGTAATACACGTCTAAAACACTTCTAAAAAGCTTGTAAAAAGCTGCAAAAAAAGCTTAAAAAAACACCCAAAAAACGCCAGTAAATCGAGTACTGCTGTCAGAATACAATAGTGCAGCGGGGAGGATTCCCCCATCCACCTCCCTTGTGTGACCACTCAGGCTGCTGGCTGATCAAAAAAAGGTATCTATGGCAAGCTTAAAACTCTGGTGATGTCTTTTTAGATAAAATGTGTCAGGTAAACCGAGTGATGTGTGGTTTTATATATCTGTAGCACCCTCTACCTAGGTAGGTGCAAGAGTAGGTTGTTTTGGTAAGTGTAGGTAAATTTAGGCAGGCCTAGCTGGAAGCTAGGCCTGTTTGTTTTGGTTTGTGTGGGCTGGGAGTGGCTCAGAGTAGCAGCTATGACTCACAGACAGCATCACCTCACTGTTACCTCCCTCTTTCTTCTAGAGGATTCTAGAAGAAGAGGTGGGGGAAGAGAGATGGAGCTGTCTGGGGTGTCTCAGGGAGCCCTGACCAATCGCCAACTAGGATTAGCAGTGGGCAGGCCTCCTTGAAATACCTAGAGTCAGTCCAGCTGGGGAAGAGTTGTCGGGTGGAAGAACTGAGGATGGAGTACTAGGCTGTCGGGGCCTTCGAGGGAGCTCCCAAGTCTGGGGGGGTGACCTTGGGTCTGGGACTCGGGTGCAGGGTGGAGCGTTTCAAGAACTCATGAAGGATATGAAAAGGAGGCACAGGAGTAGTCAGAGAGGACAGCAGGAGCTAGTAATGCCAGGCAAGGGAGGACTGGGGAGGCACGCCTGAGAGGACTGGGAGTGTGCAGTCTGGGATAGGTGCAGAGGCAGTAGTGTGGACTGTGATGTTGTGGGCAGTGAATTCTGGCAGCTGCAGCCAGGAGGACTGGCAGGGCCTGAAGAGGGCTGACTGGGAGCAGTTGTCTATAGGACAGCTAGCACTAAAGAGACTTTCCATATTTTCTGCTACATTATAGGGGCCCACGGTCCCTGCCTGCAAAAGGCTATTGCTAAGGCCTGGCTGAGCCAGTGTCAGGCCTAACACTGGATGCTCCCTCCTCCGTCCCTCCTTTTGCCTGCTTGATTTCTATAGGTAAGTCCAGTGCTGGAGGTGGGAACATAGCCAAAAGTTTACATGCACTGTATCTCCACTGGAAAACGGGGTACTACATGAATGGAATAATGGTGCTGGGGGATATCAAGGGTGTATTGGGGAAAACAATGCTGAGGGGGGATCTGGGGTGTATAGGGTGCAGCAATGCTTGGGGTAGCTTGGGTGCCTATAGTGCTAGAGGTATCAGGGATGTAGAGAGGCCACAGTGTAGGGGGTATCAGGGATGTAGTGGGATCACAATAGAAGAGGTATCTTATGGTATATGGTAACAGTGCTTCCCCTAGTGCTTTCTATTGGCTAAACAAAAATGCCTGAAGCTGTAAAACGCTTGTAATGCACGTCTAAAACACTTCTAAAAAGCTTGTAAAAAGCTGCAAAAAAAGCTTAAAAAAACACCCAAAAAACGCCAGTAAATCGAGTCCTGCTGTCAGAATACAATAGTGCAGCGGGGAGGATTCCCCCATCCACCTCCCTTGTGTGACCACTCAGGCTGCTGGCTGATCAAAAAAAGGTATCTATGGCAAGCTTAAAACTCTGGTGATGTCTTTTTAGATAAAATGTGTCAGGTAAACCGAGTGATGTGTGGTTTTATATATCTGTAGCACCCTCTACCTAGGTAGGTGCAAGAGTAGGTTTTTTGGTAAGTGTAGGTAAATTTAGGCAGGCCTAGCTGGAAGCTAGGCCTGTTTGTTTTGGTTTGTGTGGGCTGGGAGTGGCTCAGAGTAGCAACTATGACTTACAGACAGCATCACCTCACTGTTACCTCCCTCTTTCTTCTAGAGGATTCTAGAAGAAGAGGTGGGGGAAGAGAGATGGAGCTGTCTGGGGTGTCTCAGGGAGCCCTGACCAATCCCCAACTAGGATTAGCAGTGGGCAGGCCTCCTTGAAATACCTAGAGTCAGCCCAGCTGGGGAAGAGTTGTTGGGTGGAAGAACTGAGGATGGAGTACTAGGCTGTCGGGGCCTTCGAGGGAGCTCCCAAGTCTGGGGGGGTGACCTTGGGTGCAGGATGGAGCGTTTCAAGAACTCATGAAGGATATGAACAGGAGGCACAGGAGGAGTCAGAGAGGACAGCAGGAGCTAGTAATGCCAGGCAAGGGAGGACTGGGGAGGCACGCCTGAGAGGACTGGGAGTGTGCAGTCTGGGATAGGTGCAGAGGCAGTAGTGTGGACTGTGATGTTGTGGGCAGTGAATTCTGGCAGCTGCAGCCAGGAGGACTGGCAGGGCCTGAAGAGGGCTGACTGGGAGCAGTTGTCTATAGAACAGCTAGCACTAAAGAGACTTTCCATATTTTCTGCTACATTATAGGGGCCCACGGTCCCTGGCTGCAAAAGGCTATTGCTAAGGCCTGGCTGAGCCAGTGTCAGGCCTAACACTGGATGCTCCCTCCTCCATCCCTCCTTTTGCCTGCTTGATTGCTATAGGTAAGTCCAGTGCTGGAGGTGGGCACATAGCCAAAAGTTTACATGCACTGTATTTCCACTGGAAAACGGGGTACTACATGAATGGAATAATGGTGCTGGGGGATATCAAGGGTGTATTGGGGAAAACAATGCTGAGGAGGGATCTGGGGTGTATAGAGGGTAGCAATGCTTGGGGTAGCTTGGGTGCCTATAGTGCTAGAGGTATCAGGGATGTAGAGAGGCCACAGTGTAGGGGGTATCAGGGATGTAGTGGGATCACAATAGAAGAGGTATCTTATGGTATATGGTAACAGTGCTGGGGGGAATATCTAGGGTGTAGAGGAGTCAGAGTGCTGGGGGGATATCTAGGGTGTAAAGGGGTCAGAGTGCTGGGGGGATATCGGGGGTGTAGAGGGGTCAGAGTGCTGGGGGAATATCTGGGGTTTAGAGGGGTCAGAGTGCTGGGGGAATATCCAGGAAGTATAGGGGTCAGAGTGCTGGGGGGATATCTGGGGTGTAGAGGGGCCATAGTGCTGGGGAGGCATCAATCTAGCAGATAAATTATATGCACAGGACAGCTTTGTTACTTTATGTATGTAGTATTTTCCCACTGTTTCTTTGCTGTACAGAATGATTGTTTATGTAGTTAATGCGGAGCTCCACCCAAAAGGGGAAGCTCCACACGTATGCCTCCTACCTACTTGATGTTTGTTTACCTGTGCTGTCTCCATTGTAGGGGCCCCAGAGCATTACTTTGGCCAGGGGCCCATGATGCTATTAAGCTGGCCCTGCAGGAGAGAGGAGTAAAAATAATAAGATCATAACCAGTGGATCACCATTGTGAGGACAGGTTACAGCCAGGGATAACAAGCACTTTCCGACCTACATTTTTTATACAATATGTGGCCAAAGTGGTCCAGTAAATGTCCCTTTTTATATTGAGGAGGACACAGGAAGTGATCAGTGCAAGCACTGATCACATTTAACCATTTCCATTACCGGACCATAGACAAATGACACCGGCAGGAACACTCTACCATCACGGTTGGACGAGTACCTGTCACCAGCCCATCAGAGTACCCGAGTACCTATCTTCAGCTCATCAGAGTACCCGAGTACCCGAGTACCTGTCACCAGCCCAATCAGAGTACCCGAGTACCTGTCACCAGCCCATCAGAGTATCCCAAGTACCTATCTCCAGCTCATCAGAGTACACGAGTACCTGTCACCAGCCCATCAGAGTACCTGTCACTAGCCCATCAGAGTACCTGTCACCAGCCCATCAGAGTACCCTAGTACCTGTCACCAGCCCATCAAAGTACCTGAGTACCTGTCACCAGCACATCAGAGTACCTGAGTACCTATCACCAGCACATGTCTCGTAGAATATACGTTGGGGTGTTTCCATTGTCCTGGTGCTCCAGGACCTTCAAAAGTGTGATAGGTAGTCAGGAAACTAAATGTGTAAATTATGCTACTGGAATGACTGATGGTGCTCCCTGCATGTTGGGCCTCTCTATGTGGTTAGGCTGTGTAAAAGTCTCACACATGTAGTATCGCCATACTCTGGAGGAGTAGCAGAATGTATTTTGGGGTGTCATTTTTGCTATGTACATGCTATGTGCTAGAAAAATCTTATAAGTTGACAACTTTGTGTAAAAAAAAAAAAATAATAAGTTTTCATTTTCTTTCCACGTTTTCCAAAAATGTTTGGGAAAAAAATGACATGTTCAAAATACATATAATGCCTCATACCTGTAGAATATACCTTGGGGTGTTCGCTTTCCAAAATGGGGTCATTGTATGGGTAATTCCATTGTCCTGGTGCTCCAGGGCCTTCAAAGGTGCAATAGGTCATCAGGAAATGATATGTGTAAATTTATGCTCCTAGAACGCCTGATGGAGCTCCCTGCTTGTTGGGCCTCTGTATGTGGCCAGGCTGTGTAAAGGTCTCACACATGTGATATGCTCCTAGAACGCCTGATGGTGCTCCCTGCATGTTGAGCCTCTCTATGTGTCCAGGCTGTGTAAAAGTCTCACACATGTAGTATCGCCATACTCAGGAGGAGTAGCAGAATGTATTTTGTGGTGTCATTTTTGCTATGTACATGGTATGTGTTGGATAATATTATAAATTGACAACTTTGTGTAAAAAAAAAAAAAAAAAAGTTTTCATTTTCTTTTCACATTTTCCAAAAACTTTTGGAAAAAAATGACATGTTCAAAAGACATATAATGCCTCATGGAATATACATTGGGGTGTTTGCTTTCCAAAATGGGGTCATTGTGTGGGTAATTCCATTGTCCTGGTGCTCCAGGGCCTTCAAAGATGCGATAGGTCATCAGGAAATTATATGTGTAAATTTATGCTCTTAGAACACCTGATGGAGCTCCCTGCATGTTGAGTAAAAAATCCCAGTGTCAAATTTAATAACATAAACCAAATCCAGAGAATATAAATGAAACTGTAATAGGTGACACTAAGCAGCAAATATAGCGAATCTAATAAAAATAGTAATAAAGTTAATATATCAAATACGTGAAAATAAATAAATAAAGCCTCCTAGCAATTTAGTAAACCTTGCAATAAAATCATAATAACATATAGTGCAAACATATATAAATAAAGAGAGATGGTATACACTGTGTGCAAACAATGCTCAAAAAAGTGACAATGTGCAATGGAGTATATCAATCAAATGGGTCCGTACCCCATATTAATAAGTGACAAATGTGCAAAAAACATCCATCCAACTAAGTAAAACATAAATGTCCCAAACAGTAAAGTGCAAACGGTGCTCTACACGGAAAGTCCTTGATATAGCTGAAATATGTGACAGCAACGGTATAACATGCGGCCGTTGCAATAAAAGTGCTCAGCGTGGGTAACATCACAAGTGTCTTCGTGTGCATACACACAAGTGAGTAATGGCCCCTTACCTTAGGGTAATAGGGCAAGCGCATATGATCAATAAGCCTTTGGGGTGTCCACCTAGGGGCTCCGGCGCGTCCCTCACAGTCCTAGATCTGAGATGTAGTTCCCTCAGATGTGGTGCGGGGGGGGGGGTATATGAAGGGCAGGAAGGATCCCAATAGTGTAATACCGTTTACTCAGATCAGTTTTATTTAAAAAGTAAATAAGGTACTCACATCATAGATTAACCACTTAAGGACCGCCTCACGCCGATATACGTCGGCAAGGCGGCACGGGCAGGCAAAATCACGTAGTTCTACGTGATCTGCCTCCCGCAGGTGGGGGGTCCGATCGGACCCCCCCCCGGTGCCCGAGGCGGTCCTCTTTTGTCCCCCGGCGATCGGAGATGAGGGGGAGGCCATCTATTCGTGGCCCCCCCTCGCGATCGCCGCCGGCCAATCAGAACATTCCTTTGCTGCTGTATGCCAAACAGCAGCAAAGGAAATTATGTCATCTCTCCTCGGCTCGGTATTTTCCGTTTCGGCGCCGAGGAGAGAAGACATCTATGTGAGTGCACAAACACTACACACACAGTAGAACATGCCAGGCACACAAAACACCCCCGATCGCCCCCCAATCACCCCCCAATCACCCCTCCCTGTCACACTGACACCAAGCAGGTTTTTTTTTTCTGATTACTGCATGGTGTCAGTTTGTGACAGTTACTGTGTTAGGACAGTTACTGTTAGCCCCCTTTAGGTCTAGGGTACCCCCCTAACCCCCCTAATAAAGATTTAACCCCTTGATCACCCCCTGTCGCCAGTGTTGCTAAGCGATCATTTTTCTGATCGCTGTATTAGTGTCACTGGTGACGCTAGTTAGGGACGTAGGGACCCCCATATACTACCTAACAAATGTATTAACCCGTTGATTGCCCCCTAGTTAACCCTTTCACCACTGATCACCGTATAACCGTTACGGGTGACGCTGGTTAGTTCGTTTATTTTTTATAGTGTCAGGACACCCGCCGTTTATTACCTAATAAAAGTTTAGTCCCCTGATCGCCCGGCGGTGATATACGTCGCCCCAGGCAGTGTCAGATTAGCGCAAGTACCGCTAACACCCATGCACGCAGCATACGCCTCCCTTAGTGGTATAGTATCTGTACGGATCAATATCTGATCTGATCAGATCTATACTAGCGTCCCCAGCAGTTTAGGATTCCCAAAAACGCAGTGTTAGCGGGATCAGCCCAGATACCTGCTAGCACCTGCGTTTTGCCCCTCCGCCCGGCCCAGCCCAGCCCACCCAAGTGCAGTATCGATCGATCACTGTCACTTACAAAACACTAAACACATAACTGCAGTGTTCGCAGAGTCAGGCCTGATTCCTGCGATCGCTAACAGTTTTTTTGGTAGCATTTTGGTGAACTGGCAAGCACCAGCCCCAGGCAGCGTCAGGTTAGCGCCAGTACCGCTAACACCCACGCACGCACCGTACACCTCCCTTAGTGGTCTAGTATCTGAACGGATCAATATCTGATCCGATCAGAACTATACTAGCGTCCCCAGCAGTTTAGGGTTCCCAAAAACGCAGTGTTAGCGGGATCAGCCCAGATACCTGCTAGCACCTGCGTTTTGCCCCTCCGCCCGGCCCAGCCCAGCCCACCCAAGTGCAGTATCGATCGATCACTGTCACTTACAAAACACTAAACGCATAACTGCAGCGTTCGCAGTCAGGCCTGATCCCTGCGAGCGCTAACAGTTTTTTTGGTAGCGTTTTGGTGAACTAGCAAGCGCCAGCGGCCTAGTACACCCCGTCGTAGTCAAACCAGCACTTCAGTAACACTTGGTGACGTGGCGAGTCCCATAAGTGCAGTTCAAGCTGGTGAGGTGGCAAGCACAAGTAGTGTCCCGCTGCCACCAAGAAGAAGACAAACAGGCCCGTCGTGCCCATAGTGCCCTTCCCGCTGCATTCGCCAATCCTAATAATTGGGAACCCACCACTTCTGCAGCGCCCGTACTTCTCCCATTCACATCCCCAACCAAATGCAGTTGGCTGCATGAGAGGCATTTTCTTTATGTCCTCCCGAGTACCCCTACCCAACGAACCCCCCCAAAAAAGATGTTGTGTCTGCAGCAAGCGCGGATATAGGCGTGACACCCGCTATTATTGTCCCTCCTGTCCTGACAATCCTGGTCTTTGCATTGGTGAATGTTTTGAACGCTACCATTCACTAGTTGAGTATTAGCGTAGGGTACAGCATTGCACAGACTAGGCACACTTTCACAGGGTCTCCCAAGATGCCATCGCATTTTGAGAGACCCGAACCTGGAACCGGTTACAGTTATAAAAGTTAGTTACAAAAAAAGTGTAAAAAAAAATATATATATATATATATATAAAATAAAATAAAATAAAATAGTTGTTGTTTTATTGTTCTCTTTCTCTCTATTCTCTCTCTCTATTCTCTCTCTCTATTGTTCTGCTCTTTTTTACTGTATTCTATTCTGCAATGTTTTATTGTTATTATGTTTTATCATGTTTGTTTTTCAGGTATGCAATTTTTTATACTTTACCTTTAACTGTGTTTTATTGTTAACCATTTTTTTGTCTTCAGGTACGCCATTCACGACTTTGAGTGGTTATACCAGAATGATGCCTGCAGGTTTAGGTATCATCTTGGTATCATTCTTTTCAGCCAGCGGTCGACTTTCATGTAAAAGCAATCCTAGTGGCTAATTAGCCTCTAGACTGCTTTTACAAGCCGTGGGAGGGAATGCCCCCCCACCGTCTTCCGTGTTTTTCTCTGGCTCTCCTGTCTCAACAGGGAACCTGAGAATGCAGCCGGTGATTCAGCCAGCTGACCATAGAGCTGATCTGAGACCAGAGTGGCTCCAAACATCTCTATGGCCTAAGAAACTGGAAGCTACGAGCATTTCATGACTTAGATTTCGCCGGATGTAAACAGCGCCATTGGGAAATTGGGAAAGCATTTTGTCACACCGATCTTGGTGTGGTCAGATGCTTTGAGGGCAGAGGAGAAATCTAGCGTCTAATAGACCCCAATTTTTTCAAAAAAGAGTACCTGTCATTACCTATTGCTATCATAGGGGCTATTTACATTCCCTGAGATAACAATAAAAAAGATTAAAAAAAAAATGAAAGGAACAGTTTAAAAATAAGATAAAAAAGCAAAAAAATAATAAAGAAAAAAAAAAAGCACCCCTGTCGCCCCCTGCTCTCGCGCTAAGGCGAACGCAAGCGGCGGTCTGTCGTCAAACATAAACAGCAATTGCACCATGCATGTGAGGTATCACCGCGAAGGTCAGATCGAGGGCAGTAATTTTAGCAGTAGACCTCCTCTGTAAATCTAAAGTGGTAACCTGTAAAGGCTTTTAAAGGCTTTTAAAAATGTATTTATTTTGTTGCCACTGCACGTTTGTGCGCAATTGTAAAGCATGTCATGTTTGGTATCCATGTACTCGGCCTAAGATCATCTTTTTTATTTCATCAAACATTTGGGCAATATAGTGTGTTTTAGTGCATTAAAATTTAAAAAAGTGTGTTTTTTCCCAAAAAAATGCGTTTGAAAAATCGCTGCGCAAATACTGTGTGAAAAAAAAAATGAAACACCCACCATTTTAATCTGTAGGGCATTTGCTTTAAAAAAATATATAATGTTTGGGGGTTCAAAGTAATTTTCTTGCAAAAAAAAAATAATTTTTTCATGTAAACAAAAAATGTCAGAAAGGGCTTTGTTTTCAAGTGGTTAGAAGAGTGTGTGATGTGTGACATAAGCTTCTAAATGTTGTGCATAAAATGCCAGGACAGTTCAAACCCCCCCAAATGACCCCATTTTGGAAAGTAGACACCCCAAGCTATTTGCTGAGAGTCATGTCGAGTCCATGGAATATTTTATATTGTGACACAAGTTGCGGGAAAGAGACAAATTTTTTTTTTTTTTTGCACAAAGTTGTCACTAAATGATATATTGCTCAAACATGCCATGGGAATATGTGAAATTACACCCCAAAATACATTCTGCTGCTTCTCCTGAGTACGGGCATACCACATGTGTGAGACTTTTTGAGAGCCTAGCCGCGTACGGGACCCCGAAAACCAAGCACCGCCTTCAGGCTTTCTAAGGGCGTAAAGTTTTGATTTCACTCTTCACTGCCTATCACAGTTTCGGAGGCCATGGAATGCCCAGGTGGCACAAAATCCCCCCAAATGACTGCATTTTGGAAAGTAGACACCCCAAGCTATTTGCTGAGAGGTATAGTGAGTATTTTGCAGACCTCACTTTTTGTCACAAAGTTTTGAAAATGGAAAAACGAAAAAAAAATGTTTTTTCTTGACTTTCTTCATTTTCAAAAACAAATGAGAGCTGCAAAATACTCACCATGCCTCTCAGCAAATAGCTTGGGGTGTCTACTTTCCAAAATGGGGTCATTTGGGGGGGGTTTGTGCCACCTGGGCATTCCATGGCCTCCGAAACTGTGATAGGCAGTGAAGAGTGAAATCAAAAATTTACACCCTTAGAAATCCTGTCACTGTCACTTTCCCGCAACTGGTGTCAAAATATAAAATATTCTATGGACTCAACATGCCTCTCAGCAAATAGCTTGGGGTGTCTACTTTCCGAAATGGGGTCATTTGGGGGGGGGGTTGTGCCATCTGGGCATTTTATGGCCTTCAAAACTGTGATAGGTAGTGAGGAGTGAAATCAAAAACTTACGCCCTTAGAAATCCTGAAGGCGGTGATTGGTTTTCGGGGCCCCGTGCGCGGCTAGGCTCCCAAAAAGTCCCACACATGTTGTATCCCCGTACTCAGGAGAAGCAGCTGAATGTATTTTGGGGTGCAATTCCACATAGGCTCATGGCCTGTATGAGCAATATATCATTTAGTGACAACTTTTTGTAAATATTTTTTTTTTTTTGTCATTATTCAATCACTTGGGACAAAAAAAAAAATATTCAATGGGTTCAACATGCCTCTCAGCAATTTCCTTTGGGTGTCTACTTTCCAAAATGGGGTCATTTGGGGGGGGGTTGTACTGCCCTGCCATTTTAGCACCTCAAGAAATGACATAGGCAGTCATAAACTAAAAGCTGTTTAAATTCCAGAAAATGTACCCTAGTTTGTAGACGCTATAACTTTTGTGCAAACCAATAAATATACGCTTATTGACATTTTTTTTACCAAAGACATGTGGCCGAATACATTTTGGCCTAAATGTATGACTAAAATTGAGCTTATTGGATTTTTTTATAACAAAAAGTAGAAAATATCATTTTTTTTTCAAAATTTTTGGTCTTTTTCTGTTTATAGCGCAAAAAATAAAAACTGCAGAGGTGATCAAATACCATCAAAAGAAAGCTCTATTTGTGGGAAGAAAAGGACACAAATTTCGTTTGGGTACAGCATTGCATGACCGCGCAATTAGCAGTTAAAGCAACGCAGTGCCAAATTGGAAAAAGACCTCTGGTCCTTAGGCATAATGGTCCGGGGCTGAAGTGGTTAAAAACAGCGCTTTGTATCCAATGAGCGGCGAGCTCGTAAGCCTCTAACAGTATCTGCAGCCTGTCTGCAGATACTGTTAGAGGCTTACGAGCTCGCCGCTCGTTGGATACAAAGCGCTGTTTTTAATCTATGATGTGAGTACCTTATTTATTTTTAAATAAAACTGATCTGAGTAAACGGTATTACACTATTGGGATTCTTCCTGCCTTTCATATACCCCCCATCTGCACCACATCTGAGGGAACTACATCTCGGATCTAGGACGGTGAGGGACACGCTGGAGCCCCTAGGTGGACACCCCAAAGGCTTATTGATCATATGCGCTTGCCCTATTACCCTAAGGTAAGGGGCCATTACTCACTTGTGTGTATGCACACGAAGACACTTGTGATGTTACCCACGCTGAGCACTTTTATTGCAACGGCCGCATGTTAAACCGTTGCTGTCACATTTCAGCTATATCAAGGACTTTCCGTGTAGAGCACCATTTGCACTTTACTGTTTGGGACATTTATGTTTTACTTAGTTGGATGGATGTTTTTTGCACATTTGTCACTTATTAATATGGGGTACGGACCTATTTGATTGATATACTCCATTGCACATTGTCACTTTTTTGAGCATTGTTTGCACACAGTGTATACCATCTCTCTTTATTTATATATGTTTGCACTATATGTTATTATGATTTTATTGCAAGGTTTACTAAATTGCTAGAAGGCTTTATTTATTTATTTTCACGTATTTGATATATTAACTTTATTACTATTTTTATTAGATTCGCTATATTTGCTGCTTAGTGTCACCTATTAGGGTTTCATTTATATTCTCTGGATTTGGTTTATGTTATTAAATTTGACACTGGGATTTTTTACTCACCTTTTTGACACATGTTTGTCTAGTGAGGATTAGCGCTGCACCACTTATTTTTATGTTTTTTACTCTGAAGGTCAGGTGTGTACCCGAATCGGTGCTAGCAGCTTTTCCAGTTCTAGCCGTCTTCCATATTGTGATAGCGCGGGAATATTTTTATTTTTTATAGTTTCCCTGCATGTTGGGCCTCTGTATGTGGCCAGGCTGTGTAAAGGTCTCACACATGTGGTATGCTCCTAGAATGCCTGATGGTGTTCTCTGCATGTTGGGCCTCTTTATGTGGCTAGGTTGTGTAAAAGTCTCACACATATGGTATCGCCATACTCAGGAGGAGTAGCAGAATATATTTTGGGGTGTAATTTTTGCTATGTACATGCTATGTGTTGGAAAAATCTTAGAAATTGACAACTTTGTGTAAGAAAAAATATGTTTTCATTTTCTTTCGACATTTTCCAAAAACATGTGGAAAAAAATGACGGTCAAAAGACTCCTAATGCCTCATAGATTATACGTTGAGGTGTTTGCTTTTCAAAATCGGCTCATTTTTTGGGTAATTCCATTGTCCTGGTGCTCCAGGACCTTCAAAGGTGTGATAGGTAGTAATGAAATTAGATGTGTAATTTATGCTCCTAGAAAACCCGATTGCGCTCCCTGCATGTTGGGCTTCTGTATGTGGCCAGGCTTTGAAAAAGTCTTACACATGTGGTATCACCACACTCAGGAGGAGTGGCAGAATGTTTTTTAGGCTGTAATTGGAAGTATGCTAATGCCGTGTGTGAGAAATAACTTGTTATTATAATAATTTTGTGTAAAAAAAAGTTAATTTCTTAATTTTCCCAAGAATTGTGGGAAAAAATTACAACTTCAAAAAACTCACCATGCATCTTACTAAATACCTTGGACTGTCTACTTTCAAAAAAGAAGTCATTTGGGGAGTATTTGTATTGTCCTGACATTTCAGGGCCTCAAGAAATGAGATAGGCCATCAGTATATCAGGTGTGATCAATTGTTAATGATTTGCACCATAGCTTGTAGACTCTGTAACTTCACACCGACCAAATAATATACACTATATTGGGTTATTTTTACCAAAGATATGTAGCAGTATAAATTGGGGCCCAAATTTATGAACAAAAATAATTATTTGCTAAATTTTATAATAGAAACTAAAAAAAAGTGTTTTTCTTTCAATATTTTCGCTCTTTTTTTTACTTATATCTCAAAAAATAAAAAAAACCCAGCGGTGATTAAATACCACCAAAAGAAAGCTCTATTTGTGTGAGCTGAAAATTGGTCTGGGCAGGAAGGGTGTATAACTGTATTGAAGTGGTTAAAAGTGTTAAAAATACTTCTAAAGCTTTAATACAATGGTAAATATTTTGCTGTGGAAGCTTTAATAAAGCTAGGTAGTGTTCATGTATTTATTATTGTTAATTGGCTTAACTTCATAGGTAATGCTCACCTAAAGTAAGTTGGAATCCCCTTCAGAATTCACTACATTTTGATTTTGGCTTTGTCCTTGCACTATACATTTACAATGCCTGTGCTCTCACCCAGAGACTTGTCAGACTTACCAGCTATCTAGACCTACAGTATCCAGTGGCTTTCGCTCTAACCGGATAGCTACTTTGTATATGTACACTCAAGCTTCTCTGCCCATTCATCAGTCCAGCCTTAATAATCCTCTCTACCAGCATATTGTAATTTGCTGAGACCCCTATACAGTATGCAGTGTTGTGTTTTTCCAATTTTCTGGGATGGTTTCTCTCTTCTATTCCTCCTTGTTTCCCAATCCCCCCCCTTTCTTTTCCTCCCTCCTTCCCCCTCCCCCCCCCCTTTTTTTCCCTCTTCCCTCTCCCCCCCTTCCCCCCTCCTTTTTCTCCCCCCCACCCCTTTTTCCCCTTTTTGCCTCTATCTCTCCCTCCTTTCCTTCTTCCCTCCTTACCTCTTTTCTTGCTTAACCTTTTCTTAATCTAAACCACACATGCACCCTATATCGGTTTCTCATCACTATCATTTTTCACCCATTAGCACCTCTATTATTTTTTCTGATAATAACTAATAATATTTACAATTCATACCTCATATTTGATTTATTTTAAAGTAGAGATGGTTTTTTGCACTCCCCCTTGTCCGCCGGGGGGGGGGGGGGGACTTGTGGGATTCTGCTATTAGCCGTGCCTGGTCCATTTGGGTGAGCAAATCTTTCCGTGCTTTGTTATTTTTGCCATGCTTCATAATTATTTGTTTTTTTTGTATATCTTTTAATATATTGTTTTCCTATAGACCCCTCATCCTCCTGAAGAAGCGGTTATGCCGCGAAACCGGTAGAGGAATACTTATATCCCACCCTAACAGAAACTGTACCGGGGAAACCTGCTATGAGTTAGTTCTGTGTGGTGTATATTATGTTATAGATTTTATAATTTGTTTTTGTATAACTTTTTTGTTGTCCTTTGTGTTTTAAGACACTGTTTGTACATTGTTACAGAATAAAATTTTGTATTTTTTTAATCAAATTTTGTGGTTATATCAGTACCGAGAAAGTCCATTAACCACTTGCCGCCCGCCCGTCGTCATATGACGGCGGGACGGTGCAGCTGTTATCCTGGGCCGCCGTCATATGACGGCGCAGCCTTCCAGGCAGCCCAGGGGGCGCGCGCATCGCTCTGGTCCCGGTGCGCGTGCCCGGCGGCCGCGATGTCCGCCGGGCACCCGCGATTTCCCGGTAACCGAGCAGGACCGTGGATCTGTGTGTGTAAACACACAGATCTACGTCCTGTCAGATGGGAGGAGACCGATGGTGTGTTCCTTGTACAGAGGAACACCGATCAGTCTCCTCCCCTTGTGAATCCCCTCCCCACACAGTTAGAATCACTCCCTAGCAACACATTAACCCCTACAGCGCCCCCTCCTGGTTAACCCCTTCATTGCCAGTCACATTTATACAGTAATCAATGCATTTTTATAGCACGGATCGCTGTATAAATGTGAATGGTCCCAAAAATGTGTCAAAATTGTCCGATGTGTCCGCCGCAATATCGCAGTCACAATAAAAATCGCAGATCGCCGCCATTACTATTAAAAAAAATAATAATAAAAATGCTATAAATCTATCCCCTTATTTTGTAGACGCTATAACTTTTGCGCAAACCAATAAATATACGCTTATTGCGATATTTTTTACCAAAAATATGTAGAAGAATACGTATCGGCCTAAAATGAGGAAAAAATTTGTTTAAAAAAAATAAAAATTTGGATACTTATTATAGCAAAAAGTAAAAAATATTGTTTTTTTTTTCAAACTTGTCACTCTTTTTTTGTTTATAGCACAAGAAATAAAAACCGCAGGGGTGATCAAATACCACCAAAAGAAAGCTCTATTAGTGGGGAATGATAAAAATTTCATTTGGGTACAGTGTAGTATGACCGCGCAATTGTTATTCAAAATGCGACAGCGCTGAAAGCTGAAAATTGGCTTGGGCAGGAAGGGGGTGAAAATGCCCAGTATGGAAGTAGTTAAATTCCCCGTGGGTGTCTATGTGTGTGGGTTAGCTTTGGCAACTACCCCCACATCTTCACCCTCCCTCATTACACATGTCAAACTGGATGATGGTACTCCTTTACTGCTGCTATCTGAATGTTATGTGAGGCTATACTCAACATCTGAATACACTTTAAAACACTGAATTAGTATGACCAGGGAACTAGTATTTTCAGAAGGAGTGTTAGCTAGTGTCAATTCATACTTCCTGAGTACAGGTTTCCTTAAAAAAAAACTGAATATATAACCAGCAGTATATTTTTACAATCATAAACTGTTTCTGCTCATTTGCTGGTTAGTTATGCCCCAAGGCTAACACTGAGCTGAATAACTTTTTTACCAGTATCTCCAGAGCTTTAGGTGTTTATCTGTTGGCAATCCTGGGACCCTCCGCTGATGTACATTGTACATTGATATCCCTGGCAACCCATAACATACTGGGGACCTTCCTGATGCCGGATCACCTGCTCCATGAATATATGACATGCTCCCTCTTTCTTCATATCCTAACAACCCGTAGCTAGAGGGTAGTATCTCTCTAATAGAGTGATTGCTTGCTATTTGGTGGACAGCGTACTTATCCTAAAGCTGAAGTGGTGCGGTGGTGTCTACAATCCATGAAAGGCCCCGACCGGGTTAAGGTCGCAAGCTCTCCTAAGCTTGCCATTTGGTAAGCGCGCAATCCTATTATTCTCACAGTGGTGCGGTGAAGGACTCATTCAATTTATTTGCATTCCTACCTGTCAACTGGGGCCTGTACCTTGTCTCCCCACATCATCTCACCCATCTGATTTGGATTATATATTAGGACTGCCTTTAACCGATAATGTCTATTTTGAACTTTTGTATCAATATGTAAATTTTGTCTATATTTTTATCTCCTTTATGGTTATCTTATGGGTTTAAACCTATAAGCAATTAACTCTCACAGCGCTGCTCCTTTTTTGTTTGAGCTGAATAACAGTTTGGACCTTGTGAACGGACAGTGTTTCAATTTTGTGTAAAATGTGGAACTGTTTAAAATGAAAATATTTTGATCTATAATAGGCTTTATACAAGTATCTACAAAATGACTCATTTGAGAAATACCCAAGAGTACAAAGAAAGTAGTACTATCCCAAGGCAAAATGTCTTTACCAGTAAGTCACGACCATTGCACAGGTCATCTTACTAAAGAAATTCAATGCTGAACTATTTTTATTAGCCACATCTTGCCATGGGCTTTTAACTTGTCTTACCTTTTCATGCATTTTCTAAGTAAGTCAGCAAATGAAACAAGGAATTGTAGTATTTTATCTCAGACCTTGATCTAGATAGCTAATCTAAGGTGCAGATTCTCATGAATAATAATTGTAAACCTTCAAAAAAGTCTACAAGGACATGGATATTGATTATCGACAGACAGCTTGTCAGGAAGCCTTTGTATAAACAAAAAAACACTTCATTTTCTATAACTTTTTAAGAAAATAACAGAATTTTTAGTGTTTTTAGGCTATCATATGTGTCAAGGCATACATTCCCTGGACTCTGATGTTATTTGTGACCTTTGCAAAAGTTATATTGCACCAAACATTTCATCCAGCCATCCAATAATTTATATTTTAAAAAGCTAATAAAAAT
This sequence comes from Lithobates septentrionalis, assembly GCA_037952835.1. Taxonomy (NCBI): domain Eukaryota; kingdom Metazoa; phylum Chordata; class Amphibia; order Anura; family Ranidae; genus Lithobates; species Lithobates septentrionalis. Next base: position 2,684,664 of record JBBDGP010000129.1, read on the forward strand.
AAGTAAAAAAAAAAGGAAAAAAAACATGATTTTAGCTCATTAGACTAATCTGCAACTTTACCTACAATCTGATTCTATGAGATCGATCATATGACCACATGCCATAATTTGTTCATATGACAGGTACCAGGGTTTACATATATATACAGTAAGGCCTCTTTCACATAAACGATCCATTCAGGTCCACCTGTCAGTTTTTTAGGCGGACCTGAACAGACCCTCCATAGACCTCTATGGAGTGTCGGATGTCAGCGGTGACATGTTCGCTGACAACCGACCCGCTCCGATCCGAAAAAGTGTAACGGAGGAAAAACCTACTTTTACATCCGTTTTCGGATCGGATCGGGTGACGACGGACTCTACAGTCCGTCATCATCCGATCCCCCATAGGGCAGAGCGGCACTCTGACAGGTCTGTCGCTGCACGGTGTGCAGCAACGGACCTGTCATCTGCCCGGCCAGCAGGGATCCACGGAGCGATCCCCGCTGAGCAAGCGGATGTTCACGGGGCAGATCATCACGGATCCGTGCAGTGTGAAAGGAACCTATCTCACAAAAGTGAGTACATCCCTCACATTTATGTAAATATTTTATTATATCTTTTCATGTGACAACAGTGAAGAAATGACACTTTGCTACAATGTAAAGTAGTGAGTGTACAGCTTGTATAACAGTGGAAATTTGCTGTCCCCTCAAAATAACAAGACACAGCCATTAATGTCTAAACAGCTGGCAACAAAAGTGAATACACCTGTGACAGACCTAGCCGGGACAGAGGCTTTTGGAGGGGACTGAATTCTAGCCTCTTGCCTACCGATTATGGGCCCTGGTATTTGGGGGAACAGTGCTCTTTGTGAGCTGTATGCCAGGGGACCCTTGAGGTGGCGTTACTTTAGATTCAGGTCCATGTCCCCCAAGACACACAGACTCTGGGGACCCTGGATATGCCATATTAAAAATAGTGACTGATTCATACGGTTGGGACACATACTGTTAGATGCTGATGTCATCAACTCCAGCCACCTGTATGTTGTCTTCTATAATATAAATGAGTCTAGTGTGGCTTCTCTTTCAGCCATTGTTGTCTGGGCTAAATTAACCCTGCAATTGTATGAAGGAGTTCTGTGTTGAGATGTATGATAATGTGTATTGTATAGTCGGTGAGCTAGGAGACGTGAAGTCTGTCCTAAAGGTCATGTCTCTGAGTCACCTAGGCTGTCTAAAGGATTAGATAATTAGCTCATGTTAATTAGGTTTCTGGTGAGAGGTTGTATTGTCATCCTGCTGTATATATTTGTGTGAGATTTCAAAATAAAGATTCATTCCTGTTTGATCCTCAATACAGAGCCTCGTCTAGTACTTGGGGGGAGTAATATTTGTATGGGTTTCTTGTTCGGCTGATTGAAGTGTTCGGTAGCTGCCTTTGTGTTCGGAAGTGGAATGTCTTAAAGGGCTTTAACCCCTTTCATACTCGGGGTGCCGTTACAACACTCCTAAGTGAAAATGTCCAAATTGGGCCCAAAGTGTCAATATTTTGTGTGGCCACCAATATTTTCAAGCACTGCCTTAACCCTCTTGGGCATGGAGTTCACCAGACCCTCACAGTTTGCCACTGGAGTCCTCTTCCACTCCTCCATGACGACATCGCAGAGCAAGTGGCTGCTGAGTGTATATCCACAAATGATTGATACCGCATCCAAAATTTGTAAGCATTAAAAGTGAGGAAATATAAAAAATACAATTGTAGCACTAACCCCAGAGGGGCCACTGGAAATAACATTGGTCTTCTTTACCTGTCCAGAGGCTGCCAGCTCTGTAACCAGTCCCAGAAGCACACCAACAAATTCAGGCTCAGTCTAAGGGTCTTTTTAAGTATTATTGCAGTCTTTAACAAAATGCAAGCAGGAAGCTTAAGGGTGCAGGATACCCAAAAGTGCTCACAGTATTAGGCAGCCTCAAATGATGCTGAAGAAAGAGAAAATAGCCAGTAAACCTGAGACCCTATGAGAGCAGTCACAGTCAGCAGCAACCTCTGGCGTTGTACCCTCAAGAAGTACTTCCACACCTGGAGCTTAAAGCGAAAGGCTCCCACCTTTCCAGTTGAGTTTCCACAAGAAAGTTTCCTTCAAGTAAGTTTTCTTTAAGCCCTTAGCCCATAAAACATGCTAAGGTCTAGCAGCAGTTGATCTCTGGAACACACAAACACACACATCCCCCTCTCAGGAGAAAGTCCCAAGGGAAAAAAAAGACTGATTAGATCCTCCCAAATATTTATCTTCTCCCCCGCTATGCCTTCTGGGCCAACTGCTCAGGGATTGGCTAAGGTCAGATAACTATTCATAATTCATTGATTGACCCTTCCAAACTATTTCTGGAACATTATTTTAGAAGCAGGCAGAAGCAATCAGCCACCAGGTTTAGGGATAAACCTGATCAGGCCTACAAAGTAAATTACAGCTCTGGATACAGAAGAGCCATAAACTACATTGTAAATTTATCCAGTCCAGGGCAGAGGCACTACACAACAATTTTATTTGCTTACAAAATTACCAGTATTATTATTATTATTATTATTATACAGTATTTATATAGCGCCAACAGTTTACGTAGCGCTTTACAACTTGAGGGTAGACAGTACAAATACAATACAATTTGATACAGTAGGAATCAGAGGGCCCTGCTCCTTAGAGCTTACAATCTAAGAGGGAAGGTCAAGAGATACAAGAGGTAATAACTGTGGGTGATGTGCTGATGGAGAAGATAAGTGTACAGTTGTTAGGTGGGGGCCAGATAGGCTTCTCTGAAGAGATGAGTTTTCAGGGATCGTCTGAAAGTGGATAAAGTAGGAGAAAATCGGACGGATTGGGGTAGAGCATTCCAGAGGATGGGGGAGGCTCTGGAGAAGTCCTGGAGGCGAGCATGGGATGAGGTGACAAGGGAGTTAGAGAGCAGGAGGTCTTGGGAGGAGCGAAGAGAACGATTAGGTTGGTATTTTGTGACTAGGTTAGAGATGTAGCTGGGGGCCAGGTTGTGGATGGCTTTGTAAGTTATAGTTAGTATCTTGAATTTGATTCGGTGACTGAGTGGCAGCCAATGGAGGGATTGGCAGAGGGGTGTAGCAGACGCTGATCGGTTTGTGTGGTGGATGAGCCTGGCCGCAGCGTTCATGATGGACTGAAGTGGGGATAGCCTATTTAGAGGTAAACCAATGAGGAGGGAGTTGCAGTAGTCGAGGCGGGAGATGACCAGGGAGTGGATTAGAAGCTTTGTGGTGTCATTGGTTAGGAAGGGGCGTATCTTGGAGATGTTGCGAAGATTGAGGCGGCAAGCTTTGGATAGTGATAGGATGTGGGGCCGGAAGGTTAGTTCAGAGTCCAGGATTACACCTAGGACCTTGGCGTGGGGAGATGGGTTGATAGTTGAGCCGTTGATCTTGACAGGTAGATTAGGGGAAGTGGCACCTGAGGGAGGAAATATCATGAGCTCGGTTTTGGATAGGTTGAGTTTGAGAAAGTGATGTGACATCCAGGCTGATATGTCTGCTAGTAAGTTGGTAATGCGTGAGGAGACAGATAGAGAGAGCTGGGGGGTGGAGAGATAGATTTGGGTGTCATCAGCGTAGAGATGATATTTAAAGCCGTGGGAGGCAATCAACTGACCCAAGGAGGTGGTGTAGATTGAGAAAAGGAGAGGTCCGAGAACAGAACCTTGGGGGACCCCAACGGAAAAAGGAAGAGGAGAGGAGGAAGTAGAGTTGTAAGTGACACTGAAGGAGCGGTGGGATAGGTAGGATGAGAACCAGCGAAGAGTACAGTCACGGAGACCAAAGGAGTGGAGTTTTTTGAGGAGGAGAGGATGGTCCACTGTGTCAAAGGCAGCAGAGAGATCCAGGAGAAGTAGTATAGAGTAGTGTCCATTGGCTTTAGCCATTAGTAGGTCATTTGAGAGTTTAAGGAGAGCAGTTTCCGTGGAGTGTTGAGGGCGAAAACCGGACTGAAGGGGATCAAGAAGTTTATTTATGGTCAGATGGTCGCTTAGTCGGTTGTAGACCAGTCTTTCAAGAAGTTTGGAGGAGAAGGAGAGTAAGGAGATGGGACGTAAGTTGTTGAGACTGGTGGGATCCAGTGAGGGCTTTTTTAGTATGGGGGTGACTAGCGCATGTTTTAGAGAGTTTGGGAAGATGCCACAAGAGAGGGAGAGGTTGAAAATGTGAGTTAGAGAGCGTAGAATTGAGTCAGAGGGTGAGCGTAGCATTTGCGAGGGAACAGGATCCAGGGGGCAAGTGGTTAGATGAGTGCTAGAAAAAAGTTTAGCAACCTCAGTAGTAGTAGCAGGGTTGAATGAGGGAAGTAATGATTGTGTCTGTGGACATGGGGTGTTGCATGGGGGAGGTTTTTGCGCATTGGCGATCTCCTCGTGAATTGTATCAATCTTAGTTTTGAAGTGATTGGCAATCTCCTGGGCAGTGAGTGAGTTGGTGGGTGGAGGCAGTGGAGGACAGAGTAGAGTGTTGAAGGTAGAGAAGAGTTGACGTGGACTGGATGAGAAGGTGTTGATGAGTGTGATAAAGTAGGTCTGTTTGGCAGTGTGAAGGCAGGAGTAGTATTTTAGGAGGGCAGATTTATAATGTGTGAAGTCTTCCTGGGTCTTAGTCTTATGCCACAGGCGCTCAAGAGCGCGGCTACGTTTTCTGAGACTTCTGGTGTCATCTGTTTGCCAGGGTTGTAGCAGTCGGGGCCTAATTCTGCGTGTAGTGAGGGGGGCAAGCTTGTCTAGGGCGGAAGACAGTGAGCTGTTGTAGATGAAAGTAGCTTGGTACAATTAAAAGAAATTGTATAAAAGCATAGTAGTCGCAACCATAAAGTTTAACCTTCCTATAAGTGTGTCCCAGTCCAGTACATCTTAACATATAGTCTCAAACTCTCTTGTTATGAATTCACTTCAATTAATGGTTTTATCATTGACAATGCAGTGGACAGTGATTCTTATTTCTATGTGCCTTTCTCAGATATCTTCCACTTCCTCGGGAGTAGGGATGAGCTTCGTGTTCAAGTCGAACCCATGTTCGACTCGAACATCGGCTGTTCGGTCGTTCGCCGAATTGCGAACGATATGGGCCGTTCGCGCCAAATTAGTGTGGCGCGTCACGGCCCATAATTCACTGCGGCATCGCAGTGCATTGCTTGCTGATGATTGGCCAAGCATGCACTATGACCCGCATGCTTGGCCAATCACAGCGCCGCCTGAACAGAGAGCCCTAATTGGCCAAAGCCAAGGAGGCTTTGGCCAATTATGGCTCAGGGGATTTAGTACACGCCCCACACTATATAAGGCCGCCTGCACGGCGGCCCTGTGCAGTGTGTTCCGGTGTGCTTAGAGAGAGAGAGACAGTGTCATTTCATTTGAGTTAGCTAGATTAGGCAGGACAGTCAGTCAGTTAGCTGCACTTAAAGTGTATTGTGTATATATATGCATCCCAGGTGTTGCATATATATATATATACACTGTATTCAGTTTAGCTAGATCCGTTCCTGTTATCTTCTAGACTATTTACATTTAGTGCAGTGCGTCCTGCTCACAGTGTTCAGCTAGATCCGTTCCTGTTATCTTCCTACTGACAGGCAGGCTTGTCTTGTTACAGTATTTACAGCTACCTAAAGAAAATTACTGGTGTTCTTTTGATCCTATTAGTACCACGGTCAGGCAGCTAGACTATTTACATTTAGTACAGTGCGTCCTGCTCACAGTGTTCAGCTAGATCCGTTCCTGTTATCTTCCTACTGACAGGCAGGCTTGTCTTGTTACAGTATTTACAGCTACCTAAAGAAAATTACTCGTGTTCTTTTGATCCTATTAGTAACACGGTCAGGCAGCTAGACTATTTACATTTAGTACAGTGCGTCCTGCTCACAGTGTTCAGCTAGATCCGTTCCTGTTATCTTCCTACTGACAGGCAGGCTTGTCTTGTTACAGTATTTACAGCTACCTAAAGAAAATTACTGGTGTTCTTTTGATCTTATTAGTACCACGGTCAGGCAGCTAGACTATTTACATTTAGTACAGTGCGTCCTGCTCACAGTGTTCAGCTAGATCCGTTCCTGTTATCTTCCTACTGACAGGCAGGCTTGTCTTTTTACAGTATTTACAGCTACCTGAAGAAAATTACTGGTGTTCTTTTGATCCTATTAGTACCACGGTCAGGCAGCTAGACTATTTACATTTAGTACAGTGCGTCCTGCTCACAGTGTTAAGCTAGATCCGTTCCTGTTATCTTCCTACTGACAGGCAAGCTTGTCTTGTTACAGTATATAAAGCTACCTGAAGAAAATTACTGGTGTTCTTTTGATCCTATTAGTACCACGGTCAGGCAGCTAGACTATTTACATTTAGTGCAGTGCGTCCTGCTCACAGTGTTCAGCTAGATCCGTTCCTGTTATCTTCCTACTGACAGGCAGGCTTGTCTTGTTACAGTATATAAAGCTACCTGAAGAAAATTACTGGTGTTCTTTTGATCCTATTAGTACCACGGTCAGGCAGCTAGACTATTTACAGTTAGTGCAGTGCGTCCTGCTCACAGTGTTCAGCTAAACCTACAAGTTAGTGGGGTGCGTCCACCTCACAGTGTTCAGCTAAAGCTACCTGTAGAAGGTTGGTGGTGTTCTCATACTACAGGCAGGCAGTTGATTTTGCTAGCTGCAGTATCAGTACATATATATATATATATATATCCCAGCTTAGTGCAGCTACAGGCCATTAGTATGTCTGGAAGGCCAAGAAGGAGAGGCAGACAGTCACAAGCCAATAAGAGAGGGCAAGCAGGCTCTGTGTCTAGTGCTGGTCGTGGAGACGGTGCATCCTCATCAGCACGTGGCCATGGGACACGCTTGGCCTTTTTTTCGGCAGCTGGCCGTGTTGAGCCGCAACATGCGAAAGACTTGGTCGAGTGGATGACCAAACCGTCCTCATCCTCCTCATCCTCTTACCCGTGCCCAGGGTGCTTTGTCTGGCAAAGCAGCGGCCTCTTCCCTCAGCTCAATGTCATCAGTGACTCCTTCCCTAGCTCCACCATGTCCTCCTGAGGAGTCCCTCGAACTGTTTGACCACAGTGTTGGGTACATGCTCCAGGAGGATGCCCAGCGTTTGGAAGGCTCTGATGATGATACTGAGCTCGATGAAGGCAGTAACATGAGCACGGACAGAGGGGGTGCCCAAGAAGGACAGCAATCTGGCAGTCATGCTCCCCCTGCTGCAGCATACTGCCAGGTTTGCTCCAGTGATGAGGAGGGAGGGGATGATGAGGTCACTGACTCAACGTGGGTGCCTGATAGGAGAGAGGAGGAGGAGGAGGAGGCGGCACATCACCAACGAGGCAGGATGCCCTCCAGGGGCCAGCCTAAGGGCAGCACATTGACTGCATCACACCCCAAAGCTCCACATGTGCAGGGCACTGCAGTCTCTGCGCGTTATTCAAAAAGTTCTTTGGTGTGGGCCTTTTTTGAGACAAGTGCATCAGATCGCACCGCTGCTATTTGCAACATATGTCTCAAGCGTATCTCACGTGGCCAAAACATCTCCCGCTTGGGTGCCACATGCTTGACCAGACATATGTTGACCTGCCATGCAGTTCGTTGGCAAGCGTATCTAAAAGACCCACACCAAAGAACAAAGAGGACCTCTCCTTGCTCCTCATCAGCTGAGATTTCCAACCCCACTAGACCTCCAGTCCTCTCTGAGACCTGCACTGAGAGTAATGAAGGTGTAGAATTAGGTAGGTCACAGCCAAGTACTTGTGGGCAATCTGCTTTTGGTACACCAACGTCAGATTGTAGCAGGCAAATTTCCCTGCCCCAGCTGCTGCACCGCCGAAAAAAGTTTGCTCCCAGCCATCCACATGCCCAGCGGTTGAATGCTAGCTTGGCAAAATTGCTAGCACTTCAACTGCTGCCTTTTCAGTTGGTAGACTCTGCCCCCTTCCATGAGTTTGTGGAATGTGCAGTTCCTCGGTGGCAGGTACTCAAATGCCACTTTTTCTCACGGAAGGCGATTCCGGCTCTCTACCGGCATGTGGAAGGCAATGTCCATGCCTCGCTGGACAGGGCGGTCAGCGGTAAGGTGCATATTACCGCTGACTCATGGTCCAGCAGGCATGGACAGGGACGTTACCTAAGTTTCACGGCGCATTGGGTGACTCTGCTGGCAGCTGGGAAGGATGCAGGACAAGGTGCAGTAGTGTTGGAGGTTGTTCCGCCACCACGCCTCCAAAATGCTAATGATTGTGACACACCTCTCTCCTCCACCCCCTCCTCTTCTTCTTCCTCCATGGCCTCTTCCTCGGAACCAGCGGTGCTCCGTAGTCGTTCAAGGGGCTATGCAAGTACGCAGGCCAAAAGATGCCATGCGGTGCTTGAGCTGGTGTGCTTGGGGGACAGGAGCCACACTGGGGCAGAGGTTCTGTCAGCTCTGCAGGGGCAGGTTCAGAGGTGGTTGACGCCACGCCAACTTAAGGCAGGAATGGTGGTTTGCGACAATGGCACCAACCTCCTCTCTGCCCTCCGACAGGGACAAATGACCCATGTGCCCTGTTTGGCTCACGTCCTTAACTTGGTGGTGCAGCGGTTCTTGGGCAGGTACCCGGGCTTACAGGATGTCCTGAGGCAGGCCAGGAAAGTCTGTGTGCATTTCCGCCGGTCATATAATGCCAGTGCTCGGCTGACGGACCTCCAAAAGGAGTTTAACCTGCCCAAGAACCGCCTAATCTGTAACATGCCCACCAGGTGGAACTCAACGTTGGCCATGCTGCAGCGGCTGCACACGCAGCAGAGGGCCATCAATGAGTACCTGTGCGACTATGGCACCAGGACAGGGTCAGGGGAGCTTGGTTTTTTTTCCCCACGCCAGTGGGCCATGATCAGGGATGCATGCACTGTCCTGTCACTATTCGAGGAGGCCACGAGGATGGTGAGCAGTGACAGTGCATGCATCAGTGACACTGTCCCCCTTGTCCACCTGTTGGAGCACACGATGCGTGGAATAATGGACAGGGCACTTGAGGCAGAACAGAGGCAGGAAGAGGAGGACTTCCTTAGCTCTCAAGGCCCCCTTTATCCAGACAGTGTTCCTGCGTGCCCGCCGATCACACAGGAAAAGGACGAGGAGGAGGAGGAGGAGGAAGATTGTGTCAGTATGGAGGTGGAGCCTGGCACTCAGCATCAGCAGTAGTCTTTAAGGGATCAGTCCCAAGAAACACATGGACTTGTACGTGGCTGGGAGGAGGTGGTTGCGGACGTTGTCGCCCTTAGTGACCCAGAGGACTCCGGACCGAATGCCTCAGCAAACCTACGCTGCATGGCCTCCCTGATCCTGCAAAGCCTGCGTAAGGATCCTCATATTCGTGGTATCAAGGAGAAGGACCAATACTGGCTGGCAACCCTCCTTGATCCACGTTACAAGGGTAAGGTTGCGGACCTTATCTTGCCATCGCAGAGGGAGCAGAGGATGAAACATCTTCGGGAGGCCTTGCAGAAAGGTCTGTGCAATGCGTTCCCAGAGACTGGGAGGTTACAAACTCCTGTTTCTGGACAACGTGTTGCTGAGGCTTCGGTCAGTCAAAGAAGGAGCGGTGGAGAAGGTGGCCGTCTGACCGATGCGTTCAGACAATTTTTTGGTCCGCAGCCCCAAGGTATGATCGGTTCCAGCAACCATCGCCAGCGTCTGTTTTACATGGTGCAGGAATACCTAGGGGCAAGATCAGACTTGGACACCTTTCCCACCGAAAATTCTCTGGGTTACTGGGTCTTGAGGATGGATCACTGGCCAGAGCTTGCACAGTATGCAATTGAGCTACTGGCCTGTCCTGCATCCAGCGTTCTTTCGGAACGCACATTCAGTGCTGCTGGAGGCGTGGTAACCGATCACAGGGTGCGTCTGTCCACCGACTCGGTCGATCGACTGACCTTCATAAAAATGAATCAGTCTTGGATCACCACCAGCTACCAAGCACCTGATGCTGATTGTCACGGACTAATACTCACCGAGGCCGAGATGCCGAGAGCGGCTCGCCCTTACGACCACGCGCACCCAGACCCCTGAAATGGGTACAGAGAGCTGGGGGCACGCGGAGGCACGGGCTTCCGGGAGGTATGAGGTCCGGGGATAGGAAGCGGGTGTTCTGGAATCTGTAGGCGGGACCAGGAATGAGGACTGAGCCTAGGCAGAGGCAAACTGTAATTATAAACAGAGGTTAATATGAAGCAAGCAGATCTAATAGTAGGAAGTCCGTTAATGCAGGCCAAGATCAGGGGTATCAGGCAATCAGGTAGAGACAAGTCCGTTACACAGGCAGAGGTCAGGGTGTCAGGCAATCCAGCAGAGTAGTAGTTAACAAGCCAAGGTTTGATACACAGAGACAGGCAGGTAGTGGATTAATCCGGTAGAGTAGTTATTTAACAAGCCAGGGTTTGGTACACAGAGACAGGCAGGTAGTGGGTTAATCCGGTAGAGTAGTTATTTAACAAGCCAGGGTTTGGTACACAGAGACAGGCAGGTATCAGGATATCACAGGCACAGGGAGACAGGGAGAGCTGACGACGAACCAGCAACCCGACTGGGCGCTGGAGCCGTCAGAAATAGTCTCCCTGCCCGGCGAGCGCGTCAGTGTGACGCGCTACCGGGCACCCGCACAGGCTACGGCGCGCACACGGGGACCGCCGTACACCCGCGCGCACCGCACCATCAGGCCGCGGATGGGTGTGCGGCGAAGCGCCAGTCCACCGCGCATGCGCCCCGGAGCCCGGCGAGCGGAGACGCTCCCTGGCTCCTGACAGTGCCCCCCTCCTAAGGGCGGGCACTGGACGCCTAGGCTAGCCATCAATTCTGGATGATCTTGGTGGAAAGTTTGGATTAACCGTGGAGCATGCAGGTTCCTAGCGGGTTCCCAAGAATTATCCTCAGGTGGGTAACCCTTCCACTGAATCAGATACTGTAGCTGCCTGCCCTTCTTCCTACAGCCTAGAATGGACTCCACTTCAAACTCATTTTCGCCATCTATTCTGACTGGAGGAGGCGGAGGCTCTCTTCTTCCCGGAAAAGGGCTAGGCACCACAGGTTTCAACAGTGACACGTGGAACACAGGATGGATCCGATATGTCTTGGGAAGTGCTAGCTCAACAGCCACAGGGTTAATGATCCTCTTGACTTGGAACGGACCGATGAACTTGGGTCCAAGTTTCCGAGATGGCCATGGTAGTCTAAGGTTAATGGTGGACAACCAGACCTCCTCTCCTAAGTCGAACTGTGGATTCGCCTTCCTGCCCCGATCGTACTGTCTTTTGTAATCTTCCTGCGCCTTGTGTAACATATCTTGAATCTTCTGGAAATTGGATTGCAACGAGGTTATCCGGTCCTGAACGGCGGGGACGGTCATTTCGGGAAGGTCATTAGCAAAGGACGTGGGATGGAACCCACAATTTGCCCAGAAGGGTGTCTGGTTGGTAGAGGCATGAATTGAATTATTGTATGCGAATTCAGCGTAAGGAAGAAGACTCGCCCAATCATCCTGAGAACCTGAACAAAATCAACGGAGGTATTGCTCTAACGTTTGGTTTGTCCTCTCCGTTTGGCCGTTGCTCTGGGGGTGATAAGCTGAAGAGAGACAAACCTTGATGCCCAGGGACTTGCAGAGTTCTCTCCAAAATTTGGACGTAAATTGTATGCCTCTGTCTGACACAATGCTTCTTGGTAACCCATGGAGCCTCACGACCTCTTTTAGGAAGACATCGGCTGTGTCTACGGCAGATGGAGTGCCCCTCATGGGCAAGAAATGGGCCATTTTGGAGAAGCGGTCGACAATGACAAGGATGGTAGAAAAATTTTCCGAGGTAGGTAGGTCGACAATAAAATCCATGGACACATCAGCCCATGGCCGTTCTGGGATGGGCAAAGGTTTGAGCAGGCCCCAGGACCTAGTGTTTTGGCCCTTGTTCCGCTGGCACAGGGAACAGGACGCCACGTACTCTTTACAATCCCGTCTCCATCCTGGCCACCAAAAAGACCGAGAAAGTAGTTCAGATGTCTTCTTACTTCCGAAGTGTCCTGCCATCTTATGGTCATGACATATCCTGAGAGCTAAGGGCCGAGTCCCTTGTGGGACGAATATTTTTCCCTTGATCCAAAAAAGATCCTCGTATTTCCTCAAGGAGTGCACTACTGGTTCTGTGCACGAGCTGGATGAGGATCTAATGGATGACATTAAATCCGCTTGAGTTAGTCCCAGAAAGTTTTGTGGAGAGAGGATCGTGCTTGGCATTGACGTTTGAGAGTCTGCGGAGAACATCCGAGAGAGAGCATCGGCTTTCCCGTTCTTTGCTCCAGGTCTGTAGGCTATGTGAAAGTTGAAACGGGAGAAGAAGAGGGCCCAACGGGCTTGGCGGGGTTTTAGTCGTCTTGCTGTTCGGAGGTACTCTAGATTCTTGTGATCCGTAAAGATCATGACCGGGTGTATAGCACCCTCCAGCAAATACCTCCACTCCTCTAAAGCGAACTTTATAGCCAGCAGCTCCCTATCACCCACGTCGTAGTTGAGTTCCGGTGGACTGAGTTTCCTAGAGGCGAAGGCTACCGGATGCAGGATGGCCTTAGGTCCCTGTCTCTGGGAGAGAATTGCTCCAGTTGCAATCTCCGATGCGTCTACTTCTACTACGAAGGGTTGAGTCGGGTCAGGATGACAAAGGATCGGGGCGGAACTGAACAATCTCTTCAATGTTAGGAAAGCCTCTTGAGCGGCTGAAGACCACTGAAAAGAACTGTGCTGACGGGTTAATTGAGTAATAGGTGCCACGATGGCCGAGAATCCAACAATAAATTTTCGGTAGAAGTTGGCGAACCCGATAAACCTCTGTACCCCTTTCTTGTTAGATGGAGCCGGCCACTCCTGGATTGCCTGAATCTTCTGCGGATCCATTGCGACCCCATTGGTTGAAAGGATGAATCCCAGAAACCGTATGGTTGATTTTTCAAATTCGCACTTTTCAGCTTTCAGGTATAGCTTGTGCTGTTGAAGTATGGTAAGAACCTTCTTGACGTGTCTCTTGTGTATCTCTAGCGTGGGGGAGAAGATAAGAATGTCGTCCAGGTATACCACAAGGAAGTCATCCAGGTATTCTCGGAATATGTCATTCACCAGGTGTTGAAAGGTGGCCGGGGCGTTACAGAGACCGAATGGCATCACTAGATACTCAAAATGCCCGAATCTGGACCTAAAAGCCGTCTTCCATTCGTCCCCAGCCCTGATTCTGACAAGATTGTAGGCCCCCCGGAGGTCAAGTTTAGAGAACACCTTAGCTGCTCGGAACCTTTGAAATAGCTCAGGAATGAGTGGTAGCGGGTACCGGTTCTTAATTGTGATGTTATTGAGTTGTCGATAGTCCACACAAGGTCTTAGGGTACCGTCTTTTTTCCCAACGAAAAAGATGCCCGCTCCGGCGGGTGACGATGAAGGACGGATGAAGCCCTTCTTGAGATTTTCGTCGATATATTGTTTAAGAGCTTCTAGCTCGGTTTCTGAGAGAGGGAATAACCGACCGAAGGGAATCTCGGACCCGGGAAGGAGGTCGATCGGGCAGTCGTAGGACCAATGAGGTGGTAGGCGGTCAGCCATCTGTTTACTGAAGACCTCTTGGAATTCAAGATACTCGGAGGGTACGTGTTGAAGGTTGCCTGTTGGAACGGCCATTGTAGCACAAACTTTGGGAGCCGGAGACAAACAATGCTGAGAGCAATATTGAGAAGAGAAGGATACTGCCTTAGTGCTCCATTTGATCTGCGGATCGTGAGCCTGTAACCAGGGCAAGCCTAGTATGACAGGAAAGATAGTAGACTAAAGAAATTATTCCCGCGCTAACAAGACCAGAGTCTAAAATAGTACTACGGACAAGCTGCATGCACTGAATAAAGGTGCAAACCAAACCTCAAAAAGACATAAGAATGTTGAATAGTGCTGCGCTAATCCAAAACGCCCCTGTTAGGGGACTTAAAGTGATGGTGAATAACTAAAAAGTGGTGTAAGTAGCATTAAAGTGTTGGCAATCCTCCATAAAACATCACACTTATCAAAATATAATGGCAATGCTAAAACAAGTACAAACAAAGCAATGTGTAAATATAATGCTAAAAGATCATACACCATAAATATTGTCATTAAAATAAAGACTCCATCTAAAACTGAAAACATGTGCAGAGATCAATGGTGTCACCTAACATATAACACTAAGTGACTTAAAGTAGGGTGGCAAACAAAATTAGCACATAAAGTGACAAGTGCAGAGTGCAACAAAAAAATCTTTAAAAAATAAACGAAAAAAGTAAACCAGTGCAATGTTCGCAGGTTATACAAAACTAGCGCAAGCAATAGTGCTAGATAGTGTAACTTGGAAGATTTGGCATGAACCAGAAGTGGCAGTAGAACAAGGTCCTTATTTGTTTAAAATAAAAGTGATAGCGTCCTGACATGCAACGGTCGCTCCGTGATGTTTGACTTAAATAACCCGGTGCTCAGCTTCGTGTACAGACACTCCTGTGAGAGATGGCCCCTTACCTTAAGGCAATAGGGCAAACGCATATAACCAGGGGTCTTTGCACAGGGTCCTCCTTGAAGCAGTGGAGCAGACGTGTATGACCAAGGATCTCTTTTTGGGGGGGTCCTCCTAGGATGTAGAGCCCTATCCTCACGGTCCCAATTCCAGGGGGTGGTTCCCTCGATAAATAGGGGGGATAAAAAACACGGGGAGCCCCAATAGTGTAATACTGCTAAAACCAGTAGCTTTATTATGGTAAAACACGGTACTCACATAAAAAACAGCAATGATGTTCCTATCTCCGACGAGCGGCGAGCTCGTATTACTGACACAGCGTGTAGAGCCTGTCCCGTCCTTACGCGTGACGTCACACCGCACGTGACTTCATCAGAGGAAGTCACGTGCGGTGTGACGTCACGCGTAAGGACGGGACAGGCTCTACACGCTGTGTCAGTAATACGAGCTCGCCGCTCGTCGGAGATAGGAACATCATTGCTGTTTTTTATGTGAGTACCGTGTTTTACCATAATAAAGCTACTGGTTTTAGCAGTATTACACTATTGGGGCTCCCCGTGTTTTTTATCCCCCCTATTTATCGAGGGAACCACCCCCTGGAATTGGGACCGTGAGGATAGGGCTCTACATCCTAGGAGGACCCCCCCAAAAAGAGATCCTTGGTCATACACGTCTGCTCCACTGCTTCAAGGAGGACCCTGTGCAAAGACCCCTGGTTATATGCGTTTGCCCTATTGCCTTAAGGTAAGGGGCCATCTCTCACAGGAGTGTCTGTACACGAAGCTGAGCACCGGGTTATTTAAGTCAAACATCACGGAGCGACCGTTGCATGTCAGGACGCTATCACTTTTATTTTAAACAAATAAGGACCTTGTTCTACTGCCACTTCTGGTTCATGCCAAATCTTCCAAGTTACACTATCTAGCACTATTGCTTGCGCTAGTTTTGTATAACCTGCGAACATTGCACTGGTTTACTTTTTTCGTTTATTTTTTAAAGATTTTTTTGTTGCACTCTGCACTTGTCACTTTATGTGCTAATTTTGTTTGCCACCCTACTTTAAGTCACTTAGTGTTATATGTTAGGTGACACCATTGATCTCTGCACATGTTTTCAGTTTTAGATGGAGTCTTTATTTTAATGACAATATTTATGGTGTATGATCTTTTAGCATTATATTTACACATTGCTTTGTTTGTACTTGTTTTAGCATTGCCATTATATTTTGATAAGTGTGATGTTTTATGGAGGATTGCCAACACTTTAATGCTACTTACACCACTTTTTAGTTATTCACCATCACTTTAAGTCCCCTAACAGGGGCGTTTTGGATTAGCGCAGCACTATTCAACATTCTTATGACAGGAAAGATAGGTGAATGGATCAGGTCGAGCCGTAAGAATTCCTGGTGGCCGGAATCAGTAGTTACTGGAATGGGTTGAGTTTCTTGGGTGATGGGACCTGAGCTAGGAAGGGATCCGTCTGCCAGGTGCACCCGTAAGTCTTGGTCTTTGGTTTGTATGGGAATGTTCAAACTGTCCGCCAAGGCAGAGTCTATGAAGCAACTGCACGCTCCCGAATCAATGATGGCCTGCAATCGGGTCTCCCCTTCCGGAAGCTGTAGGGAGATAAACAACATCACATAAGTCTTGGGAATATCACTGTTTGGATAGTTCAACACAACTGGCTGAGGAGACTTACTGGGCCTGATCGGACAACTGCGCAGGAAATGGCCGGTTCCTCCGCAGTAGAGACATAGGTTGGACTGTCGCCTGCGTTGCTTCTCTTCGGAGGTTAGTGGACCCCGAACCAAGCCGAGCTGCATTGGTTCGACCTCGGGGCCTGGTGTAACAGCAACCGTAGTTGAGGTTGGGGTCTGTGTGGAATGGGGTCTTGGTAATGCCCAGGTGGGTCGTGGACCTTGGAAACGCTCTGAGCGTCGCTCCCGTAGTCGCCTATCAAGTTTCGTGGCTGCCTGAATGAGTTCTTCCAGGGAAGCAGGGGTTTCCATGCTAGCTAATTCATCCTTAAGTGATTCGGCCAGGCCTTGGTGGTATTGATAGCGTAGGGCCAGCTCGTTCCAATTTGTATCGGCCGCCCATTTGCGGAACTCCACGGTATAGTCCTCAATAGGTCGTCTTCCTTGGGAGAGATGGTGCAGGATGGCCTCAGCTGTAGCCATACGCTGCGGATCATCATAGAGCTGGGACATACTCTCAAAGAAGGCCTCGATGGTGTTCAAAACAGGACTGCTCTGTTCCATCAAGCTGTGGGCCCACGCTTGGGGTTCTTCGGACAGTAGGGAGATCGCAAATCCCACCTTAATGATTTCTGAAGAGAAGGTTCTCGGTTGGAGATCGAAGTAAAGAGAGCAGGCATTCTTGAAAGCCCTAAACTTCTTACGGTCCCCCGAGAACCGTTTGGGTGTAGGGACCCTGGGTTCCGGAAGTGCCATGACGACAGTGGGGTTAGCGGAAGCGGACCTCCACTGCTGGGTGCGGGAGCTGCGGCTGCAGAGGGTAGTGACCCTGTGATCTGCTGAAGACGGTTATCAATTTGGGTATAACCTTCCTGCAATTTCTGTACCGAGTCAGCAAGAGTAGATACCTGTTGGCACAGGATCTCCAGAGGAGAGCGCGCTCTGTCGGCCTCGGACATCTGGCTGGTTCGTACTGTCACGGACTAATACTCACCGAGGCCGAGATGCCGAGAGCGGCTCGCCCTTACGACCACGCGCACCCAGACCCCTGAAATGGGTACAGAGAGCTGGGGGCACACGGAGGCACGGGCTTCCGGGAGGTATGAGGTCCGGGGATAGGAAGCGGGTGTTCTGGAATCTGTAGGCGGGACCAGGAATGAGGACTGAGCCTAGGCAGAGGCAAACTGTAATTATAAACAGAGGTTAATATGAAGCAAGCAGATCTAATAGTAGGAAGTCCGTTAATGCAGGCCAAGATCAGGGGTATCAGGCAATCAGGTAGAGACAAGTCCGTTACACAGGCAGAGGTCAGGGTGTCAGGCAATCCAGCAGAGTAGTAGTTAACAAGCCAAGGTTTGATACACAGAGACAGGCAGGTAGTGGGTTAATCCGGTAGAGTAGTTATTTAACAAGCCAGGGTTTGGTACACAGAGACAGGCAGGTAGTGGGTTAATCCGGTAGAGTAGTTATTTAACAAGCCAGGGTTTGGTACACAGAGACAGGCAGGTATCAGGATATCACAGGCACAGGGAGACAGGGAGAGCTGACGACGAACCAGCAACCCGACTGGGCGCTGGAGCCGTCAGAAATAGTCTCCCTGCCCGGCGAGCGCGTCAGTGTGACGCGCTACCGGGCACCCGCACGGGCTACAGCGCGCACACGGGGACCGCTGTGCACCCGCGCGCGCCGCACCATCAGGCCGCGGACGGGTGTGCGGCGAAGCGCCAGTCCACCGCGCATGCGCCCCGGAGCCCGGCAAGCGGAGACGCTCCCTGGCTCCTGACACTGATGTAACCGAATAATTTTTTTTGAAATCTCATATGCCTTCAAAGACTGCCTATGCTGATGCTGAGTGACTATCCCTGAGTAATTATCCTCTTTCTCCTCAATCATCACGCTGATAGCTTGTAAGAACATTTTTGGTTCTGGGCGCCACCACCAGTGCCTAAGGCACAATTTTTCAGCCCCTGTTTAACAGGGGCGTGTAATTACAATTTTTGATGTAATACTTTGCAGCAGGGCTCGTTCCTGCATTCCAACTAGAGTGTCTGTGAGGGGTTGCAGTGTTGTGGCACCAGCACCAGTGCCTAAGGCCCAATTTTTCTGCCCCTGTCTAACAGGGGCGTGTAATTACAATTTTTGATGCAATACTTTGCAGCAGGGCTCGTTCCTGCGTTCCACCTAGAGTGTCTGTGAGGGGTTGCAGTGTTGTGGCACCAGCACCAGTGCCTAAGGCCCAATTTTTCAGCCCTTGTTTAACAGGGGCGTGTAATTACAATTTTTGATGCAATACTTTGCAGCAGGGCTCGTTCCTGCATTCCAACTAGAGTGTCTGTGAGGGGTTGCAGTGTTGTGGCACCAGCACCAGTACCTAAGGCCCAATTTTTCTGCCCCTGTCTAACAGGGGCGTGTAATTACAATTTTTGATGCAATACTTTGCAGCAGGGCTCGTTCCTGCGTTCCACCTAGAGTGTCTGTGAGGGGTTGCAGTGTTGTGGCACCAGCACCAGTGCCTAAGGCCCAATTTTTCAGCCCTTGTTTAACATGGGCGTGTAATTACAATTTTTGATGTAATACTTTGCAGCAGGGCTCGTTCCTGCATTCCAACTAGAGTGTCTGTGAGGGGTTGCAGTGTTGTGGCACCAGCACCAGTGCCTAAGGCACAATTTTTCTGCCCCTGTCTAACAGGGGCGTGTAATTACAATTTTTGATGCAATACTTTGCAGCAGGGCTCGTTCCTGCGTTCCACCTAGAGTGTCTGTGAGGGGTTGCAGTGTTGTGGCACCAGCACCAGTGCCTAAGGCCCAATTTTTCAGCCCTTGTTTAACAGGGGCGTGTAATTACAATTTTTGATGCAATACTTTGCAGCAGGGCTCGTTCCTGCGTTCCAACTAGAGTGTCTGTGAGGGGTTGCAGTGTTGTGGCACCAGCACCAGTGCATAAGGCCTAATTTTTCAGCTCCTGTTCAACAGGGGCATGTAATTACAATTCTTGATCTAATATTTTACAGCAGGGCTCTGTGAGGGCTTACAGTGTTGTGGCCACAGCAACACCTAAGGCCCAAATTTCTGCTGAGTATATAGGGCAGGACCCTACTTTCAAACATCTAACTTACAAACGACTCCTACTTGCAAACGGAAGGAGACAACAGGAAGTGAGATGAAATCTACCCCTAGGAAGGGAAATTCTCTCCTGTAAGAGTTAATATGGGAAAAAAAATTCTCCTTTCCACTGATGCTTTCCAATCCTTGTTCCACAAAAAAATCCAAATTTTCAAAAAACATTTTTCATTGGGACAAAAAGTGAGGTGAAATCTTCTGAAGAGGAGGAAAGACAGCAAAACAAATGTCACAGGGGTGATAACCCTTCCCTATGTTTTCCAAAAAGCTTAAAAAAGATTTTTTGGCTGGAGCTAAACACGTTAAAAATGTACCCGTTCAAAATTACAAAGAGATTCTACTTAACAACAAACCTACAGTCCCTGTCTTGTTTGCACCGCCTGTATACTGCTGTTCAGAGTATATAGGGCCTGGTGGCCCCACACCTTGCCTTATTTTTTAATTTGGGTGTGGGGTTCCCCTTAATATCCATACAAGACCCAAAGGGCCTGGTAATGGACTGGGGGGTACCCATGCCGTTTGTCTCACTGATTTTCATCCATATTGCCATGACCCGACATTACATTAAACCCGCAAGCAGTTTTAAATGAGATTTTTTCCTTTGAAAATGACATTTGGTGCAGGGACTGTTCTAAACACGGAAAACACGCGTCACTTTACAGGCATACTATAGACACCCCCCAGGTACGATATTTAAAGGAATATTTCACTTTTTTTTTTTTACTTTAAGCATCATTAAAATCACTGCTCCCGAAAAAACGGCCGTTTTTAAAAAAATTTTTTGCATTGATACATGTCCCCTGGGGTAGGACCCGGGTCCCCAAACCCTTTTTAGGACAATACCATGCAAATTAGCCTTTAAAATGAGCACTTTTGATTTCGAACGTTCGAGTCCCATAGACGTCAATGGGGTTCTAACGTTCGTGCGAACTTTCGGTCCGTTCGCAGGTTCTGGTGCGAACCGAACCGGGGGGTGTTCGGCTCATCCCTACTCGGGAGAATAGGAGGGGGCTAACACTAGATTAACATGAGTATAGTTGTACTTGTCAGCTCAATCTTCCCATGACACTCCACACCACTAGTTTCATGTGTGCAAGTGCCTGCCTGAATGGTGACATCACAGTGCTATAGCCTTACCCAACTAGTTTTTCTCAGGAGCAGTGACAGAATTATCCATCAGTATATTCAACCACATAATCATTTGCATGATAATTTGCAAAGATATAATATCTCATTATTATTCAGTCACTACATTTCACTACATTTCATTGTGCCAGGGTAAATAAATGCAGTTTATGAAATTAAATATACAGTACAAACTGCAAACATTAAATGTATTATATGCATAACGAGATGTAGAGAGTGGGTATACAATTTATACACATCATAATTTACTACTGTTGTCTTATGCCAATTTGATGCAGATCCATAAAAATCCGATACATACCTATAAATTATATTGACATTGCGCAAGGTCTTTTTTATTGACAGCCCCAATCCCTCAAAGAAAAAGTTTAAAAAGGGGTAAAAAAAAATTAAATACATACTGTCATCATGACTCACAGATCCTGGGTGCTGGATATCCCACAGAATTGTGCTCCTGCACAGTGCAGCACAGGCTATTATCTCCCCATTTGGTACGTAATATATTATCTTCAATGTTTGCGTTACTCTGGATTGTGTGTATGTGAGGCTATTGTTGAGGTTTTTTAGTCACAGATGAAGACAAACAAAGCCTCATGTAATAAACCAAGTATTTTTTTAAAAATTTAAACAATTCCCAATCTGTGGTTTTATATCAATATAACAAAAGCAATTTATTGCTTTTTACTATTTCTGTAAACTAGAGGAGCTATTGTTGCAATTGGCTAATTGTTAAAATAATAATATACACAATATAACTACTGCATATGATTACTGAGCAATGTTGTACAAAGACATTTATATAAACCTGATCTCTGGTGAAAAAAAATGCCTTTCTACTCTACCTGTCTTTAGCTATCTACCTAATCAATATATATATATATTTTTTTAAAGTAACTTAAAGCATTCTCTGCATTGAAGTTAAAAAACCTTCTATGATCAGCCCCTCCATAGCCCGCCCAATCCTGATCCAGCGATGTGCAGCAGCGCTGCTCTCTCTCTCCTCACTGGACATGGAGGCTGCAGCAGGAGTCATTGTGAAATTGACATTTTTTTTTTTGCCTTTGGCCACCAAGTATTTCCAAACTTCTTCAATGATGAAGCTGAATTATTAGAAGGTATCCTTCCTGCGGAACCCATTAGAGACTCCTCTAGACCTGCTCTAAGGAGAGGTGCTATAGATCCATTGAGGGTAGAGGTGAGAATAAAATCTAAACCCTTGTATTATGGGAAAGGTGAGTTTCTTGTATAAAGGCAACATCATATGCTCGAGAGTGAAAAATTATTATAAGTCACGTGTGGTTAACAGTGTGGTTTACAGTCTTGGATTGTGCTTTTAATGTCAGTGCAGCAACCAGCATATGATGGAAATCTATTAATATACTCACACTGGGAGCCATGAACATTCGTATACTATTTTATTAAAGAGTTCAAACATGTTTTGCTTCAGGCACACCAAGACTAAGGGACCCCAACCCCAAGAGATTGGCAGTAGTAGGAGAAGAGGAAAATGTCATTTTGTAGTTAATACGTTGATTTTTTTTTTTCTATTAAAAAAAAAAAGCTTCTCAAAAACACATAGCAGAAGATCATGTAAATCTTACCTTTCTAGTAGAAAATGTTGCTTTTACATTTCTTAGAGCTACAGAATACCATTGCATAGTACAATAAAGTGAAATATGATTGGTTGCTTCGGATTAAAACACTGTGTACATCATTATA
Source organism: Lithobates septentrionalis (assembly GCA_037952835.1). Lineage (NCBI taxonomy): Eukaryota > Metazoa > Chordata > Amphibia > Anura > Ranidae > Lithobates > Lithobates septentrionalis. Next base: position 2,706,931 of record JBBDGP010000129.1, read on the forward strand.
TTTGGAGCAGTATATCCAACATTATATCCCTTCTTTTCCTGCACTCCTCTGACACTCTTTTAGTGCCTGGAGCTGTAGATAATACTCTATATTTTAGAGTATAGGGGAGTATGTCACTCATATGATAATGCTGGTTTATTCAACACTGTCACATGGGGTGTCTATAGTCCTGGTAAGGCTACCACTCCAGTAACTCATGGCTTACACAAGTCTTTTTTTTACTTTCTGAGGCTGAACAGAGCAGAAGGAGAGTGGAAGGAGGGCAAGTTTATTCTGCCAAGGAGTGTGCTGCTACGTGAACCTGTTTCCTTGCCTATGCATTTACTTTACTTGTTTACTCAGGCCTTGTTTGTGATCAAGCCTGCAAGGCTTGGTCAGGCACACAAGGAGGCTGAGAAGGCTGCTAACTAAGCAATACATCAATCCCTATTTTTTTTAACTTCTGTGCAAAATGATCTTCTTTTGTGCACCCCTGGGTTCCGTGCTCTGAAACTCCAAAAAGAGTCAGTGCCATGTTCCTTTCAGGGTGGTGGCATCTGAAAGCTAGTCCAGCTTGCCAACATGAATGCAAAGATCTTGGATTTGTGCAAGTGTAAATGTATTATGTATGATAAGCCTTCTATGCTCAGATTCTGTATGTGGATATAGTCATGTTGCTAAGGCAAGTGTCTGTGCATTATATAACTGCTTGTAAAATGGTAGCAGTGCTAAGTTGATTTTTTAGCAATTTCTACAGTGCTTCGTGTTAAAACAACATCTTGCTTTTTAATCCTGACAGATATCCTTGTACCCAGTAAATTCATGTATGTTCATTCACCTAAACATTAACCGATAAAGTTCTTATTCTTTAATATAACTATGCATCCTTTTTTAAATCTACATTTCAAGATGATCTGCAGCAATTATTGGAAGGACTTTGTGCTGTTTTTATTGTTACCCTGATTAATCATTAGGAACCTCTTCTTACTGCTGTACATGTGCTGCATTTAAATCTCCACCCTGCGTTAAACTAATTTCTAGGGACTTTGCACCCAATCCTGCTGTTCTGAATACGCCATTCCAGCGTGTAATAATTAATCAATAAGCTTTATGGCGCTGCTCTAGAAACTGTTTCCTGGTTAGAGTGAGAATTGTGTAACAGTCCTGCCGTCGCTGGGTAGACAGTGAAAATGTCCACCAGGTACCACCAGGCCGCAATAGACGGTTATCTGGATATCTTGAAAGAAGCCACTAGGAAAGATATTAACACATCAGATGGAGATGGTATGACACCCCTTCTCTTAGCAGCTTATCACGGGCATCTGGATGTCTTGGAGGTTGTGTGCAACCGAGGGTAAGCTGACGCATTACCTATCTATCATTAAAACGCTAACTAAAATGTTTAAAAAAAAAACACTAGAGTATTACCACCCAGTTTATGTGGATAAAAGTTAATAGGATTGGTATTTATGAAGAGCTTCCATAACTCACCAAACAAAATATATTTAAAAAGTAAGAATTTATAGTCTAAAACTACTTCCTGTCCAGTAATTTTGTACAAGAAAAGTGTCAGTTATCATTTGTCAATGTTGTAGGTACAGAGTCTCTGTCAGGGCTAGATTACAGAAATTAATGAATAAATATACTGTGTAACTACAAAAATGTATTAAATTTGCTCATAACTGTATGTTAGAGTCCAACCTGTGAATGATTTTATGGCTTGTTTTAAACAATAGTATAGGAAAAGCAGTGATGTTGCCATGCTACCTTATCTAATATTTTCAAAATTACTACCGAAACACAATCTAAATGTATTAACATAATATCTTTAAATATCTTATTATACCTTCGTATTTAACATGTTCCCCTCTACAGCATTTTTTTTGTTCATTTTTGCACATGTTAAAATCTGTATTTTTGGCTATAAAATGTGTTTAAAGTTAAAGTGGAGCTCCACCCAAAAGGAGAAGCTCCACTTGTATGCTTCCTCCCCCCCCTCCGCTGCCATATTTGGCATCTTTTGGGGGGGGGGGCAGGTACCTGTTTTTGACAAGTGCCCGTTCCCCACTTTCATGGGACCTCGCTACAGCGAGGTCCTCTGGGAGTTCGGCCCCCTCCTTCCCCCACCTCCAGGCCATTCACAAAGCGCAGAGCGCTTCGCACATGCACTCTAGGGAACCGGCTGTGAGGCCGCAAGGCTTCACTGCCAGTTTCCCTTACAAAGAATGGTGGCAGCAGCAACTGAGAGACGATTGGATCCCTAAACAGGCAAGTGCTCTAATATTAAAAGTCAGCAGCTACAGTATTTATTTTTTGGTGGGGGGCCTGGAGCTCCGCTTTAAAGCCCCCAGGACATAATATATTTTCTGAAAGCAGAGGCCTTGTAAAATAAAAAGTTGGTTGTTGCAATTTTTTATGTTGCATTATATTTGCGCAACTGTTTATCAAACGAATATTTTCAGGAAAAAAATATACTAAAATAAATTTTAGTGCAAACAAACAAAATGTAATACTCACTTTTTGGCAAAATATAACATCAAGCAAAAATATACCAAACATGTCAAGTCTTAAATTGCATGCGCTTCTGATATTGTGAAAAATTACGATACCCAAAATTCTCCACGGGTAATGCTTTCAAAGCCTATACACTTCATTAGTTTAGAGTAGACCATGAATCCTGGCACTAAAATTATTGCTCTTACTCAAACGTTCACTGAAATACCTCACATGTGTGGTGCAACCACCGTCTACATACACATGCACACCCTGTGCCACATTTGCATTTACATTTAAAGTAACACTAAAGACAAAACATGTTTTTCATTTTGGATAGAATAAGGGAAGATTATAACCAGGGCTTTTTTTCAGCAGGAACTAGGGGGAACTCAGTTCCACCACCTCTGGCTCAGGTCTTCTGCTCCCTGCTCAGCACTATCACTTGGTAACACTGAAGTCCAGCTTCTGCGTTTACAAGTGATAGCTTATCTCCCAGTAGCTCCCACAGGTCAGATCTCCTGCGCAGATCCCACTGAGTGCCGGACAGGAACAAGGGAGATACAGAACAGGTGCACCCTAGGTGGTCTTCATTTTTTCCCTGGTGACCAATTGTTGATGCTCCTACTGCTCTCCCTTGCAAGTGACTGTAGTATAGTATAGTATGCTGGGAGGTACTACAGCCGGATAGGTGCTTCAGCTTAATATTGCAACAAAGGTAAGACATATGACAGATGGTGGAGCTTTAAAGGAGGGGGGGTAGATGAGGTCAGTGGAGGGAGGGGTTGTATGCAGGGGGAAGAGCTACTATTTGATGCCATTTGGCAGGTATGTGTGTGTGGTGGGCACGGTTGAGTTCCTGCACCTTTTCTCTGAGAAAAAAAGCCCTGATTATAGCCCAAGGTTTATCTTTGTCATCTGTGTCCCATTGGGGACATTTCCCTTCACTTCCAGTGTATTAAACTAGGGTAAATTCTGAAAGACCAAAAAGTGGCGCTTACACCATATACTCAACAAATTACAACAAAAATATATTGATTAAATAAATAAACATCCAGAAATCCTTATATGCCATGAGTCCATGTGTTGGAAAGCTTAAGGAGGTTATTTTTTTTTCTGGTGAGTGAGCACTCAAATCACAGGGTGAATTCTTTAGTTTGGTGGTGTGCAAGGGGACATTATTGCGTTCAGGCACTATTGGTGGACTTTTTCTTATGTGATGGCCATGTAGACATTTCTAATAACACTTCACTTTCTAACATATGAACTCATGGAATATGAGGATTTTTGTATATTTATTTATTTTATTAATTTTATGTTTGTTGTAATTTGTTGAATATATGATGCAAGCAATAAAAACCCGACAGGTGTTCTAATCCCTCTCTACTCTATCCAAAACAATATATATATTGTGACAGTACAGTTCCCTGTCCTAGTAATTGTCGCCCAGGGTTCTCAAATAGGCAGGTTGAGGGGCTCCAGGGGTATTTAATGTGAAGGAATCCGTTTTACCAGTTTCCTCCAAAGTTTGTAAAATCCATTTGGGGACCTGGAGCCCGGAGATTCCATAGCGCTATGGGTGGGACAGTATCTCCAGTCCTGGGACCGGGTTTTGGTAACAGCCAGGAGTCTGGCTGGTTGATTGAGCAGGTGGGTCCTGGGCTTATAGCAGAGTCAGGACAAGAGTTCTGGACTCCACCCAGAGAGACAGGAGGTCTCCAGGAGTCCAGAGAGTGCAGGTGTGCACTAGTGAAACCAGAGACCCAAGTCTGAGGATCAGAGCAGTGAGGGGCTGCTTTCTAGATAGACGCTGTGTGCATTGAAGCTGTGTGCGTCTAAGGAGACAGATGAGAGCCTGAAGTGGAAGGCCTGAGCAGCGAGGAAGCTGAAAAGAGGTACAGTAGTTGTACGGGAACCCTGTTATATGGCCAAGAGGGCTGAAGCGTAAAAGCCTAAGTGGCAGTACTGCTGAAGAGAGCCAGGTGGCTTGGCATCTTTCATGTGTTATTGTTTTTGGGAGAAGAAACCCTGTGTGGGCATCCAAGTGCATGTATGAACTTTACTTTATTTTGTTCCTTTTAATAAAAGTGGGCTACCATGCCCTTAAACTAAAGTTCCTATTTGCTGTGAACTTACTGAAAAGGCATCTACCACTGAGCTAGACAGTGATATATATATATATATATATATATATATATATATATATATATATATATATATATATATATATATAGTCTTTAGCTATACTTTACTTTTTTATATAAAATTGTATTATTTTATTGATTTTCCTTTTTAATTTTTTTTTTCATTTAACCTTAATGCTATAACAAATGGGTTACTGTAATATGTTATCTATGTGATAGCATTGGGCAGGTAAAAAATACACTTTATGGAGACATCCAAGGGCTAATAGACCCTTAGGCTGGGTTCACACTATTGCGAATTTGGTGTTGGTTTCCCCGCATCCAATTCGCATGTCAGGAGACTATGACCGGCTCTCTATGAGGCGGCTCTGGTGCCAATTGCACACGAGTGCAATTCGTCTTCTGGTCCATTTCAGGTCCAAATTCAACAAAAAATTTGTACTGCAATGGGACCTTAGCTGCTTCCCTGGCTACAGCAGCTTGGGAATTATAGCTCTGAAGCATGATATGCTCAGAACTGAAGGCTTTCAGTTTCATAAACAGCAGAGGAGATTGGGGAATGGATGTTACTTAATCTCTTGCCGCTTGCCATCCTGAGACCTATTATTTTAGTCCTGGGAAAAGTGGGAGGGGGGGGGGTGCAACCGCCCAAACTGTAAAAGTGATCACTTTTACATGACAGCCAGCTGAACAAAATGGAGAACCAGGGTCATGGCTGTAGTACATCCAAACAAGCAAATTTAGAGAAGTGTTTTTTTTTCTACATTACCTATTTTAGATCTGTATAGGTTCATGACAATGACATTTTTAAATATCTGTCATATCTTTATTGCCTTGTCTCCACTGGGGATAATAACCCTCACCTTTTGTTCCAGTGACTTTGTCACTAAGACATAAAGGAACAGGAAAGTCAAATGCAAACTGTTGGATTAGTGGTAGAGAAGAAATCGCTGAATGGGGGCATAATGAAGGATTCAACAAACAAATATTGGTTTTCCCCTCACTTTTGGTAGATTTTCTCTTACTTTTCATCATGCTTCTCAGACAATCTATGAAGCTATCTCCCCAATCAGGGAGGGCAAAATTGTTGGAAAGCTACTACAGATATGTTTCTTGACAGTTAAAGCAGGCCTTCAGTCATTTTTTCAACTTTCCACCTATTAAATCCTCTGCCCTTGTTGTTTTACCTTTGGATAGTAAAACATTTTTATTCTGCCAGTAAATACCTTATACAGCCTGCTTCCTGTTTCTTGTCTGGAAAAAAGCCTAGGCTTATGACATCATGCACAGCTCTCTCTCTACTCTCGTTAGAGTTTGCCAGGAAGGGAGGGGGTGAGTCATAAGAGGGCCAATGAGCGCTGCAGGGCTGCAGAGCTGGAGGTGTGCCTCTGTGTGTATCTGTGTAAACCCAGGAACTGAACAGGTAGCAGCTTCAGCTGCCCACAGCTAAAATGGATGCAGCCAGACTCAGTGGAGGGAGATTTCTGCAGCATATTTGGGCAATACAGAATCCAGTATATATAAAATAATATGCAAAGTGGTTGGAGGAAAGATTCAGAATGGCAAAGATGTTTTTATTACAAATTATGTGAGCAGACTGCAGTTCCTCTCTAAGATGTTGCTAAACAAATGTAAAAGCCTTCTTTCCTTTATTAGAAAGGACTGAAACACACAGAGACAGGAAATCATGTCATAAGCATGTAGTTCCACAAGAGAGAACATTACTATTACTGCTTCATGGTAAAATGAATATGTGTCCAAGACAACAGGTCTAGGTGTGAATACAATTTAAATGTTTTTCTGCTTTGGCAGTGTTAACCACTTTTCTGCATTTTAGCTGAGACAGTTCATTTGTGATTTTGCTAGTGTAGCACTATCCCTGTAGGGGTTGCAGATGGCAGGGTTCCCCACTGCTGCATATCCAGGCCATAAGTAACTTCCACACTTTCTCCAGAGCAAGGAACAGTCTTTGAGCTTTGTTTTTGATGTTTTATTAGGGGGTAATAACTTGGATAGGGAATAGGAATTATGGGATGCCCAGCTTGATAACAACAAAACCAAGGACAACTTCCTCCCTATGTACAACTCCAATTGATTGTTCTCCTTTACTCTTTACAGCTCTGATTGATTTCTCTTCCTTAGTCTGTGTACAGCTCTGATTTATTCCTCTTTTGGTAGCTAACAGTCTTTGTAAGAAAAGCAACAGCCCCTTGAGGACTAGCAAATCTCCACCCCTTTAGAAAGTAGCACAATGTGTTGTGAACTGCATCCTGGAACACCTCCAACTCCTTTATAGACACTGGTCCCAGCTCTAACACTGCAGGAAACGCTAGCCCACCTGGCTGCTTCTCCACAAGCCCACCTGGCTACTTCTCCACCAGTCTACCCAACATAAGAAAGGAAACAATTGCATGAGAAAAGATAAAAGCTGCACACCCCAAATAATATTGAAAAAGGGAATGTCCCCCATATGGGGTTTTCTAGGCAGCGAGTGTGGTAGAAGAATGCTACATGGAATTTAAAATTACTTGATTTGTATTGACATCAATAACAATGACAGTTGAAATATGAGCTGTGGTACAGGAGATATAAAAACAACACAAATAAGGCTAAACACAATAGTACACAACATTAAACGCAAAAATTTTGATGGTACATGAATTCTGACACATTTTGACCCTACTGGGTCTTCTTCAGAGGATTTGTTCGCTGTAAAAAAAATTTCATACATTGGAATTCCTGGATATGAATGTAAAAAATATAATAATAGCAAACATCATATTGTATAGTTACCAGTCGCATTGTGTTGTACAGTATCTCTCAATCCTAAGGTCCTCTAAGACCCCTTAACTTGATCCCACCAAGAGTCCTCGGTCGACCGGCACATCAAGAGGGGAGCCCAAATGCCCATGCGTGGCTTACGAGGAGTCACACTAGTGGAAAAATTCCCAAACGCCAGCGCAAAGTGCAGAGGCGGAGAGACAGCACCTGCGATTGAAGTGTCGAGGAACAGTGCTATAAGTGCATATTGAATAGCACAAATAGAAAATTTCATAGATTTAATAAGAAAGTATTAAATGTAATAAATGGACAACTAGATATTACTGAAGAGAAAACTGCATGTTGTAAAGATCTAATAAAATTGAATATAAAAATAAATTTGTAAAAATAAATAAATTAGAGAAGTTCCTTTAGATGTAAAAACGGGGTTGGGGATTACCTAGTGTGACTATAGTGTGAATCATAAGTGAAGAATGAGTGAACGTGTGAAAAAGGTGATGAAAATTACAATGGAGGGAGTGAGGGGAAAGGGAGGGCCGTAGGGGATGAACAAAAAAAGGGGGGGGGGGGGAAAGAAGAAAAGAAACCCTTCAGAAGACCTCCATCTTATCCAATAGAAAGATGAATAAGTGATGGACAAGTGGGACTAAGGTAGGAAAGGTGAGCAGTGACAAGTGAATGTGAATGAGTGTGTAAAAGGTGTATGGAAGGAACCAGTGATGGTAAAACAAAAATTATGTGAAAAAAAGGGGGGGCTGAATATAACAACCCAAACCAAAAACATGAAACAAGTAAATGGGCAAAAAGTGAGCAAAAAGCTGGTGTATGAGTGCTAACATCAAAAAATGGTGAAGTGAAATGAAACCAGTTTTACCTTGTTAATTCAAAGGGAAAAGAATCTTCCAACAATAGAGGAAAATTTTCAATGTTGTGAGAGGTTGCTACTGTCTGCAAATAAAGCCAATGAGTCTATGATATGAAAAGAATTATAATAAAAAAGTGGCATGAAGAAGGAGCCCACAGCGCAAAGCATACACATACAGGGTCCGATCAGTCACAGTATGAACAAATTTTACCTATCTGCAGGATGCTCACAAATATATGGTCGTCCTGATGGAAAACTCGAGATCAACTGAGGATCCCTTGGGTATTCCCACAATTTGTATTGTAACAGCTTAACGCTGATTGGTTACCTCGGCACATCTCAGGTGTCTGCAATCCGCCCCACACCCCACTCATGGCGGGGACTTTGCCGTGTAAGCGGCACTCCATGTGGGGCTCCCCGGCGTTCCGGAAGACAAAGCCCGGTACTTCCGTCATAAGTACGTGATGTCATGACGTCATACGCGCGGGCATAGTCATGCTGTCCGGAAGTGATCCGGAACGCCGCTGGCAGGGACAATATACTCCCGGTGGTCCCGCCACCCAGTGGGTGAAAAAGCGGAGCACAGGGCCCTATGCTCCCCCACCCTGCCAGGAAGACAAGCTATGGCAAAGGGGCTCCACACTGAGGCGAATCAGCTGACACGAGAATCAAAAATGGGACCCAAAAGGGGAAGAACAAAGAACAAATGATACATCAAAAAACATATACAAAATCAAAGCAATTAATAAATAATTTCATATGTCTTCCGGAACGCCGGGGGAGCCCCGCGAAGAGTGCCGCTTACATGGCAAAGTGGCTTTATTTGCATACAGTAGCAACCTTACTACTTGGAATCGCAACACTGAGAATTTTCCTTTATTGTTGGAAGATTCTTTTCCCTTTGAACTAACAAGGTAAAACTGGTTTCATTTAAAAAAAATTAGAGGATAGAAGCGGGACTTTGCGTGAGGCATGTTGGTGGATATGTCAGCTCAATAGTATATGCTACGATGTGATATCTGGGGTAGATCCTGTACATAAAGATAATATCCACAGAGAGTTTGCAAGATAATAATGGTATAAAAGTTGAATAACATAGATCATAGAGCCAAATACAATCATAAATGGACACATCTTAGGGAACAATTGAGCATGTTATAGACAGTATATTGAAAGGCAAAGTTTCAATGCTGGTTGTACAGTTGCAAGAAAGAATACATTGTACAGTAAATGAATGTGTGCATCAATAGTTATTAACTCAACGCGTTTCTTGGCTTATAACCAATCATCAGGAGTCCGATGCAATTTGGCTGCATTGAAACAATGAAACATCTGTTAGTATACGGACAGATATAGAGGGAAAAGATACAATGGAAATGGACATTTCTAAGGTACTTACAAGTAGTGCATTGGTCGGTAGTGACCTATATACTAGAATGCAGCATTGGTCTGGGTCTACAAAGTCTCCCCCTGGGTTGAGGCAGAGAGCTCGACCCAAGAAAGCATCGGCCACGGCTACCAAATTGGCCAAAGAACCCTCAAGGGCCGCCAGGCGGGAACAAACAACGAGGCCACAAAGCACTGGAATGACTGTGGAGAAAATAAGAGGAGGTATGTGAACTTGGGACGGAATGTGAAGGGTTAAAGTGAAAGGGTGAAAACCTCAGCAGAAAATCAAGAGGTGAGTGGGTGTCAGTGTGTAGAGAGGAGCCAGAAAACAGAAGAGGAGTGTTGAAGTATGAGTGAGATAAAGTGTATGTGCGACTTGGAGGCCACTGCTGTTGTCAATAGACCAGAGTGGAGGTGTGCAGGAGAGTTACCTGTATGGTGAGAAGTGCCGGGCCAGGCCAGATGCTCTAAAACCGTGGCGAGACCTTAAGTCACCCGTCCAAAGACCACCGTTATATACCGCGGGCTGGGGGGCGTGCTCGCGCCAACGTCATGTACGGGCGTGATGGCGCGTCGGGGAGGGAGGGACAGACATTTCCAAGACACATATGCGGCCGCCTCCCATCTCCGCAGCGCCTAAGCCCAGGGATGGTAAACCACTACGGATCCCGCGAAGCGGCGCCCAACGGCGCCGCAAGCGGGGCATTGAAATCATGACGCCGATGCGCCAAGGTCAGGGCCCGCCCCCGTCATGTAACAGGACGGGTTATAACCTGGGTGCATCGCAACCCCGGGAGATAGACTCGAACGATCCCAGCACCAACTGCATCTTGGGAGTGATTGGGTAAAGATGTATGGACTGTAATGAAAAATCATAAATTCGTAGGGAAGCGAAAATTAGGAAGGGGGAAAAGAGAAAACTAGACAAGAGGTAAGAAAGCAAAAATTCTTTGCCTTGAATTGAATCAATATTTAGCAAAGAAAGTAGCAGAATACACACTCACTCTCTGCACTGAATTTAATCAATATGCAGAGAAGTGGGAAATGTAAAAAACTTTAGCCCTGAATTGAATCAGTATTTGTCTGACTAAAGGGAAGCAAAAAAAGAAAAAACAAAAACAAAGACTTTAGCCCTGAATTGAATCAGTGTTTGTCTGACTAAAGGGAAACAGCAAAAACAAAAGCTTTAGCCCTGAATTGAATCAGTGTTTGTTTGACTAAAGGGAAACAAAGGAACAGAGAAGGCAAGAGAGATTTTATATAGTTAGTATACATAAAATAAATTGGCTATAGTGATGAGAATCCTATATAGCGTTTGAAAAGAAAACAAAGTTACTTTGCTCTGAATAGGACGCCGCTTCGCGGGATCCGTAGTGGTTTACCATCCCTGGGCTTAGGCGCTGCGGAGATGGGAGGCGGCCGCATATGTATCTTGGCTGTCCCTCCCTCCCCGTCGCGTCACCAGCCCGTACATGACGTTGGCGTGAGCACGCCCCCGGCCCGCGGTATATAACGGCGGTCTTTGGACGGGTGACTTAAGGTCTCGCCATGGTTTTGGAGCATCTGGCCTGGCCCGGCACTTCTCACCATACAGGTAACTCTCCTGCACACCTCCACTCTGGTCTATTGACAACAGCAATGGCCTCCAAGTCGCACATACACTTTATCTCACTCATACTTCAACACTACTCTTCTGTTTTCTGGCTCCTCTCTACACACTGACACCCACTCACCTCTTGATTTTCTGCTGAGGTTTTCACCCTTTCACTTTAACCCTTCACATTCCGTCCCAAGTTCACATACCTCCTCTTATTTTCTCCACAGTCATTCCAGTGCTTTGTGGCCTCGTTGTTTGTCCCCGCCTGGTGGCCCTTGAGGGTTCTTTGGCCAATTTGATAGCCGTGGCCAACGGTTTCTTGGGGCGAGCTCTCTGCCTCAACCCCGGGGGAGACTTTGTAGACCCAGTCCAATGCTGCATTCTAGTATATAGGTCACTACCGACCAATGCACTACTTGTGAGTACCTTAGAAATTTACATTTCCATTGTATTTTTTCCCTATATATCTGTCCGTATACTAACAGATGTTTCATTGTTTCAATGCAGCCAAATTGCATCGGACTCCTGATGATTGGTTATAAGCCAAGAAACGCGTTGAGTTGATAACTATTGATACACACATTCATTTAATGTACAATGTATTCTTTCTTGCAACTGTACAACCAGCATTGAAACTTTGCCTTTCAATATACTGTCTATAACATGCTCAATTGTGGCCTATGATGTGTCCATTCATGATTGTATTTGGCTCTATGATCTATGTTATTCAACTTTTATACCATTATTATCTTGCAAACTCTCTGTGGATATTATCATTATGTACAGGATCTACCCCAGATATCACATTGTAGCATATACTATTGAGCTGACATATCCACCAACATGCCTCACGCAAAGTCCTGCTTCTATCCTCTAACTTTTTTGTACCTATTGGGATGGAGGCATGTTGGTGCATCCCTTTAAAAGAGAGTGGACAGGTCCCAACCCCATTTTTTGGTTTCATTTCACTTCACCATTTTTTGATGTTAGCACTAGCTTTTTGCTCACTTTTTGCCCATGTACTTGTTTCATGTTTTTGGTTTGGGTTGTTATATTCAGCCCCCCCTTTTTTTCACATAATTTTTGTTTTACCACCACTGGTTCCTTCCATACACATTTTACACACTCATTCACATTCACTTGTCACTGCTCACCTTTCCTCCCTTAGTCCCACTTGCCCATCACTTATTCATCTTTCTATTGGATCTGATGGGGGTCCTCTAGGAGGGTTTATTTTCTTCTTTTTCTTTTTTCCTCCTTTCCCCCTTTTTTTTTCCATCCCCTACAGCCCTCCCATTCCCCTCACTCCCTCCATTGTAATTTTCATCACCTTTTTCACACTTTCACTCATTCTTCACTTATGATTAACACTATATTCACACTAGGTAATTCCCAACCCCATTTTTTTCTAAAGGAACTTCTCTTATTTATTTTTACAAATTTAATTTTATTAGATCTTTACAACATGCAGTTTGCTCTTCAATAATATCTAGTTGTCCATTTATTTCATTTAATACTTTCGTATTAAATCTATGAAACTTTCTATTTGTGCTATTCAATATGCACTTATAGCACTGTTCCTCGACACTTCAATCGCAGGTGCTGTCTCTCCGCCTCTGTGCCTTGCGCTGGCGTTTGGGAATTTTTCCACTAGTGTGACTCCTCGTAAGCCACACATGAGCATGTGGGCTCCCCTCTTGATGTGCCGTTCGACCGGGGACTCTCGGTGGGATCAAGTTAAGGGGTCTTAGAGGACCTTAGGATCAGAAGATTCTGTACAACACAGTGTGATTGGTAACTATACAATATGGTGTTTGCTATTATTATATTTTTTACATTCATATCCAGGAATTCCAATGTATGAATTTTTTTTACAGCGAACAAATCCTCTGAAGAAGACCCAGTGGGGTCGAAGCGTGTCAGGATTCATGTACCATCAACATTTTTGCGTTTAATGTTGTGTACTATTGTGTTTAGCCTCATTTGTGTTGTTTTTATATCTCCTGTACCACAGCTCATATTTTAACTGTCATTGTTATTGATGTCATTAATAAAAATCAAGTAATTTTAAATTCCATGTAGCATTCTTCTACCATACTCGCTGCCTAGAAAACGCCGTATGGGGGACATTCCCTTTTTCCAGTCTACCCAACTGACTCTTCACCAGTCTACTCGATTGACTGACTGCTCCGGAGATCTCCTAGGGCAAGGTTAGAGAAGATTTAAGCTCATTACTATCTTCCAGAGAGACCTGCTACATGTGGCAGTCTCTCCCCTTGTAAGTACCTACATCGTGCTGTAGTACTTACACTGTCCTCCTTGCTCCCACTGCCTCCCCAGGAAGACTCCCTCCAAGCTTCTCCTGTTGTCAGGTTCCTCCCAGGCCAGCACCTGAGCCCTGGCCCGAGGCAGAGCACCCCTCCCCCTAGACTAAGGGGTTCGCCTCAAGGGCCACCGACAGTCTCCTCAGCACTCCATCTCCATCTTCCAACCGAATCCCCTGCTGGCATGACTCATTCATATTTAAGGGCTCACTTAGTCCCCTGCCAGGCCCATGCCTGGGAATTGGCTAAGCTTCCCTAAATATGCAGAACAACCCTCCTAGCCTCCGCCCTTCAGTTTCCAGTGTGTATTTGTGTCTTAGCCTGAGGGTGTGTTTAGGTTGTGGTTAGTGCTTTGTTTGTGGTGCATAATAATAATAATAATAATAATAATAATAATAATAATAATATGTCTTGGTTTGTATATTTAGTTCTGTTTGGGTTTTTTCTGGCAAAAAAGCCAGTTTGCTTTTTTTGCTGAAGTAAGCTATTTTTGTTTGTTTTGATATATAATTTTATTTTCTGTATATATGTAAATATGTTTCTATTATGTTATATGTTTGTAAGATTTTTAATAAATGAAAAATTTACACTAGTATGCAGCTTCCTATGTGATATAAGGGCTGTGATCTGAATTTCACTAAATATCCTTGCTTGGTGAACTTCTTCACTGGTAGTAGGTTACTTTTAAAAGAAGAACGATATACATCTTTCTGATAACTGGGATGTGTAGATAACTTTTCCCTATTATTTCTGAAACCATACAGTATACTGTCCATTAGCTGTTGTAATTCTTTCTGTCTTGCTGTTCCTGCATGTGCTAGCCTTTCATTAACTTAGTCTGGTTTAATTTTCTAATTAGGTAGAGTTTTTTTGTTAAAGTTGTTGTGAAGTCAGATGGTTGTTTATCTTAATACATTCTATGCATTAAGATAAAAATCTTTCTGTGTGCAGCAGCCCTCCTCGATCCCCCTAATACTTACCTGAGCCCATCTCTGTCCAGCGATATCCATGAGTGTCTTGGCCGCCCAGGACTCTCCCTCCTGACTGGCTGAGACACAGCAGGGGCGCCTTTAGCTCCCGCTGTTGTCAATCAAAGTCAGTTAGCCAGTCAAGAGAGTGGGGGGGCAGGGCCAAACCACAGTGGTCTGAATGAACACAGGTAGCTGCATTTCGGCTCGGGTGCCCTATAGCAAGCTGCTTGCTGTGGGGGCACTTGACAGGAGGGACGGACCAGGAGCACAGAAGAGGGACCCAAGAAGAGGAGGGTCTGGGTTGCTCTGTGGAAATCCACTGCACGGGGCAGGTAAGTATGACATGTTTGTTATTTTTATAGAAAAAAAATGAGACTTTACAATCACTTTAATATTTGCTCTCTTGTTTACTTTCTGCAGCTCCTCCTACATTTCTTTTGTAGTTTCATTTGTATGTTTGGACAATTTGATCATCATCTATGCTCAGGGATATAGTTTGAGCTTTTCATCTTTCTCTAACCTCTCATTTGAGTTTATTCTGGGCTCTTGTATACACTTCCATGTACCCTTTTATCAGCATCATCTGCACTTTAAATTTCCAGTACTGGTAGTTCTGATTTGTCAAATTAGCAACTGAAAACTTTTTTTTTAATATAATCAAATAGTTTTTTATTACATTTTTTTCTTTGTACACCAAAAAAAACTCAAACAAAACAAAACATTTCCATCAAATAACCCGACCTAACGAAAAAAAAAAAAAAATACTCTATATTTGCGCTCATCAGACTATACTTCAGCTATTGCTCAGAACCCTCCATCCCATCAGGCCCATTAACCATCCTTCTCCTAAATATAATTAATAGCATTGTAATACTAACTGAGTGTTTCATTTAATTATTACGCCTTAACGGTACATATATACATATGTAATTATCCCCCTCCAAAAATATATTTCATTAATAACTTTCCTCAGTATCATTGATATATTCAACTGACTGCTCAGACAGATTAGAGACTAACCACCAATGCCAGACTTTAACAAATTTTTTCGACTATTTTTATATGCCAGGGAGGGAAAAGCTGCTCCAAAAACCTCCGTATTCCCTTAGAAAACTCCCGTCCTACCACACAATGTTGGGTGCTGGCTGTGCTCAAGTCTGGGAAGGAAAAGAAGTCCTGGACTGACGCACTCCGTACAAAAACATCTTTATTGAAAAAATCAGTTTAAGATCCAAACAAAACAAAAAGTGGACATAGCGGGCATAAAATAGCTAACGCGTTTCACATTCAAAGATGCTTACTCATAGCTAGATTTGATCAAACAACAAAAGTATATATAAAGGAAAGGGAGGGACAGGGTGTAACCCCCAATCCTCATCAACAAGCAATTAATTGAACACACATGCTGCATGATTAAAACTAAATTTGTAACCATGAAACCCACCTAAACATTAGAGACAGGTCAACAAATGCAAAAATGATATACTTATACAGCTGTATAAATGTTTATATGCCAATTCCTCTCGTCTTAAAATAAGATTAATTACTTTAATCCATTGATCTATTATTGGCGGATAATTTGATATCCATTTTTGTATTATAAGTTTATGGGCCATATACATAGATCTCAACCACATTGCATGCATTTCAGCTGGGAGAGTATCTTCCAGTACAATTCCCAACAATGTTATTTTTGGATCAAGATGAACCTGTGTAGAGCACAGGGAGTTTAAAGTATAAAATTCACCTTCCCAATAGCGATGTCATTTAGGACATTGCCACAGCATATGTGTAAGTGTACCTATATCAGTGGTACACCTTGGACAGTTTGGTGTAGTTGCTTTACCCCAGGAGTGTATCTTTAAAGGAGTATAGTGAGTCAAACACTGTGAGGAGGATAGGGATACTCCAAATAAATTCTTCAGATTAGTTCTAGCTACCATTTGTGGAGAATAGAATATATAGAATATAAGAATATATACTCCCTAGAAGTCCCTGTTTAGAGTGTCTTACAGTTACTGCCATAACTAGGATGGATGAAGAGTTATATTTTAATGAAACGTTTCTTGCTTGGCACTGCAAAGCATGCAGTAGCTGTAAGTATTGAAAACATGATTTAATAGGCAAATTATATTTCTCTGCCAGTTTATTGCAAAACCTCTTTATCAAAAAGTTGAGAGAGAACCAGAATACCAGCCTTTTTCCATAAATCAACATTTTCAAGCTTCACTACCTCATGTAATTGCAAATTATTCCATATGGGCATATACTGAGTATATACCTCATAGTGAGTATCTCGTTGAATAGTAGTCCAAATTTTATGAATTAAATAAAATATGGCATAGCTACGTTTACTATAAAAGTGGTAAGCCACTATTAACTGTACCGGTGGTTCTATCGGAAATTGAGAAAATATAATTTGCTGCATGGGATCCTCACAGTCTATAGCATTCCAACCATATAATTGCTGGAGTTGGGATGCCAGATAATTCAATCTGGCATTAGGAACAGCAGCTAGACCTCCTTCATCCTTAGGCAACTGCAAAATTTCAATCTAATCCGGGGATGTTTATATCTCAAAATAAGATCTCTAAACAAGGTATCTATTTGTTTAAAAAAAATTCCTAGGAAGCCATACAGGGCAATTATGCAGATAATATAATAATTGTGGCATCCATATCATCTTTATCAAGTTTGCTCTATCTATTATCGTTAAAGGCAGTTTACTCCATATTTTCCCCACTTGTTTAAACTGCTTTAATAGTGGGGCTAAATTCCTCTCCACACATGCACTTACTTGTGATGTAACTTGTACGCCTAGATATTTAAATGTAGAAACTACAGCTATTTGAGAAGCAGAGGTTGGCAGATTGGTCACCAGGGGATCTACAGGTAAAAGAACCGATTGATCCTAATTTATTGTAATGTCTGAGAAAGAGCCATATGTATCAATTAAAGACATCACTGCCTTTAGAGAGGACAATGTATCTCCCAAAAAATAAAAGTTCATCATCAGCATATAAAGCAATCTTATCCTCTCCCAAAGGTCTACAAAACCCAATAATTTTTGATGACTGACAAACAGGAGCGGCCAGAGGTTCAAGAGCCCAAAGCAAAAAGTAAAGGTGACAATGGACATCCCTGTCTTGTTCCTCGTGGCAGTGAAAAAGGCACTGATACATGTCCATTTACCTGTGCCTGTGCCACCGGGGCAGCGTAAAGGAGTTATATCCAGCCTATAAACTGTGGTCCGAAACCAAACTTTTCCAGACAATGCCACAAAAAACCCCATTCGATGCTATCAAAAGCTTTTGCCGCATCAAGCGACAATGTAGCTCTGTTACCCAAATTTTCAGACGGAACCTGCAGGTTAAGAAATAAGCGTCTTATATTCACCGCCATAGATCTATTTGGGGTGAAACCAGTTTGATCTATATGCACTATCTTGGATATTACTTTCGCCAGTCTAATGGCTAACACTTTTTCCAATAGCTTTACATCTGATGTAAGCAGTGATATTGGGCGGTATGATTCGGGGTTATTAGGAATTTTATCAGGTTTTAACAAAACTATAATAATTGCTTCATTCATTGAGAAACATTGATGAGATCTCTAGGGTAGTTCGACAGTTTTGGCTGGAGAAATGTGTTACTTCTACTACTTGTGTCATTGGTTTCTGAGCTTTTACTATTGCTGCTAAGAGATGGCCCGTGTTTTCCCCATCCTCAAAATAAGGTTGCAGAAGAAAAAAACATTTCTACTCTGCTTTTTCATGAGAGCTATCAGCATATATCTGTTAATTTTGTATCCACTTCTGTTGTGTTTCTGTGGTAGGATTCGCTATATATTGAAGTTCGGCCTTCAAAACATCTTCGGTCACTGAGCGTTCCCAAGCCCTACATCTTTTTTTTTTATCTTTGAGATTACAGAGATAAATAAACCTCTCATATAGGCCTTTAACAAGTCCCAATAGATCTGTAATACCGAGAGTTTGTTAACAGTGCCATAAGCCAAGATGTCAAGTAGTATTTTCTATTTTCAAGGAAAAAGGTAGAACCAACTTTCCATAAGGTACGAATCTTTGTTGAATTTATAACTAACTAAGAATCAATGGGGAATGATCCGACAATCCGACAATCCTCTAGCTGCATAGGTCACTTCAGATATCACGGGTAGCATCATAGAGGTGACTAATGCCAAGTCTATTCTAGACAAGGTCCCATGGGTGCTAGAGAGGCAAGAAAACACTCTATAAAACCAAATTTATCCAAAGAAGGGTCAAGGTAGTTATTAAAATCTCCTACTATTAACCACGGGACATCAGTTTTATCAGAGGTAGAATTCAGTAGTATGTATGTGTGTGTGTATATATATATATATATATATATATATATATATATATATATATATATATATAGCTAACACATATGATTTTCTATGCATTGTGCAATATAAAAAAATATAGCGACCTTTAGTATCTGTTTGTACCTGCCTGCAGGAGAAATTAACATAATTTGCTATCAATATAGATACACCTCTAGAATATGTAGTATAAGTAGAATGATATTGTGCACGCTTCAAACTGTTTAATTTATGTGTATTTAAATAGGTCTCCTGCAGGCAGATAATAGACAGAGAAATTTGTTTCAATGTAGTAAACATTGATTGTCTCTTTACTGGGTATCTAAACCCTTTAACATTCCAAGATACCAAGACTTGCATTAAAGTTGACATATTACTATATCATCAAATTTTAGAACCATAACCCTGGATCAAGTAATCTTTACAATTAGGAGATATAAGATGGAAAATGGTCCCATCTGATATCCATTTTAATACTACCGCCAGGTCAATGTCTCTTAAGGTTCTTTGTAAGAAAAAAGTTTCTACATTCATTTTAATTCTCTGCCCAAAAAAAGGGGGGATTCCTTCATTCTATTTTATTTATAAAGTCTATCCAGTCATTCAGTGGCTGCTTGTGGTTTATCAAAAAAAATGTGCAACTTCATTTGCCACCACTCCAGTTGCAAGGTTTCCAGTCTTTTTTTTTTTTTTTTTTAAATCTTGAAATCTTACTTGCTGTTTTTATACGTCTGGAGAAAGATCCGGAGAACATAACTTTAGTTCCATTAAAGAGAACTTCCTTCAATAATCTGACTCTTCTGAGAATAAAATCTCTATCTTGTTGATTCAGTAGTCGTATTATAAATGGCCATGGGGGTGTGCTCTTTCCACCCGAAAAGGACATAGAAAGATGTTCTTTCCCAATCATCTCCCATAACCATGTTTCCACAAATTATGTAGGCTTTGCACCCTCAGAATGCTCAGGGAGGCCTATCACCCTAATATTATTGCGTCAAAGTTTTCAAGTTCTTCCAATTGTTGCCCTGCTTTTAACACATCTAGTTATGTGGGCTCTGATGGCGTTAATGGTGTTGTTAATGTATGCCATTTTACTGTTTGTCAGTGTGCTGTCTCACGCTCTTATGCCGCGTACACATGGTCGGATTTTCCAACGGGAAATGTTGGCTGTGAGCTTGTTGTCGGAAAGTCTGACTGTGTGTATGCTCCATCGAACATTTGCTGTCGGACTTTCCACCAACAAATGTTTGATAGCAGGTTCTCAAATTTTCCACCAACAAAACCTTGTTTTCGGAAAGTCCGATCGTGTGTACACAAGTCCGTGCACAAAAGTTTATGCATGCTCGGAATCAAGTATGAGCCTGAAGCGCTCGGTCTTGTAAAACTAGCGTTAGTAATGGAGATATCACATTCGTCACGCGGCAAATTATGAAATCTCTCAATGCAGCGCATTCTCTTCTTCTTTATAATGCTATAATAATGAAGTTGCTCTGCTGCTGATATTCACAGAGTTCTGACAAATGTATTTTTTATTATTTCTCGTGATCTCCTGAATAATATTTGTTTTTGTTGTGTTTTTTCTCGTGATCTCCAGGATGATCTTGTATTTTTTAACATCAAAGATACAACTATGTTGGTGTCCCTTGTTAATTTGACATTGCATTTTTAAAATGTACCTGCCTGCTCACAAACAAACTGTCCTTTTTGAAGTAAAACACATAGCCAAGTATTTGTCAAAAAAAATTTTGAAATTTAATAGGGGTCATAACAAAATAAAGAGGAAGGCAACGCTGGAGACACAGTAGGAATTGGTGAAGCCTTTGTACCCCAGGGCAGACATCAATTATTTGACTGTCAAAATTGGTAACCTGAGGTGTCCATTTAATAGGGAGCACAATACGGTCCAGGACTCCGAGAGATCGGGAGCAGCAGCAGATAACATATATGTCCCGAGGCTGTGGTCTTACAACAGCCTGCGTTTTTTGCTAGACCACACCAAACCCAGGCCATCACTCTCAACACTTCCTTCCATGCTTCCTTCCATGCTGCTGTGGTGGGTTGGGTGGCTGTGGTGTTGGTGGTGTTGCTAAAGGTGGTGGAGGAGTATGGTCCAACTCACACAGGTGGGTTTGAGTTGTTAGTTCGCCCCTCATCCCCTTGTTTAG
Organism: Lithobates septentrionalis; assembly: GCA_037952835.1. Classification (NCBI taxonomy): domain Eukaryota; kingdom Metazoa; phylum Chordata; class Amphibia; order Anura; family Ranidae; genus Lithobates; species Lithobates septentrionalis. The sequence continues at coordinate 2,728,001 of JBBDGP010000129.1, forward strand.
GGCCTTCAGAATGATTTCCTCACAGATCGTGCGTTGGTCCTCCTCCATGTGTTCAAGCTTGCTGTGACACAGCCAAATGCCTCGTGGGCACCAGGGGTCGTGTTAAGTGCCGCAGTAGCCTTGCGAAGGAAAACAGTCGCTGACTCCTCCAGGTTCCTCACTTTCCTGGTCCTTTTTGTTGGAGAGCGAAGGGGAGGAACCTGGAATTCTGTCAGGCTGCTTGCCCCGGCCACCTCCTGGCTGAGACTTTCCTGTATATGAAAATGGTACATAGTTTTAGTTTTTTGGTCATCAATCGCACACAATTTTGAACTCATGACTGGTGCAAATTGAATGTTAACAAATAGAAATGACCATCCTTCTGACCCCAGCATTTTTCATTCTTGTCCCAATCATTTTTGGCTACTACTGTCTATTGATATGTAAACCACTGTTAAATCAAATTAGTGATCAATAACATCTAGTTAACATCATTCAATTTTTGACAAGAAATACATTCAACAATGCTATACCTGGGTCAAGTGGGGCTCCTCCACATCTTCCTGGATGGAAGGCCCAGGTTGGACTTCAAGAGCTTCAGCTGATGTGGAAGGAAGTGTTGAAGGAAGTGTAGATAGTGATGGCCTGGGTTCCGCCTGGTCTGACAAAAAACGCAGTCTGTCATAGTACCACAGCCTGGGTACATATACGTCATCTGCTGCTGCTCCGGTGCTCCTCAGGCTACTAATTTTGGCCTTCAAATAGTTGATGTCTGCCATGGGATACACAGGCTTCACCAATTCCAACAGTTTATCCAGCGCTGCCTTCCTCTTTTGCTTGTTCGAGTAGTCCCTATTTTGGGCTTGCCAGAGACATGGCAGCTCCCTGTACATGTCTAGGAATTTGGGCAGGAAGTGCAGGTTAGTCAATTTATCCACCATTTTAGCTGCAAGACACAACACAAGACAAACCCTAATGTCAGGCTAAACTCTCCTAATCTTGTCCCAATATTGGCCTCAATCTATAAGCAGTATAGGCCACTAACCACTGATGCCCCAAGTTACAATTTTACCTTCGTTTGCACAATCGGCGCTTATGATCCTCCGTCCTCCACTCACAGATCGTACATACGATGCCAGCGTGTTATGCTTTATATACACTGCGCATGCGTCAAACTCTGCCCCTGTCCTTCTTTGAAGAGGGCAAACTATGATGGGAAGTATGGACCGTACAGAAACCCAAATGTGAGAAAGGACTTTTGGGGTACGACGATCCAAGGAGCAATTGAGGAAACGCTGGTCAGACCTGAAATTGTGGGAGCAGGATTAGTATAGCAGGATCAGAAAAGTGCTGCAAAAAAAAAATCATGTCTTCAGCTTGGAACTCTGCCAAAACAGACAATTGGACGGCACTTCCAAGCAATGTTTCATATCACTATTTCTTGCCTCAAATATCTGTCTTCTAAGTATACCTTTATGGTATTTACATAAGGGAGAAAAGAATCTGGACATCTGAGGACACCAGGAACCCCACACCTCATAAAGAAGGGGAAGTCAGGACACAACCTAAGGGTGTGGATGCAGAACCCGAGGATGTGGTTGCAGAGGTTCAAGAAGTGGTCGAAATGGTGTCCACAACAGGTCTGTGTCTGAGACCACAGCTTCAGGTAATAGATGGATGCCTGCATATTTATAATACATGGTGTGTTTTTTTATTTTTAGGTGATGTGGATATTGTGGAAGAAGAAACTCACTTCAGCAGTGCAAGTGCACAAGTTCTCATCAGTGAGATCATGGTGTGCAATCGGGATTTAGAAAAGCTCAAGCAAAACATCAATGATGTTCAAAAAAGACTGAGCAACATCATTGATGTTTTATGCAAAATCTAAACCCCCAAGAAATGTAAATATTGTCGTTATTGTTGTTTTTTTTTTAAAAGTTTTAAAGTACAGTAATTGCAAAGCCAAATTTTGAAGATGCACACAGTGTGTCAACATGTGCTATCTGCCATCATGGGATATCAATGTACGCGTTTTGTGGGTGCAACCCCTTACTCCAAACAAAAGTAGGTGAAAGGAAGGGGTTGCACCCCCAAAACACGTCCATTGATCCCCCATGATTGGAGCTAGCACATGTTGACACACTGTGGCTTTTTTTAAAAAAAGCCAAACCACTTTGCACTACAAGTGCAATGCAAGTGCACTTGAACGTGCACTTGTAGGGCAAAGTGGATTGTCCTTTCTGAAATAAGGCCCAGTGTGTCAACATTTGCTAGCTCCCATCATGGTGGATCAATGGACGTGTTTCAGGGGTGCAACCCCTTCCTCTCACCTACTTTAATTTTTGAGGAAGGGGTTGCACCCACAAAACGCGTACATTGGTATCCCATGATGGCAGATAGCACATGTTGACACACTGTGTGTTTTGTGGCTTTAGAAAAATAGATGTAGGGAAACGACACACATTTTAGGCATCGGATCATGAGGGAAATCCACATTTTCAGTCCCAATTTGTGTGCATCTTCAAAATTTGGCTTTTACAGGGGTGAGATCACCCTATCTGATGAAGGCAAAATCAACACCGTTTTGACATACTAATATCTCATATGGTCTTCACTTTATCAACGTTGAACTTTGTAAGTTCCTGAGTTGGGGATGTGTATGTTATGGTTTTAAAGATGCCTGTTTAGCCACAAAAAGGCTATATACTGTCAAATATACATGTTATAGACCAAAGATGTTGGTTTGTTAAGAAACCCTTTTATAAGGCACATGTGAATGTGCTTGGAGTAAAAAAAAATTATACTCAACAATGTGTGGCTTCTTCTTTCAATGCTCAATACCAGTTTTTTTAGTAAGTTGGTGTAGTTACAGTGACAATGGGGGTTATTTACTAAAGGCAAATGCACTTTGCACTACAAGTGCACTTTCAGCGCACTTTCAAGTGTACTTGTAGTGCAAAGTGGATTTGCCTTTAGTAAATAACCCCCACTGTGCTGTAAAATTTGCCCAAATCAGGCAATTTTAGGGACTCCAAGCAATGAATTCATGGAGTTGAAAAGGATGAATATTTTTATCATTAATGCATTACATACATTAACAACAAAAACATTGTGTGTGTGTAGCAGACCCACAGCACAACATAATAGTTAGCTGAAGAAGAGATTGTCACCTCATGTATCAAATAAGTTAAGTTTGCACTATTGAAGAAAATGGCCAAAAATAAAAGGCCATTGGAGAACCTAGGAGACAGATAAGAAACACAAGCAATAAATCAAATGAAATATGAGTTTCGTTTTTCAAAAAAAAATTATTTTAAAGAGCTTCCAGATTCTCTGGTATATCAATTGCCCCCCTACCCACAAAGTACTCCACATAGCTTTGCCGTACTTTGCGGGCGCTTTGGGGGGGCAAGCCAGGACGGCCAGTTTCAAGCGCCGTCATTGTTTCTGCAGGTGAAAAGTTGGCCTCAGTCGCAACTGAGGCCAGATAGTTGGCTGCATTCTTATGCAAAAAATTATGTAGAATGCAGCAGCTTAAAATTATGTGTTTCAGTTTGTATTCGGCCATGTTTATGGCCGTTTGGAAAAGCCGGAACTGGTGCCAAAGGTATTTTCGACCACTCTTCTGGTTCTGGCCAGCCGGTAGTTAAAAACCCTCTGCTCCGGGTCAGGGTCCTCATGGCGAATGGCTCCATCAGATGGTCCCCCAGCGCAAAGGCCTCATCTGCCACAAAAACAAATGGGAGGCCCGCCACGTTATCTTCTGGAGGTGGCAAGCCCAAGCTGCCATTCTGGAGACGCCTGTAAAATTCGGTCTGTGTGATCACTCCACCATCTGACATACTGTCACTCTTCCCCACGTCCAGATAGAGGAATTCATAAGTTGCCGACACCGCCGCCAACATCACAATACTACTGTACCCCTTGTAGTTGTAGTAGTATGACCCCTAATTGGGGGGTAGGATGATCCGGATGCGCTTCCCATCTGCTGGTCGAATTGGGAGGCCACAGTCTGCCATTCCTGTGGGTTGGAAGGAAACTGTGGAGTCAAACAAGAAAAAAAAATTGTACTTTTGCACATAACATTTCAAACAGATTAGACACAAACATTCTTGGCCAACATAAGTAGAACATCTATTGAAATGAGTATTTAACCACCTCAATACAGTGCACTTTCACCCCCTTCCTGCCCAAGCCATTTTTCAGCTTTCAGCGCTGTCACACTTTGAATGACAATTGCGCGATCATGCAATGCTGTACCCAAGTCATTTTTTTCCCCACAAATAGAGTTTTCTTTTGGTGGTATTTGATCACCTCTGCGTTTTTTATTTTTTGTGCTATAAACAAAAGAAGAGTGACAAGTTTGAAAAAAAACACAATATTTTTTAATTTTTGCTATAATAAATATCCAATTTTTTTTTTTTAAACCAATTTTTCCCTCAGTTTAGGTCGATATGTATTCTACATACTTTTGGTAAAAAAAACGCAATAAGCATATATTGATTGATTTGCGCAAAAGTTATAGCGTCTACAAAATAGGGGATAGATTTATAGGATTTTTATTATTATTATTTTTTTACTAGTAATAGCGGCGATCTGCAATTTTTATCGTGACTGCGATATTGCGGCGGACATATCGGACACTTTTGACACATTTTTGGGACCATTCACATTTATACAGTGATCCGTGCTATAATAATGACAGGACGTGGATCTGTGTGTCTACACACACAGATCCACGGTCCTGCTGCTCTGTTACCGGGCAATGGCGGGTGCCCAGGGGACATTGCGGCCGCCGGGCACGTGTATCGGGTCCCCAGTGACATGGCGGGTGTGTGCGAGTGCCGGCGGCCCCATGGTGGGCCGGGAAGGCGAGGGCATCATATGAGGCCCTCCTAGAACGAGAGTCGCGCCACCTGGCCATCATATGACAGCCGGCGGGCGGCAAGCGGTTAAAGACAAAAGTATTAGGTCCACTTATGTGATTCCTCACCCCCTCTGATGGCCCATTGTAAAAAAATTTGTGTGGTGGGGGGAGATGTTTTGGACAGGTAACCACCCCCACTTCATTGAGATCTGAATGCATAAATAATGTGTGTTATTTTGGCCAGCCCCTCCTTACTTACACTATTGGCAGCCCACTGGACAGGTCCAAAATATGAATACACACTGTCCAAATTGAAGCACATTTTTACATTCTGCAATTACCTATCAAGATAATAGGAGAACAAAACTTTAAACAGTACCATTTGAAAGTATTCAGGCAGGCACTTGCACTACATGCTTTGGTGAATTCATCCATAAATATGAACACAAAAGAGGTAGGTATAGTGTGTATGGGTTTGGCAAAGTCAGCAGACAGAGTATTGGTATCGGTTGACTTAGCGGTTGGGGGGGAGAGTTCCAAATGAGTTTTGGCCCCCCAAAAAAAACCTCTTGCACTCTGCCTGAATTTAAGGCCAACAATAACCATTGGATACATTTTAGGGGGTGTTTAGGGTAAGCACTACAATGGAGCTGACAAAATACATTGTTAAGTGACTAGACTAGGTGTGTATGGGCCCAGGATAGCATGCTGGGGAGGTTAGTGAAGGCAAATATGCATGAAGGACAAAAAAGGAGCATTAAAAGTTTACAGCATGCATGAGGACAAATAGGACATTTACAGCATATTACAATCATGGTAATTAGGGAATGATGAAATAAATACAATACATTAGCGAACATTAAATACATAGAATGTGATGTTAAAGGATAAAACTTACCTTAATATAGTCCTTCTGCAGGACCTGAATGATAGCAGAACAGAGCCTGGGGGGAGATCCCTGGAGTGAACTTGATATCCTGGAGACTTCTCTCCGTTGCCAAGTACCGCAAGGTGGCGACGAGCCTTTGCTCGGGTGTGATGGCTTGCCACATGCAGGTGTCCTGCTTGGTAATATAGGGGGACAGCAAAGCCAACAGACGGTGATAGACGGGGTCCGTCATCTGGAGATTGTTCCTGAAATCGTCAGGATTATTCTCCTGGAGCTCCCGCAACAAAGGCATATGAGAGAATTGGTCACAATTAAGTAACCAATTCTTGGTCCATGAACTCCTCCTCCCCCTGTTCGTGTACTGGACTTGGGTCAAAGCAAGAACTCCAACACCAAGCCCAACAACAGCACAAACTCTACGAAGAGTACGTAACATGGCTAGAAAACGGTCGGCTGCTCAGAACGAACCGACAGAATACACTGAAAAACAGAAAGGACCTGAGAAGAACGAGCTGAAAATCAGAAACAAGCGAACAAGAATGCACTGAAAAACAGAAGCGAACTATAAATAAAACGTGCTGAAAGACAGGAACGAACTGACAACACGCACTGAAGAACAGATACGAACCGACAAGCACAAACGGAAAAGCAGAAACGAGCTGAAAAGCGTGAATCGTCTCTCACCAAACTTCTACTAACACGAGATAAACACGAGATTAGCAGAAGGAGCCCAAATGGGAGGCGCACTGGCTATTTAACTTCCTTTTTATCAGCTCGTCGTACGTGTTGTACATCACCGCGTTCTCACGTTCGGAATTGTTGGCCAACATTTGTGTGACTGTGCGTATGCAAGACAAGTTTGAGCCAACAACCTTCGAACAAAAATCCACGGTTTTGTTGGCTGAAAGTCCGATCGTGTGTACGCGGCATTATCCATTTCTTTCACTTCACATATTTGATCCTGATATTTATGTAGAGCAGTTGTATGTATTGCAGTGCAATACTCTTCCAATTCTTTACTGGCTTCATGCTGAAACACTTCATTTTCACCATCTTTAGATATCAGTGCAAATTTTGCAAGTTTAGCAGCAGCAGCTTCTTTAGCCTTCTCTTTTACTGATTTACCACTTTGTATTTGCTGAGGAGCTCCGCCAGCATCTTGCGTAGGGGCTACAGTATTTAAAGCCCCCGTCCCTCTTTCCATAATTTTATAGTTTTTATTTCCACCCCTCCTTTCCATTTCTCCTGTTCTCCTATCTCTTCTTCTTACTCCTTCCTTTCTCCTCTTTCCCCTCTTCACTTCTCTTCTTCCCTCTTTCTTAATTGTACATTGCTTAAAGTATTTTGCAGTTATTCTGCTGCTTTGCAGTTCAGCTTTCACCAGATTTTTAACTTGTTAAAGTTACCCGTCCTTTTTAATCAGATCTCCACTAATTCTGCCAAATTCTTCCGAGTTCTGCCGATCCCAGCAAACCAAAGCGGTTCACACTTTTCTCTAATTGTCTAAAAGAGGGAGCTTTGCCAGACTCAATGAGCCATGCCCATATAGTTTTAATTTATAAGCCCCCAAAAGATCCATCCTCTTGTGCCTCATATAGGCCTATTGCTCTCTTGAATGTTGATTTCAAGATTTTGACAAAACTTATTTCCCGACGATTACAACTTATGATGTCTAGCATTATTGATCCAGACCAGACGGGGTTCATGGCCGGTAGAGCCACTGATGTGAATCTGCGAAGATTATATACTAATATCTATGCTTCACATCTTAATATAGATTCTAGGTTGGTTGCCTCTCCAGATATAGAGAAGGCTTTTGACACTCTTGAATGGCCCTTTCTGTGGGAAGTGCTCCGCAGAATGGGCTTTCCAATTTATAAAATGGTTGCAGGTCCTGTATATAGACACACAACTGCAGTGAAAATGGGGGGGGGGGGATTGTCAGCTTCATTTTTTGTTATTTAGGGTAACTCGGCAGGGCTTCCCTCTGTCTCCATCCCTCTTTGCTATTGCTATGGAACCTGTGGCGGAAGCTCTTCAAACTTTGCCCAATATTAGGGGGTTGAGGATCGGTTGGTTGGAGGAGAGGGTAGCACTGTATGCAGATGATCTTTTATTCTTTTTGAACGATGCTGGACCCTCTCTTCAAGGAGCTTTACAGATATTGGATTCTTTTTCAACCGTCACTGGGCTGAAGGTAAACTGGGCTAAGTCCTTGTTGTTTCCAATAGATACTGAGGCCCGTAGTATGGCTTCAAATGAAATTCCATTGCAGTGGGTGGAGAGTTTCAAGTACTTAGGAGTGATAATTTCTCGCCAAGCCTCTGAATTTATTTCCTTGAATTTGACTCCGATCCCAGGAGATATTGGGTTTAAGTTCAAAGTGTGGAAGTCTCTACCATTATCCTTATTGGGACGTATTAACCTTTTAAAAATGAAAATTATACCAAAACTTATGTACCTTTTAAGACACTTTCCTCAGTGGCTCCCTGGCTCCTTTTTTACAAGATAAAATCAACTTTTTTCAGCCTTCATATGGGGATCAAAGATATAAAGGAACCACCCTGATGCGTCCTTGTGATCAGGGTGGTTTAGCATTTCCAGATCTATATAAATATTTTTTGGCCGCGTGCCCGCCGCGAGCTTCGTGAGTGTGAACGCGGGTCCCGCGGACTCGATGTCCGTGGGGATACCCATGATCGTCTCATGGAGAGGAAAAACAGGGAAATGCTGATGTAAACAAGCATTTCCCCGTTCTGCCTAGTGGCTGGGCACTCATCATAGCTCCCTGCAATCGGGAGCAGTGATCAGTGTCGTGTCACACATAGCCCATCCCCCCCACAGTTAGAATTACTCCCTAGGACACACTTAACCCCTACAGCGCCCCCTAGTGGTTAACTCCTTCACTGCTAGTCACATTTACACAGTAATTAATGCATTTTTAATCTCACTGATCGCTGTATAAATGTGATTGGTCCCAAAATGGCGCCAAAAGTGTCCAATCTGTCCGCCATAATGTTGCAATCACGATAAAAATCGCTGATCACCGCCATTACTAGTAAAAAAAAAATATTAATAAAAATGCCATAAAACTATCCCCTATTTTGTAGACGCTATAACTTTTGCACAAACCAATCAATAAACGCTTATTGCGATTTTACCTAAAATATGTAGAAGAATAGGTATCAGCCTAAACTGAGGACAAAAAAAAATTTATATATTTTTTGGGGATATTTATTATACCAAGAATTTGTGGGGAAAAAGGGACATCAAATTTTGTTTGGGAGCCACGTCGCACGACCGCAATAGTCAGTTAAAGCAACGCAGTGCCGAATCGCAAAAGGTGCTCTGGTCTTTTACCAGCCAAATGGTCTGGGGCTGAAGTGGTTAAGGTACTTGTATTTAGGGGACGTAGGGAAACCTACCAGTTGACTGCTTCAATGCTATACACTATTCAAGCTTGTAAGGCTGATCTTAGATGTGAACATTATCCCAAAGAAGCGATTTCTCCAAATGCCCCTTTATGGCTAAACCCTAACCTTCCTCGTTTTTACAAACTACCAGAGCCTATCGCAGGGACCAAGTATAATGTCAAACTACTTTCTCAGGTGGTTACTGATCAGAAAATGTCCCCTTTCTCTACACTTGCCTCAACCTTTAGCTTCCTGGTTCCCTGGATATCTACAGCTTTCCCATGCATTTCATGCCCAGTTTCCACAAGATAGTTTAATGGTTACACAATCTACTCTAGAATCAGTGCTTAGGTCTGAATGTACGGAGAAGTCCACCTTGAGGTTGTATTTCCATCTTAATCTAATTTCCCTATTGCCACTGGAGGATCTCAGGGCTAAGTGGGTGCGAGACATACCAGATCTGGATATGGAAGAGTGCTTGGGATTTTCCTTTGTGATCTTTGGTGTCCTTGAGAGACCGTATGATCCAATTTAAATTGGTACATAGAGCTTATCTTACACCATCCAGACTTTGGAAGATAAAACCTGAGTGTTCTTCTGAGTGTTGGCAATGTGGAGCGGTTTAGGGGGACTTCTTAAACATCTTTGAACCTGTCCACATATAGCACTGTTAGGTGGCACTGATTGGTACCACTGGTGGGCATTGATAGGTGGCACTTGTGGGCATTGATAGGTGGCACTCATGGGCATTGATAGGTGACACTGTGGGCACTGGCAGGTGGCAATGGCAGGTGACACTGGCAGGGGGTACTGGTGGGCACAGATGAGGCAGAATTGCCTCTTCCTCTTCGGGACCGAGCTTTTGTTTACATCATGTGATCAGCTGTCTTTGGCTGACAGCTGATCACGTGGTAAGGGGCCGAGATCGTCCCCTTACTCGGATCTGTGATCACCCCAGTCTCAGTGACTCGGTGATCACAGCGCGTGCAGGGCGCACGCAGGGAGCGTGCAAAGGGGAGGCTGTCATATGACGGCCTACCGGAAATTCAGATGGCCACAGCGCGGACACCAAGTGGTTAAATTCTATTGCCTCTGTTCCCTTGCCGGTTTCATTGTCTAAAAACAGAAAAGAGAGGGCGCACCGGCCTTGTGCATTATCTTTAAAAAGGTTTATTAAAACAGAAAACGTAAAAGTACTACTCACAAGGGCAGATAAAAATCATGCATGACAGTCAAATGATGGTAGCAGTCTCCAGACCTATGGACAAGACGTGCAGACCGCTGCTGGCTGACGCGTTTCGAAGGTAGCACCTTCTTCTTCAGAGCCAGAGGCTCACACCAAAGTCCGACGGATTCGTAAGTGATGACGTACGAACGGACTAAAATAAGGAAGTTCATAGCCAGTAGCCAATAGCTGCCCTAGCGTCGGATTTCGTCCGTCGGACTAGCATACAGACGAGCAGATTTGTCGATAGGAACTGAGTTCCGGTGGAAAGATTTGAAACATATTTCAAATCTAAAGTCTGTCTGATTTTCGACCGAAAAAGTTTGCTGCAGGTCTGATGATGCCCACACATGGTCGGATTGTCCGACGCATTCTTTCCTTCAGACCAGTCTGGTCGAAAAGTCTGTCCGTTTGTACATGGCATTAGTGTAATTCACAGATGTTCTTAGCACTTTGGCTGGAAAGCTGCTGCAAATATGTCTCCTCCTGTCAGTTAAGATATTGTTGGACACATGGCTGAGCCCTTCTTGTATTATTAGAAACGGTAGGAACCCTCAAAAACAGGAAATTATGCTATAGCTATTTAGTTCCACAAAAGAGAACATTACAATAATGCAAGCATTTAACACCAGCTAGTGGCAGAACTAGTAATCTTAGTATAATATGTGAGAATGGTTGTTGCACTAATGACTGTATACACAGCAGACTAACAAAAATACATCTAAAGGGGTTCTAAGCTTTCCTCCAGGAAGGGAGAAAGCCTGAAAAATGCTAGCAGAGCAGGGTTCTCTCTTTCCCAAGTCATAGAATTTGGATGAATAACCAAGCAACATTGTGTAACAAAGTTTCATGACTGTCTGCTTAGCTTAGTTTTTGGGCAGGTATGGCATAGCTTATATACATAGCTGTAATTATTATTTCTCATTACCTTTTCCCACATGAAACCTATTTCATTTTAGGAATAGTGGTCCTTTATTAGGGTGAAGGACAATATGCAAATTATAGCAAAACCAATCAGTAGCTATTATTCACAGTGGCAACGTGTCAAAAATGATGAGGAGATAAATTACTATAGGACACTAAACTATGCATACGATCCTTGCTCTTTGCACTGCCCTGTTATGCAAGGCAGTGCCAGCCAGCCAGCCAGCTGACAATATATTGTTGAGTGCACATTGTAAAGCAAAATAATGCATAATCTCCTACACATATTTATTAACAGTACAAAGAACATCTGCATGTAGTAATACATTAAAAGGCCAAGTACACCTTTTGAAACATGCTATACATTACACCCATGTTTTGAGTGTAACAAATAACATGCTCCAGCAGTCCCCCTGCACTCCTCATAACCCCCCTCCAGCCCCCCGTGACAGTGGGCAAGGGGTTCCTGTCCCTGCACCCGCTATCCCTTTTCAAAAACTGAGCTGTGATCTGTGAATGAAAGAACTTTAAATCCCATCTACCACTGCAGTAGCTACTTCACAACCATTCTGGAGGTTCAGAGAGGTGTGTTTTTGTGCAGTCAACTGTTTATCTCCTTTGCTACCAGGCTCCTTTGGATGACTCCAGCTGCATGTACCCTTACCGAGCTTCTCAGCTAGTCCTTTAGAGCTGTGGTGCTGGTTGGTTAATATTTTTTGTATCCTGTACATAGTCCACTCCTGAACTCTGCACGGTCAACTGTTCACTATGTACAGGGTGCAGTCAAATGTACTCTGCGCAGTCAACTGTTTGCAATGTACAGGGTGCAGAGTTTAAGTGTGCACTATATACAAACATCAAAGTTCAGGAATGTGCTATGTACAAAAAGCACAGTTCAGAGGTACGCTATGTACATAGAGCGAAGTTCAGGAGTGCACTATGTACAAGGTTCAGGACTCAGAACGGAGCTACATATACAGTGCGGGGCTCAGGAGTGTGCTATGTAGAGAGTACAGGACTCAGGAGTGCACTATGTGCAGGATGCAGGCCCCGAGAATGTGGTATACACAGGGTGCAGGACTCAGAATGGCCCTACATACACAGTGCAAGGTTCAGAAGTGTGCTTTGTACAGGGTGAGGGGTTCAGGATTGTGCTACATACAGTGTGCAAAGTTCAAGAATGTGCTACGCACAGAGTACAAGACTCAGAAGGGCACTATGTACAGAGTGCAGAACTCAGGACTGTGCTACGTACAGGGCCAAGATTCAGGAGTGTGCTGTTTATAGGGTACAGAACTCAGGAGTGTGTTGTGTAATGGGTGCAGGACTCAGGAGGGCATTATGTAGTGGGTGCAAGAAAGTCATGCATTACATTCTATTGATGCAAAAAATATTTTTGTGCAGTATCTGCTTAGGAGCCATTTTTTTTATATAAACATTAGGGCAAGGGAAGGCAGGAAAGCATCTCAGAAGGATGGGCCCCATCTTCCTGTGTACTTTTACTTTCAGAAGTTGTTTTGACTGCCTCAAACAAGGGTTTGCCATGTGAAAAATTAAGCACTTGCTAGATGTAATCTTGCTCATCATGAAGCATTATGCCCCAGTCAACATTATAGAGTTTTACAAATTTGCACTATAATGCCCCGTACACACGGTCGGATTTTCCGATGGAAAATGTCAGATCGGAGCGTGTTGTCGGAAATTCCGACCGTGTGTGGGCTCCATCGGACATTTTCCATCGGATTTTCCGACACACAAAGTTGGAGAGCAGGAGATAAAATTTTCCGACAACAAAATCCGTTGTCAGAAATTCCGATCGTGTGTACACAAATCCGACGGACAAAGTGCCACGCATGCTCAGAATAAATAAAGAGATGAAAGCTATTGGCCACTGCCCCGTTTATAGTCTCGACGTACGTGTTTTACGTCACCGCATTTAGAACGATCGGATTTTCCGACAACTTTGTGGGACCGTGTGTAGACAAAACAAGTTTGAGCCAACATCCGTCGGAAAAAAACCTAGGATTTTGTTGTCGGAATGTCCAAACAAAGTCCGACCGTGTGTACGCCCTATAACTCTTAATAGTGTGTAGAAAGCCATCCAAGAAGCAACGTTTCCATTTAATAAAGTGGGCTTTTGTTTTAGAGGATGGATTGGGGTGGGGGGGGCATTTCTTTAGGGGGTTTCTTAAATGTTATTTTATGTTGATAGGGTCTTTTCTTAGGTTTAGCATGTTTAAAGCGCAGCTGTACATCTGTTTTTGAAGATGCTGTTTGTTCGCAGCACAGCGCTGCATCATTCTTAATAAAAGGCCAAAAAAGTCACCTCTAATTATATCACTCGTATTCATTGCACCTCCTATTTTCATAGAAAAGTTAGGCATACACTGGTTAGACCTATTATCACTCATAGGGATACTACATGGGCGATTAGTGCACCTGGAATGACAGGTGTATGCAAAGAGCTGTGGCCACTTAGCCCATAAAAAGCAATAGTTTGCAGCTTAAAGCTATCTGTGACTTTTCGCAGTTATTGGCACAGCCAGGTGTTACCTGCGGTAGGAGATAGATGATCACTGATGACTGGACACAGTCTGTTCCTACTGCAGGTAATTGCTGGCTGTACGAACAGCTGAGAACAGGCACAGATAGCTGCAGCTGATGTCAGCCTGTCAGCTTTGTATAAGCTAGAGTGGACACAGCTGTTCACACACCTGCCATTCCAGCTGCAAAAATCTGTTGGCCAGTAACACTGAGTTAAACCTAATCATCCTTTAATACCTCCTACCTTCCATTCTCTCCTTAGGCCGAGTTCACACTGGTACGACACGACAGTCGTACCACTTTGGATCTGACTTTGCCCTGTGACTTGAAGTCCGACATGTGTCCAACTTCAATGAACAGGGATCCCACTTTGATCCCCGACAATACCAGGCACTGTGTCTGGTATGAATCTTTAGGGGGAACTCCACCCACAATGTAAAAAAATAACGGCATGGGTTCCCCCTCGGGGAGCATACCAGGCCCTTCGGTCTGGTATGGATTTTCAGGGGAACCCCCACGCCAAAAAGACGACATTGGGTTCCCCCCGAAATCCATACCAGACCCTTATCCGAGCACACAGCCCGGCAGGTCAGGAAAGGTGGTGGGGACGAGCGAGCACCCCCCTCCTGAACCGTATCAGGCTGCATGCCCTCAACATTGGGGGTGAGTGCTTTGGGGCAGGGGGCCCTGCGCCCCCCCCCCCCTCCCCAAAGCACCTTGTCCCCATGTTGATGAGGACAAGGGCTTCTTCCCAAAAACCCTGGCCATTGGTTGTCAGGGTCTGCGGGCGGGGGGCTTATCAGAATATGGAAGCCCCCTTTAACAAGGGTGGCCCCAGATCCCGCCCCCCACCCTATGTGAATGAGTATGAGGTACATGTTTAAATGTCAAAAATAAAACACGTTACACAGGTTTTGAAAGTCATTAATTAAGGCAGCTCCGTTGTCTCTTCCGATCTCTTCTCTCCTCTCCGGTTCTTCTGCCTCCTCCGCTAACGTCTTCTCCCCTCTCCAGTTCTTCTCCACTCTCCACTGATGTCTTCTAGCCCTCTCCGGTTCTTCTCCCTCTGTCCACCCTCTGTCTTCTGCCTCTGCTGGGTCTTCTCCGCTATCTTCTCACTCTTTTGCTGGGTCTTCTCTGCTGTCTTCTCCCTCTGTTCTTCTTCCGATGTTGACTCAACGCTCTCTCCCACTCTAATGCCAGGTGCGCGTTATGCCACTACTTATATTGGCATGGGGCGGGGTCACCATGTGACGTCATCCTAAGGCCCCGCCCCTTATGACATCACCGCCCAGGGCATGATGGGCGGTGTAATCATAAGGGGTGGGGCTCTGGTGACCCCGTTCCATGCCAATATAAGTAGTGGCACACCGTTCACCCAACATTAGAGCGGGAGAGAGTGCTGAGTCAACATCGAAAGAAGAACAGAGGGAGAAGACAGCAGAGAAGACCAGGCAAAAGAGCGAGTAAAAAAGCATGAAGACAGCAGGAAGAGACTCGGCAGAAGACAGCGGACAGAAGGAGAAGAACCGGAGAGAGAGGAGACATCAGTGGAGAAGTCAGAAGAGGCGCTGGAGCTGCTTAATAAATTACTTTAAAAATCTGTGTACTGTGTTTTATTTTTGACACTTTTTTTTTTAGGTAAATGGGTAGGGGTACAATGTACCCCATACTCATTCACATAGGGTGGGGGGCCAGGATCTGGAGGCCCCCTTGTTACAGGGGGCTCCCAGATTCTGATAAGCCCCCCGCCCGCAGACCCTAACAACCAACGGCCAGGGTTGTTGGGAAGAGGCCCTTGTCCTCATCAACATGGGGACAAGGTGCTTTGGAGTGGGGGGGCGCAGGGCCGGAGTGGAGTTCCCTCTAAAGATTCATACTAGGTACAGTGCCTGGTATTGTCAGGGATCAAAGTTGGATCCCTGTTCATTGAAGTCGAACGCATGTCGGACTTCAAGCCACAGGGCAAAATCGGATCCAAAGTGGTACAACTGTTGTGTCGTACCAGTGTGAACCTGGTGTTCTGTCGAGAAGTGCCCCCTCGAATAATGCCCGCGCATGCACAGCTGATTGCCGATCAGCTGGAGTGACGTGACCAGGGCGCAAGCGCACATCGCAGGAGGCATCTCTCGATGGGAGATACTATTTCACAGCCACAATTGCAACCTATACAAACAGTGGGGGGAGACCGAAGTTTTCACATTGTGCCTCGCTGTTGCGGGGCAGCTTTACAGTGTGCTGATGGTCCAGTTTTATCTGTGTTGCAGGGTAGGTTTGCCTGTGTTGAATGGCCGGTTTTGCCTGTGTGAAAGGGCGGCTTGCAACATAGACAAAATCAGCTATTCAACACATATATACATGGTTATATACATATATACATTCAACACAGCCACTAGCCACCTTCCAGCAGCAGCGATGCACAATCTGAGAACTATGGTCTCCCCCACTGTTTGTATAGGTTTAAAATGTGCCTGTGAAATGGTAGCTCCCATCGAGAGATACCTCCTACGATGTGCGCATGCGCCCTGGTTACGTCAGCCCAGCTGATAGGCAAATCAGCTGTTGTGCTGTTCCGTACGGCATATGCGCAGTACATACCAGGCACTATTTCCTCCCCTACCCTTCCCTTCCCCCTTCTTTCCTTCCTTTTCCATTCTTTTCGTGGGCTCAAGCCTTCCAGGGAATCCTATATGGATGCCCATGCCTTATTATTCACATTTCTTGTGTTCTATTTTATACGGCATTGTCGTGGCATGCTCATCCATATATAGATCTTTGGCGTCCGGACAATTGTATATTTGTATTTTATTGTCGTGTGTCTTGTCCATGTCCTGTACTGTTTATAGTCACACCCAGAGATGACCTGATGCTGGCATCCTGGGCTGTTTGTCAAGTTTTCAGTATCCCCATTATGATCTCTCATTGAGGAGTTTCTCATGTAGGAGTTTTATAGTGATTTCTATTTATTAATAAATTACTAATTATTTTCTACTTTCCTATACATAGTATGCTGTGTTGCTTATTTGGTCTTTCGGTTCTTTTCAGTCTTGATTAGGACAACTCAGTTTTTTGGTATATGCACTATTCGATGGGGGGCACTTCTCGACAGAACACCGGCCTTAGCCATTATTTTGCTACTGATTTTTTTTTTTTCATTATTGCTATTATGTTAATCTACCTTTAATACTTAAACTTTTTTGTATTTGTTTTTTGTTTTTGTTTTTCAAACTAACACTGGTCAAGACAGAAAAATTGCATTTTTCTTTGTTTTGTTATACCTAGTTTTTAAAGATTGCATTTAAAAATTATATTTTTTTTTTCCAAGACAATATTACCAGGAGAAAGTCTTGTTTGTACTAAAAAAACAATATATGTAAGACTTTGTTATCTTAAGAACAAGATTTGTTTCTATAAATCAATAGGCCCATAGCTGGAATTTAAAACATGATCTAGTTTATGGATATACAGGTGAGAGAACATAACCTTGTTATAGCAAGCGTGCTATGTGAAAAATGTGTTATTTTCAATGTTGCTCTTGAAGCTACTTGAAAAGTCCCATTGCCCGCTGTACAGTATTTGATTTTGTGGTTTTTTTTGTATTCGCGTTAAAATGGTTAGAAATTACTAACATGATTTGCCCCCATTAACTTTAATGGGATTCACTGCTAGGTTCACCGAATTTCAAAGATGATTCACCAAACCCTTGGCAAATCAAAACTGGGTAAATTCACTCATGCCTAGTCTCAACCAGGTGTCCAAGTGATAGTGTGATAAAGTGAAAGTGCAGCTGGAAGATTGTCTGAACAAGGGCCTTCATGGCAGCATCAGTGTTGTTTAAGTGTAGCACTGCCCCCTTGAGGGCTGCTTTGATTTACCTGTTCATCTGCACCACCCTGAGGCTGTGAACACTCCAACCCACCTGACACTCTGGGTTCAGACATCTTCTTGCAAGCACCTTCAGTGCCGGTTCACACTTGTGCGATGCCAAACATCGCACAGACATCGCATGTAATTCGCAGCGCACTGCCGTTCACATTACATGCAATGTCTGTGTGGTGCGATATCAGCCATAGAGATAGTATGGCTGATATTGCACCGCATGCGGTGCAAACACGCACAGGACCCTTTTTTCTGTTCAGACCAGAATCGGATCGCATGTGTGTTCACACATATGGTGATCTGATTCATGTCCGAACTGTCAGTTCGCAGTGCGATATGCAAGCTGAATTAGGGGTTTCGTTAACAATGTATTGACACTCCCCAGCGATTCGCATATGGCAGTGTGAACTGACATGCGAGTCGGTGCGATGCGGGAACATGCAGTGGATTTGCAGTGTTCTCGCATCGCACCAGTGTGAACACTCCATGACACTCCAACACAAGTCAAATAGATATTCTCTTAAGTTTTACTGAAGTAAAGATATGTGTACAAGGGGAGGGTTCATGGATCAACTGAGTTCTGAATAACAGCGGAACTCAGGTGAGGAACCCCCAAGAACCAGCTTAATTACAGTTCAATAGCACAAATTCAGGATATACATTTATACAGTGAATACCAGCTAGAGAATAAATAGTTGTTTGTAAAGATTTCACTAGATAATGCAATATGTCCCATGCTCAGATTTTACTAAGAACAATTCTGTATAATGCACGGAAAGTTATCCTATTACATTGGAAAGATGTTACTCCCCCAATGATTTAAACCCTATACTGTATTAAGGGGGAACTCCCCAAATTTAAACTCATATATAAAAGTAGAGCATGCTCCAAAAAATTCACTAAAGTATGGCAACCGTGGCTGGATGTCTCTAAATTATTTTGGGGTGCTGTCTTACCCTCCCAGTCGGACTGATCAAGATCGGCCTGCAGTGTGGTGTGACCTTGTCGCCCAGGCGGATATTGAGGAGTTGAACTGGGGATGGTCTTGTATTGTACTATATCCCTGTTTTACATAACCTGAGATTATGGCATATAGGGACTGGTGCATGTTCATGGTGTATATGTATGTGTGTGAGCATGTGTATGTGTGTATGACTGGTGCTATTTGGTTTTTTTTGTTTTCTAGGTACCTGAATTAATACATCCTAGTTTCTAGTCGCTTAGGCCTAAATAGATGTATTTGGTCTTTAAGTATATATATCACTGGTGCCTTTGTATTTAATTTCTGATTTCATTTTTTTGCATTGTTTATGTTGTGTTCCTATGAAAATTCATAAATAAACACCTTTAAAAAAAAAGATAATGCAATATGTTACCATGCTAAAGGGGAATCCTAGGCCAGCCTACTAAACCTTTACATCCTAATAAGAGACCAGATAGAATTGGAATAGGATAGGGGCCCTTTAAACAACAGCAAAAGCAGTGTCTAGGGTGCAGGCCTGCAGTAAACTTTACCAGCAGTTGGAGCTCATTAGATCATATCCAAGGTATGGCACAGTGATGTGATGATAAGCAGGGCAACTTAATCTGGCTAGTGATAATCCTGAGCGTAGCTCAGGATATGGATGTCTATGTACAGTGTCTTATGTAATGCAATAAAGTGTTTTCATGGGCAAGGTGTCTATACACAGTGTCCAAACAAGATAACCAGGTAGGGATTGGGAACGATGGGCAACTGCCCTTTCACCAACTGCAGAACTGGATAAGATGTCCCGAACAGTAATCCTGGATGAGATGCCCTTCTGGTAACGATTGGCTGCTGGACACGGCCAATCGTTGGATCCTTCTGATGAAGTGGTGCTGCGGTGATGTCTCACGAACAGCAAGCAGAGTTTGACCCTCTGGGGCCGGGCTAAAGTCACTGGATTGCCACGTGGTAGGCCGCAGCTCTCTCGCCTAGCAGCAGAGAGGTGTTCACTCGGTGAGGCCCAGGAAGAAGAGAGTATGGAGGGGATCTGCTGCCCCTTCCTCCCAGAGGTCTGTTGGTGTTGCAGAGGGGCTTCTGGGATGTTTAGTCCAGGGGGTAGTTTCACAACATCAGACCAGCTGCTCAAGAGACTAATAGTCCCACAACCCCCCTTGTTTGGCTTAAAGATATGATGTCAGTTACTGGAGCCCAGCACTAGAGGGACACAGGAATAGATGGAAAGTAATAGCGGTGGTCCTTGGAACAAGGTAACTGTAGTCCACTGCCAGCTACATAAGATTTGCTGCAGATTTTAATGGATTCAAACCCATTTTAAGGCCTCTTGCACACTGCAGCTTGTAAAAGCTCAGTACAGCTTTTTTTTTTACTGAGCTAAAATGCAGCCCAATAATTGTTATGTGCCTATGCACACAGGCATGTAAACAAGTGCCGTGCATTCTTCAGGTAAAAAAAAAAAAATAGAAAAATAATTTACGCCTTATGCACACAAATGCACACTTATGCCCTGTACACATGAGTGGACTTTTCGACCGGACTAGTCCGACGGACCGAATCCGGCGGACAATCCGACCGTGTGTGGGCTTCATCGGACCTTCAGCAGACTGTTTCTGTCAAAAATCTAACGGACTTTAGATTTGGTACATGTTTCAAATCTTTAAGTTGGAACTCCGCCAGACCCAGTTCCTATCGAGAAATCTGCTCGTCTGTATGCTAGTCCGATGGACGAAAACCGACGCTAGGGCAACTATTGGCTACTGGCTATGAACTTCCTTATTTTAGTCAGATCGTACGTCATCACATACGAATCCATCTGACTTTGGTGTGATCGTGTGTAGGCAAGTCCGTTAGTTCAGAAGTCCGTCGGAAGTCCGTCGGAAGTCCATCGGAAGTCCGTCGGAAGTCCGTCGGAAGTCCTTCGGAAGTCCGTCGGAAAGACTGTCTGACCTTTGTTGCCGAAAAGTCCGCCCATGTGTACAGGGCATAATACACGTGATTGCGCGCAAATGCCCATTTACATATTGTGCAGAACGAGAATGACAATATAAGTTCTCGCACATTTGCGTGAGTGTGCACAAAATTGCGCGAACGCCTATACTGTAAATTGCGTGTAAATATGTGCACATACATACAAAAAAAGAGTCTGAAAAAGTAGATGCTCAAACAGGAGTATCATGTGCAAGAGGCCTAAAGGTGCAGTTGACCGGCTAGTCGGAGACCCGAAGAAAGACAGAATTGGCTTTGATCGGGTCTCTGCTATGGTAGCCCAGAAGAAATAACATGACATCACTTCCAGTCTACCGACATCTTAATGGCGCCATTTTTTGAATATCAAAAGTATTCAAAGACGCAAATCTTAGTGTTTTGAATGCTTTCAAGTGCAAAGGAGGGATTTGGGGTCTTAAAGACCCCAGATCCCTCCATGAAGACCTGTCACAAGCCTATTGCTGTCCCAAGGATGTTAACATTCCTTGTGACAGCAATAAAAGTGATCCAAAAAAAATAAATCAAAGCAACAGTGTAAAAAAAATTAAAATAAATGAATAGTCAAAAATGTTTTTATAGTGCCCCTGCCCCCCCCCCCCGTGCTAGCTCGCAAAGGTGAATGCATGAGTCGGTCCTGCATGCATGAAAACCACGATCATCCCACACATGTGAGTTATTGTCGCACACGTGGATCAAGGGCAGTAATTCTACCACAAGATCTCCTCTGTACATCTAAAGTGGTAACCTGTAAAGGCTTTTAAAGCGTTGCCTGTGGATAGAAGAATGTATGTTTGTCGCCATTGTGCGGGCATGCTTGGTATCCATTTACTTGGCATGACATCATCTTTTATATTTTACAAAAAATTTGGTTATGTATTAAAAAAATGCTGTGCAAATACCGTGTGACATACATTAAAAAATTGCAAAACCCGACAATTTATTCTCTAGGGCCTCTGCTTTAAAAAAATTATTTTCTAGCGAATAAAAAAAAACAGATTTTCACATGGAAACAAAAAGTGCCAGAAAATGCCCGGTCTTCAAGTGGTTAAATGAATTCTTGTCATTGTTTAACGTGAACCTGTGGTTTGCCCATGCAAGGCAAAGTAGCAAGTTCACTTATATGCTAGACCCCCAAGCTACACATACCAAACTACTTTGCTCCCCTGCCAGACTGTTCAACTATTGGGAGTTCATAGAAGAACCTGAGGGAGAAAGAAGAAATGGTCGCACACCAGAGCCAACAGGATACTTGGTGAATAGAGTCTTTATTGTCATAAGCCAGACAATCATGCAGGGTTACAGTTGACACGTTTCACACGAGTGTACCGTGCTTGTTCACAACATTAAACTGTCCCCCCCCCAGGCTACTTAAAGGTATGCATCTCATAGAATCACACCTAAAACACCTGAGTCACGAGAACAGCCGATAGAAAAAATCACTGACATGTGAATTTAAAAACATTTCTTAAATGTTAAATAGAAAAATATCCAAAAAAAAAACAAAAAAGTAAACATATAGCTTCAAAATAATAAACACTTGAAAAAAAAACGAAACAAAGAAAATAAAGATTAAATAAAAATTATTATAGTTAAGAATTTGCAAGCATTTCAAGAAACCACGAAATTGGGGTTTAAGAAAACAATAATGGGTTACAGACGAGGATACCAGAAGGGGTGCCAACCGATATCCACTCTGGACTACCCCCCGCAGGTCGCAGGACCAAGTAGGTACAGGTAATGTCCTGCAACTCTCTGAAAGGACCCTTTCTCCTGAAGAGATCTCTTTGCTCTCCAAAGATCTCAACTCTTGTCCACAAAGACATTTTAATATGTTTGAGACTATCCTGGACATTAATAAATGTATTAGAAACATGGCAATCAAAAATCATTATGATAATGATGATGATAGTGTGGAATTATGTGTTTCAGTAGAGCCTCCCACTGCACACAGTGCTACGGAGGGATCAATCCAGTTCTCGTTCAAGGAGCTGTGTGCTTTGAGAGATTTAGAGGATCTGTCATGTGAGGGCAATGTGGGTGTTTCTGATTAAATTGTTTTTCCTGGTAATTCTTCAGATTGATTTAAAAAATGTTCCGATTTCTATCCCATCGGTGCACGTTATCCCGAGATGGATACGTTTCAGAAACTAATTGAGAGAGATCTCACTACATTATCTCTACAATCATCAGCAGACACATGCACCTATTAGGATAATCTCTCATATCAGAAAAGAAAAGCCCTTTAAAGTTTGGAGAATGACACATCTATTGTCATAAAGAATTCTGACAAAGGAGGTTTGGTAGTTGTAATGAGTATTGATGCATATAGAGTGGAGGCGGAAAGACAGCTTTCTGATAGTGACACTTATTTAGGGTTAAAGGGTGACCCCACAAAGAAATATAAGAAGGCATTGACCACTTTGAATTTGATTCCTGATCATCCTATAACACCTATTTTTCCCCATTTGCCTAAAAGCCATAAGGGACTTGATCTGTTACATGGGAGACCTATTATTTCCGGTATCGGTTCCCTTAATGAGAAATTTGGCCAGTGGTTAGATGGTGTTTTACAACCTTTAGTGTGTAAGCTCCCCAGTCATCTCAAGGACACCAATCACTTACTCAACATTGCAGATGATAGAAAATGGGGTGATTTGTCTATTTGGATCACCTGTGATGTCTCCAGCTTTTACTCCAGTATCCCCCATGACCAAGCACTAGAAGCTGTCAGTTTCTATCTTGAATGTGATCCTACCTGCAGCCTTGAAAGGAGATTGTTTATTTTGGATGTTTTGCAATACTTATTAAAACACAACTATTTCTACTTCAAAGGAGAGTGGTTTCTTCAAAAATGCGGAGCAGCCATGGGGGCTAAATTTACGCCTTAGTTGGCAAATTTATATATGGGATGGTGAGAGCGCCGCCACATATATGGAACAGATAACCCCTACAGTCCTTTCATTAAAACTTTTTTTCACTATATAGATGATCTGATTTTCATCATGGATGTAGGTTTTGGTTCCCTTGATGAATCTTTTAAATATCTCAATCACAATAATATGAACCTGCAGTTCACGGGACATTGTGACAGGAATTAAATTAATTTCCTGGATGTTCACTTATGTGGTAGAGACATGTCCATACATACCAGCCTATACAGGAAGCCTATTTCTGGGAATACCTTGTTGTTGGCCAAATCTGGCCACCCTCGGCACACCATTAGGGGCATTCCTGTTATCCAGTTTCTTAGAATTCGTAGAATATGCAATGATCAATGCAGATATGAGAAAGTACAGGCTCTTTATTCTCGTTTTTTACAAAGAGGTTATCCCAGATATACGTTGGATAGGGCTGTGTCTACTGCTAACTCCAAAAATAGAAGCAATCTTTTAAAAAAGACTTACCGTCGTGTTAGCAGAGGCAGGAAAAAAACTTTATTATAAAAGACCAACTATCAGTACGTGATATATGTTGTTACATGCAATATTTGCAATGTGCAATATATTGGCCGTACCACGAGGCGACTCATTCATTGAGGAGACAGATTCCAGGAACACCTTTATAGTAAAAAACCTTTCAACAAATGTCGCCAGACATTTTAACCAGTACCATGAAGGTAACACTTCACCTGTAGGGGTACAAATCATAGAAAAAAATCATAAACCTAAGAGAGGGGGGATCTCGTTAAACTCCTTTGTAGAAGGGAGTTTTTTTGGATTTTTCAGTTCAAAACTCGGATTCCATTTGGGATGAATTTTGAGTGGGACATTACACACTGTTATGATTATGGCCATAGTCTCGATTTTTAGATATTTTTTTCAACACCTATTGTGTTCTTCTATGGTTTCCCCTCTCCCCTTTTCCTCTGTCATCTACCGTTCTTCTTATGGTCAAGCTTGACTCTTTTTATACATTTGGTTTTGAAGGGCGATTTACTTTTGGGCGGTTCTTCTCACCACAACAATTTCCATCTGAAGTGTTTAGGTGTCGCAGTATTGGTTTTTATCTTGTTTCTTATACACCATATGGGACATTTCTTCTGTTGGCTATATACGTAATTTATACATTATTTTCTTTACACAAACAGCAGTTTGGGAATGTAAACATTTTTCAAACACGAGTCCTATGCGGGCAGGCATTTGACATTTTTACATTTGCATATGTAGATTGCTGTCTAGGAAACTGCCCCTTTTTTTCATGTTCATTTATGTATTCCATATATGTGGTTTACATTTTTTCATTTTTGTCTATTTCTGCTGTTTTATCTCTCTGTCAGTGTTCTTAACAATAATAATTTTTATTAAATCTTTATTTTCTTTGTTTAGTTTATTTCAAGTGTTTATTATTTTGAAGCTTTTTTGGGTTTTTTTTTTGTATATTTTTCTATTTAGCATTTAGGAAATGTTTTTATTTTTATTTATTTTTTTTGTTTCTTTTTTTTTTGCCACTTCAGTCGACCTTTTCGAGGGGCTTAATTCAACTTTGCGGTTCATTTTTCTTTGGTCTCCCTCTCAGGGTCTCATCATCGTAGCACATTGCCATATAAAAAAAAATATATAAATTACATAGCACATCCCAGAGAAAATAAAACGTACCCGGGAACCATATCATATCTCCTCTCGTCTTATTTTCTCTTCCCTCCCTCTCCCTCCCTCCTACCCCAGCACACCCCTATCCCCCTCTCTCCAAGGTCATTTCCTCTTCTACTCTCCTTCACTAATCTAAGGCTTTCAGTTTTTTAGCATAACTCCAGGATTTTTTAAATTTTTTCCAGCATTCCCAAACATCCAAGTTCCCACTGCTTACTTCATCTATAGTATTCGCCAGGGTCTCCATGTTAAAATATTCCTCTACTGCATCTATCCACTCCCATGTCTCTGGGCTCTCCCTCCTCTGCCAGCTCTTTGGTATCAATCTCTTTGCTGCGTTTAAGAGGTGAGGGACCAGTGACCGCCTATATTTATTTATGTCTCCTTATCCACCATGGAACAGCACCACCCAAGGGTCTTCTACCACCTCTATTTCAGTTATTGTCTTGATTAGAGCGAGAATCTTCCTCCAGAAAATTTTTATTTTGGAGAAATTCCACCAAAGGTGGCCCATTGTTCCTACTTCTTGGCAGCCTCGCCAGCAGAATGCCGAACTATTTTTCTGGTATTTGCTTATTATATCTGGTGTCACATAGCGTCTACTTATACATTTATAGTTCATTTCTGCTGTTTGTGAGTCTATTGCCGAGTTAAAGATCATTTTCAAAATTTTACTAATTGTGTTTTTATCTTTCTTTGTGCCCAATTCCCTCTCCCATTTCCCAATGAATGGCGGTATCTCCAATTTTTCTGTCATCATCAAGATTTTATATAGTTTGGAGATTATATTTCTCGGGTCTTCTATGTCACATAACTTTTCCATCTCTGTCAATTCTTCCCCCAATCTTATGGGATGTGGTAATTTGCTCACAGAATGGTTCATTTGTAGGTACCGCCACTCATCCATCCCCCGTGCCACCCTCCCGTGTCTAAGTTGTTGAAGTGTCATCATTTTACCTTTAATTATTTCTCTTAATTGTGTTATCCCCCAAAATACCTCCTTTCCTCCTACATTTTCTGTTCCCGGTGAAAAAAAATCGATTATCTTTCAGTGCAAGTAAGGGTGAATTATATTTCCCATTCAATTTCTTATAAATACCATCCCAAATTTTTAAGACATTTCGTGTGATTACGTGAGTGTTGTCTAAAATTATAAAGTGTGGAGGGTTCCAAATGATACTTCCCAATTGTGCTTTACTCAGAGTTTTCTCTATTTTCACCCACCTTTTTTCATTTTCTCTCTTTGCCCATTCAACCAATCTTGACAGAACTATAGCTTTATAATAGTTCTGGAAATCTGGCACGGCCAGGCCACCATTTATTTTCCTTTGTTTTAGGATCTGGAAGGAGACTCTCGGTCTTCTATTTTTCCATATAAAATTCATTATTATCTTTTTTAGCTTTCTTGGGTAGTATAGGGGGAGTGCCACTGGAATCATCTGAAATTGATACGTAATTTTAGGGAGCAGGACCATTTTGATTACATTGATGCGGCCAATCCATGAGAGGGGCCTATTAGTGAATCTTTTACAGTCGGATCTGACTTCATCAAGTCATCAACTTCATCAAGTAGGGGTAGATAATTTATATTATAAATCTTCTCGATTGAGTTTGCTAATTTAATTCCCAAGTACCTTAATTCCTTGGTCCACCCAAAGCTGAACTTTTTTCACGTTCTTTACTTCTGCCTTGCTTAGATTGATGTTTAATATTTCCGACTTTGCTAAATTTATTTGGAAGTTAGATACCTCTCCATATTTTCTCAGGGCTTTTACTAGCTTGGGCATGGAGGTCACTGGGTCAGTTATATAAAACAGCACGTCGCCAGCAAATGCTGCGATTTTATGTTCGTCCTACCGTAATACCTCTTATTTTAGGGTCTCTGCGTATTGTTGCCAGGAGCGGTTCAAGGGTCAGAACAAAGAGCAAAGGGGACAAGGGGCACCCCTGTCTCGTGCCATTTTTCATCTCCAAAGGTTGGGACATTAACCCATTAACTCTTATTTCTGCAGTAGGGTGATGGTATAGAGTTTTAATCCATTGGATCATTTTGGGTCCTAATCCCATTGTCTCCAAGGTCTGTATCATGAACCCCCAGTCTACTCTGTCAAAGGCCTTTTCGGCATCAATTGACAGTAGTAGCCCTGGGGGTCCACTCTCCTTTATCTTTTGCAATAGGAGTATCGTTTTAACCTCATTGTCTCTTTCACATATAATTTTGTATCGGTATTAAGCAGAGATATAGGGCGATAGCTTGAGCATAGCGTTTTCTCCTTGCCCTCCTTCAGTATGATTGTAATGGATGCCTTCAAGGCTTCCTTACTCATCTCGTGGCTATCTCCCAGCCCATTCATGTAGTGACACAACCTTGGGACTAATATCTCTTTAAATTTTTTGTAATAAAACAATGTGAACCCGTCCGGACCCGGACTTTTCCCGGGGGCCGTTCCTGATAGTGCCTTTCTTATTTCCTCTTCAGAAATTGGCGCTTCCAAGAGTTCCCTGGCCGAGTCTGAAATCCTAGGGAGCATACCTTTCTTCAAATAGTTATTATTTCTCTCCCTCCTATTTTTTGACTGGGTGTCTTGTTTGCTAACTGAATATAACTCCTGGTAATAGTTCTTAAAAATATCCGCTACTTTTCTAGATGAATATTCCATATGACCATCTTTAGTCTGGATTTTCTCTATGAAATTTCTAGCTTTCTTCTTTTATACCATTCTCGTCAGGTGTTTACTTGGTTTATTACCCCATCGGTATTTTTCCCTTACAATCCTACTGTATGTTATTCTTGATTCCTGCTCCATTGCCGTTTTCAGCTCTGCCCTTTTGATTACCACCTGTTGATATATCTCCCGGGAGGACTGGCCCAGTTGTTTTTTATGTTCTTGTTCCACCCTAGCTAAATCCGCCGTTAGTTTTTGGATTTTCTCTTGTCTCTCTATTTTCTTCCTCGCCCCCATCTCTATTAGGACCCCTCTTATGTAGGCCTTATGAGCCTCCCATAAGGAGGACCCTGAAACTTCCCCTGTATCATTTTCTGAAAAATAATTCTCCAATTCCTTTCTAATTCTGTCATACCCCTCCTCTTCACGAATCAATTCCTCATTTAAGCGCCACTGTCCTGAGTAGCCCGGTCCTCCGCCTATTGTCATTTCCATAGTCAGGGGGCATGGTGTGAAAAAGTCACATTTCCTATCTTAGAGTCCAAGACCTCATCTATGTCCCTATGTTCCACAAGTCCATAGTCAATCCGAGAGTAGGACCCATGCACAGGGGAGTAGAACGTGTAATCCCGTTCTCCGGGGTGTTGCACTCTCCATATATCTACCAACTGAGAGAGGAATAGTTTTTGCTTTACCTCCTTTAATTGCATGTTGTTCATCCCCTGGACTCGGGTCATACAGAAGTTAAGGTCTCCCATCAATATCAAATGTCCTTTCCTAAACTCTCTTAATTTTCCCAGGATGTTCACAAAATATTTCATCGAATTTTTATTAGGTGCATAGATATTGGCCAGTGTGTACTCCCCCTCATACAGTCTACCCCTAAGAAATAGGTATCTACCTTCCGGGTCTACCAATCTGTCCTGCAGCACAAACCTTGTTCTTTTTGCGAACCCAATGGCTACACCCCGAGCTCTATTTGAAATGGTATCTCCTTGGTACCAAATCGGATATTCACTTGAAAACAATCTTAGTTTAGACTCGTGTGAAATATGTGTTTCTTGGAGAAAAACCACTTCAGGCCCTAATAATTTGAGCTTATTAAAAATATTTTGTTTTTTATTGGCCATGTTTAGGCCTCTGATGTTGTAAATTTTATTGTGGTCATTGCTATCCTTCTTTCCTCCTATCTGTGGCCCTCTTCCTTTGACCTTGGAGAGATTCCACACTATCTTAATGTTGTGGCTGGGATGTCTCCCCTCCCTTTCCCCCCATCGCCCCCCCTCTCCTCCCCCCACCTCCATTTGGTCTCTGCTGGACCCTTAGACCCTTGAGGGTCATATACATCGTGGCCCTCTCTTGGTCTCCACCTCCAAAGGTGGAGCTCTCGGTGTGCCCCCCCCAGGCCCACCATTTCCACGGTGACCGGGTGGGTTAGCCATCCCCTGGTAGCGCTTCTATCTTTACGGTTTTCTTCTCGTCCTCCTGTCCCTTCCTTCCCCCATCTCCCCTCCCTCTCCCCACTTCCCCCACCCAGGACCCTCCCTGCCCCCGTGGCATTTTACACAAGCCCCGCTCCTAAATCTACCCACTGTTCATTGGACCAGTCCAGCAGCGGGGGGACCTGCAGGCCTAGTTTCCCGCAAAATTCCTCTAGTTCTCCTGGAAATCTTAGCCTGGCCGGGAACCCCCATGAATATTTTACATTTTGTTTTATCATTTGTTCCAAGAGGGGCTTAAGGTGTCGTCTTCTCGCCAATGTGTCTTTGGCTAAATCCGCAAATACTTGAATCCTTGCCCCCTCATATTGAAGCGGTGTTTTTCCTCTTAATATTACCCATATGTTTTCCTTGTCCTCGTAAAATCTGAACCTAACTATTATGTCTCGACTTCTTTCCGTTCGCATAGTGTCAAATCTTCCTATCCGGTGTACCCGCTCAATTTTTGGGAATTCTTCTCCCAATTCCAGGAGGGGGCTAAAGATTGCCGCTATGGTCTTCCTCAGATCCTCTCCCCTCGTTTCCGGAACCCCTCGGATTCTCAGATTTTGTCTACGGTTTCTATTTTCTTGGTCTTCTAACCTATAGCAGATTTTTATTTGGTTTTGTTGGATAATTTTAACTTGTTCTTTTAATTCAAATAGTTCCTGCTCCTGTTTGTCCATTATGTCTTCTGTTCTCTCAACTCTGGCCAGTAGATTACCTAGATCTGTCCTCAACATACTTCTCTCTGATTTAATTTAGGTTTCCAGTGTTTTAAACATTTCTGAAATTTCATTTTTCGAGGGAAATTGTGTCTCCTGTCTGTGTTCTTCCAGTCTGGTTGTTTCAGGAACATTCTCGGTTGATGACTCATCTCCTCTGATCCCCCTTCCCATTCAATTCCTTCTTTTTATCTGCCATGGCTTGCTTTTGGGTCTCCAGATGGGTACTCCCTGGGCTCCCCCCTCGGGCCAGGTATTGCTTGATTGCGCTCCCTGTAGTGTTATCTTTTGGTGTCTTGGGTGCTCCCCCCTTCCCAGCTTTGGACGCAGCTGTACTCATTATGATTTCCGTGACCTGGGCCTAGTAATGTCTTTATCGCTAGGACTTAGGGGGGTACGTGTCTTTAAAAGTTCGTAAGTTTTTAGCTTATTTGATGTTCTCAGAACTGTTCACTTCAATGCACCATTGTCCCCTACTACCTTTATGGGTGTCTTAATTCCGGGATATATTTCACCAATTCTATTCCTCCTTATTCCTGTCGCGCTTCTTGTTCCTCTGTAATGCACTGATTCTGACCTGTTTTCCTGGTAAGAGGCTAAAATGGCTGTCTTGCTTTCATGCTCTGTTGTGCAGAAAAAGACTCTCGCTGTCACTCCCAGCTTCACCTCTTTACCTTTCTATTAACACTTAATGCTCCACAATTCCCACCATAAATTGTTATCGGTAAAGTGATATTACAACAGATATTGCGAGTATTGCAAATATAGCAGTAGTGTACAAAATCTCATTCCACAACTTTCCACAATATCACTCGTACCTTCCTCCGAGAGTCTTCCCTTTTGCGGGAGAGTCCTTGTTCCTCGCTTACCTTTATGGCTGGAAGCAGCCCTTACCACAGACCCACCACTGTTGCGCCGGTGCCTTCCAGTGTAGCTTATCGGGTCTCCGCTCCGGGCGGACCCCGAGTCCCCGTGTAGTGCTGGCTCCACTGTATGGCTCTACAGGATGAGGGGCTCCTGGTCGGAGCTCCACAGTCTCGCTGCCTAAGCCCGGGAGGAGAGGGTATATGGGATACCGGGGGGACTGCCGAGGTCACTGCTCCGCTAGTCCCACTGTATGCCCCGTACTAGTCACGGTTCGCATCGGGCTCCGGGGTGTCTGTCGGCATCAGCAGTCTCGCAGCACAGCTCTCCTCTCCTCTTCTCCTTAACCGCCACCATCCACTAGCCTGTCTGCACGAGCGACCGCCAGGTCTCCGGCCTGCCGACACACCTCGAGCTCCTGCCTTCCCGTCCAACGTCTTACGTCATGACCCAACCCCCTGTTCATTAAGAAATGTTTTTAAATTCACATGTAAGTGATTTTTTCTTTTAGCTGTTCTCATGACTCAGGGGTTTCAGGTGTGATTCTAATCAGATGCGTACCTTTAAGTAGCCTATGCGGAGAACAGTTTAATGTCGTGAACAAGCACGGTACACTCGTGTGAAACGCGTCAACTGTAACCCTGACTCTATTCAGCAAGTATCCTTTTGGCTCTGGTGTGCAACCATTTCTTCTTCCCCTTTATGCTACGGAATGGTGGTGAGCCAGGGTCTGCACCTGGAGCTGGATTCACCTGAACATTACCTGAAGCGATGTGTGTGCTTCTTGTTTGGTTTTTAAGAACCTGAGGGAATTCAAAGAGGGAGCTTAGGCAGACCAGAAGACCCTCTTCCATCCCATGTCAAGACATCAAGTACCTGAGCAACTGTTGACCAAGAACCTAGTGCTGTCATGTGGTAGAAAGAGCAATGAGCTCCTAAATAACCAGAAATACCACATTTTTTTATTTTAATCTCAGTATTGGAGCAGTAAAGGGAGAAGGAGTATGGACTGCTAGTGGGGCCACCATTAAAGCGAATCAAGTAGCAATAGGGTCCTTGGTTCGAATCCCCCCATGGCACTACCTACACAAAATTTGGATTTTCTCCCTGTGCCTGCGTGGGTTTCCTCTTGGTACTCCGGTTCTCTCCCACACTCCAAAGACATGCTGGTAGTTTAAATGACTACTGCCTAAATTGGCCCTAGTATGTGTAAGTGTGAATGTGAGTTAGGGACTTTAGACTGTAAGCTCCTTGAGGGCAGGGATTAATGCAAATGTATAATAAATATGTAAAGCGCTGCGTAAGTTGACGGTGCTATATAAGTACATGTAAGAAATTAATAATAATACCATGTTGCTTTGCCCAACATTGGTAACAAATGTGGCTATGTTGTCTGGAAAAGGTGCTTACATTAGAAGACTGCTTTACAGAGTTACAAATCTTTCGGCAGTAAATTCAGTTCTCATGTATGTGTTTCTTTAATGCACTTTGTTGGCTCGCCTTTAAGCAATAACAAATATGAGGCTAGTATACCTTTACATTTGTTTTATACACATTTGACCAGTACATGTTCACATTACAGTGCCTATCGCTATTTAACTGCCAAAATATTCTAATCGCTATGCAGGTAATGCAGTTATTTGTTTTCCAGAAATGTCTCCCATGTAGCATGATAAAATCTCTATTTCTGAAATGAAAAGAATACCCAGATTCTCCACCTCCACATGTGAGACGAGCATAATTTCACATTTGCTTCAGGCATTCTGTAATAATGGTCATAAGGAAAACTATCATTTCAGTAACTAAGTACCATAAATCATATACAATTCCTTGACATGATTTTCCATAATCAGCAGTAGAGCAGTGGGACACGAAAATAAATTGTTTATGACATTTTAATGAATGACAGCTCAGTGTGCTATACCTATTTCACTTTCCTCATTCCATATTATTGAAGGACACCTTTGTACTCACTAGAAATACATAATTTATATGTGCTCTATGTGTTAATGGGTTTGAATATTACACAAACACAGTGATGGCACTACATGGTTGCTATGTGGTGAATCTAGCTCTGTTTTACCATTTTGATTTATGACTGGTTCAACCATTGTTCTAACACCCCTTTCCACTATCCCATTTAGTTTTCTATAGAGCAAAAAGTTGCAGGCCTAGGGCCAATAAACAGTAGCCATTCATTTCTGCTTCCTGGCCTGGCCACTACATAGCACGATCAGGCACACTTTGCCATGTTTGTCTGAAGTTCCAGTAGACATTGTTCTAGTTCTGCATTAGGGGCATGAAAGCGGGAATCATCAGGTATCAGCAAAAATGCAAGCCTAACTGCCCATTTGTCAGGACCTGGATCACCTGCTGGTGGCACTGTGTTCCCAGAGCGGAGGGTTGTGTTCATCAGCGGGTGTCTCCCAGCAGCCAGCAGATCCCATTAATCAGTCTTCACCTGATGCTGGCTGCTGGGAGGGTATTTAGTCCTTCATCTACTAGTCCCTCTTGCTCCAGTGTTTGGCCTGATAGCAGGTTCATGCTTGCTGTGTTATCCTGAGTCTATTTCCTTCTTGATCTTGCTCCTGCCCTGCATCCTGTACCCTGTAACCTGCTGCCTCACATCTGCTCACCTTGTTCCTGATGCCAGTCCTGGTTCCCCTTTGCTAACTGTTCCTTGTATCTCCAGTTTATGCTCTTGATCTTTGCTTCCCTTTTGTCTGTATATATTATATTATAGTTTGCTAGTTAGGTTTTCTGTCACATGGTTAGTTAGGCTGCTAGTTACCGTAGTTATTTTTATCACTTGGTTATGGTTCACTTATAGCTTCATGTTTGCTGTGTATTCTGTTTGTTAGTGTTTGGTTTTGTTACACTATTAATGATTCTTATTTTAATTATATACTCTAGTTTCAGTTTTCTGAGTGCAGCTACAAAGATCTGGTCATCCCTGCTGCTGGATGAATGCATTCAGTATCCATGACATAACACTAAAGCCCATTAACGACCAGATCAGCTGCATTGGGGAACTGCAAAGTATTTGCTCTGAGCATTTGCTGTCCTTTATGTTAAGATGCATCTAGGGGAGGCTATTTGTCATGAGGAATTGGCATTAGAGGATAAAAATCTTATGCCGCGTACACACGAGCGGACATTACGGCGGACTTTGCCCGGCGGACTGGATTTCGTCGGACAATTCGATGTGTGTGGGCTCCAGCGGACTTTGTTTTCTCAAAAGTTTGACGGAATTAGATTTGAAACTTGTTTAAAATTTATCCGTTGAAATCGAGTCCGGTCGAAAAGTCCGCCGTCTGTATGCTAGTTCGACGGACAAAAAGCCACGCTAGGGCAGCTATTGGCTACTGGCTATGAACTTCCTTGTTTTAGTCCGGTCGTACGTCATCACGTACGAATTCGACGGACTTTGGTGGATTGTGTGTAGGCAAGTCCGTTCATTCACAAAGTCCGTCGGAAAGTACGTTGAAAAGTCCGCCGGGCAAAGTCCGCCGTAATGTCCGCTCGTGTGTACGCGGCATTAGCCTTTGGTTCAGGTTTGTTCTGACTTTGTTTCGCCTGCTACATTTCATGGCCATGATGATTTCACTCCTCCCTTTAATACGCCTCAGGTTGAGTCTGGAATGGTTACTGGAAGATGACAGTTTACTTCTTTGAGCACTACACAGCTTGTTCACAACAAGTGCTGTTAGATTTGTATTACTGCTATGTAGTCTTTACTCAAGCAAGGGGGAGAAAGCACAAGCGCCATACTAAGTGTAGCATGTATGGAATTTATTGTTGATAACAAGCGTGTCACTCACAAAGGTAAATTGATCAAAAGCATACAGCACTGCTGATCATCCCTGTCAGGGGAGCAGTGTGCCAGGATAGCCTTCTGCGGTTGAGTACTCGGAGGGAAGCCGCCGGTGGATTCCGGCACTTCCTGGAGCAGTGGAACGCACAGGCAGCCAATCGTAATGTCACTTCCCGGATATGATGGGATGTCGTAGGCGAAGTGTTTGCAGAGCATGCACTCCTTTTTCAGTCCTTCTTCTGGTTATCGTCAATAAATTCCATATACGCTACACTTAGTATGCTTCCCAAGCTGCTTCTTGCTTGTTAGAGGGAGAGAAGGACGTGCCAAACTAAGTGCAGTATCCCAAAGATTTAATGCATGGGCAGGATTAAAAACACTTACAGAATAAAAGATAAATATGGGCTCATCTGTATACAGAGATAGAGATCTATATACAGATGAGCCCATATTTATCTTTTATTCTGTAAGTGTTTTTAATCCTGCCTATGCATTAAATCTTTGGGATACTGCACTTAGTTTGATGCGTCCTTCTCTCTCTCTTGCTTTCTTTGATTTACACAGAGCCGTCACAACTCTGAGGACAGCAGCCGCAGCTGATCCTTTATTCAGTATACCCCATATCACAGCCCAGTGATTTTTAAAGACTGCCTTCCATCCCATACCATTGTGTCTTTTAAAGAGACATTTGTTTTTTCAGTTGGCTGGACTATGTCTGAATACAGTTCTAATGCACCAGTATTTTTCCCCTTAATACTGCTTCTTGCTTGTTCACTGAGCTGGCCATCCAGGTGAGCCCACCTATGGACTTTTTGAACTTCATGGACTTTTCTATATAGTTTTTAAATCCAATTAATATATTGGTTTGTGAACCCCTGGGACACACCAGCACCTACATTTTTTTATCAAAGTTTATTTACTCATGCAAGGGAAGTGCAAACTAAATTTTTTTCAACCACTGTTCCAAGACTGCTAAGAGATACTATCCCCAGTTTCAGTTGATTCACACCAATTCAGATCTGCCTCTAAACACCAAGAGTCCTTTCCTTCATTACCCTTATCAACCACAGATGTTACTTAGTGATAGGTTGGACGTGCTGACGTCATCACGTTATCCTTGCAGTGGACGGGTGTTCGCTTGTTTTACCGGCCGGCTTTTTTACCTTGATGTTCTTAAAATTATGTAAGTGCAATCTCTATATATTAAACGGAATACTGTTACTATGTGAGTTCCTCTTCATTTTGGCTGACTGACTGGTACATCTGTGGCCTGAGTATTTGTGATCGCTTACCTTGAAGCTTGCTGTGGTCTGTCTATTTGAAATACCTGGAGGTGCTGTTGCTGCTATTCTGGATAAAGGACCTTGGCTGGGTCATAGCCGCAGGCTTTTTTAAAGCTTGCTTCCTGGTAGCTTACAATCTGTGTGGTGGAGGTGCACTAATCCCTTGGTGTATACTAGACCGCCCTGGTTTACCTTCTGGTGATTTATGGACTGACTATATTCATATGGTGTTATTCATTTAATTATCCTCACCCACTGACTTTTTTTATCATTATTTTTTACTCACATAATCACTGTATATGAATTCCATGTTAATGTTATAGTGAGTTCACTTATATGGTGTTTTTTATACAATCATTTTCACTTATGAACTTGTTTATGATCTTTATTTTCCACTCATATAATCACTGTATATGATTTTCATATTATTGTTATAGCGTAGCTTTATTTTTTTTTTTATTTCTTGTTGGTGTGTATCTCACTTTCTAGCTGAAGCTTATTTTTAGAGGTTGACCTGTGTTAGCGCGGTATTCTTTTTTTTACCATTTAGATGGTCCTTAGTGTTCCTTACCTCCTGTATACCAGTACCCTGCTTCCATTAACTGCACTTATCCTGCATGACCCCCTGTCTGCTGCGCAGCCTGCCAGTGATGATCCACTGTCCACTGCTCAGCCTGCCAGGGATAGTTCCCTGCTCACTGCCTACCCTGCCTGTGATAATTCCCTGCCCACTACCCAGCCTGCCCGTAAATATTCCCTGCCTGCAGCCCAGCCAGACCTGTTAAGAAGGTTGAGCCCCCACCTGCTAATGTGTCTGACACTTCCAAGTTTCCATTGTTGTCACCTGACTTGCATGGGCTGCCTGTCTGGTTTAAGATTCTTCCAGTAGTTACCTCATTCAGTTCCCTCTTGCAGTATATTTATCCTGTTGCACCAAAGCCTGGTGGACCAGATGGTCCCTGTACAACTGGGGGCTGAATTTGCCCTAACAACCCAAGTACCAGCGATCCTTTTGGGAGTGGCATAGTACCATTTGTGCCTTGTCATGATACAGATGAAATTGTTGTGACTTCAGGTGCACAAGAGGACCCAGGTTTGGTAACCGGTGCCTTGGAAAGGCTCAGGTGGCAGTTGGCGTGCAGAACAAGTCCTGGGAACCAGGCAATCTAATTGGTTACAATGAGACACCCTGGTTTTAGGGTTTTGATGCTGTCAAATGAGTGTGCTGATTTATGGTATCCCAGTGTTGGGGTACCAGCTGCCTTGAGGTACTTGAGGTGCAAGAGCACCAAGCCATTTGCCAGACCCCCGCATTGGGGCACCTAGCTAGTTGCCATACATACAGTGGCGGGGAATCCTGCAGGCTGATGGACTTTGGTCTAATGAAATTTGACATGCCTTCAGACAATGGTGATGGGAGACCTTTTTTACAGACTTACTCAACACAAGGATATTTCATATGAACTGGTATAATCAAGGCTAGGTGGAACGTCTGGAGGCCACTCCTTAAGGGGGAGGACTTTCAGGACCTGGATCACCTACTAGTTGCACTATGGTTCCCAGAGCAGAAGGTTCTAGTTCCAGTGTCCACCAGCAGTCAGCAGATCTCAGCAATAAGTCTTCATCTGATGCTGGCTGCTGGGAGGTTATTTAATCCCTCTCCTATTAGTTCCTCTTGCTTTAGTGTTTAGCTTGATTGCCAGAGTCATGCTTGCAGCATTATCCTGAGTCTGTTTCCTGCTTGATCTTGCTCCTGCCCTGCATCCTGTACCCTGCTGCCTCATATCTACTCCCCTTGTTCTTGATCCCAGTCCTGGTTCCCCCTTCCTGACTGTTTCTTGCACGTCCGGTTTACCCTGTTGATCTGCGATTCCCTTTTGTCTGTATATATTACATTATGGTTAGTTTGCTAAATAGGTTTTCTTTCACTTGGTTAATTAACCTGCTATTTAGGTATTTTTGTCACTCAGTTATGGTTTGCTTATAGCTTAACATGTGCTGTGTATTCTGTTTGAATTGGTTTTGTTACTCTATTAATACATCTTATTTAAATTATATACAGTGTTGTGAAAAAGTATCTGCCCCCTTCCTGATTTTTTATTTTGTTGTCACACCTAAATGATTCAGATCATCAAACAACCTGTAATACTACACAAAGATAACCTAGTAAATACAAAATGTAGTTTTTAAATAATTATTTCATTTATTAAAAGGAAAAAATCTGTCCAAACCTGTCTGGCCCTATTTGAAAAAGTAATTGCCAATTATGATTAGCCACATTTTTTGAAAAGCGGAGTTAAAATTCACACCCAGGACCAGACTGGTTTCAATTTTCTGAGTGCAGCTAACTCTCTGCACTCCCTGCTGTTCAATGTCTGCATTCAATATCCCTGACACCATCCACCCCAGCCAGTCTTTGCTGCACATCCATTCTCTTAGGATCAGGGCAGAGTAATCAGGGCAGGGCAGAGTAATCTGCACCTTATAGTAGCCTATTAGTTCAGGCCTTTGGACAGAGCAAGTAGCAGGATCAGAGCAGAAGGATCTTCTCCTAGACAACTAACCACCACTGACTACCAATGAAATAAAAGGACTTTATTTTTCTACTGACTTTCAATGTAATACAATTCTCCAATTACATTGATAGAAGAACATGCCTCTTTCTCCCACTGACCACCAATGTAAGAATATAGGTTATATATACATCTTTCTGAAGAAGGAACAGTACCTTATTCTCCTTATTCTGAAACCCTAATTACCCAATTAAAGTTTGAAGTTTATTTTCTTGAATATCAGGGACCTTCCTTTAAAAAAAAAAAGCTTGCTGCATATTTGAATTCCTCAAGGCACAGAAACCCCACATTCTTTTTCTACAGGAAATATATCTCCTGGATACAAAGATATTAGCACTACAGAGATATTAGGCTGCTCAGGGGTTGCACTTCCCCCACTTTAACTATGCTATAACTAAACCATTGACAAAAAAAAATGAATCCCATCTATAGCTTAATGTAAGAAGGGTCTGTAATACAATGTATATAGTACCCTACTCACCCATTCTAAAAGCCCCACTTTACTATCATGTAAAACAAACTAATACATGACTTGGGCCAAATTATGAATGAGCAGTGTCTGAAGACACTTCAAAGAGTACCTCTGATGTCCATTTCACCCTTCCATGAGCTGTTATCAGGGCCAGTACAAAGGGGGGGGGGGGGCAGAAGGGGCGGCTGCCCTGGGTGGAGTGAGGGAGGGGGTGCTGGGTTTCCAGCAGCATGCAGAGGAATCTGTGCACAGAATTTCCACTCAATGCTATGGCCTGCCCAAACACGTGCCTAAGGATGTGCCCATACATATTGCCTGCCTCCCCTCTACAGCGGCAACCACACCCCGTCATAGAACGAGAATAACTTTCTCTACTGGGCTTGATTTATCATCAGTCTGGCTCCATCGGGGCTGTGACACTGAAAGTTCTCTACAGGTGGGCGGAGCAAGAAGACAACCAAACAGTGCAGCCCTGATCACTGCTTCTGCCCTGCACACATCACAGCTTACCTCAGCATGAAGTTGTCAGAGGATAGATGTCAGACATGACTTCTTCCATGTGAGTCCCCACTGCTCTGCCTTTCAAACTGTACCTGGCTGTGCTGTAAACCTGCCCTGTACTTTGAAGAGTAGGTTTACTAAAAGAGAAGAACAATTCTTATATATGTTGAGAATAGACTGGGACTTTTCAGTTGGTAATGTTCTTTGCTTTTTTTTTTTTTTTTTTCTTTATCCACTTCAGCGAAAGTTTTCCGAGAGACATTATTTCAACTTTATGTGTCAAACTTTATCTCTTCTCCTTTTTCACATCATTGTGGATTGTTTCCGTCACATCTTTATTATTTATCCCCTAGGATATTCTTAAATATTTTTAAAAACCGGCGACAAAACGCCTTCTATAATTATAAACCCTATTATTATCTTAGTCTCTCTCAGTCCCTCTTATTTCCCCCCGCCCCCCCTCCCCTGTGTCTGGTCCGTTCCTTTATGTTATTTATTTATCCACTTGGCTCTGCACCTGTTCTTTCTTTTATCCTATCTAAATAAATATCCGAGACTTTGTAGTTTTTCCAACTTTCCCATCTACTATTATCCCCTTTCTCTCCTCCTTCCATTTTGTAGTGATAATCTATTTCCTTTAGCCAGTTTCTAATGTCTGGTTTTACACTTTTTAGCCAATTCTTGGGAATTAAGGCCTTGGCCGCATTCAGGAGGTTAGGTATTATTGATTTTCTATATTGTTTCTTAGGTTTATTGTAGATATGGAAGAGGCAAGTCCAAATATTTTGTTCTATTTCTTCTCCAGTTATTTCCTTTATGTTATTTAACACTTCCTTCCAGTACTCCATTATTATTGGGCATTCCCACCATATGTGTGTGATCGTTGCTATTTAGCCACATTTTCTCCAACACAAGGAGGTTCTATCTTGATGGAATCTGTGTATTCTTACTGGGGTCATATACCATCTTGATACTAGTTTATAATTCATTTCTATGGTCTTCATGTCCCAAGCCTTATTATATCCCATTTCTATCATTTTTTTCACTTTTTGGTTATCTATTTTTAAATTCATTTCTTTTTCCCATTGATTTATATATTCTGGTCTTTCTTGTGCTTCCAAATCTGTCAGTATACTATAAATTTTTGATGTTCCGTTTTTTAATGGTGTTTCATTGCTACATAGCTTTTCCAGTGCAGTTAATTTTGTTTCATCTCTCAGTGGGTGTGGTATTGTGCTTACTAGGTGCCTTATTTGAGTATAATTCCATTCATTCATCTTCCATCCATTCCTTTCCTCTATTTCTACTCGTGTTCTTATTTTGCCATTTCTAGTGATATCTTTCAGTCGTGGGTTACCTATTCCTTGGATTTCAAATATTTCCCTCCCAGGGGTGAAGATATTCGATCCTGTGAGTGCTAATAGTGGTGAATTATATTTCCATTCATTCTTTAAGTGAATGGTGTCCCAAATTTTAAATACATTTTTTGTTATTTCGTGCGTGTCGGTGTCCAATATTCTATATTTCCGTGGAATCCAAATATTCTTATGTAGTGTGGCTCCACTTATTGTGTTTTCCATTTCCACCTATTTTTTTTTTTCATTTTTCTCATTTGTCCACTCTAACATTCGTGTTAAAACTATGGCTTTATAGTACCTACTTATATCTGGGACGGCAAGACCCCCATGCTCCTTTTTCCTTGTGATCAGCGTGTATTTAATTCTTGGTTTTTTATTCAGCCATATGTATTTTAGCAGGATTGTTTTAATTATTTTAAAAAAGCTCTGCGGGATTTTTACTGGTAACATCTGTAATCTGTAGTTTATTTTAGGTAATATCGTCATCTTAAACATATTTATTCTTCCAATCCATGAAAGTGGCTGTATTCTTAACTTTTTCATTTCTTCTTTGACCTCATTGATCAGTGGAATAAAGTTTGCCTGATAAATTTTTTCGACTCTAGGAGTTATTTTAATTCCAAGGTAATTTAGTTCTTTTACCCAAGTGAATGGGAATTCTTTTTGTAAAAACTGAACTTCCTTTTTCTCTAGACCTATGTTTAATATTTCCGTTTTTATTGGATTAATTTTGAAGTTTGACAGTTCTCCGTATTTTTTAATTTCTTTCAGTATGTTTGGGAGTGACACTCTTGGGTTGGATACGTACATCAAGATGTCGTCCGCATAGGCAGCGATCTTATGCTCTTTTCCTCCTAGTTTCGCTCCTACCTCTTTGTTATTGCGGAGTGTTGCTAATAGTGGTTCTAAGGCCAATACATATAATAGTGGAGACAGTGGACAGCCTTGCCGTGTTCCATTCTGCATCTTAATTTTTGGAGAGAGTCTACCGTTTACTTTTACGACTGCTGTCGGGCCATTATACAAATTTGTTATCCACTTCATCATTTTTGTCCCAATACCCAAGTGCCGCAATGTATCCATCATGAAACCCCAGTCTACCCTGTCAAATGCTTTTTCTGCATCCAATGACAGGAATAGAACTGGGGTCTCATTCTGCACCTTCTTGTGCAACATCAATAATGATTTTAGGCTGTTGTCCCGCCCCTCTCTCCCCGGGACAAAACCAGTTTGGTCCGGGTTGATCCACAGTGGGATTAGTTTTTTTATCCTAGTGGCCAGGATCTTGGAGTACAGCTTCGTATCAGCGTTCAATAGGGCTATTGGCCTGTAGCTTGAGCAGTTAACTTTGTCTTTCCCTTCTTTTGGTAGTATTGTAATATGAGCTAATAACGAATCACATCTTATTTCTTCATCTTCCCCTAAGGAATTCATATATTCTAATAGTTTTGGAGTCAGCTGTTCTTCAAATTTTTTATAGTATTTGACCGTAAACCCGTCTGGTCCTGGGCTTTTTCCTACGGGAGTTTCCTTTAATGCCAGTTTTACCTCTTCATGCGTAATATTTTTTTCCAATTCTTCTAGTTGGTCTATTTTTAGTTTTGGTAAGTTTGCTTTTTTTAAATATTCTTGTATCTTCTTTGTTCTTGTATTCGCTTCTTTCCAACTTTCCTGTCCTTTTATTGCATAAAGGGAGCTGAAGTATTTTTGAAATGTTATCGCTATATCTGTAGTTTTATTTACCACTTCTCCTTTTTCATTTTTGATCTTCTCAATGTAATTCAAAGACTTCTTTTTTTTTACCAGATTTGCTAGGTATTTTCCTGGTTTATTACCCCATTTATATTTTTCTTGTACTACTCTGTTGTAGTCCTTCCTTTCTTCTTGTTCCATCCAGTCTTTTAATTGCTCTCTCTTTTGAGATAGTAGGCCGAAGATTTTGTTGTTTACTTGATTTTTATGTTTTCGTTCCAATTCATAAATTTCTTTAATTATTTGTTGCATGTTTGTTTTCCTTTCCTGTTTTTTTCTTGCCCCTATAGCTATTAACTTGCCCCTAATAACAGATTTATGCGCCTCCCATATTGTTGCTTTCGATACCTCTGGTGTATCGTTTTCTTCAAAATATCTTTTAATTTCTTCTATGGTGCTTTTTTCGGTCTCACTGTCTTCTAATAAAGTTTCGTTGATTCTCCATGGACCCCTTTCAAGGACTTCTCCTTTTATTTTCATTCTCAAGATTACTGGGCTGTGATCTGAGGCAGTTATTATGCCTATTTTTGTTTCTTCTATTTCTTCCAAGTTTCTATGTTCGACCATGATGTAATCCAATCTGGAGTAGATTTTGTGTACTGTTGAGTAGAATGTGTAGTCCTTTGTGCTGGGGTGCTGAATTCTCCAAGGGTCTATTAGTTGCTGTTCATATAATGTTCTTTTTAATTTCTTTAGTTGATTTACCTCTTTGTCCCTTACTCTTGAGGTACTGTCCATTTTATTATCCATGCTGAAGTTGAAGTCTCCAGCTAGTATTAATTTTCCTTGCTTGAATTCCATTAGTATTTTAATTATATCTATCAAATATTTTTTAGGGTTCTTATTAGGACAGTAGACATTGGCCAATGTATATTTTACCCCGTGTATAGTTCCTGTAATAAAAAGATATCGACCCTCCGGGTCTATTTTCCTTTGATCTATTAGAAAACGTACATTTTTCCCTATACCGATGGCTACTCCTTTGGCCCTTCTTATTGGCGAGTCTCCTTGATACCATGTTGGTATGTTTCTTGAATAAATTTTGGCACTTGAGTTTTGGGTTATATGC
This sequence comes from Lithobates septentrionalis, assembly GCA_037952835.1. Taxonomy (NCBI): domain Eukaryota; kingdom Metazoa; phylum Chordata; class Amphibia; order Anura; family Ranidae; genus Lithobates; species Lithobates septentrionalis. Next base: position 2,771,836 of record JBBDGP010000129.1, read on the forward strand.
GTCTCCTGTAGGAAAATTATTTCTGCTTTACTTTTTTCTAGTTCTCGGAGGATGATGTTTCTCTTCCCTGGGGAATTTAGTCCTCGGACATTGTAAGAGATTATTTTTATGCTGTTTACGTTTTCCATTCTTGTGCCTTTTCTTCCCCGCCCGTCCTCCGGCCCTCCCCCCCACGCGGTCCCCCTAGGAGACCGGATGGAGGGGACACCCAGCGGACGCACGGGGTCTCCTCATCTCTTGTCTCAGAATAGGTGTGCCTATGTAACCACTCATGTGACTCAGACCTCTCCCTCCCCACCCTCCCTCCCCCTCCCCTCCCTCCTCCCACCCTTCCCCTCCCTTTCTGATATGGGTTTTTTACCCCCATATTCTCTAGAGCTGAGAGCGTTTTACTTTGTTTTGTGGGGCACGCTCTGCCCCCTCTGCTCTATTTATTGTGAGGCGGAGCTCTGTAAGACACCCTATTCCCCCCCTGCCTAAGCACTAATAGGGCGACCCCCTGTCCACTCCGTGAGTCCCTGTCTCCCTCTCCCTGCGTTTTTGTTGTGTTTTACCAATCCTTTCACTTTCCTTTTTTCCCATCCCATCAACCCCAGCCCCCCCCCCCCTTTCCACTCTAAGGCCCCTTGCACCGTTGTGTGGTATTTTCTCAGATATTAATTTCCTCGAGAGTCCACATCTTGATGTCTGATCCTTGAATTTACTTGCCACTGTAGGTCATCTCTTGCCGTTATTCGCTCCTGACTATTTGCGTATTTTTCCAGTTCTGGGGAGGGGATTTCTAGTTTGTTGCAAAAGTCCGGAGTCTCCTCCACATGTCTTAGCCTCGCACTTATTCCGTTTTTCCTTGCTATTAGACATGCTGGAAAACCCCAGTTGTATTGAATTTCTTGCTCCCGGAGGATTTCTAATAATGGCTTTAGTATCCGTCGTCTTTTCAGCGTTTCTTGAGATAAGTCTTGAAATATTTGTAATTTACCTCCCGCAAACTCTATTTGTGTTTTCCTCTTTAGGTTTATCCAGATCTGTTTTTTTTCTTCCCATTTTCCAAAGCGTACGATTACATCTCCCCTTGCGAACCTTTGAGGTTTTTTACTCGAAAGACACTTTCTATTCCTATTGTGTTAGTTGTTTCCTTTCCCAAGATTTGGTTGAAGAGATTGTTCATTTTTTCTATTAGATTTTCTGCTTGTTCTGTTTCCGGTAACCCACGTATTCTCAAGTTTTTCTTTTTATCTCTATTTTCTTGCTCTTCTATTTTATATGATTGTTCCTGTTGTTCCCGTTTTAATTTCTTTATTTCGTCTTCTAGTTCCTTTATGTTTTTTTGATGTAGGTCTACTTTGATCTCTACTTCTTCCACTCTGTTTAGCATATATCCCATATCTTTATGGAGTGTTGACATCTCTGCTTTTAGGGAATTCTCTAGTGCCGCGAACATTTTTTCCATATCCTGTTTTGTTGGCAACTGTGGCCCTTGTTGTCCTTCCTCCTTTCCTCTGTCTTCCTCTCCCATTTCTGGCTCCATTCTGGGTTCTGAGAGGTGGCTGGTTTCTGTTTGTACTTTATACTGGCCTTTTTTATCCTTGTTGTCCTTCTCTTTTGTATCTATTTGTCTGCCCTTTGAACCCACTTGTTTCTCTCCTTCTCCGATTCCTTGCTGTATACACCTGTTCATAGGGCCTGGACTTGGGCCTAGGCTGGTCCTAGGTGATTTCGGTATTGCTCCCGCACTTCTTGTTGTTTTCCCCTTCATGTTTGTTTCTATGGCTGGATTTATAAGATCTTCAAAGCTGCCTTCCAGAATACCCCTTGATTGGGGTCTCTTAATGATGAAAAAATCTCCCAGCCTTTTTAAATTGACTTATTTTTACTAATATTTCTTTTATTCCGTTCTCATACCCGGCATCCTCCCCACAATCCAATAATAGAAATAATTAATGAGATATGAGTAGTCCCCGTTTTCCAGAAGTTATGTTACTACCTTAAGTACATTAAGCATTCCTTGGTGCTGTTCAATTGTTTAAGCGTTCTTAAGCTGAAAAAAAAAAAAAAAAAAGCGCTCAAAAACGCGATTGCAAAAATGCTGAAAAAAGCTGGAAAAAGTTAAAAAAAAAAAAAAAGTCACTGCAAAGACACCGGCGTCTTCACAGCGCTTTTCCAGCAGCCCGTGTGCATGGGGGCCCAGGTGCTCAGCAAAACAATTCAAATGTTTTAGCGATATAATGCATTCTAATTCAAGTATTCAGCAAGATGATTTATATATTCAGCAGTATAGTTCCAGTATAAGCTTATATGTTCCACATTTTTGTTACTATGAAATTCTACTTTTTCAGCTCTTTCGCCTTTTCCCCTGCTTGTTCACTTCAAGACAATTGCAATAGAAAAGAGCCAAAAGAGGAGGAAAAAAAAAAAACGCTCAAAAACGCTCAAAGACGCTATTGCAAAAACGCTGAAAAAAGTTAAAAAAAAAAAAAAAAAAAAAAAAAAAGTCACTGCAAAGACACTGGCGTTTTCACAACGTTCTCCCAACAGCCCATGTGCATGAGGGCCCAGGTGCTCATAAAAATAATTCAAATGTTTTAGCGATATAATGCAATCTAATTCAAGTATTCAGCAAGATGATTTATATATTCAGCAGTATAGTTCCAGTATGAGCTTATATGTTCCACATTTTGTTACTATGAAATTTCTTCTTATTCTATAGTTTATACTATTGAGCCTATAGTTAATACCATTTGCAAAAAACAAAAACAAAAAAAGACCAAAAAAAAAAAAAAAAGATCACAAGAAAGGGAGCTACTGCAGCAGCAGCAGCAGCAAGCAGGTGGGGGCTGGGAGACAACTCTTCCGTTGGCTTGTCTCTCATTCACCTTCTCCTTCTCCCCTGTTCCCCCCCCTGTTTTTATTATTTTTCTTAGCTCACTTGATTCTACTTTTTCAGCTCTTTCGCCTTCATTTACTTTCATTTACTTTCGCTTTTTATTCCATTTTATTTCATTTTATTTCAATATGTTCTTTCCCTTTCTTTTGTTCTATTACTTTTCCTTTGCCTTTTCACTTCAAGACACTTGCAATAGAAAAAAAGCCAAAAAAAAAATACGGTACTTATCTTTTAGTTGTTGTTGAAGTTGGGACAAAAAGGGAAGCTCACTACAGCTTGTTGCTGCTCTCTGATGCTGCGAACGCTCAGGTGCTGTCTCTGATGTTATCAATCTGCCCAGGTCTGTCTGACCCGCTGAAGTCTCAGCTGTTCTCTGCTCTCAGGTCTTCAGTGTCCACTGCCGCTGCTCCTTGCTCCACTCACCCACCTTCCTGGCTCTCTCCTCCGAAATTTCCCCGGTGCACTTCAGCTGGTTCCTCCGCTCTCCGCGGCCGGCAACACCGCTGGGGACTTGAAACAGCCCCCAGCAGCGCACCGTTTTCCCTGCTGCCGTCACTTCCGAAGCGCTCCGATCTCCGCGGTTTTCCAGTTCTCCTAACCCCCCGTCCTTGATGAGCCTTCTAGCCCATCCGACTACGGAGGGGTGGGGGGGGATGTAGTCAGACGCAGGTACAAACTTCCTCTGGCTTACACCACAAGACAGCTCAGTGAGTGATGAGCAGGGGGGGCGGGGAGGGAAGCTACCTACACCTTCTCATCAGGCCGATCATTCCTCTCAGCTGCAGGGAGAGGGTTCTCAGGATCCTCACGCCGTGCACAGAGCCATTACCAGGCTCCTCCCTCCACCGGTAATGTTCTTTGCTGATCCATTTGGTACTTGTGTATGGGAAGGGGATCCAGTGCTTATCTAACTCCCCCCAGCTGTCCCCCATCCTGAACACAGGATGTGTCCCACTAAAAGTAGTATACTTACTGTATTATTTGCCTGATATTAGCTGGGTGCTATGAAAAAAATATCAGTCCCTATAGCCCAGCCTCCTGTCAGTCTGTTGAGCCCTCCCCCTTTTAGCCAACCATCAATCATCGCCCCGACCCTCTACCTCTTCAGTAGATGATGATATAGTGATCTCCCTCCTGTGACCAGCTTCATTTATCCCCTGCCTCCTCATTAGAGCTCAGTACAAGCACAGGAAAGGTGCAGAGCTGCTCTGACATCCCCACATTCTCAGCAAAGATAGAGGAGCTGTCCTGAAGTGTAAGCATAGAGCTCTGTATATGTGCAGACTGGGGCAGTGCTGAGTAGAAAGGCTGGGAGTTTCTAGAAGCTGGGGAAACTATTTGAGCAAGCTGCAAATGCTATAGACCTTGTTGGGAATCAGGGCCCCCCCCCCGTATGTGAGCCCCCCTGTGTGTGAGAGCCCCCCTGTGTGCGAGAGCCCCCCTGTGTGTGAGAGCCCTGTGTGTTTTATAGCCCCCCGTGTGTGAGAGCCCTCAGTGTAAGAGAGCCCCCTGTGAGAGAGCCTCCTGTGTGAGCCCCCCCCCCCGTTTGTTTGTTTGTTTTTTTTAAAAACGGGAAGCTTTAATATCACTTTAATTGCATATTTCATCTTCAGTGCTCCAATGAACCAACAATAGAAGTTTTGTCAGTTTTGGAACTCTTCACTGAGATCCACACTTGGAAATAGCAGTAGCAAGAGCTCTGTACTATGTTATAAAAACAATGGCACCATATTGGCTATCCTGCCAAACTTCTACAACACAGCAGTGGATAGAAATGGTAAATACTATTCTGTGTCTAGAAAACTGAACGTCTACTAGTGGCGGCTGGTGCTGTATATTTTGGGGGTGGCAAACAATGCACCCATTGCCACATCCCCCCCCCCTCCCCTGGTCATTCCTCCACTCGTCTGTCCCCCCCACCAGCCCTGTACTTCTAGAAGCTTTGACTCCTTCCTACATCTCCTCTTCCTCGGTGCAGCTTCACTCTACATCTCCGGCACAAAACCCTATTGAAATCCATGCGTCCGGCACCCTGCATGTAGATTAGGGGCCGGACGCATGGATTAGGGGGGCGGCGCTCCTACGCCACTGACGTCTACCAACACAATTGGCTCTCAAACATCTGAAAAGATTTGGAATATATGGCTCAAAGACCTTGCTCTTGCACACTCTGCATTAGTCATGCATAGAATATTTAGAGAACATGGTCTACAGAGCTGTAGTTGATCTGTTCCTCTTGCTAATGAACATTGGTCATTATTGCTGCCCATGATAAATATGAGAACACAGACAAACGTTATTTATTAACATTAAAAGCCATTTTATTGATTAGTTCTTCATGTTTACAACTGTATCATAATGTTAAATGTGAACATATTGTAACTTCTGTTTCGAAAAGAGGTTTTCTCTGTATTTGTATAAATACAATGACTCAGTTGATGTCATAAACAATGCATTGTTCATACCATAGATGCAATGATATGTCTGTTTTCTATATTTGACCTCTATACCTTGTCAGAATGTTATTGTATTTATATTGCCAGTGATGTTCTGTTCCTTTCCACCCTTGATTGTTCATCGCTCGCATAATTGTATCACCCTCATTTTTTAAAAACATTAAAAAGAATGAACAAGAAAAAATACAATGACCACATACATGTATCTTCCTCCACTGTAAGCCACATTGTTTGGTTTTGTTTTCTGTTTAGTGTTCTTTTCTATTTCTGTAAGACAATCATTTTGAAAAAAGGTAAAGAGATTTGTTGTTTTCAAATCATTTAATTTCTTAAAAATAAAATAAAAGCAAAAGTACAGTCTCAGTTAAAATTAACCAATGGCAGTCCAGTTTTCAGCATGCCTGGGAAGACATAATAATGAAAAACTTTTTCCAGTTGATTACAACCTAAAACTATTGATTCTCCAGGAATACCAGTTTTGAGAAAAAAAGGGCTTGTCCTAAACAGAACTGCAACACTTTCAGTGTCAGGCTACATTTTATTTGTGCCTGGGAGACCTACTCCACTATGAGAGCTAAGGGCTACTATTGGATGATATTGTGGCAAATAAATGAATGAACTGTTGTTATCTGTTGATGTGTAGGTATGAGTGAATGTGTCTGGGTTGTGGATTATATTTGGTCAAATACAGGCATTTTTTTTCTTAGAGAATAGGGTGCAGGTACTCCCCACTTCTGAATTGCCGTATTTATCGGCATATAACACGCACCCCAAGTTTAGGAGGGAATTTTAAGGAAAATAACTTACATTTAAATGCCCATCAATGCAGCCTTATTAGTGTCCATCTGCATGCTTGTCCAGTGTCATTTGCAGCCTTGTCAGTGTCATTTGCAGCCTTGTCAGTGACATTTGCAGCCTTGTCAGTGACATTTGCAGCCTTGTCAGTGACATTTGCAGCCTTGTCAGTGACATTTGCAGTCTTAACAGTGTCCACCTGCAGCCTTGTCAGTGACATTTGCAGCCTTATGAGTGTCCACCTGCAGCCTTGCAGCCTTGTCAGTGTCCATCTGCAGCCTTGTCAGTGACATTTGCAGCCTTGCCCAGGCTGCAGTTAAACTGCAGTGACTTGTCAGTGTCACTGCATTTTGAAAATGGCGCCGCCGGCGCCGAGATACACAGAGCCGGCTCTTCTTGGCTGCTCTCGTAGTCCCGCCCAGACTGGGCGTGACTGTGAGCGGAGCCGAGCGCCGCCCATATACATACATAGCCGAGTGTACTCGGCTAGCTCAGCTCACAGTCACGCCCAGTCCCTGTGTTATGTCAATCATAGGGCGGGACTGGGCATGACTGTGAGCGGAGCTAGCCAAACCTAGCCGAGTACACTCGGCTATCTATGTATATCGGCGGCCGGCTTGCTCCGCTCACAAACAGCGGGGGGGGGGGGGGAATCGGCGGGGATCGGCGTATAACGCGCACCCACGAATTTCCCCTGATTTTAAAGGGCAAAAAAGTGCGTGTTATACGCAGATAAATACGGTACGTCTTGTCTCCACCCCCATACCCATCTCTGAATACCGTCTCCTAAATTCACCCCCTACCCACCTCCCAGTACTGCCCCCTTTAAAGAATATAGAACCAAGAATCGTTTTGTGGTGCTACATAGAATTTGTTAATAAGAACAAGAAATGCAATAAAATAGATCCCCTGCAGCCAGTAACAATAGGTCCCCCCCAATAGTAGATCCCTTCAAGCAACAGTTGAACCCCCAGTAACATAAGACCCCCTCCAACAAAAATAAATGCCCTGCCAGCAACAATATACCTTCCCAGCAACAAGAGACCAATAAATTCCCCCGGCAACAATAGAGCTCCCAGCAGCCAGCATTAATAGATTCTCCAGCACATGCCAGCACCCCTTGCCATAACATACATTTAGTGCTGGAGGTGTCGGAGAAGCGTTCCCCCACTTTTCCACTGAAAAAAGCCCTGGTCAAACCAATTGTAAAGGCTGACAATTTCAAGCTTAAACCTAAACCCCATTGAAGCTTTTGCAATCTTGAAAATAACTTCTAACCATTTAACCAAGTCTAATAGGCAAGAGGCTGTTAAACGATGGGCATGGGAAGCTGGGCACCATCATATAAAATGTAAAGGTTTTATTTCAGGGGCAATAGCCTAAAATATTCTACAGTCACTGAAAAGTACAGTGGGGAAAATAATTATTTGATCCCATGCAGATTTTGTAAGTTTGCCCACTTACAAAGAAATGAAGGGTCTATCATTTTTTTATCATAGGTGTATTTTAAATGATAGAGACAAAATATCAACCAAAAATCCAGATAAAAACACATGATAAAATGTTATAAATTGAGTTGCAGTTTAGTGAGTAAAATAAGTATTTGATTCCCTGCCAACCAACAATAATTCTGGCTCCCACAGACTGGCTACAGTATGTGATCATGTGGTACACAGATTAGTCCTGTCAACTTAAGATCAAATAATTATTTTCTCCACTGTATATAAGCAGGTTTATTATGCTGCAATATAAGAGAAAGAGACAAGAGTTTTTTTATTATGAAATAAAAATCAGAGTGTGATATTATAGAGATAGAGATGATAGCCACACATACAGTGCAGTAGCTGCAAAATATGTATTCAGCTTGATTAAGTCACAATATAAGAGGAAGAGACTAGTAAGATTTTGTAATAAAAAAAAAAAAATGAAGACACAATAGTAACAAATATTGTGGTCAGTGCACAGTATGTAAGCAGCCTGATTAGGCCACAATAAAAGTGGAAGAGACTAAGCTGTTTTTATCATGAAATAAAAATTAGACAAAAACTGTAAGATGTGTGGACAATTTAAACCGCCTCTGCCTCACATTAATCCGCGCCTTAAAATTACTCTGTAATCAGATGCAGCAGACTCAAGCAGCTACTTTAAAAATGAACATGTGATCAAACAATAAGACTAAAATCATAAAATAAGTGAACCAAGTCTCCGATTTGTTGTACTTATTGAAGCAGCGCTGAGTGTCCGATATTATAAAACACTTTATTTAAAACAGATGCTGAAGAGACAGGAAAGTTCAAAATAAAGATGTGGTCTGTGGATATGAAGGTATGCGTAGAAATCCTTCCACCAATAATGATCACCGCGTGTGGGGGTCACCCCCCGTGAGATTGCACTCACCACAATTTCAGTAATCACAAGCCTTTGGATAATGGTCTTTAAAACTTTCCGTCTCCTTAGTTCAACCACCAGGTGGTGCAAGACCCTGGTGGTGTAAGGTTAAAAGTTCATGAGAGATATCCTTAAGTAAGACATATGGGTCACAATCTTCCCAGCGATGTCAGCAGGATTGGTTTTAAAACAGTGTCAACCTGGTGGTTGAACTAAGGAGACGGAAAGTTTTAAAGACCATTATCCAAAGGCTTGTGATTACTGAAATTGTGGTGAGTGCAATCTCACGGGGGGTGACCCCCACACGCGGTGATCATTATTGGTGGAAGGATTTCTACGCATACCTTCATATCCACAGACCACATCTTTATTTTGAACTTTCCTGTCTCTTCAGCATCTGTTTTATATAAAGTGTTTTATAATATCGGACACTCAGCGCTGCTTCAATAAGTACAACAAATCAGAGACTTGGTTCACTTATTTTATGATTTTAGTCTTATTGTTTGATCACATGTTCATTTTAAAAGTAGCTGCTTGAGTCTGCTGCATCTGATTACAGAGTAATTTTAAGGCGCGGATTAATGTGAGGCAGAGGCGGTTTAAATTGTCCACACATCTTACAGTTTTTGTCTAATTTTTATTTCATGACAAAAACAGCTTAGTCTCTTCCACTTTTATTGTGGCCTAATCAGGCTTATTTTATGATTTTAGTCTTATTGTTTGATCACAAATAAAAATTAGAGTTTCTTTTATCAGACACAACAGCCATAAATATTGTACATTCAAGGGTGTAATCCGGTTGATTAGGACCAATTAAAAGAGGGGAAGACAAGGCCGCTTTCTAAAATAAAACAAAATTTTGAGCATTTCATTTCAAAGACCATAGCCACATAAATTAAATCCAAAAACAGAAACAAAAAGCTCCCAGGAAACTTTTTGTTTCCGTTTTTAGCTTTGTTACATAATTTGGGGTGAGCAGCACTTTTTTTCCACCCATATAATTGGGCTCTTCTGTCTATACACATATATTGTACTTCACAATATGTAAACAGTTTGAATAAGCTGCAATTTAAGAAGGAGAGAAATTAGGCAGTTTGTTATCATGAAATAAAAAGTATTATTTTAGAGACAGAGACAATATCCACAAATATTTTACAGGAGCTGCACAGTTTATAAGCAGCTTGACTAGAATGCAATGTACAGTAATATGCAATAGCAGATTTTTATCTTGAAATTAAAATGAGTCTTTTATTGCATAGACAATAGCCAAAAATTATGTAGAGTCACTGCACAGTATGTAAGCAGCTTGATTTAGAGTTTAGGGTTATACTGCAGTACCATTGTGCTGGGCTTACAGGAGGGAAGGAGTACTAGCAGAAGTCACTCGCAGCACAAGAAAGCTGGACTTTCAGTGAGGCAGGAGTACGGGGTTATCTTGCAGCACTGGGGTGGTGGACTCATAGGGAGACATGTACATTCACTGGATAATATGTAAACAGCTCTAGACTGCAATATAAGAGGGAGAGACAAGGCAGTTTTCATCATGAAATAAAAAAAGAGTATTAGAGAAAGAGATAATAGCTGCATATTTTGTACAGTCACTACACAGTTTGTAAACATTACAGTATCATTTTAAAGAGAACGACAAATATGCTACATTTGCTTATGAATATGTAGGCAGGTTGATTAGGCTGCAATGTAAGAAAAAGAGACAACACGGTATTCACAGTTTCATAGTTGGTAAGGTGGAATAATGCGCGTGTGTGTTCATCTCGCTAATCATTTACCATATCCCTGTATATTGTGTTCGCTAAGATGTACATCCAAGAGTTTTTCAAAACTATCAATACTTTTTGCTGACACCACCAATTATGGAAGAGAGTTCCAAATCCTTATCGCCCTGACAGTGAAAAAACCCCTACGCAGCTTAAGGTTAAAACACTTCCAATCTCATTGTGTGGCCCTGTGTCTTCTTTCACTTTCTGAGACTAAATAGTTTTCTACCATGCTGGCATCACCATTGACATATTTGTATATCGCTATCATATCTCCTCTCAAGCGTCTCTTCCCCAGGGAGAGTATGTTTAGTGCTTGTAGTCGTTCCTCGTAATTGAGATCCTTCAGTCCTTTTATTAATTTTGTTGCCCTTCTCTGGACTCACTCCAGTTCCAGCACATCCTTCCTGAGAATTGGTGACCAGAATTGGACGGAATACTCCAGATGTGGCCGAACCAGAATTTTATAAATAATACATCCGCCTGGTCTGCTGGGTTCCCAGTCGATGCTTTTTACAGGGAAACGCGTCGGTTGGAGAGAACCTCATGACGTCACCATGCACCAGCTGATAGTCTGAGAACCTAGATGTCATTACCTGTTGGTGGCGCTATCGGTCTCTTGGATCGCAGTACCAGTGTCCACCAGTGGGTGTCTTCCAACACCTAGGACTTGTAATAAGAGGACTCACCTGCTGGTGGCACTGTTGCATCCTTGGGCCGTAGTACCGGTGTCCACCAGCGGGTGTACTCCGGCAGTGTGGAGCACTGAGCCTGAGCCTTATCCGATCCCATCCTGATCCTGTCCCTCCTGTGTTCCTATTCCCTTGTAGCCATATCCCATCCATTATCTCCCTCTCCTATCCTGCCCTTGTTCAGTTGCTGATCCCCTGTGTATGAACCTGGCCTGGCTAACGTGTTTGATTTCATTACTTCCCTTTGGCTGTATATATTATCTGTTGTCTGTGGGTTTCTGTTGGTTGGTTGAGCACTATTTGTATTTGGGGTGTTTGTTTATTTATATCACTTATCTTAAATAAACATTATTCTTATTCACTTTACATGCGTTTTGGTTTCCTGTTTGCAGTCCACACAATCTGGTCACACCTGTTCATGACAGTATACCAAGGCCATCTCTGACCAGAAGTGGCTGCACAGGGGAACCATCTCGGTTCCATTTCACGTTGCTGGGATGAATTCAGATATAATTGTTTATTATGCTCTGCTGTCAACAGTGAGTTCTGAATATCTCCGCCAGACATTGAAAGGGTGGTCCAGTGATCAGCTGCTGGAGATTATCCGTTTAGCTCACTCTGTGGTTGATCAGGGCAGTATACTGTTTGACGATGTTCAGCCTTTGATTGGAATGTGTACAGAGCTGGCTCTGCCTTGTATCCCAGAGGGCCATGATGACTTTTCTCCCCCCTTCAGCATTAACCAGGTTGCGTCCTTAGTATGGCTGTTGGAGGATGACTCTGCATCCTTTTTGGAGCATTAATCGGTTTGTCCCAAACAGTTGTTGAAAGATTGTATAGCTGAAGTGCAGTCCCTGGTCAGACAGAGGGTATGTGAGCCCACTTTTGTGCTACCTGTACTTCCGGCATGGTCAGATCTGTTATGCCCAGCTTCTGTCAGCTCTCCACAACCCGACCTGCTACTAAACACCTGCCTGCTTAGATGTCCTTTCTCCCAATACCCCTGGCAACCTCAGCTACAGTCCAATATACCCTGCTCTCCACCAAGTATCAATACCCTGTTTCTACTTCCTGCACCTATCCTGCCTTTAACCCACCTGTCTCTTCTCTAATACCTGTAACTTCTCCACAAGAACTTCCTCTGGCCGCTGTTCCCCCTTCCTTGCCAAATCCCAGCCCTTTGTTTGAGTATGCCTCACCTCCTGTCTACAGTCCTACAGCCACCTACAGATCTCCAGCAGTTAAGCCAAAGAAGAAACTGAAGTTCTTCCCCACTCACACGATCCTGCCAGTAACCCAACTTGCTTCCACACCAACCAACCTGTGCCAGCCTGCGTTCATGCCAGTTGAACTTGATGACCCACCTAAACCTGCCAACCCAGTGCCTGCTATCCAGCCTGATGTGCCTGCCTTCCAGTCTGAGGTACCTACCTTCCAGTCTGATGTGCCCGCTTTCCAATCTGATGTCTTGATGCCTGCCTTTCAGCCCAAAGTATCGGTGCCTGCCTTCCAGCCTGATGTGCCTGCCTTCCAGCCTGATGTGCCTACCTTTCAGTCAGATGTGTCCGCTTTCCAGTCTGATGTCTGTTGCCTGCCTTCCAGCCCGAAGTCTCAGTGCCTCCCTTCCAGCCTGATGTGCCTGCCTTCCAGTTTGACGTGCCCGCTTTCCAGCCTGATGTTCCCGCTTTCCAGCCTGATGTTACCGCTTTCCAGCCTGATGTTACCGCTTTCCAGCCTGATGTTACCGCTTTCCAGCCTGATGTTCCCGCTTTCCAGCCTGATGTGCCCACCTTCCAGCCAGATATCTCGATGCTTGCCTTTCACCCGGATTTCTTGGTGCTTGCCTTCAAGCCCGAAGTCTCGGTGCTCGCTATCCAGTCTTATGTGCCTGCCTCCCAGTCTGATGTCCTGATGCCTGCCCTCCAGCCCAGTCTCGGTGCCCGCCTTCCAGTCTGATGTGCCTGCTTTCAGTCTGATGTCTTGGTGCCCGCTTTCCAGCCTGATGTGCCCGCTTTCCAGTCTGATGTGCTCGCTTTCCAGTCTGATGTGCTCGCTTTCCAGTCTGATGTGCCCGCTTTCCAGTCTGATGTGCCCGCTTTCCAGCCTGATGTTCCCGCTTTCCAGCCTGATGTGCCCACCTTCCAGCCAGATATCTCGATGCTTGCCTTTCACCCGGATTTCTTGGTGCTTGCCTTCAAGCCCGAAGTCTCGGTGCTCGCTATCCAGTCTTATGTGCCTGCCTCCCAGTCTGATGTCCTGATGCCTGCCCTCCAGCCCAGTCTCGGTGCCCGCCTTCCAGTCTGATGTGCCTGCTTTCAGTCTGATGTCTTGGTGCCCGCTTTCCAGCCTGATGTGCCCGCTTTCCAGTCTGATGTGCCCGTTTTCCAGTCTGATGTGCTCGCTTTCCAGTCTGATGTGCCCGCTTTCCAGTCTGATGTGCCCGCTTTCCAGTCTGATGTCCTGATGCCTGCCTTCCAGCCCAAAGTCTTGGTGTCTGCCTTCCAGTCTGATGTGCCCGCTTTCCCGTCTGATGTGCCCGCTTTCCAGTCTGATGTCTCGATGCTTGCCTTCCAGCCAGATGTCTCGGTGCCTGCCTTCCAGCTTGATGTCTCTGCTTTCCAGTCCGATGTGCTCGCTTTCCAGTCCGATGTGCTCGCTTTCCAGTCCGATGTGCTCGCTTTCCAGTCCGATGTGCTCGCTTTCCAGTCCGATGTGCTCGCTTTCCAGTCTGCTGTCCTGATGCCTGCCTTCCAGCCCAAAGTCTTGGTGTCTGCCTTCCAGTCTGATGTGCCCGCTTTCCCGTCTGATGTGCCCGCTTTCCAGTCTGATGTCTCGATGCTTGCCTTCCAGCCAGATGTCTCGGTGCCTGCCTTCCAGCTTGATGTCTCTGCTTTCCAGTCCGATGTGCTCGCTTTCCAGTCCGATGTGCTCGCTTTCCAGTCCGATGTGCTCGCTTTCCAGTCCGATGTGCTCGCTTTCCAGTCCGATGTGCTCGCTTTCCAGTCCGATGTGCTCGCTTTCCAGTCCGATGTGCTCGCTTTCCAGTCCGATGTGCTCGCTTTCCAGTCTGCTGTCCTGATGCCTGCCTTCCAGCCCAAAGTCTTGGTGTCTGCCTTCCAGTCTGATGTGCCCGCTTTCCCGTCTGATGTGCCCGCTTTCCAGTCTGATGTCTCGATGCTTGCCTTCCAGCCAGATGTCTCGGTGCCTGCCTTCCAGCTTGATGTCTCTGCTTTCCAGTCCGATGTGCTCGCTTTCCAGTCCGATGTGCTCGCTTTCCAGTCCGATGTGCTCGCTTTCCAGTCCGATGTGCTCGCTTTCCAGTCCGATGTGCTCGCTTTCCAGTCCGATGTGCTCGCTTTCCAGTCCGATGTGCTCGCTTTCCAGTCCGATGTGCTCGCTTTCCAGTCCGATGTGCTCGCTTTCCAGTCCGATGTGCTCGCTTTCCAGTCCGATGTGCTCGCTTTCCAGTCTGCTGTCCTGATGCCTGCCTTCCAGCCCAAAGTCTTGGTGTCTGCCTTCCAGTCTGATGTGCCCGCTTTCCCGTCTGATGTGCCCGCTTTCCAGTCTGATGTCTCGATGCTTGCCTTCCAGCCAGATGTCTCGGTGCCTGCCTTCCAGCTTGATGTCTCTGCTTTCCAGTCCGATGTGCTCGCTTTCCAGTCCGATGTGCTCGCTTTCCAGTCCGATGTGCTCGCTTTCCAGTCCGATGTGCTCGCTTTCCAGTCCGATGTGCTCGCTTTCCAGTCCGATGTGCTCGCTTTCCAGTCCGATGTGCTCGCTTTCCAGTCCGATGTGCTCGCTTTCCAGTCCGATGTGCTCGCTTTCCAGTCCGATATGCTCGCTTTCCAGTCCGATATGCTCGCTTTCCAGTCTGATGTCCTGATGCCTGCCTTCCAGCCCAAAGTCTTGGTGTCTGCCTTCCAGTCTGATGTGCCCGCTTTCCCGTCTGATGTGCCCGCTTTCCAGTCCGATGTCTCGTCGCCTGCCCTCCAGCCCAGTCTCGGTGCCCGCCTTCCAGTCTGATGTGCCCGCTTTCCAGTCTGATGTGCCCGCCTTCCAGCCTGATGTCTTGGTGCTCGCTTTCCAGCCTGATGTGCGCGCTTTCCAGCCTGATGTGCGCGCTTTCCAGTCTGATGTGCGCGCTTTCCAGTCTGATGTGCGCGCTTTCCAGTCTGATGTGCGCGCTTTCCAGTCTGATGTCTCGATGCTTGCCTTCCAGCCAGATGTCTCGGTGCCTGCCTTCCAGCTTGATGTCTCTGCTTTCCAGTCTTTTGTGCTCGCTTTCCAGTCCGATGTGCTCGCTTTCCAGTCCGATGTGCTCGCTTTCCAGTCCGATGTGCTCGCTTTCCAGTCCGATGTGCTCGCTTTCCAGTCCGATGTGCTCGCTTTCCAGTCCGATGTGCTCGCTTTCCAGTCCGATGTGCTCGCTTTCCAGTCCGATGTGCTCGCTTTCCAGTCCGATGTGCTCGCTTTCCAGTCTGACGTGCCTGCTTTCCAGTCTGATGTGCCCGCTTTCCAGTCTGATGTCCTGATGCCTGCCTTCCAGCCCAAAGTCTTGGTGTCTGCCTTCCAGTCTGATGTGCCCGCTTTCCCGTCTGATGTGCCTGCTTTCCAGTCTGATGTCTCGTTGCCTGCCTTCCAGCCTGGTGTCTCGTTGCCTGCTTTCCAGCCGGATGTCTTGATATTGGTGTCTCAGCCTGGAGTTTCGGTGCCGTGTGTCAGCCTGGAGTTTCGGTGCCCGTGTGTCAGCCTGGAGTTTCGGTGCCCGTGTGTCAGCCTGGAGTTTCGGTGCCTGTGTGTCAGCCTGGAGTTTCGGTGCCCGTGTGTCAGCCTGGAGTTTCGGTGCCCGTGTGTCAGCCTGGAGTTTCGGTGCCCGTGTGTCAGCCTGAAGTTTCGGTGCCCGTTACCCAGTCTGCTTAGCCGGTGCCCGTTACCCAGTCTGCTGAGCCGGTGCCCGTTACCCAGTCTGCTGAGCCGGTGCCCGTTACCCAGTCTGTTAAACCGGTGCCCTTTACTCAGTCTACTAAATCGGAGTCCGTCACTCGGCCTGTTAAGCCAGTACCTGTTATTCGGTTTGCCGGACCAGTGCCCGGTGTCCAGCTCGCTGGGCCGGGACCCGTTACCCAGCCCACTGGGCCGGGGCCTGTTACCCAGCCTGATGAGCCGGTGCCTGTGATCCAGCCTGCCCTTACGGTGCTCGCTGTTCGGCCTAATGTTCCAGAGCCTGCTGCCCAGCTCGACGACCCGGAGCCTGCTGCCCAGCTCGACGACCCAGGGCCTGCTGCCCAGCTCGACGACCCAGGGCCTGCTGTCTGCTCTGATGTGCCCGCTGTCTGCTCTGATGTGCCCACTGTCTGCTCTGATGTGCCCACTGTCTGCTCTGATGTGCCCACTGTCTGCTCTGATGTGCCCACTGTCTGCTCTGATGTACCTGATGCCCAGCCTGAAGTACCCGATGCCCAGCCTGATGTGCCCTCATCTGTTGTTCGGTTTGAGGCCATAAACTTTGGACAATTTCATCTAGTTGGAGCGTCCGGAGGCCGCTCCTTTGAGGGGGGGTACTGTCATGAAAAGGTTTACCTGTCGGTGGCGCTATCCGTCTCTTGGATCGCAGTACCAGTGTCCACTAGCGGGTGTCTTCCAACACCTAGGACTTGTGGCACTGTTGCATCCTTGGGCCGTAGTACCGGTGTCCACCAGCGGGTGTACTCCGGCAGTGTGGAGCAGACAGCACCCTCTGCGCTCAGGTGTAACGTGAGGTCAATTACCGCAGCCTTATAAATACCCGGCAAGCCCTCACATGCTTGCCTTGGTATCTTTCTTCCTTGTGCCCTGACCTGTAACTGTAACCTGTATCTGAACCTGAACCTGAGCCTGAGCCTGTATCCGAATCCCATCCTGATCCTGTCTCTCCTGTGTTCCTATTCCCTTGTAGCCATATCCCATCCATTATCTCCCTCTCCTATCCTGCCCTGGTTCAGTTGCTGATCCCCTGTGTATGACCCTGGTCTGGCTAACTTTTTTGATTTCGGTACTTCCCTTTGGCTGTATATATCATCTGTTGTCTGTGGGTTTCTGTTGGTTGGTTGAGCACTATTTGTATTTGGGGTGTTTGTTTATTTATATCACTTATCTTAAATAAACATTCTTATTCACTTTACATGCGTTTTGGTTTCCTGTTTGCAGTCCACACAATCTGGTCACACCTGTTCATGAGCTGTGTGTATATTTCTGTGATGTGCATATGAAAAAAAATCTATTTTTGAATAAATATCCAGATTTTATTGTACTATGAAGGTTCTCTTCTCTTTTTTTTTAAAAAAAGCAATTAATTTAAAAATACCCACCGGAGGAGCCTGTGAAGGGAACAGAAGGAAAAGTCTTTTGATTATCCAGGTATCCACCACAAGAGAGAGCCGCCATCCCTGCCCATCAGACTAGGTGGATGTATTATAGCTAATCTGCTGGAGTGAATTGAGTGCATGAAGTGTTCGTTCTAACTAGGGATGAGCCAAACACCCCCCGGTTCGGTTCGCACCAAAACCTGTGAACGGACCGAAAATTCACACAAACGTTAGAACTCCATTGAAGTCTATGGGACTTGAACGTTCAAAATCAAAAGTGCTAATTTTAAAGGCTAATTTGCAAGGTATTGTCCTGCCCCAGGGGACATGTAACAATGCAAAAAAGTTTTAAAAACGGCCATTTTTTCTGGAGCAGTGATTTTAATAACAAAGTGTAATATTCCTTTAAATTTCATACCTGGGGGGTGTCTATAGTATGCCTGTAAAGTGGCGCGTGTTTCCCGTGCTTAGAACAGTCACTGCACAAAATGCCATTTTTAAAGTAATAAAAGTCATTTAAAACTGCTTACGGCTTTAATGTAATGTCCGGTCCCGGTAATATGGATGAAAATCAGTGAGACAAACGGCATGGGTACCCCCCCCCAATCCATTACCAGGCCCTTTGGGTCTTGTATGGATATTAAGGGGAACCCCGCACCCAAATTAAAAAAAAGGAAAGGCGGAGTGATGGAGCTTGTGTGACTGAGTGCTCCTCCCCCCCCATGTTCCCGGGCTAATCACACAGGCAATCATCTGGTCGTCAGCTGAGGAGCAGTGCGTGTGTGAGACTGCTCTGTTCCGGCTCCCCCCTGCACCAAAGCAAAAACACGTGCAGAGCGACAGGCTCCTGACAAGCAAGCAAGCGGACAGCTGAATCGTGGATGAGAGGCGAGAGGCGAGAGGCAACCGGCTGTTCCACCTCCTATTCGGACAAATGCTACAGGCATAACAGCAGCGGCGTGTCAGATGATGACAACCCGCAGACAAGCCGCTTCGCAGCCAACAGCGGGAAGGGGTAGGAGCTCAATGGACGGCATCAGAGCTTACCTGTCCCCCCGTGCCCCTGAGCAAGGAGAAGGGAGACAAGCAGGAAAACTTGACACAAGGAAGCGGAGCGGAGTGAACGCCACTGGTGGTACAGACAAAGCAGAGCGGGAGCCCTGGATAAAGAAGGTGAATACCCAGATGACAGGGGAAAGTGTCGCAGTGCACGGTAAGATATCACCTACAGCAGGTAGGGGGAGGAAGACCCCTGAGCAAAGCCCCCTCCGGTGGTGGTGGGAGCCCCAGGAGGAGAGGGGAAGAAGTTGAAGCTAAGGAAAAGGGACAATTTAACCCTGGTATGGGACACATATCACTGGATAGTGACATGCAAAGCCTACCAGCTCAGAACCCGGGTATAACGACCCATCTGGGGACTAATAGGTGGACTTTAGAAGCAGCACAGAATACAGAGGTTATGCTGGGAAGAGGAGGGGAGGACCCAGTCCCCAATATAGATCAAAGTCCCAGACAGGGTCACAAAACAGTAACAGGAGGGGACACGGGAATATGTATGTCTACACATAGACAGGGCGTGCTGTATGACCAGGTGAGCCCCAAGGACGGTGATGGGAGGTCACAGGGGTGGAACGGACAGAGTGCAGACCCAGAAAGGGATATCTGGGAATTTTTGAAGGCCCTTCCCACCAAAAATGACATTCAGCAACTAATCAATGCAGTTGAACAGTCATGCCTGCAGGCAGTGGAAAGTCTAAAGGAGGACATCAGAGACCTGGGATACAGAGTAGAGGAAATGGAAAAAGAGCAAGAAACCACTGTACATGTAGTGGCGGATGTTCAAGAGTCCATTAAAAAGTATGAAGAGGTGTTAAATTCTTATAGGGACCAGCTGGACGAATACGAAAATAGGGACAGACAAAACATTCGTATAAAAGGACTGCAGGAGTCAATTACGTCAGAATTAGTCCCAACAGTACAAAAAATTTCCGGACAGATTTTGGGGTTTAAGCCCCAAACATCATTGAAATAGATCTGATACACCGGGTCCCACCCCATAGTACAAAAGCTGATGTACCCAGAGATGTAATCTGTAATGTTCACAAATATGCAGTGAAAGAGAATATAATGAAGATGGCTCGTAATAACCCCACGATTACATTTGAAGGTTCAAATATAGCGCTATACCCAGACATATCAAGAAGGACTCTTTTTAAGCGAGGGTTGGTCCGTCCACTGTTAGAAGTCTTATGGGAGGCAGAGATTAAATATCGGTGGGGGTTCCCATTTAGCCTGACAGCTTCCAGGAACGGGAAAACAGCAACACTACGAACAAAGGATGACTTAGAATAATTTGTGGAGAAACTGGACCTTCCTTTGGTGGATTTCATAGACTGGAGAATACATTACATTACATTACACAGTACCGGCAAGGGTAAATAGGGGTGCAGCCCAAAAAAAGACTTAAATAATTGATAAAGGACTTTTTTCCTTCTTTTTTTTTTTGTTTTCCACCTGGGAAGGGATCCATAGATTAATGCCCGGGAGGAGGGGGGAACAGACGAGGGGATGTGGTGGGAAACGGGGACCTTTTTTAGGTCAATAGGTCAGCCCCAATTGAAGGGGAGAGGCATCCTGTGGGAGGCAGGGAAGGGAGGTAGCCTGCGCGCAGGAGGTGTCCATGTGCGCAGGCTCCCTCTCCGATTTTTAGATATACCCCTAAAAAGAGGTTTGGAGTATGTAAGGTCTATGTTTATGACACATATGTGGAACAGTTTTTTTTCTTTTGTTTTTTCAGGTATGGGTCTGTGTTCAATGGGGGTGTTTAATGTTGGGAATTGTGGTGTTAATAGGGGGGGTGGGAATATCAGAGGAGAAGACAGAGAACAGGGACAAGGAACGGGGGTTCCTAAGGATAAAATAAATGACAGCCATATTGAAAATTTTGTCATATAACGTGAGGGGTCTGAGCTCACCAAATAAGAGAGGGCGTCTCTGGGTGGAGTTGCAACATTTAGGGGCTGATGTTGTTTTCCTACAGGAGACCCATTTCAGGGGTAGCTCAATCCCTGGCCTACCCCAGAATATAATGAACCAATGGTATCATGCCGTCTCGCCAATTGCAAGGGCAAGAGGGGCCACAATTGGGTTCAAGAAGTCATGCCCTCGGTTTATGGAGGCCCTGCAAAGTGACCCAGAAGGACGGTTTTTGTTTGTGACAGGTGTACTGCATGGGAAACGATATACCTTTGCTTCAATATATGCGCCCAACGAAGGGTCTGTTAATTTCTTGGTTAAAACGTTCAGAAAACTGGAAGAATTTAAGGAAGGATGTTTAGTGGTGGGAGGGGACTTTAATATAGTGCTGGACCCGAGTATAGACACCTCTACGGGTAGAACCGCCTTATCCTTCAGAGTCATAAAGCGGGTTAAACAAATTCTACGCACACAGCATCTTGTGGACAGCTGGCGAGCACTGCATGCAGGGACTAGGAATTTTAGCTACTATTCTAAAACACACGATATGTACTCACGGTTAGACCTTTTTCTGGTGGATCAATTTTATCTGGGGAATGTCAGCGCAATTGAATCTTTAACTATGTCTGACCACGCACCAATAACCCTGACCCTCCTCCCAACTCAAATGGATCGTGTGGAACGAATATGGCGTCTGAACGAATCATTGTTGGATAAGGAGGACATAGTGGAGAAATTAAGTATTAAGATAAAAGAATACTTTGAAATAAATCAGAAGAAGTGTCAGATCAAGTGGTGTGTGAAGCCCACAAGGCAGTTATCAGAGGGGACCTGATCGCTTATGGATCGCATATAAAGAAGGAAGGTAAAAGAGAAATAGATAAATTACTAGAGAAGATTAGTGTTTTAGAGATGAAACATAAGAAAAATCTCGACCCTGTGGATGGCAGATGTTTGGAGAGCTTACGAGCAGAGCTCTTGCAATGCCTAGAGCATAGAGTAAAAAACAAAACCAGGTTTTTTCGCAAATAGAGCATATGAACAAGGAAATAAGTGCGGACGGTTACTGGCAAAACAACTCAAAAAACAACAAGACTCCAGACATGTGCACAGCCTATTAGTTCAAGGCAGGAAAATAATAGATACGAAAGCCATAGCGAAAGAGTTTGGTAAATTCTATGAGGCATTGTATAATACTTCTAAAACAGAACCATCGGGAACAGGAGAAAGTGAGGGACTAAGGAGGAAGGAGATAGGTGAATATATCGAAGACGCCGCTATGCCCACACTACCTAGAACAATTATAGAGGATATTGAACGTCCAATCACGGTAGATGAGTTGAGCAAAGTGATAGCAACCCTGCCCCTGGGGAAAAGTCCAGGGCCGGATGGGCTGACAAATTCATACTACAAAAAGCTTCTTCCAGTACTGGTAAAACCACTCTGTAGTTATTTTAATTCAATTAGTGCCTCTAGTCCACTTCCCCCAGAAGCATTATTGGCATATATAACAGTTCTGCCAAAAGAGGGAAAGGACCCCCAGGTATGTTCTAACTACAGGCCTATCTCTTTACTAAACTCGGACACCAAATTATTGGCAAAAATTTTGGCTCTGAGACTTCAAGAACATATAGGAGATTTGGTGCATCCGGACCAAACAGGGTTCATAAAGGGACGCGAGACAAGGGACAACACCACTCGTGCAATCCATATTCTGCATTGGATGCGGTTCGGTCCGAATAGGGCCCCAAGCATCACTCTGTCAATAGATGCCGAAAAGGCGTTTGACAGAGTGAACTGGGGCTTTATGAGAGAAGTACTGGGGAAGATAGGCCTGGGGGAAAAAATGTTGGGGTGCATTATGTTGCTGTATGCGAAACCAAGAGCGAGGATCAAGGTCAACGGGACACTATCTGAATGTTTTAGTATACGAAATGGCACCAGGCAAGGGTGTCTGTTATCCCCCTTGGTATTTGCGATAGTAATGGAGCCATATTTACGTAAAATCAGGAATAATAAAGGAGATAGCAGCAGGGACATGCATAGGCCATATGGAACATAAAGTAGCAGCGTATGAGGATGACCTTCTCTTTTTTCTTTATGCCCCTCAGACATCCATAGCTGCATTGATGGTGGAGGTACATGAATTTGGTAGGATGTCTGATTTCAAGATTAATTTGAGAAGTCAGTCATCCTCCCCAGCCATGTCCCAGCAACGATGGAAAGGTCATTGAGAGGGATGTATCCATTTGCATGGAACAAGGGGCCACTGACATACCTGGGAGTACAGATTAGCGCAGACCATGAATTATTGTATGAATTTATCTATGGCTCATTGTTGAAAGAAATAACAGAAGAGCTAAAAAAATGGAAGGGTAAATACCTGACCTAGTTTGGGAGAATCAGTACCATAAAAATGAGTATACTACCCAGAATAATTTATGTGCTGCGCACAGTGCCAATCAGGTTACCGGCGACTCTCTTCAGGCAGGTGCGTAGGCTGTTCGTGGCCTTTGTGTGGAGCGATAGGAGGCCTAGACTGGCATACAACATCCTAAGAAGGAACAGGGCTGAGGGAGGCCTGGGACTACCAGATATAGTATCATATTATAAGGTCATAACTCTAGTTAGGATACTGAATTGGTGTCACAATTTAAAGGGGAAACCATGGGTACAAGCAGAGATGTCAATGGCGGGGAGAAATCTAGCAGGAGCACCTTGGATCCAAGGGTCTCTGAGAGGGCTGTCACAATGGACTTCACCGCTGACCCTGAATTCATTGGAAGTGTGGGATAGGATGAACAGGAAGGGTAGATACGCTCCCCAGACATCCCCTCTGACCCCTCTGGTTCCCCCCGGGGGAGGAGATGGGATGTCTGGGGGTCTGGGGTCGAGATGGGGATACCAGGTGTGGCAAGTTTGCCCCAAATGGAGTCCTATTACCACTGACAGAAATGGTCTCGAGATTCAGGACGATACGAATGGCAGAATGGAAATATTGCCAAATGATGAGTTTTTTTAATAAAATAAAGCCTTTAATGAGACCCATGAACTCACTCACTACATTGGAGAAGCAATGTGTACAGATGCCAGAATCCGGGCATATGCTATCTCAGATGTATTGAATGATCCTAAGGGAACAGGAAAAGATAATCCCATACTTTGTAAAAGAATGGGAGAAGGAACTGGGCCAAGCATGGACAGATAAACAAATTAAGAGAATGATTTCGCTAACGTTTAACACTTCCATAAGCTCAAAGGTGCAAGAAATGGCATATAAGTTCCTAGCAAGGTGGTATAGGACTCCAGCTAACCTAGCACAAATTTCCCCAACAAAAAGTGATAGGTGCTGGAGAGGATGTGGGCAGAGGGGTACCTTTCTCCATCTTTGGTGGACATGCCCAGTAATTAAGTTGTTCTGGGAATCAGTGGCCCCATGGATTGAGAAATTAACAGCGGACCCCTTGGAGTTCGGGCCTATACAGTACCTATTTCATGGTAAGCCCGGACCCATCAAAACTTACAGAGAAAGTATAACCCCGCACTTATTGAATGCAGCGAAAAAGCTAATCCCGAAGTACCGGAGACAAGCTCGGGGCCCGACAGCTATGGATTGGAGAAATAAAGTCAATTTAATAAGGGAAGCGGAGGAGGTGGATCCATGTGGTTAAGAATCAAAAAGGGAAATTTGAATGGACCTGGGCAAAATGGGAACAATGTGCTAAGGAGATAACAGAAGAGGGAAATACTAATGAGTAGAGGAGGAAGATATGGTATAGTCATTAAGAATAAAGATAATAAGAAGATTGACCCTGGAAAGAAAGAGTTAGATACTGACTTGACTTCTCTAATGCTAATTATGTGTAAAGAGGGTGGGGGGTAAAATAATATATGTTTTTTTGGGGGGGGGGGGTGTTTTTATTTTTATTTTTTTTTTCTGTGGTGGTCTTCCTCTTTCCCTTACCTAAGCACTGGGTAGGTGGGTGGGAAACACAAGTAAGGGGGGGGGGGGGTTCCTTTTTAGGCACCAGAAGTTAAGAGGGGAAGAGGAGAGTGTCTTCCCCTTCTCACCAGTCACAGGGTACAAGGATTATTGCGGAGGCAAGTTTCAATGGGCACAGTAAAAGAGAGAAAAGAGAGAAGGGGAAGGATATATTATTATTTTATTTTATTTTTTTAATTTTTGCACTATTCAAGAAAGGAGCAATTAATACTTTAATTCACAAGCACTACGGATTTAGAGGGGAAGAGGAAAGTGTCTTCCCCTTTCCCACTATTCACAAAAAAAAATAATTTTTTTTTGTGTTGTTGTGAAAGATCACATGCACAACTCAATAAGTAATGAATTAATGGTAATATATGACACGAAATTAGTGTAAGGGGGAAACTCACAATAGTTTTTATCTAAAGTACGCACATACAGGGGGGGGGGAGGGGTTGGAGTAAATCAACATGGAGGAGTGGGGATGGATCACAGATTAAGGAAAGGGGTAGGAGAGAATAATAGGAGGGAGGGAGAAAGGGGGAAGAGGGAGAGGGGAGGGAGAGGGAATAGAGAGGGTGAGAAGGAAAGGGAAGAAGAAGAGGAAATTCCACCCTTTTTTTTTTCTTTTTTTTCTCTGGGTTGTAAGTTTATAATATGTAAATTATTGATGCGGGGATAGGAGGGGTAATTATGGAATGATGTAATGTAATTTGTGTTTTTGTTTTTTGGGTTGAATGAAGGGGTATAGTATGTTGTATAACTGGTGTAATCATATAAATTAAAATAAAAATTGTGATTATTAAAAAAAAAAAAGATGCTATGCCCTAAAAAGTGACCTTAAGGCAGTATGGCTGGGGACATACAAGTCCTCTTCTGTTTTTATCATGCCAATGTTTAAATACTGTATTTATTTTTGTACGTTTGGTAATAAAAAGGACTGGGGAGGCGAATTAAAAAAAAAAAAAAAAAAGGAAAGGCATGGGGCCCCAGGCCCTCTGAAGAGCAGTATACAGGCGGTGCAAACAAGACAGGGACTGTAGGTTTGTTGTTAAGTAGAATCTGTTCATAATTTTGAACTGGTACATTTTTAAACTGTAGCTCCAGCCAAAAAATCTATTTTTAAGCTTTTTGGAAAACATAGGGAAGGGTTATCCCCCCCGTGACATTTGTTTTGCTGTCTGTGCACCTCTTCAGAAGATTTTACCTCACTTTCTATTCCAATGACAAATGTTTTTTGACAATTTGGGGTTTTTAGTGAAACAAGGATTGGTGATAAAGCATCAGTGGAAAGGAGACACGTTTTTACCATATTAACTTTTACAGGAGAGAATTTCCCTTCCTAGGGGTAGATTTCATCTCACTTCCTGTTGTCTCCTTCTGTTTGCAAGTAGGAGTCGTTTGTAAGTTGGATGTTTGAAAGTAGGGGCTTGCTCTATATACTCTGCAGAAATTGGGGCCTTAGGTGTTGGTGTTGCCACAACACTGTAAGCCCTCACTCACAGTTACTCTTGGTGGGCACAGGAACGGGCTCTGCTGTGAAATATTAGATCAAGAATAGTAATTACACGCCCCTGTTGTACAGGGTCAGAAAAATTGGCCTTTTAGTGGTGGTGGTGTTGCCACCACACTGTAACCCCTCACAAATACTCCAGTTAAGTGCAACGAACCCTCCTTGCAAAATATTGCATCAAAAATTGTAATTACACGCCCCTGTTAAACAGGGGCTGAAAAATTGGGCCTTAGCCACTAGTGGCGGCGCCCAGAACCAAAAATATTCTTACAAGCTATCAGCATGATCATTGAGGAGGAAGAGGATAGTCGCTCAGCATAACAGGATAGTCACTCAGCATCAGCATAGGCAGTCTTGAAGGGAGCTGACATTTCAAAAAAAATTATTCGGTTACATCAGCATCAGGTGCTTGGTAGCTGGTGGTGATCCAAGACTGATTCATTTTTATGAAGGTCAGTCGATCGACCGAGTCGGTGGACAGGCGCACCCTGTGATCGGTTACAAAACCTCCAGCAGCACTGAATGTGCATTCCGAAAGAACGCTGGATGCAGGACAGGCCAGTAGCTCAATTGTGTACTGTGCACGCTCTGGCCAGTGATCCACCCTCAAGACCCAGTAACCCAGAGGATTTTCGGTGGGAAAGGTGTCCAAGTCAGATCTTGCCCCTAGGTATTCCTGCACCACGTAAAACAGACGCTGGCGATGGTTGCTGGAACCGATCATACCTTGGGGCTGCGCACTAAAAAATTGTCTGAACGCAACGGTCAGACTGCCACCTTCTCCACCGCTCCTTCTTTGACTGACCGAAGCCTCAGCAACACGTTGTCCAGGAACAGGAGTTTGTAACCTCCCAGTCTCTGGGAACGCGTTGCACAGACCTTTCTGCAAGGCCTCCCGAAGATGTTTCATCCTCTGCTAAGGCAAGATAAGGTCCGCAACCTTACCCTTGTAACGTGGATCAAGGAGGGTTGCCAGCCAGTATTGATCCCTCTCCTTAATACCACGAATACGAGGATCCTTCCGCAGGCTTTGCAGGATCAGGGAGGCCATGCAGCGTAGGTTTGCTGAGGCATTCGGTCCGGAGTCCTCTGGGTCACTAAGGACAACATGATCTGAAGCCACCTCCTCCCAGCCACGTACAAGTCCATGGGTTTCTTGGGATTGTAAATGATCCCTTAAAGACTGCTGCTGATGCTGAGTGCCAGGCTCCACCTCCATACTGACACAATCCTCCTCTTCCTCCTCCTCCTCCTCTTCCTGTGTGATCGGCACGCAGGAACACTGTCTGGATAAAGGGGGCCTTGAGAGCTAAGGAAGTCCTCCTCTTCCTGCCTCTGTTCTGCCTCAAGTGTCCAGTCCATTATTCCACGCAGCGTGTGCTCCAACAGGTGGACAAGGGGGACAGTGTCACTGATGCATGCACTGT
This sequence comes from Lithobates septentrionalis, assembly GCA_037952835.1. NCBI lineage: Eukaryota > Metazoa > Chordata > Amphibia > Anura > Ranidae > Lithobates > Lithobates septentrionalis. The sequence continues at coordinate 2,799,068 of JBBDGP010000129.1, forward strand.
CACTGCTCACCATCCTCGTGGCCTCCTCAAATGGTGACAGGACAGTGCATGCATCCCTGATCATGGCCCACTGGCGTGGGGAAAAAAAAAAACAAGCTCCCCTGACCCTGTCCTGGTGCCATAGTCGCACAGGTACTCATTGTTGGCCCTCTGCTGCATGTGCAGCCACTGCAGCATGGCCAACGTTGAGTTCCACCTGGTGGGCATGTCACAGATTAGGCGGTTCTTGGGCAGGTTAAATTCCTTTTGGAGGTCAGCCAGCCGAGCACTGGCATTATATGACCTGCAGAAATGCACACAGACTTTCCTGGCCTGCCTCAGGACACCCTGTAAGCCCGGGTAACTGCACAAGAACCGCTGCACCACCAAGTTAAGGACCTGAGCCAAACCGGGCACATGGGTCAGTTGTCCCTGTTGGAGGGCAGAGAGGAGGTTGGTGCCATTGTCGCAAACCACCATACCTGCCTTAAGCTGGCGTGGTGTCAACCACTTCTGAACCTGCCCCTGCAGAGCTGACAGAATCTCTGCCCCAGTGTGGCTCCTGTCCCCCAAGCACACCAGCTCAAGCACCACATGGCATCTTTTGGCCTGCGTGCTTGCGTAGCCCCTTGAACGCCTATGGAGCACCACTGGTTCTGAAGTCAAATCAGCACAGGTAGAGGCCATGGAGGAAGAAGAAGAGGAGGGGGTGGAGGAGAGAGGTGTGGCAGAATCACCACTAGTAGTATTTTGGAGGTGTGGTGGCAGAACAACCTCCAACACTACTGCACCCTGTCCTGCATCCTTCCCACCTGCCAGAAGAGTCACCCAGTGCGCGGTGAAAGATAGGTAACGTGCCTATCCATGCCTGCTGGACCATGAGTCAGCGGTAATATGCACCTTACCACTGACCGCGCTGTCCAGCGAGTCCAAGACATTGCCTTCCACATGCCAGTAGAGAGCCGGAATCGCCTTCTGTGAGAAAAAGTGGCGTTTGGGAACCTGCCACTGAGGAACCGCACATTCCACAAACTCACGGAAGGGGGCAGAGTCTACCAACTGAAAAGGCAGCAGTTGAAGTGCTGGGGCAGAGAAATTTGCCTGATACGATCTGACGTTGGTGTACCGATAGCAGATTGCCCCCAAGTACTTGGCTGTGACACACCTAATTCTACACCTTCATTCCTCTCAGTGCAGGTCTCAGAGAGGACTGAAGGTATAGTGGGGTTGGAGATCCGAGCTGATGAGGAGCAAGGAGAGGTCCTCTTTGTTCTTTGGTGTGGGTCTTTTAGGTACGCTTGCCAACGAACTGCATGGCAGGTCAACATATGTCTGGTCAAGCATGTGGTGCCCAAGTGGAAGATGTTTTGGCCACGAGAGATACGCTCGAGACATATGTTGCAAATAGCAGTGGTGGGATCTGATGCACTCGTCTCAAAAAAGGCCCACACCAAAGAACTTTTGGAATAACGTGCAGAGACAGCAGCGCCCTGCACATGCGGAGCTCTGTGGTGTGATGCAGTCGGTGTGGCCCCTGGTGGGCATCCTGCCTCATTGATGATGTGCCTCCTCCTCCTCTTTCTCCTCTCTCCTATCAGGCACCCACGTGGAGTCAGTGACCTCATCATCCCCTCCCTCCTCATCACTGGAGCAAAGCTGGCAGTATGCTGCAGCTGGGGGAACATGACTGCCAGATTGCTGTCCTTCTTGGGCACACCCTCTCTCCAGGCTCATGTTACTGCCTTCCTCCAGCTGGGTACCATCACCGGAGCCTTCAAAACGCTGGGCATCCTCCTGGAGCATGTACCCAACACTGTGGTCAAACAGTTCGGGGGACTCCTCAGGAGGACATGGTGGGGCTAGGGAAGGAGTGACTGATGCCATTGAGCCGAGGGAAGAGGTCGCGTTGGCAGCTGCTTTGCCAGACAAAGTACCCTGAGCCTGGGTGAGAGAGGATGAGGACGGCTTGGTCATCCACTCTACCAAGTCTTCTGCATGTTGTGGCTCAACGCGGCCAGCTGCTGAAAAAAAGGACAAGCGTGTCCCACGGCCACGTGCTGATGAGGATGCACCGTCTCCACGACCAGCACTGTTGCCTCTAGACACAGAGCCTGCTTGCCCTCTTTTATTGGCTTGTGACTGTCTGCCTCCCCTTGTTGGCCTTCCAGACATACTAATGGCCCGCAGTGAGATGTAGCTGCACAAAGCTGGGATATAGAGAGATATATATATATATATACACACATACTGATACTGCAGCTAGCAGAATCAACTGCCTGCCTGTAGTATTATTAGTATGAGAACACCAGCAATTGTCTTCAGGTAGCTTTAGGTGAACACTGTGCAGAGGACGCAGTACACTAATGCCCTGTACACACGATAGGATTTTCCGATGGAAAATGTGTGATAGGACCTTGTTGTCGGAAATTCGACAGTGTGTAGGCTCCATCACACATTTTCCATAGGAATTTCTGACACACAAAGTTTGAGAGCTTGCTATAAAATTTTCCGACAACAAAATCCGTTATCGAGATTTCGATCGTGTGTACACAAATCCGACGCACATAGTGCCACGCATGCTCAGAATAAATTAAGAGACGAAAGCCATTGGCTACTGCCCCGTTTGTAGTCCTCACGTACGTGTTTTACGTCACCACGTTCAGAACGATCAGATTTTCCGGCAACTTTGTGTGACCGTGTGTATGCAAGACAAGTTTGAGCCAACATCCGCCGGAAAAAATCCATGGATTTTGTTGTCGCAATGTCCAATTAATGTCCGACCGTGTGTACAGGGCATAATTGTAAATACTGTAACTGCCTGCCTGTGGTATTAATAGGAGCAGAACAGCAGCAATTGTCTCCATGTAGCTTTAGGTGCACACTGTGCAGAGGACGCACTACACTAACTGTAAATACTGTAGCTGCCTGCCTGTGGTATTAATAGGATCAGAAGAACACCACTAATTTTCTTCAGGTAGCTTTAGGTGCACACTGTGCAGAGGACACTGCACTAACTGTAAATACTGTAGCTGCCTGCGGTATCAATAAGAGCAGAACAACAATTGTCTCCAGGTAGCTTTAGGTGCACACTGTGCAGAGGACGCACTACACTAACTGTAAATGCTGTAGCCGCCTGCCTGTGGTATTAATAGGATCAGAAGAACACCACCAATTTTCTTCAGGTAGCTTTAGGTGCAGAGGACACAGTACACTAACTGTAAATACTGTAGCTGCCTGCCTGTTGTATTAATATAGGATTAGAAGAACACCACTAATTTTCTTCAGGTAGCTTTAGGTGCACACTGTGCAGAGGACACAGGGCACTAACTGTAAATACTGTAGTTGCCTGCCTGTGGTATTAATAGGAGCAGAACAGCAGCAATTGTCTCCAGGTAGCTTTAGGTGCACACTGTGCAGAGGATGCACTACACTAACTGTAAATACTGTAGCTGCCTGTGGTACTGTACTAATAGGATCAGAAAAACACCACTAATTTTCTTCAGGTAATTTTAGGTGCACACTGTGCAGGGGATGCACTACACTAAATTGTAAATACTGCAGCTGCCTGTGGTACTGTACTAATAGGATCAGAAGAACACCACTAATTTTCTTCAGGTAGCTTTAGGTGCACACTGTGCAGAGGACGCACTACACTAACTGTAAATGCTGTAGCCGCCTGCCTGTGGTATTAATAGGATCAGAAGAACACCACCAATTTTCTTCAGGTAGCTTTAGGTGCAGAGGACACAGTACACTAACTGTAAATACTATAGCTGCCTGCCTGTTGTATTAATATAGGATCAGAAGAACACCACTAATTTTCTTCAGGTAGCTTTAGGTGCACACTGTGCAGAGGACACAGGGCACTAACTGTAAATACTGTAGTTGCCTGCCTGTGGTATTAATAGGAGCAGAACAGCAGCAATTGTCTCCAGGTAGCTTTAGGTGCACACTGTGCAGAGGATGCACTACACTAACTGTAAATACTGCAGCTGCCTGTGGTACTGTACTAATAGGATCAGAAGAACACCACTAATTTTCTTCAGGTAGCTTTAGGTGCACACTGTGCAGAGGACGCACTACACCAACTTGTAAATACTGCAGCTGCCTGCGGTACTGTACTAATAGGATCAGAAGAACACCACTAATTTTCTTCAGGTAGCTTTAGGTGCACACTGTGCAGAGGACGCACTACACTAACTGTAAATGCTGTAGCCGCCTGCCTGTGGTATTAATAGGATCAGAAGAACACCACCAATTTTCTTCAGGTAGCTTTAGGTGCAGAGGACACAGTACACTAACTGTAAATACTGTAGCTGCCTGCCTGTTGTATTAATATAGGATTAGAAGAACACCACTAATTTTCTTCAGGTAGCTTTAGGTGCACACTGTGCAGAGGATGCACTACACTAACTGTAAATACTGTAGCTAATAGGACTAATAGGATCAGAAGAACACCAACAATTTTCTTCAGGTAGCTGTAAATACTTTAAAAATACCTGCACACACACACACAACACATAGGATGTATATATATATATATATATATATATACACACAATACACTAAGTGCAGCTAACTAACTCGCCTGCCTACTCTAACTTAAATCAAATGACACTGTCTCTCTGTCTATCTCTCTCTCAACGCCGGAAGACACTACACAGGGCCGCCGTGCAGGCTGCCTTATATAGTGTGGGGCGTGTACTAAACCCCCTGAGCCATAATTGGCCAAAGCCACCCTGGCTTTAGCCAATTACGGCTCTCTGTACAGACGGCGCTGTGATTGGCCAAGCATGCGGGTCATAGTGCATGCTTGGCCAATCATCCAGCAATGCACTGCGATGCCGCAGTGAATTATGGGTCGTGACGCGCCACTCGAATTTGCTGCGAACGGCCCATATCGTTGGTAATTCGGCGAACGACCGAACAGGCAATGTTCGAGTCGAACATGCGTTCGATTTGAACACGAAGCTCATCCCTAGTTCTAACGTGCTATTCCTGATGAGAAAGAGCCCTTGATCTAATCCCTGGAGCCAATCGGGTGAGGGATAGTTGCAGTGTGTGGCCGCTACCAGGCGATTCTGACCCCTATCATCTGAGGTCTGTTTTTTAATGCATTCATCATGGGAGAGAGCCGCCATCCCTGCCCAGCAGACCAGGTAGAAGCATTACAGCTGAATTGCTGAAGTCATTGGAATGCATGAAGTGATCGTTCCAGTGTGGCATTCCTGATGAGAAAGAGCTGCTGATCCAATCCCTGGAGACGATCGGGTGAGGGATTGTTGCAGTGTGTGGCTGCTAACAGGCGAGTGTGACCCTTATCATCTGGGGTCAATCTTTTTCGGTAAGAGGCCATCTATATGAGTGTATGTTCACTGTCCAGAGTTGAAACACAGGACCAGTGTGCAGAGTGTGCGGGGCGGCATCATCAAATCTCCTTGTCTTTTTACATTTGCTAACTTGATGCATTTTGGACACTCTTTTGATACATTTAACATAAATATTTGTGTGAAAAAATATATATTCACTTCACTTTCACTTTTTTTGGAAGGATTATCCTTTCATCGTAGATTTATTTAACCTTTAATGTTTTTGGAGTTTTTTTCACATTAGAGATTCATTTGATATAGTAATGAGTGGCATCTTTATTCACATATTTGGGTGTATTAATTGGCGCAATCTTCTTTGTGTCTATATAATATAATGGATTTACAAGAGTGCTATACAGCAAAAACGGAAAATTGTATACTCACCTTTCCGTAATTTTCCTTTCCTGGTGCATCTTCATGGCAGCACACATATGGGTTGTGACTCTGCCCCCACAACCTGATAGGACTGGTTAACTATGAATCAAAGACAGACCCGGCTCACAGCATTCTCTGTAACTCTCACCATTTGGGTGGGTATCTGTATGCTGCCATGAAGATGCACCAGGAAAGGAAAATTACGGAAAGGTGAGTATACAATTTTCCGTTTTCCTGGTGCATCATGGCAGCACACATATGGGGACTAACTTGCCATATGGGAGGGTGCAAGAAAAATTATGTAATCATCAGTAGCGCATGTATGCACCATGAATTTTTCCAAATTTTACTGTCGTAAGCCGGGTTCACCTATAAAAGTGTAATGAAGGTGTCCTGGGAGGACCATATTGCTGGACTTGCAAATAACCTCAGGAGACACTCAGCGCTGAGCTGTCCACAGAGCTGGCACTGCCCTAGTTAAATGTGCTCTTAAGCCCTCCAAAACAGGAAGGCCTTGAAGAGTAGGTTCTTTTAATTGTCTTAATCTAGGAGGTGACTGAACGTGTTGATGCTGACTGACCCTTCCTTAAGCCATGCTGGAACCAAGTACATATTTCAGCTTTCCTGAATGAAAGGGTAACTGCCAAGCAGGTCACCAGCATTAGCTCAACCTACAGGGGATGTGGTCCCCACTCAACCAAGAAAGACGGGAAATTGACTTCCTGGTTAAATTGGAAGGAGAAAGACACCCCATGGATAAAAGCAGTCTGGAGTTTTAGGACTATTCTGTTCTGTCCGGGTATAATGTTAAGTGAGGCTCCTTGAGTGCAAAGCCTGTAGTTCTGACATCCTTCTTCAGAGGTTGTAGGAACCAGAAATACCGTCTTTAGTTTTTGCAGAGTGTAGTCAATTCTGTAGGATAGAAATGAGTCTTTGATAGAAATGGGGACCATAAGCAAGTTCCACATAGGGGACAATGGTTTCCTGGGAGGCCTATAACTTCATGCAAGCCTTTTAAGAATTGCATCACTTAGGGTTAAGGACTCCTTAAACCCCTGCAAGTGCAGACTGTAACGAGCCCCTGCTCGCTCGATTCCACTCTCCCGACACTCCTCTGCGGCTATAGAATCAGATTGCAGATCGCAACATCTGATGGTTTGGTCATCCGATGCTCTGGGACTAGAACTACAGCTATGTGCCGTTCTAATCCAGTTGTGTAGCTCAGAACAAACACCAGGCAGGCTGTATGTAAGTTCAACCAGGAATCTCTTGAGGAATACAGGCTCTTTTATACAGTAAAAGAGGAGGTGTATACCTCCTGCTCATATTACTCTAACAATACACCTGTAACCTAATTAACATGAGCTAGTTTACTAACATGACCTTTTGCCCAGACTTGTGGTCACCGAGCTTCACACAGTACATTATACATTATCATAAGTACAACCACAGGACATTTTCACAATAGCAGAGTTAATTAACACAAACAACAATGGGGATCTAATGACTCTGGACTTATTTACAATACACATTCTAGCTGGCAACAGACAGACAGGTGGCTGGAATTGACATCAGCATCTCCTAACAGTATTTGTCCCAGCATTATGAATCAGCCACTATTTCTAATATGGCAAATCCAGGGTCCCCAGAGTCTGTGTGTCCTGGGGGACCAGGACCCGAATTCACAGTAATACCACCTCAAGGGTCCCCAGGCATACAGCTCACAAAGAGCACCGTTCCCCCAAATGCCAGGGTCCACGATCGATCGGCAAGAGGCTAGCATTCAGTCCCCTCCAAAAGTCTCTCTCCCGGCTAGGTCTGTCACACAGACAAAGGTGAACTTCGAGCTTTAAACATATTTGAACCTAGGCCCCGGTTCAGCCCCAGTTGTAAGAACTGTGGAACCTTGGCTGGTTTAGGTGATAAAGGACTCCAGGCTTTTGCTGTGTGAGATCTGCATCATTTTCCCATATTCTTAGGTAAATCTAATTCATGAAGACCTCTCTGGTTTGACACAAGGTAGGCTCTACCTGCACTGAGCATACTTGACTTGGCAGCCACTACCTCTCAACTTCCATGCCGTCAAAAGTAGTCTCTTGGAGCTGGATGGCAAAACTGTCCATGAGAGAGCGAATCCGTCATCTCTGGAAGGGGCAGTGGTAATTCAATGCTTAAGATTAGGAGAGAGAGACACTAGAGCCTCCTAAGCCAAAATGGTACATTTGCAATTATTGATACAGGAAGCTCCACTGACAGCCTAGAATTCTAACCTTCCACTGCTGCCTAGGCACAGTACAAATCTTGCTCCTCTTGCTAAAAGGAGTGAATGATAGAAGTGCTTTGAACACTACTCGGTTCAAGAAATTCAATACTATTCCTCATAAGCTTAACATCCCATGACCTTAAGCAGCCTGGTCTTTGAAATGAGTCCCCCAACCTTTCTAGCTGGGGTCTGATGTGATAATGTTCCATCTGAGAATAATTGGTCAGTTACGAAGAGCCAAGGATACTTCGGCACTGTTCTGCTGGAAGAGACTTCACACCCAATGTACCTTTGGCTTTCTCTATCAGAGGATGGAAATTCCCTTGAGGATGAATTGGGACAAGTAGGTGTCTGATAAACCTACAGGAGAATCCAGTCTCCCAGATTTATGAATATTATAATTGATTGGAGGTTTTCCATCTTGCACGACTAACTTCCTGTGCTGCTTGTCAATTTTTTTTATTTTTTTTTTAACTTTAGCACCTGGCACAGATTACCTGGTTTTCATTTTTTTTTTTTGCTAGGAACAGAGGTGAACCGAATCCTTATCTCCCATGGGTAACTGGAACCTTCACGATTGTTCGTTTTTTTTTTTGTTTGTTTGTTTTTGTCTTTTTTTTCTATCCAGCTACAAACAGGAACAGAATTTTTTACTTTCCCATTAACTCTGGTAGCCTGGCTGACTGGAAGAGATTAAAAGGTGGACTTCCCACCTGTCAATGTTATATGATCGGTATGCTCTTTGAATTATGCCCCTGCATGGGTGAGTTTGTCATGTTAAACTTTTTCAATAAAAATTTTTGTACCAGAAAGGCGGACCTCCCTTAAACTTCCGCCAATGTCACGCCAATATAGCTGATATGGCCCACTGATCCTGAAGGTTTTCCCTCTAGGTGTGTGCATAAAGCTTTGCACAGGCACCCCCTGGATTAGTGCACCCTTAACCACTTCAGCCCCGGAACATTTTACCCCCTTCCTGACCAGAGCACTTTTTACAATTCGGCACTGCGTCGCTTTAACTGCTAATTGCGCAGTCATGCAATGCTGTACCCAAATGAAATTTGCGTCCTTTTCTTCCCACAAATAGAGCTTTCTTTTGATGGTATTTGATCACCTCTGCCGTTTTTATTTTTTGCGCTATAAACGGAAAAAGACCGAAAATTTTGAAAAAAAATGATATTTTCTACTTTTTGTTATAAAAAAAATCCAATAAACTAAATTTTAGTCATACATTTAGGCCAAAATGTATTCAGCCACATGTCTTTGGTAAAAAAAATGTCAATAAGCGTATATTTATTGGTTTGCGCAAAAGTTATAGCGTCTACAAACTAGGGTACATTTTCTGTAATTTACACAGCTTTTAGTTTATGACTGCCTATGTCATTTCTTGAGGTGCTAAAATGGCAGGGCAGTACAAAACCCCCCCAAATGACCCCATTTTGGAAAGTAGACACCCCAAGGAAATTGCTGAGAGGCATGTTGAACCCATTGAATATTTATTTTTTTTGTCCCAAGTGATTGAATAATGACAAAAAAAAAAAAAAAAATTTACAAAAAGTTGTCACTAAATGATATATTGCTCACACAGGCCATGGGCATATGTGGAATTGCACCCCAAAATACATTTAGCTGCTTCTCCTGAGTATGGGGATACCACATGTGTGGGACTTTTTGGGAGCCTAGCCGCGTACGGGGCCCCGAAAACCAAGCACCGCCTTCAGGATTTCTAAGGGCATAAATTTTTGATTTCACGCCTCACTACCTATCACAGTTTTGAAGGCCATAAAATGCCCAGGTGGCACAAAACCCCCCCCAAATGACCCCATTTTGGAAAGTAGACACCCCAAGCTATTTGCTGAGAGGCACGGTGAGTATTTTGCAGCTCGCATTTGTTTTTGAAAATGAAGAAAGACCAGAAAAAAAAAATTTTTTTTCTTTTTTCAATTTTCAAAACTTTGTGACAAAAAGTGAGGTCTGCAAAATACTCACTATACCTCTCAGCAAATAGCTTGGGGTGTCTACTTTCCAAAATGGGGTCATTTTGGGGGGTTTTGTGCCACCTGGGCATTCCATGGCCTCCGAAACGGTGATAGGCAGTGAAGACTGAAATCAAAAATTTACGCCCTTAGAAAGCCTGAAGGCGGTGCTTGGTTTTCGGGGTCCCGTGCGCAGCTAGGCTCCCAAAAAGTCCCACACATGTGGTATCCCCGTACTCAGGAGAAGCAGCAGAATGTATTTTGGGGTGTAATTTCACATATCCCCATGGCATGTTTGAGCAATATATCATTTAGTGACAACTTTGTGCAAAAAAAAAAAAAAAAAAAAAAAATTTGTCTCTTTCCCGCAACTTGTGTCGCAATATAAAATATTCCATGGACTCGACATGCCTCTCAGGAAATAGCTTGGGGTGTCTACTTTCCAAAATGGGGTCATTTGGGGGGGTTTTGAACTGTCCTGGCATTTTATGCACAACATTTAGAAGCTTATGTCACACATCACCCACTCTTCTAACCACTTGAAGGCAAAACCCTTTCTGACACTTTTTGATTACGTGAAAAAATGATTTTTTTTTGCAAGAAAATTACTTTGAACCCCCAAACATTATATATTTTTTAAAGCAAATGCCCTACAGATTAAAATTTTGAGTGTTTCATTTTTTTTTTCACACGGTATTTGCGCAGCGATTTTTCAAACGCATTTTTTGTGGAAAAAACACACTTTTTTAAATTTTAATGCACTAAAACACACTATATTGCCCAAATGTTTGATGAAATAAAAAAGATGATCTTAAGCCGAGTACATGGATACCAAACATGACATGCTTTAAAATTGCGCACAAACGTGCAGTGGCAACAAAATTAATACATTTTTAAAAGCCTTTAAAAGCCTTTACAGGTTACCACTTTAGATTTACAGAGGAGGTCTACTGCTAAAAATACTGCCCTCGATCTGACCTTCGCGGTGATACCTCACATGCATGGTGCAATTGCTGTTTACATTTGACGCCAGGACGACGCTTGCGTTCGCCTTAGCGCGAGAGCAGGGGGGACAGGGGTGCTCTTTTTTTTTTTTTTTCTTTATTATTTTTTTGCTTTTTTATCTTATTTTTAAACTGTTCCTTTCATTTTTTTTTTTTTTAAATCATTTTTATTGTTATCTCAGGGAATGTAAATATCCCCTATGATAGCAATAGGTAGTGACAGGTACTCTTTTTTGAAAAAATTGGGGTCTATTAGACCCTAGATCTCTCCTCTGCCCTCAAAGCATCTGACCACACCAAGATCGGTGTGATAAAATGCTTCCCCAATTTCCCAATGGCGCTGTTTACATCCGGCGAAATCTAAGTCATAAAATGCTCGTAGCTTCCGGTTTATTAGGCCATAGAGATGTTTGGAGCCACTCTGGTCTCTGATCAGCTCTATGGTCAGCTGGCTGAATCACCGGCTGCATTCTCAGGTTCCCTGTTGAGACAGGAGAGCCAGAGAAAAACACGGAAGACGGTGGGGGGGGGCATTCCCTCCCACTGCTTGTAAAAGCAGTCTAGAGGCTAATTAGCCGCTAGGATTGCTTTTACATGAAAGCCGACCGCTGGCTGAAAAGAATGATACCAAGATGATACCTAAACCTGCAGGCATCATTCTGGTATAACCACTCAAAGTCGTGAATGGTGTACCTGAAGACCAAAAAATGGTTAACAATAAAGCACAGTAAACGGTAAAGTATAAAAAATTGCATACCTGAAAAGCAAACATGATAAAACATAATAACAATAAAACATTGCAGAATAGAATACAGTAAAAAAGAGCAGAACAATAGAGAGAGAATAGAGAGAGAGAGAATAAAACAACAACTATTTTTTTTATTTTTGTTTGTGGTTTTTTTTGCAAACTTGTAACTTTTATAACTGTAACCGGTTCCAGGTTCGGGTCTCTCAAAATGCGATGGCATCTTGGGAGACCCTGTGAAAGTGTGCCTAGTCTGTGGAATGCTGTATCCTACGCTAATACTCAACTAGTGAATGGTAGCGTTCAAAACATTCACCAATGCAAAGACCAGGATTGTCAGGACAGGAGGGACAATAATAGCGGGTGTCATGCCTATATCCGCGCTTGCTGCAGACACAACATCTTTTTGGGGGGGTTTGTTGGGTAGGGGTACTCGGGAGGACATAAAAATGCCTCTCATGCAGCCGACTGCATTTGGTTGGGGATGTGAATGGGGGAAGTACGGGCGCTGCAGAAGCGGTGGGTTCCCAATTAGGATTGGTGAATGCAGCAGGAAGGGCATTATGGGCACGACGGGCCTGTGTTTGTCTTTTTGGTGGCAGCGGGACACTACTTGTGCTTGCCACCTCACCAGCTTGAACTGCACTTATGGGACTCGCCACGTCACCAAGTGTTACTGCAGTGCTGGTTTGACTACGACCGGGGTGTACTAGGCCACTGGCGCTTGCCAGTTCACCAAAACGCTACCAAAAAAACTGTTAGCGATCGCAGGGATCAGGCCTGACTCTGCGAACGCTGCAGTTATGCGTTTAGTGTTCTGTAAGTGACAGTGATCGATCGATACTGCACTTGGGTGGGCTGGGCTGGGCCGGGCGGAGGGGCAAAACGCAGGTGCTAGCAGGTATCTGGGCTGATCCCGCTAACACTGCATTTTTGGGAACCCTAAACTGCTGGGGACGCCAGTATAGATCTGATCGGATCAGGTATTGATCCGTTCAGATACTATACCACTAAGGGAGGTGTACGGTGCGTGCGTGGGTGTTAGCGGTACTGGCGCTAACCTGACGCTGCCTGGGGCTGGTGCTTACCAGTTCACCAAAACGCTACCAAAAAAACTGTTAGCGATCGCAGGGATCAGGCCTGACTCTGTGAACGCTGCAGTTATGCGTTTAGTGTTCTGTAAGTGACAGTGATCGATCGATACTGCACTTGGGTGGGCTGGGCTGGGCCGGGCGGAGGGGAAAAACGCAGGTGCTAGCAGGTATATGGGCTGATCCCGCTAACACTGCGTTTTTGGGAACCCTAAACTGCTGGGGACGCTAGTATAGATCTGATCGGATCAGATATTGATCCGTACAGATACTATACCACTAAGGGAGGCGTATGCCACGTGCGTGGGTGTTAGCGGTACTGGCGCTAATCTGACGCTGCCTGGGGCGACGCATATCACCGCCGGGCGATCAGGGGGCTAAACCTTTATTCGGTAATAAACGGCGGGTGCCCTGACACTATAAAAAATAAACGAACTAACCAGCGTCACCCGTAACAGTTATACGGTGATCAGTGGTGAAAGGGTTAACTAGGGGGCAATCAAGGGGTTAAAACATTTATTCGGTAGTATATGGGGGTCCCTGATGCTATAAAACGCTGACGGCGAACCTAAATATTTACCTCCCTAACTAGCGGAACCAGCGACACTAATACAGCGATCAGAAAAATGATCGCTTAGTGACACTGGTGACGGGGGGTGATCAAGGGGTTAAAACTTTATTAGGGGGGGTTAGGGGGGTACCCTAGACCTACAGGGGGCTAACCCTAATTGTCCTAACACTGTAACTGTCACAAACTGACACTATGCAGTAATCAGAAAAAAAAAAAAAAAAAAAAAAAAAAAAAAAAAACCTGCTTGGTGTCAGTTTGTGACAGGGGGGGGTGATTGGGGGGGGATCGGGGGGCGATCGGGGGGGGATCGGGGTGTTTAGTGTGCCTGGCATGTTCTACTGTGTTGTGTGTGTGTTGTGCACTTACTTACATGTCATCTCTCCTCGGGCCGGAACGGAAACTCCCGAGCCGAGGAGAGATGACATCACATCCTCTGCCTCTGTGTACTATACAGAGGCAGAGGATGTTTCTCATTGGCTGGGAGCGATCGCGAGGGGGGGGCCACGATCGGATGGCCTCCCCCTCGTCTCTCACTTCTCCCAGCCAAAAGCCGACCGCCGCTGGCACCGGGGGGGGGTCCGATCGGACCCCCCGCCCGCGGGAAGGCAATCACGTACCAGGTACGTGATTTTGCCTGCCCGTGCCATTCTGCTCACGTATATAGGCGTGAGGCGGTCGGCAAGTGGTTAAAAGGGACTTCTACTGTTCTCCTAAGACAGGAGCCTTAGAGCTTTAAGGCTTCAATAATGAAGATTGGGTACTTCTCCGGTTCATTTACTAATCTTTTTCCCGGTCCGTAGGATCTTGCCTCCTGGTGTCTACTTGGGAGTCGCCACCTGTATACTGGACCTTTGAATTTTCTGTTTTTTTGTCAGATGATATTCGCCCTGACCTGCTAATGGTCACCCTTGAGGTGGCTGTATCCTGTCTACTCCCAAATAGATTGGATCTGTGTTCTGGTGTCTTGCACCATTTTTTTTTTTCAGGGCTGCAGTTTCTGTAAAATGCAATTAAACATGACCATGTGGAGGTGCTCTGCACACAGAATGTGTACATAACACCCCCCTAAACATAATTTCCCAGAAGTCTGCACCAAGATAAAACTCAGATTCTTTGGCATCCACTACAATAAAAATTTCATTTTTGATAAGATACTCCCAAAAGGGAATCACGTCTAAAGGGATGCAGACCCTGCCACTTTCCTCAGAGTCCTGCACGTACAGCAGCTGGTTGACAATTATGAAACCACTCCCATTAAGACTCATTCAGCACTAGGGCTGGGGAAAAATCGATTTAAATCTTCAATCGAGTTGAGAGATCAAATCGATTAAAAATTTAAGCAAATCAATTTTTTTTTTCACCGCGCCGGTTCCCGAGGCGCTGCGGGCATGAGTTTTTAGGCGAGGCCGCGGCTTTGGCCTAGTCCACGGCTACGGCTGGACGCCGCTGACTAGGCCGAAGCCGCGGCCTTGCCTAAAAACTCATGCCCGCAGCGCCTCCGGACCGGCGCTGACACCGCGCCGGGCAAGGAGTTTTTAGGTGAGGCCGCGGCTTCGGCCTAGTCCGCGAGGCCGGACGCTGCGGACTAGGCCGAAGCTGCGGCCTCGCCTAAAAGCTCATGCTCGCAGCGCCTCAGGACCGGCGCGGTTTCCAAAGAAAAAAAAAAAACCTCGATTCGAATCGTGAATCGAGTTTTTTTTAAGAGAATCTCCCAGCCCTATTTAGCACATGGGCTGGTTATTGCTGGTGTGCCAGCACCTGCAGATGCTACAGTATGAAGGAGCACTTCAGATCTAGATGTAATTTTCGGACTAGAGCCTCCTTAAATGTGCCATGTCTTGCCAGCTACATTCATGATGCATCCATCATCTGAGGAGACTGCAGCAGGTTGACCTCTAGCTTTTTCAGGGTATACAGTTTTGACAGCCTGTTTATAAGGGCATTTTTCTCTGACCCCTTCAATTCTTCCTGGATTAACTCTTCCAGTTGTTCAGTGAAGGAAATTAGTACTTTCTAACTTCAACCCAGGCAATTGCGTCCTTAGCTGTCCTTGCAAAAAAAGTCTCTTTTGGGCAATCTTCAAAGCTTGTGCAAGCTTTCCTATTTGGACACCACCTACTCTTTCTGGTTGGAAGTGCTAGGCAATTTATGCACTGTAGCTTGTCAAGCAATGACTTTCCACCACGAATGCAGCAACCATTAGGGCTGGTAAACTGTGGTGTTCGTAAACGGGGAGCAAACAAAATGAGAGGTGAGAAGATGACATTGATCAATGTTGCCTTTATGTCTGCACTTTGAACGGTGACTGTTTTTTAGGCTTTTAGCAGGATCTCTTCACCTTGAGGTCCTCGTAGGGCTGTTTAGTGCTTGCTCCAGGCAGATTTGACATACTAGCTTGGCAGGCAAATGACCTTCCACCACAAATGCAGCGACTATTAGGGCTGGTAACTTGTGATGTTTGTAAACGGGGAGCAATGATAATGAAGGGTGAGATGATAAGTTTAAGCAACATTGCCTCGATGTCTGTTCTTAGATGGTGACTTTTGCCTTGTTTCCACTGAGCGGATCGGTTCAGTTCGGTATGGTACGCTATTTTGGGTGTTTCCATTATGAAAGCGGCCCATACAACCGAACCGAACCGTTCCATTCAGGGTCCTGCTTCAGATGTGGGGCCATAGAAAATGGAACAGTTCGGTTAGGGCGGAGCTACGATACATTCCACTGATTGGCTGACAGAAAACCCTCTGCTGTGCTATGCTGAGGAATTTTTTCTAAACCCTGTATGGCCCCTTGTGGTCCCACTTGCAGTGGAAACGCTCACTAGAATAGACCAGACCATTCTAGGCCATTCAAACTGTACTGACCCGAACCGATCCGCTCAGTGGAAACGAGGCATTTGTCTTGACCGTCAGAAGGCTCCCTCCATCTTGTAGTCCTTTCAGGACTATAGATATTGGCTCTCTTTTTCTCAATCTTCACTACTTACCTAATCCCTATACCTTAAAAGCAATGGATAGTCTGGCTGGACAGCGTTTCTCATAGAAACAGAGCAAAGCAGCAGACTGAAATGAAAATCAGCATAAGCTAAAGTCTCCACTATTGCGACCTGAAAGTTGCAAGATTTTGCTGCAATTTGATGCGACTTGAAGCAATGCCTGTGTATTCTTAAGGTCTATGAATACAGATATGAACGGTACTCATTGGAAATCATGGGGTACGGCTTGTCATGCGACTTTACAGTGACAAGTCACACTAGTGGAAACTGAGCCCAACACAGTGATCCCAGAGCAAGCATAGAAAAGGGGATAGGAAGAGCCCAGGTGAATACTATAAAGAGCACAATGATCCTAGAGCAACACTAAGAAGCAGATAGGAAAAACACAGGTGAATGCCATAAAAAGGGAAAACATACCTGCAAACAATGACCACATAAGCATCCAGCATGCATGAGTAGAAAGCTCCACCATTTGTTGCCCAAAAATGCCATAAAACCATTTAGAACTCACATTTGCCATTAGTGATGATATCAGTGCCTGAGCATGTTCAGATCACCATCCTGGAAAAGCTCTAACCAGGAAACACAGAGGTCGCATCACTTCCTGCCTCTCATGCTCAGAGTGTACTTGCACTGCTGCAGCCATCTTGGAAATGGCAAACGCCCATAACACAGACAAAAGAAGTAAAAAGCATATGGAAAGCAAAAGGAAACGCTGTCACTTACGTCAAAGCTTGTTTAAAGCTTTCTTTGAGAATCCTGCACCACCAGAATGGGGCTCCAATCATCTAGCTCATTTAGAGGCTGTACAGGAAGGACTTCTGCCCAGGAGAGGCTGAAATATGCCCCCCAGACCACCAGAATGGGGCTCCAACCATCTAGCTTCGTTTAGAGGCTGTATAGGAAGGACTTCCACCCAGTGGAGGCTGAACCTGGCTGGGGCGACAAGCGGTAAGGGATACCTCGCGATTCCAGTCTTGATCAGGTGGGGAAAAAAAGGAGAATTCTGTGAGCCGGGTCTGTCTTTGATTTATAGTTAAGCAGTCCTATCAGGTTGTGGGGGTGGAGTCACAACCCATATGCGTGCTGCCATGATGATGCACCAGGAAATAGTGTATGTAGAAGAATTTTCAAAAAGCCAAAAACTTCAATTTTGGTCTCATCTGACCAGAGCACCTTCTTCCATATGTTTGCTGTGTACCCCACATGGCTTCTCGAAAACTGCAAATAGGACTTCTTATGGCTTTCTTTCAACAATGGCTTTCTTCTTGCCACACTTCCATTAAGGCCAGATTTGTGGAATGCACGACTAGTAGCTGTCCTGTGGACAGATTGTTCCACCTGAGCTGTGGATCTCTGCAGCTCCCCCAGAATTACCATGGACCTCCTTGCTGCTTCTCTGATTAATGCTCTCCTTGCCTGGCCTTTCAGATTCGGTGTACGGCTTTGTCTTGTTATGCCTCGTACACACAGTCGGACTTTTCGACCGGACTTGTCCGACGGACGCCACCGGACCAAATCCGACAGACAATCCGACCGTGTGTGGTCGGCATCGGACTTCCGATCCACCGATCCACCGCTTTGTGGTGGAGGGCCTCCGCAGGGCACCCCCTCCCCCAAAGCACCCACCACCCATATGTTGAGGGCATGCGGCCTGGTACTGTTCAGGAGGAGGGGGGCGCTTGCTCGTCCCCACCTCCTTTCCTGACCAGCCGGGCTGAGTGCTCGGATCGGGGTCTGGTATGGATTTTGGGGGGGACCCCATGCCATTTTTTCGACGTAGGGGGTTCCCCTTAAAATCCATACCAGACCTAAGGGCCTGGGATGCCACGCGACGGGGCTCGCAAGGTGTCAATCTCACCGATAAAATCGGCGAGATTGACTTCCTTTTCTAGTCCCATCGTACCCGAGTCACGTTCAAAATGAACGGACTTGTCCGTGTGTGGGCAAGTCCGTTCATTCTGAAAGTCCGGCGGAAGTCCGTGGGGAAGACCGGATTCCGGAAAGTCCAGTCGTGTGTAGGCAAGTCCGTCTGTACAGAAAGTCCGGCGGTAGTCCGCCGGAAGTCCGGCGGCAAGAACGTCGGACCTAGCTTCCCAGAAAGTCCGACCGTGTGTACGAGGCATTAGGTTTGCAGTTGTGCCATATTTTTTCCATTTTCGGATGATGGATTGAACAGTGCTCCATGAGATGTTCAAAGCTTGGGATTTTTTTATTACCTAACCCTGCTTTAAACTTCTCCACAACTTTATCCCTGACCTGTCTGGTGTGTTCCTTGGCCTTCATGATGCTGTTTGTTCACTAAGGTTCTCTAACAAACCTCTGAGGGCTTCACAGAACAGCTGTATTTATACTGAGATTAAATTGCACACAGGTGGACTCTGTTTACCAATTAGGTGACTTCTGAAGGCAATTGGTCCCACTAGACTTTAGTTAGGGGTATCAGAGTAAAGGGGGCTAAATACAAATGCATGCCACACTTTTCAGATATTTATTTGATGTTTATTTGTAAAAAAAAAATGAAAACCATTTATCATTTTCCTTCCACTTCACAATTATTTGCCACTTTGTGTTGGTCTATCACATAAAATCCCAATAAAATACATTCACGTTTTTGGTTGTAACATGGCAAAATGTGGAAAATGTCAAGGGGTGTGTATTCTTTTTCAAGGTAATGTATATAAGGTATAGATAGATAGTGTTTTCTTTTTTTTTACTTTCTGCAAGGTTAAACAAATGCACAAGAATTCCTGTTGTTACTTATTGAGGAAGAGAGCACCAGTGTCAAAGAGGGAAGGTACATCAGGCAGTGATTAGCAACTGCTTGTGATGATCCTGCAGCTACATCCTACTGCCAAGTCCACAAAACTTTGTGGGAGCAGCACCTCAAATACACTGGTAGGCAGCAAAAGGCCCCACACCTCCTTTTTCCATGCTTTACACATAACCTCTCAATCTACAAAATTCTACATCAGCCCCTTGCTGCTGTAGGCAATGACCAAACATACCCAGAAGACCTCTATTGTGCTGAGAAGCGTTATAGTCCCTCCCTCAGAAAGATGGTCAATAAAATTGAAATCAGTGAACATAGCTAATACACATTCCACTTCTCTAGCTAGATAAAAAAGAAGAGGGAAGCTGTTGGACCTGGCAGTTTACAATTCATGAAAATTGTAACTGCAGGAGCCTGGACCTGCAACACCACCTTTGCTGTCAAGTGAAATCTGCCATCAGTAGACTGAATTCAAAGACCTTCTGAAATGATGCTCTTTGTCTATTTTTCTTTTTTGTGCCTCTACTGTACAATAACCAAGCAATGCACATGCCGCATCAGCGTTGGCCCATCCATTAGGGGCGCAGAGGCGCTGCCCCCCTAATCCATGCACCCGGCCCCAAATCTACATGCAGGGCACATGGATTCCAGTGGGGTTTTTTTAAGCACATGATTAGAGCCTGATGCCGCGTACACACGAGCGGACTTTACGGCAGACTTTGCCCGGCGGACTTTTCGATGGACTTTATGACGGACTTTCTGAATGAACGGACTTGCCTACACACAATCCACCAAAGTCCGTCAAATTCGTACGTGATGACGTACGACCGGACTAAAACAAGGAAGTTCATAGCCAGTAGCCAATAGCTGCCCTAGCGTGGCTTTTTGTCCGTCGAACTAGCATACGGACGAGCAGACTTTTCGAGTTCGACGGAAAGATTTAAAACATGTTTCAAATCTAAGTCCGTCCAACTTTTGAGAAAACAAAGTCCGCTGGAGCCCACACACGATCAAATTGTCCGACGAAATCCCGTCCGCCGGGCAAAGTCTGCCGTAAAGTCCGCTCATGTGTACACGGCATTAGGCTCTAATTGGCTTCAAAAAAGGGTGCACTGCACCCTGAGCCCACCCAGTTGTGTGACAATAGCGAATTAATGTTCACTATTGTCTCCCTGATTCTCATCCTGGCCAATAAGGAAGCTGGTCCTGAGACCTGATTGGCCAGGGAGTCTCAGGACCCACTTCCTGTTCGACCGGGAGAAGCCCCGGCTCTTCCCTCCCCAAGCTTATCACTTCATCTCAGCTCTGATCCCATCAGCCTCCTTATGGTAAGGCCTCCCCACTGTCTCCCATGGGCGGCGATCATAGCCTCCTGTCCGTCTCCTGCAGGGGGGCTGGGTTAGATCGTAGACTCTCGTCCATCTCTTCCATGGGGGGTTGTTGTGGTGGTGGCGGCGGTGTGAGTGAGGGGGGGTTTGTTTGCCGCCCCCTCCAAAATATTGAGCACCAGCCACCACTGTGCTGCATGATGGCAGCACATTGGCAGCTACCAATATGTGAAGGACATTTTTTGTAGAGACTGTATGAACAGTTTACACAGTCCTAAACCTCACCTGCACTACAGATCATTCGGACATATTTGGTGTTGTTGGCATGTGGGACTATATAACTGAATGCAGTCCAAGTACAGTATGTGGGTGGGGTCATCTTTACCCTGCATGCGGGGGTACCTTTTGCATGGAGTTTGCTCATTAATGCCCGGGTCCAGATGGAGACTGCGGTCATGTTAAGAATATAACATTAAGGCAGTTCCCCGATTTAGAGATGAGCCTTTAAACAGTGTGCAGTAAAAGTGCAGAGTGCTGTCCCATGTCACTACACACTTTAACTTTAGTAGATGTTGCATTAGGAGGGACATGCCGAGCCTGTGCCTACTCAACCAGTCCAGCGTACCTCTGTTAGCTCACTTCCAAACAGAATGGAGTCCCACCCTGCGAAAAGCATGGACCTCATGCAGCACTCTTTAACTCCTTCCTTCCATTGTGACCAGGCCATAGATCTCCATAACGCAGGTTTGGATCTGGTTGCTATTGGATACTGACCACTAGGGAGGGAGCCAGAACAGCGACCCCCTCGCTACCAGAGGACCTGTCACCTTACCAGATACCATGCCTAATGACTGGTTGCTTGGTGTCTTGAATTCATACTTGGTAAGTCTTAGCAACTACAGTCCTCTTCCTTATCCTGCCGAGTTAACCCATGGTATTGATGTTACTTCATACCCCTTTTGTGCTTTACAGACCCTGGTTCTTTAGATATGCTATACCAACATGCACCCCATTGAATACCTTCAGACCAGGCTCAAAATGGTTACTGCAACTTTACTGAACAAGTTGCAGCATAACAGCAATATGAACAGCGTCTTTGACCCTAAACTAACTACAGTAGTGTGGCTGCCCAGGTACAGTATACTTCCATCAGGTGATATTCCATCCTAGTATTCTCAATCGGTTGGATGACATCCGACAATCCTAGTGTCTTCAGCGGACTGCAAGCAGCAGCAGTCCCGATGCCACGAGCTGTAGCACTTTACAGACTTAGTCCCTTCCTTGGACCTTGCAGTTAATAATTGTGCAGCAACTAGATGCATTGCACCATCTAACTACATCAAATAAGAATACATGTCACTAGCAAAATGTTTGCTTTCTCCAGCTAAACAAATTGTGTGATATTGCACCTTAGTATCAAGCCTAAAAGTGTAGTACCGTTGATGGGAAAATATTTTACATAATAACAGAAGATTGTCCTCCCAAATGTAAAAACTACCTTTATGAATAAATATGATTGCATTTTTAATTGGGAAAGACCTTATTTTTTCAAAAAACCTCCGTCTGCAGTGGACATTCTGTTATTAAGCTAAAAGTGACTGTTTGCAATATGCTACTCTATGCCAATGAGGCAAGTCAAAGAAAAAGAGCACTTGGTGTTTGACTTGAGTTAGCCTTGCTAAATGCCATCCTGCGTTCATGAAGGTGATGTTTTGGTGATGTTTGCACATCCACTGGTTCCTCTCTGGTTGACTTAGGGCTTAGGGGTCTTGTCTCTGCTGACTTGGGGGCACATCTCTATGCTACATTAATTTGTCTTGGTGTTGTGAATCTCCCTTAGAGTCCTGAGTTCTAAGAGTAGGTCTCAGGCCTCTGGATATAATACAGATTTGCCTCTGAAAAGAGAATAACACAGTCACATTTTATGCACTCATACAAGAGCAATAAGTGTCTGTGAGACTACTGGGTACAAGCTGATCTATGATTTAAAAGAGCAAAGTCCATATATATAGGATCTCACAGAAGAAGCATTACGGATCCATTAGATGAAATATCTGTAACTGAGGTGAAGGTTAAAGGCATCCTAACAGCAACACACTGTCTGTCACTCTGTCTACATAAAAGTGTTAAAGGCATGTGAGCAAAAGGCAGTTCCTGTTAATAAATACAAAAAAAAATAATATTTCATTTCTACAAGAAGGAAGAAAAAGAAAATCTCAAACAAGAGACAGAAATTGGTCCCAGCAGGGATATAAGTCTTGTAGTGTTTGCTACCTGTAGTGTTCCTGTTACTATGTCACTGTTAAATTTATAGTTGCAGCACTGCACATGGGTTCAATTAAGTAAATCAGTTATTCTGTTTTATATATGTAAATGCAAATTATTTTGGAGAGTTCAAAAGTCATTATGTGGCATGCCACCAAATGATCAATATGTCAGGGAGGAATTAGTCTCCTGGGTGAAGGCAATGCACCAGCCCATGCACATGCCAGAAAGCAAAATTTTCCTGACATTACCTAAATATCCTGAGTGTCTTTGTAATTTCTAGGCAGTGGTCGAACTGCAGGATAATACACACATATGTGCCCAGTGTTTCTTAATAACAATAATAAATGAAAAAGCACATTTTGCTGCAATCTTTTTTTTTTTTTTTCTTTTTTTTTCTGTCCCATGTGCAGAAGCTCTACTCCAGTGATGGCGACTCTTGGCACCCCTGATGTTTTGGAACAGTGTACTCGAGCATCATGGGAAATGTAGTTGCAAAACATCTGGGGTGCCAAGGTTCGCCATCCCTGCTCTACTCCGTCCTGTTACTGCTTTTCAAATTTGAATGAGACTCAGCATCATTCAAGCCACTTCCAGGGAACCCAGGTCATCAAGAATCTACACCCTGGAGTGTCGTTGCACCACTCTGGGCTTACATGTTAAGGCGAATTAGTACAGACTGCCCACCTGGAGCTGGTTTTTATAGTACCTTTGATCTCAGCAGTGATGGAAAAACACAGCATGGTAGGTAAAAGAAAAGAGTCATAGTACAGCACCACTAACCCATCTGGCACCAGATAAGAGTTAAAGCAGTTAAAATCCTTGTTCTTAGGTCAGTAACTCATTTTTGTGGTGTCTAGAGTACAAATTGTGCATATTGTGTCAAATAACCTAGCTATATACAGAATCGAATTTTATATTGTTAAAAATACATCAGAAAAGCAATGTTAAAGTAAAACCGTGGACTCACTTTGTAAAGCGGCTGCAGGACCATGGAGCAAGTATCCCCAGTTGCTTGCGTGCTTGGATTATCTTCAGAACATACCAAGATTTCCAAAACCTGGTGTGCTCTATTAGCAACCCATGTCTGCCCATTCAGCTGGGAGACCACCCATTGCATTTGGTTGACGGAGATAAACCAAATTCAACTTCATGGAAGTTAAAGCAGATATTTGCATAATAAAGCACTGTAGATAATAAGAACCCCAGGATGCTTTAAGGATAATACAAGAATGCAAGGAGGCAGCTTAAATATTTACAGTTTAAAGAAGGCTTTCTTTTCCACTATGACTCTGCATTTTATATATTTATTTTACAAGTACAGTCCAATCTGACATGAAAACTTTGCATCTAAACTTCGCTGTAAGGCACCACACAGTGGCACAAATTTTTATTCCAACATTAATGGTTGTTAGTCAGTTGCTCTTGATAAAGATACATGATTTCCAGTATCCTGCTTTTGAGCAGCCATAGTTTTGAACATGCAGATCAAGGGTTACCTAGTTCTGAGCACCACCCTCTGTAATGCTAGGAGAGGGAGGAATTATACAATACAATGCTTCAGTCAAGCTCTGATGCATTGGTAAAAAACTTTTAAAATGTATTTGCAAAACACTGAACATAAATCATATCAACCAGTTCCCTTCCAGAACTGCATTTGCATTTTGTGCATACATGGTAAATGCACATGTTATGCCTGACCATTAGTTCAGACCTCACACATTATATATTTTTTGTCATGTCACACGATATTAACATGTTTCTTAAAAATATATTTTCCATAAAAATACAATAATATTAATTTTAGTGCACACAAACTGTGTGCACTAAATAATATTAATTTTAGTGCACACAACTATTGAGTTTGTTTTGTATACAGTATTACCCTTTTTTAATAACATATAAAATAAATAGATACCAAACATGTCAAATATAAAAGATGAGTTTGTGCCAAATAAATAGATAACAAACATGTCAAGCCGTAAAAATGTGTGTCCAGGAATCTTTGTTACCCAAAAGCCTTTATAGGTCATCAGTTTAGAGTTAACCATTTATGATGACCCTATAATTATTGCTCTCACTCCAGCATGCATGTTGATACAAATAAGTGTGACACAATTGCTGTTTACATGTAGGCCGGTGGAGTTAGGCAGGGCCCCATTTAAGGGTCGCTTCTCCCCCTGGGTAGCACTATTTAAGGTGGGTAGAGCTGGGGCTAGAGTCTTCTGCCCAAGGAAAGTTTGAGAAGAGAAAGACCTGCTGAGGGTGCTCTTGCTCTTCCCTTTGTGGGAGGGACTGCTCTGGGGTCCCAAGTTAACTACCTTAAGAAGAAGAGGAATATTGTACAGCTAGAGAAGAGGGTCTTTGGTTTTCTGCTTGATTCTCCCTTCCAGGGACTGTGGTTCACCATCATAGGGGATCAAATCTAAAGAATAGAAAAAGGACTCAGCATTATTCAGGATGAGCCACAAGACATCTCATGCCTCAAGATTGTTGAACTGCTATCTAATGCAGGCCAATATTTGGACTATCCCTTTTGCCATTATCCAAACGGTTTCATTGTTGATCGTAAGCAAGTAAAAGAGGTTTATTTGCAACCACGAGCCTCCATTTGGATATTTAGGGAAGTGTCTATTACAGCCAATATCTGGGGAATCTGCGAGAGCTGTTTACTGACAGCAAACCTTGCTGTCAGGGTCCTGGAAGTGTACCAAGACTGTAAGTACTCCCAGGGCAGAGGGGGTTATCAATGAAAGGGGCAGGAGAATAGAAAGTCGAGGCCTCAGGCCACCATCCATGCACAGGATAGTATCTGGTTGGGGCTGAGAAATTAATGGTGCCCTGGAACCCTTTATGTAAAGCTGGTGCCCAGATATCTGTGAGGGCCACATGAGATACAGCTCGCCCCACCTTACACTCACGTAGGTGCACCTGACATCTTCATTTACATATGTATGTGCTTGTATGTGGGGCTAAGAAGACACCAAGGGTCTATTAGACCCCTAATGTCACCTATAAACCCAAATTAAGCTATTCAAACACAGACTGTGTTTTATCAACTTCTTCTCCAGCCAGCGCTTTAGGAAATGACAGCTGTAAACTCAAATGTGTTGAAATGCATGTTTCCTTCAGGTTCATTGACTGGAGGGGAGATCAGTGAACGGATGTTTGCTTGTAGACAATGGGTTAAAGAAAATAGAGTGTACTTTATGACTTTAGTATAGTTTTACTGGTTTGCAGTGAAGCTAAAAATCCCAGAGTTTCTCCTAAGCTCAAGTCATTTGAGGTTTGTAATTCTGCAAAACAAGCCACAGTTTTAAGAAATTTTAATTGAGGTTATAGAGTAATTGTTCATCGGAGCACCAACAATATATATATGCTAAACCACAACATTCGGCACTTGTTTGTTGGGGAGGTGGAGGAGTTTGGAATTTACACCAAAGCCCTATAATCTGATACTCCAAAAAGATAAGTTAATGCTGAAAAATTCTGCTGCTGCTGTTATGTTAATTATTTACTTTGATGCTCTTCTCTGGCAACTTCTACCCACAGCATTTGTCTCTAATAGTGAATAGTGTCCTTTTTAGGCTTACTTTCTTTGTAAGTGTATGTAAACCCCCCCCCAAAAAAATTCTAGGTATGAAGAGAGCAAGGAAGGATTAGAACTTCTGTCTGGTTTCTTCTGCTATCCAGGGCTCCATTACAGAGATTTTTCCTCACTTCCTGTCCTGTTTACAATGTTTAACAAGGCAGGAGATAAGGGTAAATCTGCAATAGGTATACAGACAGAAATACAAATCTGACAGTGGTCCCCTACTTTGCTAAATAAAAGCATTTTTATTTTTGTCTGTGTTGCTGTTGAAGAGTTCCCCTCACTTTTTGTTTGGTAAAATATTTACCTGCAGGAAGTAAGGGAAAAAACTAATTCTAAAACAAGTTCCAATCCTTCCCCATTTCATCCAAAAGTAAAGCTGCGTACACAGGGGCGGACTTTTCGACCGGACTGGTCCGACGGACTTTCAATGGACTTCCAACTGACTTTTTAATGAACGAACTTGCCTACACACGATCGCACCAAAGTCCGACAGATTTGTATGTGATGACATACACCGGACTAAAATAAGGTAGTTGATAGCCAGGAGCCAATAGCTGCCCTAGCGTCTGTTTTTGTCCGTCGGACTAGCATACAGACCAGCGGATTTCTGGGTCCGGCGGAGTTACGACGTAAAGATTTGAAGCATGTTCCAAATCTAAAGTCCGTCAGATTTTCGGCTGGAAAAGTCCACTGCAGGTCCAATGAAGCCCACACACGATCGTATTGTCCGCCGGACCAGTCCGGTCGAAAAGTCCGACCGTGTGTACTCTGCAAAAGAAGAAAAATTGCTAGATATACAGTTTAAGATTATCTACACAAAAGTCCCAGTTGACCTTTTCCTTTCCATTTCGTTTGTGCCATATCACAATTAATTGCTGCTTTTGGACTGGTCCATCCATTTATAACATTGATTTCTTGTGTTTTATTCTTAGCACAGTTTTTCCCCTTTTTTATAGATGTAGGCTATGCACATACTGTACTCTATCCCTTGAACTTGATCACTTTACTGGATCAATTGTACTGTTACCTCATGATGTTATTGCTGCACTGAACTCAGAAAACATTGATTGGGACTGTTAATATATTCATTTTGCTTCTATTCCTGCCCTTCTATTGAAGCTGCTTGAATTTCTCCCCTCCAGCTAAATTTCCAAAAAAGTAAATGAAATGAAATATACAGCTAATTACGACCCCTTCATCATCACCATGGCATGTAGGCAGACCACAGTATTCAAGAGAATAAATCTCTCTACCACTATACTGAAAGGTTATCAAAGTGTGTGAATCAATTTTGTAGCATCTATTTAAAATCAAAATATCAATGATAAGTTGGTTTATGGTAAAGATCCAAAAACATTTTTTTGCTAATAGACATTTACATTACATTTTAAATATTGTTATCAATATGATTTTCTCTTTCAGTGGGGACCCAAACAAAAGTGACATCTGGGGAAACTCTGCATTGCACCATGCAGCTGAAAAAGGACATGCAAATTGTGTGGCCTTCCTAGTTAATTTTGAAGCAAATATTTTTTCTTTGGACAACAAACACCATTCACCACTGGATGTGGCCAATCTGAAAGGTCATACAGATTGCATCAAGATTCTGGATGAAGCAGCCAACAAGCAAACATCATTGAACCCTAAAAGAGTAGCTAAATTAAAAGAACAAGCTTTGAAAGATGCTGAAAAGAAGATTAAAGAATGTGAGAAGATCCAAGATAAGCATCAGAGTCAGATGAACAAAAGCTTCAACAGAAACAACACTGGAACAGTCAACTCAGCAAAGGGTACACTATCAGGTTCTGTCGGCGCTCGTTTCTCTACTCCCTCTACCATGAGCAGTTTGACAAAAGGGTTAAGGGACACACTACAGCTAAAAATGAAGAAGAAAGCTAAAAATACAATTGATCAAGACACAGTAAATAATATCATTCTGGCCAAAGATGAAAGTAGTGGAGGCCAGCATACCAGGATCACAGATGTTTTTAGTGAAATTAAAGAAGAAATAGATATGGAAGAAGAAAAGCAGTCTATCTTTAATCGACCGGGCCTTGGGAACATGATTTTCAGGAGAAATCTAGCAATGGGAATCAACACTGATTTTGGAGAGA
The DNA here is from genome assembly GCA_037952835.1 of Lithobates septentrionalis. Lineage (NCBI taxonomy): Eukaryota > Metazoa > Chordata > Amphibia > Anura > Ranidae > Lithobates > Lithobates septentrionalis. Next base: position 2,827,511 of record JBBDGP010000129.1, read on the forward strand.
ATTTCACAGCTGAAGATGACATGACCTTAAAAGTTAAAAATGAATTGTTTGCTGAGGATGCCAAGAATGGAAATGAAGATGATGGTGAAAATATTAACATAGCTTGGAATGATGATGAAGTGGAAATGGACGAGGAGGAAGAAAGTTCCCCTCTCAAGGTCTTTCTAGAATCTCATAATTTGCTTGAGCTTCATGTCACACTGTTAAGAGAGAAGATAGACTTAGATTCTCTTTTTTTATGTACTAATGAAGATCTGCAAAACATAAACCTACAACTTGGTCCAAGAAAGAAGCTCCTGAATGCAGTGGAAAAAAGAAATCAAGCCCTGAAAAAGCCTGGAAAGATTATAGACACTAAGTTATGAATTTTGAAAATCGCCCATTGTAGTATGATTGTGTAATCAGAAACATGGTTCTACAAATATTCAAGACACAAATGCAAGGCAAAACTACAAGGAATTTTAATAAAATATTGACTCGGACATCTATTCTCCATAGTCTGAATATCTAAGGCTAACATGGAATGGAGAACTAATTCTTTGTCCTAATATAGCATATCTACCGTATATACTCGAGTATAAGTCTTTCCGTGTATAAGTCGAGGCCCCTAATTTACCACAAAAAAACTGGGAAAAATGTATTGACCCGAGTATAAGACGAGGGTGAGAAATGCAGAGGGTCAACAATGCCCATCTGCAGCTGCCTGCCTCCCTGTGTCCTGTGCAGCCTACCTGTACCCTGTGCATGTGTCCTGTGTCCTGTACATGTGCATGTGTCCTGTACATGTGTGTCCTGTACATGTGTCCTGTGTCCCTGTGTGCATGTGTCCTGTACATGTCCTGTGTGCATGTGTCCTGTGTGCATGTGCAGCCTACCTGTGTCCTGTGCAGCCTCCCTGTGGCGATCTCCATCCTCAAGCGGCGGCCGGCGTGTGATGATAGTGTTCGGCGGCCATTCCACAGTTCAAAAGCCGTGCCTCCTCCTCGTCTGTGATAGGCTGACCGCTGACTGCCTATCACGGACATTCTCTCATTCTCATACCACGGACGAGGATGAGAGAATGTCCGTGATAGGCTGTACACTGACAGCTGTTCAACCTATCACAGACGAGCAGGACGCGCGGCTTTTGAAAGCTGGAATAGCCGCCGAACACTATCATCACACGCCGGCCGCCGTCTGCCTGCATGACACGCTGATCATGCAGACAGACGGCGGTGACTCGAGTATAAGTCGAAGGGGACACTTTCAGCCCAAAAAAAAGGGCTGAAAAATTTGACTTATACTCGAGTATATACGGTACTATAAATGTGTATTGCGTTTCTCATTTTGAGTGCCTACTCCACTGGTTCTTTTGTAGCCTACATTGTGTGTGATATGATAGGTAAAATGACCTGCTATTATCAGTCTTCAATGACAACCCTTGCTTTCTTCCTAAATTATTTTGTCTAAATATTTAACTGTTATCTTAAATGTATTTACAGTATATATATATATGTGTGATACAGTATATATGTATATATACTGTATCACACATACACACACTATATTATAAATATTGGGATGCCTACCTTTACACCAACATGAACTTTAATGGCATCCCAGTCTTAGTCCGTAGGGTTTATTATTGAGTTGGCCCACTCTTTGCTACTATAACAGTTTCAACTCTTCTGGGAAAGCTGTCCACAAGTTTTGGAGTGTGTCTATGGGAATGTTTGACCATTCTTCCAGAAGTGCATTTGTGAGGTCAGGCACTGATGTGGACTAGAAAGCCTGGCTTGCAGCCTCCACTCTAATTCATCCCAAAGGTGTTCTATCAGGTTGAGGTCAGGACTCTGTGAAGCCAGTCAAGTTCCTCCACCCCAAACTCACTCATCCATGTCTTTATGGACCTTGCTTTTTGCACTGGTCCTAATCATTTGGAGGAGGGGGGATTATGATGTGGGGTTGGGCTTGGCCCCTTAGTTCCAGTGAAGGGAACTCTTAAGGCGTCAGCATATCAAGACATTTTGTACAATTTCATGCTCCCACCTTTGTGGGAACAGTTTGGGGGTGGCATCTTCCTGTTCCAACATGCGAGCCAGGCCTTCTCATCCAACATCAGTGCCTGCCCTCACAAATGCGCTTCTGGAAGAATGGTCAAGCATTCCTATAGACAGACTCCTAAACCTTGTGGACAGCCTTCCCAGAAGAGTTGAAGCTGTTATAGCTGCAAAGGGTGAGCCAACTCAATAGGAGTTATAGGTAAATAGGAGAACCAGAACCTTCACTAAGTGGAAGAGTGGGTTTCATAATACAGTTGGCAGTGCCTCCACCCAGGACAGGGCCTCTGTAAAAAGAGGGGATTCCCTTCCTGGAAAATTAATAAGTACACTAATCAAAGCATTTGGGGGCTGAAGAACTACTGCAACCAGCAAATAACATTAACCATAAATATATTAACCATAAGTATAGAAATAATACTTTAAAATATATTTATATTATAAGCTTTATATAGGAAGATATTAATGACAGTACATACATCCAATGTACAAACAGGTATTATCAGCAAAGGGCCCGATAGTAGTCCTAGTGGAATTGTGCACATATACCCAGGTACATATAGTAATTAATAGTGATGCCTCAAAATTAATGTTGCTGCAAAGTCCAGTTCCAGGGCCCCTGAGGATGATGTGGCATCTGTTTTTGTGTCAGAGACCTGAAGACAAGATCAGTAGTTATGGGTGTATCCTCTAACTGTTGTCTGGAATGAAACTTCTCAGTGGTAGGAACTGTGGTGTGGCACTGGAACTCAGATTCAGCCTATCTACGCTGTGTTTTAGTCCCTCCCTTGTAGTTTATAGTCTTCTGGATCCAGGATTTAGCAGCATGGACAGGGCATATGGCTGAGACGTTCTCTCTCTCTCTATTTCCTCCTTCTGAGGTTTCAAAGCCAACATCCAAGGGCAGGAAGCGGATACAGAATATAATTATGGGCATTTACGAATTCAGACAGTAGAGGGCAGGAAATCCCTACCCAAGTTTTCTAAATAGAAACAATCTTTTGGCCAAAGACTGCCCTTCCTCAGGCTAGAACTACTGAATACACAAGATCCAACTGCACAGCATATATAGACAAATGATCATTCTTCAAATCATCTACAAAGTAATATAGATACATCAAAATACAAATGAATAAATATATTACAAATGTAATATGCCCCAACATAATAAAACTGTAAATAAACAAAATCATATATAAGCAGATCTCTATATCTAAAGAAACAAGTGCAGATCAAAATCTGTATTTAGACCAGGGGGTTGTAGGATGTTTAAATGCTCCAACCAATACACTTTCTTTTTGTTAAGCAATAATTTCCTATAACCACCTCTTCTATTATGTGGTATATGATCTATCACCATGAACATCAGTTGTGGGATCAAATGAGAATATGAAAATGAGAACCATGGTCTCATTCGATCTTACAACTGAGGGTCATGCTAACAGACCATATACCACTGAATAGAAGAGGTGGTGACAGGGAATTCTTGTGCAACAAAAAGGAAGTGTATTGGGTTGAAGATTTAAAGACCCTACAATCCCATGGTCTGCTTGTTTATACTGTATGTTTTTTTTTTTATATATATATACAATTTTATTATGTTGTGGTGTCACATTTTAATGCATGGGTGTGTGGTGGCAATTTTCTATGTACTTTTTCATGCACTTTTTCACACTATTTTAATAAATCCCTTGGATTATCTGAACCAGTTGGAGCTTTTTTTCTTTTTATTCATATTGTAAGAAAATCAGGCTCCTGAAAGTTGTGATTGAGTTTTGCTGGCACCTTTACCCACCCATTGCGGGGATAATTAAATTCATAAGTGCAGGTCTGCAAAAGATCTGGGGCTAGAGCCCATAGCAGCAGTCACCAACCTTTTTGCAGGTCCGGGGGGGGGGGGGGTGGGCAAGCCAGTGGTAAGCAATTTTTTGTGGACAAAATCTGGTGTTGGCATTTCAATCATCATAGCACCATGGTTGATCTGGTGTCAGGGTGATCGAAGAGCATTATTTCTATTGTTACATTCTAATATTTAATGAAGTGTTCAACTCACCATAATGCAGAATCAGTGGGAGCCCTGGGCGTGTCATTTGCCACATCTCCTGCCACCAGATGCATCATGTCACTTGCCACCTTTGCCTGTCACCAGATGCAGCTTTTTAACTTGCCACCGTCACCTGCCACTAGATGTAGATTGTCACTTGCCACATCACCTGCCACCATTTGCAGATTGCCATGTCACCTGCCACCATTTGCAGATTGTCACTTGCCACGTCACCTGCCACAATTTGCAGACTGACACTTGCCACGTCACCTGCCACCATTTGCAGATTGTCACTTGCCACATCACTTGTCACGTCACCTGCCACCATTTGCAGATTGACACTTGCCACGTCACCTGCCACCATTTGCAGATTGTCACTGGCCACGTCACCTGCCCCTATTTGCAGATTGCCACATCACTTGCCACGTCACTTGCCACCATTTGCAGATTGTCACTTGCCACGTCACCTGCCACCTGATGCGGATTGTCACTTGCCACGTCACCTGCCACCATTTGCAGACTGTCACTTGCCACGTCACCTGCCACTAGATGTGGGTTGTCACTTGCCAACTGATGTGGATTGACACTTGTCATGCCAGTCAGTGCCACCAAATGTGCATTGTCGCTGCATTGGTGGCTGGCTAGCAGCACTGGTCCATTTAGTGAGGGCAGGAGAGCGGTGATGCAGGGCGGGCAGTGAGAGATTATGTAATCTCTCTGCTCCCCGCCACTCCTCCGACATTGAAGAGTTCCACGCTGTGAGGGCGGAAGTGCGCCGATGTGTGGCGGTCAGTGAGAGATGATGTCATCTCTCTGCTCCCCGCCGCACATCGCTCCCACATTGAAGTGGCCCAGCTGTGAGGAGGGAAGAGCAGTGGAGCGGGCGGAGAGAGATGATGTCATCTCTGCTTGTCTCTCTCCTCCACCCCTAATGCAGCCCGCCCGCTGCAGCCACGACCCTGTGGCATACCTCCCAACTTTTAAACTTCAGAATGAGGGACACTTGAGGGAGGAAGCAACCAGTGGCACGCTACGTGAACGTGCTATGCGCACGACAGCATAAGTAGGTGTGGTCAAACTTAACAGTGGGAGGGGGTTAATGGACATGGTTAAACAAAAGGTTAATGCAAAAGTTGACCTGGGCCCTCCCCACTACCACCTGCTACTTCCACCGCATGCCAAGATAATCCAAGTGGTTAAAGAATCATTTCAGATCTTTATATACATATTGAGAGGATCATTCAAAAGAATTGGGAGGAACAGTAAGTCAAAATGTGGACAGTTTCTCCAAAATCTTTTGACTACTCGGGAGCAGGAGTAAGCAACAGATCAATCTGAACAAAATCAAAAAAATCACCGGGGTTTGGCGCCCTTTTTTTTTTTTTTTTAGAAATTACCCAACAAGGCCTAAAATAGGGAAAAGATATAATAAAACAAAATGTCACCATTAAAATATAAACTTAGCCTACCATAAAGGACAGTGTCAGTAGAGCAAAGGATGGTGTCAGTAGAGCAGTGGACAGTGTCAGTAGAGCAGTGGATGGTGTCAGCAGGGCAGAGGATGGTGTCAGTAGGGCAGAGGACGGTGTCAGTAGAGCAGTGGATGGTGTCAGTAGGGCAGAGGATGGTGTCAGTAGAACAGTGGACGGTGTCAGTAGAGCAGTGGACGGTGTCAGTAGAGCAGTGGACGGTGTCAGTAGAGCAGTGGACGGTGTCAGTAGAGCAGTGGACGGTGTCAGTAGAGCAGTGGACGGTGTCAGTAGAGCAGTGGACGGTGTCAGTAGAGCAGTGGACGGTGTCAGTAGGGCAGAGGACATTGTCAGTAGAGCAGAGGATGGTGTCAGTAGAGCAGAGGATGGTGTCAGTAGAGCAGTGGACGGTGTCAGTAGGGCAGAGGACGGTGTCAGTAGGGCAGAGGACGGTGTCAGTAGGTCAGTGGACGGTGTCAGTAGGGCAGTGGATGGTGTCAGTAGAGCAGTGGACAGTGTCAGTAGGGCAGAGGACGGTGTCAGTAGGGCAGAGGATGGTGTCAGTAGGGCAGAGGATGGTGTCAGTAGGGCAGTGGACGGTGTTCAGTAGGGCAGTGGACGGTGTCAGTAGGGCAGTGGACGGTGTCAGTAGGGCAGTGTATGGTGCAGAGGACGGTGTCAGTAGGGCAGAGGACGGTGTCAGTAGGGCAGAGGACGGTGTCAGTAGAGCAGTGGACGGTGTCAGTAGAGCAGTGGACGGTGTCAGTAGGGCAGAGGATGGTGTCAATAGAGCAGTGGACGGTGTCAGTAGGGCAGAGGATGGTGTCAGTAGAGCAGAGGACGGTGTCAGTAGGGCAGTGGACGGTGTCAGTAGGGCAGTGGACGGTGTCAGTAGAGCAGTGGACGGTGCAGAGGATGGTGTCAGTAGGGCAGAGGACAGTGTCAGTAGGGCAGTGGATGGTGTCAGTTGGGCAGTGGATGGTGTCAGTAGAGCAGTGGATGGTGCAGAGGATGGTGTCAGTAGGGCAGAGAACGGTGTCAGTAGGGCAGAGGACAGTGTCAGTAGAGCAGTGGACGGTGTCAGTAGAGCAGTGGACGGTGTCAGTAGAGCAGAGGACGGTGTCAGTAGAGCAGTGGACGGTGTCAGTAGGGCAGTGGACGGTGTCAGTAGAGCAGTGGACGGTGCAGAGGATGGTGTCAGTAGGGCAGAGGATGGTGTCAGTAGGGCAGAGGACGGTGTCAGTAGAGCAGTGGACGGTGTCAGTAGAGCAATGGATGGTGTCAGTAGAGCAGTGGACGGTGTCAGTAGAGCAGAGGACGGTGTCAGTAGAGCAGAGGACGGTGTCAGTAGGGCAGAGGACGGTGTCAGTAGGGCAGAGGACGGTGTCAGTAGGGCAGAGGACGGTGTCAGTAGGGCAGAGGACGGTGTCAGTAGGGCAGAGGACGGTGTCAGTAGGGCAGAGGACGGTGTCAGTAGGGCAGAGGACGGTGTCAGTAGAGCAGAGGTTGGACTTAGGCAAGTGTACACGGACACAAATCCGTTTACATCTGCTGCTCCATAGAAGTGATGGAGAGTCCGATTGTGTCCACCTGAAAAACAGACAGGCGGACCCGATTGGACTGATCATATGAAAAAACTGACCTCAATCTTCATGGCTGCTGCTGTCCCTCAGGGCGAGTATGGCTGGTGGCTGCTGCTGTCCCCAAGGGTGGGTATGGCTGGCGGCTGCTGCTGTCCCCCAGGGCGGGTATGGCTGGCGGCTGCTGCTGTCCCCCAGGGCGGGTATGGCTGGCGGCTGCTGTTGTCCCCCAGGGCGGGTATGGCTGGTGGCTGCTGCTGTCCTCCAGGGTGGGTATGGCTGGCGGTGGCTGCTGCTGCTGTCCCCCAGAGTGGGTATGGCTGGCGGCTGCTGCTGTCCCCAGGGCGGGTATGGCTGGTGGCTGCTGCTGTCCCCCAGAGCGGGTATGGCTGGCGGCTGCTGCTGTCCCCCAGGGTGGGTATGGCTGGCGGCTGCTGCTGTCCCCCAGGGCGGGTATAGCTGGTGGCTGCTGCTGTCCTCCAGGGCGGGTATTGCAGGTGGTGGCTGCTGCTGCTGTCCCCCAGGGCGGGTATGGCTGGCGGCTGCTGCTGTCCCCAGGGCGGGTATGGCTGGCGGCTGCTGCTGTCCCCCAGGGTGGGTATGGCTGGCGGCTGCTGCTGTCCCCCAGGGCGGGTATGGCTGGTGGCTGCTGCTGTCCTCCAGGCCGGGTATGGCTGGCGGTGGCTGCTGCTGCTGCTGTCCCCCAGGGCGGGTATGGCTGGCGGCTGCTGCTTTACCCAGGGCGGGTACGGCTAGCGGCTGCTGCTGTCCTCAGAGCAGGTATGGCTGGCGGCTGCTGCTGTCCCCCAGGGAGGGTATGGCTGGTGGTGGCTGCTGCTGCTGTCCCCCAGGGCGGGTATGGCTGGTGGCTGTTGCTGTCCCCAGGGCGGGTATGGCTGGTGGCTGCTGCTGTCCCCAGGGCAGGTATGGCTGGCGGTGGCTGCTTCTGCTGTCCCCTAGGCGGGTATGGCTGGTGGCTGCTGCTGTCCCCCAGGCAGTTATACCCACCCTGGGGGACAGCAAGCCAGCCAGCTATACCCACATGTGGCCTGCGGGCCAGCAGCTGAGCACCCCTGACATAATGTGACAGGAAGGTGGAACGGGCCACTGGAGCATGGGCCCAGCACTATGCCATTATGTCCACAGGGGTCCCGCTACTGCCTGCACACTACAAGTTCCAGCATGTTCAGAACTTATCCCTTCCACATGCTGGCTCCTGTCACTCCAGGGGTAATCCAGGGAAGTCTCAGTCCTCCTCCCTTTTAATAGAAGCCCTTAGCCCTGTCAGTTTCCTGGACAGTAGAATGTACTCAGTCACCCCCATCCTCTGCTCTCACCATAAACATTCTTGCTTGTAGGATCTACTGCACCCCCTTAGAGAGCACTTCCCCCAGCCGGACCATTGCCATTACTGAGGACAGGTGGGGGGTGAGAGGGAAAATACGAGGCCAGGAGAGATCAGCAGGGAATCAATTGGAGCGAAAGGTGAGGGGAGGAGAACAGCGAGGAGAAGGCAGGACCAGCTCACAGAGGGGGCGGGACCAGCTCACATAGGACAGGGGGTTGGGAGGCAGCGTCATTCTAAGCAAGAGAACAGCCCCTTAGCAGATGACCCACCTCCTCCACTCTGCAGCGTCCTAATGGCATCTGTGTATGGGGGAGGGGAGTGGTCTGTCCTATAACATACCGGCCCCTCATGCGAGCCCGCTACCCACACACAACAGCGATATAAAACCAAATGTAACAGGGAGCCACACGACCCCCCTGAAGCATGGGCGGGGTCACAGTTGCAACTCCTCACGCTACACCCTTTGTCCCGGCCAGCAATGTATGAATGTCGAGTCTCCACTGGTTGGATGACAGAAGGGCGGGTCTGGGTAGCAGTCCCGCCCATAGCCGACATCACACTCTCGATTTGACAGGTGAAGTCTTCCTTCCTGACTGCACAGTGTACATCCCGCCAGCTTGCCCACCAATCCCTGGCTGTGCTGGATGATCACACTGCTACAGGTCCTACTGAGCCAGAACCACATCACATAATCAACAAAATAAACAATGCACCTGCAGGGCGGGACAGAGACTCAGGGCTATGGGCTCCAGATTCGGGGCTCCAGGCTCGATAGCCACCCCCTGGCGATGCCTATGCATAAGTGTGATATGACAGCTTTAATCTTAGTGTCCACCTACTGGTAAGTGGTTTGTGTTGTTGGAGTGGAGAGTGAGTCACAAGAGGAGTATCAATTCCTCTGGTGAAGTACAATACAATGGGTTCGAAAATTTTGGAATTCATTATTTACACACATTTTTCACATGGTGTGTGGTGGTGTATAGTTTACAGAAGTGCTACATTTACTATTTCAACATTTAGGCTCTGTTTCCACTAGTGCGACTTATTTTGCGACTTGACACATGTCAAGTCGCATGACAAGTCAAAACCCATGTATTTCAATGGTCCCCGTTCTAATTGGTGCGACTCAAGTCGCAGCGACTCGAAAAAAGGTTCTTGCACTACTATAGACTTTATAGACTTTATATCAGGGTCTTGTGTATGCAGCTTCCATTAGCATTAGGTTCTTGTTCAGATTATTGTAAAACTAAGCACAGATTGTTGGTGTTTTCACAGTATAAAGCTGGCCATAGACAGATCAAAATGTGTGGCTCAACAGAAGTTGATAGTTTGATTGGTCTCTGTCAAACGAGAATGTTGGAAAACGTTTCTCTATCAGAGGCTGCTGTGTATGGCCAGCTTTTGGTTTAGTCATTAGGGATGAGCTTCGTGTTCGAGTCGAACGCATGTGTGTTCGGTCATTCACCGAATTATGAACGTTATGGGCTGTTCGCAGCAAATTCGAGTGGCGCGTCACGGCCCATAATTCACTGCGGCATCGCAGTGCATTGCTGGCTAATGATTGGCCAAGCATGCACTATGACCCGCATGCTTGGCCAATCACAGCGCCGTGTGTACAGAGAGCTTTATTTGGCCAAAGCCAGGGAGGCTCAGGGGGTTTAGTACACGCCCCACACTATATAAAGCCGCCTGCACGTAGGCCCTGTGTAGTGTGTTGCGGTGGAGAGAGATAGATAGACAGAGAGACAGTGTCATTTGATTTAAGTTAGATAGAGTAGGCAGGTCAGGTCAGTTAGCTGCACTTGCAGTGTATTGTGTATATATATGCATCCCAGGTGTTGTATATATATATATATATATACACACATACACACACTGTATTCAGTTTAGCTAGATCCTGTTCTTCTCTTCCTAATATACTGACAGGCAGGCGTTTTTACAGTATTTTCAGTTACTGTACTGTGTACCCTGCACAGTTGCACCTACAGTATAACTACCTGAAGCCAGGTGCTTGTGTAGGCTCTTGACGTATTTCCAATTACTGTACTGTGTACCCTGCACAGTTGCACCTACAGTATAACTACCTGAAGCCAGGTGCTTGTGTAGGCTCTTGACGTATTTCCAGTTACTGTACTGTGTACCCTGCACAGTTGCAAATACAGTATAACTACCTGAAGCCAGGTGCTTGTGTAAGCTTTTGACGTATTTCCAGTTATTGTACTGTGTACCCTGCACAGTTGCACCTGCAGTATAACTACCTGAAGCCAGGTGCTTGTGTAGGCTCTTGACGTATTTCCAGTTACTGTACTGTGTACCCTGCACAGTTGCACCTACAGTATAGCTACCTGAAGCCAGGTGCTTCTGTAGGCTCTTGACGTATTTTCCAGTTACTGTACTGTGTACCCTGCATAGTTGCAGCTACAGTATAGCTACCTGAAGCCAGGTGCTTGTGTGGGTTCTTGACGTATTTCCCGTTACTGTACTGTGTACCCTGCACAGTTGCAGCTACAGTATAGCTACCTGAAGCCAGGTGCTTGTGTGGGTTCTTGACATATTTCCAGTTACTGTACTGTGTACAGTTGCACCTACAGTATAGCTACCTGAGGACAAGTGCAGGTGTTCTCATACTAATAATACTACAGGCAGGCAGTTGATTCTGCTACCTGCAGTATAATCGGTATATATATATACATCCCAGTTTTGTGCAGCTACATCTCACTGCAGGCCAATAGTATATCTGGAAGGCCAACAAGGAGAGGCAGACAGTCACAAGCCAATAAAAGAGGGCAAGCAGGCTCTGTGTCTAGAGGCAACAGTGCTGGTCGTAGACACGGTGCATCCTCATCAGCACGTGGCCGTGGGACATGCTTGGCCTTTTTTTCAGCAGCTGGCCGTGTTGAGCCGCAACATGCAGAAGACTTGCTGGAGTGGATGACCAAGCCGTCCTCATCCTCCTCATCCTCTCTCACCCAGGCTCAGGGTACTTTGTCTGGCAAAGCAGCTGCCAACGCGGCCTCTTCCCTCGGCTCAATGGCATCAGTGACTCCTTCCCTAGCCCCACCATGTCCTCCTGAGGAGTCCCCCGAACTGTTTGACCACAGTGTTGAGTACATGCTCCAGGAGGATGTCCAGCGTTTTGAAGGCTCCGATGATGGTACTCAGCTAGAGGAAGGCAGTAACGTAAGCCCAGACAGAGGGGGTGCCCAAAAAGGACAGCAATCTGGCAGTCATGTTCCCTCTGCTGCAGCATACTGCCAGGTTTGTCCAGTGATGAGGAGGGAGGGGATGATGAGGTCACTGACTCAATGTGGGTGCTGGATAGGAGAGAGTAGGAGGAGGAGGAGGCACATCACCAACGAGGCAGGATGCCCTCCAGGGGCCAGCCTAAGGGCAGCACACTGACAGCATCACACCGCAGAGCTCCGTTATTCCAAAAGCTCTTTGGTGTGGGCCTTTTTTTAGATAAGTGCATCAGATCCCACATGCTATTTGCAACATATTTCTCAAGCGTATCTCACGTGGCCAAAACATCTCCCGCTTGGGCACCACATGCTTGACCAGACATATGTTGACCTGCCATGCAGTTCGTTGGCAAGCGTACCTAAAAGACCCACACCAAAGAACAAAGAGGACCTCTCCTTGCTCCTCATCAGCTGGGATCTCCAACCCCACTATACCTTCAGTCTTCTTTGAGACCTGCACTGAGAGGAATAAAGGTGTAGAATTAGGTGTGTCACAGCCAAGTACTTGCGGGCAATCTGCTATCAGTACACCAACGTCAGATTGTACCAGGCAAATTTCCCTGCCCCAGCTGCTGCACCGCAGAAAGAAGTTTGCTCCCAGCCATCCACATGCCCAGCGGTTGAATGCTAGCTTGGCAAAATTGCTAGCACTTCAACTGCTGCCTTTTCAGTTGGTAGACTCTGCCCCCTTCCGTGAGTTTGTGGAATGTGCGGTTCCTCAGTGGCAGGTTCCCAAACGCCACTTTTTCTCACGGAAGGCGATTCCGGCTCTCTACCGGCATGTGGAAGGCAATGTCTTGGCCTCGCTGGACAGGGCGGTCAGCGGTAAGGTGCATATTACCGCTGACTCATGGTCCAGCAGGCAAGGACAGTGACTTTACCTAAGTTTCACGGCACATTGGGTGACTCTGCTGGCAGCTGGGAAGGATGCAGGACAAGGTGCAGTAGTGTTGGAGGTTGTTTCTCCAAAATGCCACTACTGGTGATTCTGAGACACCTCTCTCCTCTACCCCCTCCTCTTCTTCTTCTTCCTCCATGGCCTCTTCCTGTGCTTAGTCCTCGGAACCAGCGGTGCTCCGTAGGCGTTCAAGGGGCTACACAAGTACGCAGGCCAAAAGAGGCCATGCAGTGCTTGAGCTGGTGTGCTTGGGGGACAGGAGCCACACTGGGGTGGTGATTCTGTCAGCTCTGCAGGGGCAGGTTCAGAGGTGGTTGACGCCATGCCAACTTAAGGCAGGAATGGTGGTTTGCGACAATGGCACCGCCCTCCGACAGGGACAACTGACCCATGTGCCCTGTTTGGCTCACGTCCTTAACTTGGTGGTGCAGTGGTTCTTGGGCAGGTACCCGGGCTTACAGGATGTCCTGAGGCAGGCCAGGAAAGTCTGTGTGCATTTCCACCGGTCATATAATGCCAGTGCTCGGCTGGCAGACCTCCAAAAGGAATTTAACCTGCCCAAGAACCGCCTAATCTGTGACATGCCCACCAGGTGGAACTCAACGTTGGCCATGCTGCAGCGGCTGCACATGCAGCAGAGGGCCATCAATTAGTACCTGTGCGACTGTGGCACCAGGACAGGGTCAGGGGAGCTTGGTTTTTTTTCCCCACGCCAGTGGGCCATGATCAGGGATACATGCACTGTCCTGTCACCATTTGAAGATTGTGAGCAGTGACAGTGCATGCATCAGTGACACTGTCCCCCTTGTCCTCCTGTTGGAGCACACACTGCGTGGAATAATGGACAAGGCACTTGAGGCAGAACAGAGGCAGGAAGAGGAAGATTTCCTTAGCTCTCAAGGCCCCCTTTATACAGACAGTGTTCCTGCGTGCCCGCTGATCACACAGGAAGAGGACGAGGAGGAGGAGGAGGAAGAGGAGGATTGTGTCAGCATGGAGGTGGAGCCTGGCACTCAGCATCAGCAGCGTTCTTTAAGGGATCATTTATAGTCCCAAGAAACCCATGGACTTGTACGTGGCTGGGAGGAGGTGGCTGCGGATCATGTCGTCCTTAGTGACCCAGAGGACTCCGGACCGAATGCCTCGGCAAACCTACGCTGCATGGCCTCCCTGATCCTGCAAAGCCTGCGGAAGGATCCTTGTATTCGTGGTATCAAGGAGAGGGATCAATACTGGCTGGCAACCCTCCTTGATCCATGTTACAAGGGTAAGGTTGCGGACCTTATCTTGCCGTCACAGAGGGAGCAGAGGATGAAACATCTTCAGGAGGCCTTGCAGAAAGGTCTGTGGAATGCATTCCCAGAGACTGGGAGGTTACAAACTCCTGTTCCTGGACAACGTGTTGCTGAGGCTTCGGTCAGTCAAAGAAGGAGCAGAGGAGAAGGTGGCCGTCTAACCGATGCGTTCAGACAATTTTTTAGTCCGCAGCCTCTAGGTATGATTGGTTCCAGCAACCATCGCCAGCGTCTGTTTTACATGGTGCAGGAATACCTAGGGGCAAGATCTGACTTGGACACCTTTCCCACCGAAAATCCTCTGGGTTACTGGGTCTTAAGGATGGATCACTGGCCAGAGCTTGCACAGTATGCAATTGAACTACTGGCCTGTCCTGCATCCAGCGTTCTTTCGGAACGCACATTTAGTGCTGCTGGAGGCTTTGTAACTGATCACAGGGTGTGCCTGTCCACCGACTCGGTCGATCGACTGACCTTCATAAAAATGAATCAGTCTTGGATCACCACCAGCTACCAAGCACCTGATGCTGATGTAAACAAATAATTTTTTTTGAAATTTCAGATCCCTTCAAGACTGCCTATGCTGATGCTGAGTGACTATCCTGTTATGCTGAGTGACTATCCTCTTCCTCCTCAATGATCATGCTGATAGCTTGTAAGAATATTTTTGGTTCTGGGCGCCACCACCAGTGGCTAAGGCCCAATTTTTCAGCCCCTGTTTAACAGGGGCATGTAATTACAATTTTTGATGCAATATTTTGCAAGGAGGGTTCGCTGCTGCGCTCAACTAGAATATTTGTGAGGGGTTGCAGTGTTGTGGCACTAGTGCCTAAGGCCCAATTTTTCAGCCCTTGTTTAACAAGGGCGTGTAATTACAATTTTTGAAGCAATACTTTGCAGCAGGGCTCGTTCCTGCGCTCCAACTAGAGTATATGTGAGGGGTTGCAGTGTTGTGGCACCAGTGCCTAAGGCCCAATTTTTCAGCCCCTGTTTAACAAGGGCGTGTAATTTCATTTTTTGATGCAATACTTTGCAGCAGGGCTCGTTCCTGCGCTCCAACTAGAGAATCTGTGAGGGGTTTCAGTGTTGTGGCACCAGTGCCTAAGGCCCAATTTTTCTGCCCCTGTTCAACAGGGACATGTAATTACGATTCTTGATCTAATATTTCACAGCAGGGCCCGTTTCTGCGACCACCAAGAGTAACTGTGAGGACTTACAGTGTTGTGGCACCAGCACCACCACCACCAAAGGCCCAATTTTTTTGCCCCTGTTTAACAGGGACATGTAATTGCGATTCTTGATCTAATATTTCACAGCAGGGCCCGTTTCTGCGACCACCAAGAGTAACTGTGAGGACTTCCAGTGTTGTGGCACCAGCACCACCAAAGGCCCAATTTTTCTAACCCTGTTCAAAAGGGGCATGTAATTACAATTCTTGATCTAATATTTCACAGCAGAGCCCGTTCCTGCACCCACCAAGAGTAACTGTGAGGGCTTACAGTGTTGTGGCAACACCAACACCTAAGGCCCCAATTTCTGCAGAGTATATAGGGCAGGCCCCTACTTTCAAACATCCAACTTACAAACGACTCCTATTTGCAAACAGAAGGAGACAACAGAAAGTGAGATGAAATCTACCCCTAGGAAGGGAAATTCTCTCCTGTAAGAGTTAATATGGGAAAAATGTGTCTCCTCTCCACTAATGCTTTATCACCAATCCTTGTTTCACTAAAAACCCCAAATTTTCAAAAAACATTTGTCATTTGGACAGAAAGTGAGGTGAAATCTTCTGAAGAGGTGCACAGACAGCAAAACAAATGTCAAAGGGGTGATAACCCTTCCCTATGTTTTACAAAAAGCTTAAAAATAGATTTTTTGGCTGGAGCTACACTTTAAAAATGTACCAGTTCAAAATTACAAACAGATTCTACTTAACAAACCTACAGTCCCTATTTTGTTTGCAGCGCCTGTATACTGCTGTTCAGAGGGCCTGGGGCCCCACGCCTTTCCTTTTTTTTAATTTGGGTGCGGGGTTCCCCTTAATATCCATACAAGAAAGGGCCTTTTTTTTTTTCACTTTAAGCATCATTAAAATCACTGCTCCCAAAAAAACGGCCATTTTTAAAACTTGTTTTTGCATTGATACATGTCCCCTGGGGCAGGACCCTTTTTAGGACAATACCATGCACATTAGCCTTTAAATTTAGCACTTTTGATTTCGAACGTTTGAGTCCCATAGACTTCAATGGGGTTCTAAAGTTTGCGCAAATTTTCGGTCCGTTTGCAGGTTCTGGTGCGAACCGAACCGGGGGTGTTCGGCTCATCCCTATTAATCATCAATTCGGTAGGATTAGGGTTTAGGTTGGGGTAGTGCTAGGTTAGGACCTAACATTTTGGTTACGTTTGATTTTTTATTATAATAAGGATGGTCTCTTTTATTTCTCTATCCAAACAGTTTAGGAAGTCTTATTTGTATTATGTGTTCATTTTTCGGGTGTTTTTAGTTTTCTGACAATTCAAGGACACTCAAAGTGCAACAAACCTGCCCCTACAACCAAAATGCACTCATTGTTTTTGGACATTTTTACTGAATAATGCATACATTTTAAGTCATTTTGCACGTTGTTAATAATTAATGAATTGATGTGTTTGGGCATCCAATATTGTAAATGAGGTGCCTTTAAAAGAATTGGTGTTGATTTTTTTAAGCAGAGCCTTTCTTTACATTCTGTTCTGTCATCGTTACACGTTTCCCTGTGTGTAACTCAAAAAGCCAGACTGGATGTCATTTTGAAGCTTTATTAACAAAACAGCATGCCTTTAGGGCAGGGGTCTCAAACTGGCGGCCCTCCAGCTGTTGTAAAACTACAAGTCCCATGAGGCATTGCAAGGCTGACAGTTACAAGCATGACTCCCACAGGCAGAGGCATGATGGGACTTGTAGTTTTGCAACAGCTGGAGGGCCACCAGTTTGAGACCCCTGCTTTAGGGTGTCAGGAAATGTTCCATCCGCTGGTAATACCTGTTATTTGGCATGCAGTACTGAGGTCCACCAGCAGGTGTCTCCTGGCAGTTTGGAACTGTCAGGAGAACTTTTCCCTGTTAATAGTATATCATCTTTGGGCCGCAGTACTGGCGTCCACCAGCGGATGGATCCTGGCAGTGTGGAGCAGACAGTACCTCCTACAATCAGGTGTCACTTGAGGCCAATCGCAAGCCTATAAATACCCGGCAAACATTCACATGTTTGCCTTGATTTCTTTATTGCCTCCTGACCTGCTAGCGATCTGATCCTGTGCCCTGAACCTGATCCTGTCTCCCTGTCTCGGACCCTATCCTGTCCCACCTGTTACCTTGCATCCCTGCCTGCAGTCTGACCCATCCATCCTCTCCCTGTCCTGTGTTCCATACCGCATCTACTGACCTCCCTGTGTATGACCTTGGCCTGGCTTACGTTTATGTCTCTGGAACATCCCCTGTCCATCTGCTGATCTGCTGTGTATGACCCTGGCCTGGCTATTGTTTATGATCCTGGTATTTCCCATTTATTGCACTTATCTGTCTGTTGTTATTTGTGGGTCTCTGTCTGTGGTTGGTTATTGCACTGTGTCATATTGGAGTTGGTTGTATTATATTACTCAATTTCCTTAATAAATTATTATATTTTCACTTATATAGGTTTTGGTGTCCTCTGTCGTAGATCACACGGTTCTGGTTACACCTGAAGTGACTGCACAGAGGAACCATTGTAGTGCTGTTAAAATGCAATCAGAAACAGTTGTTCTCCTTGCCTCACTGGTGTTGGAGGATAACAATTACTGTCGTCTGGTATTGAAAGAGTGGGCCAGCGATCAGCTCCTGGAGTGTATCCATCTGGCCCATTCTCTGGTTGATCAGGGTAGATTACTGTTTGAAAACGTTCAGCCCCTGATATAGGTGTGTGCTGAGCTAGCCTTGTCTAGCAGTCCTAAAGGAAGTGATGATTTTTCTCCCCCCTTCAGTAGTGATCAGGTGGAGTCTCTGGTGTGGCTGTTGGAGGATGATGCTGTATACTTTCTGGAGCATTATTCAGCTTGTCCTAAACAGGTGCTAGTGGATTGTATAGATTCGGTGCAGTCCCTGGTTAGACAGGCAGTATGTGAACCCACGTTTGTTCAACCTGTACTACAGGCATGATCAGACTTATTATTTCCAGCTTCGGTCAGCTCTGCACAACCCAGACCTGCTATTAGACACCTGCCTGCCCAGGAGTCTTTTTTCCCTTCACCCATGGCAACCTCCGTTTTGGCCCAATATACCCTGCTTCCCACCAAATATCGATACCCTGTCCCTACCCGCTGCACCTATCCTGCATTCAACCCACCTGCCTCTTCTCAACTGTCCACAAACCCACAGGAACTTCCTCCAGCTACTGTTACCTCTTCTCTGCCATATTCCAATCCTCCTTTCCAGTCTGCTGCACCCCTCACCTACAGAGCTTCAGTGGCTAAGCCAAAGAAAAAACGAAAGTTTTTTCCAACCAAGACGATCTTGCCAGTAACCCAACCTGCCTCCGCACCAGCTAATCCAACCCATACCATCATGCCAGTGTCCAATCCTGCCTCCCCACCAGCTGATCTGTTCCAGCCTGATGTGTTCCTGTGTGCCGCCCAGCCTGATGTTCCGATGCCTACTTTTGTGCCAGTACCTGCTGTTCTGCCTGATGTGCCAGCACCTGTGCCCACTGTCCAGTCTGAAGTTCCAGTACCGACTGCCCGGTTTGAAGTTCCAGTACCTGCTATTCAGTCCACTGCACCTGCTGTTCTGCCTAATGTGCCAGCACCTGTGGCCACCATCCAGTCTGAAGTTCCAATACCAGCTGCCCGGTTTGAATTTCCAGTACCTGCTATCCAGTCCAATGTACCTGCTGTTCAGCCTGTTGTGCCAGTACCTGATGTTCTGCCTGATGTGCCAGCACCTGTGCCCACTGTCCAGTCTGAAGTTCCAGTACCAGCTGCCCGGTTGGAAGTTCCAGTACCTGCTATCCAGTCCGATGTACCTGCTGTTCAGCCTGTTGTGCCAGTACCTGCTGTTCTGCCTGATGTGCCAGCACCTGTGCCCACTGTCCAATCTGAAGTTCCAGTACCAGCTGCCCGGTTTGAAGTTCCAGTACCTGCTATCCAGTCCAATGTACCTGCTGTTCAGCCTGCTGTGCCAGTACCTGCTGTTCTGCCTGATGTGCCAGCACCTGTGCCCACTGTCCACTCTGAAGTTCCAGTACCAGCTGCCCGGTTCGAAGTTCCAGTACCTGCTGTCCAGTCCGATGTACCTGCTGTTCAGCCTGTTGTGCCAGTACCTGCTGTTCTGCCTGATGTGCCAGCACCTGTGCCCACTATCCAATCTGAAGATCCAGTACCGGCTGACCGGTTTGAAGTTCCAGTACCTGCTATCCAGTCCGATGCACCTGCTGTTCAGCCTGTTGTGCCAGCACCTGCTGTTCTGCCTGATGTGCCTACTGCCCAGTCTGTAGTTCTAGTACCTGTTGCCTGGCCTTATGTCCCGGTGCCAGCCCTCCAGCCTGATGACCCGGTGCCAGCCCTCCAGCCTGATGACCCGGTGCCAGCCCTCCAGCCCGATGACCCGGTTCCAGCCCTCCAGCCCGATGACCCGGTTCCAGCCCCCCAGCCTGATGACCCGTGTCAGGGGCATGTCAGTAGCCATCGGGCAAATCTGCGTGCACGCAGGGGCACGAGGAGTCTTTCTAGGACAATTCAGCTCAATTCCCCACCAGGAGACGCCGGAGCGCTCCCGTGTGCGCCCGTACGTACATTCGCGGGTGCGCGCGCGCACCCGTTCGCGTTAGCGCTGTTTTGGCGCCAAGGTCCCTTTAAAAGAATGACAGGTGCTCATGTCAGGTGCTGTTTGTCTGCAGCTCTGCACCTGAAGTTCCTGTATCTGCCTGTCTGTTATCTTGCTAGTGACTCGGCTACGTCTGACCATTCTCCAGTCTCCTATCCGACCCGGCTTGCCTGACCTTGCTTATTCTGATTACCTGTTGCCGAACTCCTGCCTGCCTGACTATCCCTGGATCATCCCTCCTGTTTATACCTGCCTGATCTCCTGCCAAAACGGACTGTCTGACCTTGCTTGCCTGTGTCCTGTGACGCTGCTCCCAGCCTGCTTGTTTTGCATCCAGCTGCTGTCTTCTCATCTGTCTGCCTGCCTACCGGCCTGCACCAGCTTACCTGCATCCGCAGCTCAGCCATCCCTGAGGGACATCCTTCCAGTTCCGGTATCTGCTTCCGCTGGAATCTGCATCAGGCCCTCCTACCCACTGCGCTCAGGAGACCACTGTTCCCACTTCCAGCGGCTCCTGAACCAGCGTTTAAGAGAGGTCTCCTTCTACCAGTCAGGCTCAACTACCAGGTACCTTACACTACGAACAGCCATGACTGAGCCTGCAGGAGAGACCTCTCCCATCCAGGAGATCTGTACGCATTTAGCAGCCCTCACCCAAGCAGTAAAGACCTTACAAGATAGTTACAACAGACTGGAGGGTCAAGTGTTAAACCTCAGTGGTCCCGGTGGTGTGGCTCCTGTTCCCGCAGCTGCTCCAGTACAGGCTGCTGCACCACCCTCTGTGGTCATGCTTCCACCGGAGCCAAGAGTCCCTGTTCCTGAAAAGTTTTCTGGTGACCGAACCAAGTTTTTGGCCTTCCGCAGCGCTTGTCAACTCTACTTCGGTCTCCAGCCGCGGACTTTTTCCTTGGAAGCTACCAAAGTGGGATTTGTCATATCCCTCCTCCAGGGGGAACCCCAGACCTGGGCCCACCGCCTGCTTGAAACCAACGCTATACAGATTCAGTCCTTACCCGCCTTTTTTGAAGCCATGGCCCAGCTTTATGAGGACCCTCAGCGGGCTGCCACCGCTGAGGCAGCTTTGTAGGCGCTCCAGCAAGGCCGGAGGCCGGCCGAGGACTATGTTATGGACTTTCGACGCTGGAGCGCGGACACTCAATGGAACAACGCAGCCCTACGCCACCAGTTCCGCATGGGGCTATCCGAGGGTCTTAAGGATGAACTTGCCCGAGTAGGAATGCCTGACACCTTGGAGGAGCTCATTGCTATTACTATCCAAATTGACCGACGCCTTCGTGAGCGCCGGTCTGAACGATCTTCTCAACAAACACGGCCTATGTGGATGACCGCAAGAGCCCCACTGCCTGCCTCCCAGTATCTACCTTCTGCCGGCCCAAGTCCAGTCAACCAAACAACTGATGCTCCTGAACCTGTGCAACTGGGACTTATGCGTACTACTCTGACCCCTGAAGAACGGGCACGCAGGCGCCAACTGAATCTTTGTCTCTATTGTGGCGGGACGGGCCACTATGTGAACAGCTGCCCAGTAAAGATCCGTAAGAGTTTTTCTGTTACTCCAACCAGTTTATCCGCTTTAACGGCCAATACCACTCAACTTGTTCTCCCTCTCTCATTACAGCTCCAGGGAAGAACAATTCAAGTCAACGCCATTGTTGATTCTGGGGCATGTAGCTGCTTTTGTTCTGTTTTTGCTACCCAACAAGATCTTCCTTTAAAGAATAAAACACACAGACTTTCAGTTTTTCTGGCCGATGGGTCCCATATAAGATCTGGACAGGTCTCAAGAAACCCTTCCTCTGTCTGCTACCTGTTCATCTCAGCACCGAGAAATCCTAGTCCTGGACATTATTTCATCACCTCTTTTCCCTATCATTTTGGGTATGCCCTTGCTTCAGGCCCACAATCCTCTGGTTAACTGGGCCATGGGCGAGATCAAGTTTCAGTCTCCCTATTGCCAAAGACATTGTCTACCTGAACCCGTTAATTCTGCTGCTACCTTACTTTGTATGGACATTGACCCAGATCTGCTTCAAGACGTACCAGAAGCCTATCAGGAATTTGCAGATGTGTTCAGCAAGAAGGGAGCAGACTCTCTGCCACCCCATCGTCCCTATGATTGTCCAATTGAATTGCTTCCTGGAGCTGAGATTCCTTTTGGGCGCATCTTTCCGCTATCTGAAAAAGAACAAGAGGCACTTAAAGTTTACGTTAACGAAAATCTTGTAAAAGGCTTCATCCGACAGTCCACTTCACCAGCTGGTGCGGGAATATTTTTTGTTTCCAAAAAAGATCTACCACTTCGCCCTTGTGTGGACTATCAGGAGCTAAACAAAGTTACGGTCAAAACCCGTTATCCGTTGCCCCTAATACCTGAACTGTTCCAAAAATTAAGGTCTGCCATCATCTTTACCAAATTAGATCTGAGAGGGGCCTACAATCTGGTCCGCATTCGGGCCAGGGATGAATGGAAGACGGCCTTCCGGACCCGTTTCGGACACTATGAATACCTAGTCATGCCTTTCGGCCTTTGCAATGCTCCTGCCACGTTTCAGCATCTGGTCAATGATGTGTTTAAAGATTTCCTGGACATCTTTCTAATCGTCTACTTGGACGATATTCTAATCTTCTCCAGTTCACTCGAGCAACACAGGGAACATGTCCGTAAAGTCCTGGCCCGACTCCGCCTGCACAGATTGTATGCTAAGGCGGAGAAGTGTGAATTTGAACAAAAGGAGATTCAGTTCCTGGGGTTAGTGATCTCCCCAACCGGCATCAAAATGGATCCTCAGAAGGTGTCTGCTGTATTAGAATGGCCAGCACCCATGGACAAGAAGGGCGTACAACGCTTCATTGGATTTGCAAACTTTTATAGGAAGTTTATCAGGGGGTTCTCTGCCATCATCTCCCCCATCACGCAGCTGACTAAGCAGAATCTTCGTTTCCACTGGAACCCGGAAGCTCAGGGGGCCTTTGAAGAGTTAAAGAGACGTTTCACGTCAGCTCCGATTCTTAGCCATCCTGACCCATCCTTGCCCTTTATCCTGGAGGTTGATGCTTTCGAGGTAGCCGTGGGTGCTATTATTTCCCAACGGCAAGGCAACAAGGACCTGATGCACCCCGTAGGGTTCTTTTCTAGGAAACTTTCACCGGCTGAGCGGAACTATGATGTGGGGGACCGGGAGCTACTTGCTATCAAGACAGCTTTGGAGGAATAGAGGTATTTGCTTGAAGGCGCAGTCCACCCGGTACTGATTTATACGGATCACAAAAATCTTGAATATTTAAGATCTGCTAAAAGACTAAAACCCAGACAGGCCCGTTGGGCTCTATTCTTTACACGGTTTTGTTTCCATATCACCTACCGGCCGGGATCCAAAAATGTAAAGCCACACGCGCTGTCGCGCATGTTTGATAATCCTAAAGACTTTTCTATACCTGACACTATTCTGCTGGCAAATAGTTTCCTTCTCCTTCAAACAGATCTTCTGTCCATGATCAGAGAAGCATCCCCAGAACCTTCAAGTCTTCAGGGGTCCTCTTTAACATCTCGAGATGGACTATTATGGAGGGGAAGTCAAATTTTTGTACCAGAGAATGTTCGAGTCAAGGTGCTGACACTTTTGCATGACCATCCACTTGCAGGACATTTTGGGGTCCGTAAGACCCTTGAGCTAGTGCAGCGCACCTTCATTTTGTAGTTCACCGTAAGTTACACCATTGCTGCTTGATTCCCCCCTATCGGGGTGGTGGCCGTCCGGGGGACTCCAGGTGGGGACCGAACCAATAGAGGCCCCCTTTTGAAAAGCCTTAGATTTATGAGACCCGGCTACACGAACATATTGGGTAATTATGTTTACAACTTTGATAATCTCCATACACAGTCGTACATTTCTGTACCACTATCATTTTATATATATGTAATTTTTCAACAGTGCATGTATTTCCTCTGAAGAAGACCCGATGGGGTTGAAACGCGTCAGGACTATCCAAGCACCTGTTATGTAAAATTATTTCAGATGTAGCCCTGTACATGTATTTGCGCTTTTAATGTGTTTTACACAGTTCATGGTTTTTACTCCATTGTCATATATTTAATAAACGATATAATACCTCCACACCTTGGTACTAGTTTTATGCTGCCTGACGTCTCGGTGTCTGCCCTCCAGCCTGATGTCTCGGTGTCTGCCCTCCAGCCTGATGTCTCGGTGTCTGCCCTCCAGCCTGATGTCTCGGTGTCTGCCCTCCAGCCTGATGTCTCGGTGTCTGCCCTCCAGCCTGATGTCTCGGTGTCTGCCCTCCAGCCGGATATCTCGGTGTCTGCCCTCCAGCCGGATATCTCGGTGTCTGCCCTCCAGCCTGATATCTCGGTGTCTGCCCTCCAGCCTGATGTCTCGTGTCTGCCCTCCAGCCTGATGTCTCGGTGTCTGCCCTCCAGCCTGATGTCTCGGTGTCTGCCCTCCAGCCTGATGTCTCGGTGCCAGTGTTCCAGCCGGAAGTACCAGTGCCTGCTCTCCAGCTTGATGAGCCCTCTGCCCAGCTTGATGAGCCCTCTGCCCAGCTTGAAGTGCCCATGCCTGCTGCCCAGCTTGAAGTGCCCATGCCTGCTGCCCAGCTTGAAGTGCCCATGCCTGCTGCGCCACCACCTGTTGTTTTGCCTGCTGTACCACCACCTGTTGTTTTGCCTGCTGCACCACCACCTGTTGTTTTGCCTGCTGCACCACCACCTGTTGTTTTGCCTGCTGCACCACCACCTGTTGTTTTGCCTGCTGTACCACCACCTGTTGTTTTGCCTGCTGTACCACCACCTGTTGTTTTGCCTGCTGTACCACCACCTGTTGTTTTGCCTGCTGTGCCACCACCTGTTGTTTTGCCTGCTGTGCCACCACCTGTTGTTTTGCCTGCTGTGCCACCACCTGTTGTTATGCCTGTTGTGCCACCACCTGTTGTTTTGCCTGTTGTGCCACCACCTGTTTTGCCTGTTGTGCCACCACCTGTTGTTTTGCCTGTTGTGCCACCACCTGTTCTGCTTGATGCCATAGACTATGGACAATTACAACCAATTGGAGCGTCCGGAGGCCGCTCCTTTGAGGGGGGGTACTGTCAGGAAATGTTCCATCTGCTGGTAATACCTGTTATTTGGCATGCAGTACTGAGGTCCACCAGCAGGTGTCTCCTGGCAGTTTGGAACTGTCAGGAGAGCTTTTCCCTGTTAATAGTATATCATCTTTGGGCCGCAGTACTGGCGTCCACCAGCGGATGGATCCTGGCAGTGTGGAGCAGACAGTACCTCCTACAATCAGGTGTCACTTGAGGCCATCCGCATGGGGCTATCCGAGGGTCTTAAGGATGAACTTGCCCGAGTAGGAATGCCTGACACCTTGGAGGAGCTCATTGCTATTACTATCCAAATTGACCGACGCCTTCGTGAGCGCCGGTCTGAACGATCTTCTCAACAAACACGGCCTATGTGGATGACCGCAAGAGCCCCACTGCCTGCCTCCCAGTATCTACCTTCTGCCGGCCCAAGTCCAGTCAACCAAACAACTGATGCTCCTGAACCTATGCAACTGGGACTTATGCGTACTACTCTGACCCCTGAAGAACGGGCACGCAGGCGCCAACTGAATCTTTGTCTCTATTGTGGCGGGACGGGCCACTATGTGAACAGCTGCCCAGTAAAGATCCGTAAGAGTTTTTCTGTTACTCCAACCAGTTTATCCGCTTTAACGGACAATACCACTCAACTTGTTCTCCCTCTCTCATTACAGCTCCAGGGAAGAACAATTCAAGTCAACGCCATTGTTGATTCTGGGGCATGTAGCTGCTTTTGTTCTGTTTTTGCTACCCAACAAGATCTTCCTTTAAAGAATAAAACACACAGACTTTCAGTTTTTCTGGCCGATGGGTCCCATATAAGATCTGGACAGGTCTCAAGAAACCCTTCCTCTGTCTGCTACCTGTTCATCTCAGCACCGAGAAATCCTAGTCCTGGACATTATTTCATCACCTCTTTTCCCTATCATTTTGGGTATGCCCTTGCTTCAGGCCCACAATCCTCTGGTTAACTGGGCCATGGGCGAGATCAAGTTTCAGTCTCCCTATTGCCAAAGACATTGTCTACCTGAACCCGTTAATTCTGCTGCTACCTTACTTTGTATGGACATTGACCCAGATCTGCTTCAAGACGTACCAGAAGCCTATCAGGAATTTGCAGATGTGTTCAGCAAGAAGGGAGCAGACTCTCTGCCACCCCATCGTCCCTATGATTGTCCAATTGAATTGCTTCCTGGAGCTGAGATTCCTTTTGGGCGCATCTTTCCGCTATCTGAAAAAGAACAAGAGGCACTTAAAGTTTACGTTAACGAAAATCTTGTAAAAGGCTTCATCCGACAGTCCACTTCACCAGCTGGTGCGGGAATATTTTTTGTTTCCAAAAAAGATCTACCACTTCGCCCTTGTGTGGACTATCAGGAGCTAAACAAAGTTACGGTCAAAACCCGTTATCCGTTGCCCCGAATACCTGAACTGTTCCAAAAATTAAGGTCTGCCATCATCTTTACCAAATTAGATCTGAGAGGGGCCTACAATCTGGTCCGCATTCGGGCCAGGGATGAATGGAAGACGGCCTTCCGGACCCGTTTCGGACACTATGAATACCTAGTCATGCCTTTCGGCCTTTGCAATGCTCCTGCCACGTTTCAGCATCTGGTCAATGATGTGTTTAAAGATTTCCTGGACATCTTTCTAATAGTCTACTTGGACGATATTCTAATCTTCTCCAGTTCACTCGAGCAACACAGGGAACATGTCCGTAAAGTCCTGGCCCGACTCCGCCTGCACAGATTGTATGCTAAGGCGGAGAAGTGTGAATTTGAACAAAAGGAGATTCAGTTCCTGGGGTTAGTGATCTCCCCAACCGGCATCAAAATGGATCCTCAGAAGGTGTCTGCTGTATTAGAATGGCCAGCACCCATGGACAAGAAGGGCGTACAACGCTTCATTGGATTTGCAAACTTTTATAGGAAGTTTATCAGGGGGTTCTCTGCCATCATCTCCCCCATCACGCAGCTGACTAAGCAGAATCTTCGTTTCCACTGGAACCCGGAAGCTCAGGGGGCCTTTGAAGAGTTAGAGACGTTTCACGTCAGCTCCGATTCTTAGCCATCCTGACCCATCCTTGCCCTTTATCCTGGAGGTTGATGCTTTCGAGGTAGCCGTGGGTGCTATTATTTCCCAACGGCAAGGCAACAAGGACCTGATGCACCCCGTAGGGTTCTTTTCTAGGAAACTTTCACCGGCTGAGCGGAACTATGATGTGGGGGACCGGGAGCTACTTGCTATCAAGACAGCTTTGGAGGAATAGAGGTATTTGCTTGAAGGCGCAGTCCACCCGGTACTGATTTATACGGATCACAAAAATCTTGAATATTTAAGATCTGCTAAAAGACTAAAACCCAGACAGGCCCGTTGGGCTCTATTCTTTACACGGTTTTGTTTCCATATCACCTACCGGCCGGGATCCAAAAATGTAAAGCCACACGCGCTGTCGCGCATGTTTGATAATCCTAAAGACTTTTCTATACCTGACACTATTCTGCTGGCAAATAGTTTCCTTCTCCTTCAAACAGATCTTCTGTCCATGATCAGAGAAGCATCCCCAGAACCTTCAAGTCTTCAGGGGTCCTCTTTAACATCTCGAGATGGACTATTATGGAGGGGAAGTCAAATTTTTGTACCAGAGAATGTTCGAGTCAAGGTGCTGACACTTTTGCATGACCATCCACTTGCAGGACATTTTGGGGTCCGTAAGACCCTTGAGCTAGTGCAGCGCACCTTCATTTTGTAGTTCACCGTAAGTTACACCATTGCTGCTTGATTCCCCCCTATCGGGGTGGTGGCCGTCCGGGGGACTCCAGGTGGGGACCGAACCAATAGAGGCCCCCTTTTGAAAAGCCTTAGATTTATGAGACCCGGCTACACGAACATATTGGGTAATTATGTTTACAACTTTGATAATCTCCATACACAGTCGTACATTTCTGTACCACTATCATTTTATATATATGTAATTTTTCAACAGTGCATGCATTTCCTCTGAAGAAGACCCGATGGGGTTGAAACGCGTCAGGACTATCCAAGCACCTGTTATGTAAAATTATTTCAGATGTAGCCCTGTACATGTATTTGCGCTTTTAATGTGTTTTACACAGTTCATGGTTTTTACTCCATTGTCATATATTTAATAAACGATATAATACCTCCACACCTTGGTACTAGTTTTATGCTGCTTTAAAACCCTTGTTGTTCCTGGGGGACAAATTCTCCTTGTGCAGCGCACCTTTTGGTGGTCTAACCTGAAGGAATTTGGCAGAAAATATGTCAACTCCTGTTCTGTCTGCATCCAGAATAAGACTCCCAGGAACAGAGCTTGGGGACTACTAAGACCATTGCCTATACCAGATAGGCCCTGGAGGATGATAGCCATGGACTTCATAGTTGAATTGCCATGTTCTGAGGGATGTTCGGTGATCCTTGTGGTCGTTGACCGGCTATCCAAAATGGCCCACTTTGTGCCCCTAAAAGGAACACCTTCTGCTGTGGAGATGGCCCGTGTGTTCATTAGGGAAATTGTCAGGTTACATGGAATAACCGCAAATATAGTGTCCGATAGGGGGGTACAGTTTACTTCACGCTTTTGGAGAGCCCTTTGTGAAAATCTGAAAATTGAACTAGCCCTGTCCTCAGCATACCATCCCCAAACAAATGGGCAAACTGAAAGGACAAATCAGACTTTGGAGCAATACATTAGGTATTTTACATCTTTTGTGCAAGATGATTGGGTGTCCTTGCTGCCCCTAGCGGAATTCGCTTACAATAATGCCAGTCACTCTGCCACCAGTCAATCCCCTTTCTTTGCCAATTATGGGTTTCATGCATCTTTTTTACCAGATTTTCTTTCAGAATCCTCAGCTCCAGCGGTCCAGGACACAGTGCAGTTCCTCAGTCATAATAACCGGATCTTGCAGGAAGCGGTGTCCAAGGCGCAAGCGGACAATAAGAGGTTCTTTGACCAGAAAAGAAGAGGAGATCTAAACCTTCAGCTTGGCGACAAGGTATGGCTGTCTACCAATAATATCAGATTAACATGTCCTTCCAAGAAGCTTGCCCCTAAATTTATTGGACCCTTCCCTGTGAAAAGGAAAATTAACGAGGTGTCTTATGAATTATGCTTACCTGACTCACTTAAGATACACCCTGTGTTTCATGTGTCACTCTTGAAGCCTGCTGTAGATGATCCTTTTCCTGATAGGGGCACCAGGGTCCCTGAACCAGTTCTGGTGGACGGCAATGAGGAGTATGAAGTGGAGGCCATCCTTGACTGCAGAAAGAGGTCTGGGCAAGTACAGTTTTTAATTAAGTGGAAGGGGTATGGTCCGGAAAACAACTCCTGGGAACCTGACTGTAATATTCATGCCAAACGTTTGATTCATGCCTATTTCTCTGCCCATCCTGAAAAGAAATGTTATCTGGGCATCCGGAGGCTGCCCGTTGGGGGGGGCAATGTCAGGGGCATGTCAGTAGCCGTCGGGCGAATCTGCGTGCACGCAGGGGCACGAGGAGTCTTTCTAGGACAATTCAGCTCAATTCCCCACCAGGGGGCGCCGGAGCGCTCCCGCGTGTGCCCGTACCCGCGTTCGCACGTTCGCGGGTGCGCGCGCGTTCACGCTAGCGCTGTTTTGGCGCCAAGGTCCCTTTAAAAGAATGACAGGTGCTCATGTCAGGTGCTGTTCGTCTGCAGCTCTGCACCTGAAGTTCCTGTATCTGCCTGTCTGTTATCTTGCTAGTGACCCGGCTACGTCTGACCATTCTCCAGTCTCCTATCCGACCCGGCTTGCCTGACCTTGCTTATTCTGATTACCTGTTGCTGAACTCCTGCCTGCCTGACTATCCCTGGATCCTCCCTCCTGTTTATACCTGCCTGATCTCCTGCCAAAACGGACTGTCTGACCTTGCTTGCCTGTGTCCTGTGACGCTGCTCCCAGCCTGCTTGTTTTGCATCCAGCTGCTGTCTTCTCATCTGTCTGCCTGCCTACCGGCCTGCACCAGCTTACCTGCATCCGCAGCTCAGCCATCCCTGAGGGACATCCTTCCAGTTCCGGTATCTGCTTCCGCTGGAATCTGCATCAGGCCCTCCTACCCACTGCGCTCAGGAGACCACTGTTCCCACTTCCAGCGGCTCCTGAACCAGCGTTTAAGAGAGGTCTCCTACCAGTCAGGCTCAACTACCAGGTACCTTACACCCGGTGCCAGCCCTCCAGCCTGATGACCCGGTGCCAGCCCTCCAGCCTGATGACCCGGTGCCAGCCCTCCAGCCTGATGACCCGGTGCCAGCCCTCCAGCCTGATGACCCGGTGCCAGCCCTCCAGCCTGATGACCCGGTGCCAGCCCTCCAGCCTGATGACCCGGTGCCAGCCCTCCAGCCTGATGACCCGGTGCCAGCCCTCCAGCCTGATGACCCGGTGCCAGCCCTCCAGCCTGATGACCCGGTGCCAGCCCTCCAGCCTGATGTCTCCGTGTCTGCCCTCCAGCCTGATGTCTCCGTGTCTGCCCTCCAGCCTGATGTCTCCGTGTCTGCCCTCCAGCCTGATGTCTCCGTGTCTGCCCTCCAGCCTGATGTCTCCGTGTCTGCCCTCCAGCCTGATGTCTCCGTGTCTGCCCTCCAGCCTGATGTCTCCGTGTCTGCCCTCCAGCCTGATGTCTCCGTGTCTGCCCTCCAGCCTGATGTCTCCGTGTCTGCCCTCCAGCCTGATGTCTCCGTGTCTGCCCTCCAGCCTGATGTCTCCGTGTCTGCCCTCCAGCCTGATGTCTCCGTGTCTGCCCTCCAGCCTGATGTCTCCGTGTCTGCCCTCCAGCCTGATGTCTCCGTGTCTGCCCTCCAGCCTGATGTCTCCGTGTCTGCCCTCCAGCCTGATGTCTCCGTGTCTGCCCTCCAGCCTGATGTCTCCGTGTCTGCCCTCCAGCCTGATGTCTCGGTGTCTGCCCTCCAGCCTGATGTCTCGGTGTCTGCCCTCCAGCCTGATGTCTCGGTGTCTGCCCTCCAGCCTGACGTCTCGGTGTCTGCCCTCCAGCCTGATATCTCGGTGTCTGCCCTCCAGCCTGATGTCTCGTGTCTGCCCTCCAGCCTGATGTCTCGGTGTCTGCCCTCCAGCCTGATGTCTCGGTGTCTGCCCTCCAGCCTGATGTCTCGGTGTCTGCCCTCCAGCCTGATGTCTCGGTGCCAGTGTTCCAGCCGGAAGTACCAGTGCCTGCTCTCCAGCTTGATGAGCCCTCTGCCCAGCTTGATGAGCCCTCTGCCCAGCTTGAAGTGCCCATGCCTGCTGCCCAGCTTGAAGTGCCCATGCCTGCTGCCCAGCTTGAAGTGCCCATGCCTGCTGCGCCACCACCTGTTGTTTTGCCTGCTGTACCACCACCTGTTGTTTTGCCTGCTGCACCACCACCTGTTGTTTTGCCTGCTGCACCACCACCTGTTGTTTTGCCTGCTGCACCACCACCTGTTGTTTTGCCTGCTGCACCACCACCTGTTGTTTTGCCTGCTGCACCACCACCTGTTGTTTTGCCTGCTGCACCACCACCTGTTGTTTTGCCTGCTGCACCACCACCTGTTGTTTTGCCTGCTGTACCACCACCTGTTGTTTTGCCTGCTGTGCCACCACCTGTTGTTTTGCCTGCTGTGCCACCACCTGTTGTTATGCCTGTTGTGCCACCACCTGTTGTTTTGCCTGTTGTGCCACCACCTGTTTTGCCTGTTGTGCCACCACCTGTTGTTTTGCCTGTTGTGCCACCACCTGTTCTGCTTGATGCCATAGACTATGGACAATTACAACCAATTGGAGCGTCCGGAGGCCGCTCCTTTGAGGGGGGGTACTGTCAGGAAATGTTCCATCTGCTGGTAATACCTGTTATTTGGCATGCAGTACTGAGGTCCACCAGCAGGTGTCTCCTGGCAGTTTGGAACTGTCAGGAGAGCTTTTCCCTGTTAATAGTATATCATCTTTGGGCCGCAGTACTGGCGTCCACCAGCGGATGGATCCTGGCAGTGTGGAGCAGACAGTACCTCCTACAATCAGGTGTCACTTGAGGCCAATCGCAAGCCTATAAATACCCGGCAAACATTCACATGTTTGCCTTGATTTCTTCATTGCCTCCTGACCTGCTAGCGATCTGATCCTGTGCCCTGAACCTGATCCTGTCTCCCTGTCTCGGACCCTATCCTGTCCCACCTGTTACCTTGCATCCCTGCCTGCAGTCTGACCCATCCATCCTCTCCCTGTCCTGTGTTCCATACCGCATCTACTGACCTCCCTGTCTATGACCTTGGCCTGGCTTACGTTTATGTCTCTGGAACATCCCCTGTCCATCTGCTGATCTGCTGTGTATGACCCTGACCTGGCTATTGTTTATGATCCTGGTATTTCCCATTTATTGCACTTATCTGTCTGTTGTTATTTGTGGGTCTCTGTCTGTGGTTGGTTATTGCACTGTGTCATATTGGAGTTGGTTGTATTATATTACTCACTTTCCTTAATAAATTATTATATTTTCACTTATATAGGTTTTGGTGTCCTCTGTCGCAGATCACATGGTTCTGGTTACACCTGTTCATGACATAGGGGATGCAAAGAGATGCAAGTTCCAGTCCAACATGTGCTCTGAAAGCTGGCTCCTTCTTTCCAATCTCTAAGATGGAGTCTAAGCTCCCAGGATGCACCGGTTTCCTTTTCTTAGACTGAAGGGTGATGGGAAGTTTGATTAAAGTCGAGTTCCACCCCCCCCAGCAAAAAATAAAAAGTCAGCAGCTACACTTACCTGTCCAGGAATCTAGCGGCACCCCAGCCGATGTTTCCATCAGCTCTCAAGTGCTGCCATCGACATTGTCTGTAAGGAAAACTGTCAGTAAACCTTGTGGCTTCACAGCCGGTTGCCTACTGCGCATGTGTTAAGTGTGCTGCACTTTCTGAATGGCCCGGTGGTGGGGGAAGGAGGAGGGGAGCTGAACTTCCTAGTGATCTCTCGGAAGTGGGGACAGGTACCTGTCAAAAACAGGTACACACCTCCCACCCCCCTTGAAAGGTGCCAAATGTGGCGGCCAGAGGGGGGAGGAGTCAGATAAGCAGAGCTTCCACTTTTGGGTGGAACTCCGCTTTAAAGCTGAAAGGGTAACTCCACTTTTGCTGGGAAAAAAATAGCAAATAAAGAAAAAATAATATAGTGTGTACAATTGCGAGTCATATTGAATGTTATTTAAAATGACCTTTCCTTTTCAATCTGCAGCCACTGTAAATTTCTGTAAATGCAATGCAATATGACTACATAGAGTTGTTCTGTACACAGAATGTGTACTGACCACTCCTCAGAAATATAATTTCCTCCTTGTGTGATTGGCTCACCAATTTTCCCAGAAGTCTGACTAAGATACAGGTCAGATTTCAGGCATCCCCTGCAACAAAAATGTCATTTTTGGTGGGATATTTCCAATAGGAACATGTGAAAGGGATGCAGGCCCAGCAGCTTTCCTTATTAGTGCCATGTAGCTGCCACAGCTGATTGATAATTATGAAACCACTCCCATTAGACCCACAGAGCACAGAGGCACAGCCAAACACACATGGATTTCTTCAGAATAACAAAAGGTAGGAATCTGTAACAAAACGGAAAATTGTATACTCACCTTTCCGTAATTTTCCTTTCCTCGTGCATCTTCATGGCAGCATACATATGGGTTGTGACTCCGCCCCCACAACCTGATAGGACTGGTTAACTATAAATCAAAGACAGACCCGGCTCACAGCATTCTCTGTAACTCTTATCATTTGGGTGGGTATCTGTATGCTGCCATGAAGATGCACCAGGAAAGGAAAATGACGGAAAGGTGAGTATACAATTTTCCGTTTTCCTGGTGCATCATGGCAGCATACATATGGGGACTAACTCGCCATATGGGAGGGTGCAAGAAAAATTTTGTAATCAGTAGCGCAAGTATGCACCATGAATTTTTCCAAATTTTACTGTCGCGAGCCGGGTTCACCTATAAAAAAGTGTAATAAGGGTGTCCTGGGAGGACCATATTGCTGACTTGCAAATAACCTCAGGAGACACTCAGCGCTGAGCTGTCCACAGAGCTGGCACTGCCCTAGTTAAATGTGCTCTTAAGACCTCCAAAACAGGAAGGCCTTGAAGAGTAGGCTCTTTTAATTGTTTGAACAATCTAGGAGGTGACTGAACGTGTTGATCCTGACTGACCCTTCCTTAAGCCATGCTGGAACCAAGTACATATTTCATCTTTCCTCAATGAAAGGGTAACTGCCAAGCAGGTCACCAGCGTTAGCTTAACCTACAGGGGATATGGTTCCCACTCAACCAAGAAAGATGGGAAATTGACTTCCTGGTTAAATTGGAAGGAGAAAGACACCCCATGGATAAAAGCAGTCTGGAGTTTTAGGACTATTCTGTTCTGTCCGGGTATAATGTTAAGTGAGGCTCCTTGAGTACAAAGCCTGCAGTTCTGACATCACAGAGGTTGTAGCAACCAGAAATATGGCCTTTAGGGTTTGCAGAGTGTAGTCAATTTTGTAGGATAGAAATGATTTTTTGATAGAAATGGGGACCATAAGCAAGTTCCACATAGGGAACAATGGTTTCCTGGTAGGCCCTCTAACTTCATGCAAGCCTTTTAAGAATAGCATCATCTAGGGTTAAGGACTCCTTAAACCCCTGCAAGTGCAGACAAAGGTGAACTTCAAACTTTAAACATATTTGAACCTAGGCCCCTGTTCAGCCCCAGTTGTAAGAACTGTGGAACCTTGGCTGGTTTAGGTGATAAAGGACTCCAGGCTTTTGCTGTGTGAGATCTGCATAATTTTGCCATATTCTTTAGGTAAATCTTCATGAAGACCTCTCTGGTTTGACACAAGGTAGGCACTACCTGCACTGATCCTTGAAAAAGTCACATGACTGTGATGTAACGCGTGGGAGGAGCCAAGGAAGCTCTGTGCAGATCAGCAGTTTCACACAGTGTACCGCAGTGAATCTGCTCCTGTCTAAGGCGGCTGACTGCTATAGTAAAACCTGCATATGCCTTATCATTATAAGGCACACGTGAGTGGATTGAAGTTTGCCTGTGTACCTTGGTATCCTAACTATTGCACAATGATTGGTTTTTTCTCTTATCTGCCTGTTTATGATTCTCACATTGGTTGTGAATAGAAGCAAAAAACACATTGGTACTATCAATGAGCACCTTAATTAAGCAAGTGTTTTTAAACAGCTTTGCTAGTGATCAAAAGCTCTATACCAATCAGGATTCTACACCTGTACAATTGAACCTTCTGAATACATCCCTATATATTTATTTTTATGTGGATTTTTTATGTGAATTTTTTACACATTTGGTGTCACTAATTTTTTATAATTTTACACTATTTTGATTGCTGGATTTTTTAGGAATTTTTACTCACCGCTGGATTTATTTGACTATTTATATTTATATTTATTCTTATATATTCATTTTCATGCACATTGTGAAGCGCTTCAAATATCATTATTTATTCTTTTTAAGTGACTCTGAAAACACTCTTTTGATAGCAGCCTCACTTGGTTTTATGTGTAATTATCAGCTATTTAGCATCACAGCGCTTTGTGTTTTATATATATATTTTTACTACCTGCACTGAGCATACTTGACTTGGTAGCCAATGCCTCTCAACTTCCATGCCATCAAAAGTAGTCTCTTGGAGCTGGATGGCAAAACGGTCCATGAGACAGCGAATCTGTCATCACTGGAAGGGGAGAGGAAGAGGGAGAGGGAGAAAGAGACTAGAACCTCCTAAGCCAAAATGGTACATTTGCAATTATTGATACAGGAAGCTCCACTGACAGCCTAAGAATTCTACCCTTCCACTGCTGCCTAGGCACAGTACAAATCTTGCTCCTCTTGCTAAAAGGAGTGAATGGCAGAAGTGCTTTGAACACTAGTCGGTTCAAGAAATTCAATACTATTCCTCATAAGCTTAACATCCCATGACCTTAAGCATCCTAATCTTTGAAATGAGTCCCCCAACCTTTCTAGCTGGGGTCTGATGTGATAATGTTCCATCTGAGAATAATTGGTCGTTACAAAGAGCCAAGGATACTCCGGCACTGTTCTGCTGGAAGAGACTTCACTCCCAAAGTACCTTTGGCTTTCTCTATCAGAGAATGGAAATTCCCTTGAGGATGAATTGGGACAAGTAGGTGTCTGATAAACCTACAGGAGAATCCAGTCTCCCAGATTTATGATTATAATAATTGATTGGAGGTTTTCCATCAACTTCCTGTGCTGCTTGTCAATTTTTTTTTTTTTTTTTAAACTTTAGCACTGGGCACAGATTACCTGGTTTTCATTTTTTATTTTTGCTAGGAACAGAGGTGAACCGAATCCTCATCTCCCATGGGTAACTGGAACCTTCACGATTGCTTTTTTTTTTTTTTTTTTTTTTCTATCCAGCTACAAACGGGAACAGAATTTTTTACTTTCCCATCAACTCTGGTAGCCTGGCTGACTGGAAGAGATTGAAAGGTGGACTTCCCACCTGTCAATGTTATATGATCGGTATGCTCACTGAATTATGCCCCTGCATGGGTGAGTTTGTCATGTTATACTTTTTCAATAAAAAATTATTGTACCAGAGAAGCGGACCTCCCTTAAATTTCCGCCAATGTCACGCCAATATAGCCGATATGGCCCACTGATCCTGAAGGTTTTCCCTCCAGGTGTGTGCATAAAGCTTTGCACAGGCACCCCCTGGATTAGTGCACCCTTAAAAGGGACTTCCACTGTTCTAAGACAGGAGCCTTAGAGCTTTAAGGCTTCAATAATGAAGATTGGGTATTTCTCCAGTTCGTTTACTAATCTTTTTCCCGGTCTGTAGGATCTTGCCTCCTGGTGTCTACTTGGGAGTCGCCACCTGTATACTGGACCTTTGAAATGTTCTGTTTTTTGTCAGATGATATTCACCCTGACCTGCTAATGGTCACCCTTGAGGTGACTGTATCCTGTCTACTCCCAAATAGATTGGATCTGTGTTCTGGTGTCTTGCACCATATTTTTTATTTATTTTTTGGCGGGATCCACCAACCATGGCTTCAGCCATAATGCACTCCTTGCCGTGACCGCGGGGAACACCGCTCTTGAAAAACATCAATTAATGTCCGACACATCCACCACAGGAGTATGCCACCAATTTCAGCTCTTACAAAGCTGTTACCACCTTGTCTCTTCACTTCTTCAAGACGGGCTTATTTAAAGGGTTACACTACTTTTTTTATTTTTATTTACTTTATTTTTTTTGGCTGCAGTTTTCTGTAAATTGCAATTAAACATGACCATCTGGAGGTGGTTTGCACACAGAATGTGTACATAACTACCCCCTAAACATAATTTCCCAGAAGTCTGCACCAAAATAAGTCAGATTCCTTGGCATCCACCACAATAAAAATTTCATTTTTGATAAGATACTCCCAAAAAGGGAATCATGTCTAAAGGAATGCAGACCCTGCCACTTTCCACAGAGTCCTACAGGTACAGCAGCTGGTTGACAATTATGAAACCACTCCCATTAAGACTCATTCAGTGCATGAGCTGGTTATTGCTGGTGTGCCAGCACCTGCAGATGCTACAGTATGAAGTAGCACTTCAGATCTAGATCTAATTTTCGGACTAGAGCCTCCATTAATGTGCCATGTCTTGCCAGCTACATTCATGATGCATCCATCATCGGAGAAGACTGCAGCAGGTTGACCTTTAGCTTTTTTCAGGGTATACAGTTTTGACAGCCTGTTTATAACGGCATTTTTCTCTGACCCCTTCAATTCTTCCTGGATTAACTCTTCCAGTTGTTCAGTGAAGGAAATTAGTACTTTCTAACCTTGTGGAGAGTTTCCTCTACTTCAACCTAGGCAATTGGGTCCTTAGCTGTCCTTGCAAAAAAAAGTCTCTATTGGGAAATCTTCAAAGCTTGTGCAAGCTTTCCTATTTGGACACCACCTACTGGTTCTGGTTGGAAGTGCTAGGCAATTTATGCACTGTAGCTTGTCAAGCAATGACTTTCCACCACGAATGCAGCAACCATTAGGGCTGGTAATCTGTGGTGTTTGTAAACAGGGAGCAAACAAAATGAGAGGTGAGAAGATGACATTGATCAATGTTGCCTGTATGTCTGTGCTTTGAATGGTGGCTGTTCTGGCTTTTAGCAGTGTCTCTTCATCTTGAGGTCCTTGCAGGGCTGTATAGAATTCTTGCTCCAGGCAGATTTGACATACTAGCTTGGCAGGCAAATGACCTTCCACCACAAATGCAGCGACTATTAGGGCTGGTAACTTGTGAGGTTTGTAAACGGGGAGCAGTGATAATGAGGGATGAGTTGATGAGTTTAATCAACATTGCCTCGATGTCTGTTCTTAGATGGTGCCTTTGTCTTGACCGTCAGAAGGCTCCCTCCATCTTGAAGTCCTTTTAGGACTATAGATGTTGGCTCTCTTTTTCTCAATCTTCACTACTTACCTAATCCCTATACCTTAAAAGCAATGGGTGGTCTAGCTGGACAGCGTTTCCCATAGAAACAGAGCAAAGCAGCAGACAAATGAAAAACAGCATAAGCTAAGTCTCCACTATTGCGACCTGAAAGTCGCAAGATTTAGCTGCAATTTGATGCGACTTGAAGTAATGCCTGTGTATTCCTAAGGTCTATGAATACAGATATGAACGGTACTCATTGGAAATCATGGGGTACGGCTTGTCATGCGACTTTGCAGTGACAAGTCGCACTAGTGGAAGCTGAGCCCAACACAGTGATCCCAGAGAAAGCATAGAAAAGGGGATAGGAAGAGCCCAGGTGAAGGCCATAAATAGCATAATGATCCTAGAGCAACACTGAGAAGGAGATAGGAAAAACACAGGTGAATGCCATAAAAAGGGAAAACATACCTGCAAACAATGACCACATAAGCATCCAGCATGCATGAGTAGAAAGCTCCACCATTTGTTGCCCAAAAATGCCATAAAACCATTTAGAACTCACATTTGCCATTAGCGATGATATCAGTGCCTGAGCATGTTCAGATCACCATCCTGGAAAAGCTCTAACCAGGAAACACAGAGGCCGCATCACTTCCTGCCTCTCATGCTCAGAGTGTACTTGCACTGCTGCAGCCATCTTGGAAATGGCAAACGCCCATAACACAGAGAAAAGACGTAAAAAGCATATAGAAAGCAAAAGGAAACGCTGTCACTTACGTCAAAGCTTGTTTAAAGCTTTCTTTGAGAAGCCTGCACCACCAGAATGGGGCTCCAACCATCTAGCTCATTTAGAGGCTGTACAGGAAGGACTTCTGCCCAGAAGAGGCTGAAATATGCCCCCCAGACCACCAGAATGGGGCTCCAACCATCTAGCTCATTTAGAGGCTGTACAGGAAGGACTTCCACCCAGGAGAGGCTGAACCTGGCTGGGGCGACAAGCGGTAAGGGATACCTCGCGACTCCAGTCTTGATCAGGTGAGGAAAAAAAGGAGAATGCTGTGAGCCGGGTCTGTCTTTGATTTATAGTTAACCAGTCCTATCAGGTTGTGGGGGCGGAGTCACAACCCATATGTATGCTGCCATGAAGATGCACCAGGAAAGGTTGTTATAATCCTTGCAATGTACATAGATCATAGTTTCTAGATTCTGCAAAACAGTAAATTCATTCTGGCCTTCATCTAGTGGCCACATTTAATATTGCAGGCAGAACTTAATGAATATCCTGCTGGAGGCAGAACACATGCTATAAAGATGTGAACTGTATATTTTCACGATAACATATGACAATTAAAGCGTATTGTTTTTAAACTATGCTGCAAAAGCAAAGATAAACATGTCCACGTTTAATTGTAATACATAAGACAGTTGTGAGTTATTAGTACATGAATCTGCTATTAACAAAATGATGCAATTTAGCATTCAAAAAATGGGTTAATTAATAAATAGATGATAAGTTTGCATAATATTGTCATGCAACATGCTTATTTAACTTTTTTTTATTCCTCTGGCGTGGGTGGAATGCTCAGTGCTGAAGACTTCATCTACCAGCAGGTATTATTAGTACACCAAGATAAAAAATGTCTTTCAATAGCAACATCACCCCAGTCTTGCTCCACAACAGTCAGTAATCAAGACACTTCAACTGCTATTGAATCCAAAACTGTATAGTTCTGTATATCCACCCACAGGGCTGTTTATTTTAATACTGAGCTCAATAAAATGGACAGAAAGGGTTAAAGGAAACTGGTAATGAAAGAAATCTGCAGTCTGCAACTTCTGGCCCCCTCCTATAAATGCAAGCTGTCTAGCTGTCATGCTAATTCAATGGGTATAGTACTTTGTGAGACACTAACCTTTAACAAGTACACAAATAATAGCATTGACTTTCAATTCTTTATTCTAGTTTCACATAGTTGCCAACATTGTAAAAAAAATTTTAGGGACACTTTTTTGGCTGTAGGCGGAGTCTTATTCTAATTAGGGGGGGCATGTGTTTGTAGGTGTGACATAGTGAAGAAACGAAAATGTGGCGTGCGCAGCGCCAAAAAATGGGCGTGGTTTACATGAACTGGTGGGCGTGGCTTATGTGGGCCTGGTTCAGATGGGGGTGTGGTTACAGTCTGAGATGAATGAAAAATGGAGAAAGAAAGGGGAAAAGAGGGAGGGAGGGAGAGAGAAAGAAGGAAAGAAGGAGGGAAGGAGAGAGAAGGAAGGAAAGAGGGATGGAGGGACAGCAGGCCCAGATCCTACACCACAATAGAAATGTATATTCCAGAGTTTAACAAATCAGCAGATAAAGATACTCCAAACACCTGGTGTTAGCACTTCAATCATCCCGGCACCATGGTTGTTGTGGTGTCAGGATGATTGAAGGGCATTATTACTATTATTAAATTGTAATATAGAAGGAAATCATTCAACTCACCATAATCCAGAATCAGTGGGACCCATGAGCGTGTCACCTGTCATGTCGCCTGCCACCAGATACCATCAGGTGTCCCCAGCAGAGTCTGTCCTGACATTAGGTGCCCCCCAGCAGAGTCTGTCCTTACATCAGGTGCTCCCAGAAGCAGAGGCCCTCCTTACAGATCTGTGTCCCTGGCAGGGGAGCCCCTCCTTACATCTGGTGTGCCCAGCAGCAGAGCCCTACTTTACATCTGGTGTCCCCAGCAGCGGAGCCATCCCGGAATATTATTCGGGACGAGGCAGGGTGGTGTACGGAGGTCAGCAGGTTGCAGGGCGGTGTATGGAGGTCAGCAGGTTGCAGGGCGATGTACGGAGGTCAGCAGGTTGCAGGGCTGTGTACGGAGGTCAGCAGGTTGCAGGGCCGTGTACGGAGGTCAGCAGGTTGCAGAGC
Organism: Lithobates septentrionalis; assembly: GCA_037952835.1. Lineage (NCBI taxonomy): Eukaryota > Metazoa > Chordata > Amphibia > Anura > Ranidae > Lithobates > Lithobates septentrionalis. Next base: position 2,868,755 of record JBBDGP010000129.1, read on the forward strand.
AGTGTACGGAGGTCAGCAGGTTGCAGGGCGGTGTACAGAGGTCAGCAGGTTGCAGGGCGGTGTACAGAGGTCAGCAGGTTGCAGGGCAGTGTACGGAGGTCAGCAGGTTGCAGGGCAGTGTACGGAGGTCAGCAGGTTGCAGGGCAGTGTACGGAGGTCAGCAGGTTGCAGGGTGGTGTACAGAGGTCAGCAGATTGCAGGGCGGTGTACGGAGGTCAACAGGTTGCAGGGCAGTGTACGGAGGTCAGCAGGTTGCAGGGCGGTGTACGGAGGTCAGCAGGTTGCAGGGCGGTGTACGGAGGTCAGCAGGTTGCAGGGCAATGTACGGAGGTCAGCAGGTTGCAGGGCAGTGTACATCAGCAGTGTTGACATGTGTGCCAGTGCCACTGTGACCCTTGCTCTCTATTTATAGAGCCATAGCCAGGTCAGGGTTTAGGGACAGTCTATGGAGAGAAGGCAGCACATACCTGGTCCTGCTGGCCAGCCGAGTTCAATCTGCGGGCTGTAAATACAGCCTTCTACCGCTCCCAGCAGATCCTACCCCACCACATCCCCAACATGCAGGCAGCATGGCATAGGGCACGATCAGAGCAGCAGTGACGCTTACGGCCCCACCCACTCATTCCTCGCTGGAGAAGCATAGCGGCTCGCTGCCTGTCTCTCTGAGTCCAACAGCGTGCATGTGCCAAGATGAACCGCCTATTAGCATAGCTTCATGACACACTGTGTGTCATGACGCTATGCTAATGGGCGTATCACCTCAGCTGGCCATGCCCCCCACTGACCAATCTGCAGTACTTCCTGGAGGAGGTGGGGGGATGACAGAGCGGCCCGGGGGCGGGACAAAAACCAATTTTCGGGACAATAAAAAAATCAGGACATAGGTCAGATTTTCGGGATTGTCCCGGCAAATTCGAGACTATTAGCAAATATGGTTTCAGTCCTGTGATTGAGTACGCACAAAGTGTGTACAGTCAAAATTACTGCAGGTAATTTCTGATTGTGTGAACAATCACAAGCTATAACTGCTGACAGCCCATCATTGTAGTGTACAGGCGGGGCGTTTGCAGCTATCCTCACACAGCTTTCTATTCCAGCTGCAGGAATCAGTAGAACCTTTCAGCTAGGATTCACAGCATGGCTAAATGCCCATGCAAATGGAGCCTAGGCACAGGAAAATGCACTGCGGTTTTCAATATTTGGGGGTGTCATTAAGAATTACGACACCCCCATGTGTTTGCCAAAATTATTGATGTGGGTGTGGGAAAGTATGCTATTACACGTAGTCCCCTACCTGTTTATAGTATGAACCTAGCCTTTTATATCAGTGTGTCATCCTGTGTATTTATCTAGAGTCTAGAGCTACAGAATAGTGAGCAGTGAAACTTGTGAAAATTTTGGAATATTTTTAAAGGGCAGTGTCATAGCTGTATTGCTTAAAAAAACAGAAACACACAAGTATAATATAAAGAGATGTGCTTTACAAATGTGCATTAAGCACCACTAGCTTTGGGAGTTTGAAGCCAGAGGAGTTCAATAAAAATAAATGGAGTTGAAATGAAAGACCTGTCAAAATGACATTGCAGCCAATCAGAGGTTTCTTGGCTGCAATAAGCAGAGAAGTACCATAGTCTAAATACCAGGGCCTGCATTTTAAAAATGGGTTATACATTTAAATCAGCCCCTTTGTCTTGTATTGAACTTAGGCTGTATTCACACTATGTGCGGTAACTGGCGTTTTTCAGCATTGTAAAATGCCGGTCACTGCAAGGACTCACAGAAAACAATTGTTTTCGCAACTCAAAAAATAAACCATAAAAGTGACTACGAACTAGTAGTATAAGCAATATCTCATCACCTTATCAGCATAACCCAAAAAAAGACAGTGCTGCCTTCTTAACCACTAGGCGTCCGCGCTATAGCCGAAAGACGGCTACAGCGCGGACTCCAATTGCCGGGAGGGCATCCCTGGACGTCCTCCCTTTTACTTCCGTGTTGCTCGCTCCCGCGGGCGCGCATCGGGGAAGTTTTGTGCTGGCCGTGTCCCTCGGACACAGCCAGTCACAGATCGCCGTAAACGGCCAATGACAACGGCCGTTTACAGTGCGATCGCTCTGCCAATGAGAGAGGATCTCATATGTAAACATATGAGATCATCTCTCATCGCCGGTGTCTTGTCGAATACTGTCCCCTATCATATAGTGTCCGCCCTGTAGTGCGCAGGCGCAGTACGGAGGACAAACGAGACGCCGAAAGTCTCCGAAGTTCAACAGCTGATCATCAGCTCTACACAGCGCCTGCGCTTTTATTCTCACCCTATGTCCAGGTTCATTCCCTACTATCCAAGTGGACATAGAGTAAGAATAAATAGTTGCCGAGCGCAGCGAGGCCGTGCCCGAAGCGTGGCGAGCGAAGCGAGCCCGCGAGGGGCCCTCTTACAAAGCCATCGCTAAGAAGTGCCCAAGCGCCGTGTACAGCTGATGGTCAGCTGATCAACTTCGGAGACTTTCGGCATCTCCTTCTCCTCCGTACTGCGCAAGCGCTGCGCCTGCGCAGTACGGGGCGGACACTATCCGATAGGAGGACAGTTTATGTCAGAACACCCGCTCTGCCTCCTCACACAGAGACAGCGTGTGAGGAGGGAGAGCGAACCGCTGCGGCGGTGAGTAAACAGAAAAAAAAAAAAAACGAAAAAAAAAGTGTCAGCACAGTTATCTGCTCCTGCCATCTGCCATCTGTCCTACCATTTGTCCTGCCATCTGCCCCAGCCATCTGCCCCTGCCATCTGCCCCTGCCATCTGCCCCAGCCATCTGCCCCTGCCATCCGCCCCAGCCATCTGCCCCAGCCATCTGCTCCTGCCATCTGTCCCCAGTGCCATCTGTCCCTGCCATCTGTCCCCAGTGCCATCTGTCCCCAGTGCCACGTATAAGTGCCATCTGTCATCAGTACCACATAGTGCCATCTGTCATCAGTGTCACATGTCATTAGTGCCACGTATCAGTGCCATCTGTCATCAGTGTCATGAGTGCCACGTATCCGTGCCATCTGTCATCAGTGCCACGTATTAGTGCCATCTGTCATCAGTGCCACGTATTAGTGCCATCTTTCATCAGTGCCACGTGTCATCAGTGCCACATATTAGTGCCATTTGTCATCAGTGCCATTTGTCATCATCGCCACGTGTCATCAGTGCCACATATTAGTGCCATCTGTCATCAGTGTCACGTGTCATCAGTGCCACGTATTAGTGCCATCTGTCAGTGCCATGTATTAGTGCCATCTGTCATCAGTGCCACGTATTAGTGCCATCTGTCATCAGTGCCATGTATTAGTGCCATCTGTCATCAGTGCCACATCAGTGTCAGTTCCACGTATCAGTGCCATCTGTCATCAGTGCCACATCAGTGCCACGTATCAGTGCCATTTGTCATCAGGGCCACGTCAGTGTCACATGTCATTGTCCTGGTTCTCCAGGGCCTTCAATATTGTAATAGGTAGTCAACAAATTAGATGTGTAATTTATGCTCCTAGAACACGTGATGGCGCTCCCTGCATGTTGGGCCTCTCTATGTGGCTAGGCTGTGAAAAAGTCCCACACATGTGGTATTGTAATACTCAGGAGGAGTAGCAGAATGTATTTTGGGGTGTTATTTGTGGTATATACATGCCATGTGAGAGAAATAACCTATTACAATGACAATTTTGTGGGGAAAAAAAAATCTTCATTTTGCAAAGAATTTTGGGGAAAAATGACAACATCAAAAACCTCACCATGCATCTTACTAAATACCTTGGAATGTCTACTTTCAAAAAAGGGGTCATTTGGGGGGTGTTTGTACTATCCTGACTTGTTCGGGTCACAAGAAATGAGTACATCAGGTGTGATCAATTTTTTTATGATTTGCACCATAACTTGTAGACTCTCTAACTTTCACAAAGACCAAATAATATCCACTAATTTGGGTTATTTTTACCAAAGATATGTAGCATTATAAATTGTGGCCAAAATTTATGAAGAAAAATTACTAATTTGCAAAATTTTATCACAGAAACTAAGAAAAATGCCTTTTTTTTTCAAAATTTTCGGTCTTTTTTCATTTATAGCGCAAAAAATAAAAAACCCAGAGGTGATCAAATACCACCAAAATAAAGCTCTATTTGTATGAAAAAAGGGACAAAAAAATCATTTGGGTACAGTATTACATGACTGAGTAATTGTCATTCAAAGTGTGAGAGCGCTGAAAGCTGAAAATTGGTCTGGTCACGAGGGGGGTTTAAGTGCCCAGTTGTCAAGTGGTTAATACTTCAATATATAATACAATTATCTTATAATAAAATATAAAATAGAATAGAGTTGTTTATAGCTCATGAATTTAGAGGGCACCGTACACATGTCACTATACATCAGTACAGCGCATTCTGCTACTGTACAGTGACATGATCATGCACCACACTGCCCCCACTGCAGCTGGAATGGACAGCTGCCAGAGAGGAAACTACTGTGGTGTTTCTATCCAGCAGCTGTCCATTGTGGGTGAATACAGTTGAATATACAATAGGTACAGCCTTAAGATGAAACTATATTTGTTTTGGATTGAACAGCACATAAACTAATGCCATGTGTAACTGTTGTGGGCAAGACTGAGAAATATTTGATAAAGACATACATTAACACCCAGATATGTTAAGGGCTGCATATCGTGCATATACCCAGCATATCGTAAAAATAATAGGGGGGGGGCACTGTTATTCTGGGAGGACTTCATATGACATCCTCCTATTCGCATGCCTCGTGCGCACCCTAGTGACCCGGTGGACACATCTTTGTCCAGTGAACACAGCGGAACACAGATAGTTGTACTGGGCCACTGTGCGTGGCCCTGGTACTGTGTGATGCTTCATAACCATTGTGTGTACTATTGTGATTGCTGTGATTAGTCACAGCAATCACATGGTACAGGGGCCAATCACAATGAACCTGTACGATGTGATATCTGTGACCAAGCACAGCACCACAGTAGTAAGCAAGGTTTCATGAATGAAACCTTTGAACAGTGTTACAGTGATGATCACTGTAATAAGCAATCAGAGTGTAAAAAAAAGAGAAACTTTTTTACAAATTGCTAAAAATTATTAAAAATTTATTTTTTACATACTGTCACCAGTCAGTCATCTGATTACCGCCACACCAGTCATATGGGGATGCTGCACTGTTTTGGTAAAAGAATGTAAAAAGTATGTGAAAAAAACGCATTTTATTTAATTTCTTAAGTTTCCTAAAAATTGTGACAAAAAATTATACCTTTAAAAAACTCACCATGCCTCTTACTAAATACCTTGGGATATCTACTTTCTAAAAAAAAAGGGGTAATTTGGAGGGTATTTGTACTGTCCTGGAATTTTAGGGCCTCAAAAATGAGATAGGCCGTTCGTACATCAGTATTGATCAATTTTCAAATACTGTATATATACCATAGATTGTAGATTCCAGAACTTTTACACAGAGTGAATAAAATACACTGATTTGGGTCAATTTTACCAAAAAGAGTAGGAGAGTAAATTTTGGCTTACATTTAAGAAGAAATATTTTTTATTTGCTAAATTTTATAGCAAACTCAGAAAAACTTGTTTTTTTTTTTAAATTTTCCATATTATTCTTATTAATTGCAAAAAAAAAATAAACAGTGGTGATAAAATACCATAAAAAAAACAGGTATATCTATCTAAAAAAGTAAAATAAAATAGGATTTTTATTACAGCTTACCTGTAAAATCCTTTTCTTGGAGTACATCATGGGACATAGAGCCTTAAGTAATTATTTAATGGGTTATAGACCACATTCAGGTGTTGACACTGGTAAACCCAATCAAAGGAAGTTTACTCCCCTATATAACCCCCTTCCTTCTTCCAGGAGCACATCCGTTTTTGTAGCAAAGCAATATACTTGTATCCCAAAAGAAGGGCGGGACCTCTGTGTCCCATTATGTACTCCAAGAAAAGGATTTTACAGGTAAGCTGTAATAAAAATCCTATTTTCTTTATCGTACATCATGGGACACAGAGCCTTAAGTAATTACTTAATGGGATGTCCCATAGCAATGCCACATGAAGGGTGGGAGAAAACAACCCGCAGGGTACACCCTGTGCCACATTGTGCCAGTGGGTGTCGTTGCCGCCATCGGCGGGTGTTGGAAAAGCAACGCGTTAAAGCGGATAAATGCTCCTCTGTCCCGGAGACAACTCGGTGGAGGTGGTCCTCCGAGTTACATTCTGGGAGAGGGTATTTATGGGACAGACGCCATGTTCAGGGGTTCGTTTTCAGCCACCTGCTGGCCCTCCTGGCCGACAGGTATGTGTTAGAGTACCACCTCGTGGTCCTCCGTTCCGGAGGCCCACTTCGCTGCGGCGCGTGGGTGGGCCCAGAAGCCTGTCTGGGGCCTACCACAGCAGCCGAGGAATGGACCTGAGCTGTCTATCCAGAGTGAAGAAGCTGGACAACCGAGAAGATCCCAGGGGAGGACCCGTCATGGAAGGATCATGCAGAGTGCTGGTCTGGAGAGGGGCCTGGTGACTCGGTTGGAGGACGTATCCTGAAGTAGTCTTATTGCATGGTACTGCCGGGTTGGCTTAGAGGTCCAAGTACTGTGTCTGACATTCATCATGAACCAATACATCCTGTGGCAGAGGATCGTACGGGTTTATTTCAAGCAAGTCTGTGGCAGAGACTTTTGTTCGTGCTAAGTACTGGCTGCTAGGCAAGTGAGAGAGGCCTATCCAGACGAGCAAAGATCGTGTCCCACAAAAGGGGATTGCATTCAATTACAGTATTCAACTTTAAAGGATGTTCTAAAGAAACCTAAAGAAAGGTATTTGAGTTTCCCTGCAGTTTTCCTCCTGCCTCTTTCCTGCTACTTCCTTCGTTACTTGGTTTAATAAAGCATTGAAAACGTACTCAAGTGTTGGTGCTTATATCGTCCAGAGGTAAACTCAACGGAACCCTAGACCCGGTGCCGGTGAAACAGAGGTATCGAGAGTGAAGGTAACAGCCAGCTTAAACCAGCAGCTCCACCGAGAGTTAGTGCTTCACAAGAAAGAGCAACCAATTCTGAAACCCTCCTTGCTGAGGATACAGCAACCAAAAATACCAACTTCTTTGTCAGAAGCAGTGGCGTCTCCAGCTTTCATATTTAGGGGGGGCACATGGGGGGACAGGGACAAAAGTAGGGGGGCAACTATAAAATGCAATTATATATATATATATATATATATATATATATATATATATATATATATATGGCTTTTTTCTCAAACAATAGGTGCTGGAACTCAACCACGACCCCCCAAAACCCCTCCACCCACACACACCCTCCAAATCACATCAAATAGTGGGTGTGGTCAGTCAAATTTCACGAACAGTAGGAGGGTCTTAAAGGGGCATTAAATACCAGGATTGCATTACATACAGAGTGCAGATCTGTCACTTGTAAACACAGAAACCGGACTTCTGTGTTTACAAGTGATTGTGGTAAGCAGGCCCCCCCCAAGGGTCTGAGCCAGAGGTGGTGGAACTGAGTTCCACCAAGTTCCCCCTGAAAAAAAGCCCTGTATATATATATATCCTGGGGCCCTTTACTACGATCCCACAATGGGCCCTTTCACATGTTCTGCAGTGAGATCCCTTCCTACTGTATTGGGGCCCCCCCAGGGTGGCAGAAAACAAGAGATATATGTTACCAGCATACCAAGAAAATATAAGGGTCCAAAGCAGTGGGAGAACTATCAGGGTTGCAAAGGTTGTCTTGCCACCGGGCCCTGGTGTTCTGCCACTGTGGGGTTTCCCAGCCTCCTCTTGTTGTCCTGCCCCTGCTATTGACAACGCTGGTCTGGCATCTCTTGGAATTTACAGGCTGGTTCTCCTGTCCTAAAGACGGGAGAAATCAGTCTGTTTTTTCAGTAACGAAGAGTCCTGGTGGAGTCCTTCCCGCAACTCTCTCTTCTCCCTGCCAATGAGGATGCAGGGGAAGGAGCAGATCAGGCGGCCGTGGTTGTGTGAGCACTCGCATTATGCAGTGTCAGCGAGCAGAGGGAGGGGGAGGAATCACCCGCAGGAGCTGACTGGGGATGCTCTGATGCTCTCCCTCTCAATAGAGACTGTGTTACTCCAGCGGCAGCCTGAGTAAGATGCGGCGCATCCGCTACAAATGCAAACAAAAATACTTTGCCTTTTTGTAAAATTAAAAAAAACATTTTTTTTAGTTGGGGGGGGGGTGGTGGGGCACAGCATAATGTTGCGGGGGTCAGGGCCCCCTCTGGCCCCCCTAGGGACGCCATTGGTCAGAAGGACTAGGGCAGTGGTTCTCAACTCCAGTCCTCGGGACCCACCAACAGGCCAGATTTTAAGAATTACCTTGGGGAGATGCAGACTAGAATACTGCAATCACTGAGCAGCAAGTGATATCACCTGTGATGTATTTCAGCTATCTTGCAAACCTGGCCTGTTGGTGGGTCCTGAGGATTGGAGTTGAGAACCACTGGACTAGGGGAATCTGTTGTATTGGTTCAAATGGCTGTTTTTGTAACACAGACAAAACTAAGTTTAAGTCCCAAGGGAGGTTTGACGGGCGGATTAAGCCGCATCACCCTTTGTATAAAGCCCTGGACTAAAGAATGAGTAGCAAGCGGTCTTTGAAATAAGACCGATAAAGCTGAGACTTGGCCTTTAATAGTACTTAAGGCCAATTTCATTTCTTGTACAAAGGTTTTTATTGAACATAAAGATCATCAAAAAGAATACAAAAACCAGTGGTGGACACACCATGTGAACACATCTGCATTAAAATTGCGGATATATAACAAATATAACAGTATTAGACATAACAAATCTTACACGGTCCTGAAGTTCAGGAGAGTTTGCATGAGGTCTGCGGACTTTATGGATATGTTAACCTGCTGGATTTTAGCAAAGTGTGCTTAAGGTTAAAATGCCTATTACAGATTGGGTAGACTTTGGATGATTAACAACATAATGTGAAAGAGATCATATGGAGCTGGGTAACACTTTTTCATGTCCTTAAAACGGTTGCTCATCATGTGTCCAACCTGACAGAGGTTGGTCTGTAGATCAAAGGGGTCGCGAGAAAGAATTTAAGAAGGAAGATTTAGAAGAGGAAAGGCCAAGAAAAGAGGAGAGAAAATAGTGCAGCAGAGGAGAGAGAAAAAAAAAGGGTGGAAGGTGAGGGGGGGGTCCCCGGGGTGGGGGGAACGGAGGCATCTCAGAGTGAGAGCAGCGCAGGATCAAATCTAGAAGGGTGGACGTGAGACACCCAGGGCTGCCATGTCCGAAGGAATTTATCATGTGTGTCTGATAGCACAGCTGTCAACTTTTCATTAATCATAATATCATTTAAACGGTTTTTAACTGCTTTGAAGCTGAGAACTGGGGTTTTCCAAGCTTTTGCTATGGTCAATTTAGTTGCAGTAAAAATATGCGACGCCAATAGGTGTTCTGGTCTTAGTAGCTCTATAATTGGTTTCCCTAGGAGAGCTTCATAGGGATCCCTCCTTATGTTTGTATTGAAGAGGTTACGAAGGAGTGCACAGATTCTGATACACAATCTGCATACCTTGGGACATTTCCACCAGATATGTGCCATTGTTCCTTCCTGGGCACACCCACGGAAGCATAAGGGAGAGTAGGATGGAATAAAGCTAGCTGGAGTGTAATACCACCGATACAGTATTTTGTAGGCATTTTCTAGGAATAGCACATTCCTGGAGCATTTGGATAGAGTAGCAGTCATGACCTGCCAATCCTCTGGGTCTAGTTTTTTCCCCAACTCTGCCTCCCACTGGAGATGATACGGTCTCAGGGGTGGTTTCTTGGAGCCTATTATGGCTGCATATATTAAAGAGATCAAACCCGAGGATTGAGGACGTGATCTACATAAACTTTCGAAAGGGGTCAATGTATAGGGGGTTGGTTGAGATTTAATGAGTTGTTGTAGGAAGTGTCGGATCTACATGTAGCTGTAGTGTTCCCTAAGGGGAATATCATGGGAGGATCGTAATGCTGCGAATGGAATAATCTTGGTAGGGGTAAACATGGAGTGGATAGCTACAAAACCATTCTCGGACCACCACGCAAATTGCATCGGGTTATCTCGACCAGGTGGAAATAGCGGGCAGTGAAGAAGGTGGAGTAGAGGGAGATGCGGGGAGATCAGGCTCGCTGAGTATTTAATCGAGTCAGTCCCACAACTTAAGTGAGTGAGCCAAACATGGACCTATATTGCTTGGGCGGTGGGCCTTGGGGAGCCAGGGAAGAGAGGCCAGTGGTATCGGATGGGAGTCCACCAGGTCAATGACGGCCCACAACGGCATCTGCTGTTTCTCATGGAGATGTGATAGCGGGGCAATAGCTGCTGCCGTGTAATAAGCTTGCAGATTAGGGACCGAGAGGCCGCCATTGACCCTGCGGGCATACAACACCCGTTTATTGATTCTGGGTCTCGTAGAACTCCATATAATGTGCATAATTTTACGTTGCTGAATGCGTATAATATGGGGTGGAACGTGGACCGGTAGAACCCTGAAATAATAGAGCAATTTTGGAAGATAGGTCATACGAATAGATGCAATCCTTCCGAACCAGGACAGTGGGAGGGCAGACCAAGAGTTAAGCATAGCTGTCAATTTCCCAAAAAGCAAGGGGAAATTGGCCTGGTAGAGGCTTGAGTAACTTGGGGTGAGTTTAATCCCCAGATAGGGTAGGGAGGTCAACCATTGAAAGGAAAAGGTAGATTTTAAGTGTTCTAGTTCAAGGGGCGCTAAATTAATCGACATCGCTTTGGACTTAGAGGGATTGACTGCTAGGCCCGAAATCGAGGCAAAGGTGTTTAAAAGGGACAGCAGATTTGGTAAGGTGATTCTAGGCTTGGTAATAGTAAGCAGGATATCATCCGCAAACAGGGATAGTTTGTGAGGGGAGCTCGCAATTTCTACCCCCTCTATGTCCGGGTGAGATCAGATAGCCTCAGCCAGAGGTTCCAGTGCCAAAATAAATAGAAGTGGAGAGAGGGTGCAGCCCTGACGAGTCCCTCTTTGAATAGGAAACGTAGGTGACTCAAATCCATAATACTTCACTTTAGCTTGGGGGGCATCATAAATAGCTGAAACCCAGCTCATAAAGGACGCACCAAACCCATAATGGTTTAATACCTGTATAAGATAGGGCCAGGACAGGGTATCAAAGGCTTTAGTAATGTCCAGAGACAAAAACATTGTCTCCAGAGATCTGTTGTGTACAATGTGTTGTATTTGTAGGAGACGTCGGATAGCGTCACCAGCCTGTCTCCTTGGGACAAAGCCCACCTGGTCTTTTTTTATTAGTCGTGGGAGAAAGGAGTTGAGGCAGTTGGCCAGGATTTTTGTCAAAATTTTGATGTCTATATTGATCAGGGAGATCGGCCTGAAGTTGGCCCAGGAGGAGTGATCTTTGTCAGGCTTGGGGATCATCACTATGTTGGCAGTTAATAGGTTTGGTGTGAAGGTACGACCATCTTTAAATGAGTTATACATAGTTGTGAGGTGGGGAGCGATAACATCAGCTAATTTCCGATAATAAAGAGCCGAGAAACCATCAGGGCCCAGTCTTTTACCTACTTTCAGTTCTTTAATACAATGAAGGACTTCTGAGACTTGAATGTCTCGGTCCATGAGTGATTTGTGGGCCTCAGATAGAGAAGGTAAGGAAAGATTTGTCAGAAAATCGTTGGGGGGTTGGGGGGAGGAATGGTCGGGAGTTGAGTAAAGTTTAGTGAGACGGTGTCTAAATTCTTTTTTTTCAAATATAAGTTTATTCGGAAGCAGGAAGGACAAGGGCCCACAATGTTACTAGATACATAAGCAGGGTCGAGGACGCAGCCTCTTACAGCAACATAACTGAAATCTTAACAGTGTGTTTCCAGTTTCAGAGTCTTATATATATATAAAACATTACAACTTGTACATTAAATCCACCCTTAATATGGGATGCAAATAAGTCGGGGTAACCCCATTCTTCCTGCCATTTTCCTTTTTCATAAAAGAGAAAGAGAATAAAAAGGAAAGGAGTAGTAGAAATAGAGAGGAAAGAAAAAGGCAGAGAGTGAGTAGGTTGTAAGAGTGAGAAGAGGGGGATATGGGGGGTAGGTGTATGGGGGGGGGGGACCTAGTAATTCATATGTATATGTCCATGAGGGGGCTGCCCTCAGAAGATTCTTTCCTATTGCTGCAATCATGGGCTTGCCAGCAGACTTTGACCTTCATTTGAGAATATGTATAGAAGCCATTGTGACCAAGTCTTAGTGTATAGCTCAGATTGATTACGGTCAGTGAGAATGAGATCTTCCATCTGTCTTATATCCTCTACTTTTTTTAACCACATACCTAGAGTAGGGGATCTGGTGGTCTTCCACAGCAAGGGGATGCATGCCTTGGCTGCGTCTAGTAGGTGTCTAATTAGAGATTTTTTGTAGGACTTTCTAGGGATGGTAGTGGCATGTAGCAAGAAGAGACCCGGATCCGCCACAATGTGGCGTTCTGTGAATTTCTGTATTATCAACTGTACGGACTTCCAGAACTGCTCCAGCCTCCGACATGTCCAAAAGACATGGAGGATCGTGCCTTGTTCCTCTCCACATCTCCAGCAAATACCTGAGAAGGATGGGAAAAATTTCCGCAACTTGTCTGGGGTGTTGTACCATCTATTTACTATTTTGTAGTTAGTTTCCTGCATTTTCGTGCAAATGGAGGATTTAAATGTAAAGTAGGTCATGTTTTGTTTTTGTCTTGATGTAAAATTACACTGCATATCTCTCTCCCATGACCGTATTGCGGGTGTTTGGTAGTTCTCTGGTGGCGTTATCAATAGTTGATATGTTGCTGATAATGTGTGAGGAAGAACACCCTCTTCTGAGCAATATCTTTCATATGTGGTCAAGACTCTGCCAAAATTTACAGGAGAGGGTAGTGTCTTGAGAAAGTGGTTAAGCTGTAGGGCTTTCCAAAAGTCTAGGTGGAACCGTCCCTCCGGACTCATCAATTCTCGTATTGAGGTCCACTGTCCATTTGTAATGTAATGGAATGCTTGTGAGTGTCCTGCTTTACGTAGGGAGCAAAATATTGGATCCGTGCATCCTGGGCTGAATTCTGGGGTACCCAGAATTGGGCGTAGAGGAGAATTAGGGGATGTAAGGCGCAGTCTGGAAAAAAGAGATGAGCAGATTCGTGTGGTAACTCCTATCAGGGGGTGCTGCTTCATATTCCTGGGTAATAAGTCATAGCACCAGGGAGCTCTGTCTAAGGGTACAGTACATTGGGCTTGTTCTAGTTGGATCCATAACTTAATGGAGCTATGTCGGTTCCAGTCAATAAGTCTGGACAAATGAACTGCTTGTTGATATTTTCAGAGATCTGGGATTACCAGTCCTCCATAAAGTTTGGGAAATGTGAGCTGTCTTCTATTAATCCTAGGTCTCCTATGTGCCCAAATAAAATCTGAGAACAAGGTGTTGGTTTGGTCAAAATAGTGAGAGGGAATCTGGGTCGGGAGGGCCTGTAGGAGGTATAAGAACTTTGGCAGGATACACATTTTAAGAATATTGCACCTACCAAACCAAGAGTGTAGCCCTGTGCCCCAGGTTTTCAGTAGGGATTTGACCGTGGATAATAATGGAGGGAAATTCATAGCAAATATTTGGGATAATTTGGGGGGAATGTAGGTTCCCAGATATTTCAGGGCAGTCGTAGTCCATTTAAATTTAAAGCTGTTCTGCAAGGTGTTGAGGTTACATGGTAGGAGCCCAATACCCATGGCTTCTGATTTGTTAAAATTGATCTTTAAATTTGATAAGTTCCCATATGTTTTAAATTCCTGAAGAAGATTGGGGAGAGAGATGGTCGGATTTGTGAGAGTGAATAGCATGTCGTCCGCATATGCGGCTATTTTCTGCTGCGTCTCTCCCATATTTACTCCAGAGATATCTGGATGAGCCCGGACTGTTCTCAGGAAGGGTTCCAGTGACAGGGCGAACAGGAGTGGGGATAGGGGGCACCCCTGACGGGTACCATTCTTGATCTCAAAGGGGTCGGACAAATTCCCATTTGTCCTAACTCTAGCTGTAGGGTTGGTGTAAACTGAGGTAATCCAATTTAACATTCTCATCCCCAAACCTACATGTCTTAGCACTGAGGTCATGAAGTTCCAATTCACCCTGTCAAAGGCCTTCTCTGCGTCTGTGCTGAGGAATATGCAGGGGGTCTTATTCTGATTGACTACATGTAAGACGTTGAGGGCTTTAATTGTATTGTCCCTGGCCTCTCTGGAGGGGACAAAGCCTACCTGGTCTAGATGAATCAGTGACGGAAGGTATATTTGAAGTCTAGTTGATAGTATTTTTGTAAAGACCTTAAGGTCGACATTGAGAAGCGAGATTGGTCTGTAACTCCCGCATAATGTCGTATCTTTCCCTTCCTTGGGTATCACTGTGATATGGGCTGTCAATGTATCTCTGGGGAAATGAGTACTGGAGTCCAGTGAGTTAAAGAATTTATGCATGGGTTCGCCCAGGGATGGCAACAGAGTTTTGTAATATAGGGCTGTAAAGCCATCCGGACCTGGGGCTTTCCCAAGTTTCATGGATGCAATTGCTTTCTGTATCTCCTCTAAGGTAATAGGTTCTTCTAGTAACTCCCTGGACTCAGCCGGTAGTTTGGGCATGTCAGCTTTAGTGATATATTCTTCTATTTGTGACTGTGGTGCAGATTGGTGTTGTAAGTTATAAAGGGAGGAGTAGAATTCCTTGAATTCATCTGCGATCGCCTGGGGTAGTGTGGTTTTTTGACCGGAGGACGACATTATGTGGGGTATGTAGTTCGCTAAGGTTTGTTCGCGTAAAGATCTGGCAAGCATTTTACCGCATTTATTTCCCGATTCATATGTCAAGCGTTTGCATTTTTGTAGTGCGGCTTTTGCTCGAAACTGCATTAAGTCCGTGATTTTATTGCGTAGAAGTAGAATGTCTGCTTCTCCCGCCGGCGTCTGTGCGTGTTTGTGTCTCGCCTCTGCCAGATGCAAATCCTGCAGAAGGGACGTCATCTGAGCTGATCCCATTCGCTTAATGCGTGCTCCATGCTTTATCAAAACCCCACGGATCACCGTTTTATGTGCCTCCCAGACTATTCCAGGGTCACTGCCTGGAGTATAATTGGTTTGGAAATAGCAATCTAATTCCTTCCTAACGTCAGCAAGTACCTCCTCATCCTGCATGAGACTTTCATTTAGCCGCCAGGTCTTTTGTCTGTCTGTGGGATTGTCAGTTAGGGCATAGGACATCAGAACAGGGGCATGGTCAGACCACGTGATGGAAAGTAACCTAGACTCTCGGAGAGCATGTAGCTGGGCGTGGGGAATTAGAAAATAGTCGATCCTGGAGTACTGTTTGTAGGGGTTGGAATAAAAAGTGTAATCCCGTTCGGTTGGGTGTAGGAGTCTCCAGGCATCAATCAATTGTGCCTTGTGTAGTGTCCTGGAAATTCTTTTCCTACCAGCGGGGGTTACAGAGGAGGATCCTGAGGAAGTGTCCTCCGAGGGGATCAGAGGAACGTTAAAGTCGCCTCCTAGTATAAGGTGACCACTGGCAAACTCCAATAGTGTTTCTATGATCTTGCTGATAAACCTATCTTGGTGGGTGTTAGGTGTGTAGACATTTGCCAGTGTCACCTGTGCTCCCCCTATTTCTCCCTTGAGAAACAGATATCTTCCCTCCGGGTCTGATAATATAGCTTTACATTTCCAGGGTACCCTATTGGCAATGAGTATAGACACACCACGCGTCTTAATAGACCCATTGGTGGAGTGATAGACCGATGGAAAAAACCTGCTTTTCAGTACGGGGAGACTACTGTCTTTAAAATGAGTTTCTTGTATTAGGGCCAGGTCTACTCTATTGCGTTTTAGATCTTGGAGCAACATGCGCCTCTTTTCCGGCACATTTAAGCCGTTTGCGTTCAGCGAAAATATGTTCACCTCCTCCATGTTTCCCTGGGTTTAGAGGGATGGGGGATATAGGGAGCTGAGATTGGGGTTAAGATTAGGTAGGTAAGAAATAGGGTGGGGTATTCAGTTGAGGAAAGAAAAGAAATTAGAATCTAAGAGGTACCAGTAAAATACGGTACGTTGTTCTAAAAGAGATGCACAATAGTGCTACAACGCTCACCAGTATAGTTCTGGTAATTGAGCGTTGGCCTATTTGGGGTTGTGGAAAACAATAACCAACGAGGAGTCTACCAGCCACCCCTCTTCATGCCTGTTTATAGCTGCATATAATTCAGTGAATGTGTATACGGGTTTTGTATATGATGTTATAAGGCAGAAACCACTGTTCATATAAACATTGAACGGTATATTGTGAAAAGAAATTAAGGAAAACAATTATATTAAGGTATAAAAGAAAGACCATTGTGTGCATGGTCAGTGTGCTACTAGTCAGAACACTTTACATAGTCCAGCATGTAATAGCAAAACCATATCTTCCATCCCCGCTCGGCTAACTAAACCCAAAAAACAAACAAAATTTTGAGCCCAACGATATACGTCGTTTGCGGACCGCTCTCCTCCCCGGAAATGAGGACGATGTGGGGGAGTATAGCCTATAGGCTTAGGAGAGGGGGAGAGGCCGCAAACTGTCTGGCTGTGCTAATGAACTCCTGTGTAACCAAGAGTCATGTCTCCCTTCTTATCACTTAGACTTTATAAGCATGGGTCTTGCCATTACCAAGTCCTATTAATTAGCTTCACATATCTCTCCCCTATCTGTATGTTGACTTGTAAGTGAAGCTGGTGAGCTCCATCCGCAACTACCCCCCCCTCCCACATCACTCACCCGCCACCTCCGGTTTTAGTATTATGTCCATACTAGAGTCCGAGGTAGGGAGGCATCTCAGCACCTTTCGACCCTGGGGATATCAAGGCGTCCTTAATTCTGTATGTTTGGGAGGTCGCAGGTCAAGCCCAGTATTCCCCATGGCCAGGTGCCTGTGAGTTTGCTGACCATAAGATTCCTCTGCCTCCGCACGTGTCCTGGAGCGTGTATATGTCAGTGATGTTTCGTTCTTGATCTTCTTCCGATGACCATATGTAGTATAGTCCTAGATCACCTGTTTTCCCGGGGTGGCGCCGAGACTCCCATAGTCCTCTGTTTGTGTGGCTCATCTGGGGGTCCTGCAGGGAGGATAGGATATCCCCGCTCTCTCGGTAATGTTGTGGTGTGCTCACATCCGCTTGGGATAGGAGACGCTCGGTGGCGTTATATTGTGACGCATAGGGAGGGAATGCGCATTGAGGTGCAGCTCGGACAGCTTCCTTCGGGGAGCCAACAGCCTGTCATGCATTGCGGGGCTACCCACATCCGTGTGCGGGACTCATTCAACCGAGCAGGGATACGGGGAAAACAAAAAATGGTAAAATAGAAGGAAAAAATAAAAGAAACTATTAAACTGACTGCATATTGATGCTTGGTTTTGGAGATTCACGCTTCTCGAGAGTCCTCAGCCGATACAGTGTGGGCTCTCCTGCGAGCTCTCTGTTGGCGTGGGAGTTGGTAATTCCTTTGGGTGTTGGGACCTGAGCGTGTGGGCATCCTGGGGATGAAGTTCAGCCAGTCCGGGATATGGATCGGTTCTGTGCCCAGGAATTCAAAGAAAGCCGGCAGGTCTGCAGGCGAGCGCATGGTGAAAGACGATGTTTCGTTTCTGAATGTCACCGCCAAGGGATAGCCCCAGCGGTACGTACATCCCTGTCTCCTGGCCAGGTCTAGCGCAGGTTTCAGTAGGGCCCTCCGTAACAGCATGGCTCTCGACAGATCCGGGAGTATCTTGATTAATGCGCCGTCGAACTCTACTTCTCCCTGTTCCCACGCCTTGCGGAGGATGAGTTCCTTTTGCGCGTATCTGTGGATTCTGCACAGCACGTCCCGTGGCCTATCTTGATCCTGTGATCTGGGCCCGAGAGTCCTGTGCACCCGATCCAGTTCCAGCTGCGCTGGTACCGTACCCAGGACTTTGTGGAATATGGCCGTAACCGACGCCGCCAGATCCTCCGAGCCTGTAGCTTCTGGAATGCCCCGCAGCCGCAGGTTGTTGCGGCGGCTGCGGTCCTCCAGGTCCTCCGCATGTAGCTGTAAGTCAGTGGTCTGTGAGGTTTGCGATTCCTGCAGGCGCTCCAGGGCCAGGACCCGCTGCGTAAGGGACGAGACCGACAAGTCTCCACTGTCAACTCGTTCCGTGAGGCCCTGCAGCTCAGTCCTCAACTCCTGGATGTCCCGAGCATGAGCCTCCTCCACCCTCAGGATAAGGGACTCCATGTCTGCTCGTGAGGGTAAGGCCTCAATGTCAGCCTTCGTGGGGAGGGCTTGTAGTATGGTCCGAAGATCATCTGGGATGCCACTTTGACGTTGGGTCGATCCTGCCATATCGTCCCGATGTAGTGCTGGTGTCGTGAGCGAAATGTCCTGTACTGGAGGGTCGTAAGATGGTGATGGTAAGTCCGTTTCTGGCCTAGGGCCTACACGTGGTGCAGTTGCAATGGTGCCTGGCGAGATCGCCAGTGAGTCTCTAAAGTATCGTTTGATGCCGCACCGGGGTGTCAGGGACCGGGAACCGCTTGTTGCTGATCGTGTCCTGTACCGTTTAGATGATAGCATGCCTTGTTTTCAATTTGTAAATCCCGTTAGATTTCAGGCCGAAGAGGGGTTTAGCCAGGAGCTCTCCAGACGTGCTTCCTCACTCGGCCATTGCTTAGCCACGCCCCCACGGTGTCTGAATTCATCTAGAACTTGTTGTGGGTTTCCCGTAAGGATATTATGACGGGTGCGCAGAGTAATAGGAGTGAATTTTGGGGTGAAAGTGCGTAGTCTATTAGACAACATTGCATTGGGTTTGTTGGCCTTAGCATACCATTTTTGTCTGGCCCAGCGTAGTGTGCGCTCTGCTTCATCTGTCAGGCACAGATCTAGATCTGTACGGGCTTTGTCTAGGAGCCTGCGATTATCCGGGGTGGGAGATTGTTTGAAGGTCTCTGATAAGGTCTCCAATTGGTGTTCTAACGCGCGGCGGAGTTGCGCCCGTTCCCGTTTACGTCGGGATGCAATCCTAATGACGTGGCCCCGAAGGACTGCTTTATAAGCTTCCCAAAGTGTGACCGGGGATGAGACCGACCCTACATTAAGTTTGAAATATTCCTCCGAAGTGTCGTGGATATCTTTAAAAATTTCTTTGAAGGAGAGGAGAGAATCATTTATGATCCAGGGGGAATGTTGGGGTTTGCTTAAAATAGAGTGGAGCACTGTCACAATAGGGTCATGGTCTGTCCATGGAGCGGCAAGCACAGAGCATGAATCTACCAGTGAAAGGTGTTTTCTTAGTACAAACATGTGATCTATTCTAGAGTGAGAGTGATGGGGATGTGAGTAATGAGTGAAGTCCCTACCCAGAGGGTGCAGTTCCCTCCACACGTCTACCAGGTCATGAGATTGTAGGGAGTATTTAAATGTTTTGGCGGCAGGGGAGGGGGGCTTATGATCCGATGGGTAGTTGTCAATAGAGGGATTCAATGACACATTAGAATCACCTGCTAGCAGGAGGGTACCCTTCTGGTGTGATTTCAAGAGGGAGCAGATGTGAGTCAAGAAGGGTCTCGGGTTTTTATTCGGGGCATAGTAAGACATTATGGTTACACCATTGTCTTGAACGGTGCCCTGTACTATTAGGTACCTACCATTTGGGTCAGCAATCTGTTTACTGCAAATAAATGGAACAGATTTGCGTATGGCAATCAGGACTCCTCTTTGTTTGGTAGGGCCGTTGGCTAAATAGACCTGGGGGTAGTCTGCCGCAAAATATTTAGGGCAGGATGAGGAAGAGAAATGCGTTTCCTGTAGGCACGCAATGTCTATCTTTTGTTGTTTGAGGTATTTAAATATCTTGACCCTTTTTTGAGGAGAGTTCATGCCCTGAACATTCAGGGACAATCAGTGGAGGGTCATGGGATCAAGGGTGTGCTGCTATGAAATGTTCCAGTCGCGCACCCCGGGGACCAAAAGGGAAGAGTGGGAGAGGAAAGGAGAGAGAAGGTAACGAAAGACAAGAGAGAAAAGAGGAAGGCATGTGGTTTAAATTTTCCAAAATGAGATAGGGTATGTAATGAAAACCTATTTGCATCAATTTGTGGACTCTGAGGTCCACGGTGATGTGGGTCGTTGGCCAAGACCTTCGTCGTAGCCAAGTACCTACTCATGGGGGGAGCAGTGGTCCGCTGGAACCACCGGCTGGTTTATATAAAAGTAATTGCAAGTTAAACAGTGTGTTAGCACAGAGACTAAAAAAAAATGAAAGAAAATCTGGTAATAATACAATCTTCAGGAAACCAAGTTAAGCCGTTCTGTTAACAATGTGTAAGAGAAGGAGAAAAAAAAACAACCAAGAAGAATATAAAAATAATTCTAACCAAACAACAAGGCTTCATCACCTGAAACTTCCGGACCCCAGATGACAACGGTCAAAGACACGCCGTCGCCGGGCGGCCCAAGAGACCCACCTGGCCAGTTCCCACCCACGGGCCCCCCAAGACACCAGGTGTGGATGAGGAACCCGTGGGTAGGGACAAAGACCACAGCCGCCCCGCCCAACCAATAAAAGATACGTCTTGCAGGGGTATATTACCCCCTGATGATATACTAGTCCCGGAAACAATGGTTAAGGGAAATAAAAAAAGGATAAATAAAAAATAAATAAATAAAATTGAGGAGGGGATAGTTCAGCAAGCCAATTCCTGTCGTCTAGAAAACAGCCGTGTGGCAAGGGGTGTAGAGGCTTTCCAAAATCCGTGCTTCAGAATATTGCCTGGAGGAGGGGGTCAACATCCCTGACTGCCATCTCCCAACTGGGGCAGTCTATGGCGGGATGCACAACCTTAACCAGAGAGCCAGGCTTAGTAGATAGTACAGGAAAAGCAGGGGATTCCTTTCAGAGTAATACGCTTTTTCCGGGAGCAAGTGGTTGTGGGCAGGCCAAGTTCGTCAGGCGTAGTAAAGGTCCGCGTTGCATAGAAACAAGTTGGATTTCTCAAAGAGGTGTTGTAGAAGCGATTTCAGCCATTATTGGACTTGTGGAACCTTTGGGCCTGAAGATCCCGCAACACCTGCGATCCAGGCAAAGATCGCTGGGAGGCTTGTGAGGGCTGGCGAGAAGGCCTGGCAGTTCCAGGTTTAGAGGAGGAGGACGGAGCTTCTGTAGAGGGTGAAGGCAAATCCAGGTGTAGCTCCTGGAAGTGGCGCCTCAGCTCAGACGGAAAGGTAGCATGGAACTGGCGGCCCAGATGTGAGAATGATAGCTTAAAGGGGAACCCCCATCTGTACCTGATTCCCTGGGTTTGCAGAATTTGAAGGTAGGGTTTGAGGCCCCGTCTTCTAGCAATTATAACTGGTGAGAGGTCAGCAAACAGTTGTAGGGGATTTCCTTGAAAGGAGATATCTTGTTGTTCTCTGGCAGCTTGCAAGAGTTTCTCCTTTGTACGGTAATAATGGAATTTAATGATGACGTCTCTCGGTGGGTCGTCAGAGGGTTTAGGGGCCAGGGAGCGGTGTATGCGATCAAATTCCAACCTGTCTACCAGGATCCCGGGGGCCAGTTCCTGAAAAAAGGCAGTTGCTGTAACTTGTAAGTCAGTGATATTCTCAGGGATGCAGCGGATACGGAGATTGTCCCTGCGAGCTCTGTTTTCTGCCTCCTCCAGCTTATCCTTTAAGATTTCAATCTCAGCAGTCATTTTATCTACTTCTTCCTCATGTCCCTCTAGTACTGTAGTGGCCAGGTCCATGCGCTGTTCCAGTTGGTTAGTGCGGTGGCCTATCTCTTTAAGACCCCTCACCATGTCAGAAGAAAGCTTGCGGGAGGCCACGGTGATCTCATCCCTAACTATGCTGCGGAATTTAGCTAGCATGTTGTCAGTGTCTATAGGGAGAGGACTCACCAGGTCTGAGGGGAACTGCTGCAGGCTATCAGCAGGCAATGCAGGATCCTCTGCAGAGTGCTGTGTGGCATCGTCTGGCTCCGGAGGGTTAGGCGCCATCTTGCCTTTCCCCTTCCCTGAGGCCGGAGCGGGCCTGTGAGATTGCCGGTTCTTAGGCTTAGCTTTGGCTGCTTTATACATCACCGGGAGCGGCTTGAGGTGTTCCGGGAGCCGCCGCGGTATGTGTGGAGCGACGCTGTGTGCGCTGCGCTCCATTCGGCCGGTTTGTTCGTGCCAGCGGCGCGGAGGTCTCAGGCGGCCATCTCCTTCGCTCGCGTGCATGCGCCCCCCGGCCAATTTCAGTTCTATCCCTAATTGTAGAAAGGCAAGAATTCTGCCTATGATATATCTCCGAGGGTGCCAACCCTTATGCCGCGTACACACGGTCGGACTTTCTGGCATACTTGGTCCGTCACACTTTCTGCCGGACTTTGTCCGCCAGGTGCGCCGGACTTTCTAACGGACGGACTTGCCCACACACGACCGGTCTTTCCGGCGGGCTAAGTCCGCCCGTCTTTCCGACGGACTTTCGCCGGAGTTACGGCGGACTTTCAGAATGAACGGACTTGCCCACACACGGACAAGTCCGTTCATTTTGAACGTGACTCAGGTGCGACAGGACTAGAAAAGGAAGTCAATCTTGCCGCTTTTATCGGCGAGATTGACACCTTGCGAGCCCCGTCGCGGGGCATACCAAGCCCTTAGGTCTGGTATGGATTATAAAGGGAAACCCCTACACCGAAAAAACGGCGTGGGGTCCTCCCTAGAATCCATACCAGATTCCGATCCGAGCACGCAGCCTGGCCGGTCAGGAAAGGGGGTGGGGACGAGCGAGCACCCCCCCTCCTGAAAGGTACCAGGCCGCATGACCTCAACATGGGGTGTCGGTGCTTTGGGGGAGGGGGGCGCCCTGCGGGCCCCCCCACCCCAAAGCACCTTGTCCCCATGTTGATGAGGACAAGGGCCTCTTCCCGACAACCCTGGCCGTTGGTTGTCGGGGTCTGCGGGCGGGGGGCTTATTGGAATCCGGGAGCGCCCTTTAATAAGGGGGCCCCCAGATCCCAGCCCCCCACCCTATGTGAATGAGTATGGGGTACATGGTACCCCTACCCATTCACCTAGGGAAAAAGTGTCAATAATAAAACACACTACACAGATTTTTAAAATAATTTATTAAACAGCTCGGGGGGATCTTCCTCAGGCTTCAGGGGTCTTCTTCCAGCTTCGGGGGTCCCTCCGGTTCCTCTTCTCCCGGCGTCCGGTTGGTTCTTCTCCGCTCTCTCTGGTTCCTCTTCTCCCGGTGTTCCAGTTCTTCGGCCGGCCCCTCCGCTGTCTTCAGGCAGCTCTCTTGCCAGCAGAGGTCCGGACTTCTGGGCTTCTTGTCTTCTCTTCTCTTCTCCAGATGTTGACATGACGCTCTCTCTGGCTGGACTGCTCCCTGCGGGCTCCGTTGTGACTTATATAGGCAGAGACCCCGCCCCATATGATGTCACAGTCCCTGGGCATGCTGGGACTGTGACGTTTTAGGGGGTGTGGTCACGCCCCCTAAAACGTCACAGTCCCAGCATGCCCAGGGACTGTGACATCATATGGGGGCGGGGTCTCCGCCTATATAAGTCACAACGGAGCCCTCAGGGAGCAGTCCAGCCGGAGAGAGCATCGTGTCAACATCTGGAGAAGAGAAGAGAAGACAAGAAGCCTAGAAGTCCGGACCTCCGCTGGCAAGAGAGCTACCTGATGAAAGCGGAAGGGCCGGCCGAAGAACTGAAACACCGGGAGAAGAGGGACCGGAGAGAGCGGAGAAGAACCAACCGGACGCCAGGAGATGAACCGGAGGGACCCCCGAAGCCGGAAGTAGACCCCCGAAGCCGGAGGAAGATCCCCCCTGGAGCTGTTTAATAAATTATTTTAAAAACCTGTGTAGTGTGTTTTATTATTGACACTTTTTCCCTAGGTGAATGGGTAGGGGTACCATGTACCTCATACTCATTCACATAGGGTGGGGGGCCGGGATCTGGGGGCCCCCTTTTAAGGGGGCTCCCAGATTCTCGATAAGCCCCCCGCCCGCAGTCCCCGACAACCAACGGCCAGGGTTGTCGGGAAGAGGCCCTTGTCCTCATCAACATGGGGACAAGGTGCTTTGGGGTGGGGGGGCCCGCAGGGCGCCCCCCTCCCCCAAAGCACCCACCCCCATGTTGAGGGCATGCGGCCTGGTACGGTTCAGGAGGGGGGGGGCGCTCGCTCGTCCCCACCCCCTTTCCTGACCGGCCAGGCTGCGTGCTCGGATCGGGGTCTGGTATGGATTTTAGGGGGGACCCCACGCCGGTTTTTCAGCGTAGGGGCTTCCCTTTGTAATCCATACCAGACCTAAGTGCCTGGTATGCCCCGCGCTCGTCGCAATAGGAAAATAGGGACCATGGGCCCTTCACTGCCATCTTTATGATTTCTGCGTACCATGACCTTCTGGACCATGCTGGTGCCACCAGAATTATCGGCTTTCTTTCCAGCTGGATCCTGCAAAGAAGTTGAGGCAGCAACTGAATAGGGGGGAATGCATAGATCAGTGAGAACTGATCCCATGGGGTCACTAACGCATCCATTCCGCATGCGAATGGATCCATTGTTCTGGCCACAGAGTTGACCAACTTCGTGTTGAACCTGGATACTAGAAGATCCATGTCCGGAGTCATGGATGTCCCCATCTTTGATAAACAGCCCAAAATATGTCGGGGTGAAGAGACCATTCCCTGGGAATAACTGCTGGCGACTTAAGTAGTCCGCCTGCCAATTCTCTACTCCCGGAATGAAGATTGCAGAAAGGCAAGAAACATTCCTTTCTGCCCAAGTTAGAATATGGTTCACCTCTCTCTGCGCTGAGAGACTTTTGGTGCCCCCTTGGTGATTGATATAGGCCACAGCTGTGGCATTGTCAGATTGAATCCTGACAGGACAATCCCGTAACCTGAAAGTCCAGGCTTTTAAAGCCAGACGTATTGCCCGAATCTCTAGGATATTGATGGGCAAGATTCTTTCGGTTCTTGACCACTGTCCTTGGACAGTTGTCTTTTCTAGTGGCTGCGCTGTGATGGAAAGGGAAGGGGAAGCGGTGGGGGTGGGTGGGGGGCTAAACTAGATGAATAAATAACAAATGGCCTACAATTGTGAATAGATGATGTGGAAGCGTACTCACAAATGCAAATATATAAATATATATAAATAAATAAAATATAGGCACAAACAAATATCAATGGATGATAACTCCCAAATTCCTGTGATCAAACCAAAATGAAAATAAAGATGAAAAGGCTGGAAATGTATACCAGCAAAAAATGTGCAGGGGTATGTGAATCTACTAGAAAAGGAGCATAAATCCAAAATCTAACATAATATCATGAAAAAGTACTCCAATGACATTACTAAAACCATGTGTATAAAAAAATATATTAATTAGCTAATAATTAGGTCCACACGTGAATAATAGACAATGTGAATACAGAATAGATATAAGTGTCCATAAAAAATAGTCCCAGTGATTGGTGTTGGTGTCCCGCCAACACTTGGCGAAAAAATATCATGAAAATTAAAAATAGAAATAAAAAATAGTAAAATTAACAAGATGACAACAGTCCCACCACCAGATGTGACAATCCTGGATATAGATAAGGTATTGATGAATCAGGGGGAAGAAAAAACCAGTGTGCTGACAGGTGGGGGCACCTTCGTGTTCCCAGGCCCCTTACCTTACAGCTGTAAGGTATACAGCATATGCAGAGGAGGCCCCGCAGACGGGGAAGTCCAACGATATAGCAGGTGACGTTGATTGGTGATGCCGTATATCATATATAGAAAACAAAGAACGAGTGGTATATGGTATGATACCGTTTGATGTAAAGACACAGGTGGGGGAAAGGGGGAGGGGGAGTTGCACTCACTTTTGGACAATGAGCGCACGCCTCAACCCACGAACGCCGAGCTCGTATAATCCCAGGCTCTGAAACTTCTGAGGGACTCTCCCCGCTTCCAATTCCACCACCCGTTGTGCAGAGTTGTTCAGTGCGGTATATAAGAAAAAACCCGCACATAGCATAATCCCGTATATCATGTAATTTATTAAAACATTCATAAAATTCGTACACTTACATTTAAAAACAGCTGGGGGGTAAAACATCCACGAGCGCCGAGCTCGTCAACTCCAGCTAGTGTGTGGCAGCGTCCCGTGCTCCTGACGCGTATCATCACGTCACGTGACTTCTTCAGAGGATAGCACGGGATAGAAAGCCAATGCTTATAAAGGGTCCCCGTGTGCTGAGCACACGGCGGCCATTTTCCCGAAGGGCGCTGATGTAAGGGATAGGGCCAGCAACCAGCGGCCATTTTCCCAGAGTTATTCTCTATGTATAATGTCAGAAGGAGCAATATGTCAAGCTATTGAAACGCAGTTAATTATAGGATAACAGTTATACCCGATAGACAGCCCAAGGCTGCGGGGGAAGTCTAAAAACATACTTGGGTAAAAAAATTTGTTGAAAAATATATATATGCTTCAATGCATGAATACATCGATCGACTAATATTAAAGATAATAGGCTAATCCATAAAAAACAAACAAAGAAAACATTATAGGAAAAGAGGATAAATATATTGGTGGTCATTATGGGGGGTACTATTATAAGGGCTGTAAAATGAGCAGCTGGTGGCCGTTTACAAAATCCACCATATTACACAGTGTCAAATAGGATAATGTATCAATGGTACCGCCTATTTATGAAATATCAAACATACCTAATGGGGACATAGTCAGCCCATGGTTGCAGGGATAACTAAGGGGGATTGCTAAAAAAGGGGGCATGCTTAAAATTAAAATCAAATTAAACATAATATTAATAAACGTGACAAATTACAAAAATGCCCACGTGTATAGATACAGGGAGCACTCTGCATAGTATTGTGGACAGACTGGTGGAAAAGTAATAAGGAGAAAGGGGATATTTTAGAATATTATAACTCACTATTAAGTGATAATAGTGGACATAAAAACGAGGAATACAATAGTCCGCGAAGAATGAAAGAATATCAAAAAAATATAAAAAAAATGTCGAAAAACCATCTCTGGAGCTCGGGAGGTGTCAGACACCAACTATACCAATACTCACACCTGAAAATAATACAGGCAGAAAACAAAGCAAAAAAACAAACTTGAATTTAGACTAATGGCCTGTGAGTCCATAGTAAAATGCATAGATAGATGATTGAATCATAAAAAGACATAAAAAAGAGAGAGAGAGGGGGGTGCGGAGGAATGAGGGGGTTTGATACTAGAAATCGCTTATGAAGCAATTTAGGTCGAACTCGATATTGAGTCCCTTTGGTGCTAAGGTGTCCATGGAATATATCCATTTGGACTCTAATTTACTTAGAGCCCTCACTTTGTGGCCCCCTCGCCATGGTCTCCTGTAGGGTTCAACCCCCCAAAATTTCAGGTGCCTAGGATCTCTATTATGATGTTTATCAAAATGCCTAGAGACATTGTGCTTGTCGAAGCCATTTTTTATATTTTGAACATGCTCCTTAATACGAATTCTTAATAATCTTTTGGTGCGGCCTACGTACTGGAGGCCACAACTGCACTCCAATACATAGACCGCACCTTCGGTATTACATCCAATAAACTCGTTAATATTGAATTTAGTGCCATTACTGTTTGATTGAAATTAGAATACTTTTTCATTCGGGTGTTTAGTTCGGATGCAGGCATAGCAGCGTTTACAAGGATAAAATCCTTTTCCAGTGAAGAAGGAGAAAAGTTTTTTTGGAGGGTCAATCACACTTTTGACTAGTCGATCTCTCAGGGTAGATGCCCTTTTATATATAAATACAGGTTTTTCTGGTAATATTTCTCCCAGGCCTTTATCTGATTTAAGGATATGCCAATGATGGGATATAATATTTTCAATCTTCTTATGTTGGAAATTAAAGTCAAAGATTAGGGGAACCTGATCCTGTTGACGGGTAGGTGTCTTATCCTCGAGTAGTCCCTGTCTTTGCATCCGTCCTACCTCCATTATTTTATCATTTATAAATTCTTGGTCATATCCTTTTTCTGTAAACCTTTTTCCAATCACCAGGGCTTGTGCATGAAAATCCTCATCTAGAGTGCAGTTGCGTCTTAATCGCATTATCTGGCCTTTAGGAATGTTGAATAGCCAGTTTCTATGGTGTCAGCTGCTTAAAGGCAAATAGCTGTTACGGTCGACATTTTTGAAAAAAGTCTTGGTGATATATTGGTTGTTGATACGTGAGATCTCCAAATCTAAGAATGGAATGGACTGTTCTTCAATTTGCCAGGTCAGTGTAATGTTGTTGGCATTATCATTCAGTTTGAGAAAAAATTATGTTAGACGATCTCTTTCACCCTCCCATATAATAAAAATATCGTCGATGTACCTTTTAAACATACGAAGTTCTTTAGGGGGATCTGAAAACACCACTTCCTCTTCCCATTGGGACATAAACAGTCCTGCAATGCTGTGGGCAAATTTCACCCCCATAGCCACTCCTGTTTTCTGATAATAAAATTGTTTACAATACCAGAAATGGCTATGTTTCAAGCAAAAATCTAGGCACTTAACGAGAAATTTCCTTTGGTGGAGGGGGAGCTTGGTAAATTTTCTCAAACCCCACTTCGCGGCTTCACATGCCGCGAAGTGGGGTATGATGGTGTAAAGTGATGACACGTCAGCTGTCGCCATCCAAATGGTGCCGGTGTCCTTTCTTCCCTCTAATAACTGGAGCATTTGTTTCGCATCCCTCAAGTAGGCTTTCGTACTTTGGACTGCAGGCTGGAGGTACTTGTCAATATACTCGCCCAGTCTTGCTGTAATCGGTTCTATACCATTGACAATTGGTCTAAAAGGAGGGTTAGTTTTATCCTTATGGATTTTGGGTAGTGCGTAAATAATTGGTGTTCTGCAAGCCTCCGGGACCAAGTATTTGGCTTCTTTCTTATTGAGTATGCATTTTTTAAGGCCCAATTGGACTACCTGTTCAAGTTCTTTCTTCCATTTGAATATAGGATTGTTGGGGAGTATGGTATATGTATTCGAATCTTCTAATAGTTTCAACATGCCATTATGATATTGTTCAGTGGTCAAGATTACAATGCCACCACCTTTATCTGAAGGCCTGATGACAAGGTTCTTCCTTTTGGTAAGTTTTTGAATACCAGTCCGTATCACTCTGGGTTCTTCTCTTTTTTTGTATGTTAAGTTCTTGATTTCTTCTGTTACCAGGTCCTTGAACACCTCTATGTGGGTGTTGTTCTTAGGTTTAGGGTTATAGATGGATTTATTCCTCAGACTGCTATGTAATACTGGATCTTCTTGCACAGTGATGGTACTAATGGGTTTGTCCAACAAATATTTCTTAATGTTTAATTTTCTTACATATTTCTGAATACTAATATATGTTTCAAATTTGTTTAAATTCTTTACAGGTGCGTATTTTAGCCCTTTATCCAGCACTGTTAGTTCTTCCTGGGTTAATGGTATGTCTGTGAGGTTAAAAATACCTTCCCCTAAGTTACCCTTTTCCTTTTGTTTTCTCTTTCCTGCTCTGCAACCTCTTTTTCTGTGGGGCTTTTTTTCTTCTTTGTTTCTTCTAATCTTCTCGGAGGATGGTGGTCCATTCCTCTCTCTAAAAAAGATCTATTTTGACCTTGTTCATATTGGTTATCATGTTGATATCTTGCATCTCTGTCTGAATCTTGGAGATCTCTCAAAGGGGCATTATAGTTATACGTGTGAATTGGACTGCGTTCCCTAGGCCTATAGGGTGCATATGGTTGATCTCTACTTTCTCTGGGACTGCGTTCCCTAGGCCTATAAGGTGCATATGGTGGATCTCTTCCTTCTCTGGGTCCATAATGGTAGTTTGGGCCTGGACTTCTCTCACGAGGCCTGTAATAATCGTGTTGCCCGTATTGGTTTTCTCTTGTTTCATAATGTGTATAGGGATATGCTGGATATCTCTCTTGTCTATATGGTTCTTGTGGCGGTCGTCTTACATCTCTGGATGTATTCGAAGGTTTTGTCCAGTAGGGTCTTCTGTTATTATTCCTTCTATTATTAGGTTTCTTCCATCCTTGTTGTGGAGTATGTGGTGGGTAGAAAGGTTGTCTCCGGATATTATATGGAGTATTGTTGCTGGGATGTCTGTATCTGGTATCAGTGTTTGGGTATCTTGAAGAATCGTCTCTGGGGGTGTAATTCTCCGGCTGTTTCCGGGGGGTACCTGACCGAGATGGTCTAGATATGGGAGATAGGTCGACTTGACCCGGATTGATTTTCACCATCTTTTCTGGGGTAGATGATGCAGAGATGGGTTCAATCTGCCCAATATTATTCTGCCATTTGAATACTAAATCTTTTTTGAAGTCACCAATGTCTCTCGAGAATTTTTTACTTTTTCTCTGCTGGACTTCGGCATCTTTTCTAGATAGGTCTTTATTAAGTTGTGTAGTAAGACGTTGGAATTCTTCAGTATCTTTATATGCCTCAAGTTGTGTTTTAAGGTCAGATATTGTTTGATCTACCTTTCTAATTTTCTTCTGCTTTCTTTTCAGCAGAAATTTTAGCAGTTCAATACCCTTCTCATTAAAGAATCTGAACCACTCGTCGATGGATTCTTGATCTATAAGACCATCATTCAGAGGGACGTCCCATCTTAGACGTCTGGGCACAATATTTGCCTTGATGTATCTGTCAAATGTAGTGACATCCCACCACATATTGACTTTTTTCTCCATATTGTGACCTAACTTACGTACCAAGCTTTCGATAGTACTGTCAGGTGTTTTATCTTCACTACTAAAAATAGCGTCTAGGTCAACTTCTCTACGTTCTATAAAGGTGAAAATATCCATAACTGCAGCAGGGGTCATAAAAAGGAGTGGGTGAAAAGAAGAGCTGTGTAGAAAACTCCTGCGCTGTCAGAGGAATCCTATAATAAGGGGACACTGCTGCAACACACAAGACTGCTCCAAAACAGATAAAACAATGATAGACTAAGAGAGTGGTGGATGCGCTGTGATGGAAAGGGAAGGGGAAGCGGTGGGGGTGGGTGGGTGGGGGGCTAAACTAGATGAATAAATAACAAATGACCTACAATTGTGAATAGATGATGTGGAAGCGTACTCACAAATGCAAATATATAAATATATATAAATAAATAAAATATAGGCACAAACAAATATCAATGGATGATAACTCCCAAATTCCTGTGATCAAACCAAAATGAAAATAAAGATGAAAAGGCTGGAAATGTATACCAGCAAAAAATGTGCAGGGGTATGTGAATCTACTAGAAAAGGAGCATAAATCCGAAAT
Source organism: Lithobates septentrionalis (assembly GCA_037952835.1). Lineage (NCBI taxonomy): Eukaryota > Metazoa > Chordata > Amphibia > Anura > Ranidae > Lithobates > Lithobates septentrionalis. Next base: position 2,900,244 of record JBBDGP010000129.1, read on the forward strand.
CTAACATAATATCATGAAAAAGTACTCCAATGACATTACTAAAACCATGTGTATAAAAAAATATATTAATTAGCTAATAATTAGGTCCACACGTGAATAATAGACAATGTGAATACAGAATAGATATAAGTGTCCATAAAAAATAGTCCCAGTGATTGGTGTTGGTGTCCCGCCAACACTTGGCGAAAAAATATCATGAAAATTAAAAATAGAAATAATAATAGTAAAATTAACAAGATGACAACAGTCCCACCACCAGATGTGACAATCCTGGATATAGATAAGGTATTGATGAATCAGGGGGAAGAAAAAACCAGTGTGCCGACAGGTGGGGACCCTTTATAAGCATTGGCTTTCTATCCCATGCTATCCTCTGAAGAAGTCACGTGACGTGATGATACGCGTCAGGAGCACGGGACGCTGCCACACACTAGCTGGAGTTGACGAGCTCGGCGCTCGTGGATGTTTTACCCCCCAGCTGTTTTTAAATGTAAGTGTACGAATTTTATGAATGTTTTAATAAATTACATGATATACGGGATTATGCTATGTGCGGTTTTTGTTTCTTATATACCGCACTAAACAACTCTGCACAACGGGTGGTGGAATTGGAAGCGGGGAGAGTCCCTCAGAAGTTTCAGAGCCTGGGATTATACGAGCTCAGCGTTCATGGGTTGAGGCGTGCGCTCATTGTCCAAAAGTGAGTGCAACCCCCCCTCCCCCTTTCCCCCACCTGTGTCTTTACATCAAACGGTATCATACCATATGCCACTCGTTCTTTGTTTTCTATATATGATATACGGCATCACCAATCAACGTCACCTGCTATATCGTTGGACTTCCCCATCTGCGGGGCCTCCTCTGCATATGCTGTATACCTTACAGCTGTAAGGGAAGCGGCCTGGGAACACGAAGGTGCCCCCACCTGTCAGCACACTGGTTTTTTCTTCCCCCTGATTCATCAATACCTTATCTATATCCAGGATTGTCACATCTGGTGGTGGGACTGTTGTCATCTTGTTAATTTTACTATTATTATTTCTATTTTTAATTTTCATGATATTTTTTCGCCAAGTGTTGGCGGGACACCAACACCAATCACTGGGACTATTTTTTATGGACACTTATATCTATTCTGTATTCACATTGTCTATTATTCACGTGTGGACCTAATTATTAGCTAATTAATATATTTTTTTATACACATGGTTTTAGTAATGTCATTGGAGTACTTTTTCATGATATTATGTTAGATTTCGGATTTATGCTCCTTTTCTAGTAGATTCACATACCCCTGCACATTTTTTGCTGGTATACATTTCCAGCCTTTTCATCTTTATTTTCATTTTGGTTTGATCACATCAATTGATATTTGTTTGTGCCTATATTTTATTTATTTATATATATTTATATATTTGCATTTGTGAGTACGCTTCCACATCATCTATTCACAATTGTAGGTCATTTGTTATTTATTCATCTAGTTTAGCCCCCCCCCACCCCCCACCCACCCCCACCGCTTCCCCTTCCCTTTCCATCACAGCGCAGCCACCACTCTCTTAGTCTATCATTGTTTTATCTGTTTTGGAGCAGTCTTGTGTGTTGCAGCAGTGTCCCCTTAGTATAGGATTCCTCTGACAGCGCAGGAGTTTTCTACACAGCTCTGTCTTTTCTAGTACTGCTCCCCAGCCTAAAAGGCTGGCATCTGTCGTTACCACTTTCCAGATGACTGGTCTGAAGGATTTTCCTTTTAGCGGATTCTGGGTTAATGACCACCAAGTGAGGCTTTGGATCACTCTTGGGGACAGCCGCTTTGACAAGTCTAAAGCTTGAATTGTTTTGTTCCAAGCAGACAGGATACTGTTTTGCAACAGTCTTGAATGGAACTGGGCATAGGGAACTGCTTCAAATGAAGCTACCATGGTTCCTAGCAACCTCATGCAGAGGCGAATGGAGGGATTGCCATTTGACCTGACCCTCCGCACCAGCTCTCCTATAGAGTTGATTTTTGCTTGAGGCAAGAACACCCTTTCCTGGGCTGTATCTATGATCAGACCCAAGTACTTCAGCCTTCTTAGCGGTATTAAGGAAGATTTCTCTAGGTTGAGAATCCAACCCAAACTTTTCAGATAGTTGGTTGTAGTGCGTACACTTTGCTCCAAACGAGTCACTGATTGATCTATAAGTAATAGATCGTCTAGGTACACTACGATTGTTATGCCCTGGGCCCTTAACCTGTCTAGAGGTGGGGCCAGCACTTTGGTGAACACCTGAGGCACTGTGGCTAGACCGAAGGGCAGGGCTACAAATTGAAAATGCTGCTGTTCTAACTCAAACCGCAGAAACTTTTTATGAGCAGGAAATATAGGGACATGCAGATATGCATCCTTGATGTTGATTGATGCCAGAAGTTCTCTTTCTAAAGGGACAGAAACTACCGACCTGATTGTCTCCATGCGAAATGAGCGGATCGTCAGGAATTGATTTAGCTTTCTTAGATCTAGAATGGGTCTGACATCTCCATTTGGTTTTGGTACCAAAAAAGGTTTGAATAAAATCCCAGACCTTGCTCTTTTCTGGGTATCTGTATGATCACCCCTTGAGATATTAATTGGTCTAGTGCCTGAAACAGAGACTGTTTTTTCTCTGGATCTTTGGGAAGGCTTTACCTCAGGAAAGGAAAGTCCCGAAATTCCAGCTTGTACCCTAGCGTTACCGTGGAGATGACCCATCTGTCCTGAATTTCCTTTTTGCAGACTTCTGAAAATTGCAGAAGTCTTCCCCCCACATTGGTGAGGGGGATTGCCTCTTCATGATGAGGCTTTAGGATTGTCAGGAAAGGTTCCATCTGCTTGTAATATCTGTCATTTGGCGTGCAGTACTGAGGTCCACCAGCAGGTGTCTCCTGGCAGTTTGGAACTGTCAGGAGAACTTTCCCTTGCTGGTGTTATGTCATGTTTGGGCCGCAGTACTGGCGTCCACCAGCAAATGGATCCTGGCAGTGTGGAGCAGACATCACCTCCTGCAATCAGGTGTCACTTGAGGCCAATTACAGGCATATAATTACCTGGCAAACACTCACATATTTGCCTTGGTATCGTCCTTGCGCCCTGACCTGCTAGCCTGTTATCTGATCCTGAGCCTGTTCCTGTACCCTGAACCTGCTACCGGTGTACCCGATCCTGTCTCCCTGTCCTGATCCCCATCCGGTCCCACCTGTTACCTTGCATCCCTGCCCTGCAGTCTGATCCATCCATTCTCTCCCTGTCTTGTTTTGTTCCCTGTCCTCATCTGCTGACTCCATGTGCATGACCTTGGCCTGGCTTACATTTATGTTTCTGGAACATCCCTTTGTCCATCTGCTGATCTGCTGTGTATGACCCTGGCCTGGCTAACATGTTTGATTTTGGTACTTCCCTTGGCTGTATATAATTATCTGTTGTCTGTGGGTTTCTGTTGGTTGGTTGAGCACTATTTGTATTTGGGGTGTTACTTATTTACCACTTATCTTTAATAAACTTATATTACTCACTTATATACGTTTTGGTGTCCTCTGTCGCAGATCACACGGTTCTGGTCACACCTGTTCATGACAGAATACCAAGGCCATCTCTGACCAGAAGTGACTGCGCAGAGGAACCATTGTAGTGCTGTTACAGCTACTAAAATGCAATCAGAAACAGTTGTTCTCCTTGCCTCACTGGTGTTGGAGGATAATAATTATTGTTGTCTGGTATTGAAAGAGTGGGCCAGGGATCAGCTCCTGGAGTGTATCCATCTGGCCCTTTCTCTGGTTGATCAGGGTACATTACTGTTTAAAAATGTTCAGCACCTGATACAGGTGTGTGCTGAGCTAACCTTGTCTAGCAGTGCTAAAGAAAGTGACGATTTTTCTCCCCCCTTCAGTAGTGATCAGGTGAAGTGTCTGGTATGGCTCTTGGAGGATAATGCTGTATACTTTCTGGAGCATTATTCAGCTTGTCCTAAACAGGTGCTAGTGGATTGTATAGATTCAGTGCAGTCCCTGGTTAGACAGGCAGCATGTGAACCCACTTTTGTTCAACCTGTACTACAAGCATGGTTGGACTTATTATTTCCAGCCTCTGTCAGCTCTCCACAACCCGGACATGCTATTAGACACCTGCCTGCCCAAACATCTTTTCCCCCATGATTCATGGCAACCTCAGTCTCAGCCCAATATACTTCACTTTAGGGTTGTCCCGATACCACTTTTTTGGGACCGAGTACAAGTACCGATACTTTTTTTCCAAGTACTCGCCGATACCGATTACGATACTTTTTTTTTAATGTCACATGACAGTGTTTTTTTGGGGGGTTTTTTTGTTTTTTTTAAACAATGCTTTCTTTTTTTTAGGGGGGGGGGGGGTGAACGGTGTCTGTGTGTTTTTTTTTATTTACATTTTTATTATTTTTTTACAATAATATTTTTTTTTATTATTTATTGCAATAAGTGTTTTTTTTTTTTTTTTTAATCAGCCCTGTTGGGGGGCTTTGGTGAGATATCAGGGGTCTTAACAGACCCCTGATATCTCCCCCTTGAGACAGACAAAGAGACCAAGGATAGAGATTTCCCAGTCCCTTTCTCTGTAGCCTTAGCTGCACTGAGAATGAATGGAGAGAAGACAGCGGCTCCTCTCCATTCATAAACTGAGACATCGTAATCACAGGAGGTTACAATGTTTCAGTTATGTGAATTGACAGAGTCAGCTGACAAGCACCCATCACCGCTGTATGTCACTAAAGCAGCTGAAAGCCACAGGGGGAGAAGCTTGTAACTCCCCCACAAGCCGATCACTGCTGACTGTCCAGGTATCGGGTGAAGTATCGGGAGCATTTGCTGGAGGACAAGTACTTGGGCAAATGCTCGGTATCGGTGCCGATACTAGTATTGGTATCGGGATAACCCTACTTCACTTCTAACCAAATACCAATATCCCTTTTCTACCCACTGCCTTTAATCCACCTGCCTCTTCCCTACTGCCTGTAACAACCCCACAGAAAGCTCCTCCAGCCACTGTTCCCTTTGCTTTACCGCATTCCAGCCCTTCTTTTCAACCAGCTCCATCCCTTTCTTACAGCCCTGCAGTCACCTATAAAACTTCAGTGGCTAAACCCAAGAAGAAACGGAAGTTCTTCCCCACTCACACGATCCTGCCAGTAACCCAACACGCTTCCACACCAACCAACCTGTTCCAGTCTGCCTTCATGCCAGCTGAACCCAATGACCCACCTGACCCTGCCAAATTTCTGCCTGCGATCAAGCTTGAAGTTCCTGTGTTCCAGTCTGATGTCCTGGCACCTGCCTTCCAGTCTGAGGTCCCGGCGCCTGCCTTCCAGTCTGATGTCCCAGCTCCTGCCTTCCAGTCTGATGTCCCGGCGCCTGCCTTCCAGTCTGATGTACTGGTGCCTGCCTTCCAGTCTGATGTCCCGGTGCCTGCCTTTCAGTCTGATGTCCCGGTGCCTGCCTTTCAGTCTGATGTCTCGGTGCCTGCCTTCCAGTCTGATGTCTCGGTGCCTGCCTTCCAGTTTGATGTCTCGGTGCCTGCCTTCCAGTCTGATGTCTCGGTGCCTGCCTTCCAGTCTGATGTCTCGGTGCCTGCCTTCCTGTCTGATGTCTCGGTGCCTGCCTTCCAGTCTGAAGTTTTGGTGCCGGTGCCGCCGTTTGAGGTTCCGGTGCCTGTGTCCCTGCTTGAAGTTCCGGTGCCTGTGTCCCCGCTTGAAGATCCGATGTCCCAGTTTAAAGTTCCTTTGCCCGTTTCCCGGCCTGTGGAGCCTGCTGCCCAGCCTGATGTGTTCCTGTCTGCTGACCAGACTAATGAGCCTCTATCTGCTGCCCAGCCTGACGAGCCTCTGTCTGCTGTCTAGCCTGATGAGCCTCTGTCTGCTGCCTAGCCTGATGAGCCTTTGTCTGCTGCCCAGCCTGATGAGCCTCTGTCTGCTGCCCAGCCTGATGAGCCTCTGTCTGCTGCCCAGCCTGATGAGCCTCTGTCTGCTGCCCAGCCTGATGAGCCTCTGTCTGCTGCCCAGCCGGATGAGCCTCTGTCTGCTGCCCAGCCGGATGAGCCTCTGTCTGCTGCCCAGCCGGATGAGCCTCTGTCTGCTGCCCAGCCGGATGAGCCTCTGTCTGCTGCCCAGCCGGATGAGCCTCTGTCTGCTGCCCAGCCGAATGAGCCTCTGTCTGCTGCCCAGCCGGATGAGCCTCTGTCTGCTGCCTAGCCTGATGTGTTCTTGTCTGCTGCCCAGCCTGATGAGCCTTTGCCTGCTGCCCAGCTCGGTGACCCAGAGCCTGCTGCCCAGCTCGATGACCCAGTGCCTGCTGCCCAGCTCGATGACCACGAGCCTGCTGCCCAGCTCGATGACCACGAGCCTGCTGTCCAGCTCGATGACCAGGAGCCTGCTGCCCAGCTCGATGACCAGGAGCCTGCTGCCCAGCTCGATGACCAGGAGCCTGCTGCCCAGCTCGATGACCTGGAGCCTGCTGTCCAGCTGGATGACCCGGAGCTTGCTGCTCAGCTGGATGACCCAGAGCCTGCTGCCCAGCTGGATGAACCGGAGCCTGCTGCCCAGCTGGATGAACCGGAGCCTGCTGCCCAGCTCGATGACCCAGAGCCTGCAGCCCAGCCCGATCCCTGCCAAGCCCTGGCTTATGTTTATGTTTCTGGAACATCCCTTTGTCCATCTGATGATCTGCTGTGTATGACCCTGGCCTGGCTAACATGTTTGATTTTGGTACTTCCCTTAGCTGTATATAATTATCTGTTGTCTGTGGGTTTCTGTTGGTTGGTTGAGCACTTTTTGTATTTGCGGTGTTACTTATTTACCACTTATCTTTAATAAACTTATATTACTCACTTATATACTTTTTGGTGTCCTTTGTCGCAGATCACACGGTTCTGGTCACACCTGTTCATGACAAGGATTCTATTTTGCAGATTTCCTACCCCAGGGCTTCTTTTGAGCCTGGGTGTGACCCTGAGTCTTTCCTCTAGAGTCTGACAGCGGAGGCCGTCGCCACTGCCTAGAGGCGGAAACCCCTGATGCAGGGGAAAGAGTCCGTTTAAGTGCAGGGCATTTATATTTTCTTTTGACTGGTAAAAAAGTACTTTTCCCAGCAGAAAATGTCTTGATATATTTATCCAAATGTGATGGAAAAAAAAAACAGATATAAAAGCTGCGCTCAAAGGATAATAAAATAATATTATAAATTGTGAAAACAAAGCAGCCAGCACCAAGATCTAGTCTCCAAACCTCACAATAAACAATAATATAAAAAGGATGCGGCGCTAAAAATTGATTAAAGTGATACACAAAAAAAAGTATTTCTACAGTATTAAACAAATGAACATAGGAATGAACACTAATATCCAAATGGTAATAAATAAGAAAATGTGAAAGATAATAAGTATGTAAAAGGTGAAGTCACCCCAAAAAAATAAAGTCCACAAACAGAGGAAAAAATCAGTGATTGGAAAGAAAAGTGCCAAAAAAAGGAAGGTAAAGATGCAGGTGGGGAAATCTTCTATATCTCTTCACACCCAGGGTGGAATATCAAATGCGCTTACCAGATCCTGGTGACTGCTATTACGGCAGTCAGAATCAGCACAGGGAATTGGGTCTCCCCACAACCTTGACGTAAGGTAACCGTAAGCAGCAGATGGTTCTCAGGGATGTAAAACAAAAAGACAATCCATAGCGTAATATGTCCGAACAGTCAATTTAATAAAAAGGAATTGCACTTACAGAAACTCGGTTAAAAAACAGCATATTTCTGTGGTAAAAATGAACATCGGCGTCTCTGTCTGTTGCCTCCGCTTCCTAGGTTCGGTAGGAGGCTGCCATGCGTCCTCGCGGACGTTTCTCGTCACCTGCGATAGGCCCCGCCCCCTCTGGAAAAATTCCACCCCTTTTATGTAAAATGTTTCTGGCGCCTGAGTGCAATGTTTTCGGGTCCCAGACCCAACACGAGGGGGGAGGGGTGGCAGAGCCTCCTGCAGTGAGGCACAAATGTGAAAAAATACAGCTACAGTAACAGACATTAGCGGTAAAACAGCGGGACCTTCCGCATCCCCCACAGCATGGGGGGTAATGTAAGGGGGTGCAGCGCTGCTGTCCCCCTAACCCTCTGGTCCCATCAGGGGAACAAAAAAATATATTTTTTGCAGATTTTTTACCTTGCAAAAATCTCCTTCCACACGCTGTGCAGCCAGACACGGAACTGAGCAAACAGTGAGACAAGAGTAGGGTATATGCATAGACTCCATCTAGTGGAGATTTTAACGCATGACAACATCTTTTCCTTAAATGAAAGAAAATGCATAGATGTTTTTAATATCTAAGTTTTCTTTCCTTACCTTGTACTCGCCGCAGGATTTTGCTGAATTAGCAGAAAATCCAACTTCCACCCATCACGGCGGGTTACGTTTAGCAAACCTTCTAGGACTGGGTCTGTAAGAATGGGGTTCAACGGCCTTGGGCCTTGTATAAGCGCCCCATCAGGAAGCTTGAGGTAATGTAACAAGACCTAAGCCCTGGGTTCCTGGGGTCCAGCCCTACAAAGAGAGGCATTACAGTAAAAACCTTGTGCTTCGGATACGAGGTCCCAGGTACCATCCACTTTAAGCCTCAGTGGCACTTCTGGATGGATCTGGCTTCTTTTTATGGAAGAATTAAAATCGAGCATTAATCCCTCCTGGAGCTCCTCAGAGCACTTCTTCACTCGTGACCAACACCTTAGACACTGGCGAAAAAACTGATGTGCTCCTGGAAGGAGGAGGGCTTATATAGGGGAGTAAACTTTCTTTGATTGGGTTTACCAGTGTCAACACCTGAAGGTGGCCTACAACCCATTAAGTAATTACTTAAGGCTCTGTGTCCCATGATGTACAATAAAGAAATGTAATTTGGGTACAGTGTTCCATTCAAAGTGCGACACCGCTAAAATCTGAAAATTGGCCTGGGCAGGAAGAGGGTAAAAATGTCCAGTATTAAAGTGATTAAAGACACTGCTGGGCCCCTAGGATCTCATGGACAGTCCCCCAAGACCAGATTTTTATTCCTCTAACACAATAAAGTATGCCAATACCAAATAAAGAGAGAGAGAGAGGGAAAAAATGACCATGCATGCTCAGACTTTTAGTTCCGCATAGGTTCATCTCTCTTTCTTTCTTTTGCAGTGACATGTGCTGGGTGGTAGATGAGGACTAGCACTGATTTATTTTATAACTTGGTGACCCAGTGTTTTTTGTAATTCTATGTAACAATCACACACTATTGCTGACCTTTTTCTTTTGTAATATAGCACCTACTGTACCTATGCAAAAGCTGCAGCAGCTCCTCCCAGTGACATTACATAAGTTGCCAAGATTTGAGGTCTAGTGAACAAAATATTTGTCACATACTCAGGGCTGTGGACAGATGCCATTTTTGCCATTACCGAGTTGCATTGAGGATATAGACACTCTGGCTTCAGTGCTACTCCCACTATGTCTCCAGATACTTAAAAGAGAAGTATGTTTTTTTTAGAATCATACTTACCTAGGTGAATGCAGTATTGGTCTGATGCTGCATCTGTCCCCCGCTGGCTCTAAGGCTGGGAACAAAGCAATCAAACACTGCTGATCGCTTGGTTCTCAGTGCAGGTGACTCTCAGTCACTGCTCTCTGCTCTGCCAGCCCCCCTCACACTCACTGCAGTGCTGGGCTGTGGAGGGGACGGGAGCAGCTGGCTCAGGCTCTCAGCGGCTCGCTGAGAAGCTGAGCCAGGTGCCGGTCCAGGCTCCTGGGTCAATGACAATCATATGGTCACAATTTTTCCCCAGCCTAGACTGGCTCTGTAACATCAGCTGACAGTGGGATCAGGGATTCAGGCTGGTGGGATGTGCTTTATCCACTTTAAACACTGGCCTACCAGTACATGAATTAAATGTTTTTACTGATTCCAAACCTGATGTCTTTAGACTAATGGAAGTTTATGTAGGACTAGAAAAGGTCCAAGGTCTGGTGGGCCATCTAAACTAGTGACCCTGCTGACTGGTGTGCTCTGAAATAAACCTGTAAGAAGAAAACATAAAAGCTAAAATGAATGACCTCTTTCTGGAAATGCTAGTATTTTGATAAATATTTGTAGTTGAATGTGATGGTAATATTCAGTATCGGAAGTCCTTTTTATTATACTTGCCCTTGTATATCTTTTACCCACATTTACAAGCAGACCAAGTTGTCCTGAAAAAGAGGCAGATGTTTGTGGCTCTATGAACATGCTATGAGTGCGGGGCGCATGCGCGGAGTCTAGCATAACGGACATGTCCTGCTAGAGCTCCGCTCCGTGAAGAAGGAGAACCGCTGAATAAAGACAGCCCACCGATACTTTTACTATAAAAAATGCTTCCTAATACTCCTGTGACGTGAGAGAAGCATTTGGGGTAAAAATGGTATTAGGGGGAGTCTAATAAGCAATAAGTATAAAAATATCCCCAGCGGAGGCACTCAGGCTAAGACTGCAGTGAAAATGGCGCCAGTCTCCTCAGCCTCAGGCACAATCACCTCAGTGCACAGGATAAAGACAAAGCTGTCACAGCAAGTCTCCTCAGATGAATATGACACAGAATTATTTCTGTCACAGAAATCTTCACAAGGTACTCACTGCATCTCCAAGCCTTATGAAACAATTTGAGAAAATGCTGTATAAAGCATTAAAGCATACCTCAGAACAAATAACCAATACTCTGACTAAAGAAACCAGAAAATTGGGAAATTGCACAGCAGCGCTGGAAATTAAAGTTGAAGAAATATAAAGCACAGCACATGAATATATGACTGAAATAGATCTCCTTAAAGAAAAGAACATACCATTACAAAACAAACTGGAAGATTATGAGAACCGTGCAAGAAGGTCTAATTTGCGTTTCAGAGGCATACCTGAATCGATCACTGACTTATCTTCCACAACAACAGCATTATGCCAAGAGTTGCAACCAGGAATACCGATCAAAAGGCTGGAAATGGACAGGGTGCACAGAGCCCTCATGCCTAAAAAAACAGATGGACCCCCACGCGACATCATAGCAAAGTTCCACTTTTATTGAACAAAGGAACAGTTTTTAATTGCGGCCAGAGAGAAAAACAACTTAACCTTCCAAGGTCACAATTTTCCGATTTTCGCAGATCTCTCTCAAGTAATCATTTCTAAAAGACGTGCCATGAAACCGCAACTAATGGAATTGCAAAGATACAACATCACATACCAATGGGGTTTTCCATTCTCCATACGCTTTAACTACCAAGGAAACAAACACATCTGTAGATCTCCGAACGAACTTCAACAAGCCCTACAAGACCTTAAATTGATTGATGGAACATCTGCAGCTACTACTTCGCGTAGACGAACAGCATCCACTTCCTCCCTACCAAACTCATCCCCTGCAGTGGGAAAAAAATGGAACCCATCATGCACATAAGAGGGGCCGCTATGTATCCCCTCCACAGGACCAAGAAGAAGATCCAATGGACTGAAAGACTATTTTTCCAGGAACACAAATATAAGTTAACAACGAAGATATGTTCCCAGTAAAAGGACAGCATATTGGACGCAGTAACTATGCTCTTTTGACCCGAATTTACATCCTATACTTATATTCTATTTAATAGAATATAATGAGGGTCAGGGTAAATCCCCTACTCAGATGACATCTGAGTATGCTGAACACAATCATATGGAAACATCATTCTTGTCAGTTCTATATTTATTTCCAAAACTTGAAACCAAGTTTTTTTCTTCTTTCTTCCTAAACAAAATGGTTAAAAGTATCTCTCCTTATTTATTATTTGCAACCTTGAGTTGCATACTATTATCAAACAAATAAGGGGACCTAGTCATGACTGAAGAGATACAATTTTACTTCTATGGTTGATTTGTTTATTTAGATTATAGAAACAAAGTTTTAGAATAGTTTAAAACACAAATAATGCTAAAAAATATGAGTTCTTTATTAATATACAATGTTAAAAGCTATATATATAGGAAATACATATACATTGAATGTCATAAAAATGAGCAAGAAACACTTTGCAATTAATTTATTGACCGACACCAGTGATGTTGAAAGGTAGTCGAAGGTCAAGTCATTCCTACTAGTTTCGCCAATACATTGGCTTCATCAGGGGAATAGGCTTCATCAGGGGAATAGATAGGTAGTAATTGTTAGGTACCTGGTAATAGAGCCTGACTTGTAGGAGAAGACCTCTCATACAATGCTGGTTCAGGAGCCACTGGAGTGGGGACAGTGGTCTCGTGAGCACAGTGGGGTAGGAGTGCCTGGTGTGGTAGAAGTCTCTGGTGCTGGAGCAGGGTAGACATCCCTCCATGGATGGCTGGGCTGTAGGTGAAGTTGGTCAGCAGAGAACAGCAGGCTGAAGCACTGGAAGATGCAGGTCCAGGGATCACTGGAGCTGGAGCTGAAGGTGCAGCAGCACACTGGAGCGCGAGCAGGGCTGACTCGGCTGTGGCAGTCCACTGAGGGTCCTCATAGAGCTGAGCCATGGCTTCAAAAAAGGAGGGTAGGGATTGGGTTAGGACCGAGTCCCCGTCAAGTAGTTGGTGGGCCTATGTCTGAGGTTCTCCTTGTAGGAGGGAAATCACAAATCCCACTTTGGTAGCTTCCAGAGCGAAGGTTCGGGGTTGCAAGGCAAAATAAAGCTGGCAGGCATTACGAAAGGCCCGAAACTTGGTTTGGTCTCGGGAGAATCTTTCTGGGATGGGGACCCTTGGTTCAGGTGGGAACATCACAACGGAAGGAGAAGAAACAGGCTGTGCTGGAGCTGCGGCCGAAGAGGAAGCCATGGAACTAGGGCCAGCAAGATTCTGAACTTGTCCTTCAAGTCTGGTATAATTATCGTGTAGGGATTGCACAGCTTGGGTGAGGGCCGAAATGTGTGCAGATCTCCTTCATCGGGGAGGTCTCTCCTGCAGGCTCAGTCATGGCTGTTTCATACTGTTAGGTACCTGGTAGTAGAGCCTGACTTGTAGAAGAAGACCTCTCATACTGGAGTGGGGACAGTGGTCTCGTGAGCACAGTGGGGTAGGAGTGCCTGGTGAGGTAGAAGTCTCTGGTGCTGGAGCAGGGTAGAGATCCCTCCAGGGATGGCTGGACTGCAGGTGAAGGTGGTCAGCGGAGAACAGCAGGCTGAAGCACTGGAAGATGCAGGTGCAGGGATCACTGGAGCTGGAGCTGAAGGTGCAGCAGCACACGGAGCTAACGGCAGGCACAAGCAGGGTCGGACAGTCCGGGTCGGCAGGCAATCAAGGCAGGTGATGACGGCAGGCAAAAGGCAGAGTCGGTAAGCAGGCAGAGGTCGGCAACGGGTACTGGCAGAGACAGCAGAAGGGTCAGGCAAGCCGGGTCGGATTGGAGAGAGAGGGATGGTCAGACAAGCCGGGTCAGTATCGTAGACAGATCAATCAGGTGCGGGTAACAAGTTCATAGAAGCTGAAGACGAAACAGCAGCGCGCCAGTGCAGCAGGAAGACCTTTATGCGCTCATTGGCGCCAAACAACATTGCCACGCGCACACACCAGTCGCGCACCCGCGGGACGCGCTGAAGCACAGCAATAGCTGGGGATTGCTGCATTGTCTGAACAGGGGCCCGCCGACACATGCGCGCATACATATGTCCCGGTCTGGTGCTGACAGATCCCTGACATTGCCCCCCCCCCAAAGGGCAGCCTCCGGATGCCCATACACCTTCTTTTCTCAGGATGGGCAGAGAAGTAAGCGCAAACTAATCGCCTGGCGTGAACGTTGTTGTCTGGTTCCCATGAATTACTCTCTGGACCGTAACCTTTCCACTTAATCAGAAACTGATTTTGTCCTTGTCTTCTGCAGTCAAGAATAGCCTCAATCTCAAACTCCTCACTTCCATCGACTAAGATAGGTTCGGGAGGTCTGGTTCCTCTATCAGGGAAAGGGTCAGGTATGGCAGGTTTTAGCAGTGACACATGGAATACCGGGTGAATCCTGAGAGAATCAGGCAAAGTTAGTTCATATGATACTTAGTTAATTTTTCTCTTTACCGGAAAGGGTCCCATAAACCTAGGTGCCAGCTTCTTAGAAGGACATGCTAGTTTGATATTACTGGTGGAAAGCCATACCTGATCACCAAGCTGCAAATTCAGTTCCCCTCTTCTTCTTCGATCGAAGGCTCTCTTGCTGTCTGCCTGGGCCTTGGACACCGCCTCCTGCAACATCCGATTGTTGTGGCTGAGAAAGTCCACTGTATTCTGCACTGCCGGAACTGGAGATTCTGGAAGAAAGTCAGGTAAAAAGGTTAAATGAAAGCGAAAAAGGGGGATTGTCCAGTGGCTGAATGGTTAGCATTATTGTATGCGAATTCTGTTAAGGGCCGCAGGGACACCCAATCATCCTGTGTGAAAGATGTAAAACGCCTGATGTATTGTTCAAGGGTCTGATTGGTCCTCTCTGTCTGTCCATTGGTTTGAGGGTGATAGGCCGAGGACAAGGCCAACTCAATTTTTAGGATTTCACACAGGGCTCTCCAAAAACGTGAGGTGAACTGTACCCCTCTACCAGATACTATATTTGCAGAGTTCCCCTTAAGGGTAGGAAATGGGCCATTTTAGATAGGCGGTCCACAACCACAAAAATGGCTGAACACCCCTCAGAACATGGAAGCTCTACTATAAAATCCATGGAAATCATTTTCCAGGGTCTATCAGTCAGAGGTTTTAACAGTCCCCAAGCTCGATTTCTTGACGTCTTGTTCTGGATACAAACAGAACAGGAACTGACGTATTTTTCACAAAAGTCTTTCAGGTTGGGCCACCAGAATGTGCGTTGCACAAGTTCCAGGGTCTTGCGGACCCCAAAGTGACCTGCCAGTGGATGATCGTGAAGTAATGTCAAAACTTTAACTCGAACATCCTCAGGAATGAAAATTTGGCTCCCCTTCCAAAACAAGCCATCCCTGATCGTCAGAGTGATCCCTGGAGGTTTTGATGAATCTGGGGATGCTTCCTTGATCTGAGAGAGAAGATCTGTCTGCAGAAGTAGGAAGTTGTTTGCGGCAAGATGGTATCAGGATTGGATAAGTCCTTCGGGTTGTCGTGCATACGTGACAATGCATCCGGTTTAATATTCTTTGACCCTGGCCGGTAGGTTATGTGAAAGCAAAAACGTGAAAAGAACAGGGCCCAACGGGCTTGCCGAGGCTTCAGCCGTTTAGCATATCTTAAATACTCTAGGTTTTTGTGGTCAGTGTATATTAATACTGGATGAACAGCGCCCTCTAACAGGTACCTCCATTCCTCCAAAGCAGCTTTGATAGCGAGTAGCTCCCAGTCGCCGACATCATAGTTCTTTTCTGCGGGAGAAAGTTTGCGGGAGAAGAACCCCACAGGATGCATTAGATCTTTACTGCCTTGACGTTGTGAGAGGACTGCTCCCACAGCTACCTCAGAAGCATCAACTTCCAAAATCAACGGTAATGATGGTTCAGGATGGCTGAGGATCGGAGCAGAGGTAAACAGTCTCTTAGGATTCTCGAAAGCATCTTGGGCTGACTGACTCCAGGAGAAACAGGCATTCTGCTTAGTCAATTGCGTGATGAGTGCAATTATGGCCGAGAATCCCTTGATGAATTTCCTATAAAAGTTTGCAAAGCCGATAAAACGCTGAATACCCTTCTTGTCTAGGGGTACTGGCAAGTCCAGAACAGCAGACACTTTTTGGGGATCCATTTTGATGCCAGTTGGAGAGATTATCAACCCCAGGAATTGGATGCTTTGTTGCTCGAACTCGAATTTCTCTGCCTTTGCATATAGTCTGTGCAAGAGAAGACTACCCAAGACCCCGCAGACATGTTCTCGATGTTAATCAAGTGATCCAGAGAAAATTAAGATGTCGTCCAGGTATGCAATCAAACACATCTAAAAAGTCTCTGAATACATTGTTAATGAGATGTTGGAAGGTTGCAGGGGCGTTGCAGAGCCCGAAAGGCATGATCAGGTATTCATAATGCCCGAATCGGGTCCGAAAAGCTGTCTTCCATTTGTGCCCAGCTCGAATGCGGATCAGGTTGTAAGCCCATCTTAAATCGAGTTTAGTGAAAATTACAGCAGATCTTAACTTTTGGAATAGTTCAGGTATCAAGGGTAAGGGATACTGATTCTTCACCGTAATTTTCTTCAGTTCCCGGTAATCTATACACGGGCGGAGAGTCTTGTCTTTTTTGGTGACAAAAAATATTCCGGCACATGCTGGGGAAGTGGAGGGGCGGATAAACCCCTTGGTCAAGTTTTCATTAACATATGTCTTTAGTGCCTCTTGCTCTTTCTCTGATAAGGGGAAGATACGCCCAAATGGAATTTTCGGACCCAGGAAGCAATTCATTCGGGCAGTCATAGGGACGATGAGGCGGAAGGGAGTCTGCCCCCTTCTTGCTGAAAACATCGATGAACTCATGGTATTGTTTGGGTATGGACTGGAGTCATTTCTGATCGGTGTCAAGACATAGCAGAGTAGCTGAGGAATTGGGGTTTTCCACCAAACAGTGTTCTTGGCAGTAGGAAGACAAAAACTTTACTTCTCCAGTGACCCAGTTGATGTGCGGGTTGTGGGCTTGGAGCCAGGGAATACCCAGGATAATTGGAAACAGAGGGGAAGTGATGGCATCAAGGGTCAGCAGCTCTTTGTGCTGGGAGGAAACAGTAGCAGGCAAAGGAAGAGTCTCTTGGGTTACTTGTCCGGATTTAATGCGGGAGCCATCGGCCAAGAAAACAGAGAGTCCATGAGTTTTAGTCCGTAAAGGAAAATCATGTTGGCTGGCAAAGGTCGAGTCGACAAAACAGCTGCATGCTCCGGAGTCAATGATAGCGTTGACTCGAATTATCTTTCCCCGGAGCTGTAATGAGAGAGGAATGGCAAGGTGGGTAGAGTTGGCAGACAAAGCAGAGAGACTGATAGACACAGAAGATGAGCACTTACTTATCTTGAATGGACAATTATGGACATAGTGTCCTGTTCCACCACAATAGAGACACAGGTTCAGTTGACGATGACATGCCCGTTCTACAGGAGATAAAGCAGGACGCATCAGTCCGAGCTGCATGGGTTCGGAAGTGTCAGGCATCGAGTTGACTGGATTCACATTGGGTGGAGGTAGGTAGCGAGCCACAGGAACCGGAGCCCTTGCAGTCATCCATACCGGGCGAGTTTGCTGAGCAGAACGTTCAGATCGACGTTCACGGAGGCGATGGTCGATCTGGATTGCCAAGAAGATTAAGGCCTCAAGAGAATCTGGTATGCCAAATCGAGCAAGTTCATCTTTCAGCCCTTCAGACAGGCCCATGCGGAACTGGTGATGTAGGGCCGCATCGTTCCACTGAGTGTCCGTGCTCCAGCGCCTAAAGTCAGTGACATAGTCCTCGGCCGGTCTGCGGCCTTGCTGGAGCGCGAGCAGGGCTGACTCGGCTGTGGCAGTCCGCTGAGGGTCATCATAGAGCTGAGCCATGGCTTCAAAAAAGGAGGGTAGGGATTGGGTTAGGACCGAGTCCCCCTCAAGTAATAAGTGGGCCCAAGTCTGAGGTTCTCCTTGTAGGAGGGAAATCACAAATCCCACTTTGGTAGCTTCCAGAGAGAAGGTTCGGTGTTGCAAGGCAAAATAAAGCTGGCAGGCATTACGAAAGGCCTGAAACTTGGTTCGGTCTCCGGAGAACCTTTCTGGGATGGGGACCCTTGGTTCAGGTGGGAGCATCACAACGGAAGGAGAAGAAACAGGCTGTGCTGGAGCTGCGGCCGAAGAGGAAGCCATGTAACTAGGGCCAGCAAGATTCTGAACTTGTCCTTCAAGTCTGGTATAATTAGCGTGTAGGGATTGCGCAGCTTGGGTGAGGGCCACAAGATGCGTGCAGATCTCCTTCATCGGGGAGGTCTCTCCTGCAGGCTCAGTCATGGCTGTTTCGTACTGTTAGGTACCTGGTAGTAGAGCCTGACTTGTAGGAGAAGACCTCTCATACAACGCTGGTTCAGGAGCCATTGGAGTGGGGACAGTGGTCTCGTGAGCACAGTGGGGTAGGAGTGCCTGGTGAGGTAGAAGTCTCTGGTGCTGGAGCAGGGTAGAGATCCCTCTAGGGATGGCTGGACTGCAGGTGAAGGTGGTCAGCGGAGAACAGCAGGCTGAAGCACTGGAAGATGCAGGTGCAGGGATCACTGAAGCTGGAGCTGAAGACAGTCTGGGTCAGCAGGCAATCAAGGCAGGTGATAACAGCAGGCAAAAGGCAGAGTCCGTAAGCAGGCAGAGTCGGCAACGGGTACTGGCAGAGACAGCAGCAGGGTCGGGCAAGCCGGGTCGGATTGGAGAGAGAGGGATGGTCAGACAAGCCGGGTCAATTTAGTAGACAGATCAATCAGGTGCAGGTAACAAGTTCACAGAAGCTGAAGACGAAACAGCAGCACGCCAGTGCAGCAGGAAGATCTTTATGCGCTCATTGGCGCCAAACAACGTTAATGCGCGCGTGCCGCGCGCCCGCACACACCAGTCGCGCACCCACGCACGCCCGAGGGACACGCTGACGCACAGCAATAGCTGGGCATTGCTGCATAGTCTGAACAGGGGCGCGCCGGCGCATGCGCGCATACATATGTCCCGGTCTGGTGCTGACAGATCCCTGACAGTAATTAAAAGAAAAACACTGATTTAATTACTACCTATCTATTCCCCTGATGAAGCCAATGTATTGGTGAAACTAGTAGGGATGACTTGACCTTCGACTACCTTTCAACATCACTGGTGTCGGTCAATAAATTAATTGCAAAGTGTTTCTTGCTCATTTTTATGACATTCACTGTATATGTATTTCCTATATATATAGCTTTTAACATTGTATATTAATAAAGAACTCATATTTTTTATCATCATTTGTGTTCTAAACTGTTCTTGGCACCGCTATAATCCCCTTTTCCCTGCCTTATTATACTTATCTGTCCTGGGATGAGGTGCCGTATCTATTAGGACATTTCACCCATTACCAAAAAGTTTTAGAATAGTCTAAGTACTTGTTACAAGGCATATCCCCTTTATCTTTTCAAACTAGATAGACTACACTTCCTAAGGCTCCATTCACACAGGGGCAACTTTGGATCCGACTTCACGTCGCCCCAAGTCACCCCTAGTCCCCTCAAATCGCGCTACATGAAAAAATCAATGTAAGTGAAAGGATCCGTCTTAATGCACACTACTGCAGTTGCTCCGACTTCAGAAAAGGTTCCTGTACTAGTTCAATCCGACTAGAAGGCAACTTGTACCCATTGATTTCAATGGAAGTTGCCTCCAAGTCGGATCACCGTTCGTACTGAGGCAACTTTACAGGAAGCAGAAAGGAAACAGAAAGTAATTTACTCCACTAAACAGCCAGCCCCCTCCTTCTCACACACAGCGGATAAGCTCTGATTGGCCACTTGTAAAGTTCCCTGTCCTGGAGGCGACTTCAAGTTGTGTTGTAAGTTGCCCCAAGTCGCGCTGTGATTCATACTCAAGTCGTGTCCAAGTTGCCTCCCAAAGTCGCGCTGGAAGTCGTGTTGCCCCTGTGTGAATGGGCTCTAAGTTTCACAGGAATTTAATAACCTTTAACTTCCTCCCTACCAAACTCATCCCCTGTAGTGGGGAAAAATAGAAATCATCATGCACATAAGAGGGGTTGCTATATATCCCCTCCACAGGGCCAAGAATATGATCCAATGGACTGAAACACTATTTTCCAGAAACACAAATATATGTTAACAACGAAGATATATTTCTGATGAAACCACAGTATATTGGACTCATTAACTATGCTCATTTGTCCCAACTCTAAATCCCATGCTTTTATTCTAATAAATAGAATATAATGTGGGTTAGGGTAAATCCCTTACTTAGGTGACATCTGCATATGCTGAGAACAATCATATGAGAACATCATTCTTATCAGTTCTATATTTACTTCCAAAATTTGAAACCAAGTTTCTTCTTCTTTTTTCCTAAACAGAATGGTTAAAAGTATCTCTCCTTATTTATTTTTTGCAACCTCAAGTTGCATACTAATATCATCAAACAAAAAGGGGGCCTAGTCAGGACTGAAGAGATACAATTTTACTTCTATCGTTGATTTGTTTATTTAGATTAAAGAAACAATGTTTTAGAGTAGTCTAAATACTTGTTACAAAACATATCCTCTTTATCTTTTCAGACTAGATAGATTACACTTCCTAAATATCACAGGAATTTAACAACTTTTATTTTTCAAGCGTTAATGTTTTCTTGAAAAATCTATTAAAGAAAATAGATAATATTTTCATTACGCCTTAAGGGCTATAAACATGCATCGTAGTGATGTTATTTTTTCTTTTTTACGAAGCGGTTCTCCTGTTCACGGAAGTCCCGTGTGCCTCACCTAGTCTTCCTCGGCTCCCCTCACTTAATATGGGGGGGGGTCGATGAAGGCCTCTCGTCCCCTGTTGGGGGGTTTTACCCCTCACCTAGGGCAAATTTTGAACACCTCCGTATTCTACTATTAAGCTTATGTAATGAAATCTTACCATTTTTTTTTCTTCTTTCCTAAACTAGATTACACTGGACCTTTTTTTCTCGTATCCCTTTTCAAGTCCGTATGGGTTGAGTCGAGAGACCTTTTCAAGTCCGTATGGGTTGAGTAGAGAGACCGACAAGTCAGAATATCTGGTAAGTGCTGCCTATTGACTCAGCTACCATGGCCCCTTTAAACATTTTATCCCTGAATGTACAGGTACTCAATGTACCACAGAAACTTACTAAAGTGTTTAGATCATTCCAGGCAGAGAATGTGCACATTGTGTGCCTTCAAGAGCCTCATTTTACAGTAAACTCAACGCCTACATTTTTTAGTTCATCCTATCCACAAGTATTCACTGCCTCGGCCAATACCAAACAACGCAGAACTCTAGTGGCATTCCACCGTTCCACTCCATTCAAAATCCATTCGGAAATTAAAGATCCAGAAGGACGATATCTAATCCTCACAGGACACATTTTGGACACAGAAGTAACTGTGGTCTCCTATTATGCTCTAAATAAACAGCCAATTCCATTCTTAACACATCTCTTGCAAGTAGTTAATGCACATAGACTGGGAACAATTATTGTATGCGGTGATTCCAGGCAGGTTCTCCTCCCATTTCTGGACAAAACACCGTATACTCCACTCTGAAATCACTCTAAAATATCTCTCTCTCAACTCCTTTCCAAACACAACCTAGTCGATTCTTGGAGAGAGAATAACCCAACAAAAAGAAATTATACCTATTTTTCACACCCTCACCAAACATTTAGTCGTATAGACCACATTTTTCTAACCACAGGAATGATACCAGAGATTCTATCATCAAATATAATCCCCATCCCATGGTCAGACCACACGCAGTCCTAACCACTATTGCATCCACCATACCTAAAGCACAAGATAAAACATGGTATCTACCATAAATATTACTTAAACACCCCTTATATAGACACAAAATTGAACAAGCCTTGAAATAGTATTTAACACTCAGCAAAAGTCAAGAAATTTCCCCAATAACACTCTGGGAAGCTCATAAACCGGTCTTGAGAGGGATATTTCAGCAGCAGATTGGTACACTCAAAAGAGAACGTAGAAATCTTGCACGAAAATTAGAAACACAATTTAACTCCCTATTCTTAGCTTTCCAAAACAATCCTAACCCAACAACTAAAAATGATTTAGAGTAGGCATGCCTGGAGTATGATCTATTTCTTACAGACTCATCTGATAAATTATTGCGTCGTGCAGGCATGCCTTCTACATGAAATCTAATAAACCAGGCACATACCTGGCACGCGCACTCAGAGCAACAAATAAATCATTTAAACCAATTAGGCTGAAACTAAAAAACATATATACAAGTAACCCCCTTAAAATTGTTCATAAATTTCGTTCCCACTTAAATGCACTATACACGGAATCAAATACATTTAATTCAAACAAAGCAGATTCTTTTTTTTTTTCACAAATTAACCTACATGAATTATCTGATTCGCAAAAAGCACAACTTGAGGTACTTATCATGGCAGAAGATGTAGCAAAGGCCATCAAATATTAAAAATTAACAAAAGACCAGGACCAGATGGTTATTCTGCGTTATATTACCGCATTTTTTCAGACTCTATCTCCCCCACATTGGCAGAAGCATTCAATGTTTTACTTGAAAATAAATCATTTAGACAAGAATCCCTAATGGCGATCATATGTATGATTCCTAAACCTTATTCAGACGATACTTTTTGTACTAACTACCGACCTTTCAATGTTAAATATAGATATCAAAATTCTTGCAAACATTTTAGCATCCCGTCTTAGTAGGTTCATTGGCACACTTATAAATCGTGATCAAGTTGGCTTTATGCCAACACGCCAAGCAGGTGATAATGTACGCCGAGCAGTTCTTTTAGTGCAAATCGCCAAAACATGTCGCATTCCCTCCTACTTTCTCTCACTTGACATTCAAAAGGCCTTTGATTCCATATCTTGGCCATACCTGCAATACACGTTACAGAAATGGGGTTTTGGCCCAAATTTTACAAACTAGATCAGGGCACTATATAATAAGCCTAAAGCATATGTTAAATATGCAGGTTATAAATCTGATGCCTTTAACATTGAAAGAGGTACTAGACAGGGGTGTTATTTGCCCTTCTTATAGAACCACTTGCCCAACGGATCAGATCAGACCCCACCATAACTGGAATTGAGGTAGGGGGATTTCATCACAAACTCTGTCTATTTGCGGATGATATCCTCCTATTTCTTTCATCACCACAAATATCAGGCCCCAACTTAATGCCAATACTTGATGACTTTGCTGCCGTTTCGGGCCTCTTCATTAATCCTAAAAAATGTGTAGAATTAAACGTATCTCTTTCAACTTTGAAACTAAATTTAGCCAAGGTACAGAGGTCTCTCCTGCTGGTGGCACTGTTGCATCCCTGGGCCGTAGTACCGGTGTCCACCAGCGGGTGCACTCCGGCAGTGTGGAGCAAACAGCATACACTGCGCTCAGCTGTGACATGAGGTCAATTACCACAGCCTTATAAATACCCGGCTAGCCCTCATAGTAGGGTTGTCCCGATACCACTTTTTTAGGACCGAGTACAAGTACCGATACTTTTTTTCAAGTACTCGCCGATACCGATTACCGATACTTTTTTTAATGTCATGTGACACTGTTTTTTTTTTGTTTTTTTTTTGTTTTTTTGGGGGGGGGGCGGGGGGGGGGAATGAACGGTGTGTGTGTTTTTTGTTTTTTTTTTCATTTACATTTATTATTTTTTACAATTTTTTTTTTTTTATTCTTTATTGCACTATGTGTGTATTTTTTTTTTTAATCAGCCCTGTTGGGGGGCTTTGGTGAGATATCAGGGGTCTTAACAGACCTCTGATATCTCCCCTTTGAGACAGAGAAAGAGACGGAGGATAGAGATTCCCCAGTCCCTTTCTCTGCAGCCTCAGCTGCACTGACAATGAATGGAGAGAAGACAGCGGCTCCTCTCCATTCATAAACTGTCACATCGTAATCACAGAAGATTACAATGTTTCAGTTATGTGAATAGACAGAGTCAGCTGACTCTGTCCATTCACACAGCGGAGAGAGACAGCAGAACGGAGGAGACAGAGAAGGAGAGGGGGACAGCGGAAAGCCGGAACGGATGGGGACAGCGGAGGGGGACAGAGGAACGAAGAGGGACAGAGCAAAGAAGCAGGACAGTGGAGGGGGACAGAGGAACGGAGGGGGACAGAGCAAAGAAGCAGGACAGCGGAGGGGGACAGAGGAACGGAGGGGGACAGAGCAAAGAAGCAGGACAGCGGAGGGGGACAGAGGAACGGAGGGGGACAGAGCAACGGAGCAGGACAGCGGAGGGGGACAGAGGAACGGTGGGGGACAGAGCAACGGAGCAGGACAGCGGAGGGGGGCAGAGGAACGGAGGGGGACACAGCAACGGAGCAGGACAGCGGAGGGGGACAGAGGAACGGAGGGGGACACAGCAACGGAGCAGGACAGCGGAGGGGGACAGAGGAACGGAGGGGGACACAGCAACGGAGCAGGACAGCGGAGGGGGACAGAGGAACGGAGGGGGACACAGCAACGGAGCAGGACAGCAGAGGGGGACAGAGGAACGGAGGGGGACTAAGGGGGATGAGGTGACAGTCAGCGGTGATCGTGTGTGGGGGAGTTACAAGCACCGATCACCGCTGTATGTCACTAAGCAGCTGAAAGCCGCGGGGGGAGAAGCTTGTAACTCCCCCAGGCGCCGATCACCGCTGACAGTCAAGGTATCGGGGGAAGCATCGGGAGCATTTGCCTGAGTACAAGTACTTGGGCAAATGCTCGGTATCGGTGCCGATACCGATACTAGTATCGGTATCGGGACAACCCTACCTCATAGGCTTGTCTTGGTATCTTTCTCCCTGCGCCCTGACTCTGCTGCCTGTATCCTGATTTTGAACCTGTTTCTGTCCTGCTCTGCTCTGATCCGATCCGATCCCTATCCCAGCCTATCCTGTTCTTGTCCCTCCTGATTCCCTTGGATCCCTGCCCTGCAGCTTACCATCCATCCTCTCCCTGTCCTGCTGGTTTCCCGTCCTTGCCCATCTGCTGACCTCCCTGTGTATGACCTTGGCCTGGCTTTGTTTACGATTCCGGTATCTCCATTTACTTGTATATATTGTTGTTTGTAGTGGGTTTGTTGTGTTGGTTTTGCACTGTTTATATTCCTTTTACTTGTCACTTATTTAATAAACACCATTATTTCACTTACATGTGTTTCTGGTCTCCTCTGTGCAGTCCACACGGTCTGGTCAATTAGATCCCCTGACAGTATACCAAGGCCATCCCTGACCAGACGTGGCTGCATTGAGGAAACCATCCTGGTTCGTCGGGTCTGCTAATATGGATTTCGATGAAATAATTTATTATTCTCTGCTAGCAGAAGAGGATGGTGAATATTGTCGCCAGATTTTAAAAGGGTGGACTAGTGACCAGCTGATGGAAACTATCCGATCAGCTCATTCCCTAGTGGATCAGGGGTATATGTCTTTTGAAGATGCTCAGCCCCTGATCCAGTTATGTGCAAAACCAACCCTGTCATGCATTCCCGAGGGACATGATGATTTTTTGCCCCCCTTCAATTATGACCAAGTTGAATCCCTGGTTTGGTTGTTAGAGGATGATCCAGCCTATTTTATGGAACATTATTCCTCCCGTTTACAGCAAGTGTTGTCTAACTGCATCCAGTCGGTGCAATCTTTGATTAGTCAGGCTGTGTGTGAATCAGCGTTTGTTCAACCTGTGCTGCAGGCATGGTCAGATCTCCTGTCTTTAGCTAAGCCACAATATTCCAGCCCTGCCATTAATCATCTGCCTTCCCAAAAATCTATCTCTCCGTCGCCTATGGCAACCTCAGCTACAGCCCAGTTTAATCAGCCCCCTACCAAATACTACCACCCAGTCTCCAAGTGTCGCACCTATCCTGCCTTCAATCCACCTGTCTCTTCTCCTCCACCTGTAACAGTCCCACAAAACCCCTCTGTAGCTACAGTTCCTTGGTCTTCCTTCGATCCAGCTACTTTCTTTTCTTACAGCCCTGCACCTACATACAAAACTGCACGGGCTAAACCAAAAAAGAAACAAAAATTCTTCCCGACCCACACCATCTTGCCAGTAACCCAACCTGCTCCTGCTACCCAGTCTGATGTCCCGATGCCTGCCTCCCAGCCGGATGTCTTGATGCCTGCCTTCCAGCCGGACGTCTCGATGCCTGCCTTCCAGCCGGACGTCTCGGTGCCTGCCTTCCAGCCGGACGTCTCGATGCCTGCCTTCCAGCCGGACGTCTCGATGCCTGCCTTCCAGCCGGACGTCTCGATGCCTGCCTTCCAGCCGGACGTCTCGATGCCTGCCTTCCAGCCGGACGTCTCGATGCCTGCCTTCCAGCCTGACGTTCCAGTGCCTGCCACCCAGCCTGACGTTCCAGTGCCTGCCACCCAGCCTGACGTTCCAGTGCCTGCCACCCAGCCTGACGTTCCAGTGCCTGCCACCCAGCCTGACGTTCCAGTGCCTGCCACCCAGCCTGACGTTCCAGTGTCTGCCACCCAGCCTGACGTTCCAGTGCCTGCCACCCAGCCTGACGATCCAGTGCCTGCCACCCAGCCTGACGATCCAGTGCCTGCCACCCAGCCTGACGATCCAGTGCCTGCCACCCAGCCTGACGATCCAGTGCCTGCCACCCAGCCTGACGATCCAGTGCCTGCCACCCAGGCTGACGATCCAGTGCCTGCCACCCAGCCTGACGATCCAGTGCCTGCCACTCAGCCTGACGAACCAGTGCCTGCCACTCAGCCTGACGATCCAGTTCCTGCCACTCAGCCTGACGATCCAGTTCCTGCCACTCAGCCTGACGATCCAGTTCCTGCCACTCAGTCTGACGATCCAGTGCCTGCCATTCAGTCTGACGATCCAGTGCCTGCTACCCCGTCTGACGCTTCAGTGACTACTGTCCAGTGCGATGTACCTATTGTCCAGCCTGGTATGCCAGCACCTGCCGTTCTGCCCGATGTGCCAGCGCCTGTCTTTGCTGTCCAGCCTGAAGCTACAGCACCTGCTGCCCGGTCTGATGTTTCGGTACCCACTTTCCGGTCTGATGTGCCCATCCTCCAGCTTGATATCCTGGTACCTGTCTTCCAGCCTGATGTCGTGATGTTGGTATCTCAGCCTGAGGTTTCGGTGCCCGTGTCTCAGCCTGAAGTTTCGGTCCCCGTGTTTCAGCCTGGAGTTTTGGTGGCCGTGTCTCAGCTTGCTGAATCGGTGCCCGTTACCCAGTCTGTTGAATCGTGCCCGCTACCCGGTCTGCTGATCCGTTTCCCGTTACCCAGTCTGCTAAACCGAAGTCCGTCACTTTGCCTGCCAAGCCAGTATCCGTTATCCGGTTTGCCGAACCAGTGCCTGGTGTCCAGCTCGCTGAGTCGGGGCCTATTACCCAGCCCACTGGGCCGGGGTCCGTTACCCAGCTTTCTGAGCCTGTGCCTGTAATCCGGCCTACCCTTACGGTACTCGCTGTTCGGCCTAAAGCTCCAGAGACTGCTGCCCAGTTCGATGACCCGAAGCCTGCTGCCCAGTTTGATGACCCGAAGCCTGCTTCCCAGCTCGATGACCCGGAGCCTGCTTCCCAGCTCGATGACCCGGAGCCTGCTTCCCAGCTCGATGACCCGGAGCCCGCTGCCCAGCTTGGTGTTTTCCTGCCCGCTGTCATCTCGGATGTGCCCGCTGTCATCTCGGATATGCCCGCTGTCATCTTGGATGTGCCCGCTGTCTTCTCGGATGTGCCCGCTGTCTTCTCGGATGTGCCCGCTGTCTTCTCAGACGTATCCACTGTCCAGTTTGATGTACCCGATGCCCGGCCTGATGTGCCCTCATCTGTTCGGTTGGAGGCCATGAACTTTGGACAATCACACCTTGTTGGAGCGTCCGGAGGCCGCTCCTTTAGGGGGGGTACTGTCATGAGAGGGTTTACCCGTTGGTGGCGCTATCGGTCTCTTGGATCGCAGTACCAGTGTCCACCAGCGGGTGTCTTCCAACACCTGGGTCCTGCAGTAAGAGGTCTCTCCTGCTGGTGGCACTGTTGCATCCCTGGGCCGTAGTACCGGTGTCCAGCTGCGGGTGCACTCCGGCAGTGTGGAGCAAACAGCACACACTGCGCTCAGCTGTGACATGAGGTCAATTACCACAGCCTTATAAATACCTGGCAAGCCCTCATAGGCTTGCCTTGGTATCTTTCTCCCTGCACCCTGACCCTGCTGCCTGTATCCTGATTTTGAACCTGTTTCTGTCCTGCTCTGCTCTAAACCGATCCCTATCCCAGCCCATCCTGTTCTTGTCCCTCCTGATTCCCTTGGATCCCTGCTCTGCAGCTTACCATCCGTTCTCTCCCTGTCCTGCTGGTTTCCCGTCCTTGCCCATCTGCTGACCTCCCTGTGTATGACCTTGGCCTGGCTTTGTTTACGATTCCGGTATCTCCATTTACTTGTATATATTGTTGTTTGTAGTGGGTTTGTTGTGTTGGTTTTGCACTGTTTATATTCCTTTTACTTGTCACTTATTTAATCAACACCATTATTTCACTTACATGTGTTTCTGGTCTCCTCTGTGCAGTCCACACGGTCTGGTCAATTAGATCCCCTGACACCTGGGCAGATAAATCTATTCCATATCTAGGGATACATCTCACTGCATCCTTTTTGGATCTTTTTTCAGATAATTACCCTCCAATGTTGAAAAACATAACAAATATGCTGAAATCTTGGAACCACCTCCCTTTATCATGGTTCAGAAGAATCAATACAATAAAAATGACAATCTTACCCAAATTATTATATTTATTCAGAGTTTTACCAATCCCAATTCCTGCCTACTACCTGAGAATCATACAGAAAAAGTCAAACACATTTATATGGGGCTTCTCTAGACCACGCACACAACAACACACACTCTACCTCCCTAAGTTGAATGGAGGTCTAGGATGTCCTAATTTTGCTTCTTACTATAGAGAGGCACATATAGCATCATTAACTAAATACCATGCACAACAAGAATCCCCTCTATGGGTATCGATTGAGGCAGCTGACTGTGATCCCCTATCAATTGCAAACCTGATTTGGATTTCACCGAAGGATCGTGGAGGGTTACGTAACCCAATTACCAAGCATTTTGTCTCCCTATGGGACAAACACAAACTCAGAAGTCAATTGCAATCATTGCATAGCCCTCTACTATCTTTCTATAAAAACCCTGCATTTTACCCAGCATGGGTCTCACCTAGATCTTTTAGAGCATGGGCTAGTCGGGATATACTAACTATGCAAAAATTTGTAAACTCCTCGTCCTTTATCCCCTTCCCAACCCTTTGTGATAATATATTATTATATATATTATTATATTGTGGGATTACCTCAATCAGAGTTATTTAGATACCTCCAGATTAAAAATTTCTTTATGCCTCTTTTAACTACAGACTCTTCACTGACTCAATTGACTGACTTTGAAAAATTTTGTAAAAATGACCCTCATGCTAGGGCATGATTTCGGTTCTATATGTTCAATTGTTAGCCAAACCTGAAATAGAGAAACCATCTTATGTCCAGAAATGGGAGGTCGACTTAGGGCGAACATTGGAAACCACAGAATATACTAGCGATAGAGGCTAACTATAAAGTATTAATAAGATGGTACCTTGTACCGGTTAGGATAGCAAAATATGTGCATAACTACTTAGCGGATTGTTATCGTGGATGCTCTGACCTAGGAACACACTTTCATACTTGGTGGTCATGCCCCAAAGCTCAAATTTATTGGAAGGAAATCTTTACTATAGCATCTAAAATGTTAGGAACATCCATCACCCCCGACCCTACAATGGCTCTCATCAATCGAAAGCCAGGATTTTTAACACATACCCAATTTAAATTACTTATTCGACTATTTACTGCAGTGAAACAAACACTGGCAAGAGCCTGGAGATCTCCTTCATTGATAGTGGAGGAGGTAGTGAATAGAATGAACAACACTATGACTCAAGCCAAAATGGCAGCTCTTGAAGCTGACTGGCTTACCAAATTTGAAAAAGTGTGGCATCCGTGGATAATAAATTATTTACCATCAACCTTTAACAAAGAAGTTTTACTACCATGGTAGCTGACCCAGTGGGCCAATGGATACATTATATAGATTCCAGTGGATGTGGCGGCCCTCGACTCGACCCTGTGGACTGTTCTTTTTCTTTTCCTAGTTTCTCCTTTTTCCATCTCTCCTTTCTTTTCTACTTACTCTCTTTATGATTTTGAAGCTCTTACTAACTATAGGATATAACTTCTCTTATAACCCATACAATTTGTATACATTATTAATATCGTAGAAATTATAATTCAATATATAATATACATTGTTTGAATATACACTTCTGAGCTTCATTCCCTTTGCTGTATAATATGTACTCAATTTACTGTCAAATACCCTATTGTATGTACAATAAAATCTTTTGACAAGGAACATGCTATGAGTGCTTTCAGTGGCCACCTTTATTACAAATGTTTTAAATCTTCTTAAATAGATGTTTTTGCTTAACTGCTGAACGGGGCCGAGACAAGATAGGGGGGGACAGCTGGCCTGGGTGCAATGTATTAACTCACTCTGCTATTACTTTTAAAGTATAACTAAAGGCAAAACTTTTGTAGTTTTGGACAAAGTGGAGATGGATTAGAATATCTATTAGATTTTTATTGCTGTGTGTGCCCCCATTCAGGAGATTCACTCTCTATTTGTCTTGTTTACCATGATCATTGACAGTGGCGTCATTAAGGGGTGGCTATTGAGGCTGGGGCCCATAGCCCCGAGTCCAGGGCTGGCCCTATCATGAAAGTGTCCTGGGCTACCTGACACAGCGCTGTCTGCACTCCGTGCTTTATTGACATCCAGAGAAGGGAGATGCTCCTGAGCAGGTGAGTGCAGACCATGGGGGAGGGGGAAAACTCTGTATACCCAGCCTCTCTGTATACACCCAATCGCTATGTATATACACTAGCCTCTCTGTATATACCCAGCCTCTCTGTATTCCTAGCCTCTCTGTATATACCCAGTCCCTCTGTATATACACTAGCCTCTCTGTATACACCCAGCCTCTCTGTATATACCCAGCCTCTCTGTATATACCCAGCCTCTCTGTATACACCCAGCCTCTCTGTGTATACCCAGCCCCTTTGTTTATACCAAGCCTCTCTGTATATACCTAGCCTCTCTGTATACCTAGGCTCTCTGTATATACACTAGCCTCTCTGTATATATCCAGCCTCTCTGTATATACACCAGCCTCTCCGTATACACTAGCCTCTCTGTATACCCAGCCTCTCTGTTTACACTAGCCTCTCTTCTATATACCCTAGCCTCTCTGTATGTAACAATCTACATCTGGTGGCAGGTGAGGTAACAAGCTCTCTGGAGACCACGATGTAAGGGGAGGCTCTCTGGGGACCATGATGTAATGAGGGGGGCTTTGGGGACCCTTATGTAATAATATTTAGTGTTATATATATATATATTATATTATATATATATATACACACACACACACGTATATTATAGACATGTGTATGCCCCCCCAAGCGTATGACTTTCTTTACTTCACTGCTATGGGCTCTAGCCCCAGATCTTTTGTAGACCTTGCAACGACCCTGATCATTGATAGTGAAAGTAAAAGAAAATCTCAAATTTTTGGTTGTCCGGAAAAGTTAAAAAAAAGGAAAAATTTCCAATAGGGACAACTATTTTGGTGTCCTGGGCCCCCCAAGTGATTGCACTAAATTTCAGGGATTTCCTCTTACTTCCTGTTTTGGCTATAGGACAGGAAGTGAAGGGAAATATCACCCATTGGGACACAGATGACAAAAAATACTGACTGGGTTTTAACCCTCCCTTACTTTATACAAAACGAAAAAAAATCGCCTATAGTTCGAATTTATAGTGATTCTAAAGCTTCATTTTTTTTAAATAACAAACATGTTATACTTACCTGTTTTGTGCAATGGTTTTGCACAGAGCAGCTCTGAACCTCCTCTTCTGGGGTCCCCTCCCGTGCTCCTGTCTCCTCCTCTCTTCTGAGTGCTCCCATAGCAAATGACTTGCTATGAGGGCACTCATCCAAGCTCAATCCAGAGCCAGGCTGTATGCATCTATTGGCCAATCCTTTATTTTACTAACAGAGCCTTACTGACTAATTACCAATGTGTGTGTGTGGGGGGGGGGGGAAGAGTTTAACAGTATGGCACTGATTACCAATGCAAGGGGAAAGGGGATAATGAATACTGCACTTGACCACAAATAGGGGGGTATATAACACCACCACTGACCATCATTGCAGCATGGAGGTTAAGTGGGGTTCACAGCATTGACACAGACTACCAGTGAAGGAGTTTTAAATAGCACTGCCACTGACCATCAATATGGGGTTTAGTACTGTGGTCACTAACATTATTCATTTCAGGGAGTTATTACGGGACAAAACACTAGTCGTTTTATATTTTTGCCATTTGTGTCTCTTTAGGGAGATTTTCCTTTACTCACTATTCTGTAGACACAATAGGAACTGAGAGGTTTTCTTTTTAATGTGAGGGATATTCCTGGTTAGTTAGTTGTTTTTGGAACAATGGCCCTCATTGAAATTTTTCTGCTCTCTTGCTGTTTAAGTGGCGAGTCAATTGTTGGATGTACCTTCACTTTCATCCGGTTACATTGGTAATCAAGACAGTTAGAGAGCGCAAATTTCCTTAATGGTCACAGACAGCAGCGAAAACCTGACAGTGTTTCTCACCCTTGCCACTTCACTGAAATCTAAAAAAACAGTTTTGCTTTGGTTATACTTTAATGCTAAATAATTATAGGTATACTTTAATTCTATGTTGCTCCAGGTTACTTGACTCCTCATCTCCATCCCTACCCTACATTTATTTATATGCAATATACTGTATGTATGTATTGTATATAGGTATGAGGATATGTCTGTCTACAAATTATCTTTGTCAATACCCAAAGCATGCAGTACTGTATACTCTTTGCTGCTGTCACATTTTTTCATCGCAAGGTCCACAGATGACTGTAAAACAGGGAAGAAGGTGCAACCCTATACACAGAGAAGACAGCAGTACCGGGTCATCTGGAGTATCAAATCCTCAAAGTCCACGAAAGTCCAAGGACTGGAAGTCCTCAGCTTCCTTGTAGAAGTGATGTCTGAGCGTCTGGTGTATTGCTTTACCTTTAAGGGGGAGAGTGCTGCCTCCAGGTGAGTTGGTTTTATGTTTGTGCATTGCTATATATGTATATTTGTATATTGTTCAGCCCATGTGCACTTTTCCCTTCTTGCTAGTTTCAAATAGATACTGTAGATCAGCACTGGCTCCTTTTTAATTTACTTTTAGGTGAAAAACTGCTAGTACACAGACATATATATAAGAGAGAGACACATAATTAAAGCCCGGTTGGACCGTCATTTCAAATGTTGTTAATACCCTTCAGGTGCAGTAAAGTAATAAGTGATTACAATCTTACTTTTGATTTAGTTTGTAAAGCAGCGGACAAAAATCTGTTCCCTGCTGTCATACTGCAGAGAAGGACCTTGACTTTCTGGGTGAAATCAGTGGTCTTTAACCACTTGCCGACCGCCGCACGACGATGTACGTCAGCACAATGGCACGGGCAGGCATAAGGACTTATATATTAGTCCTTGCCTGCCAGCGGGCGGGGGGGGGGGGTCCGATCCGACCCCCCCGGTGCCTGCGGTGGTCGGATTCTCGTCAGGGGCGATCAAAGATGAGGGGGAAATATAGAAAATGGGGTGAATTGGCGCTACCCTATATGGTGCTAAATGGTTGGTCAGGAGGCAGTACAAAAAGTATACTGTACTCCTAACACCAGATAGAAGGTGAACAGGATATCTCTGAGTGATAAGCCTCCAGGGACCATCCAAATCCCACTCCGGGATTCGCAAGTAATGGTCGCACCTATAACAATCTCAGTCCACGTAAGCGGAATCTGCATGGTGGAAACTTCGCAGAAAACAACCTTCGATCTTCCCCCAGGGCTCCAACAGGTGACCAACTCCTCAAAAGATGATACCCGCTCTTCAAAGACAGAGAGATACTAGTTTGATGGAGGAACAGACTGGCCGACACAACTACTAAGGAGGAAAGCCATATAAAGCCACCCACTCTATGCCTATTACCCCTGCAGGGGTATCTACATCTGGTGAGTGGGGACCCATTGGGGGATAACTACAGTCACAATACCTGTCGAGCACGGAAGTCACTTTATTTATGGAACACTGAACATTTTGGGACTATCTATTTATTTATGTTTCACGTGTATGCTTTTTTGACATTGATCAATTTTTTGGGCTAACAAATTGGACACTTAATATATTTTATGTTTGAAAGTGGACTTATTGCACTATATTAGTGGGTTATAAACACAGGCCCAATATTTGTATGATAGGGTGTGGATTTTCTTGGACACCCTTGTAGGTATATGCTATATAGACCTATTTGCTATCATTTGATTTCTATGTAGTTTTTATTACATTTTTTTATTTTAATTTTAATATTTGATCACAGATAATTGGATTTAGCTTATATTATATCCTTCAATACGCACTTACCCTTTAGATGTACATACATACGCTTTCCGAGCACTGATATCTGTTTAATATTCACATACCTTATCCCCGAGAGGGAGCACGCTTACTGCTGATCTGGTGTTAGGAGTACAGTATAC
The DNA here is from genome assembly GCA_037952835.1 of Lithobates septentrionalis. Lineage (NCBI taxonomy): Eukaryota > Metazoa > Chordata > Amphibia > Anura > Ranidae > Lithobates > Lithobates septentrionalis. The sequence goes on from JBBDGP010000129.1 coordinate 2,934,667, forward strand.
TTTTTGTACTGCCTCCTGACCAATCATTTAGCACCATATAGGGTAGCGCCAATTCACCCCATTTTCTATATTTACCTCTGTAAGTTCCCTTGGGAACCCAATAAGGGTGGGCAACAACCCATATTATCCTAAGCGCGGAATCTAATTTAAATATACAAAGGTGAGGGGGAGGCCACTAATTTGTGCCCCCCCCCTCGCTATCGCTCCTGGCGAATGAAATGCTTCCTCGGCTTCTGTAATGTAAACAGAAGCGGAGGAAGTGATGTCATCTCTCCTCGAGCCGGTCTTTTCGTTCCGGCGCCAATGAGAGAAGACATCGATGTGAGTGCACAACACTACACACACACACACACACACACACACACACACACACACTAGAACACGCCAGGCACACTCCAGCCCCTCCCCGCCCCCGTCACAGTGACACCAAGCAGTTTTTTTTTTCTGATTACTGCATTGGTGTCAGTTTGTGACAGTTAGTGTGGTAGGGCAGTTAGTGGTAGCCCTCTTTAGGTCTAGGGTACCCCCCTAACCAAGTTTTAACCCCTTGATCACCCCCCATCGCCAGTGTCACTAAGCGATCATTTTTCTGATCGCTGTATTAGTGTCCCTGGTGACGCTAGTTAGGGAAGTAAATATATAGGTTCACCATCAGCATTTTATAGCATCAGGGACCCCCATATACTACCCAATAAAGGTTTTAACCCCTTGATTGCCCCTAGTTAACCCTTTCACCAGTGATCACCGTATAACTGTCACGGGTGACGCTGGTTAGTTAATTTATTTTTTATAGTGTCAGGGCACCCGCCGTTTATTACCTAATAAAGGTTTAGCCCCCTGATCGCCCGGCGGTGAAATAAGTTAGGTTTTAGGGTCAGATAGGGTCTGCGTCGCCCCAGGCAGCGTCAGGTTAGCGCCAGTACTGCTAACACCCACGCGCGCAGCATACACCTCCCTTAGTGGTATAGTATCTGAACGGATCAATATCTGATCCGATCAGATCTATACTAGCGTCAGCAGTTTAGGGTTCCCAAAAATGCAGCGTTAGTGGGATCAGCCCAGATACCTGCTAGCACCTGCGTTTTGCCCCTCCGCCCAGCCCACCCAAGTGCAGTATCGATAGATCACTGTTACTTACAAAACACTAAACGCATAACTGCAGCGTTCGCAGAGTCAGGCCTGATCCCTGCGATCGCTAACAGTTTTTTTGGTAGCGTTTTGGTGAACTGGCAAGCACCAGCCCCAGGCAGTGTCAGGTTAGTTCCAGTAGCGATAACACCCACGCACGCACTGTACACCTCTCTTAGTGGTATAGTAACTGAGCGGATCAATATCTGATCCGATCAGATCTATACTAGCGTCCCCAGCAGTTTAGGGTTCCCAAAAACGCAGTGTTAGCGGGATCAGCCCAGATACCTGCTAGCACCTGCGTTTTGCCCCTCCGCCTGGCCCAGCCTAGCCCACCCAAGTGCAGTATCGATCGAACACTGTCACTTACAAAACACTAAACGCATAACTGCAGCGTTCGCAGAGTCAAGCCTGATCCCTGCGATCGCTAACAGTTTTTTTGGTAGCGTTTTGGTGAACTGGCAAGCACCAGCGGCCTAGTACACCCTGGTCGTAGTCAAACCAGCACTGCAGTAACACTTGGTGACGTGGCAAGTGCCATAAGTGCAGTTCAAGCTGGTGAGGTGGCAAGCACAAGTAGTGTGCCGCTGCCAACAAGAAGAAGACAAGCACAGGCCAGTCGTGCCCATAATGCCCTTCCTGCTGCATTCGCCAATCCTAATTGGGAACCCACCACTTCTGCAGCGCCCGTACTTCCCCCATTCACATCCCCAACCAAATGCAGTCGACTGCATGAGAGGCATTTTCTTTATGTCCTCCCGAGTACCCCTACCCAACGAACCCCCCCAAAAAAGATGTTGTGTCTGCAGCAAGCGCGGATATAGGCGTGACACCCTGTCATGAGAGGGTTTACCCGTTGGTGGCGCTATCGGCCTCTTGGATCACAGTACCAGTGTCCACCAGCGGGTGTCTTCCAACACCTGGGTCCTGCAGTAAGAGGTCTCTCCTGCTGGTGGCACTGTTGCATCCCCGGGCCGTAGTACCGGTGTCCACCAGCGGGTGCACTCCGGCAGTGTGGAGCAAACAGCACACACTGCGCTCAGCTGTGACATGAGTTCAATTACCACAGCCTTATAAATACCCAGCAAGCCCTCATAGGCTTGCCTTGGTATCTCTCTCCCTGCATTCTGACCTTGCTGCCTGTTATTTTGACCTTGAGCCTGCATCTGCCTTGTCCTGACCTGATCTGATCCAATCCCTATCCTGAGCCCTTCCTGGTCCTGTCGCTTCTGTTCCTGGTTACCTTGGATCCCTGCCCTGTATCCCATCCATCCTCTCCCAGTCCTGTTCGGTTTCCCGTCCTTGCCCATCTGCTGACCTCCCTGTGTATGACCTTGGCCTGGCTTGTTTACGATTCCGGTATCTCCATTTACTTGTATATATTGTTATTTGTAGTGGGTTTGTTGTGTTGGTTTTGCACTGTTTATATTCCTTTTATTTGTCACTTATTTAATAAACACCATTATTTCACTTACATGTGTTTCTGGTCTCCTCTGTGCAGTCCACACGGTCTGGTCAATTAGATACCCTGACACACCCGCTATTATTGTCCCTCCTGTCCTGACAATCCTGGTCTTTGCATTAGTGAATGTTTTGAACGCTACCATACACTAGTTGAGTGTTAGTGTAGGGTACAGCATTGCACAGACTAGGCACACTTTCACAGGGTCTCCCAAGATGCCATCGCATTTTGAGAGACCCGAACCTGGAACCGGTTACAGTTACAAAAGTTACAGTTACAAAAAAAAGTGTAAAAAAAAAAAATAAACACAAAAAAATATATATATAAAAATAAAAAAAAAGTTGTCGTTTTATTGTTCTCTCTCTCTATTCGCTCTCTATTGTTCTGCTCTTTTTTACTGTATTCTATTCTGCAATGTTTTATTGTTATTATGTTTTATCATGTTTGCTTTTCAGGTATGCAATTTTTTATACTTTACTGTTTACTGTGTTTTATTGTTAACCATTTTTTTGTCTTCAGGTACGCCATTCAGCTGCAGCGCGGATTTATTTATCTTGACAGCAACAGCGTTTGCTCCCACAATATATAAAGCCGTGACTCCAGCAGAGGTGATATATGCAAAGCATGGGGGCAGTAGGGGCGGAGGAGCGATTTGCTCCTACCTTTTGCGGGAGGATGCCCCCATGCTTCGGCATATATAAATGGTGCATGTATGCCCATCATTAGAAGTGGGTGGATGAAGGGAGGTATTCTAATGGTGGGCATACCCACCGATCAATCTCTTTTTTTCGTTCAGCCCACAGGCTGCATGAAAAAAAAAAAGATTACAATATATGCCCAACAAGTACCAGCAACGTACTGGTATGTTGCTGGACTTTGAGTGGTTATACCAGAATGATGCCTGCAGGTTTAGGTATCATCTTGGTAATATTCTTTTCAGCCAGCGGTCAGCTTTCATGTAAAAGCAATCCTAGCAGCTAATTAGCCTCTAGACTGCTTTTACAAGCATTGGGAGGGAATGCCGCCCCCCCCCCCACCGTCTTCCATGTTTTTCCCTGGCTCTCCTGTCCAACAGGGAACCTGAGAATGCAGCTGGTGATTCAGCCAGCTGACCATAGAGCTGATCAGAGACCAGAGTGGCTCCAAACATCTCTATGGCCTAAGAAACCGGAAGCTACGAGCATTTCATGACTTAGATTTCGCCGGATGTAAACAGCGCCATTGGGAAATTGGGGAGGCATTTTAACACACCGATCTTGGTGTGGTCAGATTCTTTGAGGGCAGAGGAGAGATCTAGGGTCTAATAGACCTCAATTTTTTCAAAATAAGAGTACCTGTCACTACCTATTGCTATCATAGGGGATATTTACATTCCCTGAGATAACAATAAAAATGATTTAAAAAAAAAAAATATGAAGGGAACAGTTTAAAAATAAGATAAAAAGATAAAAAAAAAAAAAAGCACCCCTGTCCCCCCCTGCTCTCGCGCAAAGGTGAACGCAAGCATTGGTCTGGCGTCAAATGTAAACAGCAATTGCACCCTGCATGTGAGGTATCACCGCGAAGGTCAGATCGAGGGCAGTAATTTTAGCAGTAGACCTCCTCTGTAAATCTAAAGTGGTAACCTGTAAATGCTTTTAAAGGCTTTTAAAAATGTATTTAGTTTGTCGCCACTGCACGTTTGTGCGCAATTTTAAAGCATGTCATGTTTGGTATCCATGTACTCAGCCTAATATCATCTTTTTTATCTCATCAAACATTTGGGCAATATAGTGTGTTTTAGTGCATTAAAATTTTAAAAAGTGTGTTTTTTCCCAAAAAAATGCATTTGAAAAATCGCTGCGCAAATACTGTGTGAAAAAAAAATGAAACACCCACCATTTTAATCTGTAGGGCATTTGCTTTAAAAAAAATATATAATGTTTGGGGGTTCAAAGTAATTTTCTTGCAAAAAAAAAAATATTTTTTCATGTAAACAAAAAAGTGTCAGAAAGGGCTTTGTCTTCAAGTGGTTAGAAGAGTCGGTGATGAAGCTTCTAAATGTTGTGCATACAATGCCAGGACAGTTCAAAACCCCCCCAAATGACTCAATTTTGGGAAGTAGACACCCCAAGCTATTTGCTGAGAGGCATGTCGAGTTCATGGAATATTTTATATTGTGACACAAGTTGCGGGAAAGACACATTTTTTTTTTCTTTTTGCACAAAGTTGTCACTAAATGATATATTGCTCAAACATGCCATGGGAATATGTGAAATGACACCCCAAAATGCATTCTGTTGCTTCTCCTGAGTATGGGGATACCACATGTGTGAGACTTTTTGGGAGCCTAGCCGCGTACGGGACCCCGAAAACCAAGCACCGCCTTCAGGCTTCCTTAGGGCGTAAATTTTTGATTTCACTCTTCACTGCCTATCACAGTTTCGGAGGCCATGGAATGCCCAGGTGGCACAAAACTCCCCCAAATGACCCTATTTTGGAAAGTAGACATCCCAAGCTATTTGCTGAGAGGTATAGTGAGTATTTTGCAGACCTCACTTTTTGTCACAAAGTTTTGAAAACTGAAAAAAGAAAAAAAATGTTTTTCTTGTCTTTCTTCATTTTCAAAAACAAATGAGAGCTGCAAAATACTCACCATGCCTCTCAGCAAATAGCTTGGGGTGTCTACGTTCCAAAATGGGGTCATTTGGGGGGGGGTTTGTGCCACCTGGGCATTCCATGGGCTCCGAAACTGTGATAGGCAGCGAAGAGTGAAATCAAAAATGTACGCCCTTAGAAATCCTAAAGGCGGCGATTGGTTTTCGGGGCCCCGTACGCGGCTAGGCTCCCAAAAAGTCCCACACATGTGGTATCCCCGTACTCAGGAGAAGCAGCTAAATGTATTTTGTGGTGCAATTCCACATATGCCCATAGCCTGTGTGAGCAATATATCATTTAGTGACAACTTTGTGCAAAAAAAAAAAAAAATTGTCACTTTCCCGCAACTTGTGCCAAAATATAAAATATTCCATGGACTCAACATGCCTCTCAGCAAATAGCTTGGGGTGTCTACTTTCCAAAATGGGGTCATTTGGGGGGGGGGGGGGGGGTTGTGCCATCTGGGCATTTTATGGCCTTCAAAACTGTGACAGGAAGTGAGGAGTGAAATCAAAAATTTACGCCCTTAGAAATCCTGAAGGCGGTGATTGGTTTTCGGGGCCCCGTACGCGGCTAGGCTCCCAAAAAATCCCACATGTGGTATCCCCGTACTCAGGAGAAGCAGCTGAATGTATTTTGGGGTGCAATTCCACATATGCCCATGGCCTGTGTGAGCAATATATCATTTAGTGACAACTTTTTGTAATTTTTTTTTTTTTTGTCATTATTCAATCACTTGGGACAAAAAAAATTAATATTTAATGTGCTCAACATGCCTCTCAGCAATTTCCTTGGGGTGTCTACTTTCCAAAATGGGGTCATTTGGGGGGGGTTTGTACTGCCCTGCCATTTTAGCACCTCCAGAAATGACATAGGCAGTCAAACTAAAAGCTGTGTAAATTCCAGAAATTGTACCCTAGTTTGTAGACGCTATAACTTTTGCGCAACCAATAAATATACGCTTATTGACTTTTTTTTAGCAGAGACATGTGGCCGAATACATTTTGGCCTAAATGTATGACTAAAATTGAGTTTATTGGATTTTTATAAAAAATAAAAGTAAAAAATATCATTTTTTTTCAAAATTTTCGGTCTTTTTCCGTTTATAGCGCAAAAAATAAAAAACGCAGAGGTGATCAAATACCCTAAAAAGAAAGCTCTACTTGTGGGAAGAAAAGGACGCAAATTTCGTTTGGGTACAGCATTGCATGACCGCGCAATTAGCAGTTAAAGTGACGCAGTGCCAAATTGTAAAAAGTGCTCTGGTCAGGAAGGTGGGGTAAATCCTTCCGGGGCTGAAGTGGTTAACAACTGTCTGACATGGCCCCACTGAGTCAGAGCTCTTTTATTAGCTGGGAGCATAAGCTGTGCTGAGTAGGGACTACGAGCTCTGTCTCAACAGCTATTAATGTTGGGCCACTACAGAGAGACGGCTGTTTGCACAGAGAGAGGACCTTATCGCATAACAATTAATTACAGTTTATATTATATCAGTTGTGATATAGGGAATCTAACTTAGCAGTAGTAACATTTTTCCATAAGTTCACGATAGTCAGAACTGTGTTTCAGGGCCTGTTGGCCCAACTTTTATTTGGAAAATAAAGTTCCTTACATTAGGATTCCCACACAGGAGTTTCAGCTTCATACAGCATTCAAAGCAAAAATAGGAAAAGGACAAAACAATACCAGTACCGTTGCTTAGGCCTTTTGCCTTTATCTTCCAGACCGACTAACAGCACACCCGTGCTCACATACAACAATTGTATTTTTCTAAATCGGGAAAGATGTTTATGAAAACAAAGTGCACATTTCCAGAGCATCCATCATTCACAAATGAGAATGTACATATGCAGGTTACACATTTTGCAGTGATGCAGCTACATGCATTTGGTATTATAGGTCCCACAGACAGACAGGTCTACACAATAAATCAATGATAGCAACATTAGGAGAAAAGACCTGTTAACATTTCCAATCCATCTGGTTGGCTTACAAAATCCTGTTTGTTACCAAGTCTAGTGGACTGAGACCTGGGGTATCTAACCAGGGGACAGATATTTTCTCAAATTTGTTAGCCCTATGTTGGTAAATATATTGTTCCAGTCAGAGTATATCTCCCATATACCTTAGCCACTCCCCATGTGTTGGTGGGTCTTCGGACTTCCAGTGAAATAGGGGAATTCTATGTGCTTTAAATAAAGCCTATGCAATAGCTTCTCTGGTAATTTTTTATAATTGTAAAGTGTCTAGGATGTCCAGTACACATTGTTTAGGGTCAATATGAATTGTTATTCAGAATACTGTATTCGGGATAGCATTTGGGAAACTGAATAAACTATACCCGACCTATAACCTTATCCAAAAAATTTGGAACAAAACTATATATTTGCAGGGGGTGAAGGGGTACACGGACTATAGCCCTATCTGGGCTAATGACTCATACCCAGAACTAGCTAAACTACAGCGCGGTACACTATGGAAAAGATATGGAGTGGTCTACCTTAGTCAGATCTTTCGCAATGGGAAAATGCTTAAGTTTGAAAACTTGCAAGGCCTTTTTGGTCTACCGCAATCTATGAGATTCTACTATATGCAACTAAAGCATGCTATAATGGCCCAAAGTAGATCCTCGCAGTGGGTCCCCTCTCCAACTCCATTGTTTAATCTGATAGCAAGATCGCCTAATTCTAAGGGTTTTATATCACAATGTTATAACATGTTACTACAAAACTTTTTGAATAAATACCCATTGCGAATACTGGACAAATGGGAGGGGGAGGTGGGTCCGATTGATGGAGACCAGTGGGAAGAGGACCTGCAGGCAGTACCCACATGCTCCTTGAATGTATTGCAAAGATTGTCGCAACTGTATCTATTACTCAGAGTGTATTTTACCCCCCACAGATTGTTTGCTATGGGTCTGCGACCTACCCCACTTTGTACCAGATGTAAGAGGGATCACGGAGACCTGGTCCACCTACTGTGGAGGTGCCCGAAACTCCATCCCTACTGGAGGGGGGTGGTGGACACCATAAACAGGGTGTTTCAGGTCTCGGTACCTACAAGTCCAAAACACTGCCTTCTCAATGTTCTGGATGAATTGGACTGGGAGGAATGCACTAGGGTGGTAGTCATTAGATCTCTATTTCAGGCACAAAAGCTAATAATGGTCCACTGGATATCGGAAGATCCTAGCACTCTTAAAGAGTGGATTAACACAATGGGAGATATGCTCCGGGAGGAGAAAACAATTTATCAACATAGGGGTTCCGCCCAGAAATTCAAGAAGCTATGGGGTCCGTGGCTGGATGTACCGGGACTTACCCCAGTGGATCTGGTCATGGGCAGATTGCTGGGCATTGGTACCTGAATGGGGAGTGCACTGGGTCATTGGCACAAATCTGTGGGCGTTGGTAACTCAATCTAGAACATAGCATGTGGTATGACCAGGTAGTCAAGGAATGTCTAGTTAGGTTTGCAGACCGTGCAAAATTACTGCTTGTGATGTTTGTATATGTACTGGAATGTATCTGCAGTTTCGGTATATGTATATATATGTTCTTAAATAAATGTTTTCTTTGGTTAAAAAAACTGAATACTGTATTTTGAGTATGAATAATCCCTATCCAGTAGGTATGTAGCGTAAGGCAATGCCATAACAAATGGATTAAATCTCCATGATCTCTTTGGCATTTACTGCATAAGAGATCATCTAGGATAAACATCCTAAAATGTTTCTGGGGGCTGTGTATAAACACGTAAAATGATGTAAAGTTGAATATGCTTCTAAATTACATTAAGGGAGCACCCCCTGAACTGCCTGTATAGCCTCTTCCTGTTGATCATCATCAGAATATTCAACATTCGTAGCCCAACAATTCTCTATACTAAGAGGGTGACTATGGCATAACAGTTATGCCCCGTACACACGGTCCGATTTTCCGATGGAAAATGTGTGATAGGACCTTGTTGTCGGAAATTCCGACCGTGTGTTGGCTCCATCACACATTTTCCATCTGATTTTCCGACACACAAAGTTTGAGAGCAGGCTATAAAATTTTCCGACAACAAAATCCGTTGTTGGAATTTCCGATAGTGTGTAGACAAATTCGACGCACAAAGTGCCACGCATGCTCAGAATAAATAAAGAGATGAAAGCTATTGGTTACTGCCCCGTTTATAGTCCCGACGTACGTATTTTACGTCACTGCGTTCAGAATGATCGAATTTTCCGACAACTTTGTGTGACCGTGTGTATGCAAGACAAGTTTGAGCCAACATCCGTCAGAAAAAATCCTAGGATTTTGTTGTCGGAATGTCCGAACAAAATCCGACCGTGTGTACGGGGCATTAGAAATAAACCCCTAACTAGTAGTAGTGTTTTTCGTCATATTGAAAAGTGGAGTTGATGCCATATAGTTGGGATTGATGCCATAAAGTTGCTTCATCCTAAACCCTGACTGCATGTTGTAGCTGCGGACAGTAGATAAACAGATTGTGGCAGACCAAATTGGTTTTGTAAATCAGAGAAGGGCCTTAAGAAACCCTCCACAAAAATGTAATATAAGTGTGTGATTCCGAACTCCCATCACCTACAGAATATTAAAGTTTGCCCAGTTCCAGATACATGTTGTTACACCAGATTGGACTGTACACAGTGAAACCTGAAACTTGCTAAAACTGCTTAGCCTTATTCCAGATTTTTTGCATTAATGCATAAGAGGGGAAAAAAAAAAAAAAAAGTCATCTCGTGCAACAGCGCTAATCAGCTGTTACACCTCATTTCTGTTATATTATATAAAGCGCAGTTGTGTGGGGGGCTTATTCATACCCCAGCAGAAGCCTATGGAGGCGAAACGCGTCGGGTTCCTATGTTTACACCCCACCACCATCCACTGCGCTATTTTTTACTATTTTTATACTATTTGATGCAAGTTTTACTTTGAGCCGAGTTTTTACTGCCCTCATTTTGTAATTTTTGGAAGTATACTCCCCAATAAAGTGCTGCAACGCTTTTTACCAGTAAGGATTTACACTATGTGGAAGTTTTTTTCTTTTTCCTTTTTTCATCTACTGGCTCACGTGGCTGACGTTTGAGGAAACGGTCATTCGGCGACCGCAACCAATTCCTGGGGGCCCTGGATTCTATCCTGGCACACCATCCGAGAACGTCCGACAAGACCCTGCACCAGTCTCCACACAGATCTCCACTCCATACCGCTTGACGGTACAAGCTTGATTGACTCACCGCCAACGGCCTGTGAGTCCACCAGATCCGGTAAGGGCATTCTTTTGTCTTTTCTGCTTCGATGTTGGAACCATCCATAGGAGCCAGGAACCTTCCCACATTTAAGGACCCGTAATCGTCCTATAGGAAGACGGCCTACGTCCAGATTCTTGTGGGACTTATTTGGGAGTGCTCCATCTGTCCTCCAAATTAACATTGTCCACTCATATATATCCCCCTATAGGGATTGGGACAACCCCCCCCCACTCTTGTTTTGGTTTTAACCCCTATGTACTGTATTTTTGCATGGAACTATATACTTAGCCTACCAATATACCCTGGATTATTTAGTACATTTTTTTGCATGTCATATTAATATCACGGTTGTGTATGCATGTTTGCTTCCCAGTCACCTTATACGCTTCCTTCTTTGGGTTCCAACCCCAATGAACCAAAAAAATTTTTTTTGTATGTAGAACTGTTTATTTAGCATACTAAGACACCACATGGTACTATTTTTCTATGTTTTCACAATGTCATTTTGAATCATGGTTGTGTTTATATGATTGCTTCTTAAGCCATCCTTTAGGTTGCTATCGAGCATTTCACTTCCTCATACATCTAAGTTTTTCTATCCTTACCTCATTCATTTTCTATTCACCCTTTTGGATGTCCCCTGAAAACACATAATTTCTTTTGGTTTCATAAACCCACACTATAATCGTTACCTGGTTTGTCTAACGATTACTATTACCTGACTAATATTCTCTATATCACTGTTCACTAGCGCCACACTTTTTTATTTTTATTTCTACTTGCAACGGTCAAATTGCTGTGTTGGCTGCTTTATAAGAGTTGGCGCAATTTCTACACCTTTTTTCCACATAAGAGGGGAAAAGCTTATTGGAATTACTAAGTAAGTACCTGTGCCTCCATACCCACAGGAATATCTACCGCTTTGGCTTCATGATGAATAACCAAAGCTATGAAGTCTAATTGAAAAGGTTTAGTACCTGCAAGCTGCACCAAGCAGCTCACAAAATGCTGTAGTTGTGCCGCTACATAGTACATCCAGGGGTTCGGCGCTGCCAGGTCCCCCTCATTCTTGGGTTTTTGCAAGTGCTCTAGTCTTACTCAAGGGGCCCAATTGTGCCACAACAGATCGGAAAATGGAGTTAATAATCCAAAATATTTTCAATGGAATAACTATGGGAGTATTGTGGAGAACATATAGGAGTTGAGGCATGAGAATCATTTTGATAAGGTTGCATTTACCTACCAAGGATAGCCGTAATCTGTTCCAAAACTCTGAAATGGGTTAGAAGAGGAGAAATATTAATTTTGCAAAAATCAGTAAGACCCCTTTCACTCCGTCAAGTGGATCCGCCTGCTTAGCGGGGGATCTGTCCGCTGATCCCTGCTGAGCAGGTGGATGACAGGTCCGTGTTCGCTCTGCTTATGCAGAGCGGACATAAACACAGTACGCTGCTCTCTATGGGGCGGTCAGATGTAAATGGACTGCCTGTTCATTTCCATCCAATTGTCATGCGATACAATCTGCTAGACAGATAGGGAACGGATCCCCATCCATCTGTTTTTAGCAGCCCAGATTGGATTGAATGCAGGCGTATAGACGGACACATGTCCATTTACATCCACCTACCCATAGAGAACAATGGGTAGTCCAATCAGGTCCAGCCTGAAAAACAGACAGACGGACCTGATCAGTCCAGTCATGTAAAAGGGCCCCAAGAGTTGGTGTGATCACTATTCCTAGGTCTTAGGTCTCTTTAGTTGCATTTCCTTGCTGCATGGGCCCACGCCCTGACCTCTTGATAGTGGAATCTGCTGGCACTCGTATGAAGCCCTCCTGTCTCCTAGCCTGAGACCTCCTGGCTTTCCGGTAGCGCACATATGTCCCTTCAGTGAAGCACACCTGTCTTCTGGCTGGAGCCCCAAACTATGACCAGCCCTGTTACTATAAGGCTGTGCGCACCTGTACACACACCCTGCTGGTCTTTGGCAAGACCTGGACGCTGGGTTGGAGGCTTCTTTCCTCCCAAAGCACTTTGAAGTCTCTGAACTTTCTACCTCCATTTACTCAGTGACAGGATCCAGTAATAAGATGAAAAAATGATTGTTGATTTTTTTGTTGTTGGTTAGAGAACTTTTAATGTTGGTCTTTAAAGTGACAAAGTAGAAGTGCTTTGATATGAAAGAGGGTAATCCTTTCTCTGTTCCCTAAAGATTGGGGATCCGTGTCACAGTTGATAAAATTAGAAACTTTTGACACCCTTTGCATCTAGGAGCCCTCATAAGTAAAAATAACTATATATACACACTGTACACAGTGGGGAAATTAATTATTTGATCCCCTGCAGGTTTTGTAAGTTTGCTCACTTACAAAGAAATTAAGGGTCTATAATTTTTACCATAGGTGTATTTCACATGATACAATTGTTATAAATTGAGTTGCATTTCAGTGAGTAAAATAAGTATTTGATCCCCTACCAACAATTATTCTGGCTCCCACAGACTGGCTACAGTATGTGCTCATGTGGTACAAAGTTTAGTCCTGTCAATTTAAGAAGGTGCTCCTAACATCAACTCATTATGTGTATAAAAGACACCTGTCCATAGAATCTCTTTCTTCCATTCAAAACCACCATCATGGGCAAGACCAAAGAGCTGTCAAAGGACATCAGGGACAAGATTGTAGACCTGCACAAGGCTGAAATGAGCTACAAGACCATCAGCTAGGGCTTTTTTCTCAGCTGGCTTCGATGCAGACGTGAGACGTCTGACGGGGGAGGGGCCTAAAGGTGGCGCCGGAGTGAGGGTGGAGGCATACGGGACAGAGCGGGCCGGCATGTACGAGCCAAGCAGCGAGGTGAGAGTTTGCCTCGCGCCCTGAGAAACCCGGAGAATACCGAGTGCTGCTCTGCCACCTCTTTATCGGAGGGAGAACCGGACCCTCCCACGGAGTATATAGCAGGGGAGAGCGATAGCTGTATGCCGCCTCGGAGCAGGAGGAGTGACAAGGGAACCGGATAAGATCCACCACGCATCAGCGATCCCCAATTTGAGTACATTCAAAATGAAATAAAAGGCACAGACAGCACAGATAAGTGAACAGCAGAAATCCCCCTATCCCCATCCCCTCCCTGGAGTTGGCAGCTAACATAACTGATGGGATCATCACAGCAGAACTGGTGAATGTATAACACAGAAGAAGACCTCCCCCTCAGGTATGACTATATAAATTTATGAACTGCTAAGTATCAAATGATAAGGATGGGAGAGGATGAAGGATAATTAAAGGAGGAAGCAGGGAAGGGGAAGAGACAAGGGGAAGAAGAGAAAAGGAAAGGGCTCCATAAGAGTGTGCCCATAGATCCATTGAACCCGGAACTCAGTGTGTTGATACAAAAAGTGACAACAGGAAGGAGGAGGGGAACCCGCAGAAAGGGGTATCGGCAGCAGGAAGGTTAAGAGCTGCTGTTTAGCGTCCAACCCCCAGGCAGATGTAAACTAAATATATCTGAGTAGTTTCAGCAACGAGTTGCATACAGAGTAGTAGGGGCGGAAGACGGAGTGGAAGGGGACACGAGACTGATATATAAGTAATTATTACCTTTAAAAGTAAGTCAGTGAAGTATGAGAGGACGCAATCAGAAAACAGCTGAACCTAAGACCCCCAGGGAGAGTCTCAATTCAAGCACAATACAGAAATACCTCAAGGAAGTTAATGCCAAAAGCCCTGCAGCAGACAAGAAACAAGCGGGAACGAAAGATAAAAAAACCCAGTTGAAGCAAAAAGGGGGTCAGGGTGAGAAGCCCAGAGAAGATATGGAGCAAGCGGGCACAAGAGCCTCGAACGATTTAGAGGAGCCGAGAGATGCTACACTCTTTATAAACAAAACGGAGATGACAGAAATGTTCAATAAGTTGGAAAATGTCATTAAATCAGAAATATTAAACGTTCGGACGGACATGAGCCATCTCTTGCGTAGAGTGGAAGAAATAGAAGGAGCCGCGGATTCCCAGGCGAAAGAGATACAGGATTTAAAAGAGCAAATGAAGAAAATGCAAAATGATAATTGCTTATTGATATACAAACTAGAAGAACAAGAAAATCAAAGTCGCAGGCAGAACCTGCGAATAAGAGACCTCCCTGAACAACATAATGAGGACTTAAGGAACAAGTTGCAGAAAATTTTTAACCCAACCCTGGGAAGAAGGGAAGATGAGGCCCTGCGGATTGAAAGGGTTCATAGGATCAGAAAACCCCCCAATATAAGACAAAATATTCCAAGAGATGTGATAGTCAAATTCCACTCATACGAAGATAAGGAGAAGAAATGGATCAATCTTAGGGAGTCTTCCCCTTTAAGTTTTGATAATAAAGAGTTGAAATTTTTTTCAGATTTATCAGCGGGAACATTGGCAAGAAGAAGACAATTAAAACCCCTGTTGGTCCAACTTAAAAAGTATAATCTGAATTATAGCTGGGGGTTTCCAACATCCCTACTTGTAACAAAGGAGGGCAGAACACACAAAATGAGGTTTCCGGAGGAGATTCGGGACTATTGTGAGAACCTGGGGATCCCCCCACCAGAAGTGCCTAGACCTGGAATATAGAGAAGATAAAAGAAGATCGGGCAATAAGAAGTAAAGGAGAGAGGACTTGCCCTTGGAGGATTTTTTTTTCCTTCCCCTTCTCAATCTCTCCTATTCTGCATTCAGGCTGGGAGGAGAGTGGAGATTCAAAACTTTAAGACTGAGACTTAAATTAAGGTTCTGTTGGGGGGGAAGGGGTTGGGGGAAATGGCGATAACAGCAACACAAAAAGGCTCCGGGTTTGGGGGGTTTAAGAGGAGTTGTTTCGGTCGGTCGGGACGGTGCACCTCGGTCTCACTAGCCCACTACCCCGTCATCTATGGCGACGGGAGGGAGGGCACCGGTGGCCACCTGAGGAGCGTCACCCCTGGGAAAGAGGCCCGCAATATGAGATCTGGATGGATTCATATACGTGGGCTGATGGCCGGTAGGGCCGGGGGGAGGGAGGGGGGAATCTATTTGCAGGGAGGTGTGGGAGGGGTGGGTTGGGGGGGAGAGGGGGGATGTATCTGCAGAGTGGGAGTATACAGAGGTTGTCAGAGAAAGTGGGATGAAATATAGATATGCTTGAGTTCAACTTACTGTCCTACAATGTTAAGCGGTGGTATTGACATTAATTTATAGAATGGTCAAAGTAGGGTCTAGAAAGGAGGTGGGTAAATATAGAACACAGTATGAGTAGTAAGGATTTAAGTCACATAATCTGGAACCCACCCAAATACAGAGCACTAGACACAGAGATGCCGACACTAACACATAATGCTTTGAAGGTGTGGGATCAGGTTCACATGCAAAACAAGTGGACGTATAACTCACCTTTGATTTCTCTTAAAGAAAATTTTTTTTTGCACCAGGGAAGAGGGAGGTGGGAGGGAATTGGATAAAAAGGGATAGTTTACAAATAAGAGATGTAATTAGAGAGGGGAAAATATGCACTTATTTAGAATTAAAAGAGAAGCCTGAGAATTTTTTCATTGATCCATAGAGGTACCTTCAGCTGTCTTTATTTATTGGGAAACTGCCAAAACCCCTTAGGGGGGTGGAGGAATATAGGCCCCTGGAGCAGCTCTGTGAGGGGGAGCGTCAGAGGGGTCTGATTTCACAAATTTATAAAATCTTAAGTGAGAGAGAGGAGCTGGAGGTGCCTCAATATATCAAGGCTTGGGAAAGGGAATTAGGGTTACGGTGTAGAAATTCCACATTAATGAAAATTTTGAAGATGTTACACAAAGCAGCAGTAGACAGTAAGAGGACTGAGATAAATTACAAATGTCTGGCAAGGTGGTATGCCACTCTAGACAAATTGAATAAGCTCGATCCGGCGAATTCAGATGAATGCTGGAGGAAGTGTGGGGCTGTGGGGACGATGGCGCACATTTGGTGGGAGTGTGCCGCCATCAAAACCTTCTGGAAAAAAATAATGGAATTGATTAAAACTATCACGGGTAAAACTGTGGTAGAAGACCCATGTGTATGTCTGTTCCATGGTACAGAGGAGCCCATCAGGCAATATCAAAATTCGGCAGTTCCCATACTGTTGGACTTGGCCAAGAGACAGATCGCGAAGAACTGGCTAGAACCAGGTAGTCCAAATATTCGAGATTGGCTCTTCTGTATAAACGAGATATACAACATGGAGGGAGTTGACGGAGGGGGATTGTATCTGGATGAGGGGGAAAACCGGAGTGATAAATGGGCAGGATGGCGGATTTATGAAAGTTCATGGAGCTACCTGGAAGAGGTGATAAGGGGGGACTCACTCAGAGGGGATCTCTGACAGCCCAGGTAGAGCAGGTGTATTCCAATCTGCAGAGGGGAGGGGGGGGTATGGGGGGAGAGAGGGGGGGATTGGATTGGGGTTTGCAATGGAATGTTGATATTAAAAGTGAGATTGTAGTCTCTCTGTTTGAAGAGAGCTACATTTTGTTGTAATTTTGTATTGAAAAATTTATATAAATAAATATTTTTTTTTAAAAAAAAGACCATCAACTAGAAGCTTGGTGAGAAGACAACTGTTGGAGCAAGAAGTACAAAATAACCACCACCCTCGGTCTGGAGCTCCATGCAAGATTTCGTCACATGGGGTAAGGATGATCATGAGAAAAGTGAGGGATCAGCCCAGAACTACACGGGATGAGCCTGTGAATGATCTCAAGGCAGTTGGAACCACAGTCACCAAACAAACCATTGGTAACACAATACGCCACCATGGATTGAAATCCTGCAGCGCCCACAAGGTCCCCCTCCTCAAGAAGGCACATGTACAGGCCTGTTTGAAGTTTGCCAATGAACATCTAAATGATTCATAGAAGAATTGGGAGAATGTGCTGTGGTCAGATGAGACCAAAATTGAGCTCTTTGGCATTAACTAAACTCACAGTGTTTGAAGGAAGAAAAATGTTATGGGCCTGAGAACACCATCCCTACAGTCAAGCATGGAGGTGGAAACATTATGCTTTGGCGTTGTTTCTCTGCTAAAGGTACAGGCCGACTTTGCCGCATTGAGGGGCCAATGGACAGGGCCATGTATTGTAAAATCTTGGATGAGAACCTTCTTTCCTCAGCCAGAACACTGAAGATGGGTCGTGAATGGGTCTTCCAGCATGAAAATGACCCAAAACATACCGCTGAGGCAACAAAGGAGTGGCTCAAGAAGAAGCACACTAAGGTCATGGAGTGGCCTAGCCAGTCTCCAGACCTTTACCCTATAGAAAATGTATGCAGGGAGCTGAAACTTCAAGTTGCCAAGTGGCAGCCAGGAAATCTTAAGGATTTAGAGATCTATAAAGAAGACTGGACCAAAATCCCACCTGAGGTGTACAAACCTGGTAACCAACTACAAGAAACATCTTACCTCTGTGCTTGCCAACAAGGGTTTTTTCACCAAGTACTAAGTCATGTTTTGCTTGGGGATCAAACATTTATTTTACTCACTGAACTGCAACTCAATTTATAACATTTGTATCATTTGTATTTTTGGGGGTTATTGGCTGGTATTCTGTCTCTATCATTTAAAATACACCTATGATAAAAAAAAAAAATTTTAGACCCTTGATTTTTTTGTAAGTAGGCAAACTTACAAAATCTGCAGGAGATAAAATAATTATTTCCCCCACTGTATATGTATACAGGGCTGCCAAGCAACAGCCAGGAAACCTTAAGGATTTAGAGGAGATCTGTAAAGAAGAGTGGACCAAAATCCTTACTGAGATGTGTGAAAACCTGGTAACCAACTACAAGAAATGTCTTACCTCTGTGCTTGCCAACAAGGGTTTCTCCACCAAGTACTAAGTCGTGTTTTGCTTGGGGATCAAATATTTATTTTATTCACTGAACTGAAACTCAATTTATAACATTTGTATCATTTTTTTTTTTTTTGGGGGGGGGGGGGGGGGGGGTTGGCTCATACTCTGTTTCTATCATTTAAAATACACCTATGATTAAAAAAAAACTTTCTTTGTAAGTAGGCAAACTTCCAAAATCTGCAGGGGATACAATAATTATTTTCCCCACTGTAGATGTATATAAATATATATATATATATATATATACTGTGTAGAACTGTATCCTAGTGACAAGCATACCTTTGTCCTCTTATTACTTCCAGGAGACATTACTGGAAGTGGCAGAAGAGGAGGGTTACAACCACTTTAATCAAATAGACATCATCACGCTCGTGAGAGTGCTAGGACGATTTATATTCCTAATGCCTGTGATCACTCTGTTGTAAGTAGAATTTTAATAAATTGCCATTTTTAATTTGGGCGCTGCGCAATGAGTTTTCCTTTTCTTGTATAACCAATGTATAACCAATGGTCGGATTGGCTTATGTGGATACCCTGAGGTTTTATCACTGGCTCGTTTTCACCAGCGGTTCCATATGGATGATCTGAGGGGTTATAAAGATCACAGATGCGAGTATAGACCTTGATAGGTCCTTGGATCTGGTAAGAAGATATTTTTGCCTGCCCTATTCAGACACTGGGTGATACACTGAATTTAATGAACTTTGCATAATATTAATATATGGACTTTGGTGTCACAATTTACTGGTTTAACAATTACATGTTAGTTTTTCAATAGACAGCTCAACACTTTTTCTTTATATATTAGTAGGCAATCTTGTTTATTGCAATAGAGTTAATTTTATTGACATATTTATATGCTATTTTAGGTAACCCTGTTCCTTCTGGCCTGGGATTTTACAGCTAGTTCTAACTTAGGGCTCGATAAACAGCATAGGCTAGAGCCAGATTTGGCATCTGACGGCTGGAATTCTGGTATTTAGAGGTTGAGTTGCATGACAGATTTGAAACTACAAGGGACTAAGACAGTAGATAGGTTGACTCTGAGTTCCAGTACAACACCACGGTTTCGGTTCGTGAGCATCTGCGTTCCAGAATGGTTGGGCAACAGTTGGAAGAGCTCTTCATCACTGCTGATCTTGTCTTCAGGTCTCCGACACAGATATAGACCCATAGGTGTCTTTAATAACCAGTTGCCACCAGGCCACAGTACATTTACTGTGGCAGGGCTGCACAGGCCGGCTAGATCAGGATCATCCAGCCAAAAGTGTGCAGCTTTCCCCCACCAGAAACAGCGGATTGCGGCTCCCAGTACCTGGCCGCTATTCGTACTTTCCTGACGTTTTAAAGGCCTCAAGTAAGGGATATGATGTCAGTACATCAGGACTGATTAATTTTCAAATGTATACCATAGATTGTAGACGCTATAACTTTAACACAAATCAAAAAATATACACTTATTGTTATTTTTTTACCAAAGACATGTAGCAGAATACATTTTGGCTTAAAGTTATGAAGAAATTTGATTTCAGTGGATATTTTTTTTACCAGAAAGTAGAAAATACTGTTTTTCCCCCCAAAATTTTTGGTCTTTTTTCATTTATATAGCAAAAAATAAAAAAACCTACTAGTGATCAAATACCACCAAAAGAAAGCTCTATTTGTGTGAAAAAATAAATAAATAAATTTGTGTAGAGTGATGCATTACCGTGCAATTACCAGTTAAATTAGCACAGTGCTAAATGGCCTGGTCATGAAGGGGTAAGACCTTTTGAAGCTAAAGTGGTTATGTGCACAAGTAGGTATATGTGCACAATTCCACTAGGACTCTTGTTGGGCCCTTTGTTGAAAATACCTGTTTTTACATTGGATGTACAGTATGTACTGATATTACAATTTTTAATATCAGGGATGCAATGTGGCTTCCAACTAAAACATCTGTTTATCCTCAGTAGTTTTTTAGGCAAGTGTGAAAGTGTAAAGAAAACCAACAAAGCACACCAAATAAGTGCAGGTAGAACATTTGTTTCTAACAAAATAAATAAAAGGAATGGCACTCACAAGCAACATGTAGTCAAATCACAGGAGGCTGTCATCACCAGGTGCATAATATTTGGCAGTTAAGGCACCCTCACTATTAGGCCCAGTTCATACCGGGGAGGCATATGCTCTGACTTTGGGAGCGCATGTCGCATGACTGTTATATTCTTAATATCTAAATTTTAATTGGCTTTCCCTATAATTGTATGAATGGCAGACTTTGAGTTCATAAAACATCCAGATGGTGACTTGAACTGGGACCACAAATATCTAGAAACTGTCAGGATTTTGACGGATATTGTAAATAATATATATATGTTTCTAAGGTATTCCTATGTAACTGATATTCTGTTTGAAAGAGGCATTTTTAAAGTAGTCTGAATGACATTCTGCTGTTTAGTCTGATCACCCCTCTCCCATATCCTGTCTTATGAATAGGCAGTCTATGTTTTAAGACAAGCCAGATGTTTTTTCCACTCTCTGACACCCTCCGTTGTATGAGAGGAGTTGAGAGAGAAAAAGGAGTGTTTATTCTTTTGGCGCGAAAATTAGGAAAATTGGTTTCATAAAAACTGAAAGCTGTTTTGAAGAAGCTCTCTTCCATCTTGCCTGCTCTCTGAACAACATCCATTCTACAGCACACATCTTTTTCAGCTACTCTTCAGCACACAAAAGATTAATCAGCCATCTTCAAAAGAAGACAAAGGAAGATCACATGGCCTGATGCATATTCAATGAACTTAATTTTCTATCCTATTTTTTAAACAAATTAACTATACTTGAATCTTTTTGATAATATATGAAGCAACACCAATTATGAATATGAATGTACTATTTTTGTAAGTATTTTCCTATTTTTGTGTGTACAATAAAACACAGTTTGATTTAAGCTGACTCAGAAGGAAATTCGTCTCACAATCAGTCATCATTATTGAAAGCTTTTTCACAATATTAAGCTTATTATTATTACATTGGCTAGCCAGAGCCAGTATCAATTGTCAGAAGTTTTTTTTTCCACTTCCTTCCGTTGATCAGAGGGGAATAAGTGATGAACAGAAATTAACTTTGCAAATATTGAAAGAACCCAGAAAATTTGATTGATGATTGTGAAAGACCTGAGAATTTCACACATGCAGAAGTCTTGACAGATGGTTTAATTCGAGTCCAGCGGAAAACTGAAAAGTTTTAGATTAGGTGAGTACCAAAATATGGAATTCATAAATGTACTGGCTGAAAAAAGTAATTTAGAATTTAAAGGTTTAGCGAATCACGTCTCTGACGCTGGGTTATGGCAGTCAATGTTTCAGCAATGTCTACAGGCAAATGTTGAAATTGATAAGGCTAGATTTTCATTAGCTAAAACAAAGAAAAAATGTACATAATGTAATGAAGCTAGTTAAGGCTTTCAATACAATGGTTTTTGATGAGCCAGATAAACAAATGATTTGTGTAGTGAATCAGTCAGCAAGTCTGAAATTATGCAAACATAAGAGAATGTACCTATTGAACCTAGTTGTTCAAATTGTGAAACTTTTTGTACGTATATTGAGCATTTAGATAATGAAATAGAAATGCAGAATGTTACAATTTCAAAAAACAAACATATCTCGGTAATTACAAAGGGGGCTGAAAAAAAGCAGTCAGCTGCGGCAAAATCGTCGTTTATACCGGATACTCCTATTGAGCTAGAGGAACCGTCAGAAGGAGACGTTCGTAAGCAGAAGCTATTAGACAGAGCGTCTAAACTTGAATTGCAAATACACGATCAGTTGATGAAAATTTTGAAAGATATCCCACATTATGAATTGAGAGCAGATGTGTTTCACAACAGGGATGCCTTTGAAAGTTTTTGTGATTGTTTCAATTTGACTGATGAGCAAAGGAATAAAATTTTCTGTTCATGGGTTCCTAATCATATAGCAAGACGTTTAACAGTCAAAACACCCTATGTTGATAATTATGGAACTGAAGTTCATACTGATGCATCTGAAAGATTGCGTCATTTACTGATGTGTATCACAGAGGAAGAAATCCCGACAGCTGACATATTGGATTCTTTAAAAGTAACAATAAATGACGATCCGTATCATTTTCGTGAAACATTTGCAAAGGCATTCAAAATGGTATATGCAGTGGAAGATGAGAATTATGCATTAATAAGGGCATTTGTTCGAAAATTTACATATCTAGATCCTGCATCGATGTCGTTAGCTAGTCAAAAAGAAACTTTGGATGATGCAACTTCAGTTATAGATCTTGTAAGAAGACAACTGAAGCGGAGTAATTTGAAATAAAAAATTTCTGTCATTCAGAATAGAAATTTTGACATAGACACTCAGAAAAATGTTAAAGCAGGCGATGCTGCCACCTTCAGGAACAACAGGGTAAGACAGTTTGATAATAAAAGACCAATGACTTGTTTCTTTTGTCAAAAACCTGTTCATTATAAATCACAGTGTAGGAATGATTTAAAATATATTGAGTTGAAAAACATTGGGAAAGAAAATGGATTAGTATCCATCAAACCTTCTGCCCCACCTTCAACAGAAGAAGTTAAAACTTTTTCTCCTTATGCCCCTCTGAGGAAAGAGCCAAAAGAGATTGGTATGAATATGAATGCACATTCAACCAGTGATAGCAGTGGGAGACAGCCACTGTTATCTTCTCCATGACAGATAGAGGAAAAAGAAATTGAATACCACTCTTTAGTCCCTGTAGCGCCTATATTTCTAGACAAGAGTGGTCGACCTTATTAAAAAGCTAAAAGTAATGGACAAAAAGTGAGAACTCTTTTAGACAATGGTTCCCAGATTAGTGTCACTGGTTTGAAGTTACCTGTTTAAACGGATGCAGCAATTTGTACAATTGTTGGGTTTAATGGAAGAGGTGATTCTCAAGCTAAAATGTGTAAAAATGTTTCTTTTGAAATCCCAAGTCATTTGCAAACTGAAATAGACATGTGGTTCTGTAAGGGATCCAAATATATCATCGGAACCGATATTTTGTATCAAAGAGGGTGGATTATTGATTTAGGCAATGGAGTGCTTTGGAAAAGTTCAGCTAATCGTAAGCCTGTGGTAATTGATCGAGCTGATTATTCAGAAGTAGGAAGCATATATTTGGCAGAAACAGTTGACACTGATTACAAATGGCCTGATACAGGAGAGAAATTGAAGTTAAAACAAGTGGTACAGTCACACAAAAAACTTTGGAGTCAAAAACAGAACGATGTTGGTTTAAAGATATTGAAGTTATCGTCCAAGGAAAAGATCATCCTTTCATGAAGCCATACAAATTACCACCAGAATCTGATGAACCTGTCTCATTGATCATTCAAGAGTTTTTGGAACAGGGTATCATCAGGAAAGCAAATTCTGTGACAAATAATCCTTTATGGGTTGTGGCCAAACGAGATGACCCCAGTGCATACAGACTTTTGATTGACCTAAGAATGCTAAACAAATGCATACCATGTTGTTCGCCTATTGTAGCGGAAACACTAGATATCATGTCGCAATTAAATGCAAATGCAAAAGTGTTTTCTGTATTAGACATTGCAAACTGATTTTTTAGCATTCCTTTGGCCAAAAGCTGTCAATATAAATTTTCATTTGTGTACAAAAATGTTTCATATGTTTTCACAAGACTTCCGCAAGGATATCATAGCTCTCCGTCTATATTTCATCGGGCGTTATCAAATGTTTTATCAAGGTTCTCTAGACCTGATTGTTTAATTCAGTATGTAGATGACATATTTCTTTCAAGTGAAAATGAGGAGGAGCATTTGACTCTTCTGGCAGAATTGTTGAGACTTCTGCAAGAAGAAGATCTCAAGCTGAATACAGGAAAAGTGAGGTGGAATTTTGATTGGTCCAGGGAAGAAGCAGCCTTTACAGGAACGTATAGAGGCTATTAAATCTTTACCTGCACCAACAACATTCAAAGCATTGAGACAATTTTTGGGATTAGTAAATTTTTCCAGAGATTTTATCGAATCATTGGCAGAGAAGGCGAAACCGCTATACAACTTGTTAAAACATACAGAGGATAATGAATTTGGTCCCTGGACAGAAGTCAAGCAAAAAGCTTTTGAAATGTTGAAAAATGATTTGCAGTCAGCCCCTGCATTAGCGACAGTGAACAAACAGGCACCATTTGCTTTGCAAGTGTATGCTTCAGAGATTGCCATTTCAGCTGTTTTGCTTCAGAAACAGGGAGAAGATTGGAGAATTCTTGGGTATTTTTCACGTTTAATTACACCAGTAGAGAGAGGATTCGACAAATGCGTTAGACAATTAGTGGCTGTGCATTATGCAGTAAAAGCAACAGAGCATATTGTAGGATTTAACAAAATCATTCTGCAAACCCCACATAGTACCTTGAAATTCCTTTTGAGAAAAATGTTCCTGGAGTCTCCAACCAAAGATTTTCTCAATGGTTATTGGCTCTGTCACCTAAACAAATACAGGTTGAACACAATGCCAAGTATATCCTTCCTCAGTTGATGGAATACAATGGGCTAGAACATGAATTTTTGTGTGAAGTCTATGAAACACATTCTCCTCTCTTTCGTAGAGAGGCAGAGGAAATTGATGAACCTGTATTTGTTGATGGTTCGAGATATTGTATGTCAGGTAATTATTACAGTGGGTATTCAATTTGGTATCCAAAGCATAATCTTGCCATACAACACAGGTTGCCAGGACAATTTTCAGCTCAACGAGCAGAACTTGAAGCAGTAAAAACTGTATTGACAATTGTTATCATAATCATACATTATGTTCAGCAAGAATAGAAAAAGTTGAAACAATTTCTGAATTAATTACTCATGTAGATAAAAAGTAGGTTTTCTTTCAGATCATGTCAGATACAGAAAGGGTTAAAACTTTTTTCTCTTCTTGTACAAATACAGAAAACCTAAATCAAGGCTTGTATTGTATAGAAGGAGACATTCTGTGTGCGTGTCACCGGCGCAAAAACAAATCTTAGTTCCTCAAACAATATTACATACTAAATGTTGGGGATGCTGCATTCAAAAAAGACCCTTCACTTAGATGGGTAAGAAATACTAGTTGGTGTATGTGAATGCGCTACTCCCTTAATATACCACCACCTGTAATGCTTATCAACTACCAATCACAAATGTTTCATGTGCATAAGTTTAAAATTTTAGATCAATAAATCATATATCCATTCAATACATATACATATAACAAAAAGTCCTTCAGATGTGTTGCAAAGTCTTGTAACCATTAAAGTGACTGACGTGCTCCTATATTGCTTCAATATTCATATGTGACTGAGTGGGACCCTCCACCATTCAGATTGGCCACTCACCAGATACTTCACTAGGGGTACGCCTTTGGTTCATTCAGGGATAACCACTCCACCCAGGTACCACTTCTCACCGGTTAAAAACTTGTGTTCTAATGCTCCTCATAGGAAAGCATAGGGACAAAAGGCGATCATAGCGCAATATGTTTGAACCATTTATTTTTAAAAAATTCCAAAGGTAAAAGGTAATAAAGACAGAATATGGCAAGGCCTGAAGAAATTAGAAAAAAGAAAAAACATAGTAATTAGACCAGCGGACAAGGGGGGAGGGGTAGTGATCCTAACTAAACAGGACTACCATGCAGAACTGGAGAGACTAGTTAAAGACATAAGCACATACCAACCCCTGAAAAAGAATCCCAATAGAGAACTAAAAAAGAAATTAAAAGAGTACCTAAATAAGGGCATAGCAGATAATATTATAAATAAGAAAGAAGGTAGGTATTTGCTGACAGAAGCACCAAGGATACCAGTAATATACCAGGTTCCTAAAATCCATAAGAATAAAACTAGACCACCAGGAAGGCCTATAATTAGCGGTATAGAATCAGTCTATTCAAGATTGGGGGAATATTTGGATATATTCCTCCAGCCAATAGCGGGAGAGGGCAAGGCATTCCTCAAGGATAGTAAGGATGTAATCAACAGCTTAAAGGATTTACAGGTGGACGACTCCACGCTATTGGTAACAATGGATGTAGAGTCGTTGTACACCAACATAAAACAAACGGACGCCTTGGCAGCTGTAGCATGGGGAATGAAGAACCTATCGGACCTAAAATTGAAACAAAGAAGGTTCATACTGGAGGGATTAAGGATGGCCATGGGGAATAACTTCTTCTGGCACAACCATAACTACTATAGACAGATAAAGGGAGTAGGGATGGGTAACAAGTATGCACCAAGTGTGGCCAACATCTTCCTCAGTAAATGGGAGGAGGAAGAGATTTTTGGAAGATGTTGGCCACACTTGCTGTTATACAAACGCTTTATTGACGACATTTTGATAGTATGGAAGGGCAGCCAAGAACAACTGGAAGCATTTATCCAACATATTGGCCATAATAAATATGATATTAAATTTACAGCTACAGTACACCAACAAAAAATAAATTTTCTGGATCTAGAAATTTATAAGAACAAAAATAAACTTGGAACTAGAACACACTTCAAAGAAACGGATCGGAACGGTTATATACCGATGGGGAGCTGTCACCACCCCCATTGGAAAAAAGCAATCCCAAAAAGTCAGTTCATTAGGATAAGACGAAATTGTGACCAAATAGAGGACTATTTTCAGCAAACTGATATACTAATTAAGAGATTCGTAGACAAGGGGTACAAAAGAGACACACTGGAGGAAACACGTCTAAAAATAGCCAATATGGATAGAGAGCTAACACTAACCAATAAAATTAGAAATCATAATCACAAAGATAAAGTACCATTCATAACAGCATTCAATAAACAATACAAAACACTAGAAAAAATTATAACAAAACATTGGCCCATAATCAGTAATGATCCACAGTTGAGCAAGGTCCTTCCAAAAAAACCAGCGTTCGTATATAGGAGAGCAAGGAGGATCAGGGACAAAATAGTAAAAAATGTACCAGACCCCCCTAAAAAGATGTCAATATTTTTTAAGCAGGAGGGTTTCTTTAGGTGTGGGAAATGCAAGGCGTGCAAGTCTACCAACAAAAGGGATAGAAAAACAATTTCGAATCAAGCAGCAACAAGCAAACCTTTAAAATTGACAAACTCATAACATGTGCTAGTACACATGTCACCTACGTATTGGAGTGCAATTGTGGGCTGCAATACGTGGGCAGAACAACTAGAGCCCTATCGGTGAGAGTAGGAGAACACGTTAGAAACATCAAAAAAGGATTTAAACACCATAGTGTATCCAAACACTTCAGGGATGTACATGGTAGGAACCCCCAACATTTAAAATTCTATGGAATAGATAGAATAGAAAAAGATTGGAGAAACACTAACATGAAAAGGGAGGTATCAAGAAATGAAACCCATTGGATATTTAAAATGGACACTATGAGACCAAAAGGGTTGAACGTGGAACTCGACATCAACTGCTATCTGGAAAATTATTAACTAGTACAGTAACAATTTTATTTTTAATGGCATCTTTATTTCAACATTTTTTAATTTTATTTTTATTTATATTTATTTTTATTCTATTTTCATTCTATTTCATTTTGTTTTATTTTGTTTTTATACTATATTTTTTATTTTAATTTTATTTTATTTTAATTTTAATTTTATTTTTATTTTATTTTTATTTCATTTTTCCATTTTTTTCATTTTTTTATTTTTTCATTTTTTTCATTTTTTTCATTTTTTTTCATTTTTTTCATTTTTTATTTTTCTATTTTCTATTTTTTATATTTTCTTTATTTCATTTTTCCATTTTTATATTAATTTTTTCCATATTTTAGTATCATTATATTTTTTTTCCAATATTTTTTATTATTTTTTCTTCTTTCAATAAAATTTTTTTATGTACAAAACGTAACATAATAGAATAGGGGTTATACATATAATTGCATATTTTTTGGTAATTTTTTTGGAATTGTCCTGTATATTTTTGTAAAGAATGGATTTCTTTGCTGTCCCATATTTATATGGATGAACGGCTAGGGCGGAACGGGTAGAAAGTATAATAAAGTTTGAAAATGTGTAATATGTTTGACACATTGTAAAAGCCTCTCCAGCAGATATAGATGGGTTAGTACTCCTAAAATTTAGATACAAATTAAGAAAATGTAAAGGGGAAATAGCTATATAAGTATGGATTATGCAAAAAGGGAAAAGCCCTTAGTCAAAATGGCGATAATAGAAAGGAAGTCATAGATGGGAACATTACCTTAGTTAAAATGGCGGAATACACACTTCCGGCCACACACAGTATAAATAGAGCGGGCACCAATCAAACGGCAGCTTCCTGATGACGCATTTGATGATGCGAAACGCGTAGAGGCTGCTGGGAGAGTTTTATGCATCACGTGACCGGACGAAAACGGAAACGAGGCTTGGAGCGCAAGCCGAGCGTGGAGGCCGCACACCAACACCAGGCGAACCATGCTAATAGCCACTCGTCCGTAACTGCTGGATAAGCTTCGTGCCGGCTCGAGGGCACTTTTAAATGTGAGTGATTTTAACCTTTGGAATTTTTTAAAAATAAATGGTTCAAACATATTGCGCTATGATCGCCTTTTGTCCCTATGCTTTCCTATGAGGAGCATTAGAACACAAGTTTTTAACCGGTGAGAAGTGGTACCTGGGTGGAGTGGTTATCCCTGAATGAACCAAAGGCGTACCCCTAGTGAAGTATCTGGTGAGTGGCCAATCTGAATGGTGGAGGGTCCCACTCAGTCACATATGAATATTGAAGCAATATAGGAGCACGTCAGTCACTTTAATGGTTACAAGACTTTGCAACACATCTGAAGGACTTTTTGTTATATGTATATGTATTGAATGGATATATGATTTATTGATCTAAAATTTTAAACTTATGCACATGAAACATTTGTGATTGGTAGTTGATAAGCATTACAGGTGGTGGTATATTAAGGGAGTAGCGCATTCACATACACCAACTAGAAGGAGACATTGTAGCTATAAGTATTAACCACTTGCCGACCGCCTAACGACGATATAGGTCAACAGAATGGCACGGGCAGGCAAAATCACGTACCTGGTACGTGATTGCCTTCCCGCGGGTGGGGGGTCCGATCAGACCCCCCCCATGCCAGCGGCGGTCGGCTTTGGTCTGGGAGCGTTTAGAGATGAGGGGGAGGCCATCCGATCGTGGCCCCCCCCTCGCAATCGCTCCCAGCCAATGACAATCATCCCCTGCCTCTGTGTAGTACACAGAGGCAGATGATGTGATGTCATCTCTCCTCGGCTCGGCAGTTTCCGTTCCGGCGCCGAGGAGAGAAGACATGTGAGTGAGTGCACAACACACACACACACAGTAGAACATGCCAGGCACACAAAACACCCCCTATCCCCCCCCCCCCCCGATCACCCCCCAATCACCCCTCCCCCCCCTGTCACACTGACACCAAGCAGTTTTTTTTTTCTGATTACTGCATGGGGTCAGTTTGTGACAGTTAGAAGTGGTAGGGCAGTTAGTGTTAGCCCCCTGTAGGTCTAGGGTACCCCCCTAACCCCCTTAATAAAGTTTTAACCCCTTGATCACCCCCTGTCGCCAGTGTCGCTAAGCGATCATTTTTCTGATCGATGTGTTAGTGTCGCTGGTGACGCTAGTTAGGGACGTAAATATTTAGGTTCGCTGTCAGCGTTTTATAGCGACAGGGACCCCCATATACTACCTAATAAATGTTTTAACCCCTTGATTGCCCAATAGTTAACCCTTCCACCACTGATTACCGTATAACCATTACGGTTGACGCTGGTTAGTTTGTTTATTTTTTATAGTGTCAGGGCACCCGCCGTTTATTACCGAATAAAGGTTTAGCCCCCTGATCGCCCGGCGGTGATATGCATCGCCCCAGGCAGCATCTGCAGCGTTCGCAGAGTCAGGCCTGATCCCTGCGATCGCTAACAGTTTTCTTGGTAGCGTTTTGGTGAACTGGCAAGCACCAGCCCCAGGCAGCGTCAGATTAGCGCCAGTACCGCTAACACCCACGCACGCAGCATACACCTCCCTTAGTGGTATAGTATCTGAACGGATCAATATCTGATCCGATCAGATCTATACTGACGTCCCCAGCAGTTTAGGGTTCCCAAAAACGCAGTGTTAGCGGGATCAGCCCAGATACCTGCTAGCACCTGCGTTTTGCCCCTCCGCCTGGCCCGGCCCGGCCCAGCCCACCCAAGTGCAGTATCGATCGATCACTGTCACTTACAAAACACTAAACGCATAACTGCAGCGTTCACAGAGTCAGGCCTGATCCCTGCGATCGCTAACAGGTTTTTTGGTAACGTTTTGGTGAACTGGCAAGCACCAGCGCCCTAGTACACCCCGGTCGTAGTCAAACCAGCACTGCAGTAACACTTGGTGACGTGGCGAGTCCCATAAGTGCAGTTCAAGCTGGTGAGGTGGCAAGCACAAGTAGTGTCCCGCTGCCACCAAAAAGACAAACACAGGCCCGTCGTGCCCATAATGCCCTTCCTGCTGCATTCGCCAATCCTAATTGGGAACCCACCGCTTCTGCAGCACCCGTACTTCCCCCATTCACATCCCCAACCAAATGCAGTCGGCTGCATGAGAGGCATTTTCTTTATGTAATCCCGAGTATCCCTACCCAACAAACCCCCTCAAAAAAGATGTTGTGTCTGCAGCAAGCGTGGATATGGGCGTGACACCCGCTATTATTGTCCCTCCTGTCCTGACAATCCTGGTCTTTGCATTGGTGAATGTTTTGAACGCTACCATACACTAGTTGAGTATTAGGGTAGGGTACAGCATTCCACAGACTAGGCGCACTTTCACAGGGTCTCCCAAGATGCCATCGCATTTTGAGAGACCCGAACCTGGAACCGGTTACAGTTATAAAAGTTATAGTTACAAAAAAAGTGTAAAAAAAAAACACAAACAAAAATATAAAATAAAGAAAATAGTTGTCGTTTTATTGTTCTCTCTCTCTATTCTCTCTATTGTTCTGCTCTTTTTTACTGTATTCTATTCTGCAATGTTTTATTGTTATTATGTTTTATCATGTTTGCTTTTCAGGTATGCAATTTTTTATACTTTACTGTTTACTGTGCTTTATTTTTAACCATTTTTTTGTCTTCAGGTACGCCATTCACAACTTTGAGTGGTTATACCAGAATGATGCCTGCAGGTTTAGGTATCATCTTGGTATCATTCTTTTCAGCCAGTGGTCGGCTTTCAAGTAAAAGCAATCCTAGCGGCTAATTAGCCTCTAGACTGCTTTTACAAGCAGTGGGAGGGAATGCCCCCCCCCACCGTCTTCCGTGTTTTTCTCTGGCTCTCCTGTCTCAACAGGGAACCTGAGAATGCAGCCGGTGATTCAGCCAGCTGACCTTAGAGCTGATCAGAGACCAGAGTGGCTCCAAACATCTCTATGGCCTAAGAAACCGGAAGCTACGAGCATTTCATGACTTAGATTTCGCCGGATGTAAACAGCGCCATTGGGAAATTGGGAAAGCATTTTATCACACCAATCTTGGTGTGGTTAGATGCTTTGAGGGCAGAGGAGAAATCTAGGGTCTAATAGACCCCAATTTTTTCAAAAAAGGGTACCTGTCACTACCTATTGCTATCATAGGGGATATTTACATTCCCTGAGATAACAATAAAAAAGATTTAAAAAAATGAAAGGAACAGTTTAAAAATAAGATAAAAAAGCAAAAAAATAATAAAGAAAAAAAAAAAAAAAAAAGCACCCCTGTCCCCCCTGCTCTCGCGCTAAGGCGAACGCAAGCGTCGGTCTGGCGTCAAATGTAAACAGCAATTGCACCATGCATGTGAGGTATCACCGTGAAGGTCAGATCAAGGGCAGTAATTTTAGCAGTAGACTTCCTCTGTAAATCTAAAGTGGTAACCTGTAAAGGCTTTTAAAAATGTATTTAGTTTGTCGCCACTGCACGTTTTTGCGCAATTTTAAAGCATGTCATGTTTGGTATCCATGTACTCGGCCTAAGATCATCTTTTTTATTTCATCAAACATTTGGGCAATATAGTGTGTTTTAGTGCATTAAAATTTAAAAAAGTGTGTTTTTTCCCCAAAAAATGCGTTTGAAAAATCGCTGCGCAAATACTGTGTGAAAAAAAAAATGAAACACCCACTATTTTAATCTGTAGGGCATTTGCTTTAAAAAAATATATAATGTTTGGGGGTTCAAAGTAATTTTCTTGCAAAAAAAAAATAATTTTTCCATGTAATCAAAAAGTGTCAGAAAGGGCTTTGTTCTAAGTGGTTAGAAGAGTGGGTGATGTGTGACATAAGCTTCTAAATGTTGTGCATAAAATGCCAGGACAGTTCAACCCCCCCCCCCCAAATGACCCAATTTTGGAAAGTAGACACCCCAAGCTATTTGCTGAGAGGCATGTCAAGTCCATTGAATATTTTATATTGTGACACAAGTTGCGGGAAAGAGACAATTTTTTTTTTTTTTTGCACAAAGTTGTCACTAAATGATATATTGCTCAAACATGCCATGGGAATATGTGAAATTACACCCCAAAATACATTCTGTTGCTTCTTCTGAGTATGGGGATACCACATGTGTGGGACTTTTTGGGAGCCTAGCCGCGCACACGACCCCGAAAACCAAGCACCGCCTTCAGGCTTTCTACGGGCGTAAATTTTTGATTTCACTCTTCACTGCCTATCACAGTTTCAGAGGCCATGGAATGCCCAGGTGGCAAAAAAAAACCCAAATGACCCCATTTTGGAAAGTAGACACCCCAAGCTATTTGCTGAGCGGTATAGAGAGTATTTTTCAGACCTCACTTTTTGTCACAAAGTTTTGAAAATTGAAAAAGGAAAAAAAATTTTTTTTCTTGTCTTTCTTCATTTTCAAAAACAAATGAGAGCTGCAAAATACTCACCATGCCTCTCAGCAAATAGATTGGGGTGTCTACTTTCCAAAATGGGGTCATTTGGGGGGGGTGCCACTTGGGCATTCCATGGCCTCCGAAACTGTGATAGGCAGTGAAGAGTGAAATCAAAAATTTACACCCTTAGAAATCCTGAAGGCGGTGATTGGTTTTCGGGGCCCTGTACGCGGCTAGGCTCCTAAAAAGTCCCACACATGTGGTATCCCCATATTCAGGAGAAGCAGCTAAATGTATTTTGGGGTGCAATTCCACATATGCCCATGGCCTGTGTGAGCAATATATCATTTAGTGACAACTTTGTGCAAAAAAAAAAAAAAAAAATTGTCACTTTCCCGCAACTTGTGTCAAAATATAAAATATTCCATGGACTCAACATGCCTCAAAGCAAATAGCTTGGGGTGTCTACTTTCCAAAATGGGGTCATTTGGGGGGGGGGGGGGTTATGCCATCTGGGCATTTTATGGCCTTCAAAACTGTGACAGGTAGTGAGGAGTAAAATCAAAAATTTACGCCCTTAGAAATCCTGAAGGCAGTGATTGGTTTTCGGGGCCCCGTACGCGGCTAGGCTCCCAAAAAGTCCCACACATGTGGTATCCCCATACTCAGGAGAAGCAGCTAAATGTATTTTGGGGTGCAATTCCACATATGCCCATGGCCTGTGTGAGCAATATATCATTTAGTGACAACTTTTTGTAATTTTT
Source organism: Lithobates septentrionalis (assembly GCA_037952835.1). Lineage (NCBI taxonomy): Eukaryota > Metazoa > Chordata > Amphibia > Anura > Ranidae > Lithobates > Lithobates septentrionalis. The sequence goes on from JBBDGP010000129.1 coordinate 2,968,700, forward strand.
TTTTTTTGCTTGGGACAAAAAAAATGAATATTCAATGGGCTTAACATGCCTCTCAGCAATTTCCTTGGGGTGTCTACTTTCCAAAATGGGGTCATTTGTGGGGGTTTTGTACTGCCCTGCCATTTTAGCACCTCAAGAAACGACATAGGCAGTCATAAATTAAGAAAAACAAATAAGGTATTCCTGCGCTACCATGCAAGAAATGTAAACAATATGAGGGGGAAAAGCAGCTTGCACCGAAAAGGGTCCAACCTGGCCCTAAAAATGGCTAAAAATAGAAAAGGGGGGGGTGGTGCTGTGCTAATCCGGGTGTAAACGTAACAGACTGCTAAGATAGTAGTACTGGAGTGGCGTAGTGCCTAATTACAAAGAGTGAATGATAGATATTAGATCATGCGTTGCTAAAATTCTATGCTGTGTTCATATGCAAATTCCAAATAAGAGGTGCATGTGAAATGAAGCAAATGAACACCTAGTTTAAACTACAGACACATCACATGCGGTGTACAGAGCAATTCAAGTTTGTATGAAAAGTGAAAACACATATAAAGTAAAATAAAAATCGCACTCAGGTGCAAGATAGCTATGGGTGTCCTAAAGGATCATGAACAATATGTGTGCAAAGTGACAACACATATAGAAATAAAAATCAGAATGACAAAGTAATAAAATAAACCACACTCAGGTGCAATGTCACTATGGGTGTCCTGAGAGATCACCATGCAAGTGATAAATACAGTGCAAAATGGAACTATGCATGAATACATATAAACATATGGTATATGTGGAACAAATCCTTCATCTACAGTGTAAAAAACTATAGATATACATTTAAAGCATAAACGCATACAGATATAAAGTGCTAAATGAACCGCACTCTGGTGCAGTGTACATATAAATATTCTACGGTGATATTAAAAGGTCCAGTGTCAGCAATCCGTGCTCACAATATAATATAAAATAGTTCAAAAATGCAAAGGAAAAAAGTGACTTTGTGCAGCAACAAATAGTTGCAGGGCTTCTTTAAACGTGCTTAATGGAAACGTGAAGGCAGCAGCTAGATTCTAGCATCGCTTTCCTCAAACAGGTGAAGGATGTGAAGTGACAACACCAATCCTCTTCATGCAGCAATCCCACAATAGAGGGCAATGGCCCCTTACCTCACTGCGCTGAGGTTACAGCATGAATCAATAAGTATATCTGATGTCTCCTATGGGGATCAGTCCTGGGTCCCAAGCTGTGTTTCAATGTGCCTCAGATCATACAGGGGGCATAGCGGCCAAAGAAAAAACAGAGATGCCACATAGTGTAGTAATTTTTGAAGGTTATAGGCTTTATTTACAAATCGCAAGGGGTACTCACATAATACTGCAACAGGGAATGAGTGGTATCCAAACGAGCGGCGAGCTCGTATATCATTACAGTGGAGGGTGCCGGTCCCTACGCGTGGCGTCCCGTGGCTTCTTCAGGGGATTATCAGTCTGTTACGTTTACACCCGGATTAGCACAGCACCACCCCCCCTTTTCTATTTTTAGCCATTTTTAGGGCCAGGTTGTGTAAATTTCAGAAAATGTACCCTAGTTTGTAGGAGCTATAACTTTTGCGCAAACCAATAAATATACACTTAGACATTTTTTTTACCAAAGACATGTGGCCGAATACATTTTGGCCTAAATGTATGACTAAAATTGAGTTTATTGGATTTTTTTTAGAACAAAAAGTAGAAAATATCATTTTTTTTCAAAATTTTCGGTCTTTTTCCGTGTATAGCGCAAAAAATAAAAACGGCAGAGGTGATCAAATACCATCAAAAGAAAGCTCTATTTGTGGGAAGAAAAGGACGCAAATTTAGTTTGGGTACAGCATTGCATGACCGCGCAATTAGCAGTTAAAGCGACACAGTGCCAAATTGTAAAAAGTGCTCTGGTCAGGAAGGGGGTAAATCCTTCTGGGGCTGAAGTGGTTAATGGGTTTAGAACAAATTTAACAAATATGCTTATGAAAAATATAAGTGCTCTTCCCACCCAATATAATATATCTCAGATAGATACATTTCCTTGGGAAGAATGGGCAAATGTAATGTAATGTGTTCATCTTCCTATTTCTGCCCTCAAATATCTGTGTGCTAAGTATGCCTTTTTTTTATTCACATAGGGGAGAAAAGACTCGGGACATCTGAGGACACCAGGGACCCCACAGCTCCTAAAGAAGGGGAAATCCCAAAACCACAAGCACAGGATGTGGAGGGAGACGTTTATGAAGTGGGCGAAATTGTCACAACAGGTGAGTGTCTGAGACCACAGCTTCAGGTAATAGATGGATGCCTGCATATTTATAATACATGGTGTGTTTTTTTTTTTAGGTGATGGGATGTTGTGGAAGAAGAATCTCATTTCACCAGTGAAAGTGCCCAGATCCTCATCGGGGAGATAATGGGGTGCAGTCGTGATTTAGAAAAGATAAAGGAAAAATCAATGATGTTCAAAAAAAATGAAGAACATCATTGATGTTTTAGGCAGAATATAAAACACAAAAAATATACAGTTTTATTGTGTATTTTTGCTTTTAAAAACAAGTTTTAGAGTATTTTAAAAGCCACATTTTGAAGATGCACACGGTGTGTCAACATGTGCTATCTGCCATTACGGGATATCAAGGTACGCCTTTTGTGGGTGCAACCCCTTCCTCGCAACTGAAGTAGGTGAGAGGAAGGGGTTGCACCCCCAAAACAAGTCCATTGATCCCCCATGATGGGAGCTAGCACATGTTGACATTAGGCATGGGATCAGGAGGGAAATATACGTAAACGCAGTGCAATAGCAAATCCTATATATAAAGTGAATGATGGACTATTCTCAGTATATGAGTAATGTGATGATCAATTCCATATAATCAGATGATAATAGCAATATAATAGTCCATTAGCTCTGAAAAATAATAATAAAGGATAAATAGGATTTGCTATTGCACTGTGTTTACGTATATTTATATATATATTTTTGATATTTTTTGCACTCCTGCACCTTTATTTCAGAGCTAATGGACTATCATATCGCTATTATCATCTGATTATATGGCATTGATTATCTCATTATTCATATACTGAGAATAGCCTATCATTCACCTTATATATAGGATTTACTATTGTACTGTGTTTACCTATATTTATATACACTTTTTTGATACTTTGTTGCACAAAAGCACTTTTTGCACTCTTGCACCTTTGTTTCAGAGTTAATGGACTATTATATCGTTATTATCATCTGATTATATGGAACTGATTATTTCATTACTCATATACTGAGAATATTATTAACCCCTATATATAGGATTTGTTATTGCATGCGTTTACGCATATTTACTCATACAGGATTACTAGTATATCATTGTTTATTGAAGTTGCACATAGTTATTTGTTTGCACAGTAATATTTACAGAGCAATATTTACACATTCATTTTAAGATACACACAGCTGTTAATAAGTTGCACTGATCACTCTTTATATTATACCCACTGTAAGTGCACCGTATACACTTTTCAGGTGTAGCAGCAATTTATTATTTACTATAAACATACTCACTCATCATTCACTTTGATAGCGCGAGGGATCCCCCCTTATTTTTAAACCGCCATTAATGTCTAAACCACTGGCAACAAAAGTGAGTAAACCCCTAAGTGAAAATGTCCAAATTGGGCCCAATTAGCCATTTTCCCTCCCTGGCACCATGCGACTCGTTAGTGTCACTCTCTCATACTGGTCACTGGAAGTTCAACATGGCACCTCATGGCAAAGAACTCTGAAAAAAAGAATTGTTCCTCTATATAAAGATGGCCTAGGCTGAAAGAAGATTGCCAGGACCCTGAAACTGAGTTGCAGCACAGTGGCCAAGACCATACAGCAGTTTAATAGGACAGGTTCCACTCAAAACAGGCCTCACCATGGACAACCAAAGAAGCTGAGTACACGTGCTCAGCGTCCTATCCAGAGGTTGTCTTTGGGAAATAGATGTATGAGTGCTGCCAGCATTGCTGCAGAGGTTGAAGGGGTGGGGGGTCAGCCTGTCAGTGCTCAGACCATACGCCACACACTGCATAAAAATGGTCTGCATGGCTGTCGTCACAAAAGGAAGTCTATTCTAAAGATGATGCACAAGAAAGCCCGCAAACAGTTTGCTGAAGACAAGCAGACTAAGGACATGGATTACTGGAACCAAGTCCTGTGGTCTGATGAGACCAAGATAAACCTATTTGGTTCAGATGGTGTCAAGCATGTGTGACAGCAACCAGGTGAGGCGTACAAAGACATGTGTGTCTTGCCTATAGTCTAACATGGTGGTGGGAATGTCATGGTCTGGGGCTGCATGAGTGCTGCTGACACTGGGGAGCTATAGCTCATTGAGGGAACCATGAATTCCAACATGTACTGTGATATATTGAGGCAGAGCATGATTACATGCCTTCAGAGACTGGGCCGCAGGACAGTATTCCAACATAACAACCCCAAACACACCTCCAAGATGAACACTGCCTTGCTAAAGAAGCTGAGGGTAAAGGTGATGGACCGGTCAAGCATGTCTCCAGACCTAAACCCTATTGAACATATGTCCGGCAACCTCAAAACGGAAGGTGGAGGAGCGCAAGGTCTCTAACATCCACTAGCTCCGTGATGTCGTCATGGAGGAGTGGAAGAGGACTCCAGTGGCAACCTGTGAAGCTATCGTGAAACTTCATGCCCAAGAGGCAGTGCTGGAAAATAATGGTGGCCACACAAAATATTGACATTTTGGGCCCAAATTGGACATTTTCATTTAGGAGTGTACTCACTTTTGTTGCCAGCAGTTTAGACATTAATGGCTGTGTGTATTTACTTTTGTGAGATACTGTATGTATATACATACACTGTATGTATGGTCGAAGCCCTTTGACTGAGACAAATATGGATCACATAAACACGCGACAAGAGTTACAACATAACAGACCTGAGGTGTGTCTTGGTCCGCCGGTCGGTATGCCAAGAAAAGGGGGCATACCCATGATAAGTAATGGAAGATTGTGGAGAAGAATGTGCTGAGAAGTGCCCTGAAAAAAAGAATGGGAGGGTATCGTGCACTAGAACCGACAAAGAGCACAGGTGAGTGGTTTGCTTAAATACCCCCTGGACTCCTCCCATAAATTCAGGCCACCATACTGGCCTTATTTATGGTCGAAGCCCTTCAACCGAGACAAAGATGGATCACATAAAAATGCGACAAGACATACAACATAACATAGACCTGAGGTATGCCCCGGTCGGCTTGGTAAAGACTTGTGCCATTTCTACCTGAGGGTTTGGAACGTACCACGTGAAGCAGGCAGATTTCCATCTCCCTAATTTCCTGATGACATGGTCTGGTTCTCCGTGCTGGGATGCAGCTGAGGCTGCTCCGATCCAGAAGGAATGTCCAGAGTACCAACTGGGGTCAAGGCCTAGGTTAACCAGTAGGATTCTAAGGTGCCTGATGAATTGGCTGCCACTCAGGGAGCTGGATGGAAAAGATAACAAAGGGCTAGAGTCTGATTGTCTGGGCAGGTGAGATAGCAACTGGTCGAGAACCGTTACTGGGCACCAGGCATTGTTAGTCTGATTGTTGAGTTCTGGAGACTACAAGATGAAGGAAGTAGTGGTTTGGAAAGTAAGTCAGGTGGCGTCTGTATAGTATCTGGCTGTCGGTGCCACTAAAGGTGAATTCACTAGGTCGTAGGACCCCGCAGAAGGCCAGGTAGATGGCCTCTTGGATGACCAGGCTGGGCAGAACCCCGAACAGGGAACAGTTCGAGGATTGTAGATGTGCAAAAGAGAAGGGAAAGTGGGACTTTGAATGAGATAGATGACTTTGTGGAGGCAAAGTTGAAATAAATGCAAAATTGTTTTATTGGTAACGAACGTTGTAAAGAATAGGGCAATAAAATAACCACATATACATTCAGTACAGTAATTCATATTATTATTATTATTATACAGTATTTATATAGCGCCAACAGTTTATGTAGCGCTTTACAACTTGAGGGTAGACAGTACAAATACAATACAATTTGATACAGCAGGAATCAGGGGGCCCTGCTCCTTAGAGCTTACAATCTAAGAGGGAAGGTCAAGAGATACAAGAGGTAATAACTGTGGGTATTCATATAGACTCCACCCACACATAACATACAGGTGTGGCATGGGAAAAAAGTTTGCATAAGTATGGTATTGTCAGAGCAGTTCAAAGGTACATAACATAGGGTAAATTTATATTATTACATATGACATAAAAACAGCACCAGCGACAGGAGTATGGGTGTAGGAAGTAAAACCAAAATAGATGAATAAATAAATGTCAGAATTATTAATCTGCTGCAGACTGAAATTCAATGTGTCCATTACAGACACAGGTCAGCATCACTTGTGCCCGACGCGTTTCGTGTAGAGACACTCCTCAGGGGCAGATGCTAAAATATATCTGCAGAGTGTAAAGAAAATGGTGACATTAGTCTAATTCTAATTCGTAATGTAGAAATAGGGCAGATTAGCCCGTCCTAAATACTCACATAGGGTCCAAAACGGTAAAATATTGCGGCCATGTGATCAAAGTCCCAATATAGCCTCCCCCGGGAACTGAGGTAATTGCAGCCGCGCACGGCAGGGCGCATGCAACAAAACCTCCCAATGACCCAAGGCACAAAATGCTGGTGCAAGTGGAAAGTTGCGGTGGCCTGTGAAGGCAACCTGAAGTGATCTGAGAAGGTCTGAAAAAAGAATGTGAAATTGAGAATGAGTAAAAATGTGAATGAATGAATAAAAAAATATATATATAAAGATGAAAAAATAAAAAATAGTAAGATAGATGAAATGTGATGTAAAAAGGGGGTGTGTGTTGACTAAGTGTGTGAGCTATGTGAGCATTATTGGTGTTGCATAAAAAAGTGAAAGGTTGGATAGTGAGAGCCAATGGTAAAACAAAAAAAGTGGCAACAGTGATAACAAAAAAGGAAAAAACATCAAACAAAAGTGACAGGCAATTGTGAATGACCTAGGGGGTGACTTACGTGTTGGAGCAAGGCTGGAAACAAAGGGAAGTGTTGAATGCGATGTGGTAGCTAGGAGGTGTATCAGCAAGAGTGTGACAGGGGAGGCAGCTTATATGTACCCCGCACACGTGCACGCCGGCTCTTACCAGCGTCACGCTAGCGTGTGATAGGTAGGAAAGGGCTCTGGAGAGGGCGGTAGGCACCGCCCTCCACAGAAGCCCATATTCACTGCCAGAACAGCTGGGATGGAAATCACGTGTCTGTGTGTTGGCCTCAATCATGACGCCACACACAGGGCAGGATGCGTGGCGCCAATGCTCTGTAGGCATCCACCCGCTACCCCGTACCACTCCCCGCCCCCCCGTGGGCGGAGAGGGGAGGGGGAGGCACGTAAAGAGCATCGCAGCTCCCGGGTGGAGGACCAACAAGGAACCGGAAATCACCACAACCGCAACATACCCCAAATGAACTGGCGCAACGGCACTGTGGAACTACATGGATACAAAATTAATGTACCCTGAGTGTGTAAAAAACCGGGTATGGTGGCATAACCACCCGGAATTGTAGATGTGTCCCTAACGACACCACTAGTAATGGGCAAACATTTGCCGTTGGCTACGGGCTTATGCTTCTGGATGTCACATAGGATGGATCTGACTGCATGGGCCATGAACCAACTCGGCTTCCCGGGGTCCTATAAGGACAAGAAATGCTGTATGTCGGCTAAGTATAGCCTGATGGTGTTATGAGTGCCAGCTGCATGTGGCATTATGATATGAAGGCTAGGATGTGCCTGATGTCACCTGTCGTTGCTACAAGGCATGAGGCTAGAAACCTGCGGTAGGCATTCTAAGCCGTGTAATAGGCCTTCAGTGTGTTGCGGGATAACAAGTGGTTAATGAGCTGGGTTGGCTTTAATCCATCATTAGATGTGACCAATGTGGTATAGGAGTAGTCGCTGGGTCGGCTCCAGGTTCCTGCTGGAAGAATGAAACATAATTGAAATGGGACAGTGCATCTGCTGCGACATTGCACTTGCCTGGAATTTGCGTGCAGTGAACATTAAATTGGTGGAAGAGTGACAACTGCACCATTCTGCGCAGGAAGGACATGATGGGGAGCAATTGGACCTACCCTTGTTGACGATGTCGGCAGTAGCCAGATTATCTGTGTCAAAGACCACCATTTGTCCTGTTCAGGTGTGGCCCCAGACCTGAGCAGCTGCCATGATACAATACAGTTCCAACAGTGATGGAGACTGAGTGAAACCGGGGATTAGGAGGATTTCTGGAGGCCAAGGTCCGTCGAACCAGCGATGGTCAAAAATTGCAGCGAAGCCTGTGGAGGCTGCAGCATCTGTGACTACCTGAGGAGACAGAGCTGATGATGACGGGATGAACATCGATATGCCATTCCAGTTTGTAAGGAGCTCGTCCCATATTGTTAAGTCTGCTATTGCTGCTGGGTCTAGTTTAAGAATTTGATCAGGGTCTTGAACATGAGAGAGGAAGACCAAGAGCCATGGAATGAAAGACCGCCCCTGAGGGATAATCCTCATAGCAAAATTGAGCATCCCTAACAAGGATTGTAGCTGTCTTTTAGTGAAGCCTTGCGAAAGGGTAAAGTTGTGAATAACTGACCTGATCCAGGCTAGGTTGTCGGGAGGCAGGCTGGCCTGCATGGCACGCGTGTTCAGAGTGATGCCTAGGAAGGTGATGAAATGTGCCGGGCTTTTCACTTTATGTTCGGCTATGGGTACATTGAGGTTGCCAAACACCACTCTTAATCTGTCCAGGTCTATCGGGGGGTGTATGCCTGGCTGTTCAATCAGCAAAAAGTCATCAAGGTAGTGAATGACCATCTAAAACTGGGCCTGGTGCAATAAGATCCATGTGAGAGACTGGGCGAAGATTCGAACAGCCACGGGCTGCTTTTGGACCCGAAGGTCAGCTTAGTGGCTAAGTAATAAGAATCCCTCCATTTGATGCCATGCCATTGCCAGAGGTATGGTTCAATAGGCATAAGTTTAAATGCGTCTGAGATGTCTGCTTTAGACAGCCACGTGTCGGTACCTATTTTATATTTTAACTGGTTCCCGACTAATGTAAACAGCATCTCCCCGTTCTGCCTAGTAACAGTGTCGCTGATCTCTGCTCCCTGTGATTGAGAGCAGAGATCAGTGACGTGTCACATGTAGGCACGCCCCCCCACAGTTAGTAACACATCCCTAGGACATACTTAACCCCTCCCTTGCCCCCTAGTGGTTAACCCCTTCACTGCCAGTGTCATTTGCACAGGAATCAGTGCATTTGTATAGCACTGATTGCTGTATAAATGACAATGGTCCCAAAAATGTGTCAAAAATGTCCGATGTGTCCACCATAATCTCGCAGTCATGATAAAAATCGCTGAGCGCCGCCATTACTAGTTAAAAAAAATATAATAATAAAAATGCCATAAAACTATCCCCTATTTTGTAAATGCTATAACTTTTGCGCAAACCAATCAAACGCTTATTGCAATTTTTTTTTTACCAAAAATATGTAGAAAAAAAAATATGTAGAAGAAATATGTAGAAGAAATTTATTATAGCAAAAAGTAAAAAAAAAGCGTTTTTTTCAAAATTGACGCTACTTTTTTGTTTATAGCGCAAAAAATAAAAACCGCAGAGGTGATCAAATACCACCAAAAGAAATCTCTATTTGTGGGAAAAAAAAAGGATGTCAATTTTGTTTGGGAATCACGTCGCACAACCTCGCAATTATCAGTTAAAGCAACACAGTGCCGAATCGCAAGAAACGCACTGGTCAGGAACGGGGTAAATTTTTCCGGGGCTGAAGTGGTTAATGATGGCCTGGATAGCCGAGTCAACCAACGTGTATTTCAGGGAGAATTACACAGAAAAAATGAGGGAATTCAGACTCAGGATGTGAGAAGAATGAGGCGCAGACAAATCAAACACTAAGCAAAGTTTATTAGAGAACTTGCCCTTGACAAGCCCAATAGAGCTGACTCTTCAGGTCTGAAAAGATGACTGTGTGAAGGGGCCGATGATGAATCCTCGGTCTAGTTCAGCCTGTAATAGAGTGTCTATGGCCTGTTCGTCAATAGCCGCTGACAAAACAAAGGGGGGTGCATGTATTAGGAGGAGATGTAGAAGTAGGATAGTGAGCGAAGTGGGATACAGAAACTGAGTTAAGAAGGAAAAGGAGAAGTACAGAAAAATGAACAACAGGTGTATATAAGAACTGATTGTGTTCTACTGCGTAGAACCCTGTTGAGGGGAAATTTAGAAAACGAAAAAGAGTGCGTGGCGATCGAGGTGAGCCAGGAGGTGACTGGCCAGCTAACTGACAGCTCCGGTGCCTGTCTGTGCTGAGCAAAACCCCAGGGCGTACTGGGGCAAGAAGCTGAAATCTGGTACAGCCTACATAGAAATGTGGCTGTCTGTAGTTCAAGGCCTGTGCACAGTCTCCTAACGCTTGCACTGTCAGCAAGCTCAACATTAAGCGGCCTGCGTAGGTGAAGGGTCGCCCTTCGAAAACAGAGTGTAATGCAGAGACACATGAGACGATAGCTGACGCCAGATGCATATCCCAAACCGTGTATGTGAAGTGAACGTTAGTGAAAGGGTGCTACAGGATATTGTGATGGAAGAACCCGTGTACTACACACCTGACTGGCACCCTAGTGGCGAAGTTCTGGTTGAGATAGAGAACTCTGTCGAACGGAAACCTGTAGTAATGGTGACATAAGTCCAGTATAATAATATATATATATATATATATATATATATATATACACACACAGTGGCTTGCGAAAGTATTCGGCCCCCTTGAACTTTTCAACCTTTTGCCACATTTCAGGCTTCAAACATAAAGATATAAAATTTTTATTTTTTGTGAAGAATCACCAACAAGTGGGACACAATTGTGAAGTGGAACGAAATCTTTTGGATTTTTGAAACCTTTTTAACTAATAAAAAAATGAAAAGTGGGGCGTGCAAAATTATTCGGCCCCCTTGCGTTAATACTTTGTAGAGCCACCTTTTGCTGCGATTACAGCTGCAAGTCGCTTGGGGTATGTCTCTATCAGTTTTGCACATCGAGAGACTGAAATTCTTGCCCATTCTTCCTTGCAAAAACAGCTCGAGCTCAGTGAGGTTGGATGGAGAGCGTTTGTGAACAGCAGTTTTCAGCTCTTTCAGATTCTCGATTGGATTCAGGTCTGGACTTTGACTTGGCCATTCTGACACCTGGATACGTTTATTTGTGAACCATTCCTTTGTAGATTTTGCTGTATGTTTGGGATCATTGTCTTGTTGGAAGATAAATCTCCATCCCAGTTTCAGGTCTTTTGCAGACTCCAACAGGTTTTCATCCAGAATGGTCCTGTATTTGGCTGCATCCATCTTCCCCTCAATTTTAACCATATTTCTTGTCCCTGCTGAAGAAAAGCAGGCCCAAACCATGATGCTGCCACCATCATGCTTCACGGTGGGGATGGTGCGTTGAGCTGTGTTGCTTTTACACCAAACATATCGTTTTGCATTGTGGCCAAAAAGTTCGATTTTGGTTTCATCGGACCAGAGCACCTTCTTCCACATGTTTGGTGTGTCTCCCAGGTGGCTTGTGGCAAACTTTAGACAAGACTTTTTATAGATATCTTTGAGAAATGGCTTTCTTCTTGCCACTCTTCCATAAAGGCCAGATTTGTGCAGTGTACAACTGATTGTTGTCCTATGGACAGACTCTCCCACCTCAGCTGTAGTTCTCTGCAGTTCATCCAGAGTGATCATGGGCCTCTTGGCTGCATCTCTGATCAGTCTTCTCCTTGTCTGAGCTGAAAGTTTAGAGGGACAGCCAGGTCTTGGTAGATTTGCAGTGGTCTGATACTCCTGCCATTTCAAAATGATCGCTTGCACAGTGCTCCTTGGGATGTTTAAAGCTTGGATAATCTTTTTGTATCCAAATCCGGCTTTAAACTTCTCCACACCAGTATTACAGACCTGCCTGGTGTGTTCCTTGGTCTTCATGATGCTCTCTGCGCTTTCAACAGAACCCTGAGACTATCACAGAGCAGGTGCATTTATACAGAGACTTGATTACACACAGGTGGATTCTATTTATCACCATCAGTCATTTAGGACAACATTGGATCTTTCAGAGATCCTCGCTGAACTTCTGGAGTGAGTTTTCTGCACTGAAAGTAAAGGGGCTGAATAATTTTGCACGCACCACTTTTCAGTTTTTAAATTGCTAAAAAAGTTTAAAATATCCAATAGATTTCGTTCCACTTCACAATTGTGTCCCACTTGTTGCTGATTCTTCACAAAAAATTAAAATTTTATATCTTTATGTTTGAAGCCTGAAATGTGGCAAAAGGTTGAAAAGTTCAAGGGGGCCGAATACTTTCGCAAGCCACTGTATATATATATATATATATATATATATATATATATATATATATATATATATATATATATATATATATATATATATATATATATATATATATAGTTTCTCATTTATTTTTTTCTTAAACAATAACGTCCAACCTGGTGCAGGTTGGAATCTGAACTCAACTGACCTAAAGGATAAATGACAGACGGAAACGGTGAGTGGCTCGATTGTATGCCATGATGCGGCCAATTAAGTGCCACTAAAAATGATGTGTGGCCAATTATGTGCCACTAAAAATGATGTGTGGCCGATTATGTGCCACTAAAAATGATGTGTGGCCGATTATTTGCCACTAAAAATGATCCATGGCCGATTATATGCCACTAAAAATGATGTGTGGCCGATTATGTGCCGTCGAAAAAGATGTGTGGCTGGATTGTGTGGCACTAGAAAATGATGTGTGGCCAATTATGTGCCACTAAAATGATGATGTGGTTTGGTTCGCACCAGAACACGCAAACAGGAAAAAAATATGTACTAACAAGCGAACACCATTAAAGTCTATGGGATACGAACATGAAAATTTCAAAGTGCTCATTTTAAAGGCTTATATGCAAGTTAATGCCATAAAAAGTGTACGGGGACATTTTAAAAAAATGTTTTAAAAACGGACGTTTTTTCAGGAGCAGTGATTTTATTATTGTTTAAAGTGAAACAATAAAAATGAATTATTCCTTTAAATATCATGCCTGGGGGGTGTCCTTAATATGCCTGTAAAGTAGCGAATCTTTCCCGTGTTTAGAACAATACCACACCAAAATGACATTTCTAAAGGAAAAAATCTCATTTAAAACTGCTCGCAGCTGTAATGAATTGTCGGATCCTGGCAATATAGATAAAAATCATTGAAAAAAACGGCACGGGGACCTGGGTCCGGCCCCAGGGAACATGTATCAATGCAGCGTTGTTAGGAGAGGGCAGACGTTGAGTCAGCAAGCTCCAGCCATCCAGCAGCCCCAGCCTTCCGGCTGCAGCTATTCCCAGGATTATTACCGGACTCCCCAGGGGAACCTGCGGTGCCCCCCACATACACATTGGGTACCCATCGCCTTTCCATCTGGAACCCGAGTCCCAACCGGCAGCCGTACAGGCCCTTCCGACAAGACACTCGGCGGTCGGCCGAGCGTGGTAGGAAACTCTGCGGCTTCAGCCTAGCGTCAGGCCAGGGCCGTCCTGCCGCTTCTCCGCCCATAACCGGATCGGCGGGCTGGCCACCAAGCCCCAGGATTACCTCCTCTCAGAGCGATCCAACCCCCATCGCCATCCGGACGGGCCTGTAGTCGCGCCGGTATCAGTAAAAACCGGACAGCCGCGGCTCGGGCCTAGCCGGCGGCCATCTTGGTCCTCCCTGCCGAGGCCACAGCACTCCGCCGGCCGCCCGGAGATCAGCCAGACACCCAGCAACACCACTAGGACCTCGGCCTCAGCGGACCCCCAGCCCAGGTCACCAGCATCCCCACCACCACACTCCCCCCCCCCGCCACAGCACTCCCACCGCGGCCCGGGCCTTGGCCGTCGGCCATCTTGGTCCACCCACTCGGCTGTGATCACCACCTCCACCCAGAGCTCATCCACTGACCCCCGAGGCAGGAGTACTAGGACCTACCACCATCCCTCACAGGACCTGCAACCTCCAGAGAGCGAGCATCTGACTACCCGTGGCTCGGATCCATCCCGTCAGCCATCTTGGTCCCCCAAGTGTGGCCGATGCTCAGCCCGGACCCCCCCAGCAGGTTAGTACCGGGACCGCCCTCCCCCCCGGCAAAGATAACCATCCCTCACCCCCCTCCTCAGCCCACCCGGGGCACCACCGCAGCCGCCATCCAATCACCCGCTCTCTAGCTGATAGACTTGGGGGACAGACCACGGCTGCGGCCTAGCTCCAGCCACCCAGCACCCACACCTGTCCGGCGGGCCCCGTGCCCCCACTCCTGGAACACCCCTTCCTCTACATTGACTTCACTGCGTGGGCACAGCCTACCACCGGAAACACTGGACCAGACCAGTGTCCATCTTTAAGCTCCGCCTAAACCCAGTCGCAGCACCACTCTAACCAAAAAGTAGCGGCCAGACCCCCTTACCCCCCACCCCCGCCATCATCCTCCTGACCAGCCTCCACAGGTAAGCCACCGGGGTACCACAGCTGTTGATCCAGGGTCCTTGAGCCGATCGCCCCCCGGGGTCAGGAATTTTTCCTGCTGCTGTAGCAATTGGCCAGCTCAGTCAGAGGTTTTTTCCTCTGGATCAACAGGGAGGGTGGTAAGCAGCCTCCATCACCTCCATCATCCTCCTTCAGAAACCTGCTTGCATCACCATGTGTAATCTCAAGTACACTGTGGACGCACTCCACAGGCTAAGAAACATCGGTTCAACTCTACCAACCGCCACTCAAAGAAGACTAAGAAAAGAAAAATTACTGAGGACCAACCTACAAGCTACCATCAAATACAGAGAGACACCAATCCAACTACAACAACTAGCATGCGCCCCGATTAATACAAGATCTGCAGTAAAGCACAGACTGGAAATCCACTACTTCATCATCGACAACAACATAGACTGCCTCTTCATTACAGAAAGTTGGCTAACATCCGACTGCAACACCATTCTAACTGAATTGGTACCAGAGAACTACAGCATCCTTACCGAGCACAGAACAGGAAAAAAAGGAGGAGGCCTAGAAGTGATCTTCAAATCGCACCTTGCCGTCACCAAACCAACCTCACAGAACTCGGTGCATTTCATGGAGATACTCCCCCTGCAACTTCAAACTAGACCCCAAAACACCATTCACATATTACTATGCTACAGACCACCAGGACCAAAGACTAATCTCCTCACACCATTTACGGAATTCATCTCAATGCACACCCCGAAAACTAAAAACCTTCTGGTACTTGGAGACTTCAACCTTTGGGCAAACTCCACCCAAGATCCTATTGCGACCGCCTGCATCAACCAACTGGAAGAGCTAGGTCTTCAGCAGTTGATAAAGACGCCCACGCATGGTTCAGGACATACCCTAGACCTCATCTTTCAACAAAACATGGACATCAACATATCCGACAACACTCCACTACCATGGACGGACCACTACGCCATCAAATTCAATATCACCACCAACTCCATCTTCCAAAAACAGAAACATTCAACAACAATACACTGGAACAGATCCCGGAAGAAACTGCATTCTGAACTCTTCAAAACCACATTATCAAACAAAATACAATCATTAAATGCAGACCTCTTAACGGAACAAACACTCAACTCCCTAAACAAGGCTTTACTACAAACAGCAGACTCAGTAGCGCCAAAACGCAGAACACTTATCTGCAAAAAAAACTCGAGATAGTTCAACGGCACCCTCACTCTACTCAAGCAAGAACGTAGAAGAGCGGAAAGAGCATGGAGAAGAAATCCCACCATGGAAAACCATACAAACTACAAAATACTCACTGTGAAATACCACAAAGCGATTTTCACAGCCAAAAAAGAACATTTCTCGAACACCATCTCAACCGCCATAAACCGGCCGCGGGAACTTTTCAAAATAGTCGCCCAATCAATGAACCCAACCTGCTTAGAGCCCTCAGCAAACGATACTCAAGAATACTGCAACGAACTACCTAATTTTTTCATTGACAAAATCGACAGGATTCGGGAATCAATTCAACAGAAAAAAGCAACCAACCTTACCCAACCAAAGCAAAAAGATGACATGGACACGAACAGCACGCAACCGCCAGACTTCTTCTTGAGCCCAATCAATACTGACACGACAAAAAACATTATGAGAAACCTTCGAGACAGCACATCACCAAACGACATCATTCCCACGAAACTCCTGAAAGAATACGCTGACATCCTGGCTCCAACTATAACACACCTCGTAAACCAGTCATTCAAAGAAGGGATTGTACCAACTACCCTCAAGCAAGGCATCGTCAAACCCCTGCTAAAGAAGCCCAATCTTGACCCTAAAGACCCCAACCACCGCCGACTGATAACAAGACTCAACACCGTCTCCAAGATTATGGAGAAAGCGGTAGTACAACAGCTACAACGCCATCTTGACGCGCATCAACTTCTGGACACTCTACAATCGGGTTTCCGCCCAGGCCATGGCACGGAAACAGCACTTCTAAAAGTATGGGATGATGCACTCGAAGCAGCAGATGACGGAGAGTCGTGTCTCCTGGTACTGTTAGACCTCAGCGCAGCATTTGACACAGTGGACCACAATACTCTACTTGGCCGGCTCACAGAAGTAGCAGGAGCCACAGAGTCTAGTCTAAAATGATTTGCATCCTTCTTAGAGAATCGCTCGCAGACAATGAAACTAGGAGCATTTACCTCGGAAACCCGGGCAATCTCCTGTGGAGTCCCTCGGGGCTCCCCCTTGTCGCCAGTGCTATTCAACATTTACATCCGCCCTCTCCTCAATATCATCAGAAAATCAGATCTCTGCTTCATACGCAGACGATACCCAAATCTACTTTCGGATCACCGGACAAAAAGACCACCATCAGCAACTAGAGAAATGCCTCAATTCAATAGATAACTGGATGACCATTAGTTCCCTCAAACTCAGCGGGTCAAAAACAGAACTTCTCTACCTGCACGCAAACCAAAATCCCAAAACCAAGACTCCATGGACACCCCCCGCCATCTTCGGACAGACCATTTCACCGAGCACCAAGGCAAAAAGTCTTGGAATTATCTTGGACTCAGAAATGACAATGGATGCGCAAATAGGATCAGTAGTTAGTGGATCGCACCATCTCCTCCGCAAGTTACGCGGACTCATCCCCTTCATCCCAGAAGATGACAAAGCAGCAGTAGTTGGAACAATCATTAATTGCCATCTTGATTACGCAAACTCACTCTACCTAGGATTACCCCAATATCAGCTTACGCGCCTACAGGCCATTCAAAATGCGGCGACAAGACTAATAACAGGAAAAAAAACCTGGGAGTCCATCTCTCCATCCCTGAGGAGCATACACTGGCTAACAGTAAAGAATCGGATCACTTTCAAGACGCTATGCCTCACCCACAAATGCATACATAGCAACGCCCCTCAATACCTCCGAGAGAAAATAAAACATTACACACCGAATCGCAATCTGCGATCATCTAGCCAAAACCTCCTCCTCGTTCCCAAATACCGCTACAAAGCAAGGGGAGAACGAAGATTTGCAGTCCAGGGACCTCAGCTATGGAACTCTCTTCCGACTTACATCCGCATGGAAGAAAACCATCTGGCTTTCAGGAAAAAACTCAAGACATACCTCTTCTAGTGAAGCTTGACAACACAACGCATCAGCGCCTTGAGGCGATTCAGTTCGCATTTGCAGCGCTCTACAAATCATTCATTCATTCAATGCAAAAAAAGTATTAAAACAGCCGTTTTTTCAGGAGCAGTGATTTTAATAATGCTTAAAGTGAAACAATAAAAATTAAATATTTGTTTAAAATATCGTGCCTGGTGGGTGTCCTTAGTCTGCTTGTAAAGTAGTGCATTTTTCCTGTGTTTAGAACAATACCACAGCAAAATGACATTTCTAAAGGAAAGAAAGTAATTTAAAACTGCTCACAGCTGTAATGAATTGTCTAGTCCCGGCAATATAGATAAAAATCATTGAAAAAATGGCATGGATCCCCCCCAGTCCATTACTAGACCCCTTGGGTCTGGTATGAATATTAAGGAGAACCCCGCACCAAAATTTCTAAAAAAGTGTGGGGTCCCCCCAAAATCCATACCAGGCCCTTCAAGTGTGGTATGGATATTAAGGGGAACCCTGTGCCAATTTTTTTTTAAAAATGGCGTAGGGGTCCCCCCAAAATCCATACCAGGCCCTTCAGGTCTGGTATGAATTTTAAGTGGAACCCTGCGCCAATATGAAGACAAAAATGGCATAGGGGTCCTCCCAAAATCCATACCAGACCCTTATCCAAGCATGCAACCTGGCAGGCTACAGGAAAAGGGGGGAACAAAAGAGCGCCCCCTCTCCTGAACCGTACCAGGCCACATACCCTCAACATGGGGAGGGTGCTTTGGGATCCAGATCCCGGGAAAAATGGAAAAAACTCTGCCTCCATGGGAGGTTTACGATGACTGGAGCCTCTTCGCGATGACAGCTGTTATATAGATGTATAGATGAGGGCGGGGCCACCCGGTGACTGAAGCCTCTTCGCGATGACAGCTGTTATATAGATGTATAGATGAGGGCGGGGCCACCCGGTGACGTAAGCAGGTGACCCGCCTTCCTCTGACGTCACTTACGTTCGACTCGAACATCGGGCAAATCCCTAGTAGTATTAAAAATGGATCTGATATGAATCAATTGTAGGGTAATGACACGAACCGGTTGTAGGGAAAAAGACAAAACCGATACAAATTATTTTGCCGCCAATGCGACTAGATTTGAATCGGGCTATAGTGCGTATGGGATAGATTCGATACGAATCGGGCAAGTATAAACAGTAAAAGGCCTGTGACTGACCGTGTGTTGAAATGCCGTGCATGACTTATTAGGGAAATGACTCTGGGATTGGTACGTTGGTAAAATAACGACTGCGCTTTGGGAACTCACAAATGTTTCGTAAATTCCACAGCGGAGGACCGAACATACCAACCGGGGAACACAAATGAACGAAAATGATATTAAACAGGATACGAGAGAATGGTTACGAATCCAACTGCAACAGTGAGCAAGACTTGATCGACAAAAACCACGAATACAGCAACCGCAATGCACTTAATTCGGGAACAACTGATTCACGAACACGAAGTGAGCTGGGAAGAGTCGGCCTGGTGACGCAATGAATCGCGCACTGGAACCGACAAATAGCACAGGAAAGTGGCTTGCTTAAATGCCCCCTGGACTCCCCCCATAAATTCAGGCCACCATACTGACTGCCTTAATTATATACATTTTTTTTTCCTTTTATTGTTTGAACCAGATGGACTTGTGCCTTTTTTTTTTAGCCAGACTATGAAACTAAGTAGACAGTCAAAAGGCTTTCTGATTTTGGACTCTTCCTTCTAACACTTAGATGGGTTGTCTCCTGGTAACTATGGCTGCTGTGTGGATCTGCTTCTGAAGCCTGTAGTGGGAATGGTAAAGAGCAGCAGTAGAATGCAGCATAGATCAGGCCAAATGCTTCTGATGGGGTGATCTAAGGCAAAGGTGGTGAGCCTCAGTAACTGTTACGTCTCCAAGATACGCCTAGGCTCAGAGTGGTACAGTTTGCTTGGGGGCCCTCTTCCTTACCTGGGCATGAAAGAAATAATTAGTACAGATGCTGAGCACACAGCCCAGCATGAGACAGACCAACGCACTACACCATAAAACCTCCTTGCTAACATGAGTAGCTTTTGAGCAGTCTGATTCGCCATCTGATTCATCTGTGTGTATGTAATACTGGCACGCCTAAATAGAACATGGATTAAAAAATAAGGCTGGTTTTTCTACATCACTTTATATATAAACTCCCTATTGGCTGCGCACATACTGTATGAGTCCAGTTATGCACGAGGGATCCAGAGTGAATCAATTGCCATATTTGGGGTCAGAATGGAATTTGTTGTCCCTTTTAAGATTTTTAAGATTTACATTGGCCAGAAATATTTCCAGTTGTTTTCCTCTGGATCCACAGAGCAGTGATTCGTAAAGCAGAGTCCCCTAAAAGCTAAACTTGTAGTCATGGCGATTTATTATTTTAATTGCTATGCTGCTTCTTGCTCAATAAATATAGTTAAGTTTAAAATAAACCATTTATGAACTTTTCAACAAATGTATTTTTTATATTACATACATAAAAAGATCCCAACTTTCTAATGTAGTGCCAGTAATGCTGCTTCAAATCCAAATGGTAGAGGGTCATTCTGTGTATTCCATTCTGTATTTTTAAAAAGGTCATTTCCTGCATGAGAGCAGATTATCCAAAATGCCTGCTATGGCCTATATTAGGCAGAAAAGCCCCTTCCGTGCCCCTCTGTTTTCATTTTAGTAATAAGAAAAAATCTAAGAAAAGAGCAGAACTTCCCTCAGCACCTCCTGGACAATAGGTAATGAGAGGATGGATTCCTGTATTCCTTGGGTACCTGACCTGGGCAAACTTTGCTCTTTTTTTGTTTTAGCTTACAGATTTGTACACCTGTAGCCTTACTGACTTTGGACACAGGCTTCAGAGCATAAATAGATGGGGGCCTGGAGAATCCTGCAATATACTAGTGGGCCTTAGTTCAGCCATCTCCACTATCCTCACAGGATAGTGCATAGATGCCTCATTCACTCAAAACACTAGTAGTGGAACTAAATGTGTAAAGAGGGCACAATAACACTAAAGCCTCTGTACTGGTTGTTGGAGCACAAAGAAATTGATTTGGTATTAGTTTTTGTAGCTTGGTCATCTTTGAGCCCTAGACTAGAAGGTTCTTCCTAGGTGCCCCTGTTCTTGTTTTGCTTGGCTTTCCTTGTACTCCCTGTCAGTAAGGGGCAAAGATATGCTTCAGCAATTTGTATGCTTATTGGGGGGTGCTGGTATGTCGCCCCCTAGGAGCACCTTGAAAGTACTACCAGCCATGATACTCACTAGGGGTGCTGAAATTAATCGCTGCATCGCGATTCGGGTGTCCCCGATGCGGCATCGATGCATGCGACCTGGAAAATCGATTTCTTGCCCCGCCCCCTCCCGGGAGAGTGCTCCGTGCGTAAAGCTGTTACTAGTGTGTGTATATTCTGCTCATGTGACTCCCGGACGCGCCTCCCTTCTCTCACGTCTCTCCTGATGTCAGCCCCGCCCACTGACTGGAGCTATCAGGTCAGAAGAGAGGCGGGCGGGGCTGACATCAGGAGAGATGTGAGAGGAGGTAGGCGTGGCCGGGAGTCACACGAGCGGAATATACACACACTAGTAACAGCTTTACGCACGGAGTGCTCTCCCAGGAGAATTCCCTGCTGACCTCAGGAGAGATGTGACATACGAGAACACCGGAGGCTGGAATGGAGATCGGGGGGAGATGGTGAGCACGCAGATCACCCTGCTCATTACAGGCTGCCACCAGCACCGGCAGAGCAGCATGTAAGTACAGAGGGGGAGGGGGGGCGCTGTGACACAAGTCCATATCATAGAATTGTCTTCTATGTGCCTTCATCACACCACAACTCTGCATTATTGTCCGCAGTCTCTGACCATCTCCTGTGCCATGTCCGCAGTCTCTAACCATCTCCTGTGCCATGTCCGCAGTCTTTGACCATCGCCTGTGCCATGTCCGCAGTCTTTGACCATCTCCTGTGCCATGTCCGCAGTCTTTGATCATCTCCTGTGCCATGTCCGCAGTCTTTGACCATCTCCTGTGCCATGTCCGCAGTCTTTGACCATCTCCTGTGCCATGTCCGCAGTCTTTGACCATCTCCTGTGCCATGTCCGCAGTCTTTGACCATCTCCTGTGCCATGTCCGCAGTCTTTGACCATCTCCTGTGCCATGTCTGCAGTCTCTGACCATCTCCTGTGCCATGTCTGCAGTCTCTGACCATCTCCTGTGCCATGTCTGCAGTCTCTGACCATCTCCTGTGCCATGTCTGCAGTCTCTGACCATCTCCTGTGCCATGTCCGCAGTCTCTGACCATCTCCTGTGCCATGTCCGCAGTCTCTGACCATCTCCTGTGCCATGTCCGCAGTCTCTGACCATCTCCTGTGCCATGTCCGCAGTCTCTGACCATCTCCTGTGCCATGTCCGCAGTCTCTGACCATCTCCTGTAGCATGTCCGCAATCTCTGACCATCTCCTGTAGCATGTCCGCAGTCTCTGACCATCTCCTGTAGCATGTCCGCAGTCTCTGACCATCTTCTGTAGCATGTCCGCAGTCTCTGACCATCTCCTGTAGCATGTCCGCAGTCTCTGACCATCTCCTGTAGCATGTCCGCAGTCTTGGACCATCTCCTGTAGCATGTCCGCAGTCTTAGACCATCTCCTGTAGCATGTTCGCAGTCTTTGACCATCTCCTGTAGCATGTCAGCAGTCTCTTATCTCCTGTAGCATGTCCGCAGTCTCTGATCATCTCCTGTAGCATGTCCGCAGTCTCTGATCATCTCCTGGAGCATGTCCGCAGGCTCTGACCATCTCCTGTAGCATGTTCGCAGTCTCTGATCGTCTCCTGTAGTATGTCTGCAGTCTCTGACCAGCTCCTTTAGTATTTTGGAAGAGAGCCTGGAGCTCCTCTGCTGTCTCTTTTTTTCCTAAGAACAGATATAATTAAAAAAATGGAGTTCTCCTGACTACTTGAATTTTTTTTGATGAAAACCATGAGCACTTGCGGACTTGTGCTGTAATTGTGATGCATCGCGGAATCGAATCGTTGACTTGATAATCGTAATCGAATCGTGAGGCCAGTGAAGATGCGCACCCCTAATACTCACTATGGTCTCACTTCTGTCTAGGTTTGTGCTACCCTCAGGCCAAGGGCTATACTGTGTTCCACAGCCCCACACACTTTACAGAAGGACAGTGTCTTCTTTCCCAACTGGTAGCATGGCCTGTTACTATCTGTTCGTCTGTACATACAGTGGGGACGGAAAGTATTCAGACCTCCTTAAATTTTCACTCTTTGTTATATTGCAGCCATTTGCTAAAATCATTTAAGTTCATTTTTTTCCTCAATGTACACACAGCACCCCATATTGACAGAAAAAAACAGAATTGTTGACATTTTTGCCGATTTATTAAAAAAGAAAAACTGAAATATCACACGGTCCTAAGTATTCAGACCCTTTGCTCAGTATTTAGTAGAAGCACCCTTTTGATCCAATACAGTCATGAGTCTTTTTGGGAAAGATGCAACAAGTTTTTTACACCTGGATTTGGGGATCCTCTGCCATTCCTCCTTGCAGATCCTCTCCAGTTCTGTCAGGTTGGATGGTAAACATTGGTGGACAGCCATTTTTAGGTCTCTCCAGAGATGCTCAATTGGGTTTAAGTCAGGGCTCTGGCTGGGCCATTCAAGAAAAGTCACAGAGTTGTTGTGAAGCCACTCCTTTGTTATTTTAGCTGTGTGCTTAGGGTCATTGTCTTGTTGGAAGGTAAACCTTTCGGTCTAAGGTCCTGAGCACTCTGGAGAAGGTTTTCATCCAGGATATCCCTGTACTTTCCCTCAATTGCAACCAGTCATCCTGTCCCTGCAGCTGAAAAACACCCCCACAGCATGATGCTGCCACCACCATGCTTCACGGTTGGGACTGTATTGAACAGGTGATGAGAAGTGCCTGGTTTTCTCCACACATACCACTTAGAAGGCCAAAAGTTCTATCTTGGTCTCATCAGACCAAAGAATCTAATTTCTCACCATCTTGGAGTCCTTCAGGTGTTTTTTAGCAAACACCATGCGGGCTTTCATGTGTCTTGCACTGAGGAGAGGCTTCCGTCGGGCCACTCTGCCATAAAGCCCTGACTGGTGGAGGGCTGTAGTGATGGTTGACTTTCTACAACTTTCTCCCATCTCCCGACTGCATCTCTGGAGCTCAGTCACAGTGATCTTTGGGTTCTTCTTTACCCTTCTCACCAAGGCTCTTCTCCCCGATAGCTCAGTTTGGCCAGACAGCCAGCTCTAGGAAGGGTTCTGGTCATCCCAAACGTCTTCCATTTAAGGATTATGGAGGCCACTGAACCTTAAGTGCAGCATACATTTTTTTGTAACCTTGGCCAGATCTGTGCCTTGCCACAATTCTGTCTCTAAGCTCTTCAGGCAGTTCCTTTGACCTCGTGATTCTCATTTGCTCTGACATGCACTGTGAGCTGTAAGGTCTTATATAGACAGGTGTGTGGCTTTCCTAACCAAGTTCAATCAGTATAATCGAACACAGCTGGACTCAAATGAAGGTGTAGAACCATCTCAAGGATGATCAGAAGTAATGGACAGCACCCGAGTTATATATATGAGTGTCACAGCAATGTGATATTTCAGTTTTTCTTTTTTAATAAATCTGCAAAAATGTCAACAGTTCTGTGTTTTTCTGTCAATATGGGGTGCTGTGTGTACATCCAGGCCTTGGCATCCAGGTGTGACATTAAATTTAAATTAGGAACAATAGGTTTGTTATTTGTAATGCATTTATTCAGTGATCTTAAATCAACTGATAAATAATATGGATCTTATTAGAAGTCTTGAAGTTTTTCTTATTATTATTCTTCTTCCTGCACTCTGTAAAGTTGGAAAAACTTTATTGAACATAAAAACACAACAATAATTATAACGAATGAAACTCGTGTCAAATCTTCTCCAGAATAGATATTCTTAAGCTTCAAGGGTTTATTTTTATCTGGAAGGTCTAGAAATATTACATTTCTCTTCTTTTGGTGACTTACAAGTCAGATCCTGAAACAGAATGCAGTATCATTATTTTGAATTTACTAATACAAAATATACCTTCATTTACTTATTCATTTTACATATCACCAAATTTTAATGTAACTGTAATGTCTGCCTTCATTTTGTTAAGCGCTGCGCAAACTGTTGGCGCTATATAAATCCTGTATAATATTAATATTACAATCCTAATATTTTTTCATGACATGAAAGACATATTTTAATAACAACATTTCTAATTACCTTATTTTGCTCCATTTTTCTTAAACTGGCCTATACTCCTTATGCTATTATTCTGTGTATTTTAACTATAACAGGACGCAATTTCTCCTTTTTGTTATGATTTTAAACCTAGTTTTCACAAACAAAGAAAGGTTTCAAATCAACCCAGAAGATTGAAGCGAACTGTGTCCATTCACTTATCCTCTTTAAGATTTAGATTCATGCGTGCTGTACTCCGAGTTTTTTGCATCTTCCATTTTCTGTAGAATTTTTGCTAAATAGCATAACCATTCTTTGGAATAGGAAGACCTGCTAAACAACTCTTAATAACATTAACAAATACTGGCTCAAAGCCTCTCTCAGCACTTGTTCTAAAAATACCACTTACATGTTTTCTGGATTCATTTGTACAAGCATAATTTTCTTTTACCAAATCTACGTGTATAGATTTAAATTGTAAAGTTTTAAAAAATGGGCAATATTTGTCATATAATTCTCCTGAATTTATTCTCTCTAAAATAAGTTTTAATGATAGATCAGATGTCTGCAATATGATCTTACTAGATCTCACAATCTTTTCTGTTACTTTGACTGCAAAATAAACACTTAACAATTGCTTAATACGTGTGTGTCAAAGGTCTTTTCCATATTTGTCTCTGTTCACCTTTTTTTAATTGAGACAAAGTCACTGAGATTGAATTGTCAGATACATTAGTATGCAAAACAACAGGCATTGACAAACCAACTTCAACTGTATTCAATGAAGGAGCATTCTGCAAATCCCTTTTCAACATTTCAAAGGCATCTGTCTGGGTTTGACCCCACTGATCAAACAAAACATCTTTTTGTCTCAAAAAATCAAATAATGGTTTAACTTTATCATCACATTTCTGTAAAAACTTTTTGCAACGATTTACTTTGCTCAAAAATTTATATAATGCCTTGAAAGATGTTGGAATTGGAATAGCAGAAATGTTGCTAACTTTCTCCTGTGATAACCATCTCTGTCCAGGTCTAATTTGCATATAAAGAAAATCTGCTTGACTTTTCATTAACTGAACTGACTTTGTGTTTAGTTTCAGCCCTGCTGTTTGTAACAGAGTAAATAACTCAGACAAAAGAGTGACATGTTCCTCTATACTCTATAGACAAAAAAAAAACTTGTCCACATGCTGGAAAATACATTCTGGTCTAGAGAATTTTGATAATACTTGCTTTATACACTCCTCCACTATACCGTCACTAATGTCCAATCCTGGAATTATTCCAGTAAATGCATAGGTTTCTTTATTAAAGCTGAAGGCAAGTTTATATAAATAGCTTTTAGTTAAAGATATAGAAAAATGACTATTGGCGATTTCCAGTACAGAAAATACTTCGGCCTTGGCATCCAGGTGTGAAATTAAATTTAAATTAGGAACAATAGGTTTGTTATTTGTAATGCATTTATTCAGTGATCTTAAATCAACTGATAAAAAATACGGATCATCAGCATTCTTGATAGGCCAAATACAATTATTTACCACTGATTGTGCTTTCTTTAATATTCCTTGTTGTAAAAATTCTTGTACAATGTCAGAAACCGGACCTATTAATTCTTGTGGCAAATTATATTGAATTTGGGGCTTAGGATCTTTTCCCTCAATTTCTATTTCAATATCTTTAAACAAACCTGTATCAATTTTGGTCTGACTCCAAAGACTTTTATGTGATGGAACCAATTGTTCCAATACGAGATTGGATCCTGTATGTCGCCAATTATAATCTGAAGACAAGTCAGCTGCTGTACAAAAACTTCCAACATGCTGTAAATGGAGGGGTCTATTAACATAGATTTGGGCATAGATGAATCTTTCCATATAGTAGAATTACTTAAATCAATAATCCAATTTAATTTACTAATCAAATCTTTGCCTAAAATATTCTCTACATTTTGGCAAAACCAGATATCTATCTTAGTTTTCAAAAGTCCTGGAATTTCAAAAGTCACATCAGAAACTTTAGTTGCAACTGTATTTTCTTTTCCACTAAAACCAATTAAATTACATTTTGGAGAATCAATATTCACAGATAATTTTTGTTTAGTTAAACTGAGTTCAGCTCCTAAATCTATTAACCATTTAGTTTTCCTACCATTTAATAAACTATGTAACCATGGCCTTCCACCTTCATCTTTTAAAATTGAAGCAACATAATTTAATGTTGGAAAAGTCTCAGAAACTTTTTTTTAATCCCGATTTTGGCAATGGAAGTAATCCATCTCTCTCATTGACAGCATTGCTTGTCATTTTGATTGGACTGTCATTAACAGTGTACTGATCTGTTTGACTTCTGAGGCATAAGGCAAATCAATCAACCTTTTGTTTGGAGAAGGATTCCAAAGCTTTTCTTTGTTAATCTAATTTATATTTTAAACATTCTTTGTGCACATGGCCACATTTCTTACAATGTAAGCAAGTAACATTTCCTGTCTGCTCTGAAACTTTGGTTCTACCTGTGACGTGTATCTCACCATATCTGGGTGTGGCCTTACACGTGGCAACTCTCTGATCACCATCTTGCTTTTGTATGTCTAGACTTGTGCATACTGCATCTTTATTCATTAATTTTAGTTTAATGATCCTGGTCATCAATCTCTATAGACCGCATATATGGTACAAAAGACTTCTATTTAGAATCTGCACTATCATTAATCTCTAAACTCTTGCTTGACTGTGCTTGAGAATTTACACAAATCCTTTTTACTTTATTCTGGAATTCAGACAACTGAATATCTTTTATTTGAATTGCACATTGCAAATCATCTATTTATCGATCAGTCAAAATCGGACAATTAACACATCAATTGTTATCCTGCTGAGTCTTTGTTTTCCCTTTTGTACCAACATCCCCTTTAGGAACTTCTAATATCATTGTGTCATAAACCTTAATTAACTTTATCAAGTTAATAACCTGTTTGCTGAATTTCTTAAAAGTAAATTGATTTTTGTATCTTAATATTGGCCTGTAAGCATTCATTGAACATGTAACACCATAATTCATCATCTTTAACAAATTTTGACAGATTTTTGAATTCTAATGTACTCTCACTAGACAATTCATCAATAAAATTCATTACTTACCAATTTAGAACAGACTTCCTTCATGTAACACGCGTTCCCTCTCTTGGCGGGTAATTATGTCATCAAGAAACAGAATTTTCTTGCAAGTGCGCAAACGTCGCACCAATTTTGATGATTCTATGTGTGACATACTCACCCGGGATAGAGGCTTTTGGAGGGGACTGAATGTGAGCCTCTTGCCTACAGATTATGGGCCCTGGCATTTGGGGTACCCTTGAGGTGTTGTTACTTTGGCTTCAGGTCCTTGTCCCCCAGGACACACAGACTCTGGGGACCCTGTATTTGCCATACTAGCAATAGTGACTGAGTCATACTGTTGGGACTCATACTGTGAGAAGTTGCTAATGTCATCAACTCCACTCACCTGTCTGATGTCAGCTATAATGTGTTTAATGTAAATGAGTTTAGTCTGGCTAACCACAGGTTCTAAGAGTATTCAACTCATTGTTGTTTGTTCTATTTAACCCTGTGTTGATGTTTATGGTAATGTGTGTTGAATAGTCAATGAGCTAGGAGAAGTAGTCACCTAGTCTGGGTAAATGATTTAGTAAACTAGCTCATGTTAATTAGGTTACAGTTGTATTGTTAGAGGAGGTTCCAACGGCATATAAAGTCTTGTAATTTTGATTCTAAATAAAGTTAGTCCATGTTAGCAGTGAAGCAAGTGTCGCCTTGTTTTATGCTTGGGAGCGGTTGGAATATCTGATATCTGTATCCAGACTACAAGGAAGTGGTATACTGACGGAAACACTCAAGCGGAGTGTGGGACGTTCCATGACATTGGTGGCAAGCAGCGGGAAGCTTCCAGTAGTCTGGGAAATCTAAACCTCCACCTGGATCCAAGATCAGAATAGCAGACTTCAGTCACCCCAGCGGAGATATGGACCTGGCATCAGAGTTCCCGGGGCTGCTGCGGATCATCCTTTCAACATACACCAGGACTGTGTCTGAGGATGAATACCTGGAGCTCAGGCAGCAGATTCGGGTGGAGCTCTGGATTTGAGCCCTCCAGCTTGCTGGTATAAAACAGGGCAAGTGCTTTCCGACCCAAGAGCAACGGGCCAGTGACCAACGGGCATTGCGGATGGCATTCCTGGGAGAGCAGCCCCAGGAGCGATGGGTGACTGAGTTGGACAGGCTGGTCCAGCAGGAGATAGAGCTGGCCAAGGGTTATCGGGCTCTGCAATGGCACGCAGAGCAGGGATATTTAGGGGAGACAACAGAATGCTCTCCGGAGGGATATGTCTTTGGCGGCCCTGGATTGCTGTGGGAGAGCCTTACAGATCGTTTTGTGTTTGGCGATGAAGGGGAACCTACCCTTGAGGACCTGCGAGATTATATAGAGGCTATGCTCGGTCTTGCAGGGGTTTCAGAGCTTAAACCTGATCTGGACCATTTGCTAAGGAAGGAACAGCATCTGGAAAAGGCATACAGGAAACTGCTAGAACACATTCAGCAGCATGCCAGAGATTCGGCAGTGGAAAATCTGGAGATTGCCGTCCCCAAACCTGAAGTGTTGACAACAGGGCACAGCTCTGCTAACCTCTGCCCAGCACTGATAGCATCTTCTGAGCTCCATGGACAGGAGATGGTGAACCTCTATCCCCAGACACCAGTTGCAGAGACAGGGGATTTGATAGACTTTTCTGCTGAGGAAGAACAACCTGATGAGCCTCCAGCAGAAGAGCTGGTATTGGGGCCAAACTTCACTGTGCTCTGCCCAGCACCAACAGCAGTATCGATGGAGTTACAACAAACATCTTCAGCTGAAGATCTGGTAACGGAACAGAGGGTCCAAGACCTCTGTCCCACACTTTTAGAAATACCAGAGACTGGGGATTTAATAGACGTTTCTGTAGAGGAGGAACCACCTAGCAAACCCCCAGCAGAAGTGCTGGCAACCGAACAGAGGGTCCAAGACCTCTGCCCCACACCTGTGGCAGTTTCGGAGGCTCAGGATGAGAAGGTGGCATTTACTTCCCAGCAGCAGATACAGGGGGAGAAGGGAGAGGAGGTGTGTGTTGTCCCTCCCCAACAGTTGGCCAGGGTGGAGGAAGCGGGCTTTCCTCCCCAGCAAAGATCTTTGCACCTGGGAGACAGTACTATAGACATATCGTCCCAGCAGCCAGATGAGGGAATGGAAAAGGAAGTAACCGGCTCACCTCCCCAATGGCAGCTACACAGTTTGGGAGTGGAGGAAGCCAGCCTCCTGCCCCAACGGTTAGCCGGAGCGGAGGATGCGGAGTGCCCAGCAGAAGTGCTGGCAACAGGGCCGAGTGCTAACAACCTCTGCCCAGCACCGGCAACAACTGTGGAGTTCCAGGGAGCCGGGGCAGTCGGCCCCTCTCTCCAGCGACAAGCTGATGTAGTGGAGATGCTACTCCCAGCTGAATCGCTGGCAACAGGGCAGAGCACTGCTGGCCTCTGCCTAGCACCTACAGTTTCTTCTCAGCTTCAGGGAACTGGGACAGTGGGCCCCTCTGCCCAGCAACAGGCCAAGCCATGGAATGGTAAACACCACCCAGATGAAGCGCTGACAAACGGACAGAGAGTCAATGACCTCTGCCTCACACCTACTGAGGTCAACTATTCCTTGCAGCCAAGAAAGGAGATCATACGGACAGACTTTGTGAGTTCACTCTGCCTGACTAATGCATGTCCAGACTAGGTGGAGGTCTGGGACCTTGTTAGTCAACTTTTGATGGGGGAGAAATGTGACAGACTCACCCGGGATAGAGGCTTTTGGAGGGGACTGAATGTGAGCTTCTTGCCTACATATTATGGGCCCTGGCATTTGGGGTACCCTTGAGGTGTTGTTACTTTGGCTTCGGGTCCTTGTCCCCCAGGACACACAGACTCTGGGGACCCTGTATTTGCCATAGTAGCAATAGTGACTGAGTCCTACTGTTGGGACTCATACTGTGAGAAGATGCTAATGTCATCAACTCCACTCACCTGTCTGATGTCAGCTATAATGTGTTTAATGTAAATGAGTTTAGTCTGGCTTACCACAGGTTATAAGGGTATTCAACTCGTTGTTTGTTCTAATTAACCGTGTGTTGATGTTTATGGTAATGTGTGTTGAATAGTCAATGAGCTAGGAGACGTAGTCACCTAGTCTGGGTAAATGATTTAGTAAACTAGCTCATGTTAATTCGGTTACAGTTGTATTGTTAGAGGAGGTTCCAACGGCATATAAAGTCTTGTAATTTTGATTCTAAATAAAGTTAGTCCATGTTAGCAGTGAAGCAAGTGTCGCCTTGTTTTATGCTTGGGAGCGGTTGGAATATCTGATATCTGTATCCAGACTACAAGGAAGTGGTATACTGACGGAAACACTCAAGCGGAGTGTGGGACGTTCCGTGACACTATAATTCCAGGTTCAATCAATGATGCCGAAAGTTCATTTGCTGTTTCTATTTCTCCTGGAAGCTTGACTGCATAATCAATGCTTGTGCTTGTATTCCCTCTCGGCAAGCAAAAAGAGAAATAATTCAAAAATGTTTGATAATCGGACAAAATGAAAATGGCTAAGACTTAATAATTCATATTAATGAGAAAAGTTCCAAGAAAGCCTGTTTAGTTCTTGTGTAAAAATTAAAAAATTGATTTAATAATAAAAAAATAACAAAATATTACAAGAACAATATCAAAATGTAAAAATAATAATGATGTATTATATTCTTAAGATGAAGAATGAATCAGATATGTGTGTATATGTATGAGAAACTGTCCCAGCTCTCTTCAATGTCTTGTGGTGTGTCATGTCTGCCAGCAAATCTCTCTGTTCAACTCCTTTTACTCCCAAATTGAGCTCCCACCTTATCTTTAAAAGGGCTGGTTAAAAGTTCCTCTGAGCTTTATTGTCCTACAGAAAACCACAGGCTTTAATGTAATGAGACATAGCTTCCCTCCCACCTCACACAAGGATGGGGGGTTTTCAGTCTCTACGATTTAACATTCCTGAGGAGTTGGCAAGAGCAGCTATGTGTAGAACCATTTACCTTATCCAATATAAGTTTATTTTAATATAAGATCAAATAAGAAGAAAGGTTTCACATTTCTTAAGTTGTAAAAGTTTCAGTATTTTAGTTAAGATTTTAGGATACGTTTAAATTACAATATTTCTTGATTAGGATATTAATAAGAACATTAGGTTTTTATTTAAGAATATATAATATTAATTAAAAACCTAATGTTCTTATTAATATCCTAATCAAGAAATATTGTAATTTAAACGTATCCTAAAATCGTAACTAAAATACTGAAACTTTTACAACTTAAGAAATGTGAAACCTTTCTTCTCATGCGATGGTCTAAGGTGAGAACCCAGTTCAAGATTCCTGAATTACTAACACATGTTTGCTCTCCATAGAACTGCTTATGAAGTTTATATGTATACTTTTCCAAGTATAGGAATCTATATAATTTCACCTTATCCATACATAGAAGAGATATAAATATGTATATTCAACTCAATTATTCTGAAAAAGATCTCATCCATTAATTTGTTATTTGATGAATATTAGATTCTAACAGTGGTCAATGAGCAGAATGCCACAGATATCTACTGATATCTAAAAATATTATTGGCGACATGCCACTGACTGCCAAGTGAGGCTGGCCCCAAAAATATGGATGCAAGAGATGAGAAGCCAGCCTGCCACAGCTCACGAAACACCTAGCAATCTCTGGAGGAATCCTACTTTTGAATGGTTGATTTAGTGCTGCCTCATCCTAGTACCTTTGCTAGGGGTAAATGCACTTTACATTACTTTGTCTTAGTAAATAAGTTTGCATGTAAAGGTTCACGTGATGCATAAATGTTATTATGTAAAATCATACTGTTTCACTCCATATGTGCTGCTGTTAAGGGACTGTGAGTTCCTGCCTGTAATGGGCTGTTACTGAACTGACAAGGAGTCTGTCAAGTTCCCTCAGGAGTGAACGAGCAGAAACTGTGTAAAGTAGTGCAAGTGTGTGCAGGAGGAAGAAGTGTAAGAAGTTGTCAAGTGGGCATCCCATAAGCCCCGCATCCAAGTTGTTAACCCCCTAATAAAACAAGAAAACCAAAGCTATGGACCATTTCCTGCTTGTGAAGATTCAATGTGCCTGGCTGTGCAGGAGTGGGGGATCCCTGTTCATCTGCAGGTCCTACGTGGGGTGTGCTACAGACATATGATGCAATAGGTCAATAGCATTACCACAGCAGTCTGTTTTTCTTAATCCCCAACTGTGACATAGTTTATTGCCTCTTTATCCTGCCAATAAGTCTGTTATTTTCAACTTCCTTTAACAGGCTAAGCCGTCCAGCAAAAGGGGCAGTTAGAAGGTTGAGACAAATCAAATTACCAAAAACAGGGGTGCTTACAATGGTCAGCTAAAAAACACATTTCTGCAACTGCTTACACATTTTTAGCTGGAATTAGGTTTTATTATGTTATTCATTTATATAAAGTCCAACCAAATTTACTAGCACATCTATCAATCACTGTAGCAGACAGCCCATTTACTCAACATGTTCAGATGCAGGCCCCTTTAACTCCTTTACTCACAGCTCCTTGGGTTCCTGCACATGCTCAGGAAAAATACATTTCTATGCTTCCCTTACTCAACAGCTCAGGAGGCAGTCAGGTGTAAGTCCCTCCACTGTCAAAACTGGCATGTGGGCAGGAACTTAAAGTGATTGTTCCAGAAACCATGAAATTAGGCCGAGACTGAAGTACAATTAAATAACACTTGTTTAATAATAAAAGTAAAAAGAACAAACGTAGTCAAAACATAGCCAAAGTTCAGTAACCGAAAGGGATAGTCAGCCAAGCCAGAAGTCAGGGATCAATGTAGTGGAACAGCAAGCAGGATCTGGAGCCAGAAGGGATGTCAGCAAAGCAAGTCTTGAACAGAATTGCAGGAGATTCTGTGATGTTGACCAAGGCGAAGGCAGAGATCCTTTGGGCTGGACGGATTAAGTAGGCAGGACTGATGAGCAGGATATCATCAACGGCTGAGTGACCAGCTCTGAGAAGAAAGGGCTGAGCCCAGCCCTGACAGTACCCCCTCCTCAACGACCCTCCCCCTCGGAGGACCACCAGGCTTGAAGGGAAAACCTCTATGGCAATCACGGAGGAGGACAGGGGCATGTACGTTCGAGGATGAGACCCTAGAGCATTCCTCCGGACTGAACCCTTTCCAATGCACCAAGTACTGTATGCGCCCATAGAACCTATGGGATTCAACAATGGACTGTACTTCATACTCCTCATGGTTCTCAACCTGTATAGGGTGAGGACGTGGCACCAAGGTGGTAAAGCGGTTGCAGACCAAAGGTTTTAATAAGGAAACATGAAATACGCATGTTAGAAGGAAGGTCTAATGCGTAAGCCACTGGGTTAATCCTGCGAATACGGAAAGGCCCAATAAACCGAGGTGCGAACTTCAGTGAGGGAACACGAAGTCAGAGGTTGCGAGCAGACAGCCAGACCCTGTCCCCAAACTGGTAGGAAGGCGCGGACAGGCATCTGCGGTCAGCATGGAATCTGTACCTATCATTAGCATGTAGCAAAGCCTCCTGGACTTGTGCCCAAGTGGAACGAAGACCACAGAGATGCTCCTCTAATGCAGGAATACTCTGCAGATCAAATGAGTCAGGAAACATGGAAGGTTGGAAACCATAGTTCTCTATAAACGGGGTTAATCGGGAAGCAGAATTCAAGGAACTATTGTGAGCAAACTGCCCACGGTAATAGGTCTGACCAGTTGTTATGATGGTCAGAAATATAGCAACATAGGAATTGCTCCAAGGACTGATAGTCTCGTTCTGCGGCCCCATTAGACTGCAGGTGATACGCAGAGGAAAAAGCAAGCTGAATTCCCAACTGTGCACAAAAGGCTCGCCAGAACCGGGACACAAACTGACTACCCCTGTCCGAGACAATCACCTTGGGTAATCCATGTAAGTGAAAGATCTCCTGAGGAAAAATTGAAGCCAGTTCCTTAGAAGTGGGCAACTTCTTAAGTGGAATACAATGAGACATTTTTGAGAACCGGTTACCCACCATAAGGATGAACTGTGTTGCCCTGCAAGTTGGGTAACTCCACAATGAAATCCATAGTCAGGTGGGTCCATCGAAAAACCAGCAGTGGAAATGACATAGCCCAGGAATTTAACCTGTTCACGATGGAACTCACACTTCTCCAGTTTACAATAGAGATTGTTCTCTCTTAGTTTCTGAAGCACACGATAGACATCTGTGTGGTGGCTCTCCAGGGACTTGGAAAATATGAGGATATCATCGAGATAAACCACCACACATAACTGCAACAAATCTCAGAGGACATCGTTAATAAATTCCTGGAAAACTGCCGTGGCCAGCTCTGAGAAGGAAGGGCTGAGCCCAGTCCTGACAGGTTGTTATGCCACATGTACATATTTATACTACTAGCGCTGTCTCTTAATAGAGTGTGCCCGTGTGTGATTTAAAAAAAAAGCAGATTATACCTAATTTCTGAGCACCTATCAGTGCTTACGTGACCGACCGACTCTCTCCTCTCCCTGTCTGACAGATGCAGTGGGCGGGGCTGAGACTCCCCTGCTGACGTCAGCCGGGAGTGGAGGAGGAGAGGAGGAGAGAGATGGCTGGTCAAGTGAGCGTCGATCAGAAATGAGGTATACCAGAAATAGATATTCAAAGTATCACTGCCCACCTATACCTTGTTTACCTCCACTGCGCCTCGGAGTGCACACATAAAAAAAACGTATTTAAAGAAAATTATAAAAAACACAACCTACCTAAAGCTGCCACTTTAAACGTAAAGATATGAATAGAGTGTTTTCTTTTGTACCGTGTAGAATTAAATAAGGTGAAAAAAAAACAGTGGCGCTATTTGAAAACAAATATTTCCACCCTTAAAGTGAACCCCTAAATTAAATGACTGTACAACTGTAAAATGCCAATCTATGCATATATAGTGACCAAGTGACAAATATACAAAAAATTGCACTACAACTCATTAAATTAACAAAAAATAATTGATAGCAAAAAATATTTATATATAAAAACGTGTAATAAAGTCTCACGAAAGTGATGTCTTCTTTGCGACTTCCACCACACCCAGGTGCTTAGTGGACCCACTCCCTTTAGAAACTCACTCACCAGCTCCAATTGCCCACACTTTCGTGTAAGGCTACATCGCTTTTTGTACCCAAACAGGAAGGGTCACAACGACAAATCAAACATCCAAGTAACAGTGCAGGAAACGTTCCACATGTAAATGAAAAGAATGCTCCAATAGTGTAATTCGCATAACCAGTTTAATGAACAACACACATAAATCTTCAATGTTTAAACTCACACTTTAAAAATTCAAAAAACGCAGAGTAAAACTTCCACAGGACACTGAACTCCAATGCACAGCACAGCAAACACTTGGATATAAACGTGAGGGGTTGCGCTTAAGGCGGACCCGAGGTGTGCAGGCGTCTAATCTCTTCTCTCACCTACTCCTCGCTGGACAAGCCGCTCTGACAGATCCCCCTGGTAAGCTAAAACACGTCACTCGTCTCTGGTGCTCACCATCTCACGGCCATGCCCCGACATGTTTTGTCACAACAGTGACTTATTCATGGGATTGGCCGCTCGGGACGACATATATAAGGGATGATTGTCGTCCCGAGGGGCCAATCGGGACGACAATCATCCCTTATATGTCGTCCCGAGCGGCCAATCCCATGAATAAGTCACTGTTGTGACGAAACATGTCGGGGCGTGGCCGTGAGATGGTGAGCACCAGAGACGAGTGACGTGTTTTAGCTTACCAGGCAGGGGGATCTGTCAGAGCGGCTTGTCCAGCGAGGAGTAGGTGAGAGAAGCGATTAGACGCCTGCACACCTCGGGTCCGCCGTGACCGCAACCCCTCACGTTTATATCCAAGTGTTTGCTGTGCTGTGCATTGGAGTTCAGTGTGCTGTGGAAGTTTTACTCTGCGTTTTTTGAATTTTTAAAGTGTGAGTTTAAACATTGAAGATTTATGTGTGTTGTTCATTAAACTGGTTAAGCAAATTACACTATTGGAGCACTCTTTTCATTTACATGTGGAACGTTTCCTGCACTGTTACTTGGATGTTTGATTTGATGTTATGACCCTTCCTGTTTGGGTACAAAAAGCGCTGTAGCCTTACACGAAAGTGTGGGCAATTGGAGCTGGTGAGTGAGTTTCTATGAGTGGGTCCACTCAGCACCTGGGTGTGGTGGAAGTCGCAAAGAAGACATCACTTTCGAGAGACTTTATTACAAATTTTTATATATAAATATTTTTTGCTATCAATTGTTTGTTAATTTAATGAGTTGTAGTGCAATTTTTTGTATATTTGTCACTTGTCACTTGGTGGTCACTATATATGCATAGATTGGCATTTTACAGTTGTACAGTCATTTAATTAGGGGTTCACTTTAAGGGTGGAAATATTTGTTTTCAAATAGCGCCACTGTTTTTTTCACCGTATTTAATTCTACACGGTACAGAAGAAAACACTCTATTCAGAAATGAGGTATAATCGTTTTTTTTTTTTAACCACTTCAATACCAGGCACTTAGACACCTTCCCGCCCAGGCCAATTTTCACCTTTCAGTGCTGTCGCAATTTGAATGACAATTGTGCGGTTATGCTACACTGTACCCAAACAAATTTTTTATCATTTTGTTCCCACAAATAGAGCTTTCTTTTGGTGGTATTTGATCACCTCTGCGGTTTTTATTTTTTGCGCAACAAATAAAAAAGGACCGGAAATTTCGAAAAAAAAACAAGTTTTTCTTTGTTTCTGTTAAATTTTTTTGGAAATAAGTACGCTTTCTCCTTCAATGATGGGCACTGATATGGCTGCACTGATGGGCACCGATGAGGTGGCACCAATGAGGTGGCACTAACGGGCACTGATGATGGGCACTGATAGGCGGCACTGATGGGCACTGATAGGTGGCACTGATAGGTGGCACTGGTATGCGGCACTGATGGGCACTCATAGGTGGCACCGATGGGCACACGTAGGTGGCATTGATTGGTACATATGGGTGGCACTGATGGGTACTTATGGGTGGCACTGATGTGTGGCACTGATGGGCACTGATAGGTGGGCAATGACAAGTGGCACCGATGGGCAATGACAGGTGGCACTGATAAAACATTGCTGGGCAGATCTGGGCATTGCTGGGCAGATCAGTGACATAATGGTGCCAATCAGTGCCCATTTGTGGGCACTGATTGGCACAGATTGGGCACATGTGGATGGCCATGGGGTACATACCTGGCCATCCACGTTGCCCCTTCCCTGGTGGTCCTAGTGGCATCCCTGGTGGTCCAGTGTGGTGATCTGAGGGGGGGCTGCGCTGATAAACAATCAGCGCAGACCCCCCTGCCAGGAGAGCCGCCGATCAGATCTCCTCTACTCGCGTCTGTCAGACGCGAGTGAGGAAGAGCCAATCAACGGCTCTTCCCATTGACAGCGTGATCAGCCGTGATTGGACACGGCTGATCACGTGGTAAAGAGCCTCCGCCGGAGGCTCTTTACCAAGATCGGTGTAGCGGTGAGTCAGGCTGACACACCGCTCCACCGATTGCCGCGATGCGTGCCCCCGGGGGCGTGCTGCGGCATGCTATCCTGCTGGACGTCATATGACGCCCAGTCAGGATAACAGAACCACTTCCCGGACGTCAATCCGCTATAGGGCAGGCGGGAAGTGGTTAAATCACACACAGGGGCACACTGTATTAAGAGACAGCACTGATAGTATAAATATTTATATGTTATTAAAGCAGCAGGAGAGGGGGGAGGGGTTTGGGCACTGTCACAAGCTGACAGGCAGAGAGGGAAGGGGGGAGAGAGCACAGAGGAGGACAGGAGAGCTGCGGATGATGGAGGTGTCAGGGCTCAGCAGCTCTGATTTACTGTGGTCAGTTTGCAGTGGAGAGGATAGAAACTGGCAGGATCAGCCAGGTATTTCAGGTGTTACAGGGGGCCAAATTACACAGCACAAGCACTATACTGTATAACATGATTTAACCTCCCTGGCGGTATGATGTCAGATTTTTGCGCCTCAAAGCGGTACATTGTTGCGCATGGAAATTTGGAGTTTTATATTGTAGGCCTTAGGAATAACTCACTTAAATCTGTCCAAACAAGCGTCTAGTAGACATCACTGGTATGATAAAGCTTGAAGCACAAAATCATACATTATAACATAATAAATAACTATACATAATTATAAACAAATAATAATATAATAAAAATAAAATGTATTCAATAATGTAATCAAATCAAAAACACAGACATTTGCTCAGTTGCAGAATTGTCACTGTCGTAAATTTCAGTGTTTGATGATGAATTTTCCCGCGAATCACTATCGCTCAATTCTGCTAGTGATTCTAATTCACTATCGCTATTTTCTAGCTGATCTAAAACCGCTTTTCACGTAAAGGGACACTTTTTGGTTGCCATGGGCATTCTTAAGTTTCCAGGCAGAAAGAACAGTATATACAGTATAATATAAAACTGAAAGCAGGGCACTGGACAAAGCATTAGGGACAAAAGGGATGCGAAATGATTTGATACAGTAGCGTTTTTTTTTTGTCACTTTTTGAATTTGGCGCCAAGCTCCACCGCCCGTGCGTTGCGACGCTTGCAGGGAACGGAGCCCGGCACACGGTACATCGGGCAGAGGACAAAGCCCGCAGACACAGTGGAAGGACATTGTAGGATCCTGGGGACAAGGTAAGTAACTTTCCCAGGATACTAAGATGCAATCCCAAGTGTGGCTCTGGGTTACAGCTTTTGGTAATGAAAATTCACCCCGAGCTACACTCAGGATTACCACCAGGGAGGTTAAAGGGACAGGATCCATTTTTTTTTTCAGGTTAACAAACGCTTTAATAGCACAAAGATTTTTCAGCTACTGGTGAGAGCACATCCCAAATGCTACATGATTACTGTAGTTCCTGTGTGCGGGGGGGGGGGGCTCTTTCCTCTTGGACCTTGAATCTATTGAGCTGTTCACCTGTATCAACAGTGCCACCCTGAACTTCACTGTAAGGGGCACTGTCTAAGGATAATCACAAACCGCTGCTTTCTGTACTTTTTTACTGAAGTATTGATTCTCAGCTTAGACTCTGTTGTTACAGTCTTAGGCCCCTCTCACACATGCTGTCCATTTGTCCGGTTTTTCATCCATCCGTTGAAGGATGAAAAACGGACATCAATGCATCTCTATGGAAAAATGGGTCAGTTTACATCCACTTCCGTCATCATCAGTTTTTTAAAACTGATCAAAGCTCTATTTTATTTCCGTTAAAAAAACGGATCGGACGAAAAACGGATGTAAACTGTAAAATGGTCAGTTTTTCATCCGCTTTTGCATTAGTAGCGGATGGAAATAAATCTGATGAGCAATGATGAAAAACTGATAAATACTTCATCTGTTTTGGCGTGACTGAGCTGATGAAATGAACGGTCCACGTGTGGGAAATGGGCCTTAGAGAGACTATGTTATACAGCCACATTACCCGTAAGTCGCAAAGACATTGCTGTGAAAATCCATGTTTGTTCAGCTTTCATAATCTGTTTGTATTAATATGCAGTGTATGCATGCCCATTGTAATACTGAACTTTTTTTTATACCATTATTTCTTTTAACTGTACAGTTTAGTAAACTGCATGTTAGTTACTCCCTGTCTAATCATTCGGCCAATTACTTTTTCTGTTATATGTAGCATCTATAAATAGGATCGGCCATATCAGACAATAGTGATGGGAGTGGCACGACAGTGATGCCCAGTAGTACTACTCAAGGGGGACACAGGCAACCTAACACTCCTGCAATAGTGACCCCCTATTCCTGGCAGTATTACAACACCCCTACTCCTGATGAAGCAGAGGTAGCTGTATAAAGCCAGGTAAGAGACTCTCCACTTTCAGAAATGGCATGCGGGCAGCCAGGCCAGAGCTTAATAGCATATAGCATCTCCAAATAATTAGCTACCAAATTGCTACCAGAGTATTGAACTTCCAGTAAGGTGGTGTCTTGTTCTTGGGCTTCGGTTCCCTCAAGCTGTTCACTTGTGTTAACAGAGCTAGTCTGGATGTCACTGCAAGGGACATGGTTTAAGGGGAAAATTGCAAGTAGCGGTGTTGTGTGTAGTTTTACATCCCCCTAGGATAAATACCTCAAATCTCGATCCAGCGATCTATACAATGTGGCCCCTAAAATGGCTGCTGCTGTGCAGGCTGCCTAAATGCGACTAGGCAGTCTAAAAGACACCAGAGTTAGACCCCATGCTTTAAGTCAGGGGACACTGAACTTTCTAAATAAAAGGGCCGGTTTTAATGTTTTTTAGACTTTGGGTGGGCCAAACTGTGGCCAGTGTGAGACGAAAAGGCCCTGGTATCAATGCCCCATCATTGGTATTAGTGGGAGGAATGGTACCCCATCATTGGTGTCAGTGGGAGGAATGGTGCCCCAAGGACCAGATAAAGGCACACAAAGGGCTACATCTGTCCCCTGGGCTGCAGGTTGGAGACCACTCCCCTAGGTAACAACAACAGACATAGCCTGACACCGCTATTCCAACTCTGCAATACAATTCTATGTCAAGAAGCTTGTGATAAGTTGTGTTTTTTTCTCAGCACTGCCAGAGAAGAAGAGAGAAAGACATATGAAGACATATCAAAGCAAAAATTGGTCACAAATCATAAGACGCAGTAGTACAGGACTATAAAGAGTATAAAAGGTGTTAGACTTCAATTGGGCTTCAAACTGGTAATTCTGAATCGGGCTGTGATACAAATACAGCAAAAACATAGGACATAAATAAATCCATCAGTGAATTCATATACTGTTCTAATGTGAATAGATATATATCAGAACATATTTAATACATATACATACGTAAATATAAATGGTACAACCAATACACAATAGAATATAAAAAATATACAACATATAAAGATGTGAAAATTGTCCATCGTGTATATATAGACAGTCAACAAGCATCTTCCACAGTAAATACAGTGACAGTCTCTGGATTTCACAGCAAGATGCAATCAAACCCACTTCTTCACATATAGCCAAACAGAGAGTATCACAGTCCTCTGACACCTGTGCGCTCACCTATTAAGATGGACATTGAAAATAATAAGAGGCCCAGTATTTTGATACTCCTCCAAAATAAATGGAAACACTCCATAGTGCTCACTGTTTAATATTTATTAAAATCGGAAAATGTAAAAACACTCTTTGTTTCCTTGCTTGCTGCCTGTCACAACTCCAACGTTCTGTGTAAACATTGGTGTCACAATGCTCAGCCTAGCGTGATTATGTGACTGGACACTACCCACTTGACGTGTTGAGTCCCAATTGGTAGCTACCTCTGAAGTGCAATCGTGATACAATGCACCAGTTGGGGAGAGTTCAGGGACATCATCATGCTAGGGTGAGTTTTCAGAAGCTAATGTTTAAATAGAAGATTGGAGATGTGAAAGGAAGCCAACAAGGAAACAGATCTGAACACTTGTCTCAATTGTCATTCATAAGAGTGTTTTACCTTTTTTGATTTTAAAACGTATTAATGGGAGAGCACTATGTAATGTTTCTTTCATTCCTTTTAAGCTGCTAAAGAACTTTGCAGAGGTGGCCACCCGAGGCACAGAGGAGGAGTATCATTATACTGGGTGTTTTGAGGCATGCTGTATATAACCTCCTATCATTTTAGAGGTCCTCCATAGATGAGCATATCCAAGAGCACAGGTGCCAGAGGACTGCGGGATTTTATGCACAGAACAGCTTTTTGGGGTTTTTTTTGGCTATATGTGAAAGAGTGGATTTGGTTGCACTTTGCACTGTTTGAAATTGAGATTGGCACAGTGTTTAATCACTGTGGAGGATGCCTGTTGACCGTCTATATACAGGGTGGACAATTTTTACATCTATATATATTTTTTTATATTCTTTTGTCTATTAGTTGCACCATTTACATTTATGTACAGTATCTCACAAAAGTGAGTATACCCCTCACATGTTTGTAAATATTTTATTACCTTTTCATGTGACAACACTGAAGAAATGACACGTTGCTACAATATAAAGCAGTGAGTGTACAGCTTGTATAACAGTGTAAATTTGTTGTCCCCTCAAAATATCCCAACACATAGCCATTAATATCTAAACAGCTGGAACCAAAAGTCAGTACAAGTGAAAATGTCCAAATTGGGCCCAATTAGCCATTTTATCTTGTGACTCGTTAGTGTTACAAGGTCTCAGGTGTGAATGGGGAGCAGGTGTGTTAAATTTAGTGTTATGCTCTAACTCTCTCATACTGGTCACTGAAAGTTCAACATGGAACGTCATGGCAAAGAACTCTCTGAGGATCTGAAAAAAAGAATGGTTTCTCTACATAAAGATGGCCTAGGCTATAAGAAGATTGCCAAGATCCTGAAACTAAGCTGCAGCGCGGTGGCAAAGACCATACAGCGGTTTAACAGGACAGGTTCCACTCAGAACAGGCCTCGCCATGGTCCACCAAAGAAGTTGAGTGCACGTGCTCAGCATCATATCCAGAGGTTGTCTTTGGGAAATAGTGCTGCCAGCATCGCTGCAGAGATTGAAGGGATGGGGGGGGGGGGATCAGCCTGCCAGTACTCAGATCATATGCCGCACACTACATCAAATTGGTCTGCATGGCTGTCATCCCAGAAGGAAGCCTCTTTTAAAGATGATGTACAAGAAAGCCCGCAAACAGTTTGCTGAAGACAAACAGACTAAGGACATGGATTACTGAAACCGTGTCCTGTGGTCTGATGAGACCAAAGATAAACTTATTTGGTTCAGATGGTGTCAAGCGTGTGTGTGGTGGTAATCAGGTGAAGAGTACAAAGACAAGTATGTCTTGCCTACAGTCAAGCATGGTGGTGGGAGTGTCATGGTCTGGGGCTGCATGAGTGCTGCCGGCACTGAGGGAACCATGAATGCCAACATGTACTGTGACATACTGAAGCAGAGCATTATCCACTCTCTTTGGAGA
Organism: Lithobates septentrionalis; assembly: GCA_037952835.1. NCBI lineage: Eukaryota > Metazoa > Chordata > Amphibia > Anura > Ranidae > Lithobates > Lithobates septentrionalis. The sequence goes on from JBBDGP010000129.1 coordinate 3,012,993, forward strand.
CTGGGCCGCAGGGCAGTATTCCAAAATAATAACCCCAAACACCTCCAAGACGACTACTGCCTTGCTAAAGAAGCTGAAGGTAAAGGTGATGCTGAGAATAAAGGATAAGCATGTTTTCAGACCTAAACCCTATTGAGCATCTGTGGGGCATCCTCAAACAGAAGGTGGAAAAGCGCAAGGTCTCTAACATCCACCAGCTCCGTGATGTCGTCATGGAGGAGTGGAAGAGTACTCCCGTGGCAACCCGTGAAGCTCTGGTAAACTCCATGCCTAAGAGGGTTAAGACAGTGCTGGAAAATAATGGTGGCCACACAAAATATTGACACTTTGGGCCCAATTTGGACATTTTCACTTAGGGGTGTACTCACTTTTGTTGCCAGTGGTTTAGACATTAATGGCTGTGTGTTGAGATATTTTGGAGGGGATAGCAAATATACACTGTTATACAAGCTGTACACTCACTACTTTACATTGTAGCAAAGTGTAATTTCTTCAGTGTTGTCAAATGAAAAGATATAAGAAAAGATTTATAAAAATGTGAGGGGTGTACTCAATTCTGTAAAATACTGTATATATTAAATTTATCTATACATATATTTATTCACATTGGAAATGTAGACAATAGTATATTAATTCATTGATAGATTAACTTATTTCTTTTTTTGCTGTATTTTATATTTTGTGAAAGCCCTGCACTTGTATATATCTTACTCTGGTGACATACTACTATATGCAGTTTTTATTTGGTTTTATTTGTGACCAAGTTTAGGTTTAATGTTTTAATATACTGTATATGTCTAAGGACTACTACTAGAAACCATGTAATGGCTGTGGCGTAGCTGCAAGTTGTATTGAGGACTGAAATATGGCAGCCTACAGTATGGACAAAGGTCATACAGAAAATGAGAATGTATCAGGTTTGTTTCTTTCAGCCTTAAACGTGGGCACTTGCCCAATCATCCATTAAATGCTCTGCCAACATTTTTTTCTTGGTCTTCACAATTCCCCCCACACACAATGTTTGCATAAAAAAATACACAACAGACATAGAAAAATGGGCAACGGAGGAAATTTAAAGTGGTAGTAAACTTTACTTTTGAACTTATACCCACAGGTAAGCCTATAATAAGGCATACTTGTAGGTACAGTAAATATCTCCTAAACTTGCAGTGTTTAGGAGATAATCACAAGTGATGCAGCTGGTGATGTCACCTGCGCATGTGCTTTGAAGGGCTGGCATACTCATGCTGTACCCTCAGAACTCTGCACCGTGATTCCCATGCATCGTGGCTCAGTCATACAAGTGACCACAGCCCGCAAACCCAGAAGGAAGACCGGGTGAAGATGGAAGCCCTGTCAGCGGTGACAGTACGCCGCTGGAGGGCTTTGTTTTAGGATAAGTATACCATACTGTGCTAGTATGCAGTGCTTAAACAACCAAGGACCCTTTAATTTTTTTTTTAAAGCAAGTTTACTACCACTTTAAAGTGATTGTAAAGGGGACCTTTTCTATTAAAATAATAAACATAGTATACTTACCTGCTCTGTGCAGTGACATTATCGCTGTGCCCCTGTTCACAGGATCTGATTACCAGCAGTGAAGGCCAATGGCTCCAACTGCTCCCTGTGTCATCTGGAAAGGAGTAAGAAAGAAGAGAGGAGCTGCCAGCTGGGACAGCGCTGGAGTAAGTGGTGTCAGCTAAGTGTTTGAGGCAGTGGGAATGCACAGACAAGTAATTTTTTTTTTTTACCTTAATGTAGAGAGTGCTTTAACCTCCCTGGCGGTATGATTCTTTCTGATTTTAGATGCTGAAAGCGGTACAATTATTTTGCATGGAAATTTGGCGTTTTATATTGTAGGTCTGTAATTATTAACAATAACACACTTACATCTGTCCAAACAAGAGTCTAGTAGATATCCCGGGTATGATAAAGTTTGAAACACAAAAACATAAATTATAATATAATAAAAAAAATAAAAAAATAAAAAAAAATAAAAATAAATAGTAATAAAATAAATTTCCACACGATTCACTATCGCTCAATTCTGCAAGTGTTCTAATTTACTATCGCTGTTTTCTAGCTGGTCTAAAGCCATTTTTGACGTAAAGGGACACTTTTTGGTTGCTATGGACAATCTCCAGTTTCCAGGCAGAAAGAACAGTATATGCAATATAAAACTGCATGCAGGGCATGGGCCAGAGCACTGGGGACAAATGGGATGTGAAATGATTTCATACAGTACTGTAATCTGTAAGATTACAGTACTGTATGTGTTATGCTTTTACATTTTTTTGAATTTGCCGCCAGGCTCCGCCCCCGTGCGTCGCGACGCTCGCAGGGAACGGAGCCTGGCACGGAGAGGCTTCGGAACAGGACACAGCCCGCGGACACTGCGGGGGACATCGCAGGATCCCGGGGACAAGGTAAGTAAGGAGGCACCAGGATCCTGCGATGCAATCCCGAGTGTGGCTCGGGGTTACCGCTAATGGTGCTGAATTTTAACCCCGAGCCACACTCGGGAAAACCGCCAGGGAGGTTAAGGTACAAAAACCTTTTTTCCTTAACAACCACTATACTGTTTGACATAGCAAGTGATGTCCACAACACTAAAGACATTAGAACTTTAATATCCTAGTGCCACCCATTATCCAGTACTTATTGGGGCAAGGATGGGACATATAGGGATACTTTACAGGGCAATAATCAGCACGTAAGATATTGGGGGAAAAAAACACTGCAACCTCACTAATCCTTCTCTCAGTGAGATAAGGGAAGGAAAGAATGATTTGCATATGTTGTTCATCTGTTCATTTTATATATTGCTGGGGGTCACAATAAACGACAGGCAGAAATCTTTCCACACATTCATTGCATTTAGGCAAACATTTGTCCATGTAGGGTTAGCCTAAAACTACAGCTGGTTGCACAAGAGCCGTTTTTGATAAGGTGACTGTGCTACTGAAATTGCCTCCTAATAATTTATAGCAATTGGTGCAATTTGTCAAACTCACCATGTTGCAAAGAAATTGCCATCAACGTGTACCCATTTGAGCAGCACTGTGTCTGCTTGTAGGGCAGAGGGAAACCATATAGATCAACCATCTGTTTTTACTGCCCCCTGGCCGCAAGTGTAAAAGGAGCTTAAAGGCAACACTGCATTCTCACAGAGATCAACACAAAAACTTGCAATATTCAATCAGCTACAGTTTCTAAAATTTAGTGTATATTATGAATGGGCTCTGAAGTAACTCTTTCTCATCCAGATTAAACTGGTTCTTTGAAACCTCTATGCACCGCATAATATGATACAGTTGCTGTAACCAACATCCCCTGAAGCTCAAGGGGCATGTCTAAGACAGTCTAAGCTGGTCATACACTGATCAACATTCGACACGTACAGCAGGGACAGGTAATCAGTGTGTGGAAATACCCGCTCGTCATAATACAAAACCCTGGTGGGGAAGAGAGTTGTTTCCTCCATCCACCTCGTCTGTGTGGACAGAGGAATCTGCTAGCTTTTTTCACTTAGCCTGCCGGCTGAATGAAAAGAAGAAAAGATGGTCAAGGGTCTTGTGGGAGATTCTGTAGACAGGAAGTGTGCCTACTGCAATGGCCTTCAATAAAAATTCAGGGGCACACAGTGGGGAGGGGGGAAAAAAATTGATCCACCACAGTTGCCCACCAAGCACCAAAGGCAAATAGGGCAAAAAGGTGAGGCTGGAGTTTTGTTTTAACTATTCTTGGCAATGCAAGAATCTGCCTTTCTTCCAAAATAAAAATTAAATTGGCAAATATTTAGACCGTTTTCAATTATATAAAAATGCAAAAACACTATTATTGTTTCATAAATGGTATTTCAAGTTTATTGTTCTTGAACACAATTACAGTTTTATAGAGATTTCCAGCTATCCGTGACATATACACAAAATTACTCAAATGTTGCACTTAAATAAAAAGATAAACATGTTGTTCCAAAGCAAAGCTAACTTATTAGTTCAACAAATTACATTTAATGAGGCTACAAAAAATTATAACTTTAATACAAATGGTAAAACAATTGATACATGTCCAGAAATATTAAACATAATAGCATGACAAATAAACAGAAAATAAGCAGGACCATGTTGAGGGAAAAATTTCTGAGCGTTTAACTGCTTACTGCCCGACATTGCAAAACGGCTGCCAAGCAGGAGCTTTCCCATCTTGGGTGGATGTCATATGATGTCCCATGCTTCCTTCACGCTCTAGCAGCCATGCTGCTTGCTTGATCTGTCACCCACCGTGTCCACACATATCATTGTACCGGGCCAGCCCCTGTATCATGTGATCAATGTGGCCACTCTCACAGGGATCACATGTCAGTTGTACTCAATGAATGGCTTTCATTCATAGCCGTTCAATGTGTACTATTGTAATGATCACTGTGCTTGCTCACAGTGATCACATGGTACAGAAAGAATCAATCACAGAGCATTTGTACCATGTGATAATTGTGAGCAATCACACTGGAAATTAATGGGTGCAATTCATAAAAATGGTTGCTTATAATAGGGTTATTGTTATAAGCAATCAGTGCAAAAAAAAATAAAAAATCCTGATCACCTACCCAGAAGAATACAGAGTCACTATGGTAACACTGTACTGCTCTGGTCATAGCATATGAAAAAAAAAAGTAATAATTTTAATTTACTCATACTGTCACCAGTTAGTATGCCTGATAGTATGCCTGATCACCATCCCACATTTTGTTACAACTGTAGCGCTTACCCCCGAAGGAGCAGCTGAATAATTAAGATATCCGTAATTCACGTTTACCACCTGACCCATCGCAGCCCATAAAATCCAAAACAGTTCATATTGCATTTTTCTCTTGCTTTAAGTAACATGAACTGGGATAGGAGAAAGGTTTCTTTTGAGATGCTCTTTTGTTGCTTTGTAATCTTTTCTTTGCCTCTCATGCAAAGACCTAGCATCACTGCGGATAATAAGAAATCACTCTATGTGATTTCTTCATCGGGGAAGATGGAAGTAGATTTGATAGAGAATAATTGATAAAGAGTCACTCTGAATAACTTGTTCATCTGCAGAACTTTTCAAGAACAGTCTGTATCTCTATATGTGTACTTGCAGTTTTACCGCTACCTTTTTACCACTACTTCCCATTTGCATGGTACTTCCAAGTTGAGCTAAAGAAAAGTCACTCTGAATAACTCCTCCCAGTTGACTGATTGGAATCCCGGGGCATTGTTGAACCCAAAGTCACAGGCCATCACCACCTGTCTCACTGACTTGCATACCAACATCCGTCAGCCTCTGGCGGTACCCTTTCCTTGGGCTTTCACTCACGTGATCAATAGTCCATGTGCCACTCATAAACGATCGATCGCCCAGTTTCCTTCCACTTAGTTGCTACTTCTTCTGCAATGATTCTTTGTTCCCTTTCCGCTTTTCTGGCACGCTCCCTTCCCCGCAGGGGCGGCCGATGACACCAGCGACTACATGCTGCACGGGGTCATCTACTCCTCTACGGATGCCCTTTCCCCACCCTCCTCGCAAGGGGGGGCTCCGTTGGCTCCCCGGAGGGGGAACCTCTGCCCTCCGGGAACCAGACTGGGCTTCTCTCCAAACTCGAACTCCTGACTCACCATGTGACCCGGCTTTTATATGAGAGTTCTGCCACCTGCAAAACAAATTAATGATTGGCCAGAACTTGCATACAAACTACCTGTCACTCAAATCCCAAATAAACAAACAGGCCTGCTATAATGGTAGAAGCCTGCCTAAATTTACCTGAAACTCTAAACTAGCAAAAAGGTCACATACGCAAAAGTAGGTGTCCCCTACACAACCAAAAACAAATCTATTTTATTGGGATTTTATGTGATAGACCAACACAAAGTGGCACATAATTGTGAAGTGGAAGGAAAATGATAAATGGTTTTCAAAATCTTTTACAAATAAAATATCTGAAAAGTGTGGCGTGCATTTGTATTCAGCTCCCTTTACTCCAATACCCCTAACTAAAATCTAGTGGAACTGATTGCCTTCAGAATTCACCTTATTAGTAAATCGAGTCCACCTGTGTGTAATTTAATCTCAATATAAATACAGCTGTTCTGTGAAGCCCTCAGAGGTTTGTTAGAGAACTTTAATGAACAAACAGCATCATGAAGGCCAAGCAACACACTCGACAGGTCAGGGATTAGTCGTACATTCCACAAATCTGGCCTTTCGTGGAAGAGTGGCAGGAAGAAAGCCATTGTTGAAAGAAAGCCATAAGAAGTCCCGTTGTTTGGACGAACCTAAACATACAGCCAGAGCTACAATGGAATGGTTTAGATCAAAGCATATTCATGTGTTAGAATGGCCCAGTCAAAGTCCAGAGCTAAATTCAATTAAGAATCTGTGGACTCGAAAACTGTGCACTTGAAGACTTGAAAATTGCTGTTCAGATGCTCTCCATCCAATCTGACAGAACTTGAGCTATTTTGCAAAGAAGAATGAGCAAAAATGTTACTCTCTAGATATGCAAAGCTGGTAGAGACATCCCCAAAAAGACTTGCAACCGGTTTTGCAGTGAAAGGTGGTTCTACAAAGTATTGAGTAAGGGGGTTTGAATGTGAAAAAATATGAAAAACATTTATCATTTTCCTTCCACTTTACAATCATGTTTTTTCCAAAAAAATAAACAATTGTGACAAAATAACAACTTAAAAAAACTTACCATGCTGCATACTAAATAGCTTGGACTGTCTACATTCCAAAAAAAGGGTGGGTATTTGGGTTGTCCTGGAGTCTTAGAACCTCAAAAAATAAGACAGGCAGTCCGTACATCAGGATGGCTCAATTTTCAAATATACATACCATAGTTTGTAGAATACAAGTCTCACACAGACTGAATATTATAACATTGATTTGGGATATTTTTACCAAAGAAATGTAGAATACATTTTGGCCTAAATGTTTGAAGAAAGATTATTTATTTGCAAAATGTTATAACAGAAACAAAAGAAAACTTTTTTTTTCTATAGTGTTGCATGACTAAGGCCTGGTTCACACATATGCGTTTTTGGTGCTTTTTGCAGAAACGCACTACAGTTCATTTAACATGGTTTTCTATGGGACATGCTCACACATCTATGCTTTTTTCAGCCACTGCGTTTTTGAAAAGGGTCAGGGACTTTTTTAAACGTAAATACTAATTATTTTTTTTTTTGCTTTTGTGGTTCAATAGACTTCAACAGAGAAGTTGCAGAAAAACAGGCAGTGCGTTTTTGCCGCAATATGTGGTTTTTAATTTGCCAGACTAAAAATGAGCCCCAAAAAAACCGTATAAAAAATGCAAAATGCAAATCGTGGTAAAATTGCGTGTGCAAAAATGCAAAACACAGCAAAAATCACTGCAGAAATGATCAGAAGCAAGCTGCATAGGCGTGAACCGGATTAAGGAGACGGAAAGTTTTCAAAGATAACAACCTAAAGGCTTGTGTTTGCTGGAATTGTGGTGAGTGCAATCTCACGGGGGGTTACCCCCTCACACGGTGATCACTCTTGGTGGAAGGAATTCTTCATACCCACAGACTACAGCTTTATTTGAACTTTCCCTACTTCTCCAATACTGATCTTATTTTAATGTGTCTTGACATCTGACACATAGCGCTGCTGCAATAAGAAATCAGAGACTTGGCACGTTTATTTATGATTTATTGCTTAATTATATGTTTATTATTTAAAGTAGCTGCTTTGGTTTACTATGGTAGATTTCGGAGTAGTTTTTTTGGCGCAGAGTAATGTGAGGTAGAGGCGGTGTATTTCCACACATTGTTTGCACATAATCACAACCTGGATTGTTTGAGGATTTGCATCATTTAATTTACAGAACATGCCCACAACTTGGAAGATGTTTTTTTTTTATTGTAAAGCAAACAAATAGGACAAAATAACAGAAAAAGTCAAAGTGCATAACTATTCACCCCCCTAAAGTCAATACTTTGTAGAGCCACCTTTTGATGCCATCACAGCTCCAAGTCGCTTTGGATAAGTCTCTATGAGCTTGCCACATCTTACCACTGGGATTTTTCGCATTCCTCCTTGCAAAACTGCTACAGCTCCTTCAAGTTGAATGGTTTGCACTTGTGAACAGCAATCTTTAAAGAGGGAGTCCACCTAAAAAAAATTATTAAAAGTCAGCAGCTACAAATACTGCAGCTGCTGACTTTTAATTAATGGACACTTACCTGTCCTAGAGTCCAGCGATGTCAGCAGCCGTAGCCGATCAACCGCTCGGCTCTCGGCTGCTGCCGCCGCCATTCTCTGTGGGGGAATCAGGAAGTGAAGCGTTGCGGCTTCACTTACCGGTTCCCTACTGCGTATGCGCGAGTCGCGCTGCTCGTCCTAAATGGTCCCCGCTCTCTCCTACCTGTAGTAGACAGGTATCTGCACCCCCCTGCCCCCGAAAGGAGGGGGTGAGGAATCAGATGAGCAGAAGTTCCACTTTTGGGTGGAACTCCGCTTTAAGTCTGACCACAGATTTTTTATTGGCTTGAGGCCTGGGCTTTGACTAGGCCATTCCACATTTACATGTTTCCCCTTAAACCACTCAAGTGTTGCTTTAGCAGAGTGTTTGGGGTCATTGTCCTGCTTGAAGGGGAACCTCCATCCTAGTCTAAAGTCACACACAGAGTGGTACCGGTTTTGCTCAAGAATATCCCTGTATTTAGCACCATCCATCTTTCACTCAACTCTGACCAGTTTCCCAGTCCCGACTGCTGAAAAACATCCCCACAGCATGATGCTGCCACCACCATGTTTCACTATGTTTCACTGTTGGTAATCTTTGGGTGATGTCTTGGGTTTGCGCCAGATATAGCATTTTCTTTGATGGCCAAAAAGTTCAATTTTAGTCTCATCACACCAGAACACCTTCCTCCATACATTTTGGGAGTCTCTCACATGCCTTTTCGCAAACTCAGAACGGGCCATTTTGTTTTTTGCCGAAAGTAATGGCTTTCTTCTGGCCACTCTGCCATAAAGCCCAACTCTATGGAGTGTACAGCTTATTGTCGTCCTATGTACATATACTCCAGTCTTTGCTGTGGAACTCTTACCTTAGGTCTCTGTGCTGCTTCTCTGATTAATGCCCTCCTTGCCCAGTCCGTGAGTTTTGGTGTACGGCCGTCTCTTGGCAGGTTTTCTGTTGTGCCATGTTCTTTCCATTTGGTTATGATAGATTTGATGGTGCTCCTAGGGATCATCAACGATTTGGATATTTTTTTATAACTTAACCCTAACTTGTGCTTCTCAACAACATTGTCCCTGACTTGTTTGGAGAGTTCCTTGGTCTTCATGGCAGTGTTTGGTTAGTGGTGCCTTTTGCTTAGGTGTTGCAGCCTCTGGGGCCTTTCAAAAAAGGTGTGTATATGTAATGACAGATGTGACACTTAGATTGCACACAGGTGGACATCATTTTACTAATTATGTGACTTCTGAAGGTAATTGGTTGCACCAGAGCTTTTCATGGGCTTCATAACAAAGGGGGTGAATACACATGCCAACTATCAGTTTTTTTATTTCTGAAAAATTGTTTTATGTATATATTTTTCTAATTTTACTTCACCAACTTAGACTATTGTGTCTGCGCTAGAAAATTAAAACAGCATAATCAATACAAATATCCAAGAATATAATCTAACAATAATAAGTGCTCACAATCTGTGATAATTAAATAACAAAAAGTGCAAAGTGCATAAAGTATTAAGAATCCAAGTGTTGGCGCAGGATTGAAAGAGCATTCACTCCTTCAATAAGCTGATAGGAAAAGTTCATAAATAATGAATACAAAGTGCACAAATATAGTGTCCATAATCAGTGATATCCATCATGCTCATCCAAGTAGTGCACAAAAATAAATATAGAATGCTTCAGTGCTCTCCAGTGATCCCCAAAAGCATATGCGCTCACCTCAGAGCGTATGACACAGTACTCAAACTATGTCAAATCACGCTTGGGAGCCACTCCTGGGCTCTAAAAGGTATACCGGTGTTGATCTCCAACTTGCTCAAATAACGTCCTGATTCCTAAACAAAAGAGAAGAGACTCCATAGCGTAACATAGCAAAGGATTTTATTCTAAAAATAAACACTCCCCTCCTAGGGGTACTCACATTGTATGGGTGCGTGAGTGCATCATCCTATTCAGGGCTTTACAAAAAAAAGCAGATCGCTGGTATGGCGTGCGGTGGAGGAAGAGGTCAGACGAGTACACTACACCGCACGCCATACCAGCGATCTGCTTTTTATGTAAAGCTCTGAATAGGATGGTGCACTCACGCACCCATAATGTATTCATTATTTATGAACTTTTCCTATCAGCTTATTGAAGGAGTGAATGCGCTTTCAATCCTGCGCCAACAGTTGGATCATAAGTTTGAATTGAGAGAGTGTTAACCATTCCGGTTTTAGATTAAGTAAAGTTATATATGGATCTGGTTGTATTATTTTTTTTAAATATTTTAGATGCAATCACGAAGACTTCCTTCCAGAAGGTTTGGATTACTGGGCACGTCCACCATATGTGTAAATATGTGCCTATTTCTGGGCATCCTCGAAAACAAAGAGCTGAGGTATTAGGTGAATATTTTGCCACTCTAGCGGGTACAAGGTACCAGCGAGTTAGGACTTTATAATTTGTCTCCAGTGCTAAGATGTTGGGTGAAGATGACTTAGATGTGAGCCATATGTTAGACAAGTCCGTGTCTTCTAAAGTTCGTCCCAGGTCCTCCTCCCACCTCTAAACGTAAGAGGGTCTATTAAGATTTGCTACTCCATATAATTGATTATAAAGTGATGAAATTGTACCTTTAGCAAATGGATCTTTTGTACAGATTGATTCAAAAATGGATAATTGGGATAATGGTGTATCCCCCTTTAGGAATGGTGTATAGAAATTTTTGATTTGGAGATATCGAAATATCTCAGAGTTTGGTAGATCATATTTTTCTCTAAGCGATGGGAATGAAAGGAATGATTTAGATGCTATGAAGTCATTTAGTGTCTGAATGCCTGATGTTGTCCAAGCTTTAAAAGAATTTGGGTAGATCCATGCCGGATAAAAGGCCGGATTTCTGATAAAAGAAAGGAGAGGATTGTGTGGAGATTGTAACTGATATTTGGTTTTTAGTTTATCCCAGAGAGATAAGAAGTGTTTAGTTATAGGATTATGAATTTTAAAGCGGTCTTTAGGATCAAGCCATAATAAATTTGATATTATTAGAGGGTCATTTTCTGAAGCCTCTATAAATACCCATAATGGGATTTCCTGTTTTGCATGGTATTTGGACAGACTGGCCAAATGTGCTGCTCTGTAGTAGTTAGTAAAATTAGGGTATCCCAGGCCTCCTTTATTTTTGGGAAGATGTAGTGTGTGTATAGGTATACGTGGTTTAGAAGAGCCCCATATAAACGAAGTTGCTCTTTTTTGTACTATTCTCAAAAAATAGGAAGGAATTGGAATAGGGAGGACTCTGAATAGATAAAGCAATTTGGGTAGAATAGTCATTTTGATTGCATTAATCTTCCCTATCCAGGATAAAGGAAGTTGCGACCATTGTTTTATTAGATTTGTGATCTGTCTTAATACAAGAGGATAATTGGTTGAGAATAAGTCAGAATGAGATGCTGTTAAATGAATTCCAAGATATGGGATTGATTTTTCTGCCCATGTGAATGGGAGTGCAGCCCTAGCCGGGATCAATTCCATGTTTGTGAGTGAAATATTAAGCACTAGGCATTTCTTAGGATTAATCATAAGGCCGGATAGGGCTGCAAATCCATCAAGAGCTGGTATTAAGTTAGGACCAGAGATCTGTGGTGATGATAGAAAAAGTAATATATCATCTGCAAATATACATAATTTGTGTGTAATACCTCCTACTTCAATGCCAGCTATAGTTTGGTTTGTTCTGATGTATTGGGCCATGGGTTCGAGTATAAGGGCAAATAATAAGGGAGATAATGGGCAACCCTGTCGGGTACCTCTTTCGATATTAAAGGCTTCAGATTTGTATCCAGCATATTTTATATAGGCTTTGGGTTTATTATATAATGCTTTGATCCATGTTAAAAAGTGGGGTCCAAAACCCCATTTTTGTAATGAATATTGCATATATTGCCAGGATACTGTGTCAAATGCCCTCTTAATATCGAGAGATAGAAAACATAAAGGGATTTTCCGTTTTTTAGCAATATGTGCCAATAACACTGCCCTGCGTATATTATCGCCTGCCTGTCTATTTGGCATGAAGCCTACTTGATCTCTATGTATTAATTTTCCTATAATGCTATTGAGGCGTTTTGCTATTATTTTTGCTAATAATTTAATATCGAGGTTTAACAGAGAGATAGGCCGATAATTCACACAGGAAGTATCATCAGAAAGGGGTTTTGGGATCATACAAACAATTGCCATTAGTGTTTCTTGCCGAAAAGAATGTCCATCTAGAAGTTTGTTAAAAGTTTCAGTGAGAATGGGAGAGAGTATTTCTGAGAATGTTTTATAGTATAAAGCCGAGTAGCCGTCTGGGCCTGGTCTTTTGTTAAGTTTCAGGTCTTTTATGGCGTTAGCAACTTCATCTATAGTTATAGGCTCATCCAAACTGCTTTTTTGATTCTGAGATAACAAAGGTAAGGTTATTTTTGAGAAGAAGGATTCAGCCTCTGTAGGATTAAATTCATTGTTTGTCTTGTATAAAGTTGCGAGATATGAGTGAAATTTATGGACTATTTTAACTGGATTACAAGTGTAAACATTTTTTGATAATTTCAAACGTATTGGTTTGAAAGATTTGTTAGTTGAATTTAATGCCCGAGCCAAATATGTACCTGGTTTGTTTGTATTCATGTAGAAATTGTGTTTGGAGCGTTTGAGGGATTTATCAACTGACTCAGTGAGAAATAGATCGTATTCCAATCTAGATTTTTCCAGATGAGATTTTGTACTCTGAGATGGATTATCTTGAAATGATATGTAGGCTGCATTAAAATTGAGTTCTAGTTTTTTTGCTAGATTTTTGCGTTCCCGTTTAAATAGTGCCATTTGTCTTTGTATTGTACCACGCAAGACAGGCTTATGAGCTTCCCAGAGTGTTATTGGGGAGATGTCTGTTGTATTATTAATTGATATGTATTCCTTTAAAGCTTGTTCAATGGCCATCTGATGTAGTGGGTGTTTGAGCATTATGTCTGGTAAGTACCACGTTGGGTCATGCGCTTTTGGTATGGCTGAGGCTATAGTAGTGTATACTGCATTATGGTCAGACCACGGAATCGGAATTATATCGGATGCAATAATTTCTGGTATCATTCCTATTGTTAGAAAAATATGATCTATTCTGGTGAAGGTTTGATGAGGGTGCGAGAAATAAGTGAATTTCTTTTTCATTGGGTTACTTTCTCTCCACGAATCTACCAGATTGTATTTGGAAAGAAGTTGAGAAAAAGGTAATCTAGAGGTTATTTTGGATGGTGTAAAAGGTGATTTATCTAGAAATGGGAGGAGGACCTGGTTCGAATCCCCACACATTATCACTGTTCCTATTTTGTGTGTATTAATCACTTGTAATATATGTGAGAGGAATGGTGTAGGTTGTTTGTTAGGAGCATAGTAGGAAATCACCGTGATTGCTGTATCCATTATATAACCCATGAGTATCAGGTATCTACCTTCTGGGTCTTTAATTTCTGATGATAAGGTGAATGGTGTGGATCGGTGAAATGCAATTAGAGTTCCCCTTTGCTTGGTACAGGCAGAAGCCGTGTAAATTTGTTGATAAAAAGGAGAAATATATTTTGGAGTAGAATCTTTGGTGAAGTGTGTTTCTTGGAGGCATACTATGTGAGCCTTCTTGTTATGAAAAGTACGGAAGGCTTTGGTCCTTTTTTGAGGGACATTTATTCCCTGAACATTCAGGGAAAGTATATTCAGTGGTGCCATGGCAACAGATCAAATCGTTTTGACTTACTTTTTGTTATGCAGAGCTGACTGCGCAGATCAACCTGTGTGGACTGAAGAGATGAATAGATAGAAAAGAAACCAGTGAATTCTGGAGTAAAGAGTAAACAAAAAACATATGAGATTAGATGATACATTGTATAAATTATTTTTTGCAAGTAATCACAATTTACCCGTGAAAGAGAGTAAATATCTCTCTCAGGGGAATAAGTGCCTTCGTCACACTCCCACATAATATGGTTGGGAGAATGAGGGCTAACGGGGGTACACGGATCTTCCGCTTACAGGAGAGAAGTGCTATGTCAAAAGACATCAAAATGATGTTTCATTAATTGGAGTGCAGAATATAGTTTTTGTTGAAATTATTTATTCCAGGGTGGTTGTATATGGTTAGTCTTGCCCTAGGCTAAAGAATTCAGTTAGAAAGGTACTGTTAATAACTTTGGTATTGATGAAGATAGTTTGAATTATTTTGGGATTTTAACCCTTTTAGAGTAAACAATTACATATTTTATTCATATGTAACTGTTTAGATATGTTAACTCATAAAATTGAGGTTGTATTGCTTCAGATTAGAATAAACAAAAACATAATTCTAGGAACTAGTTAGGTAATAATATATTTGTTTTAAGAAAAGAAAGAAAAAGCTTCCATTACTTCTGGATTATTGAACATATTTGTCCTAAAAAGTAATAAATCTATTGTTATTACCTGATAATATATAACTGAACAAGAATTTCCTTATTTCACTTATATATTCTAAGGCTATATGAATCAGAAGTAATAAGAAATATAACTGGAATGTAACATGATCCCACACAGTGTGTGACTATCAGAATGCAGTTACATTCAGTTATAAATACAGGTTTTTTATAGAGAACTATCTCTTAGTATAATAAATGAAGAGATATCAGGAATTAGGATGTCAGTCCATTGAATCTTCTTGGTCCATGGATGATGTGGCATAACGGCCTCTTTTGTGAGAATGATGATTCCCATTTTGTTCTGAAAATTTCTGAGTGCTCCCTGAAGGTGAAGATGATGTCATTCTTCTGCGTGTGGGAGAGTTGCTGCTTGTGTGTTCTGTCAGATTTAATTTTAAAAGGGTTTGTTGTAGTTCATCTGCTGATCTGCTTCTGTAAATTGTACCTTGGTAGTTAAATCTGACTGAAAAGGGGAAGCCCCATTGATACATAATGTTGTGGCGTTGCAGTTCCATTAGTTGGGGTTTCATGGATCGTCTTTTAGTAATAGTAAGTTGGGATAGGTCAGCAAAAATTTGATAATTATGTCCTTGAAAATTAAGTTCCTTTTTTTCTCTTGCAGCAATTAGTATTTGTTCTTTCGTTCTGTAATAATGAAATTTTTTGATTATATCACGTGGGGGTCCATCTTTCTTTTTAGCTGTGAGGGCTCTGTGTACTCTGTCCAGTTCTAAACGTTCAATAGGGATATCTGGCTTTAGTTCTTGTAATAGAGCAGTAATAGTAGATTGCAGGTCTGTCACAGTTTCAGGTATTCCCCTTATGCGCAAGTTTGAACGTCTGGCTCTATTTTCGTAATCTTCGAGCTTAGTTTGAAGTATTAAATTCTCTTCTTTTAATTGTTCCAATTCTGTTATATTTACTTGGGTTGTAATTTCAATTTCATCCATTTTTATTTCTAAGGCTGCGGTGCGGTTTCCCAGCTCTCTTATTTCTTTGGTTAGGCTTTTTGTTATTTGGTCTGAGGTTTGTTTTAAAGCCTTATGAAGCATCTTTTCAAATTGTAATAATATTACTGGGGATGCTGAGGAGGCTTGTGGAGAAGTTTGTGAGAGGATTTGTTCTGTATCTGACTCAAATGGAGAGTCTTGCTGTGACATGTTCTGTCTGTGAGAGCGCCCTGATGCTGTATCTTGTGAGGTGACTGGAGCTGCTTTAGTTGCAGTGAGTGCCTGTGAGCTCTTTGTGAGGTGATTTTTATTTCTGCCACGGTTTCCTCCCAGTACCATATTTCCTGCCCAAACTTTCACAGTTTGTTCCCTGGGGCAATAAGGTTCAAATGGATACCTTTTGAGCCTGCAGGCTCCGCTTTGTCCTTCTCTTCTCTCCTCAGCGGTGCAGAGCTCTAACAATGCATGTCTGCTCTGCTAGGCTCCGCCCATCTCCCCAGCTCTTTTTTGTTCAAGTATCGTTGAATTATGCTCCTTAAAAACAACCACACCATCTTTTTGGAGAGCAGTCTCTATTTCTCCTGCGGATTTTTCTTTGTATCCTGAGCTATTCTTCCGCCAGTTGTGGCTGCAATCTTTCTTGGTCTACCCGACCTTGGCTTGGTATCAAAAGAGCCCCTAATTTTCCACTTCTTAATAAGTGATTAAATAGTACTGACTGGTATATTCAAGGCTTTGGATATCTTTTTATATCCTTTTCCATCTTTGTAAAGTTTCATTACCTTGTTACGCAGGTCTTTTGACTGTTCTTTTCTACCTCCTCATGGCTCAGTGTCTAGCCTGCTTAGTGCATCCATGTGGGAGCTAACAAACTCATTGAGTATTTATACACAGACACTTTGTGATTTAAAAAGCCACAAATGTGGGAAATGAACCTTTAATTGCCATTTTAACCTGTGTGTGCCACCTTCTGTGTCTCTACCAAGGTCAAACATTCCAGGATATGTAAACTTTTGATCAGGGTCATTTTGGGTGGTTTCCGTTGTCATTATGATTTAAGAAGAGTAAACACAGCTGATTGATAATAAATGGCTTCAGCCAAACACTAACCATGAGTGAAAGAAATGTTTTGTGTTATCATTCATATTCTCTGAAAAATGGCCAAGAAATCATAAATTCTGCCAGGGTATGTAAACTTATGAGCACAACTCTATATCCCCTATTTTATAGACGCTATAACTTTTGCCCAAACCAATCAATATATGCTTATTGCCATTTTTTACCAAAAATATGTAGAAGAATATATATTGGCCTAAATTGATGAAAGAATTTATTTGGATATTTATTATAGCAAAATGTAAAAAAATTTTTTTTTCAAAATTGTCTTTTTTTTTGGTTTATAGCGCAAAAAATAAACACCGCAGAGATGATTAAATACCCCTGAAAAAATTGTCAGTTAAAGTAACGCAGTGCCCTATAACAAAAAATGACCTGGTCATTAAGGGGGTAAATACTTCCGGGGCTGAAGTGGTTAAAGGCCAACTAAAAGTCAGAACTTTTTTTTATTATTTGCTTTGTTTTTTTTTACTTGACACAGTAAAGGGAGTGCACTTCTGTCATTTTCTAAATGCCTTCTTCCTGAGATTTTTCTGTCATATTTTAAATGTTATCTGTGTCCCCACAGTGGCAATTTCTGAAATCTCCTTTCATGTTGTTCTGACAGTCTGCTGGCCATCTCTTTCCACAACTTTCTGGATTCTCTGCATACTTTTGCAGCTTCTCCTCTGCTGCTTACTTTACATATCCCATGGTACCTAGCTGTCTGCAAGCAGCGATTCCTATACTGACTCCTGAAACTCCTCCTCTCAGCACCTCTAATTCAGCAGGCAGGCTCTGTAAAATGTGTGACACCCCAATGCCTACTTAGAAGGTATAGTGAATATCTGTCACTGAATTCAAGGAGGTAAAAGATTTGGGATCTTCAAAAAGTATGTCAAGAGTGTTCAGATTAACTGGACTAGGTTAGCAATAATTGAAACACAATGTGGAAATGAATATAGGATTTCAAATTTTGCACATGCACTTTAAAGCCACTCTGTTATGAGATGAGTATGGGGGGGTGCCATTGCTGACTCTACTAAAAGTGATAGTTGCCTGGCTATCCCTGGCTTCATTTTCCGAGTCAGACTCAGAACAAGCATGTTGTAAATAAGTGTCAGAATTTTTCACCTCTACACTTGTTCCAGGTCAGGAGACTTTAAAAGAAATGAGCAGAAAGCATCAGTGTGACACCTAATGAACAAAAACTCTCAAAAGGAGAGATATGAAATGCATATATTGGAGAGGTTTCATCTGTCAAGAGATTTTATTTCTGTCCATCCAGTCCTTAGATCAGTCCTGAGCAACCCAGTATAGTCCCATCTAGCAAGAGAGGGGACCACTAGACCCCATATTGACAGAAAAACACAGAATTGTTGACATTTTTGCAGATTTATTAAAAAAGAAAACTGAAATATCACATGGTCCTAAGTATTCAGACCCTTTGCTCAGTTTTTAGTAGAAGCACCCTTTTGATCTAATACAGCCATGAGTCTTCTTGGGAAAGATGCAACAAGTTTTTCACACCTGGATTTGGGGATCCTCTGCCATTCCTCCTTGCATATCCTCTCCAGTTCTGTCAGGTTGGATGGTAAACGTTGGTGGACAGCCATTTTTAGGTCTCTCCAGAGATGCTCAATTGGGTTTAAGTCAGGGCTCTGGCTGGGCCATTCAAGAAAAGTCACAGAGTTGTTGTGAAGCCACTCCTTCGTTATTTTAGCTGTGTGCTTAGGGTCATTGTCTTGTTGGAAGGTAAAACCTTCAGCCCAGTCTGAAGTCCTGAGTACTCTGGAGAAAGTTTTCGTCCAGGATATCCCTGTACTTGGCCGTATTCATCTTTCCCTCGATTGCAACCTGTCGTCCTGTCCCTGCAGCTGAAAAACACCCCCACAGCATGATGCTGCCACCACCATGCTTCACTGTTGGGACTGTATTGGACAGGTGATGAGTAGTGCCTGGTTTTCTCCACACATACCGCTTAGAATTAAGGCCAAAAAGTTCTATCTTGGTCTCATCAGACCATAGAATCTTATTTCTCACCATCTTGGAGTCCTTCAGGTGTTTTTTTTTTAGCAAACTCCATGCGGGCTTTCATGTGTCTTGCACTGAGGAGAGGCTTCCATCGGGCCACTCTGCCATAAAGCCCCGACTTGTGGAGGGTTGCAGTGATGGTTGACTTTCTACAACTTTCTCCCATCTCCCAACTGCATCTATGGAGCTCAGCCACAGTGATCTTTGGGTTCTTCTTTACCTCTCTCACCAAGGCTCTTCTCCCCCAATAGCTCAGTTTGGCCAGACGGCCAGCTCTAGGAAGGGTTCTGGTCGTCCCAAACATCTTCCATTTAAGGATTATGGAGGCCACTGTGCTCTTAGGAACCTTAAGTGCAACAGAAATTTTTTGTAACCTTGGCCAGATCTGTGCCTTTCCACAAGTCTGTCTCTGAGCTCTTCAGGCAGTTCCTTTGACCTCATGATTCTCATTTGCTCTGACATGCACTGTGAGCTGTAAGGTCTTATATAGACAGGTGTGTGGCTTCCCTAATCAAGTCCAATCAGTATAATCAAACACAGCTGGACTCAAATGAAAGCGTAGAACCATCTCAAGGATGATCAGAAGAAATGGACAGCACCTGAGTTAAATATATGAGTGTCACAGCAAAGGGTCTCAATAACTTAGGACCCTGTGATATTTCAGGTTTTCTTTTTTAATAAATCTGCAAAAATGTCAACAATTCTGTGTTTTTCTGTCAATATGGGGTGCTGTGTGTTATATTGCAGCCATTTGCTAAAATCATTTAAGTTCATTTTTTTCCTCATTAATGTACAAAGAGTGAAAAATTTAAGGGGGTCTGAATACTTTCCGTCCCCACTGTATATAAAAATATATTTAAGAAATTATTCATAGAGACCAGTATTCGTTAATGTATTTTAGATCTGTCTGGTGTTCGCATTCCAAAATACTTTTTTTTTTTGCAATGACCACTCTTTGTAAACCCTCAATAACAGATCTTAATATTCATTTTAACCACTTCAGTACCGGCGTATTGTCATATGACGTCCACAGATGGGATCTCCCATCCTGGGTGGGCGTCATATGACGTCCTGGGATTCCCGGCCGCCTAGGGGGCGCGCGCGCCCGCCGCGTTGCTCGGGACCCGATGCGTGTGCCCGGCGGCCGCGATGTCCGCCGGGCACCCGCGATTGCCCGTTAACCGGGCCGGCATGTGGATCTGTGTGTGTAAACACACAGATCCACAGCCTGTCAGCTCAGAGGAGAGCGATCTGTGTTCCCAGAACGGAGGAACACTGATTGGTCTCCTCCCCTTGAGCGTCCCTTCCCCCTTCAGTTAGTAATCACTCCCTAGGAAACATATTAACCCCTCCCCGCCCCCTATTGGTTAACCCCTTCACTGCCTGTCACATTTACACAGTAATCAATGCAATTTTATAGCATTGATCGCTGTATAAATGTGAATGGTCCCAAAAATGTGTCAAAAGTGTCCGATGTGTCCGCCATAATGTCGCAGTCACGAAAAAAAATCGCGATCGCCGCTAAAAAAATAAATACATTTTTTTTTAAAAAAATGCCATAAATCTATCCCCTATTTTGTAGACGCTATAACTTTTGCGCAAACCAATCAATATACGCTTATTGCAATTTTTTTTTACCAAAAATATGTAGAAGAATACATATCGGCCGAAACTGAGGAAAAAATTAGTTTTTTTTAAAAAAAAATTGGGATATTTATTATAGCAAAAAGTAAAAAATATTGTGTTTTTTTCAAAATTGTCGCTCTTCTTTTGTTTATAGCGCAAAAAATAAAAACCGCAGAGGCGATCAAATACCACCAAAAGAAAGCTCTATTTGTGGTGAAAAAAGGACATCAATTTTTTTTGGGTACAACGTCGCACAACCGCGCAATTGACGTTTAAAGTGCGACAGCGCTGAAAACTAAAAATTGGCCGGGAAGGAAGGGGGTGAAATTGCCCTGTATTGAACCGGTTAAAAGCCACCTATTACTGGATTACAAATTCTCTGCTCTGCTCATATGTTCAAGTCCAGAATTTACATATTGCGGTCTTCTAAATTGGCTTACAGCAGCAGCCAACCAGAAGCTGACATTAAAGCCTGGTACACACTATGAGCTTTTTTTTTCCAGGTTGAATTAAAAAAAAATAAAAAAAAATAAAAAACTAAGCTCCAGTCGGAGTCGCTGTATTAACGATCCGACGTTAGTACAACAATCTCCACCGGTGAGCTGTTGTGTTCTGACAGGGAGACGCGCCCTACCAGAACACTCCAATCAGCGCCCTCTGCCATTGGCTGAGAGCGCTAATCTGGAGCTGGTCGGCTGCTGGTTTTCCAGCTTGATTGCCAAATGGCCGGCTTCTGTTGAACCGGCTGCCATATACATTGGTCAAATGTCGGCCATTTTTTATTGAAATGTTACTTGATGTAATTTCACAATTGTAGTAACTAATGTAGCCCTAAAAAGTTTTAGGCTTGAAATACTGAAGATGACAAAAGTGCAGCGATGTCTACAACAAATCAATGTGAAATCCACCATAACAATATACAAAAATTGTTGTTTGTGCAATGCAAGCATATACAGTAAAATGTCCTTATTCAGACAATTATGCTTCTGGTAATCAATCTATTTATACGCTTTTTGTCAATTCTTTTCCACATATTTATTAAAATGTGACATATCAATGTGCCAATCTGTCTTTCTAGTCTGATTAAGAATTCCTCAAATGACTGATCGATTACTGTGCCATCCACTTGTTCATTCAACCACCTCACATAGAGATATACTCTCACCTCCAGTATTTGACCCAAAACTATTTTAGGTCAAATAAGACTGACTTTTCCCTTTAAAGTTGGAAGGTTTTTGCCACAGGTATTCTCCACAGCAGGAATCCCCCTGATATTCAATCCACCCCCTCCCTCTTTACTCATGCCTTCCTAAGTCAGTCACAAAGTGACCTAACCCATAGGGCGACGCTGATGACATCAAACTGCACACCCCGAAGTTTGAGAGCCGCCATCTTGTGAGTGTCTGGAGACCAGTATTCTTAAGGGGTAAGGAGCCTATCAACTGTGGTGCATCAGTAATGCACTTTATAATGTGAGTGTCTTTAAAGATATTTAATATTGATGGGAAATGGTTTTACACTATGAGTGTATGTTCTATCTGAGCCTTGGAAAAAGAATTTGGCACAGTAAAAGCGGATGGGGGTGGATTGAATATCTGTGGCCAAAACCAAATGCCATTTGAACTAAAATAGTTTTGGGTCAAATACTAGAGGTGAGAGTATATCTATAGAGTGGTGGTGGGATAAACAAGTGGATGGCACAGTAATCGATCAATCGTTTGAGGAATTTTTAAATTCGACTAGAAGCACGGATTGGCACATTGATATGTCACATTGAGATTTTAATATAGGTGCAGGAAAGAATTGAGACAAAGAAAGCGTATAAAAATCAATTACCAGAAGCATAATTGTTTAAATAAGGACATTTATACAGTTGCATTACGCAAGCGACAATTTTTGTATATTGTTATGCATGGTGGATTTCATATTGATTAGTAGTGGACAGCGCTGCACTTTGTTATCATCTTAGGTTTGATGCACATGTGGTAACACATAGCGCTAGCAGCAGTCCAAAATGTATCTTTTTTTTTTTTTATTGATTTACACACAATTAGGAAGGTCACACATAATTGCGCTGTAGTTTTAGGATTCAAATGTTTTTATTATAATAGTTTGGAATTTTTGACATTATTATTATTTCATTTAGTATATGACGCACAATTAATCCAGACTAAATAATAGGTACCCACAGGGCTCTTCAACAGCAAATTTGGCTGGAATTTTGGATAGATTTGTCTTTATTTATTGGTGTTACTTTGCACCCAGCAATCATACACAAGTTTTGCTGACACCGTGTCTTCAATGGCCATGCCTAAAATGAAAATATAAAATTAGATAGATGGATACATACATACAGACTGACCTATTAATATAGAACCTCAGAATGCAGTCGCTTCCTAAATCTTAGTGACTTATACCCAGTATTCTGATGAGCTCTCTTCAGTGGTTAAAAATGACTTAATATAACTCATAGCATGTTGAAATAATGTCTGGTAATCCATGTAGCCAAGAACAGTTCTCAATCTCCTACAGGTCTTTGTCAAGCAGCTGGTAGCAATATGTAAGGAAATCTCTGCGATCTGCCCTCCAAGCCAGTAACAAAAAAAAAAGAAAAAGGAAGGAGGTCTATCTTTAGATACAACTGTCCCATTTTTTCCTAAGGGGTAAACAGGAGGAAGGTGAGAAAATTGTCGGTGCCAGATATAAAATGGTCTCCTAGCACAAAAGGAGTCTCTACGTTGAAAAAGACATAGCATATTAGGTACTGGCAGTGTCAAGAACATGGACATGCCTTATATTTATTGAGCCTGTGGAATGGGACCTGCTGAGGTGTGTGTCACTATTTGCCAAGTCTGTCTTGACAGCACATCTAAACAGGGAGACTGGAAGTTCAATATGTCCCATTACCAACTGGAGGCATTAGTCTGGTGAACCCTGTCAAGTATGGCTCAGACTGAATAGGAGTACTCTGTATACACAGCAATGCTAAAGACCGTGGTGCTCTTAGCAGGTCTGCTAATGGAACTGTAAGGACTCATTGACACTGGGCATATGAATCAGTTATCCATGCAAGGACCATGTATACCCACACAAATCTAGAGGGACAGAGCAAATTCGGGGCTGAGCGAAAGCTGAACATTAAGAGGAACTTCATTTTTCAGCATAACAACGACCCAAAGCATACATCCAAATCAACAAAAGAATGGCTTCACCAAAAGAAGATTAAAGTTCTGGAATGGCCCAGTCAGAGCCCAGACTGAATCCGATTGAAAATCTGTGTGGCCAGTGCTGTAATAAAATCAAAAGGTGCTCCAATAAAGTCTTAGGATAAGGGTGTGCACACCCTTATGCAACCATATTTTATTTTTTTATTTTTACTTCCTTCTACCTAAAAGATTTCAGATTGTTGTTCAACTGAGTTGTACAGTTTATAGGTCACATTAAAAAAAGTTCTGAAATGGTTTATCTTTGTCTAATTTTATTACATCACAGAAACCTGACATTTTAACAGGGGTGTGTAGATTTTTATAGCCACTGTAGGAATAGCCCAAATCCACATAACAGTTTAAATTTTAAACTGGTCACAAGCAGCTTTATCGTGCATCCAGTGTCAGAAATCACAGGTGGCTTAACCACAACAAAAAGCTAAAACATAGCATGTCTGACACTAAATATAACAACAAAAATATGACAGGGAAATAGATCCCCAATACTCGGTGGTTCTTACTTGTCAGCTGCCACTGATCCCCCCCCCCCCCCCCCCTGCAGAGCAACATACTCTCCTGCCCATGGTTGGTTCTAAAAGACTAAGGCCGGTCAAGGTTCCTGCTGAGCTGGTCAAGATTCGAACCATTAATGGGCAGGCTGAATGTACCAAGTTGAGCGATCAACTTGGTTACATTCAGCCTGCTGGATTGGCTTGCGATTATCTGAAGTGGCTGCTATAGCCACTAGCGATAATGACTGTCTTCTCCTGGTGGGGGTCCCCGCCAGGACTCTTACCATACCAAGTGATGATTTGGTCCCAGAGACAATTTCTAAAGGTTCAGAACCCATCTGAACTGCTGCAAAGTCTGGCCAGTCATAGCCACGTTGTATGCCAGAGCCTGCACCAACTGCTCCCTCTGCAAGAGTATCCCACAGGACTATTACCAAGGCCAGTACCTTGGTGATCCCCCACAGGTGCAGACGAGAAAACCAAAGGGCATTTAGGGGCCAAACAAGAAAGCACAGAGAACTCCATTTGCGCTGGAAAAACGGGGACAAGTACACATTACTGATGTCAGCATCAGAAAGGCCCAATTATGAAGGGAGGCAACGACAGGCTTGGTGAATTGCATGCAGAATTTTTTAGCTTGAATAGAGATTTTCAAAGCTTTTAGATTCAGAATGGAGCAAATGCCTTCTTTGGGCTTGGGAATAGTAAACAGAATAAAAACCCCAGGAACCATTCTGACAAAGTAACTGGGGACATGCAACCCAGTAGATGACGTTAGTGCTCAGTCCCACTACCACGTTAGCGCTAACCTCTTCCATGGTGGAAATCAGCAATAAGTTGATATTTTAAAGGCTCTTAGCAGCTCTGATGCTCAGGCTGATCAGCCTACAGAGGCAGGGCAGGTGCTGAGGCAAAGCTAAGGGCTCTGGGCCTGAAAAGCACTCTGTAGGTAACTTGTTACTGATAAGGTGCTTTCCAGGCTCAGTAGGTGGAACCCAGTGCCCCAAAGGTAATTTCCAAGCTATCCATGAAACACCCAGTCCAACAGGCTCTGGACAGCCCTCCAAAAGCCAAGCTGAGAATGGCCTTGCTAGATAGCTGCAAATGAAGAAGCCAGCTGTAAAGAAGAGTTTGATTGAAGAGAAAAGTCTTGGAGAAAAAATGGTGCTAGTAAAAATTGGTTATTTTCTAACACAACAGAGCTGAAGAAAAGATGTCCATCCTTCTAGGACACTAGCAAAAAATTGAGGCGCACTGTTAGTTAAAGGGGTTATCCTGAATTCCCCTACATTTTTTTTTTAAATATCCAGGTGGTGAACAACTGCTTGTGTCCCTCAATGGATGAGAAAGAAACATTTCACGTTAATGAAGACAAGAAGTACAAATAACTCCAGGAATGTGATAAAAACGCTTAAAAATGGGGCTCCCCACATCGCAAACGTTAAATGTTTATGTCTAGCGGTGCACAGATAAAGAGAAATACTTACCTTACTCCCGGCTCCATCGATTTATATGACTGGTTCCCCAAAGCTTCCTCTAAGGTTCTTGGGCTGCAGTTGCATGCTTGTACAGGTTTAAAAGCCCTGTATTGCACATGAGGCCCCCCATCAACAGACCAGAGCTTCAGGGATAAGAGGAAAGAGCCAGAGCCGATAGAGGGAGCAGTCGGGTATGTAATAATGCCTGTTCAGCTCCCTCGAGACTAAAGAAACATTTAACCTTTTGCAGTGTGGGATCCCCACTGCACAGGTTTTTTTGTCACATTTCCAGAATTCAGGTTTAAGACAATGGACTTTAACACCTATTATATTATATAAGCATTAAATCTTATTCCAAACTGTGCTTTTTTAACAGCGGTCGTGCAAGAACCACAGAATACATTTATTTCGTCCAGTGCCAGCAATTAACTGCATATCTAGCATGCAATTTATCAGCCCCCAGCCATTATTTGGATAGTAAAACAGCATCAGTTAGTTACATTTCCTAATATCTAAAAGGACTTGGCACTCAGCAGAGAACCATTGAAAAAAAGAAGTTATACTTAAAAGTAGTATCCGGATTTCATGCTGCCACAAAGGCATAAGTAAAGGAGACTGCTGCTGGCATTTTGCTTATGAAACGGTACATGCATATTTACAATGGCTCACTAAATAAGGCAGTGTGTAATCGCTGATTATGAAGTCATGCTGTAGGGTGCGACTAAAGGACATCAGGACTAGTTACATAGTTAGGTTGAAAAAAAAAAAAAAAAGTCCATCTAGTTCAACCAAAAAACATATACACAATCCTTCACCTGCAGTTGATCCAGAGGAAGGTGAAAAACCCCAGCAAAGCATGATCTAATTTGCTACATCAGGGGAAAAAAATTCCTTCCTGATCCCCTAAGAGGCAATCAGATTTTCCCTGGATCAACGTTACCTATAAATGTTAGCACCCAGTTATATTATGTACATTTAGGAAAGAATCCAGGCCTTTTTTTAAAGCAATCTACTGAGCTGGCCAGAAGCACCTCTGGAGGGAGTCTAGTCCAAATTTTCACAGCTGGACCACTTATGTATTTATACATGTTGATCATATTCCCCCTTAGTGCCGGTTCACACAGGGGCAACACGACTCTGGCCGCGACTTTGCGAGGCGACCTGGACGCGACCTGAGGGCGACACCACAGCGCGACTTGGGGCGACTTACAAGGCGACTTCAAGTCGCCTCCAGGACAGGCGACTTTCCAGTGGCCAATCAAACTACAATCCGCTCTGGGGGAGGGAGGGGTTTGCTTGAAAAAAACATCTTCTCTTCCTGTGAAGTCGCTTCAGTATAGATCACGATCCGACTTGTAGGCGACTTACATTGAAAGCAATGGGTACAAGTCGCCTACAAGTCGCCTTGAAGTAGTACAGGGACCTTTTCTGAAGTTGGAGCGACTTCAGTAGCGTACATATAGACGGCTCTCATTCACTTACATGGACTTTCAGATGTCAAGCGACTTGGGGCGACTTGAGGTCTGACAAGTCGGATCCCATGTCGCGGTAGTGTGAACCGGCACTTAATCTCTTCTAAAGAGAGAATTCAGTTCCTCTAATCTTTCCTCATAGCTGAGCTCCTCCACGCCTCTTATCAGTTTGGTAGCCCCTCTCTGCACTTTCTCCAGTTCCCCGATATCCTTTTTGAGAACCGGTGGCCAAAACTGAACTGCATATTCCAGATAAGGTCTTACTAATGATTTGAACAGGGCTAAAATGATATCTCGCTCTCTGGAGTCCATACTTCTCTTAATACAAGAAGGGACTTTTCTTACTTTGTAAACCGTAGCTTGGCATTGCATGCCATTATTGACCTTATGATCCACCAAAACCCCCAGATCCTTCTCCACTATGGACTCCCCCCTAGTGTGTATGATGCATGCATATTCTTAGCCCCCCAAGTGCATAACTTTACATTTATCAACATTAAATATATGTATGTGTGTGTATATTATATACATGTGTATACATGTGTGTGTGTGTATGTATATATATATATATATATATATATATATATATATATATATATATATATATATATATATATATATATATAAATAAATAAATGTACACACAGCACCCCATATTGACAGAAAAACACAGAATTGTTGACATTTTTGCAGATTTATTAAAAAAGAAAAACTGAAATATCACATGGTCCTAAGTATTCAGACCCTTTGCTGTGACACTCATATTTAACTCAGGTGCTGTCCATTTCTTCTGATCATCCTTGAGATGGTTCTACACCTTCATTTGAGTCCAGCTGTGTTTGATTATACTGATTAGACTTGATTAGGAAAGCCACACACCTGTCTATACAAGACATTACAGCTCACAGTGCATGTCAGAGCAAATGAGAATCATGAGGTCAAATGAACTGCCTGAAGAGCTCAGAGACAGAATTGTGGCAAGGCACAAATCTGGCCAAGGTTACAAAAAAAATTTCTGCTGCACTTAAGGTTCCTAAGAGCACAGTGGCCTCCATAATCCTTAAATGGAAGACATTTGGGATGACCAGAACCCTTCCTAGAGCTGGCCGTCCGGCCAAACTGAGCTATCGGGGGAGAAGAGCCTTGGTGAGAGAGGTAAAGCACCCAAAGATCACTGTGGCTGAGCTCCAGAGATGCAGTCGGGAAATGCGAGAAAGTTGTAGAAAGTCAACCATCACTGCAGCCCTCCACCACTCGGGGCTTTATGGCAGAGTGGCCCGACAGAAGCCTCTCCTCAGTGCAAGACACATGAAAGCCTGCATGGAGTTTGCTAAAAAACACCTGAAGGACTCCAAGATGGTGAGAAATAAGATTCTCTGGTCAGATGAGACCAAGATAGAACTTTTTTGGCCTTAATTCTAAGTGGTATGTGTGGAGAAAACCAGGCACTGCTCATCACCTGTCCAATACAGTCCCAACAGTGAAGCATGGTGGTGGCAGCATCATGCTGTGGGGGTGTTTTTCAGCTGCAGGGACAGGATGACTGGGGGATATCCTGGATGAAAATCTTCTCCAGAGTGCTCAGGACCTCAGACTAGGCCCAGCCAGAGCCCTGACTTAAACCCAATTGAGCATCTCTGGAGAGACCTAAAAATGTCTGTCCACCAACGTTTACCATCCAACCTGACAGAACTGGAGAGGATCTGCATCTTTCCCAAAAAGACTCATGGCTGTATTAGATCAAAAGAGTGCTTCTACTAAATACTGAGCAAAGGGTCTGAATACTTAGGACCATGTGATATTTCAGTTTTTCTTTAATAAATCTGCAAAAATGTCAACAATTCTGTGTTTTTTTTGTCAATATGGGGTGCTGTGAGTACATTAATGAGGAAAAAAAATGAACTTAAATGATTTTAGCTAAATGGTTGCAATATAACAAAGTGAAAAATGTAAGGGGGTCTGAATACTTTCCGTCCTCACTGTGTATATATTGTGTGTATATAGATATAGATATAAAAAACATACATACATATACACACACACACACACACAATTCAAGTTAGACTTAACTTGTTTTCCAATAGTCTTTCAGGACAGAACCCAAGAGATCATGGCTCCTCCCACAGCAGGAAACACCAAGCTCTCTTGGGCTAAAAGGGAGTGATGAGGATTACGGTTGTATCCTCTATCTGAATTTTCCTTATGACCTGAGGGATAAGCTAAAAGGGGGGGGGGGGGTCGTACCAGAGGTCAAATTTCCAACTGTGTGCCAGAGCATCTAACCCCAGGGATGGCTCGGTTCTGTTCAATGAGAATAGAGACACCTGTGCAATTTCCTGAGTTGCAAAGATCTATTTTCGGTTGCCCCCATTTGACGATCATATTGAAGATTTCCAGGTTCAATCGCCTTTGTATACCTGGTTTAGATGGAAGTTCGCCATCTTGTTTAGAGACTCTTAGATGGACGCAGACAAGGATAGAATATGGAGCTCTGCCCATCTTAGAATACTTCCTGCCAGGCACTGAAGAACTCTGCTTCTGGTGCCCCCCTGTTGGTTTATGTAGACCACCGCAGTGGCGTCGTCCGACAGGACCTTTATGTGAAATCCTTGAACTTCTCCGGCAAATGTCAGCAAGCTTTTAGTTCCCTCTAATTTGAGGATCTTACTGCTTCTCTTGTGGACCACGAGCCCTGAGACCATCGACTGTTCATGTGAGCCCCCCAAACCCCAGGAGCTGGCACTGGTTGTTGATCTTACTTGGAACGGGAAGGACCATAACAGACCTGCTGAAAATGTCTGGTTCTTCTACCACCAAAGACTCCTTTTCACCGGGTTGGGGACCATGACTAGCTAGTCCAGCGAATCTTGCTGGTGATCCCAGACTTAACAAAAAACTTTGCAGGGGTCTGAAGTGAAGTCTTGCCCACTGAATTGCAGATATGGAAGAGGTCAGGGTTCCAAATGCTGACATGATCTTCCTGATGGACAGGAGCTGATTGGACTGCAACAATGACACTACTTCCACCAGCTTCAGATCTTTTGCTCCACTGAGTTGATACACTACCCCAAGAACATCTCCTGCGAGGGAATCCCCTGGGAGTGCAGGTTTAAAATAAACTGGTTTGGTGTAACACCTCTCCACTGCGGAAGAAACCCCTGGAGGCTTCCTCCGGCTGGGAGGAAGGAGTCACTGCGACTTTCCGGAAGTTGCAGGATTAAAGAGCACTCCACTCCAACCTTTGGGCTTTTGGAAAGACCATGGCTTCCTTTTACCCTTAGTTTTACCTTCCTGCTTACGTGTCTGCACCTTCTTTTTCTTGACTGGAAATTATTTCTCATCGGCTGTGCGGTCAAGAATGGATTCTAGTTCTGAACCAAACACCAAAAAAACACAGCTGGGTTTTTTGACGCTGCGTCTCCAGGCCAGGTTTTTAGCCAGAAGGCCATCCTGGCAGAGTTTGTTAACGCTGCGGACCTAGCCGACATACGTATGGACTCTGCTGAAGCATCCGCATTGTATGAAACTACTGCAGATAAGGATATAAAGGAGTCCAAAATCTCTTGTTTCGGGGAATATGCAGTAATATGGGATTTCATCTGGTTAATCCAGTGCTCTAAATTCCAACGCATTTTGTTGCCATTGCTGGCTTCAGACTGATCATAACCGATTGCTAGGCTCTTTTAAGCAGTAAGTCCATCCTCTTATCCATGGACTCCTTTAGCATGCCCATATCTTCAAAAGCAAGGTCGGTTGACTTCGAAACCTGCAAAAAAGTGGAATCAAGTTTTGGGACCTTGTTCCAGATTTTCCTCAAATGGGAATCTTCTTTTGTAGGCCAGAGAAAATAATGGTTTCCTCTCTGGCTCCAGCCATTCTTTTTTAATCATGTCCGATTATTAAATGGATCTGAAAAGTGCAGCCTTTGGAGTCTCCTAGACCTGCATACATGCGGTCTTGCAGAGAGAGCTCCTTCTCATCTTCTATCCCCAAGGTAGCGTTGATTACTTTTAGGAGTCCCCCTACCTCTTTTCCAGGAACATTTTGTACTTAGAGGCGGCATCTACCTCATTTTCCTCTTCCTCAGAATTTATCCCCTCTTAGGCGGGGGAAACAGGTTCTTGAGAAGTACTCTGGGAGGCCCGACCTCCCACCTGTATCTTAGAGGTGGCATCTGCCTAATTTTCCTCTTCCTCAGAATCGGTCCCCTCTTGAGCGGGGGAAACAGGTTCTTGAGAAGTATTCTGGGTGGCCGGACCTCCCATCTTTATCCGAGAACCCCCCCCCCCCGGGATGGCTGCGGAGCCCTTGGTTCCCCTGAGGGTCCTGGCTCTTCTCCCAGGTTTGACCTGAAAGCTTGAAAAAGTGGCCTGGAGCACATCCTTAAAGGTTGTAACCATATCGCCACAAATGGATGGAGACTCTTCCTTGACTATTTAAATCCAAGATACCATCCACACAAAGAGGCTTTGTCCAGGATTCGCAAAACTTCTCTTTGCAAACAGGGAACCTTCTCTTTACTGGTTGAACAGAGCTCTTAGCCTGGACAAACAGAAGAAAAAAAAAATAGAAACCACGCTGAAATGCTGCTGCACAGCAGGCACAAATCTAAAAAACACCCAGGTGCATTAGGAAAGGAAACCTTACTTCCCTGTGCCCAGGCAAGCCCCACCACCACAACCAACCATTTTGGAGTCCCCTACTGCTAGGCAGAAGTGCTAACCCTCTAGCTGCATTGCCACATTCACCAGGTAGAACTCCTTCGCAGGTGGAGGGAGGTGATACCCCATAAATCCTGTATAATAATAATAGTGGAAACGGCCACAGTAAGAAAGGAACACTGTCCCTTACCTTGGGCTTGCTGGTGCCTTGGCTTGCCCCCTAATCTGCTGCTTTTTTCTCCATTACAGAGCGTACTGCAGTGGCGTGGCTAAGGAAAAGCCAGTTCCTGGGTTAAAAAATGCTGCCGCGCCGACCCAGAGGTTTAAAAGGTCGCTCTCTGTGGCCGGAAATTACGCTGCGCACCTGACCCGGAAGTGCCGCCTTTTCCTATGCACTGCACAGGACATGGCCAAGGGCTCTCCCCGGGCACCAGAACAATGGCAGCTGCTCAGCCTTACACCGCCGCTGTCCCACGATGCAGGCGGCAAGGGGGGGGCCTCCACACACCGCCCATCTGCAAAGAAACTGGGCAGCACTCCCAGGCAGTAAAGGCTCTCCCCGAGCACAGAAGGGGGAGAGGGAGCCCAAGGGACCATTAAGCAAGAGGCAAGTGGGAGGATCACATTTCCTGCAGATAAAAAAAAAAAAAAAGGGACAGGCGAGAACCTTTAGTCTCCCAGGACCCTGAGATCATGGCTCCCACCAGAGGTGTTCCTCCGGCTGGAGGAAACACAAAAAACTGAAGGAAACTGCATGGACGCCTCCTATTAAGGCTTTGGATGATGAGGGGTTTCCTGTTGTGGGAGTAGCCATGATCAAAAGATTTCAGTTTGTTTTTTGAGCTGTACAGTTCCTAGGTCACAAAACGTAGAAAAAGTTCTGCAATAATGATTTATATTTGTCTTTTTTTTTTTTTTACATCACAGAACCCGGACATTTAACAGGGGTGTGTAGACTTTATATATTCATGGTATATGTGTATATATGTATATTATATATACATACATACACACACAGTTGTGTGAAAAAGTATTTGCCTCTTCCTGATTTTTTTGCATATTTAATCACACTTAAAGTTTTTAAATTATTTAATTTATTAAGGGAAAAAAGCTGTTCAAACCTGCCTGGCCCCATGTAAAAAGTTAATTGCCCCCTCTCATGCTGAATCATGAATGAACTGTGATTAACCACAATTTTTTGGAAAGCGGAGTTAAACTTCACTTGCAACACCAAGGCCTGATTACTGCCAGACCTGTTGAATCAAGAAATCACACAAATAGGATCTGCCTGACAAAGTGAAGCACACTAACAGATCACAAAAAGCCACACATTATGCCACAATCTAAAAAAAATTAAGAACAGATTAGAAACAAACATGTATCAGTCTATGAAGGGGTTCAAAGCCATTGCTAAGGCTTTGGAACGCCAGATAACCACGGTCAGAGCAATTATCCACAAATGGAGATAACTTAGAACAGTGGTGAACCTTCCCATGAGTGGCTGGCCTACAAAAATGACTTCAAGGAGCATGACGACGACTCATCCAGGAGGTCATAAAAGAACCCAGAACATCATCTAAAGAACTGCAGGCCTCACTTGCCTCAGGTAAGATCAGTGTTCATGATTCAACAATAAGAAAGACTAGGCAAATATAGCATCCATGGGAGAGTTCCAAGGCCAAAGCCACTGCTGACCAAAAAGAACAAAATGCTCATCTCACATTTACCAAAAAAACATCTTGATTATCCCCAAGACTTTTAGGCAAATATTCTGTGGACTGATGAAACAAAAAATTAACTTTTTGGAAGATGTGCGTTCCATTACATCTGGCATAAAATAAATACAGCATTTCATAACAGGAACATCATACCAAGTCAGACATGGTGGTGGTAGCCTGATGGTCTGGGGCTGCTTTGCAGCTTCAGGACCTGGACGACTTACCATAATTGATGGAACCATGAATTCTGAGCTCTACCAAAAAATCCTAAAGCAGAATGTCAGGCCATCAGTTCGTGACCTCAAGCTCAAGAGCACTTGGGTTATGCAGCAGGACAATGATCCGAAACACAACAGCAAGTCAACCTCCAAATGGTTCAAACAAAACAAAATTTAGGTTTTGGTGTGGCCTAGTCAAAGTCCGGACAGGTTTGGACAGCTTTTTTGCCTTAATGAAACCATCATTTAAAAAACTGCATTTTGTATTTTCTCAGGTTATCTTTGTATAATAATAAAATTTGTTTGATGATCTGAGTCATTTAAGTGTGAAAAATATGCAAAAAAAATAAAAAAATTCAGAAAGGGGGCAAATACTTTTTCACACAATATATTTATATATACATATACACACACATTTTATATATATAAAACACACACACACACACATACATATATATACATTTCTGACGGAAAGATTTGGAACATGTTCTATATCTGAGTCCGTCGGAAATGCCGACAGAAAAAGTCTGATGGGGCATACACACGGTCGGACTATCCGACCAGAAGCTCCCTTCGGACTTTTTCTGTCGGAAAGTCCGGCCGTGTGTACGCGGCATTAGTGACAGTTGTATGACTGATGGGCTCTGAGCATTCAGCCAGCTGTGGACAAGCCACATTCAGTGGCTAGTCGCCTGATATTGAAATGCAAAGTTCTTATTATTGACCCAGTCTAAGGGAAGGAAGAGCCAGATAATTGTATCTCAAACTCTGCCCTATTGCATCCAGATCTACTGATCATTGGACAATCCTGTAGTTTTCTACTCCCTACTAGTGAGAAATGGCATGCATTGTTGCGGTATGCATTGGGGCAACAACTTGCTAATTTATTACTAGGTAAGCTTTTTTGGGATTCTGTTTGGAATTATCTGTGAAAAGCTAAAATTAAAAGTACGCAAATTATTTGTATAGCCGCAAATATATATTAACTATAACACAACAGCATAATACAGTTGTTGCAACTGAGTTTTTTTAAGTTTTAATACACCAGAGGATATACTGGGACCAGTAGGGCTTCCAGAGATCATTATACTTGGAAGTTAACAAAAAAAGGAGAGGGAGCAAAAGTAGAAGGGAGGACTCCAGTCAAGCTTGTGCGCAAAGCTAAGAGAACAATCATAGTTCTTCACTGCTAGGTATTCTTCTCAATAACGCTGAAGACATATTTAAAGATAAAATATAGATGAGCTTGAATTAGACCCCTTTCACACTGGGGCACTTTTCAGACGTTTTAGCGCTTAAAATGGCACCAAAACGCACCTGAAAAGTGCCTCTCAAGCCACCCCAGTGTGAAAGCCCAAGTGCTTTCACACTGGAGCAGGGCGGTGCGCTTGCAGGATGGGAAAAAAACGGGAAAAAGGATGAGAAAAAAAAAAAAGTCTTGCAAGCAGCATCTTTGGGTCGGTGCGGGAGCGGTGTATACACAGCGATTTACCGCTGACGCCCGCACTGCCCCAGTGTGAAAGGGGTCTTACAGATGGGTGAAAACAGTTTGGCTCAAAACGATGATGGTGGTAAATGGATGATGACTGATGACTATGATGATGATAAAAACCTGGCTTTTCTTTTACATTTTAATGACTGGTGCACTGATTGCAAGAGTTATGAATTGTTCTTGTTCTTCTGATTTAGAAATTATTTAAGTTAAGTACAGACCATTCTAATTGCCACAAGTGTTAAAGTATAACTAAAGCTAAAACTTTATTTATATTCATGTGCATAACATAGTACTACTAACAGATTCTCTAAAATCAACATAACTAAACACAGTCTCTGCTCAGGTAACACATGGTAGGATGTTGATATGAGATATTTTTCCTTATGGAGTTGTCTCCCGGTTTTAGTTATTGACCTTGGGCTCTATAGGGACATTTGAGAATAGATGTAGAATAAATGTGGTTGTATTGATTTTTAGGCTAGCATCTCTGACTATCCATCGGGGTCTAGGCCTCGGCGCTCAGTAAAGCTGGACATAGATAGAGGAGATCTATCTGGGTTAATCCCCTGAGGGATGATCATCTGTTGTGGAATCTGAGTCCGTCCACAAATGCCAGACCTTGTCGTATTTTTTAGGACATCGTCGGGACAGATATGTTGCTTTATAGAGGGGTATCATTGCGTTAACTAATTGCTTCCATGAGGACAGTGTGGGGGGAGTGGTTGATTTCCACTTTAGTACTACTTTTCTCGCATAGAAAAGGATACCTATTAGGGTGCGTATTGCTTTGGCAAATGCCAGTTGTTCCACTAGGCCAAGGAGACAGACGCTAATTGTCAGGGGAATAGGAATAGTGGTCAAACTATGAATGAATTGAGTTACCTCCCGCCAATAGGCCTGAATTTGTGGGCAATCCCAGAATACATGCGTGAAATCTACAGGAGTACCAGAGCATCTCCAGCAGCTGGCCGACACGGCCGGGTATATGCGGTGGAGGCGTATAGTAGATCCTGTGTAGGAATTTTGAACTGGATCAGTTTATCCCTAGTAGCAATCAGTGGCTGGAGTGGATAGTCCCACATGTCCTCCCAGTCCTTGCTGTCCAGTTCCTGCACCTCCGCCCGCCACAGACCACGCAGACCATCCAGTACGACCTGGATGGATGGTAGGAGTGCTCAGTAAATTTGGGATAATGGTTTTAAGAGATCAGCATCTTCTAGAAGGGTCTCCATGTCGCCATATTCCAGCTGAACTGATTTGAATTGTGAGTTGAAGGCATGGCGGAGCTGCAGGAACCTGAAAAAGAAAGAGTTCGGAAGTTGGAATTTATTTTTCAGCCTATCAAATGTAAATAACCCTGACCCATCACAGATATCCCTCAAATACTTGATGCCGTTACTGGCCGACAAACCCGGGTCCTGCAGAGAGTGGAATTCTTTCAATCTTGGGTTACACCAAAGCGGTGTATTAGGGGACCATTTGGCCTTTACCAAATTAGGTTTAATCACTACCGTGTGCCAAGCCTGAATAATTGCTTTCATCACCAGTGTTAAAAGGTACTGAAGAACCCCCTGACCCCCTATAAAGGGCGTTGAAGGGCCTCAAAGGATCCCAGTTGGGCTGCCTCTAGGACAACTGACACATTGGTGTCACCCGAGACCAACCAGTTGGTGCATGAGTGAGCACTGCCGCCAAATAGTATGTGTTAAAGTCTGGACAGGCGAGTCCCCCCTGTGTCCAGGGCCTACGCAAGATTTTACTACTGAATCTAGCCGGGCGCGATTGCCATAAAAAGGAAGCCACTGTGGAATCCAATTGCTGGAAAAGTCTTAGGTAACCAGACCGGGGAGTGTCGTAAAATATACAGCAAAACTGGGAGTAATTTCATTTTAATTAGGTTAATTTTCCCTATAAGTGATAATGGGAGGTTCGACCAGGCCTTCAGTTTCAGTTTGCACCATTGCAGCACTGGGGATAAGTTAAGACTGCCAAAGTCCTGAGATATTGATTCCTAGATATTTAATGGTATTTGCCCATTGTAGAGGTGAAGCAGGATCACTCAGCTTTTTTGCCCCGGGATCAATGGGTAGAATAAGTGATTTGCTCCAGTTGGTTCGGAGGCCGGAGAGAGTCGCAAAGCTGTCCAGAAGCCGGAGCGCCCCAGAAAGCGAAGGACCAGGGTCCCGGAGGAAAAGGATTAAATCATCCGCGTACAATGCTAGTTTCTCGACCACCGAACCAACCTGGATTCCAGACACCTCACTCGATCTCCGCAAGGCCTCAGCCAAGGGCCCCATCGCCAGGGCAAACAGCGCAGGGGAAAGAGGACACCCCTGTCTTGTCCCCCTCCTAATTGGAAAAGATGGCGAAAGCCTGCCATTTAGTTTAATTTGGACTTTGGGAGTCTTGTATAATAAGCCGATCCATTTCCGGAAAGCTGGGCCAGGTCCAAAGCCAAAGCCCTCCAGAACCTGCATCATATAGGACCATCTAAAAGTATCGAAAGCCTTTTCAATGTCAACAGACTACCAGGACCCGGGAGGCATTCTCCTCAGGTGGGAGCTGGAGATGCGTAAAGACTCGTCTAAGGTTTATGTCCGTGGACTTGCCAGGCATGAAGCCGGTCTGATCTATGTTGACAAGGGATGGTAGGACCTTCACGAGTCTATTGGCTAGCACTTTGGTTAGTATCTTAAGGTCGTAATTCAGCAGTGAAATGGGTCGGTAGGATGAGCAGCAAGTGGGGTCCTTCCCTGGTTTGGGTAGCAGCACTATATGTGCCTGATACATACTATCTGGCAGTCTCTCTGATTCCAAGCAATCTGCGAACAACTGAGTTAGTCTGGGGGCCAGTATGGCAACATGTGTCTTATACCATTCCCCAGGTAAACCATCTGGGCCTGGGGATTTGTTGTTGGGCAAGGAGTAGATTGCGTTTTCTATCTCTTGTCATGTTAAGGGTTTATCTAGTGTATCCCTGTCCTCCTCGGATAGGAGAGGTAAGGTGAATCCCCCCAAATCCTCCAACAAGGCGTCAGTTGAACCAGAGAATGGATCGTCATACAGTTTATTGTAAAAGAGATGAAATTCCCTTAGTATACCTTCGGGATCTGTAACCTGGCAGCCAGTGGAAGTCTGTATTCTAGGGATCACTGTCTGGAGTGTGGGCTCTGCTACCAGGTTGGCCAGTAGTTTGCCATTTTTGTCGCCTGACTCGAAAAGCTTGGCTGCAAGCTTCCGTGCATCAGAGTGAACCAAAGAGGTGTAATGGAGTTTCAAATCTCTTCTCGCTTGGGCTAGAGTCGAATGATTTTCGGGTGTTGGACTCCCCATGAAAAGTTCCAGTGCCGTCCCTTCACACTATTCCAGTTGTGTGGTCCGTGATGCAAAGCCAGATCTCACTGCCTTGATAGAGGAGACATACTCTCCTAGGGCATGAGCCTTACCCGCCTCCCAGACCACATCAAGGGAAGATGACCCCTCATTAAGCGTCCAGTATTCTGCGAGTTTAGGTTCTACTAATTCCTGGATTTGAGGATTGTCAATCCAGTGGAACGCTAGCCTCCAGCATCCCGGCTCACGGGAGGTGCCGAGAGTCAAACCCAGTTCCAGCGGCGAGTGGTCTGAGAGACCTGCTGGGAGATAGGAGACCGTCCCAACCTGAGACAGAGCAGAGGCAGACCCAAACAGTAAGTCTATGCAAGACCCTGATCTGTGCGAAGCTGAGATATGCGAATAAGTCCTATCCTCCGGGTGTCTCCACCGCCAGACCTCCAGGAGACCAAAGGTCTCGGCCCAAAGGGTCAAATCAGGGGGGGCAGATCTAAGGGGATTAGTAGTGTCCTTGGTATGATCTAGGATGGCGTTAAAGTCCCCTCCAACAATTATATTGCGGACTTGGAGGGGGGCTATTTTTGTGAGAATGGTGTACAAGATGGTGGAGTCAAACGGAGGAGGGACATATACTTGGATTATCGCCCAGCGTTGGGCATACATCTCAAGAATTAAGATTATGTACCTCCCCCCCCCCCCCGGATCAGTGAGGACCTGCTCTACCGAGCAAGGGATTGACTTGCTCAGCAGAATAGTCACGCCTCTCACATAGGAGGAGTAGGTGGCATGAAACCCTTGTTTTACCCATGCCCGCTTGAGAGTGAGGATTTTACTGCCCAGTAAGTGAGTTTCTTGGAGAAACAAAATGTGAGGCTTATGAGACTGCAGAAACTTAAACATCAACGATCTTTTCACCTTGTCATTCAGCCCTCTAATATTCCAAGATATCAACTTTATATCTATACCCATTTAGAATAGAGAAGCCTAATGACAGTAGGAGCACAAAAAAACCCATACCCATCAGTTTCCTGTCTATAGGTCGGTTGCAGAGGCGGTCCAGATGATACAGCTGTCCAGGGATTCTGAGGAGGAAAGAGGTAAACAGAAGGATAGAAAAAAAACAAAGACAACATAGTCCAACAGGAGAGATGGTGTGGAACCTGAGCAGGTGTGGTAGTCAACTAAAAGTACAACTAATGCCCTACCGCCTGGCATAACCCCAACTGTCGCCAAGGCAGTTTCTCACCCTAAACTTGATAGAAGCGGTCTCCTACTGGAGGCTCAGATTTCCTGAGATAACCCCAGCTTGTGTTCAGCCTATAACAGTAGGCGATGGTCAGGTGATTTGTATCCCAGCACAGCAAGGAGGACCAGGAGATCCGGAGCCATTGTACAGTTCCTCCGAGTAGTGGAGTTTCTCTAGATATGTAGACAGCACCAGGTCCTCTGCTCCTTAGGAGAGAGAAAAAAAAAAAGAAACTAGAACCAAAAATCTGGTGGGGGTTCACGTGTAGAGGTACAATTGAGGTAACTCCGGCGTTTACAGGTTGTTTAGTAGGATAAAGCAAACAAGGATGTGGAAGATCCGTGCATCAGATGAATTAAGGAGAAGGAACTTTTAGCGCAAGCTGGTCAGCCAGTCGTCAGCATCCACTGGGTTGTCAAAGAAGCGAGTCACTCCGTTATGTTGGACTCGTAAGCGGCTTGGGTAGAGCATGCCATAATTAATGTTCTTATCTCTGAGTCGCCTGCGGACATCATTGAAGGTTTTCCTCTCTCTCTGCAAGTCAGCCGAAAAGTCAGGGAAAAGAAGAAGAATAGAGGAGTTACTATGCTTGAGTGTGGAATGTTTGCGGGCTTCTGAGAGAATCCTGTCCCTGTCCCGATAGTTGAGGAAGCGGACCAAAAAAGGCCTGGGAGGATTTCCTGGGATGGCTCGGCCTGTGAGTACCCGGTGGGCCCTTTCAACCACGTATGTAGGGGGAACTTCCGTGAGGCCCAGCAGGTTTTTAAAGAACTCTTCTGCGAAAACAGCAGGATGGTCCCCCTCTTCGCCCTCAGGCAGACCCAGGACTCTGACATTATTGCGCCTCAGTCTATTTTTGCGACAAGGGACTGTACTGTGCGCTGCAGCTCAGCAATGGAGGCGACATGGGTAGCCGTCAGATCCTCGGTGGCTGATACTCTGGACTCAGTTTTGGTCATTCTCCCCCTTATTTTGTCGAGATCGTTCCGTATGAGGTTGCACTCCTTAGCGAGGTGGTCAATGTGCACCAGCAGCGAGGTCCTGCTTTGCTCGATCGCAGCAAGGATCGTGGCCGTACTGTCTTGAGGCAGTGGGGCTGACCCCTCCGCCATTGCAGCCTCACCAGGGTCCATTTCCAAGTTGGCCAGCAAGGCCCTAAGCCGCCCTACCAGTACTGGGTCCGTTCACGGGGAAGATGGCGGCGGCGGCCGGAGCGGTGTGTTGGTCTTCACGGCTTTGGAGGACCCCTTCCCCTTTTTGGAGGAGGAGGACATCTGGCAGTTCAGGGATGGGATATTTGTCCGTGCCCAGATGAGCGTTCAGGAGACAGATAGTGGACAACCAAGCTGGCATCAGGCGCTGAACCCTGGGAGATTACACGCTGGTCAGGTTGTCAGTGTCTGCCAGCAGCCCCTCACTTCACAGCAGACACGCATGCAGAGACAAGGCCGTGAGGATGTGCTGCTGGGAACCCCAGAATGAGCGAGGCCCAGAGCAGTATGGCTGAGGCAGAGGGGTGGCAGATGCCAGGAGACACTGGGTCCCAGGATTTTACAGTCAGCTTGGGTAAGCAGTCTCTGCTGAGCTGGGCAGCACACCAGGCCCCGGCAGAAGTGTGGATGGGTGGCAGGGCAGGAGGAGGCAGAGGATCCACGCACCTGGGTTCGAGCAGGCCGGCCGTGGCACCCCTCCGGCGGGCAGATGACTCAGGAAACACCGGTGCTTCACAGGCCTCACTAGGCCGCAGCCGCCACAGACGTCCCCGGTAGCCGAACGGACCTCTGGACTGTGCTAGGCAGGTGGATGGGCAAGCAGACATGGACGGGGAGCTGTCCCCTACCTCCAGTCCAGCCGGGATCAGTTCTCCCCAGATTTTCACAGGCCGGCAAGATGGCGGCGGCTGCAGGATCGTGGAGGCCGTCTTTTTTGGGTGAATCCAGTCAGCGGAATTCCGCAATAATAGTCCAGGGTAAGGTAGGGGACCTAGCGGAACAGGCTGGCAGCTTTTCAGCTTGTTTAGACAAGATAGATGCGCAGATGACACAGGATTGTAGATAGGATGCCCGTAGCTCCCCAGAACACGTCCGCCGGCTCTCACATCCGGACACGCCCCCCTTATTTTTTAATTTTGGATAGAGGGGACAGGGCTTAGAAAACCTATCAGTTTATATTGCCGTCTGTACCGGTTAGGGCGATTTACACCCTCTATTGGTCATGTTTGCTATTACTGAAAGTGAAAGTAGAAGAAAATCTTCCATTTTGGGTTGAACCCCCCTCCCCCCTCAAAAAAAAAAAAAAAGGGAAGAAGGGAAATCTTGCAATGTGGACACTAGTTCTGGTGACCTGGGGGGCCCAAGAGATTCCCTTACTTTGCGGGGATTTCCTCTCACTTCCTGTTTTTGCAATGGGATAGGAAGTGAAGGTAAGTCACCCAATGGGCACAGATGGCAAAACTAAACCTTACAGAGATTTTAGCCCTCCCTAAAGGCTTGTACACACTACAAAAAAAAAAAAAAAAAAAAAAAAAAAATCGGGCAAACATTTTCGTCCAAAGAATTTTGAACAATCAAAAAAGAAAGACTGCGCATGATCAAAAACAAACAACAAAAAAAGCCTTTGTCCTACGAGAATATTCATAAGAATTTTGAACTAATTTTCTTTCATCAGTTCCGATTTGCTGTGAAACATCAAGAGAAAAAAAATAAAAATTAAAAATAAATAAATCGGACAAACGTTCGCCCGATTTTCTTATATATATGTGTACCCCACTTTACTCTATACAAAATAAAAAAACATCTTCTACTTGAACAGCGATAACTTTAACGGCTATGCATACGGTAATTTACTAGATGAAAATGTCAGTATATCTCTCATTTATCTTTTAAATGCCATAAACGTGTTTATCCAGATGGAGTTATTATTGCTGGGGATGTTATTCAAGCAAATTTATATACGGTGTTTATTAAATAGGATCAATTTGTGGAGGTTTTTGATTAGGAGGGAAAAATCTACTGGATCAGGTTTACTGAAATGTTAAGCAAGCATATAAAAGCTATGCCTTCTTCACACTGGGCAGTTGGATCAGCTTTCCCTGCACCTTGTTCCAGCACATACTCTCCTTAGGGGGAACAGAAGGAACACAAAGCCGAACACAAAAATTAGAAAACATGGCTAGAGCGTGCACTCACTCTGTTGCAGTATTTTTTAAACAGGAAAAATTTGAACAGCATATTAAATTTGAACAGAATTTAAATGATCACACAAACTGTATTGTGCTACATAAAGAATTGTGTTGCCAAGGTCATGGATAAATGTATCCAGGCCTTTCTCAACCAGAAACCCTGGATGACTAAAGGAGGTCTGGACTTTCCTAAGAGATAATAATGTCTTCAAGACCACAAACGATTTGTAGAATGTAGTTCGATCAAAACTTGGTATTAGAGAAGCAAAGGGAGCTTACAGTAGAATTTAAGTGTATTTTAAAGATTTGAACTTAGGCAGGTGTAGAATGGTATTGGGCATATTACAAATTTTAAGGGCTGCAACTTCATGACCGGGAATGCCAGTGTTTGACTAGCAGATGAGCTAAATTACTTTACTTGTTTTAAGTTAAACAACCTTGCCAGAGGTACTGTTATTAACTACTAGTAGTGAAACACTAGTGAGCACAAAGTCAGACAGGTGCTTAGGGTAGTGCATCCTAGAAGGACTTCCAGTCCTAATGGAGTCGCAGGGACTCCACTGTTTTTTTTTTTGTTTTGTTTTAACTATGATTTTTCATCTTTCCTTAACCACTTAAGGACCAGCCTCGTTTTGGATTTTAGGTGTTTACATGTTTAAAACAGGTTTTTTTGCTAGAAAATTACTTAGAACCCCCAAACATTATATATGTTTTTTTTTCTAACACCCTAGAGAATAAAATGGCGGTCATTGCAATACTTTCTTTTGCACCGTATTTGCGCAGCGGTCTTATAAGCGCACTTTTTTTGGAAAAAATTCACTTTTTTGAATAAAAAAATAAGACAACAGTAAAGTTAGCCCAATTTTTTTTTATATTGTGAAATATAATGTTACGCCAAGTAAATTGATACCCAACATGCCACGCTTCAAAATTGCGCCCGCTCGTGGAATAGCGTCAAACTTTTACCCTTAAAAATCTCCATAGGCGTTTAAAAAATTCTACAGGTTGCATGTTTTGCATTACAGAGGAGGTCTAGGGCTAGAATTATTGCTCTCGCTCTACCGGTCGCGGCGATACCTCACGTGTGGTTTGACCACCGTTTTCATATGCGGGCGCTACTCACGTATGCGTTCGCTTCTGCGCGCGAGCTCGTCGGGACAGGGCGCTTTAAAAAAAATTTTTTTTTTTAATTATTTATTTTACTTTATTTTATTTATTTTTTCACTGTTTTAAAATAAAAATAAAAATTTGGATCACTTTTATTCCTATTACAAGGAATGTAAACATCCCTTGTAATAGAAAAAAACATGACAGGTCCTCTTAAATATGAGATCTGGGGTCAAAAAGTCCTCAGATCTCATATTTACACTAAAATGCAAAAAAAAAAAAAAAAAAAAAAAAAAGTCGTTTAAAAAAAATGACACAAAAAAATTGTGCCTTTAAGAGAAGTGGGCGGAGCCGTCATAATGACGTCGCTCCGGCCGTCACATGGTATAGAGACGGGTGGGGGCCATCTTGGCCTCACTCAGCTCAGTACCTCGGCAGTGACAGGTCCCGATCTCCTCCGCCGCTACCGACGGCTCCGGTAAGCGGAGAGCGGCGGGAGGGGGGGTGGCACCTCTCCCGCCGCCGATAAC
Source organism: Lithobates septentrionalis (assembly GCA_037952835.1). Classification (NCBI taxonomy): domain Eukaryota; kingdom Metazoa; phylum Chordata; class Amphibia; order Anura; family Ranidae; genus Lithobates; species Lithobates septentrionalis. The sequence continues at coordinate 3,057,569 of JBBDGP010000129.1, forward strand.
GGTGATCTCGCGGCGAACCCGCCGCAGAGACCACCGTTATCGTGTACAGAACCGCTCTCTGTAAAGATGGATACCTCGGTTGTGGCAGCAGCTGCTGCCGTTACCGAGATATCCATCTTCAAAAAAATTACGTACATATACAGTGAGCGGTCGTCAAGTGGTTAATACCAACTACTATTTCATCTTGTTTAAAGTCAGCAGTTATCACTTCAGTTGCTTCAATGACTTTAGACTGATCACACTGACGTCATTGGTTATGAAGTGCCTGGACAGATTGGTCTTATGGTACTAGTTTACCCAGGACTTTGTATCCTGATCTAGGGCTGAAACAACTAATCGATTAATCGACAACGAATCGATTATGAAATTAATCAATTACTATTCTCATAAAATCGATTAATCGGCCAGTAACATAATGGGGTTAAAAAATTAAAATGAGTAGTACAAAAAAGAGCAAATTGCTACTGTAAATATTACTTTCACAGTTCTACAGTAAAAAAATGAACCCCTTACAGTAGTGATCTGCTTTTTTTTGTACTATAAAGGGCTCATTTTAGTTTTTTTTAACCCCATTATGTTACTAAACGTCTTAAACCTGGTTCACATCTATGAGTTTTTTTGGTGCTTTTTGCAGAAACGCACTACAGTTAATTTACATAGTTTCCTATGGGATACGTTCACGCAAAACAGTGCTTTTTTTGGTTCAATCGACTTCAATGGAGACGCTGCAGAAAAGCATGTAATGCGTTTTAGCAGCAATTTGTGTTTTTTAATCTGCCCAACAAATTGGCCAAAAAAAATATGCAAAAACGCAAATCGCAGCAAAATCACATGCGCAAAAATCAAAAAAGCACAGCATAAAGCCTTATGCTGGCCACATGGATCAATTTTTAGACGAGAATATTCAGATGAAAAATCTTTGTACATTTGCTGAATGAAAGAATGTTGTTTGAAATTGATATGTTTTTTAACATTCTATTTTTAAAACTAATGTAATTTCTGAACGAAAACCACATACACTGTCTGAAAATTCCTTTGACCAAGAAGTTTTCTATTGTTTCCAAATTTTCCCGTCACTGTGGTTGAAAACGAACGTTCTTAAAAAAAAAAAAATTATTTTAAAGGAAGACATTGTTTGTTTTTGTTTTAAATAAAAAAAAGTGATCTGAGTCTGATGATATTTACCAGATTCATCCTTTAATAGTATATATCCTCTAATAGTTTATACAGTATATCTCTTCTAATAGTATATACAGTATATCACTTCTGTCTGTTCTCAGAGTGGATTAGAGATTTTGCTCTCTAACCATATAGTTGGTTATTTAGAATTACCATTGCATAGAGATATTTAAGAATAAATTGCCTTTTTTTAAAAAACTTTACATATTAACTAAATTATACACCACACTTTAAGGTTATTAACCGATTAATGGAAACAATAAATCGGCCAACTAATCGATTATGAAAATAATCATTAGTTGCAGCCCCATCCTGATCAGTGCCATCTTAAGAACATTATAAGCCCCCGGGCAAAACAGTGCACTGGGACCCGGTCTACAAAATCACGCATGAGAATAAAATAGCAAATTATCAATAAAGCTATATTTATTGGTACTTCCAACAAAATCAGTGTTTAACCGCATGCTGACCAGTCGCAACATGGCGGCAACATGGCTCGGCTGCGCAAATCGCCGTCTTGGTACTTCGGTACCATAGACGGCCACTAGGGGGCGCATGCGCGCCGCCCCCTGCTCACACATGGAGCCGATGTGAGTGCCCGGCAGTCGCGATCACCGCCGTGATCGCTCGGGGCACACGGAGAACCGGGATCTGTGTGTGTAAACGCACAGTTTCCGGTTCTCTGAAGGGAGAACAGACAGATGAACAGCGATCTGTCATGTTCCCTGCACAGTCCCATCCCCCCCTCAGTCAGAACACACAATAGGACACACTTAACCCCTTCACTGCCAGTGACATTTTTACAGTAATCAATGTAATTTTATAGCACTGATCGCTGTAAAAATGACAATGGTCCCAAAAATGTGTCAGAATTGTCCGGCGTGTTCTCCATAATGTCGCAGTCCCGATAAAAGCAGCCATTACTAGTAAAAAAAATAAAATAATAATAAAGCCATAAAACTATCCCCTTTTTTGTAGATGCTATAACTTTTGCACAAACCAATCAATATACGCTTATTGCGATTTTTTTTACCAAAAATATGTAGAAGAATACATATCGGCCTAAACTGAGGGGAAAAATAAAAGGTTTTTTTTAAAAATATTTTTGGGGGATATTTATACTGTAATAGCAATAAGTAAAAAATATTGCTTTTTTTTCAAAATTGTCGCTCTTTTTTTTCTTATAGCACAAAAAATAAAAAACTACAGAGGTGATCAAATACCACCAAAAGAAAGCTCTATTTGTAGGAAAATAAGGACGCAAATTTTGTTTGGAAGCCACGTTGCACGACCGCGCAATTGTCAGTTTAAGCGACGCGCTGCAGAATCGCAAAAAGTGCTCTGGTCTTTGGACAGCCAAATGGCTGAAGTGGTTAAACATTAACACAACGTTTGGACAATATAACACGACCTTGAAAAGCATGAAATTGAAAAACAAGAAATTACAGATTGAAATGGGACAGTACAAAAGCACTAATTATGTGTAAGCGGAGATATTTGTAATCTGGTGGGGCTGGGGACTTCTGATCACCCTAGGCTAGTGGCCAGCAGGGCCCACAAGTCAGTGGCCAGCAGGGCCCACAAGTCAGTGGCCAGATCGCAGCAGGACCCACAAGCTACGGACCTGTGGGTCCTGCTGGCCACTGACCTGTGGGTCCTGCTGCGAGCTGGCCACTGACCTGTGGGTCCTGCTGGGAGCTGGCCACTGACCTGTGGGTCCTGCTGGGAGCTGGCCACTGACCTGTGGGTCCTGCTGGGAGCTGGCCACTGACCTGTGGGTCCTGCTGGGAGCTGGCCACTGACCTGTGGGTCCTGCTGGGAGCTGGCCACTGACCTGTGGGTCCTGCTGGGAGCTGGCCACTGACCTGTGGGTCCTGCTGGGAGCTGGCCACTGACCTGTGGGTCCTGCTGGGAGCTGGCCACTGACCTGTGGGTCCTGCTGGGAGCTGGCCGCTGACCTGTGGGTCCTGCTGGGAGCTGGCCGCTGACCTGTGGGTCCTGCTGGGAGCTGGCCACTGACCTGTGGGGGTCCTGCTGGGAGCTGGCCACTGACCTGTGGGGGTCCTGCTGGGAGCTGGCCACTGACCTGTGGGGGTCCTGCTGGGAGCTGACCACTGACCTGTGGGGGTCCTGCTGGGAGCTGACCACTGACCTGTGGGGGTCCTGCTGGGAGCTGACCACTGACCTGTGGGTCCTGCTGGGAGCTGACCACTGACCTGTGGGTCCTGCTGGGAGCTGACCACTGACCTGTGGGTCCTGCTGGGAGCTGACCACTGACCTGTGGGTCCTGCTGGGAGCTGACCACTGACCTGTGGGTCCTGCTGGGAGCTGGCCACTGACCTGTGGGTCCTGCTGGGAGCTGGCCACTGACCTGTGGGTCCTGCTGGGAGCTGGCCACTGACCTGTGGGAGTCCTGCTGGGAGCTGGCCACTGACCTGTGGGTCCTGGAGGGAGCTGGCCACTGAACTGTGGGTCCTGGTGGGAGCTGGCCACTGACCTGTGGGTCCTGCTGGGAGCTGGCCACTGACCTGTGGGTCCTGCTGGGAGCTGGCCACTGACCTGTGGGTCCTGCTGGGAGCTGGCCACTGACCTGTGGGTCCTGCTGGGAGCTGGCCACTGACCTGTGGGTCCTGCTGGGAGCTGGCCACTGACCTGTGGGTCCTGCTGGGAGCTGGCCACTGACCTGTGGGTCCTGCTGGGAGTGGACAATAGCCTATGGGTCCTGCTGGCCATGGTCTGTGGGTCCTGCTGGGAGCCGACCATGGCATGTGGGTCCTGCTGGCCTGTAGGCCGTGAGCAGCTCCCAGCAGGATTCACAGGCCATGGGCAAGGTAAATGAGGTGTATGGGGGGCAGATCAATGGGATGATTGATCCTGTGGGGGTGTCGGGGTCGGTCATCTCAGCTTGCTCGGCAGACTCAGTGCTCAGCAGCAGGACAGGTCCTCTCTTCCTCCTTCTCCAAAGCTTTCTCCAGTCCTGGGGGGTGGGTGATGATGCTGCTCCTGGCCAGGGGTCACATCTACTCCACAGTACTGTTACTGTACCACCAACCAGCAGCGGCGCGCCCAGGCCAGCCACGTCACGTGGTGTTTTTACACAGTGTCCAGCCAAGCAGAGGCACTGGGGCAGACAAAATATCCTGGATGCCGACCGCGGCGATGGAAGTTGTAGCACGTGGTAGGCTGGCTGCGCTGCTCTCCTCAGACTGACTCCACCCCCCGGCAGCAGGGAGCTTGAGCACGCAGCCACCACCACGGACTACAACTCCCATAAACAACAGCGGTGGCCGCCGGCCGTCACCTGACAGACTGCCACTCAATAATGAGTCATTCAGCGATCAACAGGCGGACACTCAGACAGCCGCGGCGCCGGCAGTCATTGTTTCGGTTATACAAACACAGTACAGCACTTAATTTGGGGGGCACAGAGTAAAATTGGGGGGGGTCGTGGCCCAATCAGGCCCCACGCTGGTGACGCCATTGCACAGCACTGGCACAATGCAGCAGAATGATGCTTGGCTGGTGGTACCCCAGGGCAACTGCCCAGCATGCCCATGCGAAAAGACGGCCCTGATCCTGATCCATCTGCATACAGAGATAACATGTCTATGGAAGTTCTAGCCCTATGTAAGGTGTTAAGTCATCTAGACCATGGAGGAATGTTATGCAAGCATGATATTCCTAGATTACAGTTCAGCATTCAAACAACAATTTTTACAGATATGTTATTTGGTAAATTGCAGAACTTAGGAGTTTCCCTATTTATTTGTACGTGGATTAAGGACTTCCTTATGACTTCCTTAACAAACTGGACCCTCATTGTTCCTCTACTCTTATGCCAAGTAGTAGTTCTTCATAAAGCTGGGTGTTGATTCCATTACTTCATGCATTGTACACTTATGACTGAAGCCCAATTCATCATACCAATACAATCGCCAAATTTACAGACGACACTACAGTGGCTGTTTATATTAAAAAATAGTAGATGGGGTGGGTTATAGAGAAGTTCAGAAATCAGTTGTGTGGTATTTGGTAAACAATCTGAAATAAAATATTGTAAAGCAAAAAAGAGTTTATAACTGATTTCAAGAGATTCGGGCCCTCTCTATATTAATTGGGATTGTGTGGAGAACATTATTACCTTTATATTTTTGGGAATTCAGATTTTTGAGGAATTATCTTGGTCTGCTAATATTACTGCAGTTGTTAGGAAAGCAAAGCAGTGACTACATTTCATGAGAGTCCTTGAGAAAGATGGTCTGGAAGGAAAACGTATTGCTTTCCATACAGAGCGTACTTAATGTACTGTATTTCCATGTGGTACGCTGGTTGCTCAGTAGTGGACAGGTGGATGTCCCCTTGGAAAAAGGGCGATTGGCTAGAAATAATGGGATTTGCGCAACAGTTATGTAAATTGGTATTAAAAGGAGTATAGTCTGCAAGAAACAATTTTAAAGTCTTGGTTAGTGTACTCATTATATTATCTTATTTACAGTTTATTACATAGTGGAACTTAAGGTTTTGAGTGTGTGATGTAGGAATTTTTTGTGTTGTCTTTTTAAGGCATTGTATAGGAGTATAAATTACATTTTTTGCCTAATAACAAAAAAAGGTTTCCTTTCTATTCTTTAAATCGGTGTTCTCCAAACTGCGGCCCTTCGCTTGCTTTTAACCGGCCCCTAGGGTACTACTCCTTCCACTGATACAAGACACTATTCTGCTATCTGACACCAACAATGAGGCACCACTTCTCCCACTGACACCAATAATGGGGCAGTATTCCTCCCCCTAATACCAATTGTGGCGATGTTTACTCCCACTGATGACAGGAAAATTTCCACTCACACTGGCCACAGTCTGGCCCTCATAAACCGGCTTTGCTTAGAAAGTTTGTACACCCGCGCTTTAAATGGATGGCCCTCAAGAATTTCCTCTATACAGGGATTTATTTTGAAGGTTGACATTATGAAGGTTGACATAAAATGCCAAAGCCAACTGAGAAAATTATTTTGTGTTGGAACCTGCATTATAAAATCACATTTTTGCTTATTAGCAGATTTATACAATCAATCAAATGTGTTACTGTGAGAAAGGTGCACATTCAGAAAAAAGCTTGGACGAGCAAAATATGACAGCTGAATAAAATGCTGTAGTCAGTTTTTCTAAATAGAAGTGACATTACCATCTCGCTTGCTGTTTGACGATTCAATTTTACCTTCAGCCACAAACTATGTACAAACTCAAATCGTATCCACACATAATTGCACAAGTCACATTTGCATTGTTTACTTTACTGATTGCCAATTCATAAAATGTTTACTTGCATATAAAAAAAAGGAAAGTTTGTACAAAAGTTAAAACTAATGGATTGCAGCGACTAATTATGAAGAAGTCAGAAATTGCTGGCAAAAAAATATGTATAAAGTTTGAGTTCTGTTATTTACACAATACATGGATCAGGCACACCAAGTACCTTCTTAATTAAGGATTTAGAGGTGACATTGTTGGATTATGACTCATCAAAATCAGCATGTAACTCCACTTTATTTCAGAGCTTTTGGATAACAATTAATATTCTACTACATTTTTATCTTTAGCAGTTCTCTGTAGTGCTAGCGTTTTTAATACCTTTTCCTGCTTGAAAACAGTTTAAAGAATCTCAGCCTAAAATGGTTTGCGAATGCTTTAACCACTTGTCTACCGCCAGATGTTCCTGAACTGCAAACTCTTCAGGCACCTTTATTTCTGCAGTGCTCTTTAAAAAAAAGACACTTTTCCTTAACTAAGAGAAACGGGCAGTGAAGCCCTGCAGCTTCAAAACTGGCTTGCCACTCCGCATGCGCAAGCAGCGCTGCGCATTGCGAATGGTCCTGCAGTCTTCTGGAACATGTGATGTGTCCCAGAAAGCTGCTGGTGAAGGGGTGGGGTGAACTTCCACAGTGGGTGAAAATGGGAGCAGGTACCTGCCAAAACCATGGACCTGCTCCTCCCTCTCAAAACGAAGTCCCCTTTTGGGTGAAGTTCTGCTTTAATTACTGTGATCTGAGCAGTCATCTGATGGCTCACATCACAGACACAGTTTACAGAGCTGTTCTGAGCAGCTCTGTACCTCATGATCGCTGAAATGATCAATCACAGATCACATAATGTACTGCTGTTTACATTTGACAGCCCACACCTTCCTCTCACAAGAGAGGAAGGAGGAACTAAGGAACAACCATTCCTTAGATCCAGAATGAGGTGAGAAGCAGATTCAGGATAGGGGGCTTGTGAATGTGGGATATTTTTTTAAGCCTTTCACCTTCCTCTCCTATCCTGTTCATCTGATCTCCATCCTATGTCTGATCTCCATCTCTGTATATTAACCCTTCACCATCCTTATCCTGCACATCCACAAATTAACTCCCTCATCTTCATCCTCCCTCTGTATGCGTCCTGTACATTAAAGTGGTTGTAAAGATAGAAGGTTTCTATACCTAGTCGGGGGACCCGAGAAGAGCAGGCTCAGGGCAGCTTTGTGCAAAATCATTGCACAGAACAGGTAAGTATAACATGTTTGTTATTGTAATAAAAAAAAGAAAAATTAAGCTTTACTACTATCACTTTAAAATCAATTATATCTCTTACCTACTGACTTAAAAACTGTTGTTTTCCCTGCAAGAACAGGTTTGGTTCCTTTCAGTATTTCGCCAATTTCAGCGTAAATAGATGCCTAAAATACAAAAAAGCATAGTTAGGGTATGGTGGGCCCTGTATCACCCAATAGGAAAATGATATTCCTACCAAAAGTTTACTTTACTTTTGGGTAATTGCTATTGCTTTGAAAACAATTTTTTTCATATGTCTATACAAGGGCATAGAGACAATATTTCTGCAGCCCTGGAAAGCCATTTTACCTTTCTTTTTTTTTTCATAACAGTTTATTGCAAGTCGCTGAGTGAGAGACTAATGGCCAGAACTGATTATCAGTCAGGGATGGACAGTTCTGAGCAGACTTTTTACTATTTCTATTTTCATGTAGGGAATTGAGCATATACATTTACTATGAAGGGACTAAAACTTTGAATGCACATTCAACACCAAGGTACTTTTGGAAAAAAAAAAAAAAAAAGTATATTAGCTCATGACACCGCACCAACAGTACTTTGCTGCAGCTCCCAAGAACCATACTTCAGCAAGACATATGATAAATGAAACTCTTTGCCTTTTAGGTTTATGACGGCCTCTCAAGAGATTCTCTGTAACAGTCAGCGAGAACCATTAATTGGTTCCATAAAGTGGCTCACAAGCTAACAAACATTGCTACATTACAAACTGCCAATCTAAGACAGGCCCAGTGTCCAGAAGAAAAAGTCCTACAAACCTGTAATTTTGTAAGAGGTGCTAATTTTAATCTTAACTGCAAAACGTTCAACGATAGAGTTAAAGCGAAGTTCCATCCAAAAGTGGAACTTCCACTTATCCGATTCCTGCCCCACTCCGGTGCCACATTTAGCACCTTTTGGGGGGAAGGGGGTTGAACGGGTACCTGTTTGACAGGCACCCTGTCCCCACTTTCACTGCAGCGCAGTACGTCACAAGTTAGGCCCCCTCCTCCGCCTTCCCCTGCTGTCGGGCCAATAAGAGCACATGCACAGCAGGGGCCCGGCTGTGAAGCCGCAAGGCTTCACAGCCGGGATCCATTACTGGCAATGGCGGCATCAGCACTCGACAGCCGATGGAAACATCAGCTGGGGTGTAGACATCACTGGATTCCAGGACAGGAGAGTGTCCTAATATTAAAAGTCAGCAGCTATAGTATGTGTAGCTGCTGACTTTTAATTTGTGGAGGGGAAGGCCGGAACAATGAGTCTATGGGCAAAGCAAAGAATGCATTTAAAAATGGTACATTGCAACCAACACTGATATCAAACCCTGAGATATATATACAAAGGATCACATCCTACATATTGAATGAAATAAATCATTGGTCTCCAAACTGCTGTCATTTGCTTGCCTTTATTCAGCCCTATTCTGCTAACTGACGCCAACAATAGGACGCAATTCCTCCTACTGACACAAACAACGGGACACTATTCCTCCCCCTAATAACAAAGATGGGGCATTGTTTACCGATATCCACCAATTTACATATTCAGACATTTAAGGGCCACATACTTCCACCCACGCCATGTCTGCTGTCCGATTGTTCCCTGGTGGTGAATGTGTTCGGCCTCTCCCCCTCAGCTCCCATGCGACACACCTGCCGCTCTTTGGGAATCCAGCAATGGGCACTCTGGCTTTGTCTATTGGCAAGAATGGGGTCTTTCACCACTGGCCCCTACTACCTACCATTGCCTTTACATTCATAACTGTTACATCTCTCTGTTCCTTTAGATACATCAAACCTGCATCTACCCCTGAAGAAGCGAGCTATGGTCTCCCGAAACGCGTCAGTTTTCTGATGCCTGTACATATTGTATGACATTTGTATCAATGCATTTTTATCATGTGCAAGTCTATTGGCTTAGCGGTTTATATCATTCATACATGTATAACAATTCTTGAATAAATATCTATACTGTACCTACGTCTGTTACTTAGTGGCAAACTGTGCTCACCTCATTCAAAGTCCCAGGGTGACTTTTTGTACATTTGTTATATTTAGGGATGGAGGTGTGTCACTGGTGACACCAGACCTTTCCTTTTGTTTGCATTGTTTACTCCCACTGACACCAGAGCATCTTCCACTCCTACTGGCCACAGTCTTGCCCCATAAAGTCTGAAAAACAATAAACTGGTCTACTGTTTCGAAAGCTTGGAGATCCCTGCAGTACATTATAGAGATTTCACAAAGATTGTTGGGGTTTCCTCCTCCTGACGTGACAGGGTTTGGATCCATCAACTGGCAGCTAAACCCCAGCACTGCATCATGGGAAGAGATCACAGCACTGGATAGTTTTAATTGGCTCTGATAGTCACAGACCAGAGGCAGGTGCATAAAAGCAAGTATAGGAGGATTGGGGGTTGGGTTTAAAAAGACTGACTAGGCATTGTGACAGAACCCCCTCGATGAAAGGTTGGGAGGTATGAGTATGCAGTTATGTTTAGAACGTCTCCACAGTCTCCCTATTTTTATCACTTATGCTCCCTATTCCTCATCAAATAAAAATTCTAGTTAATATACTGTATAAATCACCTCAGCTCACATTGTGTGAGGTTATATGCATTGGTTATTCGTCTACACTAAAAATTGCATGGTTCTTCAGAAATGCACTGGTTCCTTAAAGCAGAGTTCCATCCTGGGTAAAGTAAAAAAAACTGGGGCGTGTCCAAGATGGCAAAGGGAGCAGACGTGTTTGTCTGAGCTCCCCAGGACCGGAGCTATTAATCCTCCTTTAACTGGATGCAGACCCCCAAAACAGACCCTACTAAGTCCCTCCTGACAGGGGGGCTACTCCGGAGCATTTGGGGGAAGAATCAGCTGGCCGAGATCCCAGGAAAGGGTGATAGGACCGAACATCGTGGACTAGGCCGAAGCTGCGGACTCGCCTAAAAATACTGCCTGCGGCCTCACAGGGCCGGTGTGGTACCCGTCCGGACGCCGGGAAAAGAAGTTCCAGCGGGCTCTCCCTGTCCTTCTCCGCTCCTGGTACCCTCCTCGGGGTATGCAAAGGAGGAAGAGCCAGCCCCAACCCCTGAAAAAGGCTGCAAGGCCCGACATTACAGACAGGGTTGCAGCCGCGGCCTCGCTAAGCCTCCTGCCCGGATGGAGAGCCAGGCCGAAGACCCCGACAGGCTGCCTGCCACGGCTGCAATTTCAAGGCAGTTCTACAGGCCATAACCACCCTGACTGGTAAGGTGGATCATATTCAAGCTAATGTGGAGTTTATCAGGAAGGACTTTGATGTCTTTCGTGGCAGAATGACTGAGGTTGAGTAAAGGGTCTCTCAGGCGGAGGATATGGTACGTGATCATGGGGCCGACATTCATGCACTTAAAGCCAGGGTAAAGACGCTCGAGTCCCGTGCAGATGTTGCAGAGAACCGCAACAGAAGAAACAACTTGCGGATTCTGGGACTCCCTGAGGGGGCAGAGGGCACGAACCCCACGGCCTTCGTTGAACCCCTATTCGCTACTCCCCTTCAGCACGCTTTCTCCATTTTTCACCGTGGAGAGGGCCCATCGCATACCCACCGCCAGGGGGCCCCAAGGAACACCACCCCGAACCTTTATCTTCAAACTCCTTCATTTTCGGGACAGAGATATTGTGATGAGGGAGGCTAGGGCCCAAGGCAAACTCCACTTCGAAAACGCCAAGCTCCTAATCTTTCCGGATTATTCGTTGGAAACCCAGAAGCAACGGAAATCCTTTGATGCTGTAAGAGCAAGGCTCCGCTCCCACCATATCAAGTACAGCATGCTGTTCCTGGCCAGGCTGAGGGTGGAGGATGGCCAGTCTGTTCAGTTCTTTATGTCCCCAGAGGAGGCCTCCGTCTGGATCGACACTCCCGCCCAGATAAGTATCCTACTTGACCTCCCAATTGAGCGAACTGCTGTCGTCTGCTGTTTTTCCTTTAACGTGCCTTTTCCTACACATTGGCCTGGGTCTTCCTACTGGGTTCTGATACCCTCCACATGCCACGGTTTCCCGCTTCTGAACCCCGAGGGTAAGACAGCTAGGCCTCGGAATACCCCTTGAGGCCTTGTTGCTGGAAAGATGGCTCCAGGTCTGTATCCTACCTCTTCCCTTCTTCCCCCCCTTTCTACATCCTGGACCCAGGTCCCCCTCCGAATGTGACGGCATGTACTCCGCTACTACTCTTCCTATGTTTGGGAATCCAACCCATAAGTGCCTTAGCCACCTGTGGCCTTAAAGACGTGCCTCTCTTGTACATTGGCCCGAATAAGGCCTCTCAACCCAGATCATCCACTGAGTGCCACTGCAAATCCACCCTTATGGGTGATGGGAGTATTGGGAGATGATGCCCCTCACCCCTCCTTGAGGCTGCTTAAGACATCCAGAAGGAGAATATATATGAAGGTTGACTCCTGCCACATCCTCTCTCCCCCCTCCTTTTTTTTGCCACCCTGTTTTCTCCTTTGGCAATGGCGGAAATAATTTGATTAACTCTGCAATGTTAACATTTAAGTTTGTACCCCTGGCAGCTGCTAGGAGCCTGCACCCGCTTTTTTACTAATCCGGTCTCCAGCAAGAGACTAGATGTAACATCTACCTGCTGAACTGCGGATGCCGCTTTGTACGCGTTCCCCCATTACAGGCGTGTTTGCCTTAGTTCTAAATTGGGATCCTGAGCCTCCCCAAAGTTGGGGCTGGGGTTGGCGGGGTGGGGGAGTTAGTTGGGTTTATTTTGTTATAGTTGGTTCTTGTATTGTTTTTTCACAAGCGATGTAAACATATATGTCACTAGATGTTTGGGATGCCACGTCCTGACCCATAAAGTGGTCTGGACCTTGCATCTAATTTTGGGTGGAGGTCAACAGCTTGAAAATGTACCATTAGATGATTATGGCTGACTGTACTATTGTTTCATGGAACATTAGAGGTTTGAACTCCTCTGTGAAGAGGTCATTAGTGTTTCAATCTCTCAAAACCTATCATCCCCAAATATGTATACTGCAGGAAACTCACTTGACAGGCAGTAAGCTTTTGAGCCTTAGACGGCCCTGGGTGGGACATCAGTACCACTCCACATACACCAATTACTCTAGAGGGGTCAGCATTCTTGTTCATAAATCTCTACCGATCAAGCTGCTGGCGCTGGAACTAGACCCGGAGGGTCGCTTCATTATACTCCATGCCATGGTAGACAGATTGGAGCTAGTGGTGGTGGGACTGTACCTGCCCACCCCCCCCCCCCGGCTTCCATGAGATTACTTAACCAGCTTATCTCTAAAAGTGCCACCTATGCTACAGATAATGTGGTGATGCTGGTGACTTTAACCTGGCCCCGGACCCTGGGATGGACAGACTCTCACCTGGAGCGGGCTCATCTTCAGAGCTGCTCTCCTGGGCGGAAGCCTCTAATCTGACCAGTGTGTGGAGATGGCGCAACCCCTCCTGAAGGGCCTATACATGCCACTCAGCGTCACACAAAATCTTCTCACACATAGACCTTACCCATGCGGGGGGGTCTGTCCTACCCAGGGTCAGGGATATCACCACTCTTCCCCGCGGCATATCCGATCACGCCTCGCTTGCCTTGAAGCTGTGCGTGTCCTGTGTACCAGGGGAGAGCCTCTGGAGATTGTCCAGGTTCTGGCTGTCTGATTTCAGGATATCAGAACCATATAGGTCTGAGGCGGTACAGTATTGGCAGGAACTGGATCAATCAGCGTCTCTGGGACGCATTTAAGGCCTTCACTAGGGGTAGCCTACAGTCTCATATCTGTAAGATACGTAAGGATCTGAGGGAGGAGACTCGAAAGGCTGAGGAGAGGGTGACAGCACTTGAGGAGGAATACTCCAAGTCGGAGACTCCGAGAGCATACTCTGACTTTCAGGCAGCATTGAGGGATGTTCTGTTATGAACATCAGCCACCAAAACTAAATTCCTACATCAGTCCCAAAGAATCTTCAAGCACGGGGAGAAGACTGGCAGTATGCTGGCATGGCTGGCGAGGGAAAGCTCCTCCCCGGTGACTATCTCCACCATATGCGACTCGGATGGGACGATCCTAACAGATCCCTCATCCATTAATGACAGATTTGCATCATTCTACCGGGAGCTCTATGGTACTCGAATGGAATGCACGGACAAAGAACTAACGACATACTTTGATGGGGTGGAGCTCCCTTGCCTGACATCCACATTTAGAGAAGCTTTAGAGGGTCCTATCCTATTAGAGGAGTTGCAGAGGGCAGTAGCCTCCTTGCAAAATAGCAAAACTCCAGGCCCGGATGGGATACCTGCCGCATTCTTTAAAACTTATGCAGAAGAAATACTACCATCGTTCAGAATAGTGCTGCAAAAAGCCATGGAAGGGAATTCATTGCCCCCGACAATGGCTGAGGCAGTAATAGTGGTTATCCTTAAACCTGGACCATGTTCTTCGTATCGTCCAATCTCCCTCCTTAATGTGGACGCCAAGCTGTTGGCTAAGCCGCTGGCAGGTCAATTGAACACTGTGATTATGGCATTGGTGCACGCGGACCAGTCTGGATTTATGCCAGGCAGAGGGACCGACAAACATTCGATGCCTCCTTACACATCTCTCTAGGGCAAGCGGGGACGGCCCGGAGGTAGTCGCTTCCTTAGACGACGAAAAGGCCTTTGACTCGGTTGAGTGGTGCTACCTCTGGGCGGTCCTTCGCAAATTCAAGTTTGGCCCTTGTTTTATTAGCTGGGTCCAGATGCTATACCACAATCCCACGGCCCGTATACGCACAAATAATTTGCTGTCCTTGCCGTTTCCCCTATCCAGGGGCACCAGACAGGGTTGCCCATTATCCCCTGGATTGTTCGCGCTAGCCATGGAACCCATGGCAGCTCGTATAAGATCCGCCCCTTCAGTAAGGGGAATCAAGGTCGGTGTAATAGCAAATATAATATCCTTATATGCCGATGATACCCTCCTCTTCCTTAAAGACGTCTCCTCCTTCCAACCAACGCTACAAATAGATGAATTTGGATTATTCTCGGGCATTAAGGTTAATTGGGGGAAATCCCTCCTTTTCTCACTGAATGCGTTAGGTCACCACCCACCAAACAGGCACACCCCTAAACTGGACATCTGAGTTCAAATACCTGGGAGTAAGGATTGGGACTCAGATGTCCTCATATTGTGAGCTAAACCTTCAACCATTACCGAAAAACTTCTTGTAGAAATGTATGGCCTGGAAGACCCTCCCCATATCAGCAGTGGGTAAAGTAAAATTAGTAAAGATGATCTATCTATCCCCAAATTCCTTTACCTTTTTCGAAATGCCCCTTTGATCCCTCCGGCCTAGTTCTTCGCAAAATTAAAAAGTATAACATCTTCCTTTGTTTGGAACGGTAGACCCCCACGACTGGCCATTACTACCCTTCAGCTACCCGTCACCCAGGGAGGCCTGTCCCTACCAGACTTTCAGATCTACTTCTGGGCGGCCGTCCTGGTGATGGTCAGATGGTGGTTTTCCCAACTACAAGACAACCCAGCGGTGACCTTGGAAGCAGCCATAATGGCTCATACGCCTCCCTCAGCAACGTGGTATTCAGGGGGGCGAGGTATCACCCTGGCATCACGGAGCTGATGTGCACAGCCATAAATGTCTGGAATAAAGCTAGGACATGCTTTGCCTCCCCTGAGTCATTCTCTCCCCACATTCCTCCCTGGGGCAATCCCAACCTACCACACATAAATGCTGTTCCAGACCCCCAGGTTTGGGCAAGGAAGGGTATAGTCAAATTGAAGCATATAGTTACGGGGGGAATAAACAGATCCTTTTCTGATCTCAAAAATGCCTACTCACTACGGGGGTGGATGTTATTTCGATACTACCAGCTTCGGCATGCGTATAGGAAACAGTTCCCAGTGCAACTCATATTGAAATCAGACTCTGTGGAGGAACTACTTACAGCCAAGATCATAGATAAACCCCTCTCCTCCCTATACTTCCACTTGTCCATAGCTCCTTTGAAGAAACTTGAAAAAACCCTAGATAAGTGAAAATTAGACATCCCAGATCTGTCAGAGGAGGAATGGGAGACGTGCATCTTCCTTTGTCACTAACATGATCTCGGCCAAAGACCGATTTATGCAGGTCAAGTTCCTCCACAGAGCCTACTACACTTCAAAGAGGTTAACAATTATGAATCCTAACACCCCAGTGGCCTGCCCTAGATGTGATCAGAGCTCCGCCTCCTTTCATATGACATGGTCCTGTCCCCGCCTCGGAGACGATTGGTCAGAAATAGCTGGCACCCTTAGCCGGGTTACCTCTCTGGAACTGGAAAAATGATGCTGTTCAATGTTTTTGACTCTAGGGTAAGGGGCAAATATACTAGACTATTCCTGAATTATGCTACATTCTATGCTCGCAGAGAGATTTTCCTTCATTGGAAGGACGCTACACCTCCCAGGGTGTCCTCATGGCGCCTAACACTGAACTAGGTGTTGCCATTGTATAAGCTTACCTATGCCAACCGAAACTGCCCTGGCAAATTTGACAAGATATGGTCGGGATGGATAGATGCCTGCGGTAAAGAAGTGGCGGATGATCAGAGATATTACTGCTGGACCTGCCCTGCAATAGTGTACCACTGCTATGATCTCCTTAATGTCTAATCATTGTTTGAGCTCTGTGAACTTAGCAAACTAGATGAGGTCCCTCCGTCGCCCCCTGCCCCCCCCCCCCCTTCCTCTCCCAGCCCCCCCCCTCTTTTAAATCTTCCATGTATCCTGCCTTCCCTGGTTTCACACTCCCAGAACCTTGTTAAATAGTATGGCTGGAATCTATTACCTCCGAACCCATATTCTAATGTGATGTGACTTAACAGCTCTGCACATCTTTCTTTGTTTAAATGTGTAACCCATCAGTTCTGTGACAATTCAGTCTATGTGAACAACTGTGTATATGCATCGCTTGTGCTGTAAAAATCGAATAAACATTTTCTTCTTGTGAAAAAAGTAAAAAAAACTTTTGATATAAAAAGGACACTTACCTGTCCAGGGAGCCCACGATGTTGGCACCCAAAGCCGACCAGTCCATCAGCTCTGGACGCAGGCATCCTTACTATGGGAAACAGGAAGTGAAGCCTTGCGGCCTGTTTCCTACTGCGCGTGTGCGAGAAGCGCTGTGCTTTCTGAATTGTTCTGCTGTCTTCTGGGACCTGTGTGTCTCCCAGAAGGCAGTGGGGGGTTGGAGGGGCAGAAAATACTTTGGGTGTAACTCCGCTTTAACTGTTGACAGTGAGGGGTTTGCTGCTGTATGGAAATGCATTATGTAAAATTAGTTTTTTTTTTTCTTGATCTCACGTTTTGCTCACTTTGCCCAAGACTGAATTTTTGTTTTACTTGGACACCTTCTTTAACTATAGCCTGATAATTAATCTGAACACTGCTAAACATGGGAAATGGTCCTTTTCAATACAACTACAGAAATGTAAAATTTATTTCCAAGACTAAAGCATATGAAACTGGAAGCACTTTTACGATACCCTAGGCTTTGTTTAAATATAATATGATTATGTTAATATTTTTCATTAAATATTCTTCACAATAAAGGCCAAATCTGAATTTAAAAGCCGTATTAGCATAACAGGAGTTTCTGTGAATATGTAATTTACACACATTTCCATAGAATTTAACTAGGTAATATATTTATGCGGTATTGATCCCGGAGGTACCACCATAACATTGATTTACTAGTCATGTTTATATCAAAGGGTTCGATCTTATATGGTCCCGACATTGCCTTGCCACACTGCCAGTTTACGTATATGTAAATGATGAATGGCCTGGAGATAAAAAGGCTGCTAGGACAAGGTTCAGAAACGACTGCTATAAAACTGGCTAAACTGTTTAGTATGAAAATTAATGACACACCGTTGCAGGATGCATGCAGTTAAAGCTAAACTCCAACTTTCTTTTCACTAGAAGTGAACGGAATGATCAGTCCCAGGATAGATCATACCTCTGTACTTTTTTCTGCAGATCCTCCGATATTCTGAGTTTAGTGTTGGCTTTGTACCATGTGACACTCTGTATAGTCTAATGTAGTCTGAGTCTCTTCCACAGCCACTTCCTGCAGCATCTCTAGCCTAATGCCGCGTACACACGGTCGGACTTTGACCGGACTGGTCCGACGGACGCTGACGGACCAAATCCGGCGGACAATCCGATCGTGTGTGGGCTTCACCGGACTTTTCCAGTCGCAAATCTGACAGACTTTAGATTTGGAACATGCTTCAAATCTTTACGTCGTAAATCCCCCAGACCCAGAAATCCACTCGTCTGTATGCTAGTCCGACGGACAAAAACCCACACTAGGGCAGCTATTGGCTACTGGCTATCAACTTCCTCATTTTAGACCGGTCGTACGTCATCACGTACGAATCCGTCTGACTTTTGTGTGATCTTATGTAGTTAAGTCCGTTCGTTTGAAAGTCCGCCGCAAGTCCGCCAAAAGTCCGTCGAAAGTCTGTTGGGACGGGCTGTCGGACTTTTGTAGCCGAAAAGTCTGACCGTGTATACGCAGCATAAGACCCCTTTTCACACTGAGGCGGTTTTCAGGCGTTTTAGCGCTAGAAATAGTCTCTAAATAGCGCCTGAAAACCGCCTCCCATTCATTTCTGTGTGTCTTTTCACACTGGAGAGGTGTGCTTGTGAGACATTAGGAAAAGTCCTGCAAGCAGCATCTTTGGGGTGGTTTGGGAGCGCTGTATACAGCACTCCCAAGACGCCCTGGCTACTGAAACGTGCAGCGCTTCCAAAGCCCCAGAAAATCGTTTCGGAAGCGCCGCAACACAGGCGCTTTTAACCCCTTTTTTGGGGTTAAAAGTGCCCTGCTAGCTGCCGAAAAGTGCCAAACAGCGATAAAGTGCCGCTAAAACGAGCAGCGCTTTAGA
The DNA here is from genome assembly GCA_037952835.1 of Lithobates septentrionalis. Lineage (NCBI taxonomy): Eukaryota > Metazoa > Chordata > Amphibia > Anura > Ranidae > Lithobates > Lithobates septentrionalis. The sequence goes on from JBBDGP010000129.1 coordinate 3,076,300, forward strand.
GCTAACGCAGCGGTGACCCCAGTGTGAAAGGGGTCTAAAACACACCCCTCTGTAGTCTGAGACATTGCAAATGATGCAACTCCGATGGTGGGTGGGAATGAATACATAATAATTACCATTAAGCCCAGTCTAGTCAAACCTACAGGAAGAGTCCAAACCTTCCAAAGTTCTGTCCCACAGATCACGGCATTATTCAAAAAAAAAAAAAAAAAAAAAGAAGAAGAAAGCCCTTCATATAATATACACAGCCTGCTGGGAAGGGGATTGAATAGACAACCCTGGTTCCCACCAGCACCATATGGAATTCACGTGACTTCCAGCAAAACTATCACACAGAAAATGCGTGCTTTTTCTTGCAGATTGCCCTGCATTCGGAAACGCACAGATGTGAACGAATGGTAACATAAGCACGAGGGGAATGCAGCCTATATGGTAACACAAACATGACACACATTGGTGCACTGGTAAGGCAAGCACAGTGAGCGTTGCCATGCATTTTTGAAAAGCATGGCGTGCATTTTCTTGTGGGTTGCCATGCATTCAGAAACACGCAGATGCAAAAGAAAAGTAACACAAGCGTGCTGTGCCTTTTCTTGTGGATTTCCATGCATTGGGAAATGTGCAGATGTGAATGCATGGTAACAAACGTGACACGTGTTCCCATTCGTTTTTGAAACGCACGACAAAGCACATATTTTCTTTGCTGGGTGCTGCTTGTTTTTGGTATGCATAACAAAGTGTGCGTTTTTTGTATTATAGGTTGCTGTGCACTCAGAAAACACGCAGATGCTAACAAATGGTAATGCAAGCTAGCCACATATTATCACGCATTTTCGAAGCACTCACCAAAGCATGTGTTTTCTTGTGAGTTGACTGCATTCATAAACGCGCAGATGCAAACAAATGTTGACATAAGTAAGATGCGCGTTGCCGTGCGTTTTCAAAATGTGCAGCAAAGTGCGTGTTTTTGTGCAGGTTGCCATGCATGCGTTGCTATGTGTTTTTGAAACTCACAACAAAGTGTGTGTTTTCTCTGCTGGTTGCATTTGAAAATGCATAAATGAGAACGTAGCCTAAATGGTAAAAGGAAGCGTGACATACATTGCTGCTCATTTTCAAAACATATGGCAAAGTGTGCGCTTATTTTTTATTGCGGGTTGGTGAGCGTTTGGAAACAGGCAGATGTGAATGAAGGGTAACGCAAATGTGATGTGCATTGCCATGCATTTTTGTAACACACGCAAAGCATGCGTTTTCCTGCAGGTTGTCATGCTTTCAGAAGCATGCAGATGAGAACGCAGCCTAAATAGAAAGTGTGATGTGCATTACCGTGCATTTTAGAAGGGCACAACAAAGTTTGCGTTTTCTGTTCGGGTTGCCATGCATTTAGCAACGCAGATGTGATCCAGCCTATGTAGCACCATGAGAGCGAAGCGTCTTTGGTGGGTGTTGCCATTGTTTTTTTTTCTGTACGGGTTGCATGAGCAAGCATGCATGTGTGCCCTCTTAGCAAGCGGCGGTGGGAGAAGAGGAGGATCAGGGCTGCTCTCTGCAGCACCACTACAGAGCAGGGAAATAGGATATGTTTGGTATTTTTTTTAAATGAATTGCCTTTAGAATAGGGTTACCAGACGTCCCTGGTTTCCGGGGACAGTCCCCGGGATAAGGACACTGTCCCCAGACCAAGTCTGTCCTCTGTTTTGTCCCCGGGTTCAGGGGCGGCACCAGATAGGAGCTTGAGGGTGCTCAAGCACCCTTAAAATTTCTTTAGGCACCCCCACACTTCACATAACAGTTCTTGTATGTGTCACAGTGTTTTTTAAAATGTTATTCTACCTGTTAATCCTGTACTGATGCAAGGAAGCTGGGCACTTGTTCCTGTGGAGGGATACAGCGGCCCCTACTGCATAAGCTGATGATCTTTAGCTAGACCTGGACGTCAGATTTCAAAGGCGGATTTATATACAGCCTCTTTGCTGCCTTCTCAGCCAATAGGAAAGTGCTGAACCCGCCCCCTTCTGCAGCCCACCTTCTCTGAGTTCTGAAATACACAGAGGAGAGGACATGTTAGCAGCTAGATTGGAGGGAGAGGAGAGAACACAGCTTAGTCCAGCTTGCTACACTACAGGGGATGGAATAGAATAGAATAGAGATTTTACGGCTCCTGGCTGCAGTGAATTTTCCCTACACTTGATCTAAAGAGAGAGAGAGCAACAGTCTCTGTCAGCATGAAAAGCACATGCTCATTTCTGCAGTCTGGCATAGTGGAAGTTAATAGGGCAGCTCCAGAAAACAAGACCACCCAGGGTGAATTCTGACACCAGCAAAGCTTTTGGTAAAGCTCCTTCATGGGGCAGACAGAGCACACACATCCTGCATTGCTTTCTGCCAGGACAAAGCTCATGGCTCTTACAAAGACTCCGACAGGGAGAAAATAATGCTGGATCTCTGCGTTTTGTCTGTCCATCCATCCATCTGCTTCCCTTATCTTTGACAAACATTGCTGGTGTCACAATACAAAATAAATAAAATTACAGTGGAACCTCGGTTTGCGAGTAACGCGGTTAGCTAGCGTTTCGCAAACCGAGCACTGTATTTCTAAAAATTCTAACTCAGTTTGCGAGTGTTGTCTCGCAAAACGAGCAGGATTCAGGCCAAAAGCGGTGTGCAGTAATGCTTTTGGCCCGAATCCTGCTCGTTTTGCGAGACAACACTCGCAAACTGAGTTAGGATTTTTAGAAATACAGTGCTTGGTTTGCGAAACGCTAGTTAACCGCGTTACTCGCAAACCGAGGTTCCACTGTAATTTTATTTATCTTGTATTGTGACACCAGCAATGTTTGTGAAAGATAAGGGAAGCAGATTTATTTAATTATATCTTTTCATGTGACAACACTGAAGAAATGACACTTTGCTACAATGTAAAGTAGTGAGTGTACAGCTTGTATAACAGTGTAAATTTGCTGTCCCTCAAAATAACTCAACACACAGCCATTAATGTCTAAACTGCTGGCAACAAAAGTGAGTACACCCCCAAGTGAAAATGTCCAAATTGGGCCCAATTAGCCATTTACCCTCCCCGGTGTCATGTGACTTGTTAGTGTTACAAGGTCTCAGGTGTGAATGGGGAGCAGGTGTGTTAAATTTGGTGTTATCGCTCTCTCTCATCCTGGTCACTGGAATTTCAACATGGCACCACATGGCAAAGAATTGTTGCTCTACATAAAAATGGCCTAGGCTATAAGAAGATTGCCAAGACCCTGAAAACTGAGCTGCAGCACGGTGGCTAAGACCATACAGCGGTTTAACAGGACAGGATCCACTCAGAACAGGCCTCGTCGTAGTCGACAAAAAGAAGTTGAGTGCATGTGCTCAGCATCATATCCAGAGGTTGTCTTTGGGAAATAAATGTATGAGTGCTGCCAGCATTGCTGCAGAGGTTGAAGTGGTGGGGGGGTCAGCCTTTCAGTGCTCAGACATACGTCGCACACTGCATCAAATTGGTCTGCATGGCTGTCCTCCCAGAAGGAAGCCTCTTCTAAAGATGATACACAAGAAAGACCGCAGTTTGCTGAAGGCAACCAGGTGATGAGTACAAAGACAAGTGTCTTGCCTACAGTCAAGCATGATGGTGGGAGTATCCTGGTCTGGGGCTGCATGAGTGCTGCCAGCACTAGGGAGCTACAGTTCATTGAGGGAACCATGAATGCCAACATGTACTGTGACATACTGAAGCAGAGCATGATCCCCTCCCTTCGGAGACTGTTGCGCAGGGCAGTATTCCAACCAGCGCTGTATTATGGCCTAGGCCAACAAGGCCCAGGCCTAGGGCGGCACTTTTCGGGGGGGCAGCGAAAAAAGCACCCCTTCACACTGCGCTGCCGAACTGCAGATCAATGCAGCGCAACCTTCATCAGGGCAGGCAGACGGACCAGCTCCGCCAGTGGGCCGGGTCCTGCATAAATCCAGAGGCAGCATAATGTCACTAGCAGCGGTGGAGGAGGGGCCTGTATGAGCTGGGAGTCCCGGCAGACGAGGATGCTGGAGGCGCTGTACAAGTTTGCGGGCAGCGGAGTTTCTGGCTGTCTGTGCGGAGGTCGGGGGGAGATATACTGGAGGAGAGGAAGATGCTGAATGGAGTGGTCACGAAGAAAACTGTCAGCACCAACACAGATGGCACCAGGTGAGGCTGACAAGCACACAGGTGACAAGCTAGGACAGCTTGCTCTGTACCCTATGTGACAAAAACTTCTATAAAAAGTGTAAGTGCAGTGCTAAAAAATATGCATCAATACATACAAGTAAATAATGTGCACACTGAGGTGTTATCACATTGGATTGGCCAGGCACCAGCTATTTATTCACTATTTTTTATGGTGAAGGGATCCACCACCCATCCATGAACTGCTGATTGATTTATGGACTCCTATTTTGTTTTTTGATTGCAATTTGGTTTATCCGCTCAGGCACTCTGAGTGCTATATGGGACATCTGATTTTATTGCACTTTATTTAATCTATACTTTGTATTCCATTCATTTTTACTTGCTGTGTTTGCACATGATTATTATGTTTGTCACTATTATACGCTGACCCACCTTCAGTTTTAGACTGTTTGCACATATCATTCTCACTGCAGGAATACCTTTACATTTATATTTACTTGTAGGTATTGATGCATATTTTTTAGCACTGCACTTGCACTTTTTATAGAAGTTTTTGTCACATACTATACATTGGCCGATATTCAACAGCGCAGCACTATTATTATATGCTTCAATGCCGCAGTCTCTGACTGTCCTTGTGCCATGCCCACAGACTCCAACCGCCCCTTGTGCCATGCCCACAGTCTGACCGTCCCTTGTGCCATGCCCACAGTCTCTGACCATCCTTTGTGCCATGCCCGCAGTCTGACCTTCCCTTGTGCCATGCCCGCAGTATCTGACCGTCCCTTGTGCCATGCCCGCAGTATCTGACCATCCCTTGTGCCATGCCCGCAGTCTAACCGTCCCTTGTGCCATGCCCGCAGTCTAACCGTCCCTTGTGCCATGCCCGCAGTCTAACCGTCCCTTGTGCTATGCCCGCAGTCTAACCGTCCCTTGTGCTATGCCCGCAGTCTAACCGTCCCTTGTGCTATGCCCGCAGTCTCTGACCATCCCTTGTGCCATGCCCGCAGTATCTGACCATCCCTTGTGCCATGCCCGCAGTATCTGACCGTCCCTTGTGCCATGCCCAAATTCTCTGACCATCCCTTTGTGCCATGCCCGCAGACTCTGACCGTCCCTTGTGCCATGCCTACAGTCTGATCATCCCTTGTGCAATGCCAACAGTCTGATCGTCCCTTGTGCAATGCCAACAGTCTCTGACCATCCCTTGTGCCATGCCCAGTCTCTGTGGGCTCTGATGTAAGGGGGAGCTCTGTGGACTCTGCTGAGTCTGCAGCAGTCCCTTTTACATCAAAATTGTCAGAGTTCTGCTTTACATCGGGGTGGACAGAGTCCCCCCTTACACTGAAAAGAAGAACCCTGTGCTGGGTTTTATTAACTATTATTAATGTGCTAGCAAAAATATGTTTTTTGCTAGCACATTATGAGAAACTTACCCTAGACTGAAGCCCTACAGTACTGTGATGTCACCGCTGAAATGGCTGACATCTTTTCCTGGTCTTCATTCCAGGTTCGCAGCCTCCAGCTACATGAATGGCCAGGGGTGCGATGACGTCACTCCTGATCATGTGCGCGGGAGCCGCCATTTCTGGCACAGGCTCTGAAGGTCCAGCACTGTAAGCCGGACCTGCAGAGCGCATGCGCCGATGGTGTAATCAGCTGCATGCACTCTGACTATCTCCTTAACGGTTCATGTCATCATGGAGGAGTGGAAGAGGAATCCAGTGACAACCTGTGAAGCTCTGGTGAACTCCAAGCCCAAGAGGAGTAAGGCAGTGCTGGACACCAGGGAGGGAAATTGGGCCCAATGTGGACATTTTTACTTAGGGGTGTACTCACTTTGTTGCCAGCGGTTTAGACATTAATGGCTGCGTGATAGATAGATAGAGATAGATATATATCTATCTCTATCTATCTATCTAACACACATACATACACACACACACATACATACATACATACATACATACACACACACACACACAATTGCAGTGGTTAATTCGCACACTGGGCGCCATCAACCCAAAAATGGTCCTTAATTCAGGTTTAGCATGTATAAAGTCCCTATAGGTGCAACAGCTTAGCTATGGACTCACAGTGGAGATGGTCTCCTTCCCTCTCCCTCCCATCTCAATTTTTTTTTTAAAGTATCAAAGTATCAGTTTAAAAAAAATAAAAACAAAAATATCTTTAACAGAAATATAAAATTGATGTGAAGAGTTTTTAAAGCTGCATCCAAGCACAAATCTTAGCATTTTATCTGTATGCCACCTATATACAGTATGTGCTTACTCGTATAAAATTGTAAGCATCCCTGTTGTACACAGATCAACACACTTTCCCTGTAGCATGATGGTAACATGCATACCATCCATGCCACCCAGTGGCGATTCCATTGTTTACTAACTAGAGCCAGCATCGTGAGGGTAACTGAACTTTCCTGCTTCAGATAAATTACCAACACTAATAGACTCTTATTATGAAAGGGACATACTTCCTTCCAAAGGCCAACTATGTAAAAGGGGAGTTGTTCTTTCCACTGACCACCAATGTAAGTAGAAGAAATGCATTTCAAATGTACCTTTTTGTAACCAGTTTGCAAAATATACTGTATATTCACAGTTCCAGAAAAAAAAAGCAAAAAAAGAAGAAATTTTAAATTAAAGGCTACTAAGGAGGGGTTATGTGGGGAAAAACAATCCTCGAGAAGGCATATAGAAGAGCAATAAGAACAGACATAATATTCTCTTTGGAAGACCTATTAAGAAAGAAGAAGGGACAGTAAGGCTGATTACCACATTCTCTTATCAGCATGCACAAATTCGTAATATAGTGTAAACATATTGGCACATTTTGATGAGCAATTCTCCTCTTGTGTAAATATATCAAAGAGTGCCCAGAAATGACCTATTGGTTATATGTTCAATGCATTACTGGCTAGCCACTATGCTAGACAAGAGGCAGAACAGTTGGAAGAAAAGGGTTCTTCTCATACTGTGCCTGTGTACAGAAAGGAATGTTCTTTAGACTCCCAGATTGGTTGATACAGTCAATTTAGGGCATTTTATGTAGGGAAAAAAAGAAAGGACCATTTGGAGAAGAAGCTATAATCGTATCTATTACATTAGAAATGGAGTATTAAAACACATCAAATCGGCAGACATTTGGGACTACCTCATAAATTACAATATATCTTTAATCAGGTTTGCTGCTCTAGACAAGGTATATGAAAATCCGAGTTTGATAAAAAATAAATCCCTTTACATTTACAGAGAGGCCAAATGGATTAATAAATTAAGAGCTACTTTCCACCAAGGTCTCAATGATATGAACCAGTTCTTTAGCAGTAGCCTTGGTAGATTACATTGCTCCTATGGTGTATTTTGCAAGCCCTTATTTTGCCAGCATTTATCTTGGTTTAGATGATGATTTCTTTGATGTATTTATATTTTATTAAAACTGATCTCCACGTTTCCTGTCACTTCACATAGGGATTTTATGGTGAGTAACAAAAATCCTGCTTTCTCAGAGTTCATTGACGAACACAGCTCTTGTGATTCTTGACCCTAGGTTTATAGCACCACCTACAGGAATAGACAAACAAGATATTTAGGGGAGCACACCCTAAAAGATGCATTAAAGATGGTGCAGCCATAAGACCATACAGCAGAAGAAAATATTGTGGCGCACACATGCAAAACAGACATTTACCTCCAGCAAGGCTAGTTTAAAACACCTAAACATTTTAAAGAAAAAACATTATCAAAAACATTATCAAAAAATATGGGGATTTGGTCACACCATATTGCTATATGGTGCTAAGCCCACTTACTGCAACAAGCAAGTACCCCATGATTAGTGGGTCCTACACTAGCCATAGATTGGGAGATCCTGCTTCTCTGAACCATAAGAGCAATACACTGTATACACTAAGTATACACTGAGTGTATTGCTCTCATGGTTCAGAGAAGCAGGATCTCCCAATCTATGGATAGTGTAGGACCCACTCATCACAGTGTACTTTGTCGCAGTAAGTGAGCTTAGCACCATATAGCAATATGGTGTGACCAAATCCCCATTTTTTTGATAATGTTTTTTTTGAAAATGTTTAGGTGTTTTAAACTAGCCTTGCTGGAGGTAAATGTCTTTTTTGCATGTGTGCACCGTAATATTTTCTTCACCTACAGGAATAGGACACTAAGCAGAAAAAGAACAGCATCGTCTATGGGCAGTCTCGGCTAGTATAAACTCCCTCCGCTGCTATAGGTAAGCCAGTTGGTCACAAAGCTGTGTCCAAAGTATAAACTTCAAAAAATAGGGGTGGGTGCTGTGTACATCAATGAACTCAGAGAAAAGGATTTTACAGTGGAGTAACAAAAATCCTGTTTTCTTTTACATTCATTGACAAGCACAGCTCTTCTGAGTCTTGACCACAGTGACATCCCAAACCTGTGTTTTAAGAAGGGGTGGGCAAACAAAAATAAAAAAAACAAAAACGGAAAAAAAAACCCCTAAAAGTAATCTTAAACAGCGGCCTGCGGGCAAAACAAGCATCCGAAGATGCAAACACATCAACTTGTAAAATGTATTTATGCATGCAAGTGTGCACAAATGACAAGGAAGCAACTTTGCAAACCTGAAAAAACAGACACCCGAGGTCTAATTACCCAAGAGACACTAATCACCCTGGTGTAATGCACCACAGCAGGTAAGGAAGGAGCCTGACCCTTAATGGCATACACCGAAACAATTGACTGCCGAATACAATGGGATATAAAATTGTAGAGGGGGTCCGTTAGGCGCTTTTTTTGACAGTATGAGCACAAAGAGAATCTGACATCTGGAAGGAGGCCGTAGCACAATAGCAGATAGGCACACACAAACTGCCTAGACCACATCCAAGTAGTGCAAAGCAACCTCCAAGACCAACCCGAAGGCGAGTGCCACAAAAAGATAATTTGCATCCCCCATTGCAAAGCAAATTGCTGATCTCCCTCGTAGATTGGAATGTGCAGGTATGCATCCTTGATGTCTATGGATGCCAGAAAAAACCTTGATGAAGAGAAGCCACCCCTGAATGGATGGTTTCCATCTTGAACTTCAGCACCCACACACAGCAATTCAAGGCCATGGAGGTCAAAAATCAGATGAACCCTGTCCTTTGGAACCCTAAACAGATTGGAGTAAAACCCCTGGAACCATTCCGAGTCGGGCACAGGGACTTTTGCTCCCTATTGCAGCAGATCCTGCACTGCCCTGCACAGGGCCTGAAGGCGCAATGGCGGAAGGTAAGATTAGAGGGAAAATTACTCTTGTGGTCAAGAAAAAAAATGCTATGCAGTCACTGGGCACAACCAGTTTACAGACATGACATGCCTGGAATGAGGGTTGTCCACAGGACCACAAAACTAGCAAAGATGAATCCACACCCTGGAAATGGGTAGGGACAAACCGTCATATTAAAGCAGATTTTACCGGAGGCTTGGTAGACTTGCGTGTCCAGGAGCACTGGGCACCACCCGCAGGGGCCTTGAACGGCATTGAGCCTACCTTAAAGGAGCCAGGGGAATGAAAAAGCCTCAAGTCCAGTATAGGAAGTACTGGACTTCCTTCCACAGAGCAAGAAAATGTACTCTTGCCTCCCATGAGGTTCTTGATTATGTCATTCAAGGTAGCACCAAAGTGACTGTCTCCCTGGAAAGGCAGATCCGCCAAGGTTTTTTTTTTTTTGTTTAGAAGCCTTGTCAACAGACCAGCATTTGAGACAAAGCACCTACAATCCACCGCTAAGACAGAGCCTAGAAAGGAGTGGAGCATCGAAGGACACATCACAAACATTACTTTAGGCCCTGGACCAACTGGTCTACCAGATCCACTTGTCTGGCAGACAAATAGAGGCTTACTGAATGAGCCAAGGTTCTGCAGTAGAAACACCAAGGCTTTGGCCAACAAAGGCCGAAATGCTGACCCTGCAATGGTAAAGAGCAGGCAACCAATTCTGCCCAGTGGTCTGCAGGGTCCTTAAAAAGGAGGGTGACCCCTCCAGAAGCATCATGGCTAATTTATTCAACCTCAAAATTGGGGGGAACTTCCTCAGGAGAGGTCCACTTCATCAGAAGGGCATCTTCAAAGGGGTAACATACCGCACAGAACTTCAGAACCACAAAAGCACACTTCGGACCTTCCCAAGCTTTGTGAGTAAACAAAGAAAAGCCTTAAAACTGACCTAGCTGGCTTGTACGTACCAAAGGGGACAGGCACGCCAGCCACCCCAGCGGCATCCCCAATTTTAAGCATTTTTCACACAGATATAATCAGTGCAGTCACCAGCACATTCTCCTGTGTGATTACAGAGGCAGAGGACTCAACATTGCTGTCTGAGGAATCAGGGGAGGCACCTTCAGGGCTCGCAAAAAGCGAACACACACATACACACACCCAGCGGCGGCGGAGAGGAGGGGTGAGGCGATTACTGCTTTTGCCCGAATGCTCCCTTCACCTAGGAGATAACTACTCCAGGAATCCGCCGCCTTCATAATGGGATCAGGAGGGGACACGTGCATCTTAAGACTCCATATGGCCCACCCACTCAGGCAAGACGTCACCAAAAATTAGGACATCCAGGGGGAACAAAATGCCTACCCACCCCTGAAGCCGACTACAGCAGATAGAAGGTACCCCAGTGAGGACTCACCAATCGACCACCAGGGGAGCACTGTGGGTGCGGACATGGATGCCGCCTATGGATGTGGTCAGTAAACCAGCTGTGGATGCTGCTGTGCCGAACGTGTCTCAGGAAGCGTGCCCTCCTGTCCCAGGGACAGCCTCTGTATCCAGCCTGAGAGGGAGATCACCGGCCGCTGCTGTGCGGCTACAAGAAAATAACTGCCATGCACTTCCCCAGCCAGTTTCCATACATGTCCATGGGAAAGTCCACTGCAAAATGACCACCGGATCTCTGGGAAAATGGCCGCCAGCCACAATAAAACACATGGCAGCTGCAACGCGACCTTCCGGACGCCCAAAATGTACCCATGATAGATCCTCCTCTCCACTGAAGTGGAGGGCCTGCTCGAACAAAGGGCTGTCAGACAAGGTGATCAATACCATTCTAGACAGCAGGAAACCCATGACTAGGGCAATCTATGAGAAAGTGAGGAAAAAGTTTGTCTCCTGAAACAAAAACAAAAACAAAAAAAAAAAAAAGGATTCCCAACAGAGGGCTAATTCCAACAATTCTGGATTTCCTGCAAGATAGAGCAGACAAAAATATCTCCCAAGGCACGCTGAAAGTACAAGTGGCAGCACTCTCCTCGTTCATGGACACCAGACTCCAGAGGATCCGCTGATAAAGCGATTCCTAATGTCACTTAAAAGAGCTAGACAGGCTAAAATGAATAGAACTCCAACTTGGGACATGTCCACGGTGCTTAGAGGTTTTCTCTCCCCTCCATTCGAACTGATGGAAGATAGCTCAGACAAAAACCTCACTCTAAAAACGGCACTTCTTGTGGCCCTAGTATCGGCCATAAGAGTGAGCGAAATCCAAGCCCTGTCTATGATGGAACCATACTGTTTACGCAGTGCTTTACAATGTATAGGGGGGACAACACAATTACAGTACAGTTCAATACAAAAAGGTACAGGAGGGCCCTGCTCGTAGAGCTTACATTCTAAAGGGAGGGGGTGGTGGTACAAAAGGTAATAGCTGCAGAGAATGATTTGATGGGGGTGGCTCGGGGACAGAGGCGGCTCTAGGCTTTGTGAGGCCCTAGGCAAATCTAAGACATGAAGCCCCATTCACATCGATAATGGGAAAAATAATTCAAGCGATAAAAATTAACTGTATAAATTGCATATATTAAGAGTTTTAAATTCTATGAACTTTGAATTCACTGTTTATAGAATTTTCTCTTAACAATTCTTCTTTAATCAAATATATATATTACATATATATTATATATTACACGCATATTTATCCATGGGGCTTGTAGTTCTAAAACAGCTGGAGGGCCGTCTGTTTGAGACCCCTGATTTACATGAAGGTCACATGATACAAGAGACGATCAGAAACTGCAGACATGATACAGGAGATGATCAGAGATTACAGACATGGTACAAGAGATGGTCAGAGACTGCAGACCTGATACAGGAGATGATCAGAGACTACAGACATACTACAGGAGATTTTCAGAGACTGCAGACATACTACAGGAGATGATAAGAGACTGCAGACATACTACAGGAGATGATAAGAGACTGCAGACATAGTACAGGAGATGATCAGAGACTGCAGACGTGATACAGGAGATGGTCAGGGACTGTGCAAGCATGATACAGGAGATGGTCAGAGACTGCAGAGATGATACAAGAGATGGTCAGAGGCTGCAGACATGATACAAAGATCAGTGGTGGCTGGTGCTCACAATTCTTGGGGGGGGGGGGTGCAAACAAACTGAAAAATTCTAAAAAAAAAACCATCAAATGCAGCCACTGTGACCATCAAATGCAGCCACTGTGACCATCAAATGGATGCCACCCCCTTTGTGGCAGACAGCATCTGTTTGATTGGGGGGAGGATATGTGCTAGGGGGGCTTTGGGAGGGGAGAAGATATGTTCTGGGGGGATAGAGCCGGAATGGGATCGGGGGAATGGATGGAGCCAGAATGGGATCGGTGGATGGATAGAGCTGGGATGGGATCGAGGTGGTAGATGGAGCCGGGAAAGGATTGGGGGGATGGAGGGAGCCAGGATGGGATCGGGGGGATGGAGGGAGCCAGGATGGAATCGGGGGGATGGAGGGAGCCGGGATGGAATCGGGGGGATGGAGGGAGCCGGGATGGAATCGGGGGGATGGAGGGAGCCGGGATGGAATCGGGGGGATGGATGGAGCCAGGATGGGATCGGGGGATGGATGGAGCCGGGATGGATGGAGCCAGGATGGGTTGGAGGGAATGGATGGGATCGGGGGAATGGATGGAGCTAGGATTGGATTGGGGGGTGGGTGGAGCCAGGATGGGATGAGGGGGCAATGGATGGAGCCGGGATGGGATTGGGGGAATAGATGGAGCCGGGATGGGATCGGGAGGATGGATGGAGCCAGGATTGGAGTGGGGTGGATGGAGCTGGGATGGTATGGGGGGATGGGATGGGAAGGGTATTGGATCAGGGGGGATAGATGGAGCTGGGATGGTATAGGGGATGGATAGAGCTGGGATTGGATCGGGGGGTGGATGGAGCCGGGATGGGATGGATGGAGTTGGGATGGGATTGGGGTGGATGGAGCCGGGATGATATGGGGGATGGATGGAGCTGGTATGGGATCGGGGGGATGGATGGAGCCGGGATGGGATTGGGGTGGGGTGGATGGAGCCGGGATGGTATGGGGGGATGGAGCTGGGATTGGATCGGGGGATGAATGGACCCGGGATCTGATTGGTGTGGGGTGGATGGAGCCGGGATGGTATGGGGGATGGATGGAGCTGGGGTTGGATCGGGGGATTGATGGACCCAGGATGGGATTGGGGTGGGGTGGATGGAGCCAGGATTGGATCGGGGGGGATGGATGGAGCTGGGATTGGATCGGGGGATGGATGGAGCCAGGATGAGATTGGGGTGGGATGGATGGTGCCGGGATGGGATGGGGGTGGGATGGATGGAGCTGGGATTGGATCAGAGGAGAGATGGAGCCGGGATTGGGGTGGGGTGGATGAAGCCAGCATGGTATGGAGGATGGATGGATATCCTCTCCCCCAAATCACTCCAAGTGAACTCTTTGCTTGTTCCCCCTCCCTCGCCCTCCTCTTCATGCCCTCCTCCCCTCCAAGACTCACTTTTAGATGACACAGACCTCAGACCAGCACGCCTCTCGGTACAGTGGTGTGACTCCTTCCCTCCTCCTCCTCCGTGCACAGGAAAACATCACAGCACAGTAGGAGGAGGAGGGGCGGGTTCAGTTCACTTCGCTCCGCAGTGCACTGTGTGTCAGGCAGCTGGGGAGAGATGCCGGCTGCAATGCACAGTGGAGTGGAGCTTGCGGCGTGCGGGAGCGGAGACATCCCGCACAAGCCGCGGGCATTGCGGAAATCTGATTTGCCAGGACCACGGATCGAGAATGCAGGGCGGTCCCGGCGAATCATCGAGGTTGTGGTATGGGCAAATTAGGCGGCCGCGAGGCCCCTTTGGGGGCGAGGCCTAAGGCGACCGCCTAATTTGCCTAATTAGAGAGCCGCCTCTGCTCGGGGACAGTTGTTATGTGGGTGTGGGATAGGCTTCCCTGAATAAAATGAGTTTTCAGGGATCTCCTAAAGGTGGACAGGGTAGGGGCTGATCGGATATACTGGGGCAGAGAGTTCCAGAGGATGGGAGAGGCTCTGGAGAAGTAACAAGGGAGCTAGAGAGCAGGAGGTCCTGGGAGGTACGTGACAATACGTGTCCCTACGAGACGTCTAACTCTCTGGGTGTCCTGGTCCAGGATGCGGCTGTTGCAGCCTACCTAGTGAATAGCTAAAAGTCTGCATATGCTCGTTGGTCAGACTGGAATCACCACTGGTTCTAGATAATCTAGACCGTCTGTTGAGTGAGGATCTCTGCAGGAAAGAAAAAAAATATATATATAGCAGGATAAAAGAAAAAAGAAGAAAAGCTTTGGAACCAGGAGGTCCCAGCAGGGAACCAAGTCCTTACTCCTGAAACACTAGGGAGAAATATCTGGCTTAGATATATCTGGCTTAATATCTTGTCTATAGCAGAGAGGGGTTTATACCAGCTAAGACTGCCCATAGGCAGTGCTATGTTATTTTTCTGCCTAGTGACTTACTCCTGTAGGTGGCGCTATAAATCTAGGGTCAAAAATGAGAAGAGGAATGAACATAAGAAATTGTTTGGACCAAGCTTAACCTTATACTAAGCTGCCCTGTAAAAGGAAAGAGGTCTATACTTGCCTATTCTGACAGCGTTCCAGTTGGTCAAATTATATCCCTTGTGGCCAGCTTTAGTGAAGAGGAGAGATCGCCAACAATGGCTGCAGTGCCTGGGTGGTGATGTCGCCCATAGACTTAATATGGGGCATCCATTGTCAGCCTCCTCTACACTGAAGCCAATGTTTGGGGGCCAGTCATGTGACCAGTCCGAAGCACCCTCAGAAAAGGCAGGTATAGACATCTTTCCTCTATAGGGCAGATAGAATAGGACTTAGAATGGGGGGGGTTGGAGTAGGTTTAGGTCCAGTTAGTATTTGACCGGACTTCCACTTTAGGGAATGGTAAGCTGTTTGGACATGATATACTAGCTGGAGGCAGTGCCTGCCATCTACTGGATTTTTGTTATAATTATAGGTGTTGATTTATGATATTATGATTGTGTGGCTGCCCTGGGAGTTTCACACATGGTTTCTACAGTCAAGAGCTAGAAGTGTGGACAGTTTTAGTATTACTATCCTTAAAGCGGAGTGCCACCCTGAAAAACATTTTTACATTTTCAGTCCTTTATTATTATTAAAAAAGATTGAGTGAATTTTTTTTTTTTTTAACTCAAAAGAAATCCTCTGTTGCTATGTGGTGGCTCCTAATCTGCCACTTCCGGGGCCGCAGCGCTCAGCATCACTTCCTCCCTTGTGGAAAGTGATGGATGAAGGGCGCGTGGTCAATTGCTCACATCAAAAAGTGTAAAATTTGTTCATATGGAAATGAAGGCAAATAAATAATACCAATACTACGTATCATGCAAACAGGTAACAAAATATAGGAAACATGGAAATTAAAAATGGATTAAAAGTAATAGAAGCCCATAGTGAGGCGGGTGTTTAGAGTCGCTGACACGTTTCGAGGATAACCTCTTTATCAGAGCCTTTTAGAACCAGGGCGCAGTCTCTATGGGCCAGTAGGCCAACATATGTACATAAACATAATGGCTAGTTGGAAAGTGTGGCGTAAGGTGGGAAATACATTTTTCTGTGTTCCATACAAGTCCACGTTCAAGCGTTCTGTCCCACAGGCTGGATAGAGGAAAGATACAGCCTGTCTGCGTCCTGCTGAGAGAGTGCTGTCCTGCACTATGGAAGGAAGGAGGAGGGTGAAGATCTCTTCAGAGGATAGTGGAGCCGTGTGTGTCCGCAGCTGTCTCTCTGCCTCAGATACCGGTGGATAGAGACAGCGAGACAGCTGAGGCAGAGAGACAGCTGCGGACACACACACGGCTCCCCTATCCTCTGAAGAGATCTTCACCCTCCTCCTTTCTTCCATAGTGCAGGACAGCACTCTCTCAGCAGGACGCAGACAGGCTGTATCTTTCCTCTATCCAGCCCGTGGGACAGGACAGAACCCTTGAATGTGGACTGGTATGGAACACAGAAAAAGGTATTTCCCACCTCACGCCACACTTTCCAACTAGCCATTATGTTTATGTACATATGTTGGCCTACTGGCCCATAGAGACTGCTCCCTGGTTCTAAAAGGCTCTGATGAAGAGGTTATCCTCGAAACGCGTCAACGACTCTAAACACCCGCCTCAACATGGGCTTCTATTACTTTTAATCCATTTTTAATTTCCATGTTTCCTATATTTTGTTACCTGTTTGCATGATACGTAGTATTGGTATTTATTTGCCTTCATTTCCATATGAATAAATTTTACACTTTTTGATGTGAGCAATTGATCACACGCCCTTCATCCATCACTTTCCATATAGTCTTACCTGACCACCCCAGGGTCAGTTTCTGGGCAGCGGGACACGCAACACCATCCCTTTCATTTCTTCTATAGCTCACAATACTACTTTTTTAAACCCAAATAGACCCTCACAAGCGCAGGAGTATTTTTCCTTGTCCACAATTTTGCATCACTTCCTCCCTTGCCTGTGCTCCTGGGAAATGTGAGTCAGTGGGCAGTACTGTGAGAAGAAAAATTGAGTTATTTCCCTACAGGAAATAACGCAATTTAAGGCGGATCACAGCGTCATCTTGGTTGCCATCACAACGGTGCAGGCACTTCCGACGCCACCGCCCGTTGGAATGGCAACATGAGAAGAAGCTAGCTGAAAAATTAAGCGTAAGAGGACTTAATTCCACAAGGCCACAGATTATGCTCCAACCAAGGAGTGAATTAAATGGACCATTATTGGGGTTTATAACCAGCAGCTGGTATATACCGCCTAATATGTATACAAGGCAACTGATTTTAGGACCTTGAGCAAATCCATCTGATTTTATAAATGGTTTGTAATAAAACTTCATTATAGTTTTATATATTTTAATGTGTGTTCCTTTCTGTACCAGTAAAGTCCAACTAAATGTTTCTAGTTAATTTGGGTATGCATTATGGATTTGGTATTATGGTAATTTTGTTATATTGAATGTACAGTTCTACCTCCTCAATTTGTTAATTTGTTTCATTACCCCAGATAGAACTATATCTCCAGACTCCTTCTGAGCAGCATCCTTGGAATCCACGTAAATCACAGAGTTCCTCATGAGCATGTCATCCAGCTCCCTCCAGTCAGGCCTACAAGCGCCGAGAGCTGAAAAACAATATTGCATCATCTCTCACCTTATACAATGACAAGCAGGAATACACACACGCAGTATATTTACACTGTGTATATTATAAATACACACACGCACACATACACACTACTGTGCAAAAGTTTTAAGCTGGTGTGAAAAAAAAAATAGAGTTAGGTACCTGGTAACTCTTTTTCTAAGAAGTCTTCCCGGGCAGCATCCGAGAAATAGGCGCCTCCTCCCTGAAACAGGAAACACATTAGTCCACCATTATAAACTTCACAGTCTTACCTGCATGCCTCAGTTGTATTAAAGCACCGAAGGAAATTCCAGTAAGCTTAAAGCTCCCCCATTGTACCTGGTATTTGTCGTTTAAGGGTGGGAACTAGTGCTGCCCTGGAAGACTTCTTAGAAAAAGAGTTACCAGGTACCCATTTTCTCAAACCTTCTTCCAGGGCAGCATCCGAGAGGATGTATCAAGCAATACTTACTAGGGTGGGGATAGAGACTGGAGCACCTTGCGACCAAATGCCTGGTCTTGGTCGGACAGCTGGCCTATACAATAGTGCCTTGAGAATGTACTGAAACTCGACCATGTCGCTGCCCTGCAGATCTGCTCTGGAGTTGCCCCTGCTTTCTCTGCGACCAAGGTTGCCTAGGATCTGGTTGTGTGTGCTCTGATCCTGCCTGGAGGGGTGAGATTTTGTGCCTCATAGGTCGTCTGTATGGCCATTCTTATCCATCTGCTGATGATATTCTTGGATGCCTGCTTCCCTTTGTTAACTCCCGCATAGAGGACGAAAAGAGAGGTCATTCTTCGCCAATCCTTAATTCTTTCGAGGTATGTTACAAGTGTGTTTCTTACATCTAGTTTGTTGTGTCTTTTTTTGCTGTCCATAGTTTCTGGAAGCGACGGGATGATGATATTTTGTGTTCTATGGAACGTTGAAGACGCTTTGGGTAGGAAGGCCGGGTCTGGCGAGAGAATTATTTTGTCTAAATGTATTAGGCAGTATGGTTCCATCATAGACAGGGCTTGGATTTCGCTCACTCTTCTGGCCAATAGTAGGGCCACAAGAAGTGCCTTTATTAGAGTGAAGTTTTTGTCTGAGCTATCTTCCATCAGTTCGAATGGAGGGGAGAAAAAACCTCTAAGCACCGTGGACATGTCCCAAGTTGGAGTTCTATTCATTTTAGTCAGTCTAGCTCTTTTAAGTGACATTACGAATCACTATCAGCGGATCCTCTGGAGTCTGGTGTCCATGAACGAGGAGAGTGCTGCCACTTGTACCTTCAGCGTGCCTTGGGAGATATTTTTGTCTGCTCTATCTTGCAGGAAATCCAGAATTGTTGGGATTAGCCCTCTGTTGGGAATCTTTTTTTTTTGTTTCAGGAAACAAACTTTTTCCTCACTTTCTCGTAGATTGCCCTAGTCACGGGCTTTCTGCTGTCTAGGATGGTATTGATCACCTTGTCTGACAGCCCTTTGTTCGGAAGTCTTATCCTTTCAGTAACCAAGCCAAAAGCTTCAGGATTCTGTGATTCGGATGGCTGACTGGGCCCTGTGATAAGTGATCTGTCTGGTCCGTCAGCGTCAGATGAGGTTGGATGCTGAGGTTCTTCAAGTGGCTGAACCATGGCCTTTGGGGCCAGTGCGGTGCTATTAGTATCACCATCCTCTCGGTCTTTATTTTTTTAATCACTCTTGGTATTATGGCAGTTGGAGGGAATGCATAACAGTTGCCATCCCCAGCTTTGGCTGAAGGCATCTACTCTGCAGTTTCCATCTGTGGGATCCAGTGAGAATAATGTTGGTGATTTTGCGTTCACTTTGGAGGCGAACATATCTACCTCGGGTACCCCCCACGTTTGAGTGATTTGTGCAAAAGTCGTTTGGATCAGTGACCACTCCGTGTGTTTTATGGTCTTCCGGCTCAGGAACTCTACCAGTGCATTGTCTGTTCCTTTTTAGGTGGATGCCTGATATTGACCTTATGTTTGATTCTGCCCATAGCAGGATTGTTTCCGTCAGCCTCATCAAGCTTTGGGACTTTGTTCCTCCTTGCCTGTTTAGGTATGCCACAGTGGTGGCGTTGTCTGATTGTATTTTTACGTCTCTCCCCTATAATGCTGGTTTGATTGCTTTTAATGTTTCCCCCACAGCTTTTATCTCTCTCATATTTGAGGAGGCTTGGGACCATCTGGAACCCCATTTTCCCTGTGTGCAGAGGCCCTCCATGTGTGCCCCCCAGACTAGGGCGCTGGCATCGGTGGTAATCCTGACTGGGTTGGATTGAACCCATTTGCGCCCTACAATATATCGAAGAGGATTGAGCCACCATTGGAGTGTTTGTTTGACTGTGGTCGGAACAGGAATAGACTTGTCTAGGGATGAGTGGCTGCCATCCCACTGGGACAGAATGTAATTCTGTAGGGGTCTCATGTGAATCTGCGCCCAGGTGATGGCTTGGTTCGAAGACATCATCAGCCCCAACACTGCCATTCCTTGCCTGATTGTAATGGCGTTGGTTGCTCTAATGCCCGTACACACGGCCGGACTTTGTTCGGACATTCCGACAACAAAATCCTAGGATTTTTCCAATGGATGTTGGCTCAAACTTGTCTTGCATACACACGGTCACACAAAGTTGTCGGAAAATCCGATCGTTCTAAATGCGGTGACGTAAAATACGTACGTCGGGACTATAAACGGGGCAGTGGCCAATAGCTTTCATCTCTTTATTTATTCTGAGCATGCGTGGCACTTTGTCCGTCGGATTTGTGTACACACGATCGGAATTTCCGACAACGGATTTTGTTGTCGGAAAATTTTATAGCCTGCTCTCAAACTTTGTGTGTCGGAAAATCCGATGGAAAATGTGTGATGGAGCCTACACACGGTCGCAATTTCCGACAACAAGGTCCTATCACACATTTTCCGTCGGAAAATCCGACCGTGTGTACGGGGCATTAGAGAGGTTACTGCCTGCGTGATTTTTTCATTCTTTTCTTCTGTTAGGAAGGTTTTGGTTAGTCTGGAGTCCAATACATAGCCCAAATACACCACTCTGGCTTGAGGTCATCTGTGATTTTTCTGCGTTCACTATCCACCCCAGGTTTTGCAGATAGGACATACTTGTGCACAGGTTGTTCTCTAGGGTCTCTGCTGAATCTGCAAAGAACAGTAGATCGTCTAGGTGTGGTATTATGCCAATGCCTTGTTGTCTTAGACCTTTTAGCGCTTCTATCATTATCTTTGAGAAGATTCTGGGTGCCGAAGAGATGCCAAAAGGAGAGCTGTATATTGCAGTTGCAGAGTGGTTGCTGGCCCTTGTATTGCGAACCTCAGGAATTTTTGATGATCCGTCTTTATGGGGACATGTAGGTAAGCATCCTGTTGGTCTATTGTCACCATAAATGTCTCCCCTGGTAGGATGTTTCTGATCGAGTAAATAGACTCCATTCTGAATTTTTTGTATTTTATTCCTCTGTTGAGTGGCTTGAGGTTCAGTACGAGCCTTAGCTTGCCTGACGGTTTTTTCTTTGCAAAGATATGGGAATAAAACCCCCTTTGTTCCTTTTCTTGAGGTACATAGCCAATTACTTTCTGATCTAGTAGATTCTCCAGGGACTCTAAAAAGGCCTTTTCTCGATCTTCGTCCTTGGGTAGCATGGTTACTACCGGTAGGTACTTGGTTGGGAGGCCGGTGGAAAATTCTATTGTGCAGCCATCCGTTATGGTGCGCATGATGAATTTGTTTTTTGTTGCTTCCATACTTTGGTGGGAAAAAGCTGCGAGTCTGCCCCCCACCTGATGACAGTCATTGTTTTTTGGGTTAGGAGTCTTGCGGATGAATTCACCCTTGCCTTTTTTGTTTTGTTGTCCCCAAAGTTTCTCCCGGCTTGTTGAATTTTTTGAATTGCCGAAAGGGCGCCTTCCCTTGTTTCTTTTTGGTTTGGGGAAAACCCTTGTTCTTTGCTGCGGGAAAGGGCGCCTTCCCTTGTTTCTTTTTGGTTTGGGGAAAACCCTTGTTCTTTGCTGCGGTCCTGTCTAGTACCATTTCTAGTTCAGGCTCGAACAGTAGGTCTCCAGTGAATGGAATTCTGCACAGTCTGTTCTTAGACGGGATATCACCTTCCCAAGATTTCAGTTGAGTAGTGCTGTGGCCCTTGAAGATAATCTGACGGTTTCAGCTGAGGCATCTGCTAGAAAAGCTGCCGCTCTGGTCAGTGTAGGGATGGTTTTTATTAATTCTTCCCTAGGTGTGTCACTTTCCAGTAGTTCCTGAAGCTGGGTTAACCAGATTAGCAAGGCGCGGGCTGTGCAGGTGGAGGCTATTGCTGGATTCAGATTCGCAGCCCCTGCTTCCTAGCCCCTCTTTAAAAGGGATTCTATTTTCTTGTCCATGGGGTCGCTTAACGTACCCGCGTCGTCAAAGTCCAAGTCAGATTTATTTGTGACTTTTGCCAGAGAGGCATTCTCTTTGGGGCATTTAGCCCAGGTTTTGGTGTCTGTCTCTGCAAATGCATATCTGCGCTTGACCACAGCTGGTATGAAGAGTTTTTTCTCTGGGTCTTCCCACTCTTTGATGAGATTTTTAAGAGTTTGGTGTACAGGAAATGTTCTAGGTTTCCTGGGTTGTAACCCTTTATACATCTTGTCATGTAGTGTGAGCTCTGCGGCTTTTTTGCTCTTTAATACCTAGCGTGTCTGCTATAGTTTTTAGAAGGTTATCCGTGTCTTCTGAGGGAAATAATTTGCCGAGCAAAGTCCATCCTCCGATTCCGATTGTTTGGATTTGTCCAAATCCTCCTCTTGTTCCTGTCGTTCTGCCTGTTACCTGAAGGAACACATTTCCCGCTGGTAGATGGGGTACTAGCCTGACTGGCATTTGTTGGCGTTTCTAACTTCTCAATTGCTGAGCGTAGCAGTGCCATGGTGCTCTTTATCTCTTTTTTTAAAAGCGGTGAGCAGATCTCTCAGGTAACATTGCGACTCTTTGGCCACCATTTTGTCTATGCATTTTTGGCATAGGGGCTTTTTCCATTCAGATGAAAACCGGTGGCTGCACGAAGCACATGTTTTGTTGCTTTTCGTTTTCCTTTCCTCTGGGGTCCTTGCCTGAAATCAAGCACAAAAATGTCCCCATGAGGAAGGTGGTTAAAGACTGCCTGTAAATGGGCAGTTTTTGCAGTTATGTTAAGACAGAGGTGACCCTGGAGTATTCTGGCTTACCTTGGAGCTGTCCTGGCTTGCAGGATCTGCAGGGCAGGGTGGAGAAGCGTCAGGCATGGTCAGCCACCAGGATCCTCTGCTTAGAAGAGCCTTTTTAACCGCTTCCTGCTTAAGCTCCGTCCCCGCCCCCAGCTGACCCCGTGCAGGTTGGTGGATGTACCTGCACATGCCGCTGTTGCTGGTGTCCTTCCTGAGATTACATTAGGGAGGGGGACTCTGCTGCTCTTTTTAGATATGTGGATGGAAGTGATGTCACCGGAAGTTCTCCGCTCTGCATTCCCCTAGAAGTCTCCAGACTCCAGGAAAATGGCCGCCGACCGGAACCGTGTGACCGGAAGTGACGTTTTTCCGGCATCGCTGCCATCTTGGTACACCCCACAAAGCCTCCACGAGGAAAGGAGCCGGCTCTGCTGGGTGCGGAGGACGCCGATCGCGGCGGTAACACGGTGGAGGCAATTGGGCGGGCGGACCGTAGAGAGACAGAGTAAAAAAAACTGACACCTAGACGCGCGGCGATCCAGTGCGGCCTGTGGTCAGGGGGCAAGGCATCCTTATTGCCAGGAAACAGATCATCAGCAACGCCAGATTGAAGCAGCAGCAGGTCCCTCCAGCATGAAAAAACGGTATGGGGAAAAATGCCAGTGCATTTGTTTCCGTTTGGGGGGGGGGATGATTGCAGACCCCTGTAGGGGTGACATCTCAGGCAGAGCAAGTTTGCTCAAATTTGCTGCTCCTGCTCGCCCTCCCAAGGCCCGCTGGGCTGAATGGGATGCTGGCAGGGGGTCTCCTGCAACTAGCACAGAGACAAGTAAAATAATAAACATTTCTTGCAGCTCCTGTGGGTCCAGAGGAAACACAAACAACTGAGGCACGCAGGTAAGACTGTGAAATTTATAATGGTGGACTAATGTGTTTCCGGTTTCAGGGAGGAGGAACCTATCTCTCGGATGCTGCCGTGGAAGACGATTCTAGAAAAATTTAAAAGGCTAAATTTTTTTTTACCTTCATGCATCCCATGTATGAAGGTAAAAAACCAAAAAAAAAAACTGTATCCAGCTACCCCCCCCCCCCCAAAGCCCCCCCCCCCCCCCCCCTATACTTACCTGAGCCCCGTTGCAATCCCATATCGTGCATGAGAGCAGCGGCTCCCTCTGCTCTATCCCTTCTCACAGGGCAGATTTGTTGCTATTGGCTATGGATGCAGGCACTAGGGCATGGGAGGAGTGCCCCCATAAGAAGCAGCTTCTTATGGGGGTACTAGATGAAGAGGAGGAGCCATGAGCATGGGCAGGGGACCTGAAAAGAGGAGAATTGGGGCTGCTCTGTGCAAAACCATTACACAGAACAGGTGAGTAGGATATGCTTTTTATTTTTGTTAAAAAAAATATGTCTTACCTTTAGAAAAACACTAAGAATGCTTTCAGAAATAGAAGTGTTAACAGTAAATGGAAAGTAAATGAACAGACGAGAAATCCAAATCAATATTTGGTGTGACCACCCTTAAAGACCACATCAGTTCTTCTAGGTACTCGTACGCAGTTTTTTTTAAAGGGACTCATCACGTAGGTTGTTCCAAAATCTTGGAGAACCAACCACAGATCTTCTGGATGTAGACTGCCTCAAATCCTTCTGTCCATTCATGTTATCCCAGAAAGACTTGATGATATTAAAATCAGGGCTCTAATGGGGGCCCAAACCATGACTTCCAGGACTCCTTGTTCTTTTACGCTGAAGATAGTTCTTAATGACATGTTTGAGGTAGTTTTCCTGCTGCAGAATAAATTTGGGGCCAATCACATGCCTCCCCGATGGTATGACCTGATGGAGAAGTATCTGCCTGTATTTCTCAGCATTGAGGGCACCATTGATTCTGCCCAAAACGCCAACTCCATTTGTAGAAATGCAGCCCCGAACTTGCAAGGAACCTCCACCATGCTTCACTGTTGCCTGCAGACACTCATTGTACCACTCTCCAGCCTTTCAGCAAACTGCCTCTTGCTACAGCCCAATATTTCAAATTTTAATTCATCAGTTCAGAGCACCTGCTGTCATTTTTCTGCACCTCAATTCCTATGTTTTCATGCATGGTTGAGTCACTTAACCTTTTTTCTACGTCGGAGGTAGGGCTCTTTGGCTGTAATTCTGGCTTCCATGAAGACCACTTCTGGCCAGACGTCTCAGGACAGTATGTACATGGATCCCACTGTATTTCCGCTAGTTATGTGCTGATGGCCCTGCTGTAGGATGCAAGCATGATGTGCCTTTCATCTGCTGCATGACCGACCACGGTTTCTACAGTCCTCAACATTGCCCGTTTCTTTGTGCTTCTCCAAAAGGGGTTGAACAGCACACCTTGAAACCCCAGTCTGCTCTGAAATCTTTCCCTGATGGAGACCTTGCTGATACAGTATTACTACCATACCTACCTTGACATGATGTATGATCTTGGATATGAAACTGGTTTCCACAACCTCATCTTAGTAGCAGAGTATGGCTGTTCTACACCCAGTTTTAAAGTGGATGTAAACCCAATATCATCCTTTCTAAACTACTGCCATAGGGGTTATCTATAAGGACATACATGCCTCCTGCATGTATCTTTACCTGTCAAATGTCTCCCCTCTGTCTGTTATTAGACCCGAAAAACTGCATATTCTGTGGGTGGGTCTGTTGTCTGGAGCTCGGTGGGTGGAGTCGTGATGTCAGTAGACTCCCCGCCCACTTCTACACTCCCCTGTGTATTTCTAACACTGAACTTCTGCTATGATCTCTAACATCCAGTGAAAAGACAGGAAAGTAACCACATGACTTCAGAATGCCAAATCATGCTGAGGTGTGGAACAGCCAATCCTTGCAGAGCTGCTGAAGAAAGGAGTGGGGGAGGGAATTAAAAAATACTGCATGTGTCTTAGGCTGAAGCACGAGATGTAAATAACCTGTCACTCACAGCAAAGGGGAGGATTTGACAAAGTTTTTCTCAGTTTGTCAAGAATTATCTCACTGAACAATAAAAGAGGATTTCTCAGAGATGGATTAACTCTGTGTGGCAAGACTGGGCTCAAATGATAGGAAATCTTATACTCTACAGTATGATATATATATAAAAAAAAAATATTTCAGGTTTACATCCACTTTAAGCCTCTTATGCAACGGTTTCTGTTTCAGTAAATGACTGTCAGTAACCGGGTCACCTGCTGGTGGCACGGTTGTTCCTGTAGTCCAAGGGCGCAGTTCCAGTGGCCCCTCAATGGGCGTCTCCTAGCAGCCAGCTTATCTGGGTAATTAGACTGCACTGGTATTTAATCCCACCCTTAACTGAAGTTAAGTGCTTCAGTGTTCTTCCTGTGAGCCATGTACCTGCTTGGTCCTGAACCTGTGCCTTCTCCTGTACTTGATCCCGGGTATTGTTCCTGTGACCTGCTCCCAGTACCCTGCTCCCTGCATCCAGTACTCCATTACCCTGTTCCCTTGTTCCAGTCTCAGTCCTGACCTTGCCCTGTTCATGTGTGCTTCCGCCATTTGTACAGTTTGTTAGGTGGTTGCTTGGGCTGCTGCACTTTTCATCACTTAATTTAACCTTATTCTGCCAGATTACTTAAAAAAGGTACAGCTCACTGATCTGGTCACCATTGTTGGATACCATTTTTGGTATCCCCTACACATACTGTACACCTGACTAATCCTAAAAAATCCCTGACTTTGTGCAAGTGTAAAGATTAATACTGGTTTGATGGCAAAGGGTAGTCACACTAAATATTGCTTTGATTTAGAGGTTTCTTCTGTTTGCTTACTTTGCATTTTGTAAATTGATAAAAAAAAATCAAAACAATTAAAAAATTTTTAAAAGCATTTGACAGAATTAGCTGCCAGTATCTGTGGGTTGTATTGTCTAGATTCGGATTTGGGGGTAGGTTATCTCATGGAACTGTACATTGTACAGCTCTTCGCAAGCAGCAATTAGAGTGTCCGATAGGGGACAGCCATGCCTGATCCCCCTACCAAGAGCAAAAGCCTGGGACACCCTCTCTCCCCTATGATCTCAATTGTATGTACACTGGAATGTTTTATGTGGTTCAATAAAGCTTTCTGGATTTAAAAAAATATATATATAAAATTTTAGAATTTTTTTTTACGTTACAGCATTTCTTCATACCTGCCTTAAACATTTGCACAGTACTAAATTATATACACACATACATTATATATATATACACACAGGAAAATAGCGATTTACATCTTGAATAAGAGATTGATTACTACTTTAAATCACCAGATTCCTTTGGACTGCACTTTATCATTGCACTTCATTATTGGACTATCTATATTGTATGATTATTGTAAGATAATATGTTATGACAATTTATTTTTTAACACTACTTTATTTAACACAGGTTTTTTTAGGTCTCTTGATAAGACATATTTTATATTATTTTTCATCTTTACATTTATTTCTTTTGTTGATAGTAATTAGCGCTACTTCACTTTATATACACATAAAAAGGTAAAATCTGAAAGAGCAACACAGGCAGAAATAAAATAATATTCTAGCCGAGTTGCTGCTGGAGAATCTGCCTTTAAAGTGTCAGGACAGGAAATGGGCATAAACCTCTCAGACGCATGCGGATGTTGCTGAATGTGGTCTGAGCATCTAGGTTTCAGTTACCTTTGCTCAAGAGAGAGTTAACAGAGAAGCATTCGCTAGCAATGAAGTGTTAGTTAAAGATAGACACTTTAACCTTGACCCAAAACAATAATAGTCTCAGATGTAGACTACTGAATTATTTTCATTTGTACATGCTTCAGTGGAGTTATTGATCCCATGGCCTAACCTCCATTTCGCAAACACACACAATGGGACCAATTTTTGCAGAAGATAACCATCCTCTATACTATATTCAGCAGCTGAATTTATTTTCAATCTTTATTTTACAATGTTTGCAACAGGCTGGATGGTTAAAGTTGAAAGATAGACAGCTATAAAAGTATTGCAGCAAACACAGGATTTTTGTACTAAAGCCATTAACCACTTCAATATAGGGAACTCCCCCCCCCCCCCCTTCCTGCACAAGCCAAATTTTAAGCTTTCAGCGAGGTCGCTGTTTAAATGACAATTGCGCAGTCATGCTACACTGTACCCAAACAAAATTGTTATTATTTTCTTCCCACAAATAGAGCTTTCTTTTGGTGGTATTTGATCACCTCTGCGGTTTTTATTTTTTGCTAAACAAATTAAAAAAGTCCGAAAATTTTGGGGAAAAAAAAAAAATTTTGTTTTTGTTATAAAATTTTGTAAACAAGTAAGTTTTCTCCTTCACTGATGGCCACGGCTGCACTGCCGGGCACTGATAAGGTGGCACTGAGATGGGCACTCATAGGCGGCACAGATGAGTGGCACTGACACTGATAGATGGCACTGATTGGCATCACTGATTAGGAGGCACTGGCAGGTATTGCGGGCGGGCACTGATTGGCATCATGTGTGGGCACACATTGGCATCCATGGCCACCAGGGATACCATACCTGGTGGTCATCAGTAGTGGCCATACCTGGTGGTTCTGGTGGCATCTGATCTGGGGCTGCGCTGATCAACAATCAGCGCAGACCCCCCCCCCGTCAGAGAAGCAGCCGATCGGCTCTCCTCTACTCGCATCTGTCAGATGGGAATGAGGAAAAGCCAATAAAACGGCTTTTCCTGCTTACATCGTGATCAGCCATGATTGGACACGGCTGATCACGGGGTAAAGAGTCTCCGTCAGAGACTCTTTACCTAGATCGAAGTTGCGGTGTGTCAGACTGACACACCGCAAAAACGATTGCATGCAGCGGCTTGTTATCCTGACCACGTCATATGACGTCTAGTGAGGATATCGCAACCACTTTGCCTACATCATTTTGCTATATGGCGGGCGGCAAGTGGTTAATGACCAGGCCATTTTTTTTGCGATACGGCACTGCGTCACTTTAACTGACAATTGCGTGGTTGTGCGACGTTCTACCCAAACAAAATTGACATCCTTTTTTTCCCACAAATAGAACTTTCTTTTGGTGGTATTTGATCACCTCTGCGTTTTTTTATTTTTTGCGCTATAAAAAAAAATAGCTACAATTTTGAAAAAAAAAAAAACAATATTTTTAACATTTTGCTATAATAAATATTCCCAAAAATGTTATTAAAAAACAAATTTCTTCATCAGTTTAGGCCGATATACAGTGGGATCGGAAAGTATTCAGACCCCCTTAAATGTTTCACTCTTTATTATATTGCAGCCATTTGCTAAAATCATTTAAGTTCATTTTTTTTCCTCATTAATGTACACACAGCACCCCATATTGACAGAAAAACACAGAATTGTTGACGTTTTTGTATATTTATTAAAAAGAAAAACTGAAATATCACATGGTCCTAAGTATTCAGACCCTTTGCGCAGTATTTAGTAGAAGCACCCTTTTGATCTAATACAGCCATGAGTCTTTTTGGGAAAGATGCAACAAGTTTGTCACACCTGGATTTGGAGATCCTCTGCCATTCCTCCTTGCATCATCATCTCCAGTTCTGTCAGGTTGGATGGTAAACGTTGGTGGACGGCCATTTTTAGGTCTCTCCAGAGATGCTCAATTGGGTTTAAGTCAGGGCTCTGGCTGGGCCATTCAAGAACAATCACAGAGTTGTTGTGAAGCCACTCCGTTATTTTAGCTGTGTGCTTAGGGTCATTGTCTTGTTGGAAGGTAAACCTTCGGCCCAGTTTGAGATCCTGAGCACTCTGGAGAAGGTTTTCGTCCAGGATATCCCTGTACTTGGCCGCATTCATCTTTCCCTCGATTGCAACCAGTCGTCCTGTCCCTGCAGCTGAAAAACACCCCCACAGCATGATGCTGCCACCTTCACTGTTGGGACTGTATTGGACAGGTGATGAGCAGTCCCCATTTTCTCCACACATACCGCTTAGAATTAAGGCCAAAAAGTTCTATCTTGGTCTCATCAGACCAGAGAATCTTATTTCTCACCATCTTGGAGTCCTTCAGGTGTTTTTTTAGCAAACGCCATGCGGGCTTTCATGTGTCTTGCACTGAGGAGAGGTTTCCGTTGGGCCACTCTGCCATAAAGCCCCGACTGGTGGAGGGCTGCAGTGATGGTTGACTTTCTACAACTTTCTCCCATCTCCCGACTGCATCTCTGGAGCTCAGCCACAGTGATCTTTGGGTTCTTCTTTACCTCTCTCACCACTCTCAAGGCTCTTCTCCCCCAATAGCTCAGTTTGGCCGGACGGCCAGCTCTAGGAAGGGTTCTGGTCGTCCCAAACGTCTTCCATTTAAGGATTATGGAGGCCACTGTGCTCTTAGGAACCTTAAGTGCAGCAGAAATTTTTTTGTAACCTTGGCCAGATCTGTGCCTTGCCACAATTCTGTCTCTGAGGTCTTCAGGCAGTTCCCTTGACCTCATGATTCTCATTTGCTCTGACATGCACTATGAGCTGTAAGGTCCTATATAGACAGGTGTGTGGCTTTCCTAATCAAGTCCAATCAGTATAATCAAACACAGCTGGACTCAAATGAA
This sequence comes from Lithobates septentrionalis, assembly GCA_037952835.1. Lineage (NCBI taxonomy): Eukaryota > Metazoa > Chordata > Amphibia > Anura > Ranidae > Lithobates > Lithobates septentrionalis. The sequence goes on from JBBDGP010000129.1 coordinate 3,106,757, forward strand.
GGTGTAGAACCATCTCAAGGATGATCAGAAGAAATGGACAGCACCTGAGTTAAATATATGAGTGTCACAGCAAAGGGTCTGAATATTTAGGATCATGTGATATTTCAGTTTTTCTTTTTTAATAAATATACAAAAACGTCAACAATTCTGTGTTTTTCTGTCAATATGGGGTGCTGTGTGTACATTAATGAGGAAAAAATAAAAACTTAAATGATTTTGGCAAATGGCTGCAAAAATGCAAAGAGTGAAAAATTTAAGGGCGCCTGAATACTTTCCGTCCCCATTGTATATTCTTCTACATATTTTTGGTTAGAAAAGAAAAAAAATATATAGCAATAAGTGTATAGTGATTGGTTTACGCAAAAGTTATAGCACTTACAAACCATGGAAAAGATTTATGGCATCTTTACAATTTTTTTTTTTTTTTACTAGTAATGGCGGTATTCTGCGATTTTTAGTGGTACTGCGACGTTGCTTTGGACAGATTGGACACTTGACACATTTTTGGCACCATTGACATTTATACAGCGATCAGTGCTAAAAAAAAAAAAAAAAGCACCGATTACTGTGTAAATGTCACTGGCAGGGGAGGGGTTAACACTAGGGGGCGATCAAGGGGTTAAATGTATGTTACCTGGGTGTGTTCTAACTGTATGGGGATAGGACTGACTGGGGGAGGAGACATATCGTTGTTCCTAATTAGTAGGAACAAACGATAGGTCTCCTCTTCCCTGACAAAACAAGGATTTGTGTGTTTACACACACAAATCCCCGTTCTAGCTCTCGGGTGGCCAGCAGCCATGCACGACTCCGGCGGCTCTTAAAGGGGAAGACGTACCGGTATGGGGCTTCCTGGGAACATGCCACTTTGCCAACGTATATCGCAGTGAGCCAATCGGCAAGTGGTTAAATAACATTTGCGCGGTCATGCAACGCTGTACCCAAACAAAATTTTTATCATTTTGTTCCCACAAATAGAGCTCTCTTTTGGTGGTATTTGATCACTACTGGGGTTTATATTTTTTGCTAAACTAATAAAAAATAAAAAGTTTGTTTCCGTTATAAAATTTTGTAAATCAGTAAGTCTTCTCCTTCACTGATGGGCACTGATAGGTGGCAATGATATGCAGCACTGATGGGCACTCATAGGCGACACTAATGGGCTGGCAAAATATTTTGAAGAGGGCACCGATGGTTTCTTTATCATCTACACAATGCCTATCACAACTGTTCATTATCTATATGACATATGGGACTCCAGCAAAACTATATAAGTGGAGGCGGAGGGAAACTTCGGATTGCCCAAGATGTAAGCAACCCCAGACAGATCTGCTTCATATGCTTTGGAAATGTCCTAAACTGGTTAGGTACTGGCGAGAAGTGGTGTCTACAATTAATGGGCTTATAACAGCCAGATAGAATTAGACCCCAAAATATGTTTACTGGGTTATCTTAATGAAGAGCTATACCTGAGGGAAATGTCAATTTCAATTGGTAGACTATTATTTACAGCCCGTAAACTAATAGCTAGAAAATGGATGTCTTCATTGTAAGAAGAAATGTAAGAAGAGAGAGTAGATAGGAAAAGTATAGGCTGTATGGGAGGTGTTCTGCTTCGTGTTATTGAACTGTTGTATAACACTAGTCAGACAGCTTAACAATAATTCAGAAGTCAAGAAACGTGAGACATCAGATCTGTATGTATTCTTTATCCTGAATAACTTTGTAAAACTACAACATAAGCATAAACAAACATGTGTCAGTACATTAAACATTATACAGCAGCCTCACTCTATCAGTAAGAGTACTCACAGACAATTCCATCATTAGTCCAGGAATAGTTTAAGAGCTCTTCTACATGCAGTGTATTAGATACAGGAGCAGTAATGAAATGAAGGGAATACAGTTCCAGGTTAAAGGTTACTGCCTTTTCCTATGAGGAGAATCCTACTTCCTGTCAATTTCTGGCAAAGTAATAACCATCTCTGACCACTAGATGGCAACAACATAAACTAACATTACATAGCACATATTAATATGAACAATATGGGCAGAACACTCCCTGTCTGGCATAATTTATTATGTCATTACCTGAATAACTACTGCTATGCAGAAAAAACATATACAGGAAAATGTAATCCTAGCTAGTCCGAGATCAAAACTATAATGTCAGTTATAGGTCTGAGATAAATTCTGGCGGTCTCATTTTTTACAGTTTTGACCTCCACCTTTCTAACCTTGCCATCCCTGCTTGGTAGAGCATTGACAATAAGTCCTATGGGCCACTCGTTCCTGCCCTCTTGGCTGTCCTTCAACAGAACAACATCACCCACTTTTACGTTTGGGCGATCCTCAGTCCATTTCTTACGGCGTTGCAGATTTGACAGATACTCTCTCTTCCATCTTTTCCAAAAGGTGTCTGCCAAGCATTGTACTTGCTTCCATTGTTTCGCATGAACTTGTGTTGTACTTATGGTCCCAGATGGAGCAGACAAAGATTTCATCTTTTGAGTCAACAACATTGCTGGGGTAAGGACCATAGGTGTATCTGGGTCTGAGGACACAGGAACTATAGGCCTGGCATTCATAATAGCCGTAACCTCTGCCATAAAGGTGCTTAAAGTCTCATGGGTCAAGTGAGCAGGTTTGGTTTGTAGCAACATAGCATCCAAGATTCGCCTGGCAATACCTATAAGTCTCTCCCAGACACCACCCATATGTGAGGAGTGTGGAGGATTAAAGACCCATGTACATCCTCTGTCTTGGAGAAAGTCTTGCAATTGTGATTCGCTGTCACAAATGTTAAGTTCTTTGCAGGCTCCCACAAAGTTTGTCCCTCTGTCAGAACGGAGCAGTTTTGCTGGGCCACGAATTGAGAAGAACCTCCTCAAGGCATTAATAAAGCTTGATGTTGACATGGCTTCAAGTAGCTCTATGTGCACAGCTCGGGTGGACAAACAAGTGAAAAGGACTGCCCATCGTTTACTGTCCGCGCTGCCTCCTCTAGTGCGACGGGTTAAAACAGACCATGGACCAAATACATCTAGGCCCACATTGGTGAAAGGTGGTTGAGCAATTACTCTGTCCTCTGGTAGCTCTGCCATCTTTTGACTTTGTAATTTTCCTCGCAGTTTGCGACAGATGACACATTTGTGTATAACAGCCGATACCAAGCGTTTGCCACCAAGAATCCAGAGACCTGCGGATCTAATTGCACCTTCTGTGATGTGTCGCCCTTGGTGAACTACTTGTTCATGATGGTACCTAACAAGCAGTGTCGCAACGTGGTGATCATAAGGTATAATGACAGGCTGTTTCTCTTCTTCTGAAAGTTCAGCAAGAGACAAACGTCCTCCTACTCTCAACAACCCATTCTTGTCTAAAAAGGGGCTAAGCCTCCTAAGACGGCTTTGTTTTGGGAATGACTTTTGCTTTTCGATGCAGTCAATTTCCTTCTGGAAATGTTTGTTTTGAACAGAAGAAATTATAACAGACTTTGCTTGAGCAAGTTCTACTAGATTGACCTGTTCATGGAAACTTTCCCACCTCCTGACCTGATCGCTATTGGTTTCTCTCCGGAAGGTTTTAGCGACATGGATGAGTCTGGCTAGGGTCTTAACTAATATCTTCCAGCAAGAAAATCTATCAAAGCAATGTGAGTGAAGTGTGGCTTCAGAAGCTTTGGTACTGAAACTTGCAATTTCTGATCTGATTTCAGGGTCAGCTTCGGGCTCTATGAGTGGATAAACATTAGCAGTGTCTGTCTGCTCACAGTGTGGTTGGTACAGAAAGGATGGGCCTGAGAACCATATAGAGTTCTGAAGGCATGCTGCTTGAGTAGGTCTAGTGGCATAATCTGCAGGGTTTTGCTCTGTAGATACATAGAACCACTGATCTGGGTGTGAAGATAGCCTGATTCTATTCACTCTGTTGGAGACATACAGATGGAACCTCCTAGTGGTGCTGCAAATGTACCCTAGGACAGTCTTGCTGTCAGTGAAGAATTTCACAGCATCAAAGTCAGTGTCTAGTTCATCTGTGATTAGCTCATACATTTTGACTGCAAGTACAGCAGCACGCAACTCTAAACGAGGAATCGTGTGGGCTGGTTTAGGGCTTAATTTGGACTTTCTCTGCAGAGTTTTGCTGAGTGAATGCAAACGCTTCATGGCTTGTTCCCTGTTACTAGGCAAAACACGTCTGGGTGTGCGAAAGGGAAGAGGGGCCACCCAACTGTGATTGTCATCTTGGTAAGCCTCTCTATCCATAATCTGCAAGAAGGTCTGATCCTCTATAGAGAGGGCTTGTTTATCATCATCTTTAGTTTTCTGGAACACTGTAATCCCTAGATTGTCTGTCTCAATGTTGGAATTGACTTCTTCTTTACCATATAGAGTAGAGGAGTCACAGTGTTGTGTCGACCTGCCAAAGCTTTCCTTGACAATGAAGCTGTTGTGACAGGGACTGAGTAGGGATGTGCGTCCATTTGTTAACACAGATGTCTTCAAAGTGGTAATATTGTCAGGCTGGTGCACTGTCCCCAGGCAAACTTCTCCTACAATGACCCACCCCAGGTCCAGTCTCTGTGCATAGGGGGCATTATAAGGTCCATTGATTTGCTGGCGCACCTTGTGTACCTGAAGGATGTCTCTCCCAAGAAGTAGAAGGATAGAAACATCTGGCTCAACAGCTGGGATAAGGTGAGTAATTGAGCGGAGGTGAGGGTGGTGATGGGCTACTTCTGGAGAGGGAATCTCAGTTTTGTCGTCAGGTATCATGCCACACTCTATTAGGGTAGGAAGTGGAAACTGCACTTTCTTATTGAAGGATTCAATGGTAAAGTCAGAAGCTCTTCTCCCTGTGGTTTCAATTGTCCCCGCACATGTCCTTAGAGTGTATGGAACTGCACTTGCCTTAAGATTAAAGATATCAAAGAAGTCTGACTTTGCAAGGGATCTGTTGCTCTGTTCATCTAGCACTGCATACATTTTCACTGCCCTTTCTCTCTTGCCAGTGGGATACACAGTCACTAAACAGATTTTAGAGCATGAACGTGCACTCTTGCCTTGTCCACATACTTCAGTGCAATTAGACATTACTGAGGAGAGTGGGGTCTCTTGTTGCTCCCTGCCCTGATCTTTCCTGGGTTCTACAGTCTCTAGTGGGGCAGGAGCAGGGCCTGGGTGCAAAGCTGCAATATGTCTCTCACTGCCACATTCTGTACATTCTACTGGTATTTTGCAGTCTTTAGCAACGTGATAAGTAGATCCGCAACACTTAAAACAGATGCCGTTCTGTTTAAGGAAGGACATCCGCTCTGCAATAGGTTTGCTTCTAAAGCCTTTGCATTTCTTTAGTGGATGTGGTTTTTTGTGTATTGGGCAATGTCTATCAGGGTTTTCTATGGTGTGTACCTTGTGGGTGCTTTGATAGTCTGTGACTTCTGAAGGTACAGCTGTTGTGTGTGGATACAGAGGTCCTACCGTGAGGTCTGTGAGGTTTCTCAGGTCTGTGTGATTGATTGCCGCTGGTGGTGAAGGCGAAACTGGGATCACTTCGGATTTTTGCTTGCTGTCTGACAAACCTAGAAAACACAGAAAGGGGGAAAAGCGACTCCATAATCTTCTTTGAATTTACCTCCCACAGACATCCACTTGTCTTGCAGATTTGAGGGTAGTTTCTCTACTATGGGATTAGTGCCTCTAGCTGTATCTAGGTATGAAAGTCCTGGCAAGTAGCCATCCTCTTTGGCATATTCTATCTCTAGTAGAAGATCACTTAGTTCTTGTAGCCGCACGTTGGCTCTGTAGCCCACCTTGGGAAAGACTTCAAGTTTTTTCAGCAGTGCTTCTTCTATTACCTCTGGGGATCCATACGTTTCTTCTAGTCTTTTCCAGGTCATGTTGAGTCCTGCTGCAGGGTTGAACAGGTTTGCTCTTCTCATCCTCTTAGCATGCTCTGCTGACTCTGTACCAAGCCATTTTATCATTAAATTAAGCATTTCTGCTGGTGAAAAGTTCAGACCTTCAGTGGCATTCAGAAAGGAAGATTTCCATGCCCAATAGTTTTCAGGACAGTCATCAAATTGGAGAAAGCCAGAGCTTACCATTTCTTTGCGGATGAGATATTTGGTGACATCCACTGCACATTGTTGTTCACACATGTAATCTATAGGTTGAGGTGATGGGAACACTTGTTTTTTGTTCTTGGGGGTTTCTGGTGCTTCATTCTTGATTTGCTGGCAGCCGCTGACCTCATGTGGTTGATTGGGCCTGCTCAGGGGGCTTATTGATTTCGGCCTGAATTCCTTTGCTTCAGGTTTAAGAGACTGTTTCTTTGCATGCGCAGTAGTAAGGTTCTGGATGTACTCACTTGTACGATCTGCAGAGAATAGAGGTTTTCCTGGAACCTCTGAGTCTTTATATGATTTTTCACTTCCAGAACGACTTGTTCCCATGTAGGCAGCGGCCTCTGCTTCAGCAGCAGCAGTCTGTCGCTGCAGGATGAGCAATTTTGATTCTAATTCCGCTTCTTCTTGTGCGATGGCAGCTTTCTTTGCTGCTAACTCCTGCATCATCATGGCTTCTTTTTCTGCGTACTGTAGCTGGATGCGGGCGGCTTCTGCCTTGGCACGAGCTTTAACTGCTGAGGACATCTTGCTAGCCCGTGAAGATCTGGACACATGCGAATGTGCATCATCTTGCTGGGCACTGGGAATGTTCTCCCTGCCTTGCTGTGTCTGCGGTAGCATGTCATCAGCCTGGTACTTTGTTCCTGATCTGAGACTCATGCTGCAGTAATGGCGTCTCAGTTTATTCCAGACTGCCACCTGGATGTCTTTTTACTGTTCTGCTTCGTGTTATTGAACTGTTGTATAACACTAGTCAGACAGCTTAACAATAATTCAGAAGTCAAGAAACGTGAGACATCAGATCTGTATGTATTCTTTATCCTGAATAACTTTGTAAAACTACAACATAAGCATAAACAAACATATGTGTCAGTACATTAAACATTATACAGCAGCCTCACTCTATCAGTAAGAGTACTCACAGACAATTCCATCATTAGTCCAGGAATAGTTTAAGAGCTCTTCTACATGCAGTGTATTAGATACAGGAGCAGTAATGAAATGAAGGAAATACAGTTCCAGGTTAAAGGTTACTGCCTTTTCCTATGAGGAGAATCCTACTTCCTGTCAATTTCTGGCAAAGTAATAACCATCTCTGACCACTAGATGGCAACAACATAAACTAACATTATATAGCACATATTAATATGAACAATATGGGCAGAACAGGAGGTGTTGAGCAGTGTGGGAGGAGGAGGAGGAGGTGGAGGAGGAGAGGGAGAGGGAGGGGGCTGGTTTTATTTACGGTATTTAATTTTCTTTTCTTCCCCTTTTTGGTTTTCTTATTTGTTTTTTCTGGCTTTTTGTTTTTTTATGAATGGTTTTGTGCAGGTAATTCTACTTGTGGTATATAGTCACTGCTGGGGATCGATGGAAATAAGAAATTAGAATTTAAAAACATATACTTTGTAAAATCAGTGTTAAAATTGCTATATGTATAGATATTGTAACACTGGTAAATAAGAAAATGTTGAATAAAGAAGTAATGGGGAAAAAAAAAAAAAAAAAAAAAGGGCAGGCACTACTGATGGGCACCGATTGGCATCCTTGGTGGGCAGATAAACGGCTCTTCCTGTTTACACAGATCAGCTGTAATTGGACACAGCTGATCACATGGTAAAGAGCCTTTGTCAGAGGCTCTTTACCGAGATCAGTGATGTGGTGTGTCAGACTGACACTCCACACCACCAATCGTGGCTTATCTTGTTGAAGGTCGTATGACGTCCAATCAGGATAATAACCACTTTCTGGCCGTCATTCTGCTATATGGCGAGCGGTAAGTGGTTAAAGGAGATGGGAAGTCCAGGAATAAAAAAGAAAAAAAAAAAAAAGAATAAAAATGTGCATTTACAATTATAGATGGTATATATTTATTTTTTTGTTAGGAGCCTGCAAAGCATTGTACAGGGGGTCCCCGGGTTACAAACAAGTTAGGGACTGTAGGTTTGTTCTTAAGTTGAATCTGTAAGTCGGAACAGGTACATTTTTTAAGTGTAGCTCCAGCCAAAAAAACTATTTTTAAGCTTTTTGGATAGCATAGGGAAGAGTTAACACCCCTGTAACATTTGTTTTGCTGTGTGTGCCCCTGTTCAGAAGATTTCACCTCACTTTCTGTCCCAATGACAATTGGATTTTGAAAATTTTGGGTTGTTGTGGAAACAAGCCTTGGTGATAAAGCCTCAGTGGAGGTACCTTTTCCCCATAATAGCTCTTACAGGAGTGAATTTCCCTTCCTAGGGATAGATTTCCTCTCACTTCCTGTTGTCTCCCTCCGTTTGTAAGCAGGAGTCGTTTGTAAGTCGAATGTTTGTAACTAGGGGACCCCCTGTACCAGGGATCAGCAGACTAACATCATACGGGCAGGCAGTTTCACGCTGACAAGAAGAATCAATGAACTACCACCAGATCTCTCAACAGTGTCGTGGTAGTTCATCAAGAACTACAAGCCGACAGCCGCAAAGGCTGACGATACGATAGTTCATTTATTCCCAGATATCTGAATGAATGACACGGCCGCGCTCTTTTCAAGAGGTGACAGCTGGTGTGGGCGAACTTGTCAAATATTTAATGGTAATTTACTCCTAGGTGACCAGGTGCTTATATTCATCCCTCAGGAGATGGATTTATGACAGCTCTGGGGGTCACTCTGCAGACCAGCACTGCCATTCATAGTACTGTGCATCTATTAGGAATGGGCTCGGGTGTGTTCGGGATCCCACTTGACCCATCCCACCAGAAAGCCAACACTGCACACCGCTAATTACAGGTAGTGAGACATTTCCCGGTCGGCAGCTGCACAGATCGAGAAATGTTTCATTGCCTGCGATTAGTGGTGTGCACTGTCGGCTTCCTGGCAGGATCGGGCAGGTGGGTTCCTGAACACACCCGAGCCCATCTTTGGTGTCTATCAGTGTCTGTTTTTGGACACATAAAGCACAGACAATGGGTGAGACAGAGCTGCAACATTGTAAAAGATCACTCAGAGCTCTGGCTCTGTGTATTGTATCTGCTTTTATTTTATGCAGGGCATCAGTAGATAATTTACACAGAGCTGAAGTTCTAAATGATCTTTTACCATTATGAATGAACAAGCAGTGCTGATTGTTCATTTAGAACAGCGACAGAGCATCTAACTTAGAGAGGGGTCAGGGCTCTGCACTGACTGACCTCTCAAACAACCAACAGGCCCAACAGAAAATAATAATAAACTGGAATGTTCATGCAGCTCAGAGTCATCTTAAAGACTTTGCACCCAAAACTATCTTCAGGTGATCCAGAAACATCCACCTAGTAGAACTTGAAAATGTGTAAACAGAAGGCCAAGCGGCTGCCTTGCAAATTGGGGGGAAAAAAAAAAAGAAAGAAAAAAAAAGGCCTGATGCCGAATTGCCCAAGAGACACTTATTATCCTAGTGGCGTGAGCCTTAACTAGAAAAGGGGTGAACCCGATCTTTAAGACCATAAGTCTGGATAATGGTCTAGCTGAGCCATCTTGTAATGGTGGAATGAGAAGCCAGGACATCCTTCCAGAGCCCAACTGGGATGGCAAAAAGGAAATCTGATGAACCAAAGCCAGGCAAAGACAATATCCTGATTAAAAGGTGGAAAGCAGAGACTATCTTCAGCAGAAAGGAAGGTCTGGCTCTAAAATATCTCACAGGTTTAGATGGGAACTTCTGAAGTGCCAAAAGAGACAGATTCAAGTCACAGGGGGCTGAGGGAAACACGTGGAAGCTCTTCTGCACATAGGTCTTAAAGTGATATTAAATCCCATTTCATTTTATTTTTTTAAATAAAAAAAAAAAGAGGAGGTCATGCTTGCTTACCTGCTCTGTGCAATGGTATCGGACAAAGCAATCCCTTATCTCCTCTTTTGGAGGCCCCCTCCAGTGCTGTCCACTCCTCTTTCCTGCAGGTGGCCCATAGCACACATTGTGCTTTGGGGGTACTCATGTGGCTCAGCCATGCCCCCCACTCCCTCTCCATAGGAATTGACTGACAGCAACAGAAGCCTATGGCTTCCAATGCTCCCTTCGTCTCTTGCAAGAGGAAGCGAAGGAAAAAAAAAAAAAAAAGCTGAAGCTGTGACAGTGCTGAATTGCCAACAAGACTCAGATAAGTGTCTGGGGGAACAGTTCACGGAGATCCTTTTAAAAAAAATAAATAAATAAATTTGTTAGACTTTAGAACCACTTTAAAACTACAGAGTAGAAAACCAACAAACTCAAACAGAATAAAAAGAGAGTGCAAAAATCTGATTGACTGTTATTATAAGGAAGTGCCAACTATAGCAAAACATAAGTGGTACCTACGTCCTATGAAATATGTAGAAAGAACAATGGACTGAGGCTAGTATTGACTTTCATGGTACCGTAAATAGTAACAAAGGTAGCAGCGCTAATATCCCTAAGTGAATAAATAATTAATAGTAAAATTAACCTTAATATTTTACCAAGGAAAATATTAGTACAAAATTAAATGTGCCAACAAACTTAATATATTAAACCAGCATTCATTAATACAGCCTTAATAGAGCGAATAATAGTCCATAGAAAGTGTTGTGAGAAGGCCTAGGCTCGAATTCCGGTCTTTACAGTAAATAGATAAGTGATTGGGTAAAACATTCCACCACCGCACCACTTTGATAACTCAATATGAAATGTGCGCTTACCACAAGGCAAGCCCAAAGAAGCTTGCGACCTTAACCCGGTCGGGGCCTTTATCTGGATGGACCGGTAGGGAACAATCTCCACTTCCTATAGCCAGAGGGGATGATGAATAACACTGCTCCACCAAGCCACAGGGGATCGGTCACACCATGAAGGGATAGTTCCCATTGAGAGGTTCCCCGGGAAAAGAAATGGAAACACCATAGTGTAATCCTGGTACTTTTACAGTCCTTCGGAATGAAGCCCTCCACCTCTATAGAGTGACCGGGTTTGAGGCTGAAGTTATACAAGAAAAAAGCCTAAAGCCCACACAACCCATTTGCCAAAAAAAAAGGCCTCGTCATGGTCAACCAAAGGAGGTGAGTGCACGTGCTCAGCGTCATATCCAGAAGTTGTCTTTGGGAAATAGACGTATGAGTGCTGCCAGCATTGCTGCGGAGGTTGAAGGGGTGGGGGTGGGGGGGGGCAAGACTGTCAGTGATCAGACCATATGCCTCTTCTAAAGATTATACACAAGAAAGCCCGCAAACAGTTTGCTGAAGACAAGCAGACAAAGGACATGGATTACTGGAACCATGTCCTGTGGTCTAATGAGACCAAAGATAAATGTATTCTGTTCAGATGGTGTCAAGAGTGTATGGCGGCAACCAGTGTATCTTGCCTACAGTCAAGCATGGTGGTGGGAGTGTCATGGTCTGAGGCTGCATGAGTGCTGCCAGCACTGGGGAGCTACAGTTCATTGAGGGAACCATCAATGCCAACATGTACTGTGACATACTGAAGCAGAACATGATCCCCCTCCCTTTGGAGACTGGGCAGTATTCCAACATGATAACTACCACAAACACACCTCCAAGACGACTACTGCCTCGCTAAAGAAGCTGAGGGTAAAGGTGATGGACTGGCCAAGTATGTCTCCAGACCTAAACCCTATTGAGCATCTGTGGGGCATCCTCAAATGGAAAGTGGAGGAGCGCAAGGTCTCCACCATCCACCAGGTCCGTGATGTGGTCATGGAGGAGTGGAAGAGGACTCCAGTGGCAACCTGTGAAGCTCTGGTGAACTCCATGCCCAAGAGGGTTAAAGCAGTGCTGGAAAATAATGGTGGCCACACAAAATATTGACACTTTGGGCCCAATTTGTACATTTTCACTTAGGAGTGTACTCACTTTTGTTGCCAGCGGTTTAGACATTAATAGCTGTGTGTTATTTTGAAGGGACAGCAAATTTACAAGCTGTACACTCACTACTTTACATTGCAGCAAAGTGTCATTTCTTCAGTGTTGTCACATGAAAAGATATAATAAAATATTTACAAAGATGTGTGAGAGACACTCTCTCATTCCTCTTCAGCTTATCTTATTAAGGGTCTAGTTTATACATACCCATGTTATCTGTGGTCTGAATTCTGGGATCAGGCTAACTGTACAGTTTTATTACTTACTATGTTATAACAGTGCCTTGTTGCTGTAAGAGCACATCTCTGCCTTCATTCAGCTCCCAATCTGGGAGGATCTGATCTAGATATTCTGCGTCTGCTGCTACGGTGTGTTACAACAGACAATGACCCAAACATTACTTGTTTTGTCTTTTTTTTTTAAATGCTTTCTTTAAAAATCCATATATCAATCTAGTATGTGACTGTTATGGTCTTATTAGACAGTGGACTGTGTACCCCCTGGTGTGTGGTCCCCGCATTCGCCGGTACTGACTTGTACTTTTTGGGCCCACACATTTGATCCCATCCCGTCCTGGGTAAGACAGCGTGCAGGGGATACCACTACACTCGTTCATCTCATATCCGTAGTTTCTATAAATGTTGTAATCAACTCTCTCCCCTCTTTCTATTCTCTGTTTATAGAATTTGTAAGGTGTTTGCTCTAGAATATTATATAAAAAGCTCCCGAAGGGGCGTGGTCTGGACAAACAGTAGAGTTGTGTTCGCTCAGAGCTCCCGGCCACCTCTCACCCATCCTGACATTTCCAGCTCTTCTAAAACATAATGCTCTCTTCTAAGAGACGGACAAATCGGAGGAATAAACAGAGAACCAGCCCGGTTACAAACACCCCTGTTGTCTGATTTCCAAAGACTTTTTGGGAGATCGCGGCCCGGCTCCCCGGACTTCAAGATGGCGGGACCTCGTGACTCTCTCTCACAGACCCCAGCCCTCATGGTGGATCCAGAGTCGTCGGAGGGATCCCGGAGCCCGATGGTGCACTCAGGCTCCCCGGGAGTATCTGCCGAGATTCGGGGGAATGTGACACCCCTTCCTGTTACCTTCAGGGCGGATGCGGAGTTAAAGGCTATCCTGCAGGCTCTCCCGACGAGAGCGGATATCGAGGCCTTGGTGGGAAAAGTAGAGGCCGCACATAAACGTGAGATTAGGGCGGTTAAACAAGAAGTACAATCCCTATCTACACGTCTCACGACAGGAGAGTCCTCACTGGCGACCCTCGCGCAGAGAGTTGCTTCTTTGGAATCCACGCACAGAGACCAGGCTTACTCCGCAGTGGATCTTCAACTACGCATGGAGGAAATGGAGGACCGGAGCAGTAGGAATAACCTGCGGCTCCGAGGCCTCCCGGAGGCAACGGGCCCATCAGACCTACTAGCCACGGTCACAGATATATTCAAAAGAGTGGCGGGTGACCACCTGCCTGAGAATGTAGAGGTAGATCGGGTCCATAGAGCCCTGGGTCCTCGCCCGTCAGACCCTACCAGACCGCGAGACGTGATCTGCCGGCTACATCACTACATTCATAAGGAAGCCATTACTCGCGGGGCCTGGGAAGCAGGTGATCTAGAATTTGATGGTGCAACTGTAAAGATTCTACCTGACATCTCCAGACCGACTCTTCACCGACGTGCCCTGTTGAAACCCCTGCTGGATCTGGCCAGACGCAGCAATGCCACCTATCGTTGGGGATTCCCGCTGTCGGTCACCTTTCACAAGGACCAGAAGTCATTCCTCCTGAAATCCCCGGAATCTCTGCCTGCGCTCTTTGCCTTCCTTGGAGCGGACCCGATCGACATCCCTAACTGGCTGGATTACCTCCCTCGTGCGCCAGGGCGAATAACCACTTCAAGGGAGCAAGCTCCCCAACCACAGAGGCCGCAAAGACACGGACGTCGTCCCCGCTCTTTATCTCAAGATGAGATTCGGGAAACGTGAGTAGCTGTGACTGTCTCCTATCTGCCGCTGCTAAGACTCCCATGCCTTTTATTGCTATTCCTCGCCCCTGCACGTTCTCACATTAGAGATCTTACTGTCTCAGAACACTTCGTATGCCCGCTTCAATACCACAAGACACTGCTGAGAACCCTTCCTACTCCTCTTATGCCCCAGCCTTGATACCCCACAGCGGACATATCACCCTATCGCCCAGCTCACCTCATGGCAGAGCTAGTGGTGTGCTGAGACCACGTTCTGCAGTAACTCTAGTTCAATCAAAACGAACAGTGCACCTAACATATTGGAAGGAACCCTTTCCACCCCGTGCAAAGCGCTAGAGATCAGGAGATTCGTCACAGACTATTACCTATACCGTCTCCTTTATGGATGTCTCCTATACCCTCAGCTACAGAACCTATCCGGGTATCTCTATAGCTTGTGGCTCATGATGTAGGTTGTCATACATAAGGAATGGAGTAAAGATAGACATTTCAATGTGTTTACTAAGAAAGTCTTCAAGGTTCATTGAAGAGAAGCAGGGTGTGAAGTTTCTTTGGTCTTGAGCTATGTGAGTGTCAAATATCTTGCTTATTAACTAAACACACTCTCTCCTTCTGCACAAATGTCTAGAGTGCTCTTAGTCACAGTAGTTTATATGTTACAGCTGTTTGTGGAGATGAGTACCACTGCACCTTAGGTTGATAGATCTCCCGCCTTGCCCGGGACGAGCACGGAACCCGGTCTATTGTTGTGTACTGAGAAGTTCTAAGATTGCTCATTATCAGCTCTATACCCCCGAGCGATTTCCGGTGGGCGCGCAACGCAGAAATGAGCAATCAGCTAGTTCACTTTTGAGAACATAAGTTTTTTGATGTCCAATGTTAATTTTATATGTTGATTTAGCATTCTGTTTTTTATTTTCTTTATTTTTCTTACTACTGATGTGTTGTCGGGATGGGTGGGAGTTCTGGGTTCTCAACTACAGGTTATTATCCACCCACTCCCCACATAGGCCATTGTGTACACCCGGGGCTCCGGTTCTGTATACATAAGAAAGTTGCTAAGACTTACCTAATTAGCTTATTTTACCCGAGGTTATAAATAGGTCGGGTTATTTCTGACCTGAACCCTCATATACCTTCCCCTCCTTCCTCTCTCTTCTATCTCTTCTTTTTCTCTCCCACCCACCCCCAATTTTCCCTTTCCCCTCCATTCCTTCTCTGATCCGCTCTCCCTATATACCCCGAGACATGGCGGTAGATTCCCTTAAAGTAACCTCTCTTAACGCCCCGGAGAAGAGACGTATGTTACTCTGTGACCTTAAAAAGTCCCAAACTGACATTGCCTTCATCCAAGAGACACACTTTAAAACGAATAAATCCCCTATACTTCAGAATAGGTCTTTCTCCCGAGTATAACACTCAACTTACTCCCACTCTAAGTCTAGGGGGGTCTCCATAGTAATTTCCAGCAGACTACCATGGGAATTTCAAGAGATGTTAGCAGACCCCGAGGGGCGTTATGTATTTGTAAAGGGCTTGATTGGTGGGAACCAGTTCACACTAGCCACATTGTACGCCCCGAACGAATACCAGGACAGATTCTTTAAATGCACAATAGACAAACTGACAGAATACAAACAAGGCCAACTGCTCTTGGGGGGAGACCTTAATGTCCCTCTGACCCCTTCAATAGACACATCTTCTGGTAGCTCCTCCTTCTCTCCCGCTGCCAGGAAACGAATAACGCAGACTCTACACAGTGCTCAGTTAACTGATGTGTGGCGTCTTCAACACCCAGGGGAGAGAAATTATTCTTTCTTCTCTCCCCCACACAAGGTGTATTCCAGGATCGACCTTTTCTTGATGCCCCATGACCAGTTACACCTTGTGAGCTCCTCATCAATAGGTCAGATCACCTGGTCAGACCATGCTCCCATTTTCCTCACATACACCCTCACAGACCGACCCTCGCCCAGATCCCTGTTTTGGCGTCTAAACGAGAGTCTTCTACAAATTCCTGAGGTATTGGAGGATGTAACCAAAGAGCTTGATCTCTACTTTCGAGAGAACGACAAACAGGGATGCGACCCGGGAATATTGTGGGAGGCTCACAAGTGTGTCCTGCGGGGGGTTTTCATTAAGCACGGGGCGACCATTAAAAGAAAAAGAAATGAACAAATCACTAAACTACTCTCCGCTTTAGCCTCGGTAGAAATGCAACATAAGCAAACACCCACTCGGGACCTTGAGACGAAGTTGATGACGTTACGCACACAAATAACAGACCTATTACACTACAAGGCAAAGGCGGCCCTTCAGTTTTGTCGCAAATTGTCCTACGAGTCGGGAGACAAGTGCGGGAAACTGTTGGCCAGATCTGTGAAAGAAATCAAATCAGCTGCTTATATCCCACAGATAATTGGCCCTGATGGCCAAAGAGCCACTACCCCGACGCAAATATCCAAGGAATTTGGAGACTTTTACTCCGACTTATATAATCTCCCTAGCTCCCTCTTCGAACGAGCAAATATAGATAAATACATTTCAGACTCACAGCTTCCATCCCTTCCAGCTGAAACCCAGGTGATTTTAGATGAACCAATAACTTTGGAGGAACTACAGTTAGCAGTGAACTCTATGAAAGTAGGCAAGGCTCCAGGACCAGATGGTTACACTGCCCAATATTATAAAGCCTTTTTGCCCCATTCTAGGCCCACAATTGGTAGCTTTTTTCAATGCCCTAGGAGCAGAAGCCAGGTTCCCAAGTGAAACTCTAAAAGCCCATATTTCTCTGATCTATAAAGATGGGAAAGACCCAGGCGCATGCGGAAGCTATAGACCCATTTCCCTCTTAAACCTGGATCTAAAGTTATTTTCCAAGATGATTGCCACTAGACTTGCACAACATCTCCAAATCCTAATACACCTCAAGCAGGTCGGGTTCATTCCCTCTAGAGAGGCAAGGGACAACACCATCAAGGTCCTCAATCTTATCCACGTAGCAAACGATAGCAAGACCCCCTGCATATTTGTGAGCACTGATGCCGAAAAGGCGTTTGACAGGGTGAACTGGAACTACATGTTCTCAGTTCTCCGTCATATTGGTTTAGGAGACAGGATGCTGAAGTGGATTCACAAGATCTACTCCAACCCTTCAGCCCAAGTAAAAGTTAACGGTGTTCTTTCGAGCCCCTTTTCTATTGCTAATGGCACAAGACAAGGCTGTCCCCTATCCCCCCCACTATTCGCCCTGTCCCTGGAACCATTTTTATGTACTATTAGAGCAAACCCGGACATATCAGGGCTTCGAATAGGAGATTCCCACTGCAAAATTTCAGCGTATGCTGATGACCTACTATTCTCCCTAACCAACCCTAGAATCTCTCTGCCAAACCTCATGCAAGAATTTAAAATCTACGGTGCCATTTCTCACTTAAAGATAAACTTCTCAAAGTCAGAGGCGTTGGGCATTTCTATGCCCCCTCAGACCTTAAGGGACCTGCAGTCTAGTTTCAACTTTAAGTGGACGGACATAGCCCTAACGTATCTAGGTACGAAGATCCCCTCTGACTTGTCACGTACATTTGACCTGAACTTCCCACCTTTATTGATAAAAACCCGGATTTTGTTAGAAAAGTGGAACGCAGGTTTTCACTCCTGGTTTGGGAGATGTAATCTTTTGAAAAAGTGCGTACTCCCTAAATTTACTTACCTGATCCAAGCGTTACCTATTCATATCCCATCCTCATACTTCAAGCAAGTCCAATCCCTTTTCACTAGATTTGTATGGGCACACAAAAAGCCCCATTTGAAACGCTCACAACTGACGCTCCCCAAAAGAGAGGGGGGGCTAGCACTACCTGACATACAACAATATTATCTTGCCTCTCATCTAGGGCGGATACTGGATTGGAGGAGAAATAAAACATTTAAACTTTGGGTCCAACTTGAACAATCCCAAACCCTGATACCTTTAAAGAGTGCATTGTGGTGTTTTGATGCCCTCCCACCTAGAATGAGATCGCACCCTTTAATAGGTACTACCCTGAGACATAGCCACCAAATAGCCATGCAAACCTCCCTCACAACAAAAAACTCGCCTCTATTTCCCATCCTTGGCCACCCGAACTTTGTTCCGGGATTACATACCATGGACTATAACACCCTTAGAGACTCAGGTAGGGACCACGCAGCCAAACTCATCACTGGAGAAAAATGGCCATTCATATCTGATTTAATTAACCCAGCAGGTGACTACCGTCTCCATTTCTGGAAAGCCGCCCAACTGCACCACTTCCTTCACTCCCTGCCAAAGACACAAGCTTTCGCTCGTCAACAAACGCCGTTTGAGGAGCTCTGTTCAGAAGGCCCACTAGCCCATATTTTGTCTCAAACCTACTCACTGTTAATCTCACCAAAAGAACAACCCCCACTTCCCTGTTTGACCAGATGGGAGAGAGACCTGAACTTCTAATTTTCAGTGGCACAGCGACAACGTATAATCACACTTGCCCTCAAATCTTCGCTTTGCACTAAAATACAAGAAACGAACTTCAAGCTCCTTACCCGCTGGTACCTGACTCCCTCCAGGCTACAGAAATGCTTTCCTTCTTCCTCGAGCCGGTGCTGGCGCTGTGCTGAGGAGGAGGGAACTTTGATCCACATTTTCTGGTCATGCCCTAAGTTGAAGGACTTCTGGGGTGAGGTCAGACGGATAACGCAAAAGTGCACAGAGTATATTATTCCTGACGAGGCCGCGTTCTTTCTCCTGCACCTTTCCTCGATCCCCATCAAGGAGATATAAGAAATCCCTTACACGTCATTTGCTCAATGCAGCGAAGGCATGCATCCCACTTTGTTGGAAACAACCCTCTTCACCAGCCCTCTCGTTGTGGCTGCGGAGAGTGGAGGACATAAAGAAAATGGAAGACCTGATCCTTACTGCACAACATAAACACGAGGCCCATAAAAAGACTTGGGACATCTGGAACACTTTCATTTATTCCGAGGAAGGACAACGTTTACTCGGGTCATAACTTTTCTCCCACATGTTTTGAGTACACATCGTTGGAGTTGGTATACTGGTTCAACTACCGCCATGTCTCCTTCTCCTCCTACTTCCCGCTATTCCTTTCCTACTTCTTTTTCCCCCTCTAAACCCTCTCCCTTATCCTCCTCACCCCATCTCTAATCTAGGGAACTTGGTTCCCACTTCCTACAGAAAAATGGAAAAAGTTGGTGGGGGGACACCCCGATGCCGTAGTTGTTAGCACATTGTCTCTGGTTAATCTGCTCCACGCCAGAAATATTCCCATATACTGAAGGTCCACGCTTAAGTATGTACTGTATAATATTTCATACTTATTTGACCCTTGTATAATGACTGCAACAAAGTGCTTTTTGTTCAAGTTTGTGTTTCGGGGCCCCCACCCCTGTTTGGAGTTGAATAAACTTGATATTTGAAAAAAAAAAAAAAAAAAAAAAAAAAAAAAAGCTCCCGAAGAAGCGCTGGTGTTCCCGCGAAACATGTCGAGCGCCCAATACACAGATGGTATATACTAAGTTGACAAGGTTTATCTTCTAAGGTCATCGCATCTGTGAACATATAAGACCTTAATGTTTAGGGCACATTTGGTTGTGCTTTTTTTTTTTTTTTTTTTATACATAAACTTAGACTTACAACAATAAAAGTACACCTGCCACATCAGATGTTGATTTTTCCATATTCCTCCTGCAGCCACTGAATGCCCGCTTTTCCTCCTGCAGGCTTTCAGAGGCTTCAGGAGGAATATGAAAAGATCAGTTCTTCCATATGCAGCTGCCCCCGCTGTTCCTCCTATCCAACTTCTTTTGCTGCGCGCCCCCCCCCCATGTTTACCTGGTGCCTCCCAGTTCTCCCCCTATGCTCTTCACCCCACTGTACTGTCCAGTCTTCCCTTAACCAAAGCCCCCCCCCCCCCCAAAAAAAAAGTGCTCTCTGGCTTCCCCCCGTACTCCCTGGCCCTTCCAAGTTCTCCCTGCCACCCAGTGCTCTCCGCCCCCCCCCCCCCCCCAGTGCTCTCCACCCCACTGCGCTGTCCAGTCCCCCCAGTGCTCTGTGGCCTCTCCCCGTTTTCCCTGCCCCCCCAGGGCTCTCCACCCACATGCTCTCCCCCCCAGTGCTCCCTGGCTCTCCCCCTACTGTTCTGTAAAGTCCCCCTCCTAAGGCTCTCAAGCCCCCCCGCAGTGCTCTCCAGCTCCCCGGCCCCTCCCAGTGCTCTCCACTCCCTGTGCTTTTCGGCTCCCCCCCATGCTCCCTGAGTGTATGTAGGTGGGTATAATGGGCAGGTGAGAAATGCGGAGTGTACAGTGGTGGGTAGTATGTGCAGGATGGTGTCAGTAGGACAGTGGAAAGTGTCAGTAGTTTTTACAATTCCATTTTTTTAAAATAATTTTTTTCAAAATGCTTTTTTGGGGACCAGTGGATGATGTCAGTAGAGCAATGTACAGTGTCAGATTTTTTTTTATTTTTTACAATTTTATTTTTAAATGTTTTACATTTTTTGTGCTATTTTTATTTCACAATGATGGGGGTTGGGGTTTTATTTTTTAAATATATTTTTTCACAGTGCTTTTGGGGAAAGGGGTGGGGGTATGGGGAGGTGGACGGTGTCAGTGGGGCAGAGGACGGTGTCAGTGGGGCAGAGGACGGTGTCAGTGGGGCAGAGGACGGTGTCAGTGGGGCAGAGGACGGTGTCAGTGGGGCAGAGGACGGTGTCAGTGGGGCAGAGGACGGTGTCAGTAGTTTTTTTTTATGTTTTTTTTTTTTTTTTTTTTAAATTTGTTCTTAATTTTTTTTTCACAATCCTTTTTTGGGGACGGGGACTTGGGGCTCTGGACTATGCCAGTCCTTTTCTCACCACTGAAGATGATTGGAGAGGAGACAGTGGCTCCTCTCCATTCATAAAAACTGAAGCAGAGTAACACACAGTTTACTCTGGTCAGTTATCACAGGACATAGAGAGCAATCGTTAACAAACACTCTATGTCCCAGTCAGAAAAGGAAGGGACCTTCCTCCGCTCTCCATCCCGACAGATTTCCATCGGAGACACAGCGGGTGGAGGAGGACACGGAGGGGGTCGGAGATGAAGAGAGGGGGGGTGTTGGAGGGGAACATGGGTGCTGGAGGAAGACACGGGGGACTGTCGGGGATAATCGGTGCCGCTTGGGACAGCTGCGAGCACCGATCTCCCTGCATGGCTTTTCATTAGCTGCTTCTACTTCTCTCCAGCGGCTATCACCTGAAAAGCCATGCAGGGGGATCGGTGCTCACAGCTGTCCCTGCCACACCGACCATCCAACTGTCACTGGACATTTGTGTGTATGTGTGCAGGACTGACAGGGGGCGTTAGCGCGCTCTGCTTTTGCCCAGAACGTGCTCTGCCTCTCCTGTGCACGCTCTAAACAAGGGGAATATAGACGTGGGTGGGGAGTCTGCTGATGTCACAACTCCGCCCACCGAGTGCCGCACAACAGACCCGCCCACTGAATCCAGAGTTTTTCGGGGCTCCAAAATAGAGAAGGGGGAGACATTTGACAGATAAGGATACATGCAAGAGGCATATATATCCTTATAGTTCAGCACTATGGCAGTAGTTTATAATTGATGAGTGGGTTTACATCCACTTTAATACTGTCTTTCATTATTAACAGAGAACTGTTAAAGTTTTTATATTCAGGCAATAGGTCATTATGGCCAATCGAGTTTAGAATATAAAAACAAAAAAAAGCTGTAAAGTTACATTTCTGTTTGTCAAAAAGCAATATTTTTTTGTTTATGATACTGGAGATTTTAGTAGACTAAAATATGACTAAAACTAAAATGGCATTTTAGTCAAATGCCTAAGACGAAATCGAAATGTGACGTCAAAATGAACACTGACTGCCACCGACACTAGTTCTGGGGATTACTGCAGCCACTGACACCAATACTTTGCACGCCTAGACTTTTATTTATTTATTTTTTCCTACAATAAAAAAAACACACACCCCTAAACGTCCCTGGAACAGTTACACCTGCATTTTAAAAAACCTGTCAACTAAAAAAAAATAAAAAAGCATGTTATCAGATTCCTAGTAAAAGAACTAGAACATGTACCATTGATATGTGCACCTGGCTTGACCCAGTCACCGTACAGCACAGGCTCTATAGACATCATAGCTGTGACAATTACATCAGCACCCGTCACCGCTTCCTGTGGGGTTGAACACACCCGTACGTTTCCTTCCACAGCATTTGCAAATTTTTCTGCATTTTCTCTTGTGCGACTCCAAATCCTGACCTTCAGGGTGAGAGGAAAGACAGTAAGATGTATTTTTAGAGTCTGCCTTATGCTTGAAAAAAGTGATTTACTAGGTCACTGGGGTAGCAATGATAATGCTACAGAATACGGCATAGAAAAATAAATCTTCCCAGATGTCATGTTCTTCTGTCTAGGAAAGATTACAGCTTATGCTTAGGAAATAGATGAAAATTACCCATGAAAGATCTCCAGCATTTCAAAATTGCCGTTTTTAAAAATCAATTCCTAAAATTGCTGGGAAGACAGTGGAACAAATGCATCTAAAACAGCACAAAGTTTTTTTTTTATATAAGACTTACAGTTTTTTTATAATTGTGCCACTTAATGACTTTAGCAGACAACCTGGACTAATCAGCAGAACATAAGTATAGTATGTCTTTATATTTAAAGTGGTTTTAAAGGCTGAAGGTATTTTTACCTTAATGCATTCTCTACATTAAAAGTGTTACTAAACCCAGTAGTATAAAAATAGTTAACCCGCCCCCGCAGTGCCCACAGCTTATAAATCTTTTTAGAAGAATAAATACTGCCACTATATACCTTTTTGGCTGATCTGTATACCACGCTCACATGATAAACTGCAGAGTTTGCTCGAGTGCTGAGTGTTCCGGTAGGAGGAGATTTCCACTACAGCCGGTGTCCTCATGCCGTTATGGGAGGCGGATCATCCATCAATCCAGATGCGACATCCCACCCACTGTGTTCTTTTTTAGTTTCTGGGCACGGAGGAGGAGGGAGGGACTGGGCTGTCATTTAGGATCTGTATACACGCCCACATATGTGAGGTCAATATCATGTGACCTGAAAAGCTCAGCTCAACAAGGAAATATTCTCTCCAGTAATACCAAACCGAGACCAAACTGAGCATGTGCAGGGGGACCACTGACTGTGTATTATCTGGCCTTGCCAAGAGAAACCCTGCAGGAGGGGGGAGGATCTGTGCATACAAGATCAAAGAGCCTTTTTACACAATGCAGAGGATTAACCCCCTTAAGTCCCACAAGCATGCAATTCTGCATATACAGATTTTACTGTTGTGGGTTTAGTAAGACTTTAAAGGTAAAAAAATCTGAGAGCAATGCCCCCCCCCCATACTTCCCTGAGTCCACTCTCAATGCAGCTGTGCATGAGAGAGCGGAGGACAGGACTGTACAGGGACCCTGATAGACAGGGTCTACAGAGTCACAGTCTGTCAGGATCAAGCGCACACAAATGCCCCCATAACAAGCGGCTTGCTATGGTGGGCATTCGGTGTCAGGAACATGAGCCTGGAGCGCCAGCAGGGAACTCAAGATGAGGAGGATCAGGGCTGCTCTGTGCAAAATCATTGCACAGAGCAGGTATGTATGACATTTCTTATTTAACCTATAAGCTGCTAGGCCTTGTTCTTTTAAACTCTGGTGGCCCGACCATTTTTGCAATTTTTCCATTGGTTTTTTTTTTTTCTTTCCCTTACAGCTTTCAAAGTTGGTAAAAATAGGATTTTTTAAAACAGCTTACCTGTAAAATCCTTTTCTTTCGAAGGACATCAAGGGACACAGAGCCACAGTAATTACTGATGGGTTATATAGGTATCACTGGTGATTGGACACTGGCACACCCTATCAGGAAGTTCAACCCCCTATATAATCCCTCCCCCTTGCAGGGATACCTCAGTTTTGTAGCCAAGCAATATAGTGTATTAGAAGAGGGGCGGGACCTCTGTGTCCCGTGATGTCCTTCGAAAGAAAAGGATTTTACAGGTAAGCTGTTTTAAAAAAAATCCTATTTTCTTTCTCGAACATCACGGGACACAGAGTCACAGTAATTACTGATGGGATGTCCCAGAGCAATGCTACCTGAGGGGGGGGAACCACGACCAAGTAGGGTGCAATCAGACCTGAGGACCCTGTACCGCTGCCTGCAGCACACTACGCCCAAAGGCGATATCCTCATGCCTTCTCACATCCACCTGATAGAATCTGGTGAATGTATGGATTGAAGACCAGGTTGCGGCCTTGCAGATTTGAGCCATAGAGGCCCGGTAATGCACTGCCCAAGAAGCACCAATAGCCCTTGTGGAATGTGCCCTGATCTGAAACGGAGGAATCTTCTGTTTCAAACCGTAAGCTTGAATGATCAATTGTCGAATCCATTTAGAAATGGTAGCTTTTGACGCTGCCTGTCCTCTATTGGGACCCTCTGGCAGCACAAACAAAACATCCGTCTTGCGGATCTGAGCAGTTGCCCCGAGATAGGCCTTAACTGCTCTTACTACATCCAACGAATGTAGAGATCTCTTTTCCGGAGAACAGGGATCTGGAAAAAAGGAAGGTAAAACAATGTCTTGGTTTAAATGAAAATCAGAAACCACCTTCGGTAAAAAACTAGGATGAGGGCGTAGTACCACTCTATCCTTGTGTATAATTAAATAAGGCTCCTTACAGGAAAGAGGTGCCAATTCTGATACTCTTCTAGCAGAAGAGATGGCCACCAGAAAAATTAACTTCCTTGTCAACAAGACCAAAGGAATCTGACTTCTTGGTTCAAAAGGCTGTTTCTGTAACACAGCCAGGACCAAGTTCAAGTCCCAGGGGTTTAGGGGCGCTTTAACCAGGGGATTAAGACGCATCACCCCCTGCATAAAGTTTCGGACCAAAGAATGCGAAGCAAGTGGCCGCTGAAATAATACTGATAAAGCAGAGACCTGGCCCTTAATGGTACTCAAGGCCAGCTTCATCTCTAATCCTAATTGTAGAAAATCAAGAATTCTACCTATGACATATTTCCTGGGATGCCAACCTCTGGATTCACACCAGGTTATATAAGCTTTCCAGACTCTATGATAAATCATCCCGGAAGCTGGCTTCCTTGCATTAATCAAGGTAGATATGACAGGACCTGAGAGCCCACGACTCTTCAGAACGTGGGTCTCAATAGCCAAACCGTCAAATTTAGCGTTTGTAAGGCAGGATGGAACACTGGACCTTGAGATAACAGGTCTGGGCGTACCGGTAGGGTCCACGGGGAACCCACCGTCATCCTTACTATTTCTGCATACCAAATCCTTCCGGACCAAGCGGAGGCCACCAGAAGTACCGACTTCCTTTCCTGCGAAGGAGTAGTGGTAGTAGCAGAATAGGTGGGAATGCGTAAATCAGTGAGAACTGATGCCACGGAATCACCAACGCATCCGTCCCGCATGCAAGAGGATCTTTTGTCCTTGCCACAAATCTGGCAAAGAGATCTACATCTGGAACCCCCCATCTTTGGCATATGGCCCAAAAGACGTCGGGATGCAGAGACCATTCCCCTGGAAGTAACTGCTGGCGACTTAGATAGTCCGCCTGCCAATTCTCTATTCCCGGGATGAAAACTGCCGATATGCATGGCACATGCATCTCTGCCCAGACTAAGATCTGGTTCGCCTCCTTTTGAGCAGCTCGGCTCCGGGTGCCTCCCTGATGATTGACATAAGCCACTGCTGTGGCATTGTCGGACTGGATCCTGACCGGACAACCCTGTAGCCTGATAGTCCAGGCTTTTAGGGCTAGATGTATCGCCCGGATCTCCAGAATATTGATGGGTAAGGTCCTCTCAGTCTTGGACCATATCCCCTGAACCGCAGAACGCTCCAGAACTGCTCCCCAACCTGACAGACTGGCATCTGTTGTTACCACCGTCCAGGTAACCGGTAGAAAGGATTTCCCCTTCTGCAGGTTTTCGGGTATGAGCCACCAATTGAGGCTCTGACGCACCGCATGCGACAGGTGCATCGTAAAGTCTAATGCCTGAACCTTCTTGTTCCAGGTCGACAGAATCATGTGTTGCAGCATTCTTGAATGAAACTGAGCATAGGGAACTGCTTCGAATGAAGACACCATCTTCCCTAGTAGCCTCATACAAAGGTGGACAGAGGGACCCTTCTTGGTCCTGGCTGCCAGAATCAGCTCTCAAAGCAGCGATCTTTGCCTGGGGTAGAAATATTTTCTCCTGGCTTGTATCTATAATCAGACCTAAATACTCCAGTCTTCTTACTGGTTTTAGGAAAGACTTTTCTAGGTTGAGGATCCAACCCAGGTGTTCAAGATACCTGACTGTGGTCCTCAAGTTTCCATTCAAAGAGGCTACTGACCGGTCTATCAAGAGCAGGTCGTCTAGGTATGCTATGACAGCTATACCCTGAGCCCTTAATCTGGCCAGAGGAGGAGCCAAGATCTTTGTGAGCACTCAAGGTGCAGTGGCTATCCCGAAAGGCAGAGCCACAAACTGGAAATGGCGCCCTCCTACCTCGAAGCGCAGAAACTTCTGATGAGCAGGAAAAATGGGCACATGCAGATATGCATCTCTGATGTCTATCGATGCCAGAAATTCTC
Source organism: Lithobates septentrionalis (assembly GCA_037952835.1). Lineage (NCBI taxonomy): Eukaryota > Metazoa > Chordata > Amphibia > Anura > Ranidae > Lithobates > Lithobates septentrionalis. The sequence continues at coordinate 3,133,430 of JBBDGP010000129.1, forward strand.
CTCCCTGCAGGGTGGGAACTACTGTCCGAATTGATTCCATGCGGAAGGATAGAATCCTTAGGAATCGGTTCAGATCCCTTAAATCCAGAATGGGTCTGACATCCCCATTTGGCTTTTGGACCGTAAAAAGGTTGGAATAGAACCCCAATCCCTGGTCCTTTGCGGGAACTATCATAATGACCTTCTGCGACAAAAGTCGCTCTAACGCTATAAGGAGCGACTGCTTCTTCTCTGGGTCTCTGGGGACCCTTGATCTGAGGAACTGAGGAGAGGGGAATTCCTGAAACTCCAGCTTGTACCCTAAGGTTACCGTGGAGATCACCCATCTGTCCTGGAAATCCTCCTGCCAGAGCCCTGAGAACTGTCGCAGTCTTCCCCCCACTCGAGTGAGCGGGGGCGCCCTCTCATGCAGAGGTCTTAGTGTTTTGCCTAGAAGGCTTCTTCCCCCAGGACTTCTTTTGTCCCTGGGGTTGACTCTTGTCTCTGGACCCAGATGGAGGCGGCCGTCAAGGCTGCCTGGAGGCTGAAGCCCCCGGCGCTGAGGAAAGAGTCCGTTTGAAAGAGGAACGCTTACTCTTCTTCTTGACAGGTAAGAGTGTGCTTTTCCCACAAGAGATTCTCTTGATATAGTTATCCAAGTCTTCTCCAAACAACCTCGCACCATGAAATGGAAACCCAGCCAGTAGCTTCTTACATGGTGCTTCGGCTGACCAATTTTTCAACCATGGGATTCTACGTATATGCACCAACCCCAGTGAAAGACGGGAGGTTTGCACGATAGAATCTCTAATGGCGTCAACCACAAAGCATAAGGCTGCTGGAAGGTTAGCAAACCCCTGGGCCTGCTGTTCAGGTAATACTTTGATGACCTGCTTAACATGGTCTCTTAAGTATTGACAGACTCCAATCGCTGCTACTGCAGGTTGAGCCACTGATCCTGCTAAGGAGAAAACATCCTTCAATAGGGATACCATCCTTTTATCTACAGGATCCCTGAGCATTGTCTACAGGACAAGTCAGGCTATTATTTACAGAGGAAATGGCGGCATCAATGGTCGGTATTCCCCACATTTTAATAAACTTTTCTTCCATCGGATAAAGTGTTGAAAACTTTTTCGGCGGAAAAAAACGTTTGTCTGGGTGATCCCACTCAGAATAAATGAGCTTTTCAAGTAAATTATGAACAGGAAAAGCCTGTGCTGCTTGGAAAGGTTTCAGTGACCCCAAAGCAGAAGAGGATTCTTTAGCAGTTTCAGGTACGGGCAACTTAAATGTGGAGCAGACCAATCCAGTAAGGATCTGCACTAAGACTTTCTCCTCTTGGGAAGTCGCAGAGGGTCCCTCTCTCCACCTGATTCCTCCGAAGAGGAATCATCCGTCCCATCCCGATCCTCTGAAAGGGATTCGTCTCCTTTATCCCAGAGCTCCTCTGTCTGAGGGTCTTGGGGAACAGAGGAAGGCCTAGTGCGTTTTCTTCTACTGAGTGAAGACATAATCACGGCCATTAATCTTTCCTCTAGACCATTAATGGTTGAGGAAAAAACCTCTTGTGTAATATATACAGGGGCTGAAGTGCCAGAAGCAGGTGTAGCCCCTGACCCCAATGGCTCTCCCTGGCTAGCCGTCCCTGGCACATCAGGGGGGGAGGATACTGCTGACAGGGGGCCCTCAGAACCTGAACGAGATCCCCTAGTGTCTCTGGTTCTTGGGGTGCTTGAACCTCTTCTACCCATAGTGCAAAGCAACAAGGTGTGAGGTATACAAATGAACACTGACTGCTGAGCGATGTAGTCTGGCTAAAAGCCTTGCTACCCAATGCTCAGTCTGGTGTTACTTCAGTAAATGCTGCCTAGGAGAATGCCTGTGTCCCACCTTACATGCGACGGTCAGCTCTGTGTCTCTCCAAAGGCTGAGTGCACCTGTACAGAGTGCCTTTAATAGCCTGCAGCTGGCCTGAGTGGGAGTCTAAGCACCTGTGCTGACGTCCCACCCCCCCTACCGCCACCCCCCCTCGAGTTTTGAAAAAAATGAGCGCTTCCCGCGCTGGCCGACTGTCCTGTCATGCTTATGGAGGAAGGCTGGGGGAGGGGGAGGAGGGAGAGAAGCTGGTAGTAAAGACCTGCCTGAACGGCAATGGTCAGACATGGTGACCTGAGGCTGCAGAGCCCGAGTGGTATAACCACTTTCTAGACTCCTGTGGCCCCTCTCTAGCCTGGGGGGAAACATTCAAACATGAGAAAACCCCCCTTCCATCCTACCCGTGTAGCCGGCCTGAGACGCTGAAAACATGTGCAGCGATGAATCACTGAGACAGACCGTCCAGCATGTGAAGGTATGTGCTCTTGGCAGCCCCCGGTGGTCACAATAGGCACAGCATGCATTTACCTTAAAGGAGAAAAGCCACTAGAACTCAAAAATTCTGTGGAATCTCCTCTTACCTTATCCAGCTGCAGGGTTCAGTTAACACAGACCCAATCTTCACCTCTCACGGTGGGCTCCGTTTGAAAAAACCGTCAGAGACTGGGGCCCCCTATGAATAGGGGGATCCTACAGTTCTGGGAGCGTAAAGCACCCCGCCAGAAATTAGGAAGTTTAAAGCCATTTTCTGATCTGCGGGGTCCAGCTCTCTAAAAAGAGAAGTGTTACGGGTAAAACCTCCTTTCTTCGGACACGGGGCCCGGGTACCATTCAATTCGGCCATGAAAAGACACTTTGAATGGATCCGGTTCGCCTGGCTTGCCCCAGTATAGGATATAGGATATTCCCTTTGGAGCTCAGCCCAGGACATCTTTACACGTCCATCACCTAAGACACTGGCGTAAAAACTGGAGGTATCCCTGCAAGGGGGAGGGATTATATAGGGGGTTGAACTTCCTGATAGGGTGTGCCAGTGTCCAATCACCAGTGATACCTATATAACCCATCAGTAATTACTGTGGCTGTGTCCCGTGATGTTCGAGAAAGAAAGACACCCCCTCTCCCCCCCAAACCATACATTTTCTGAAAGCACGTGACAAGTAGAATAAAAAGGAAGGTGCTACTGCACACTTAAACACAACATAACTTACAAAATTCCAGCTAAATTTCTAATAGGGCCTCATTCACATGGATATCAAGTTGGGAGCAGTGGCTGTCACAATTTACATAGATGATATTGCCTGCATAGGGATGCATGGGACACCTGCACCACAAGCACCAATATGGCCTTGCTGTAGTATGCTCCACGTGAACAAGGAGTTAAGCCTGGTTTACACTTGCTGCTGAGGGGCAGCAAAAATGCACAATTGAGCTTCATTTCTGCAGCCCTCCAACTGCACCTACCTTAACCACTACCCGCCCGCCATATAGCAGAATGACGGCCGGAAAGTGGTTGTATTATCCTGAATGGGCGTCATATGACGTCCAGCAGGATAAGCCGCGGGGGCGTGCAGCGTGGTGATCAGTGGTGTGTCAGTCTGACAAACCCCATCTCCTATCCCGGTTAAGTGTCTGTAACGTAGGCTCTTTACCATGTGATCAGCTGTGTCCAATCACAGCTGATCACATGGTAACCAAGAAGTGCCGTTTATCGGCTTTTCCTCCATTAATTCTGACAAGGCGCAAGTAGAGGAGAGCCTCCTAATCAAATACCATGTACCCCAAACTCATTCACACAGGGTGGGGGGCCGGGATCTGGGGGCCCCCTTATTAAAGGGGGCTCCCGGATTCCGATAAGCCCCCCGCCCGCAGACCCCGACAACCAACGGCCAGGGTTGTCGGGAAGAGGCCGTTGTCCTCATCAACATGGGGACAAGGTGCTTTGGGGTGGGGGCGCTCGCTCGTCCCCACCCCCTCTCCTGGCCGGCCGGGCTGCATGCTCGGATAAGGGTCTGGTATGGATTTGGGGGGGACCCCCACGCCGATTTTTCGGCGTAGGGGTCCCCCTTACAATCCATGCCAGACCTAAGGGCCTGGTATGCCCCTGGGGGGGAACCCACGCCGGTTTTTTCATTTAAAATTTGGCGTGGTGTTCCCGCCTCAGGATTCATACCAGACAGCTGTCAGCACTGCCTGTCACTCATCGCGGAAGGAAAACAAAGTTTTCCTTTCCCGATGAGAGAGCCATCTCGGCGCTGGCTCCTGCGACGGGGCTCGCAGGTGTCAAATCTCGCCGAGAAATGCGGCGAGATTGACACAATATCGCGGTCACCTACTGTATGAGTGCCTATTATTGCTGCAAATAAGTGCCGCAACATCGCCACCTCATCAGTGCCACCTATGAGTGCCCAGTGCCACCTTTAAGGGCCCATCAGTGCCACCTCATCAGTGCCCAGTGCCACCTATCAGTGCCACCCCATCAGTGCCCAGTGCCACCTTTGAGTGCCCGTTGCTGCATATCAGTGCTACCTTTCAGTGCCGCCTATCGGTGCCCAGTGCTGCATATCAGTGCCGCCTACCAGTACCACCTATGAGTGCCCAGTGCCACCTCATCAGTGCCCATCAGTGCCCCCCATCAGTGAAGGAGGAAAAAAAAGCGTATTTAAAAAGCTTTATAAACAAAGATTTTTTTTTTTCCCCCTCTTCAAAATTAGAGGTTACTTGTAGCGCAAAAAATAAAAAACCCAGTGGTGATCAAATACCACCAAAAGAAAGCTCTATTTTTGGGGGAAAAAAATGATACAAATTTTGTTTGGGTATAGTGTTGCATGACCGAGTAATTGTCATTCAAAATGCGCCATCGCTGAAACCTGAAAATTGCCCTGGGCAGGAAGGGGGTGAAAGTGCCCTGTATTGCTTCAATAGGCAGCAGACGGATGTACAGTCAGGTCCATAAATATTTGGACAGCGACACAATTCTAATCTTTTTGGCTCTATACATCACCACAATGGATTTGAAATAAAACAAACAAGATGCGCTTTAACTGCAGACTTTCAACTTTAGTTTGAGGGTATTTACATCCAAATCAGGTGAACAGTGTAAGATTTACAACAGTTTTATATGTGCCTCCCACTTTTTAAGGGACCAAACGTAATGGGACAGATTAACAATCATCCATCAAACTTTCACTTTTTAATACTTGGTTTCAAATCCTTTGCAGTCAATTACAGCCTGAAATCTGGAACGCATAGACATCACCAGACGCTGGGTTTCATCCATGGTAATGCTCTGCCAGGCCTCTACTGCAACTGTCTTCAGTTCCTGCTTGTTCTTGGGGCATTTTCCCTTCAGTTCTGTCTTCAGCAAGTAAAATGCATGCTCAATCGGATTCAGGTCAGGTGATTGAATTGGCCATTGCATAACATTCCACTTCTTTCCCTTAAAAAAACTCTTTGGTTGCTTTCGCAGTATGCTTCAGGTCATTGTCCATCTGCACTGTGAAGCGCCGCCCAATGAGTTGCTGAATATGAGCAGATAATATTGCCCGAAACACTTCAGAATTCATCCTGCTGCTTTTGTCAGCAGTCACATCAATAAATACAAGAGAACCAGTTCCATTGGCAGCCATACATGCCCACGCAATGACACTACCACCACCATGCTTCACTGATGGGGTGGTATGCTTTGGATCATGAGCAGTTTCTTTCCTTCTCCATACTTTTCTCTTCCCATCACTCTGGTACAAGTTGATCTTGGTCTCATCTGTCCATAGGATGTTGTTCCAGAACTGTGAAGGCTTTTTTAGATGTTGTTTGGCAAACTCTAATCTGGCCTTCCTGTTTTTGAGGCTCACCAATGGTTTACATCTTGTGGTGAACCCTCCGTATTCACTCTGGAGAAGTCTTCTCTTGATTGTTGACTTTGACACACATACACCTACCTCCTGGAGAGTGTTCTTGATCTGGCCAACTGTTGTGAAGGGTGTTTTCTTCACCAGGGAAAGAATTCTTTGGTCATCCACCACAGTTGTTTTCCGTGGTCTTCCGGGTCTTTTGGTGTTGCTGAGCTCACCGGTGCGTTCTCTCTTTTTAAGGATGTTCCAAACAGTTGATTTGGCCACACCTACTGTTTTGCTTTCTCTCTGATGGGCTTGTTTTGTTTTTTCAGCCCAATGATGGCTTGCTTCACTGATAGTGACAGCCCTTGGATCTCATATTGAGAGTTGACAGCAACAGATTCCAAATGCAAACAGCACACGTGAAATAAACTCTGGACCTTTTATCTGCTCCTTGTAAATGGGAGAATGAGGGAATAACACACACCTGGCCATGGAACAGCTGAGTAGCCAATTGTCCCATTACTTTTGGTCCCTTAAAAAGTGGTAGGCACATATACAAACTGTTGTAATTCCTACACTGTTCACCTGATTTGGATGTAAATACCCTCAAATTAAAGCTGAAAGTCTGCAGTTAAAGCACATCTTGTTTGTTTCATTTCAAATCCATTGTGGTAGTGTATAGAGCCAAAAAGATTAGAATTGTGTCGATGTCCCAATATTTATGGACCTGACTGTATTTACATGCTGCAGCCACGATGCTTGGCGCCCGTGGCAAACATGACCCGACTTAGTGATGCCACCTTCTGAATACTACACATTCAAGTCGATAGGGAGGCGCCACAAACACCCCGAAACTGTGTGCAATGCACGCGGTTGCAGCGCATTTGTCAACAAAAATGGAGTTAAAACAGGAGGTGAGAATGCACTGCATCATTTCTTCACTGTCTGTTAGTAGCCCCTGAAGCGTGATCCTAATGCGCATCGGGTTTCAGAGGCAAGGGAGATTTAGTTGCATGTCTAAATCCCTATGTTTTAATATTTTTTACAATTCTATTGTTAATATTTTTCTGCAGTTTTTTTTTTGGGGGGGGGGGGGGTTGGAGAGACATCAGGGGTCTAAAACAGACCTCTAGACAGAGAAAGGGACGGATAATCTGAACTGCACTGTAGACGAATAACTAGGAGTCTGTATAGACTCCTGTTCACAAACTGAAGCATAGTAAACACTGTACTGATCTGACTGTATCCATTCAGGAAAGGAAAGGGGGCTGGTACCAGCCCCACTACCCACTCCCTCCTCTCCAACCCAACACCAATCCCTGCTGTAGCTGGTGGGAGTGGGTGGAGGGAAAGCTCGCCAGTAGCACTACATGGGGGGGGGGGGGTCATTTCCTGCAATTTGCAGTTCAGTGTAGATATATGCACTTCAGCTGTGCGCACAATTTTCAGTATATTCGCTCTTGATTTTTTTCCCATCTTGACATGCCCCTTTGAGTACTAAGATCTGCAAAGTCTAAAAAGATATTGCTTGATAAAAGGGTCTCAGAGTGTGATCTGGTTATAGGGTACATCCAAGGGACATGTCTAAAAGCTTTGCCAGTGCTCAATTACCTGAAGGTAGTACCTGTATGCCAAGGTATGGAATTTAAGGGCAAGTCAAAATGTATTTTTTTGCATACAAATCCTGATTGGAAGCAACACAACACTTCTGCCAAGGCTTTTCCAGCATTACAGGAGTGTATAAGGAGTTCGACAGCCATATCCTACCATGTCATCAAGATGCAGGGTTTAAAACCAGGTGCCTTGACTGACAGACACTGTACCCAAATTAATTTGAGATCATTTGAGACAGAGAAAGAGCCCCCCCCCAGAGAGCCCACAATTGTTGGTGGCAAGTGGCAGTTTAACCCCCCTCCCCCGCACCCCGCAAGAGAGCCCACAATTGTTGGTGGTCAGTTTCAGTTTAAACCCCTCAGAGAGCCCACAATTGTTGGTGGTTAGTGCCTGTTTAACCCCCCCCAGAGAGCCCACAATTGTTGGTAGTCAGTACCAGTTTAAACCCCCCAACCCTTTAAAAGAAGCACTCCCCTAATCATTATAAGCAAGTGGCAGTTTGCTGGTCAGTAGAGCTTTAGGAACCCCCTCCCACTAGCAGTCCTGGATGCAATCTGTCTGTGTCCTGAGCCACTCATCTGTCCCTAATCACATGCATGCAACACATCAGATGTCTGTATACACGCTGTGGCGCCTAGCGTTGATATATAAAAGCATCCAGGTCTTGCCTGATCCAAACGCCCGTGACTCCGTCACTGTATGCCAATTCTTGGCAGTTTATGGCCTTAATCGACCGTGTGAACGAGGCCTAAATCAGATTGATCAATATAGGCAGCACCTCCTTTTTGCTCCAGTTTTAGGATAACAAAACATACTCATTTCAACCCCCGGTGGAGGAAAACACTATAAATTTGTGTTGATTTGTGCACTTTTTTTTGCATTCTCCAATGCCAGTTTATAAATAAATAAAAAATACATTATTCTAAATTCAAAGAGTTAGAATGCCTTTGAACTTTTAGCCTTTAATAAATTACACCAACACAATGAAATGCACTCCTCCCCTCTCCCGCAGACTTCCAATGTCTCTATTCAAAGCAATATTGATATTTTATGATGAAAATTACTCACTATGGCTCTTAGAGGGATTTTTCACATTTTGTTCCACTGAATCCCTGCCTGCCAGAGAAATGAAAGCTTTAATTGTATTTCCTTCAGCACAGAGCTTAATGTAAGCAATTCTTAGCCCAGCTGATCATCAATTTCTCTAAATCATAATGATGGTTCTTATTTACCTCTTTGAAACAAAACTGCTGTGTAAAGACTTGGTAATGACTCCGTGCTTGAGCTCCAGAGCCCAGAATGCAGAGTACTTCAGCAGGCGAAGGCTTCAGCAGCTGAAATACAAACATAAAAGCAAGAGCAGCCATTAATTCCACTTTTTTAAAATATGCAAACCAGCTACAAAGCTTTTACAGCAAACAAGTTAAAAGCCATAGACATTAAGTGACAGTTTACGGATTTGGCTGGATGGAGTCACAGAGTACTTAAGAAAAAAAAAAAGAAAATGCAATTTTACAATGTTTGGATACCGATTCTAAATGGGAGAAACTGGTTCATTATAATCAGCTGGTGCACTCTTAAATGTTCTAATGAGAAAAGCTGCAGCGCATCCCTTTATAAGTATTCAATCGTTGGAGTGGATCTCAATAAAATTCCTATTGCAGTGGGTGCCTTAAATTTTGGCCTGTAGACTTCTAGGGAAAATGGTGAGCCAATCACACAGCAGGAAATGACGCTTCTGAAGGCGTTCTGTACGCCGCCAGGTTGCCATATTGCATTCAATTTTACAAAAAATGACAGTGGCTGCAGACTGAAAAGCAAAAGGCAATTTTTAATAACATTACAACATGGCTTCTGTAGCTATATGTCTTTTTGTTATATTTTTCCACGAAAGTGGAGTTACCCCTTAAACTAGGCATACACTGCACGATTTTTTGGATGATTCCTGTAGGCTCAGCTGAAATTCGAGCAGTGGGTGGCCCCGCTGGCACCACCCTATTCAACACAGTTGATTGTTCCATCAGCTCGAAGGTGCTTGTTGGTAGGTTGTCAGCAGAACAGTGCCTGCATCTGATCAGATGCAAACACGGTTTAGGTCAGGGGTGTCCTCTGATGTGGCCCGCCACCTCCTCCTCTGGGATGGCGGGTCAGCAAGCCCAGATTGCAGGTTCCCGACACGCCATACCCAAGAATCAGTTTGAAGAACGGAGCCTGCGCTAGAGGAAGCAGAGCCGATGCAGCGCCGGCTCCTGTCACAGGCGTATCGATACCAAATGCACTCCACCTGTGACAGGAGCATGCCGCATGCTTCCACTAGCGCTGGCTCCATACATTGCACTGATGCTCGGGGATGGTGGGTCAAGAACCAGCCAGCAATACCTGCCAACAGTACCCGCCAACAATACGCACCTGGAGGGCTGCCAGCAGAAGCCACCAGCCATACCTGCCATACCTGCCTGGGGAACAGCAGCAGCCAGCAATACCTGCAAGAATCCTGAGGGAGAGGTGAAGATTGAGGTCAGTTGAGGTGAAGGCAAATCCCAGTGCATCAGCGTGAAAGCAGCCTTAGGCCCCTTTCACACGTTCTGTCCAAACGGGTCCCTCTGTCCGTTTTTCAAGCTGACCCAGTCAGACCCTCCATTCACCTCTATAGAGTGTCAAATGTAAAACAGACTTGTGTCAGTTTACACCCGCCTATCTCCAATCTGATTCACTTAAAAAAAAAAAAACAGAAGAGAAACAGTCTCTATCTGTCTGGGCGGATCAGAGACCCCATAGAGTAGAGCCGCTTGTTTCCGTAAAAAGAATATAGCAGCGCGAAAATAGCCCAAGTAATTTCCATAGATAGGAATATTGCAACATGTACCCATCTACAGAAATTACTTAGGCTATTTTTGTTGCATTAAACGTATTTTTAGTTTTTGTCAATCCTTTGCATGGTAGATTCGGCTTCATGCTGGCCTCCCATGGATTATGCCTGATGTTCCGGTTTGACTCACATCAAGGCTTGGCTTGTTTTGGCTCTATATAATACGCGACACGTCAGCGCGTTGCCCGTTCCCCAGACGACATTGTTTTGATGAAATGTACGTCGGGAGGAGTTGACATGCTGACGTCACTGTGTCCCAGTGGACGAGCGTCCTTGCACAGCCGGCCAGCTATTTGCTGTTATTTATCCTCAACACTGTAAGTGTAATTTTAATCCTCTATTAAACATGTTCAGAAGGAATTATGCTATAGTGAGCCTTTCTTTTTTTGGGTTTTGTATGACCACCTATTGGAGCTTCCTGGATTAGGAGAGCCCATTGAGTTTCCAGCAAACATCCGTTAGAGCGTAGATCCCTCTGAGGTATCTGGCCTGTTTCCAGGATACGAGCCCGGATTGGAGATACCTGGTTTACTTTTGGATAAAGGCCCTCACCGGGTTATAGGTCACAAGCTTGGTTAGCTTGCTATTTGGTAAGCTTGCATTTCACACAGTGGTCACAATTTTGTTGCGGTGGTGGATTTGTCACAAAATCAATATTAATCAATCAATTTTTTGAACACTTGGTTTATGAACTTGGACTGTTGTCACGGTGGGAGAATTCAACCTATACCTTCTGATTCAAGATTCCTTATCTACACAATTTTGTTATATATATATATAAATGTATAAATAAATAATTATATATATTTTTTATACTTTTTCACTATAACCTTTCTTAGTATTTGGTCTGATCAATTGTTTTTGGTGATTTTTTTTTCTTTTTTTTTAGTTATATGTCAAATATTTAGCACAAGTGTTATTCATTCACTCTTTAGCGCTGCTATATTCTTTTTATTTACCATTTGTGTGTATTTCACTTCTAGCAGCTGCTTTTCTAATTTTTATTTTTCGTCATAGCGTGGTATTTCACCTTTTTACGGGTTGTGTCCGTGTCCGCTCTGATCAGTCATCCGCCCGCTCCACTCATTGTAGCCAGTGACTGGTTACCAAGTCGCTAAAGTGGCCCTCGCTCCTCAAAAGGTTGGGCACCCCAGGTTTAGGTTGACAGTTGGCTGTGCTGCCTGTCAGATTACAACAGCCCTGCAGGAAGGGGGGGGGGGGGGGTGGCTATTCATGTGGTTAAGGCAACCAAACTGATAAAAAGGCATGGCGGAGGTCAGCTGAGAGGAAAGATTAGAGCTGAATTTATTTCAAATATCATATATGAAAGCCAGAACAGCAGTTACCAATGGAAGATTTACCTTCACCTCTTGCTTTTATGAAAATTCCAAAATTTTGGATTCCCCCCCCTACCTTCCATCCAGGTGATACTGGTCTCCAGGACAAATAGAGAATCACCCCAGTATAATATGTTTTTTCTCATTTTTGATAGAATGGGAAAGGGTTAAGCCCTCCGCTTATAACCCCACTGGGGTGATTCTCTATTTGTCCTGGAGACCAATATCACCTACACACATAAATATAAATATTTATATATTTATATTTATGTGTGTAGGTGATACTGGTCTCCAGGACAAATAGAGAATCACCCCAGTGGGGTTATAAGCGGAGGGCTTAACCCTTTCCCACTCTATCAAAAATGAGAAAAAAACTATATATATATATATATATATATATATATATATATATATATATATATATATATATATATATATATATATATATATATATATATATATATATATATATATTATATAAAATCTCTCTTTTTTATTATTATTAGTGTATTTTTTATAATAACCCACTGAAAAAAAAGCAAGCTGCTTGGTAATGCACATGGGGACTTCCTATCTCCACAGGTACTTAACAAAAAGCCATTTTCCTGCGGGCCTGCAAGTAGATGGCTCCTCTATTAGGGCCCAAGGAGGAAGAAGTCCCAGATAACAGCTGATCTTCAGGTAGAAGATTATTGGCATTGAAAGGGTGAGGCAGAGAAGCTAGGGCTCATTGTTCTAAAACTGTAGTTATTCAAAATAAATTCAGCAGCCTTCTCTAATACGGTCATTGGACATTTAGAAGGTAAAGCGTAATAATAATAAATCAAAAGAAAGAAAATTAGAGAAAAAAAAACAAATCCTAACAGAATTATCATCTTGAATAAAAACCGAATCATTTACCCCCTCAAAGACACTACACTTAAAAGCTTAGCTTTTACGTCACATCCTCATTCTATGGAATTGTGAATTGGTAGAGTGTTGAAGTGAAATAAAGCATTTCTGGGGTGATTACTGAGGACACGTACATAGTAGTGCAGTTATTAGGCCTGTATTTTTCATCTTTCTGGAAAACTGACCACAAGGTCAGTTTCTCATTCAGAGGTTTACAGCACAGGCTCTTATATCTTCATGTTATTGATAAGACCTACTATACATACAAATGGCTCATACATTATTTCAAACCTCTGATCTTTATAACCTCAGATTCAAAATTATGGGTCAGAACTAGATTCTCCAGGGGTCATGGGCTGGACAATATTGACACAAAATGAAATGATAGTAAATTACATTTTTAATGAATGCATCTTAGTCCTTTCAGACAAGTTTTCTGATCAGATCCGCCTGAAAAAACTGGACTGAAGCTCAATAGTCTATGGGCAGGCAGATACAAACAGAGCAAGTTTATATTTGGCTACCTTCTAGTCTGCGGGTTGGCGTGCTTTTGAATTCTTTGGATATAAACAGATGCACGTCCGTTTACATCCATCCATCGACCGGGTAAGAAAAGATTGTTTATTTTTTGAGGCTTGTGCATCACAAAGTAACTCGATTAGGGACTTGTTTGGACTTTAGATGTATGTAAATGGGCGGAACAGTTACATAAACTTCTTTACCTTTGATGCAATTGCAGACACCGCAGCTGTTCTTTTATCCGTGATTACTTTTCCATCGATTACCTAGATCAATAAAACAACAAATAAAAAAAAAAAAAAAAAAGAGTGGTTTGTAAATTGCTTTAAGCTAGATGAGATGCTGGTAAAAAAAAAGTAAAGATATTTATTGAAAATAAAGGACGCTTTGAAAACCCATTCAGCCGATTCACTAATGGATGCAGTGTTGCGGGGGGGGGGGGGGGGGGGGACTACACAAGAGCAAATGGTTTCTTAAAGGATATCTAAAAAGGGTTTTTTTGTTTTGTTTTTTTATTTAGAAAAAAAAAAAGAAAAATTATGGGATACTTACCTCTGTGCAGTTGGTTTTACACAGAATAGCCCCGATGATCCTCTTCTGTGGTCCCTCAGCAGTGCTCCTGGCTTCTCCTCTTCTCAAGTGCCCCATTGGAGAGCCGCTATCCATTGGGGCACTCGTGTGGGCACGCTCCCATGTCCTGCTGCTGTGTCCATTGACACAAACAGCAGGACTCGGCCCCGCCCCCGCCAATAGCTGCGCTGCTATTAATCTATCCAATCAGGACCCAAGACATGGGCTGGAGCCAGTGTGCTCATCCCCATTGCTGGAAAAACCGAGTTCAGGTAAGTAAAAGGGGAACTCTGGGGGGCTGCTGCTGCTGCATCACAGGAGGTTTTTCACCTTAATGCATAGAATGCATTAAGGTGAAAAACTGAGGGTTTACAACCCCTTTAAGGAGTGAGTATAGTGTATTTTCAGTGAGCACACATGGTGTAATTAATGCAGTATCAAAATTAAAAAATGTTTGTGACTTTTACATATTATAAACCATGCTCTTCCACACTTGTTGTAGTAATGGGAACGACTACTATTTATTTAAAAAATTGACTCACTGTTTTTCAACTGTCTCCCACCGCACATGTGCAAGACAAGCTGCGCTTGTATACTGGTCCCATAGCCACATGTGATTAGAGGTCGACCGATATATCGGCCGGCCAATATATCGGCCGATATTTGGCTTTTTTTACTTAATCGGCATCGGCCGATTGTGCTGATAAAAAAAGCCGATTATAACTTCAGCGGGACTTGCAAATGGCTTCAGTAATAGAAGTCAATGCAAGTTGCCTGAAAGTTATCTGTGGAGAGGATTCTCTCCTCCCTGGGCAGCCTGCCAAGTCTGATAAGAAGATACATTTGTATCTTTTCAGGTTCTTTTGTCAATGAGCTGAACTCTGTGTGTAAAAGCTCTCAGTTTAACCATTTAAAGACCAAATCTTTTCTGACACTTGTTGCTTACGAGTAAAAATCCTGTATTTTCTGCTAGAAAATCACTTAGAACCCCCAAACATTATATATATTTTTTTTAGCAGAGACCCTAGGGAATAAAATAGCGGTTGTTGCAATATTTTATGTCACACGGTATTTGCGCAGTGGTCTTTCAAATGCAATTTTTTTTAAAAAAATACACTAATGAAATAAAAATAAAAAAATAAGCAGTAAAGTTAGCCCATTTTTTTTCGTCCAAAAGTTTTGATTACCTGTTTTTGTGTATTTAATATTTAAGATATCGTTATTTTTTTTAATCTAAATTATACATACAAGAACTGATTGGAGGTTTGTTTTGTTTATTAAATGTTTAAATGTAAAAAATTTTCTGTATTACTTAAGGCTGCTTTCACACTGGAGCAGGCATGCGTTGACGGTAAAACGCTGTTAGTTTTAGCGGCGCTTTACCGTCATTTTAGCGGCGCTATTTGGCTGCTAGCAGGGCGCTTATAACCCAGCTAGCGGCTGAGGAAGGGGTTAAATGCGCCCCTGAAGCGCTGCTGCCAAAACGCTTAGCAGGCGCTTCGGCAGCGGTGCGCATTCTTTTCAATGGGCAGGAGTGGTGGAGGAGCGGTGTACACCGCTCCAAAGATGCCGCTTGCAGGACTTTTTTTAAACATCCTGCCAGCGCATCGCCTCAGTGTGAAAGCACTCGAGCTTTCACACTGAGACTGCAGGGGAGCCGTTTTACAGGCACTTTACAGGTGCTATTTTTAGCCCAAAAGAGCCTGAAAAACGCCCCAGTGTGAAAGGGGTCTAACTGTTAGATTTTATGAGATGAAGGGAAAAAAAAAAAATAAAAAAAAAAAATAAAAATAAATAAATCGGCCTAATATAATCGGCCCAAAAAAAAAAAAATCGGCATCTTGTATCGGCCATCGGCCACCGCGTTTTCTAAAAATCGGCATCGGCCAGAGAAAAACCCATATCGGACGACCTCTACATGTGATGTGTCCCAGGTGGTTGTGGCTGGGGAGGCACCAAACTTCCACCATTCTCGCCCAAGAAATAGGTATCCATTCCCAGAAAATGGAAAGAAAGAGTCAGTGCAGAGACTCGGACCTCTCTCCCTCTATACTGCTTCATCCCAGGGTTGAAACAGCGAAGGGCAAAACCTCTGCTCTACTTGCTCTTAAAAAAAAAAAAAAGGCAATAAAAATTTCAGAATTTGGTGTTACGTTTTAAAAAAAGGTGCTCTCAGGCTGGCCATACATTATACAATTGTCTTTTACAATTTTCATTTAGGATTTATCAAAAACCATATAATAGGTCAAAAAAAACCTTTCAATTTGCATGCAATCAGGCAGGCCCTTGCACTACACAGTTGAAGGTAAATCTAAAGGACATTGAAGAAGAAAGTTGTATAATGTATGGCCAGCTTCAAAGTGAAGGTAAACCCTCAATTGGTGGCTACTTTCTCTTAGAGCATCCGATTGAGCCACCCTAACACGTAGGGACTAGGAGTTGTCTCGCTACACTGTTTGCATCAATAGAAACACACAGTCCTATGATGCCAATGTAATTTCCTTGTTCCTCCCTCCATCTCCCCCTTCCCTTTTTATGCCAAGAGACTGACTTGAATCTGCACTGCCCACTGTTAACTCTTTCTGGAAGTTCAGGGAAGCAGCACTGAGCAGTCAGCAACACTAAAAGCTGTAAACTGCAATTGCTAGGGTAACAATTTTAACAAAATAGTTCAATAGGGAATAGATAGAACAAGTAAACCGCGCTAAATAATGAGTAAAGTCCAATTAACAATCGGTGAGATAAAGTTCAATTGAAGTCCAGAACAAAACGGTAAATTTCTCTATGTGATGAGGTGGGGAAAATAAATGGAAGATAACTGTGTGGTGAACTGCTTACCAGAACGGAAGCCAAGTCAGACGGATGACTTAAACCCAGCCCAGGCCTTTAAGAGCGCTCCAAAATGGGAAGGATCCGTCGCGCTCATACAGCAGAACGGGTCCACATAGGGTTTAATCAGAAAAAAATACAAAGACCATAGCGTGATACTGACATAATAATATTAAATCAAAAAAAGGAAGAAAGTGGTGTTCACACAAATAATCATGAAAATCATAAATGCACCCTGAATACGTAGCAAATACAGGGACGTGAAAAAATAGTGACATGCAACATGCAATGAGTAGTGTCCTTGGAAGTGAGATGTAAAGCACCAAGTATATCTGTTTATCAGAAAATAACGTTGGACAAGCAGACAAAAAAGCCAAAAACAGAAAAAACACCAGATGCACAGACACAAGAGGCCGCTTACCAGATGGTAAACTGGTGAGGATATAATCAACTGTAGGCTTACTGCCTCTGTGTAACCCAGAGTATAAACTTAATTGGACCCATAGGGGTTCCTGCTCACCAGAAGATTGATTGGAAATAGCCCAAAACGAAACCTTGGCGGAGTCACCACGTTCCCGTCCTGGCAGGCTCTTCACAGGCTCAGATATGCAGGTAAAAGGCTGAGATCTCTCCCCGGGGATGACTAAAGATCTCAGCCTTTTACCTGCATATCTGAGCCTGTGAAGAGCCTGCCAGGACGGGATTGCGGTGACTCCGCCAAGGTTTTGTTTTGGGCTATTTCCAATCAATCTTCTGGTGAGCAGGAACCCCTATGGGTCCAATTAAGTTTATACTCTGGGTTACACAGAGGCAGTAAGCCTACAGTTGATTATATCCTCACCAGTTTACCATCTGGTAAGCGGCCTCTTGTGTCTGTGCATCTGGTGTTTTTTCTGTTTTTGGCTTTTTTGTCTGCTTGTCCAACGTTATTTTCTGATAAACAGATATACTTGGTGCTTTACATCTCACTTCCAAGGACACTACTCATTGCATGTCACTATTTTTTCACGTCCCTGTATTTGCTACGCATTCAGGGTGCATTTATGATTTTCATGATTATTTGTGTGAACACCACTTTCTTCCTTTTTTTGATTTAATATTATTATGTCAGTATCACGCTATGGTCTTTGTATTTTTTTCTGATTAAACCCTATGTGGACCCGTTCTGCTGTATGAGCGCGACGGATCCTTCCCATTTTGGAGCGCTCTTAAAGGCCTGGGCTGGGCTGGGTTTAAGCCATCCGTCTGACTTGGCTTACGTTCTGGTAAGCAGTTCACCACACAGTTATCTTCCATTTATTTTCCCCACCTCATCACAGAGAAATTTATGCCGCGTACACACGGTCGGACTTTTCGTCTACAAAAGTCCAACGGACGCTGACGGACTAAAGCTGGCTGGTAATCCGATCGTGTGTGGGCTACTCCGGACTTTCAACATACTTTTTTAGCCTCAAATCCGACGTACTTTAGATTTGAAACATGCTTCAAATCTTTACTTCGTAACTACGACGGACCCCGAAATCCGCTCGTCTGTGTGCTAGTCCGACGGACAAAAAGCCACGCTAGGGCACCTATTGGCTACTGGCTATGAACTTCCTTATTTTAGTCCGGTGTACGTCATCACGTAAGAATTCGACGGACTTTTGTGTGATCGTGTGTAGGCAAGTCTGTTCGTTAGAAAGTCCGCCGCAAGTCCGTCGAAAGTCCGCCGAAAGTCTGCCGGAAGTCTGTCGGACAGGCTGTCTGACTTTTGTAGACGAAAAGTCCGACCGTGTGTACGCGGCTTTACCGTTTTGTTCTGGACTTCAATTGAACTTTATCTCACCGATTGTTAATTGGACTTTACTCATTATTTAGCCCGGTTTACTTATTCTATTTATTCTATTGGTGTGCCCCACTTATAACCGCAGCTGTATTGAATTCTATTTTTCACGATACTTGTACCAAGGAGTCATTCTATTCTTATTCACATTTTTCTTTTTCACTGGTATTTATTTTTCCAAGCGCGATTTTATTTGATTTTATAGTTCAATAGGGAATGCTTTATTTATTGTGCTCATTGTGTTGAACTAAAAAATGCTGAGGGTTTACTACTATTGTAACGTGTTCAGGCATAACCCAAATGTTATCTCATTATAAAGCTAAAGCAGCTTTACAAACTTAAATACAGTAGTATAAAAGTCTAGCACTCAAACGCTGGATCATTAAATACCAAAAACAGCGCTGGAGTGAAAAAGACAAAAAATGTGTCACAGCATGTGGCCAGAAACACAAGTCTCTATGTAGAAGGTGATAATGAAGAGAGTTCAAAGGCTTTTACAGGTGTAGAATCACTGATGTCCAAGCGTGCACCTTTCACCAGAAATAAACGTATTCCACCACGATGCACACTCCCCCAGGGGGTCAAACTCACCAGAAGCCGCTAATAAAAAAAGCATTGAGTAAAGGTAATCATCATCCACTTCAATACAAAGTCCTCATCATCAGCAGGATCCACTGGCAAAGGGGGCTCTTTTTTCACTCCAGCGCTGTTTTTGGTATTTAATGATCCAGCGTTTGACTGCTAGACTTATACTACTGTATTTATGTAATTTTCTTTTTTAAACACCTGCTCATTACTTTTTAATATTTTGATTATTCTATTTTAAAGTGTTATATTTATTTTAATTTGTTTTCTTCAGTTTTAAGCACTGAACAGTGGGATTAATCTGGCGCTGGGCGGGTGTGTTTGCAGGCCATATTATACACCCTTTCTTCTACATTTAGCTTTACAAACTTGTCGTAAAATATGTCATGAATCGAGCAATAAGTGTGGCTTGATGCTGCCAAATCAGTCCGGGACCAAAAATTGTCAACTTGCATTCCTCACATTTCGTCATCGAGTGGTAAGAAAGTTGTTCTACTCAAACAGATCGCACGAGAGTTTATAGAATGTTATTCCTCTTTATACAATCTACCGGTACAATCCCCTTCACAAAAACACAATTAGAAGAACATCTTAATTAGTCTCAAAATGCCCCAACTATCTTATGAGTTACGGAAAGAACTTGAAGCCCCTATTACGGTGGAGGAACTCCAAATCAGCCAATGGTGCAACCAATCTGGGTAAAGCCCCGGGCCCTGACGGTTTCACACTACAATATTACAAACAGTTCCTCCCCACTCTTGGCTCGTACATGGTGAAACCATTTAATGCACTTGGATTGGAGACAGCATTTCCCAGAGAAACCTTGAGAGCTCATATCTCCGCTATTGAGGGAAAGGACCCTGCCTCCTGTGGTATTTATAGACCTATATCTCTTAAACATCGATCTTATGCTGTTCACCAAAATTCTGGCATCTCGTCTCCAACAACATTTGCAACAATTTATTCATCCCCACGCGAGAGGCCAGTGATAACAGTTAAAGTTCTTAACTTGATCCATGTGGCCAATGCGACTCACACTCCATGCGTTTTTCTGGTTACAGTTGTCGAAAAAGCATTCGACCATGTAAACTAGAGCTTTAGGTTTTCAGTTCTATGCCATGTTGGTCTTGGGGAGACCATGATTAAATGGACCCGCAAAATATATTCAGACCAGTCTGCCCAAGTCAAAAAGCAAATGGGGTTCTTTCCAAATCCTTCCCTATCGGTAATGGGACACCCATCACCCCTCCTTTTTGCGTTCTCTTGAAACCCAGATATCATGTGACTGACCATTGGTGGAGTCCAACACAAAGTCTCAGCTTATGCTGACGATATCCCTCCTGAACCTTCTTCGGGTGTTTGATACATATGACATGTTGTCCAATTTGAAAATCAATTTCAACAAATCAGAAGCAATGGGGGTCAGAATCCCGCCTCCTCTCCTCCAAACTATGAAACACAATTTTAAGTTTGGGTGGACAAACCCAGCCTTGAAATACTTTAGCTACATATATCCCGGCTAAGTTGTCCCGCTCCTGCACAAGACTGGCATTTTATTTGAGTCGTGGCATTGCAGATTGCATTCCTGGTGTGGGTGTTGCAACCTTCTTAAAAATAAGCATTTTTACCAAAGTATCTGTATTGGTTTCAAACCTTACCAATAGCAATACCTTCCCATTACTTCAAGCAAGTACACTCACTCTAAATTTAATTTGGACGCACAAACGCCCTCGCCTTCCTCTGCGTCATCTCTCACTTCCTAAACAGGATGGAGGTCTAGCAGTTCAGGACATTCAGAAATATTACCAGGCAACCCACCCAAGTTGACTTATTGATTGGCGTCGTCATTACAACGCCAAATTCTGGACACCAATTAAACAGGCACAAAAGTACGATATTGCTAACTATGGCACCGTGGTGCTACGAGGTTTTACCTTGTATCCTGAAAATATATCCCTTGATAGGACCCACAACGCGTATATGCTCACATTTACTTACATATGCTTCTCTCTCTCCTTCAAACCACTTCCTATCATTGGGAATTCATGCTTCTCCCCAGGCCTTCATGATACGATTTTTCAAGCTCGCCTCCATAGTGGGAGACGCCAGGCCTTCCATTACCTAACAGGTAGATGGCCTTTATTACGTGCTTAATGGATGCCACGGGCCTGTTCCGTCTAACCTTCTGGAGAGCTCTACAGCTGCACCATTTTTTATGTTCCTTACCAAACCCACAAGGCTTTGGTCGCCAACAGACCACTTTTGAGGAATACTGCTCCAATGAAGGTACATTGCCTCAGGTACTTTATAAATCCTATAGCTCATTGATCACCCCCTCCGATGAACAAAGCCTGTCGTGCCTTAGGAAATGGAATAGGGACTTGAACTGCTCCTTTACACCGGACCAACAAAACATTATCTGGTTTTCCCTTAAATCCTCAATATGTACAAAGATTCAAGAAACCAAATTCAAAATCCGCACAAGGTGGTATTACATCCACCACCAACTTCATAAATTCTTTCCCACTACCTTTAATCGTTGGAGACGCCAAGAGGGAGCGCTGCTTCATATCTTTTGGTCCTGCCCTAAAAATCTAATACTTTTGGAAAGAAGTCCGGGGAATTACCCAAAAGTTTACAGAGAACGAGGTTCCTGGCGATCCAGCCATTTTCTTATTACATGTTTTGGGCATTCCGGCAAAATTATATTAAAAACAATTAACTGTACCCCATCTCCTGAATGCTGCCAAATCCTGTGTACCCCTCCACTTGAAGAGTACACACCTACCGACTAAGTCTTTGGCTTCACAAAGTGGAATAAATAAATAAGAATAGAGCACTTAATCCTCACAACACAAACGAGCAAAATGTTGTAAAACGTGGAGGCTGTGGAATATGTTCATCTGTCCTGAGGAAAGGGCAGCTCTTTTTTTGACTATGAACCCATTTGTCAGGTAACTGCTCTGGGTTATTTTGCCACTCTGCCTTACAGTTGCAAACCTCCCCTCCAATCCCCTTTCCCCACCCACCTCTCTTTTTAACTTTTCTTTCTTCCTCTCTACCGCTGGTCTTCTTACATAAAAAAAGGAAAAAAAAAAAAAAAGGGAATGGGTAGCACCATGTGATCCTCCAAATGTTCCATACCAAGATTCCGTTTGGGCTCGATTAGGGTTTGGTACTTCTCATTGAAGAGCACAATTGGTTGATTTACTGACTTTCTAAAATCGGGGGTCAGCAACCTGTAGCTCGTGATCTACCAGTAGAACATGGACAGGTGCCTGGTAGATCACAGTCTGGACTTGCTGACCCGCCATCCCAGATCATCAAACAGAGTGCAGCGCAGAGGAACTTCTTGTACAGTTGGAGCTGTAGTGGGAAGCAAGAGCCACATAAGCTGATGCCTCCTTTGTAGTGCTGGCTGTGTTGCATTTGATATAAAATATAATTTTTCTATAAGACTCATAGCATTCTGGTGTCACAGAGACAGACTTTCTCAAACAAATGTTGTTGAATACAATGGGAATGTAGATATCATTGTATTCCTTTGACAGTTTTCAACAGGCTATTGTCTCTATAGCTACAGTACACAAGTAAGAGATTTACTTGTTTGAGGTTCTTTCAGCTCTCAAACTGAAAGAATGACTGTTAGTTTACTGTGAGGTCTTGGCTTGAGTAGACAATGGTTTACATAGATATCATTTTTGTATCCAATTGAAAGTTTCAACAGTCCATTGTCTACACAGCTACAGTAAACAGGTATGTTGTTTTCTGTTTGGTAACTATGGTAAACAGCCTGGCACATAAAAGGGGGATTCAGGCATAAGCTAGGGACACGCACACACACCATCATGCTGTAAGATCCGAAGACACTCATGATAGAAGAAAGGTGCCTGATGCTCGCGGAGAATTGTTGCCAATGGAGATCACGAACATACAGTAACCTTTAAGTGTATTTGTACTGGTGTAGACTATAGGCTGTTCATTTGCTAGTCATTTTTGCTTGTTATAGATATCTGTCAGTCTTGTATTGTATTCCTAATATTGTAATAGTTTTGTACGTACAGCATCTTTGTATAGTAAAAGCACATTTAGCGCCTGCATAGCACCTGTAAAGAGCACCGCTGTCTCTCCAGTGTGAAAGTCCGAGTGCTTTCACACTGGAACTGTGCGTTTGCAAGACGGTAAAAAAAAAGTCCTGCAAGCAGCATCTTTGCAGCGCTGTAGGAGCAGTGTATACACCGCTCCTAAACCACCCCTGAACATTGAAATCAATGGGGCAGCGCTGCTACAGCGCCGCTTTGCAAGCTGTTTTATCCCTTTTTCGACCGCTAGCTGGGGTTAAAAGCACCCCACTACCGGCCAAATAGCGCCGCTAAAAATAGGGGTGCTGTACCGCCGACGCCCGCCCCAGTGTGAAAGTAGCAATAGGCTGGCTTCACACTTGTACGACAAACGCCCCAACTTTGGGAGCTTGTGTGGCATGGCGTGTGAAAACCAATGATTCCCTATGGGAGCCGTCTTAACTGGTCCAACACAAGTCGGTCCGACTTTGAAAATGCTCCCTGCATTACTTTGGTCCGACTTTGATCCTACTTCAGCCCATTGAATGTCACTGAAGTCGGATCAAAGTCGGATTGCCGTCTTGACTGATCTGACTTTGGCATGTGGCTTGTGCTCTGATGATCTTGAAGGGGAACTTCACGCAAAATAAAAAAAAATAAATACATAAAACAAACACACACGGCATGGGTTCCTCCTCCAAGACCATATCAGGTCCCTTCGGTCAGGCATGGATTTTAAATGGGAGCCCCCACGCCAAAAAAAAAAAAAAAAAAGCATGGGGTTCCCCCAAAAATCCATACCAGACCCATACTTGAGCACGCAGCCCAGCAGGTCAGGAAAGGGGGTGGGGACGAGCGAGCATTTCCCCCCCCGAACTGTACCAAGCCGCATGCCCTCAACATTGGGGGGGGGGGGAATTCGGGGCAGGGGGCCTTGCACCCCCCCACCCCAAAGCACCTCCCCCATGTTGATGAGGACCAGGGTCTGCGGTCTTATTGGAATCTAGAAGCCCGTTTTAACAAGGGGGCCCGCAGATCCCTGCCCCCCACCCTATGCGAATGAGTATGGGGTACATCCCTACCCATTCACCTAAAAACCAAGTTAAAAAAAAAAAAAAAAAAAAAGAGAAGAACGCAATATACAGGTTTTAAAAGTAATTTATTAAAGACAGCTCCGGCGTCTCTTCCGACTTCCTCTTCTGCCTCTGGTTCTTCTAGCCCTCTACGGTTCTTCTCCCTCTGTCCGCTGTCTTCTGCCGCTGCCGGGTCTTGTCCGCTGTCTTCTCACTCTTTTGCGAGGTCTTCTTCGCTGTCTTCTCCCTTTGTTCTTCTGATGTTGACGCAAACACTCTCTCCCGCTCTAATCCTGGGTGTGCGGTGTGCCACTACTTATACTCTCAATGGGGGCATCAGACCATATGTATATGGAAAAAAAAGGAGGAGCTCTAAGTGCTCACTGTGCAAACATTAAAAATGTGTCCTAAAGGGGACTACTCACATTGATTAAAACGATACAGGCATGTAGCGCCACCGTGTGCGGTTAGCTTAAAGGATGGCAGCGGGTGACGTCATCTGTACGTAGCTCCTCCCCTGGACATACAGATGACATCATCCGTTGCCATCCTTTAAGCTAACAGCACACGGTGGTGCTACATGCCTGTATCGTTTTAATCAATGTGATTAGTCCGCATTTTAATGTTTGCACAGTGAGCACTTAGAGCTCCTCTTTTTTCCATATACTTATGGTCTGATGCCCCCATTGAGAGTATCGATCTGGAGGAGAAGTTCTAATCGATTCGTTTCTGCTACCTACCTTCTGTGTGGGACCTGCTTGCATGACTACCCGTTAGTTCAGGAGTCCATGCCTAGAGGTGAGCGTAGAACTTAGATCGAAGGTGGAGGGTCTGTTACCATTATTGAAATTGCTGATCATCAGTGGATTCATCTTTCTAGGACTTGTATCTTGGACTATATACTATATTTATTGCTATATTGCTCTGCACTTTTTTCTTTTGATATAAAAAAAGATAACCAAGGAAATAAGAATACCAATCAGCAGTGATCAAGCTCTAATCAAGAAGTGGAAAATGAGGGGTTCTGTTGAAACCAAACCAGGGTCAGGTAGACCAACTAAAATTTCAGCCACAACTGCCAGGAAAATTGTTCAGGATGCAAAGAAAACCCCACAAATAACTTCAGGTGGCCGTTTCAAGATGCACAATAAGGAGGCACTTGAATAAAAGATGGGCTACGTGGTCAAGTCGCCAAAAGAAAGTTATTGCTACACAAATGCCACAAAGTATCCCACTTACAATACACCAAACAGCACAGAAAAGCCTCAAACCTTCTGGCACAAAGTCATTTGAAGTGATGAGACCAAAATTGAGCTTTTTTGCCAAAACCATAAAAGCTTCATTTATAGAGGAGTCAACAAGGACTATGATGAAAAAGTACACCGTTCCAACTGTGAAACACGGAGGTGAATCGCTGATGTTTTGGGGATGTGTGAGCTACAAAGGCACAGGAAATTTGGTCAAAATTGATGGCAAGATGAATGCAGTATATTATCAAAAAAATACTGGAGGAACATTTGCATTCATCAGTCAGGAAGCTGCGCATGGGACGTACTTGGACATTCCAACATGACAATGATCAAAAACACAAGGCCAAGTCTACCTGTCATTGGCTACAGCAGAATAAAGTGAAGGTTCTGGAGTGGCCATCTCAGTCTCCTGACCTCAATGACATTGAGCCACTCTGGAGAGATCTCAAATGTGCAGTTCATGCAAGACAGCCCAAGAATTTACAGGAACTGGAGGCTTTTTGCCAAGAGGAATGGGCAGCTTTACCATCTGAGAAAATAAAGAGCCTCATCCACAAATACCACAAAAGTTTTCAAGCTGTCATTGATGCTAAAGGGGGCAACACACGGTATTAAGAACTGGGGTGTGTAAACTTTTGATCAGGGTCATCTGGGTAGTATCTGTTGTGATTATTTAAAAAGCGTTAACACAGTTGACAATAAATGGCTTCAGCCAAGCACCAATTATGAGTGAGTGAAAGAAAAGTGTGTGTCATCATTCATATTCTCTGAAAAATGGCCAGGAAATCATAAATTCTGCCAGGGTATGTAAACTTATAAGCACAACTGTATCTAGTCCTGGCCACGGCAACAGAGAACACAGGCATATATGATGAATTGGGTCAGTTGACCAGTATGACCCCAGCTCATTTTTAGTAATGCCCATGTTAACCGGGGGCCGAATTTTGTGGAGCCAATCATTCAGGGTCACCCTAGGACAGAGTTCACTGTCGTTGAAGTGCATAAACCGCAAGATTTGCTTGTATCTAGTCCTGGCCTCGGAGCAGAAAACACGGCCATATGGTGAATTGGGTCAGTGGACCAATATGACCCCACCTCATTCTTTTTAGTAATGCCCATCTTGAGCTATAGGCCCAAAAAAGTTTTAAACTCGGACACCATGATAGGTTTCCATGCAAATTGTATGGCAAGGGTCAAATTTGGGTTTGTAGCGATAAATTGATTGGCAAAAAAATAGCTTTGGTCCACAATAGATCCGTACAGATCTTCAGTGAAAAACAATTTATTTAAAAAAACAAAAACCAAGGGGTGTTAAATCTGTGGTTTCCACTTGAATTCTGGGATGGCCAGTGAATGGGGAATGTACAGGCACTGCAGAATCTGTGGGCTGCCAATCAGCCACCGCTCCAGCTTGAACTGCACTTATAGGACTCACCACGTCACCAAGTGTTACTGCAGTGCTGGTTTGTCTATGACCAGGGTGTACTAGGCCGCTGGTGCTCGCCAGTTCACCAGAAGGTAAAGCGGCACTAGTACCGACACTCTGAAAAGAGGCAGGAAGAGGCCTTTCAAGAGGGTCACAGTGACTGGACACTACGGTTGATTTAAATAAATATTGTGGAAACAAAACACACCATAATATCAAATACAGCAAAAATAACGATCTGAGTAATAATACCTTCCAGGGTAATTAAAAAGACAACGTTGTCATTAAAAAAAGGGGGAAATCGCAGCTGTGCATACATCTATACAATCAACCGGAAAAACAGCTTTAAGAGCCCATTCACACCTGAGCGTTTTGTAGCTTGAAGCCTGAAGCTACAAAACACTCGAGAGGAAAAAACTGAAAATTGTATCATACTTACCATAATTTTTCCTTTCCTGGTGCCTATCCATGGCAGCATACTAGTGATAGAGCTCCGCCTCGACTCCTCCCTCAGGACCAGTGAATAGCATAAAGTAAAGGCATAGCCCCTCCAACATTCTCCGTAAAATAGAATACAGAGGGTGGGAGCGTATGCTGCCATGGATAGGCACCAGGAAAGGAAAATTACGGTAAGTATGATACAATTTTCCGTTTTCCTGGTGCCTCCATGGCAGCATACTAGTGATAAATAACTAGCTGACACGGGTGGGATAATGCTTAACAATAAATGTTTAATTAGAATGAGACATTGCAGCCTGAACTGCCCTTCTCCCGAACTCAACCGTTGTGAGAGCTCCTGGGTCGATACGGTAGTGTCTGAGGAAAGTATTGCGAGAAGACCAGGTGGCGGCCCTGCACACCGTCTCTAATGACACGTTAGCCCTTGCTGCCCAGGAGGTTGAGACTGCCCTTGTAGAATGAGCACTCACTCGGGATGGAGGTTCCATATTCTTTATCCTGTAGGCCTTCTGGATTAGCTTTACCACCCAAGATGCCAGAGTTCTGATGGAAGCTTCTTTGCCCCTGTATTTACCGAATGGAACAATCAAGAGTCTTTCCGAGTTCCTGAAGGATCTAGTGGCCTCTAGGTAGGCTCTGAGCACTCTGGATATGTCCAGCTCGTGACATGATCCTGAATCTGCTTCAGCAAATACTGGTAGTGCCCAGGGCTCCAAAAGGTGGCTTGGAGTAGTGACCTTAGGTGTGAACCCCCGAAGGGGATGAAGTTCTACTCTATCGTGAAAAAAAGAGATGGTCATCACCTATTCCCAACGAGTGGAGTTCTGAGATCCTTCTACCAGATGTAATGGCTAACAGAAAAACCGTTCAGTGTTATGTTCCATATTGTCAGTTGTTCCACTGGGGTAAATGGATGGTCAGAGGACTTCAAGGACCAAGGATAAATCCCACTTGGGAAAAGACCATCTGGCAGGTGGCCGGATCTTCAGCACTCCTCTGAGGAAAGTGACTACTAAGGGTTCTTCCGCCCATCTTTTATTTGTTGCGGCAGAAATTGCTGCTACTTGCACTTTGAGAGAACTTAGGCCAAGACCCAGATCAAGTCCTGATTGGAGGAAGCCGAGAACACCTAATGTAGAAGGAGAGATTGGATTAAACTCATTTGAGGCAGCAAATGACAAGAACTTGTCCCATATTCTTGAATATATAGCATTGGTTGCTGGTTTCCTGGCTCCTAGGAGGGTTGTTATGACCCCTGGGGAGCATCCTAGGGACTCGAACCTTCGCCTCTCAACCTCCAGATTCGAAGGTTCAGCTTCTGAGGGTCTGGATGAACTAAACTGCCCTGCATCAGAAGTTGAGGGAAAGGATGGATCCTGATTGGAGAGCTCACACTGAGGCACATAGCTAGAGGAAACCAGGGTCTCTTCGGCCAATATGGGAGTACTGCCAGTACCTGGACTGCTTCTCTGAGAAGTCTCAGGAGGAACTTGAATATTAATGGCCGGGGGGGGGAAGGCATATGCGGTGGTGAACCTCCAGGGGCATGACAGGGCATCTACTTCCTCCGCTTGCGTATACGGAAGGCGAGAGACGAACCTGGTCAGTTTGGCATTCCCCGGGGTGGCAAATAGGTCTACTTGAGGGGGATCCCAGAGGTTGGCAATCTGATGGAAGACCTGGGGATGAAGAGCCCACTCGTTGTCCAAGAATTTCCTCGACAACGTGTCTGCTTCCGTGTTCAACCTTCCCGAGAGATACATCGCCCTGAGGTCTAGGACGTTCTTCTCTGCCCAGAGCATAATCGGCTCCACTTCCCTGAGGAGTGATGTGCTGCGAGTGCCCCCCTGCCTCTGCAGGTATGCGACAGCTGCCCTGTTGTCCAGGTGTAAAAGTACTCTCTGGCCCCTGATCTGAGAAGCCAATGAAGTTAGTGCCAAGAACACTGCTCTCATCTCCAGTATGTTGGATACTACTCCCTGGGTGGAGCAGGACCATCTCCCCTGTATCCTGGTTTCCCCGCAATGGGCTCCCCAGCCCTGTCCACTTGCGTCGGACGTAACTGTGATCCAGAAGAGGGAACCCAGATAGCGAGGTTTGGAGAGGTTTTCCGGCAGAGTCCACCAATGAAGGCTCCTGCGCATTGCTCCCGTCAGTAGAATTGTCTGAGAGAGTCACTGTTTCTTCCACTGCGCCAAGAAACCCGTCTGAAAATACCTCAAATGCCAATGGGCCCAAGGAATCATCGGTATACAGGCAGACATTGTGCCAATGAGGCTCAGGCATTGCGATGCCGTTAGATACCGGCTCGCGATGGTTTTGACTATCTTCTGGATAATAATCCTCATCTTCAGGGATGGTAATGACACTGTCCCCTCCCGGGTGTTGAACATCGCACCTAGATAGATCATCCGCAAGCTGACTCTGAGTTTAATCAACCATCCTAGTTCTATCAGGGACTGGAGAAGAATGTCTCGGTGATACACCAACTGACCCGGACTGCTTGCTAGGAGGAGGTCGTCGTCCAAATAGTGGTATATCCTCAAACCCCTCTCCCGCCGGGGAACCAAAGCGGATATTAGAATTTTGGTGAACGCCCTGGGGGAGGTGCACAGACCGAAGGGCAGGGCTTGGAACTGCAGGTGGATCCGACCTACTGCAAATCTGAGATACTTCTGAAAGGCAGGTAGAATTGGCACGTGTAAGTACGCATCCTGCAGATCGATTGATATCATCCAATCTGTTGGCTGTACTGCCTGAATAATTGTTTGTAGAGACTCCATCTTGAAGCTTTCTGGGTGTATGTGCCTGTTGAGTCTTTTTAGATCGATCACAGGCCTCCATCCACCCGTTCTCTTTGGAACCAGAAATAGAGTGGAATAGAAGCCTGCGAAGTGCTCCGCCAAAGGAACCGGCACAGCTGCTCCCTGAAGTTGGAGTGACGATACGAATTGTCTTAGGGCTTGAGCCTTCAGCAGAGAGGATGGAATTTCCGTTCTTGTGAACGAATTTTGAGGTGGAGGATGAGAGAAACTCCAAAAGTGTCCCCATTGGATTGTTGAGAGAACCCAGGGATCCTGGCATTTGCTGGCCCAGACTGGAAGAAAGAATTTTAGTCTGGCTCCCACCAGGAGTGTCTGGGCTAATCTGGCGTCAAAAGGACTGCTTCTGCTCATGTGGAGTCTGAGGGGCCTTCGACTTTCTGCCCAAGAAGGATGCCCGAGTGCCCCTCCAGGGTCTTCTGCCGTCTCTGAACTGCCTTGATTGTCTGAAATCTCTAGGGTTTGACTGGCGGAACC
This sequence comes from Lithobates septentrionalis, assembly GCA_037952835.1. Lineage (NCBI taxonomy): Eukaryota > Metazoa > Chordata > Amphibia > Anura > Ranidae > Lithobates > Lithobates septentrionalis. The sequence goes on from JBBDGP010000129.1 coordinate 3,163,730, forward strand.
TGGAAAAACCCCCTCTGGATCTTCGCATCCTTCTGTCTTGGGGAAGCATACCTGACTTTGCTCCTGACAGCCTAGATATGGCTTTATCCATTTTGTCTCCAAATAATGCCTTCCCGAATGGGATTTTGCACCAATTTTGCTTGGAAGCCAAATCCGCCGTCCAGGGTTTTAACCACAAGGCCCTTTTCGCCATTACTGAGTGCAGCATAGATCTTGCTGAACACCTAATCGTGTCTATAGCTGCTACTCCAACGAAGTCTGCTGACAATCTAATTTCTTCCAAGGCTTTAATTATGTCTTCCTTGGGTACATCCTGGCGTAGAGCTGTTTCAATGTTATCCGTCCAAGCTCTAATGGCATTAGATACGGAGGTGAGGGCGATCGCTGGCTTACATGCCGCTCCTGCAGCTAAATAGCTCCTCTTGAGATCCAGATCGATTCTTCTGTCAAGAGGATCCTTGAAAGAAGCGGAATCTTCCATAGGCAGGGTAATATTCTTTGCGAGTCGCACCACTGATGCATGGAGTTTAGTGACTTTGTTCCCGCCTCCGGCAAGGGATAGAACTTATTGAAACGGCCCAACGACAGCTTTTTAACAGTCCTAGACCATTCATTTTGAATGATTTGCGTAATTTCTCCCATCAAAGGGAAGAAAGCCTGTTTCCTTTTAAGGAATGGGAAGTAGCTTTTTGCTTCCTGGGGAGGTTCTTCAGTATCCTCCCAAGCTATTGCGGCTCTTACTGCCTGGATGAATGGCTTTACCAAATGAATGGCTGAAGCCGGAAGGATCTGACTCATCTGACGAATCGCCCGAGAGGTCTTCGGGTGGGGAATCTCTGGCCAGTCGGCCTGATGGAGGTAGAGGCGTACTGGCCGCGGAAGGACCAGGAAGAACAAGCTCAAAATCCTGTGCCTGTGACGTCTGCGGGACTGGCTGGGCAGGAACCAAGGCCGCAAGCTCAGAGAAGGAGTCCTTCATAGTCCTTTTGAGCAGGTCCACCACCTGCCGGTTTTCTAACTCGCGGCTGGACGCATAGTCCGCAAAACAGTCCTTGCAGACTACTTTATTCGGCAGCGGACTAGCCCCACAGGTCCAGCACTTCTTGTAGGATCTAGTAGAGGGGGACTGGTCCCGTCTTCTGGATCTTGACCTCTGTCGCGAAGAATGGGACTCACGTCTTGACGAGCGGGACCGGTGGCGTGAAGAACGAGATCTGCGACTTGGGCTGTCGTCATCGCGGTGCCTTGAGGATTTTTCGGTCCTCTTGGAGTGGGCAGGGCTATGATTTTAAGAAAAAATCATGTCAGGCCAGCGAGCGCACTTTTTTTTAAATTTTTCTTTTATACTCACGTATAGGTGGTCCCATACCTAACGGAAGTGTGAGGATCTTTGTTGCGAGATGAATGGCTCATTGCGGAGTTGGGCATAAGGATCAGCTGCGGAAAATAGCAAGAAAGGTAAGGAAAGAAGAAGAAGTTTTTTTTTTGTTTTTTTTTTTTTTAGAGACACATTACCCATTTTGTTCTTTCCCCTTTTTTTTTTTTTTAAAAATGCTTACCACAGAGCAGCTTTAGAGAAACCTAGCAGGGCACAGCCGAGGAGACTGACTGATAGCCCTCAAAGCGGACCTTAAATACCCTAGGGGTGGGTGGGGCAGTCCCATGAACCCCCAGTCTCTCTCTCTTCTCTTTTTTTTTTTTTTATTTTTTTTTTAGAAAGAAAAGGGCAAAACTGGCCCTTTTTCCAGAAACCAAGATGGCCGCCGGAGCGCCGAGAGACCGCGCATGCGCCCGCGCATGCGCAGTAAGGCCGAGGCCGTGAAGCCGAGAGAAAACACCTGTCCAATGACAGCTGTAAGCTCCCCGGATCGCGCATGCGCAGTACGGCGGAGGGGACGCCGGACCGCGCTGCCGGAGGGTAAACAGAACACAAGGCCCCCACAGCAGCAGGGCAACGGATGTCGATCCTAAAGGCCACAGCATGACAAAAACATGACAGGTATTTAAACAAAAGGAACTTCTTGCACCCTCTTCAGTGTATATTCTCTTTTCATTAAGGGAAGAAAGGGAAGGACACAGAAAGGGAAGAGGGGAGGGAAAGACATATGCATCTTCCTTTTTTTTTTTTTTTTTTAAATGAGAAATGGAAAAAAAATGAAAAAAATCACAAGCCTGAAAGAATGGGAGCTGATCCTTTTGCGACTCCTTTTGCCTTCATCATAGGATATGGTGGCAGACTGCGTTCCTGTGAGGAAACTCTGCAAGAAGACCCCAACAGATCCACAGAGGGGTTCCCAGTCTTATCAGCGCTGTGAGCGGCCCAAGAACAGGGACTCCGCACGGGAAAGGCTAAACCCGGCGGACGCTGCCGAAGGCAGAGGTATGGACATACTGCTACTCTTCACCAGCACAAGAGGTATGGAGGAAAAAAAGGAGAATGTTGAGGGAGGGACTATGCCTTTAATCTATGCTATTCACTGGTCCTGAGGGAGGAGTCGAGGCGGAGCTCTATCACTAGTATGCTGCCATGGAGGCACCAGGAAAATCCAGTATTCTCTATGGAGATGGTTCACATCTCCACTCCAAGTCGCCTGAAGCCCTACGCCTGAAGCTCAAATAAGTTCTGGACCCTTTTTTGTCGCGCAAATCGGGCAGATTTGGGCGTTTTTGGAACAGGAAGCAGATGACAAAATCTAACATAGCAACAAATGATGAAGCAGATGATCATTTTTCCTATTGGCTAATAAAAAAAATGGCAAAGCTCAAAAACGCCGGACAACGCTGCATGGAAACGTGCAAGTATGCCCGAAAAAATGCGCGACAAAACGCCGGAAGAAACGCTCAAAAACGCTACGCTCAGGTGTGAATGCAGCCGAAGAATTAGAGCGCCGCTCTGAGTCACCGGGTTATCTCAGAAAGCCCGTCCATAAACAGGATCAGATACCATCCCCGCCTCCAGGAGGCTTCCGGCTGTTCCTTCGCCAGTGCCTCGGTATGCTGTTCGTGCTTGCGCTACGACCCCTCCGTCGTCACGAATGTGCTGACACGTTTCATTAGCCAATGACAGCCAACTTCCTCAGAGCAAAGAGGAGCTAAAGATGCCAAGTACATGACTGCAAAGCCTTGCTTCAGCCACTAGAGGTCATCTACACACTCACTTCCATTCAACTTTCAGCACAAGAAAGCAAATTAGCAGATCTTTGAGTACATTTGGCTCGTGTTTAAAGCAGGATGGGGAGTAAAGGGGTAAAGAGATGAAAGTAAAAATAAAAGATTACAATAAGCAAAATAAAGTAAGTGGTCCCCATCAAATCCATCTATTAAATTTAGAATTATTTTTCCAAAAACGGTTGCAAGTTGCATTCATTGTTGAGGCCTTGTGGAAATAAAGGATCCAAATAGTATATCCACATTTTTTCTTTGTAAAAGTACTGTGTCAAAATCGCCTCTTCTCATAGGCAGATTAAGCACAGATACCCTTGACTTTTAACCCCTTTGGGTCACTCCCATGGGACTGTGTGAAATGTAACGACAGAGGGAGATAGTCATATTTTTTCTGACCAGAGGACTTTTTACAATTCGTCACTGCATCGATTTAACTGGTAATTGCGCGGTCATGCAATGTTGTACCCAAACGAAACTTGCGTCCTTTTTTTCCCACAAATAGAGCTTTCTTTTGATGGTATTTGATTGCCTCTGCGATTTTTATTTTTTGCGATATAAACGGAAAAAGACCGAAAATTTTGAAAAGAAATGATATTTTCTACTTTTTGTTATAAAAAAAATTTAATAAACTCAATTTTAGTCATACATTTAGGCCAAAATGTATTCAGCCACATGTCTTTGGTAAAAAAAAAGTCAATAAGCATATATTTATTGGTTGCGCAAAAGTTATAGCATCTACAAACTAGGGTACATTTTCTGGAATTTACGCAGCTTTTAGTTTGTCATTTTATGAGGTGCAAAAATGGCAGGGCAGTACAAACCCCCCCCAAATGACCCCATTTTGGAAAGTAGACACCCCAAGGAAATTGCTGAGAGGCATGTTGAGCCAATTGAATATTTTATTTTTTTGTCACAAGTGATTGAAAAATGACGAATTGCTCACACATGGCATTGTTATATGTGGAATTACACCCCAAAATACATTCTGCGTCACCTGTGACATTTATACTGTGATCACAGGTGACAGGGGGTAATCAAGGGGTTAAAACTTTAATGGGGGGTTAGGGGGGGTCCCTGGACCTGAGCCTAAGACTAATTACCCTAATAGGGCGTACACACGGTCGGACTTTGTTCGGACATTCCGACAACAAAATCCTAGGATTTTTTCCGACGGATGTTGGCTCAAACTTGTTTTGTCTACACACGGTCGCACAAAGTTGTCGGAAAATCCGATCGTTCTAAACGCGGTGACGTAAAACACGTACGTCGGGACTATAAACGGGGCAGTGGCCAATAGCTTTCATCTCTTTATTTATTCTGAGCATGCGTGGCACTTTGTCCGTCGGATTTGTGTACACACGATCGGAATTTCCGACAACGGATTTTGTTGTCGGAAAATTTTATCTCCTGCTCTCCAACTTTGTGTGTTGGAAAATCCGACGGAAAATGTCCGATGGAGCCCACACACGGTCGGAATTTCCGACAACACTCTCCGATCTGATATTTTCCATCGGAAAATCCGACCGTGTGTACGGGGCATTACACTGATTTTTGTCACTAATGACACTAGTACAGCAATCAAAAAAAAAAAAATCTGATTGCTGTACTGGATGACACAGTGACAGGTGGTGAAGGGGTTAACTGGGGGGTGATCGGGGGTGAATTGTGTGCCTACATGACTTGGTGTCAGTGTAATGTTGTGCAACTCACTGTTTGATGCTCTCTCCTCGGTCTGGAACGAAAAGACTGACACGAGGAGAGATGACATTACTTCCCGTCAGTGTTTACAGTTACACAGACAGGGGAAGGATATAATTCATCAGTAGCGATCACCAGGTTCAGGCCAGATATCATTGGCCTGGGCCTGGGGATTGATCAGCTCCTGATCGAATCCGATCGCCGGGGCAGCCGGCCGCCGCATCACGTATAGTAACGTGATCTCGCGCAGCAGGACCAACCTGCCGCAGTTAAGGCGGCTGGTCTGGAACCGGTTAAGCCAGCATCTTTAGCTCCTCCTTGCTCTGAGGAAGTTAGCTGTCATTGGCTAACGAAACGCGCCAACACGTTCGCGGCGACGAAAAAAAAAAAAGCAGTCTGGCAATGCTTATCAACACAACATTGCTCAGCCATGAATACAAAAATTTACATTGAAACATTTTATCATTTGAATCTTTGTGTTTTTTATCTACAGATCAAAGGGATGAACTTTGATTGGTTTGCGCAAAAGTTATCGCGTCTACAAACTCTGGGATATTTTTATTTAATTATTACTAGTAATGGCGGCAATTTTTTAGTGCGACTGACATTACGGCAGACAAATCGGACACCTGACACTGTTGACACTTTTTTGGGGACCAGTGACAGTGTTCAGCGCTAAAAATATGCACCAATGACACTGGCATGGAAGGGGTTAACATCAGGGGCAATCAAAGGGTTAAATGTGTCCCTAGGGGGTGATTGCTAACTGTGTGGGCGTTGTTCTGACTGGGTAAGGACAGATTTGTGTTCCTGCTTAACAGGAGCGCAAAAGCTCGATATTCTCCCCTGTCAGACTGCCGTTCTGACTCTCTCGTAAACAATCGCTGATTGGCTCTTCTGTCCATTCAGACCTCCACCTCCAGCAGTGCATGCCCTCTAGTGGCTATTGCACGAATCTACGTACAGGCCACTTTACTTCATTTGTAAAAAAACGTTGCAATGCTTTGTACCAAAGTCGTAATTTTAGTGTTTTAAACGGGACAAATTACAGAATAAAATGCAAATTTTTTTAGTTTGCAGTAACACGATTTATGTATAAATACGACTCCAAAAAAAGAAAAAATTGCCTTTGGTTTAGTTTTATTACGTTTGTCTAAAAGGATTACAAAAAAAAAATTTTAAAAAAATAAAAAATTAGTGCAGGACAAGATTCACAAAAAGAAAGCCTTGTTTGTCCTTAAAAAGACAATGTATGTATTACGCCATTATCCGTAAGTAATGAAAAAATTATCGCCAAACAGGCTCAAACAGAAATTTGAAAATTTCTCTGGTCCATAATGGGGTAAACAGGTGTGAGAGCTCAAGTGGTTAATAAAATTTACTACACTATGGATACGCTTTTCTGGGCTTTGTTAAACACATTTTGGGTGAATGAGAATTCACGACAGTGACATCCATGAGCTGGTTTGCATCAGGATTCCCACATAGGAGCTGATATGTCATGTACAGGATCTGACATCAAAAGCCTGTAGACTGTCTGTTGGTCGCTACTTTGGTAAGTGAGGATTTCAACTGAATACGTAGGGGGAGCACTTTTAAAAAGACACCATTAAAAACAATGAGATTACCGTTTTCATGGAATCCTGTGCAGCTCAAGATGCAGCTGAAATAGCAATTGTATGAACCAGGCCTAAAGGACCCAAACCAGAACATCCTAAGGATGTGACCAACCACCAAGGTTTGTTACCTTCATAGCAAACCCTGGAGCCTCTCACCAGGTGTACGTGAGAAACCAAGGTGATCGCTATACACCACCTACAACCCTGCCAGTCAGTGCCTCGCATACCCATCCCCTTTGCTCTAACCTGTAGGAAGGAGCGCATTTTATTAAGATACAGAGTGGACGCATGATAGTCATCAGCTTCCCCTTATTGTGTACTTGGCCTGTGTTCTACAAAAAATGTAAGTCTTGCAGAGCCAGAAACAACTCGGTGACATGATGCTTTTAGTAAATGTGCCAAGGGAATGCTTGCGTCACCAACCTCTTACATGCCCCTTTTTGTCCCTTCGACATCTGTAGCCAGCAAAGTTGGAGCTTTTAAACACACGCCCGCGCTGGACGTTGCAGGATGCCAATGCTGCGTTAAGCCCCATCCCTTCTATCACATCACAGCCCCCCCCCCCCCTTTTTCAAAAGAGGCTTTTCCCGCACGAGCGCGGGCCTCCCATCCGACGGGATCAACGTTTATTGCTCCCTTTGTTCTAAGCCATCAACTGTGGATCAGAATGGTCTGTAATCAGTCTTAACAGTCTTCCCAAAACTTAATACCTCAAGGACTCTAGGGTCCACCAGACTCTCTTCCCCTCTACTAAACAGTTCTCATCTGCAGGGGTTACCTTTAGGAAGTATGCCACTTGATGTTCCCATTAATTTCCTGGCAAAAGACTGCTCCCAGACCAACACTAGATGCATCCGTTTGCACAAGAAGTTCTCAGCTAAAGTTAGGGGTGATTGCCACCGGTCCCCTTCACAATGCTGCCTTCAGCTCATGAAAAGCTCTCTGCCTCTTCATTCAATTTCACCATGATGGGATTGCAAGCCCTGGGGAGATAAGTGGACCTACTATCATAGCTGCTATTGTAGCAAAGTTAGTTAACCACTTGCTGACCGCCTTCTGCAAACATACTGCCGCAAGGCGGGCTCGGTTGAGCAAACCGACATACCTGTACATCGGTCCATGCATGAAAGTGTGGGCGTGCGAGTGCTGCATGCCGGGGGACTCGATGTCAGCCGACCACCCGCGATCGCGGTACAGAGAGGCAGAACGGGGACAACGCTAAGACATCACTTTTCCTGATTACGAGGAACAGCCTCTGTGTTGTCCCAGTGAGCCCATCCCCCACAGTTAGAACACACCCAGGGAACACAGTTAACCCCTTCCCAGTGTGATTTATATATTGATAAGTGCAGATTTTTTAGTATTGATCACTGTATTGGTGTCACTGGTCCCCAAAAAGTGTCACTTAGGGTCAGATTTGTGTGCCGCAATGTCGCAGTCCTGCTAAAAATTGCAGCCATTACCAGTAAAAAAAAAAAAATGGTATATATATATATATATATACACACATACATATATATACACACATACATATATATACACACACACATATATACACACACACATATATATACACACACAAAGTGGCTTGCGAAAGTATTCGGCCCCCTTGAACTTTTCAACCTTTTGCCACATTTCAGGCTTCAAACATAAAGATATAAAATTTTAATTTTTTGTGAAGAATCACCAACAAGTGGGACACAATTGTGAAGTGGAACGAAATCTATTGGATATTTTAAACTTTTTTAGCAATTAAAAAAAACTGAAAAGTGGTGCGTGCAAAATTATTCGGCCCCTTTACTTTCAGTGCAGAAAACTCACTCCAGAAGTTCAGCGAGGATCTCTGAATGATCCAATGTTGTCCTAAATGACTGATGGTGATAAATAGAATCCACCTGTGTGTAATCAAGTCTCTGTATAAATGCACCTGCTCTGTGATAGTCTCAGGGTTCTGTTGAAAGCGCAGAGAGCATCATGAAGACCAAGGAACACACCAGGCAGGTCCGTAATACTGTTGGAGAAGTTTAAAGCCGGATTTGGATACAAAAAGATTTCCCAAGCTTTAAACATCCCAAGGAGCACTGTGCAAGCGATCATTTTGAAATGGAAGGAGTATCAGACCACTGCAAATCTACCAAGACCTGGCTGTCCCTCTAAACTTTCAGCTCAGATAAGGAGAAGACTGATCAGAGATGCAGCCAAGAGGCCCATGATCACTCTGGATGAACTGCAGAGAACTACAGCTGAGGTGGGAGAGTCTGTCCATAGGACAATAATCAGTCGTACACTGCACAAATCTGCCCTTTATGGAAGAGTGGCAAGAAGAAAGCCATTTCTCAAAGATATTCATAAAAAGTCTCGTCCAAAGTTTGCCACAAGCCACCTGGGAGACACACCAAACATGTGGAAGAAGGTGCTCTGGTCCGATGAAACCAAAATCGAACTTTTTGGCCACAATGCAAAACGATATGTTTGGCGTAAAAGCAACACAGCTCATCACACCATCCCCACTGTCAAACATGGTGGTGGCAGCATCATGGTTTGGGCCTGCTTTTCTTCAGCAGGGACAGGGAAGATGGTTAAAATTGAGGGGAAGATGGATGCAGCCAAATACAGGACCATTCTGGATGAAAACCTGTTGGAGTCTGCAAAAGACCTGAAACTGGGACGGAGATTTATCTTCCAACAAGACAATGATCCCAAACATACAGCAAAATCTACAAAGGAATGGTTCACAAATAAACGTATCCAGGTGTTAGAATGGCCAAGTCAAAGTCCAGACCTGAATCCAATCGAGAATCTGTGGAAAGAGCTGAAAACTGCTGTTCAAACGCTCTCCATCCAACCTCACTGAGCTCGAGCTGTTTTGCAAGGAAGAATGGGCAAGAATTTCAGTCTCTCGATGTGCAAAACTGATAGAGACATACCCCAAGCGACTTGCAGCTCTAATCGCAGCAAAAGGTGGCTCTACAAAGTATTAATGCAAGGGGGCCGAATAATTTTGCACGCCCCACTTTTCATTTTTTTATTAGTTAAAAAAAGTTTCAAAAATCCAAAAGATTTCGTTCCACTTCACAATTGTGTCCCACTTGTTGGTGATTCTTCACAAAAAATAAAAATTTTATATCTTTATGTTTGAAGCCTGAAATGTGGCAAAAGGTTGAAAAGTTCAAGGGGGCCGAATACTTTCGCAAGCCACTGTATATGTCCCTAAATCTATCCCCTATTTTGTAGATGTAAACTAAATAAAGAAAAGGGGATGCCACATAGTACAGTAGTTTGAAGGAAAATCAATTTATTAAAACAAATGGTACTCACATAGCATAAGACAAAGATCGCAAAACTCCAACGAGCTCGTACGCATCTGTCCCCTGATGAAGTCACGAGGTGTATGTCACGCGTAGGGACGGGACAGGCACTTTCCACTGACAGATGCGTACGAGCTTGCCACTCGTTGGAGTTTTGCGATCTTTGTCTTATGCTATGCGAGTACCACTTGTTTTAATAAATTGATTTTTGTTCAAACTACTGCACTATGTGGCATCCCCTTTTCTTTATTTATGCCCGCTTTGCCTCCTGAGGGTTTTAAGGCATATGATCGTGTTTAGGATCCAGGACCCACTCTTAAAGGAGCCGGTACCAGCAGCTTTTGATCTATGCTGTAACCTCAGTATAATGAGGTAAGGGGCCACTGCTTACTGGTGTAGGATTTTTGCATGAAGAAGATCCATTATTCCTTTCTGGTCTACACATTCCATGGCTTCCATCTACCAGATTTGTCTATGGAGATATCTTGCTATATGATTGATTCACCGAGTGGCACTATACGGACTGATGAGCTATTGAAGTCACTGTTTTTATTGCACATGTCACTTTGTGATTGTTTGTAATTTTTCGTGTTACCCTATTCTTAAGCACTGGCTTTGTTTGCACTGGCCACTTTAGATTGGTTAATACGTCCCGAGACTTGCTCGGACGTGCAGCACAATACTGGCTCATACTGGACGCATTATTTATTTATTATTCACATGTTTCAAAAAACGCACAGCTTATCACTGGTGCACACTGTATGATTGGTATTAATTACTATATTGGATGTATCATTTTTTTAGTTTCTGTGCACTAGCTGATTAGGGGATATTGATTTATTACTATAGAGAGTATATACACCCCACTGCACCCTGCACTTTGCTTTTCTTTACATATCAGCAAATTCACTTTTAGTGCACTTCATGCCCCCACAAGGGTAGTCTTTTACTCACCGTGATTGTAAGTGTCACATTACGACTTTTATTCATTTTGGATTAGCGCAGCACCATATTTAATATATAGCCCTTTGTCACAACAGCGATACTTCACTTTTTGAATGAAGTTCTGCTTTAAGGGGACAGTAGGGTGGGATGCAGTAAAAACAAGGCTCAACCACCTATTTTTACCCCCCACACGAACAAGTGTAAAGGAACCCTAACTCAGACTCCCGTTAATCCTAGTAAATGGACACATTCTACAAAATAGCTGCTTCTTTGAGCCAAACATATTCTTTATAAAGACCTTTATTTATGACTTAGACAAGTAGTTAACATTTCTGCAATTCAAATTTTTGTAAGTTATTGTTGCACATTATTTAACAATGACGTGATCTAGTGCGAATCTTAAAAATCAGAAATAATCTGCCAAGCAAGATAAGCAGTTTCTTCTGTTTATTACTTTTAGGTATGCCAGCATGGCACCGAAAGAAAAACAACGCATTACGCACAGAGTTTAACTAGTTCCTAATCGAGCAACCTTCTAGTAATGCATATCAAACTCAAACTGGCAAAAAGAATGGTTACAGCTCCCCCTACTGGAAATTTCCAATATAAAAATGATATAAAAGCCATTGCTATATACAATTAATGGTGCAAGTAAATGCATTATACTTACTGCCTTCAAACTGCCATTTGATGGTTCAAATAGCAGAACAGTTGCCTGGTGAGATGGAACGTCAGAAGCGGTTTTATTCTCATAAAATGTTACTATCTTGGTTGTAAGGGCATCGTCCTCTGTGCTGTAGGCAGGCATGACTCCTAAAAACCTGAAAAGATAACGTGTGTTAGATTAATAAAAGTTCATACTTTTGCCAAAATGTCATTTTTGCTTTCCGCAAGAACCAATATAACTACCTCCCGACCGCCCACTGTATATTGACGTCCTGTTTTTTAAAGATGGATATCTCGGTAACGGCAGCAGCTGCTGCCACAACCGAGGTATCCATCTTTAGGGCCGGCGATTCTGCACACGATAATGGTGGTCTCTGCGGCGGGTTCGCCGCGAGATCACCGTTATCGGCGGCGGGAGAGGTGCCACCCCCCCTCCCGCCGCTCTCCCGCACCTTCCGCCGCTTACCGGAGCTGTCGGTAGCGGCGGAGGCGATCGGATCCTTTCACTGCTGAGGTACTGAGACGAGTGAGGCCAAGATGGCCCCCACCCGTCTCTATACCATGTGACGGCCGGAGCGACGTCATTACGACGGCTCCGCCCACTTCTCTTAAAGGCTCAATTTTTTTTGTGTCATTTTTTTAAACGACTTTTTTTTTTTTTTTTTTTTTTTGCATTTTAGTCTAAATATGAGATCTGAGGACTTTTTGACCCCAGATCTCATATTTAAGGAGGACCTGTCATGCTTTTTTCTATTACAAGGGATGTTTACATTCCTTGTAATAGGAATAAAAGTGATCCAAATTTTTTTTTTTTTTTAAAACAGTGAAAAAATAAATAAAATAAAGTAAAATAAATAAAAAAAAAAAAATTTTTTAAAGCGCCCTGTCCCGACGAGCTCGCGCGCAGAAGCGAACGCATACGTGAGTAGCGCCCGCATATGAAAACGGTGGTCAAACCACACGTGAGGTATCGCCGCGACCGGTAGAGTGAGAGCAATAATTCTAGCCCTAGACCTCCTCTGTAACACAAAACATGCAATTTGTAGAATTTTTTAAACGTCGCCTATGGAGATTTTTAAGGGTAAAAGTTTGACGCCATTCCACGAGCGGGCACAATTTTAAAGCGTGACATGATGGGTATCAATTTACTTGGCGTAACATTATATTTCACAATATAAAAAAAAAATTGGGCTAACTTTACTGTTGTCTTATTTTTTTCAAAAAAGGTGCGCTTAGAAGACCGCTGCGCAAATACGGTGCAAAAAAAAGTATTGCAATGACCGCTATTTTATTCTCTAGGGTGTTAGAAAAAAAACAATATATAATGTTTGGGGGTTCTAAGTAATTTTCTAGCAAAAAAAACTGTTTTAAACTCTTAAACACCTAAAATCCAAAACGAGGCTGGTTTTGAAGTGATTAATTTGGTTTGAGGACATGAAAGAGAAAATCCTTATCCTGGCAGTTCATAAAACGTAGGAGGATTCTTTCATTCTTTAGAGGAGATGTTTTCTTTCTAAAATATAGGTGGTAGTTTTACACACATAAATCAATGATATTAGGAGACTAGCAAATGATTACAGAGACCCCCAGGCTAAGCAGAAAGATGAAAGAGCGAGGTCCACACTTCACTGTATTAGCTATCTGGACTACGAGTCTAGGTGAAGAAAACTTTGATTTTTTTCAGTTTAACGCTGTTGAGCTCCATCTGCTTTTTTCTCATTTTTTGGTAGACTTTAAAGATTAGGAAATTAGTCACTCTTAGTGCAATGTGTTATGGTGTGAATGGGCCCTTAATGTTTGTCCCTTAAAGCCCAAAGGATTATAGAAATAGATATACTGCAAGTGAACTTGCAATCACAGTGCCAGCCTGTAATATCCCTTTACTACCACGCAATTTTTCAGTTTTTAGTGCTGTGATAGTTTGACTGACAATTACTCACTCATACAACATTGTACTCAAAGTAATTTTTGATGGTTTAGTAACCACTGGGTTTTATTTTTTTTTAATTAAAAAAAATAGATAAAAAATTCCCTTATTTTCTGTTAAAATAAAAATGCCAGGACATACAACCCCCCCCCAAAATGACCCCTTTTTAGAAAAGTAGATGTCCCAAGGTGATCTCACGTTTTGCCATAATTTTTTGAAAAGGCTAAAAAACCTTCTGGCAATTGAGGTGGGTAAAACATGAAGTTGGTAGCGGTGTACTAGGTACAGTGCATACAGGCCATACATCGAGCAAAGCTTAGGTGAAGGGGTTAATGTACAGGTTACTTACGATGGCAGGATGGAGACTAGGTAAGTAAAAAATAAATAAAATAACATAACAAAACTATAATATAATATAAGGTTCTATAATCACAACCCACCTACCCTGAGAACACTGCTAAGCACCATCCGGACGAAGGAATGATCATGCATGAGCTCCTCCTCCTTCCATTGTGAAAGGAAGGGACAGGCTCACAAAATGTAAACAGTGACACTGTTTAAAATTTTTGCTCTGATTAGGTCATTACCCGCAATCACAAGGTACAGAGGCACTCAGATGGGCTCTATTCACTGGAGCCTGTCATGTGAGCTGTAGAATAATGTCTCAGATCACAGCAAATATCGAGTACACTGGCTGTTTCAGGATAAGGCTTCATGTACACGGATGTCTTTACCTCTCCTGAACGATTTAACTTGACAGATAGTAACCCATGTCTGTCTTGCCGCGTTTAGAAAAAAAAAAAAATTTCAAAATAGCCTAAAATTAAAAAACGCCTGTAAACAAAACATTGGTACATGAGAGTTACCGCGTTTAGAAGCATCTGGCGCTTGAAATGCCTCTAAGCTCGGTTTCTTTTTTTTTTTTTTTCTTTCTTTTGCTACTTCAGCGATCTCGTTGAGAGGATTTTAATCACCATTTGGCTCATTTTATTAACCCATCTCATTCTTGTCACATCATGGTAGCGTATCTTTGATTTTTTATATTTTGTCTGTTATAAGAAATCGTAATTGATTTTTACAAAAAATTGTAATTCCCTTAATTAGCGCTGGCCCATGAAATACTACATGAAATCCCACCCCACACCATCCCACCCCCCCCCCCAACCTGCAGACTTGCTACCAGACACATGTGCATACATTACAAAAACTTCTCAGGGAATCTCCCTGTTTTTTTAAAGATAATCCACTTCGCCCACTTATCTCTATCCAGGTCGGTCGCTATCTCTGGCTCAGATTCTTCAACCTTGCCCACCTCTAGAATGTAGGCTTCATTAACCCTTACTAACCAATCTCAAATGCTTGGGCCCACGGTCTCTTGCCATTTTTTTGGAATTAAACTTTTTGCCGAGTTTAGAAGTATCGGGGTTAGAGAGACATTATACCTACTCCTAAGGCCCTCAATCCCGTGGAACAATACCACCCAAGGGTCCCTGCTTAATTTCAACACCCGTTATCTCCTGTATGATCTTAAGCACCTCCTGCCAGAATTTTTTAATAATTGGGCACTCCCACCAGAGGTGGGCCATTGTTCCTCTGGTGTGGTATCCCCTCCAGCAGTTTCCCGATAATTCCGGTTGGAGCTTATTTGTTCTGTCTGGCGTCATGTACCATCTGGCAAGACATTTAAAATTTGTTTCTATCATTCTCATATCTATTGCTGACTTATGTGTTGCGTTGAAGATGGCCTCACAAGTCACTCCGCTAGATGCAACACCTAATTCGGATTCCCACTTATTGCAGTATGCTGGTTTCTCTACTTCACAAACATCCTGCAATATTTTGTATAATTCTTTTATTTTCCTAAATACTCTGTTCTTTAGGAACAGCTTCTCCACTGGCCTAAGGTTCGTCTTGTCTCTAATGGGACCAGGGAGACTTTTAATAAAAAGCACCAACTGATTATATCGCCATGTGTCTATTTTCATTAGGTCCTGGTGTAGGTCTAGCTCCTGTAAAGTGACTATTTTACCATTGCTCATAATATTTATTAATTGTGTGTCAATCTTTTTTATCCAATTCCCTCCCACTTCCCTCAACCCTGGCGGAAAAAACTCCCATGCTTTTTGATTATGTAACTGGTCCCACATCTTTAAAGTGTATCATGTTATGCTGTGTGCGTTAGGACCTAACTTCCTAAAATGTGGGGGATTCCAAATTAAATGGTGTAGTTTTGCGTTACTTATATCTTTTTCTAGGTTTACCCATCTTTTATCAATCGGATCCTTTCCCCAATCTAACACCCGTGCTAATAATATCGCTCTGTGGTATTTTTTAAAATCTGGAAGTGCCAAATCACCCTGGGCTTTATCCCTACTCAGGACCTTATAGGCGATCCGTGGCTCCTTATTTTTCCAAATAAATCTAGTGATATTATTCAATACCCTAAAAAAGGTTTGTGCCAGCGGGATCGGGAGTAACTGCATTATATACAGGATCTTCGGGGCTAAAGACATTTTGACCGTATTTCCTCGTCGGATCCATGAGATCGGAAGGTACATACCTTTTTTTTATTTCCTGTTTGATCACGTCAAGGAGTGGGATATAGTTAAAAAGGTACATTTTCCTTAAAGAATTTGCAAGAGTAACTCCCAAGTAACTTATTTTTTTACTCCAAGGGAAATGGAATGTTTCTTTAAGTTTGGACACTTCTTGTCTATCGATGTTAATATTTAGAACTACTGATTTAGTAAGGTTAACCTTATAATTTGATAGCTCTCCTTATCTCCTCAAAATGGCCAGGAGATTGGGTAGTGAAAACCTCGGTTTCATGATATTAAACAATATATCATCTGCAAAAGCCGAGAGCTTATGTTTGTCTCTCTCCACTACACAACCGCTTATATCCGGGTTCTTATGGATCGAGGCTAGTAAAGGTTCTAGGGTCAAAACAAACAGAAGGGGGGACAGGGGGCAGCCCTGCCTAGTCCCATTTTCCATTTTGAACTCCGCCGACGGGGTACCATTCACCCTGACAAATGCCGAGGGAGATTTATACAAGGCTTTGATCCAATTCACCATGGTGCCACCCAAGCCGACTGCCCTCAATGTTCTCAACATTAAACCCCAGTCTACTCTGTCGAAGGCTTTCTCTGCATCTATTGACAGAAGTAGACCAGGGGTTCCCTTTGCTTTCATCGCATCCATAACCAGGAGCGTCCTAACGCCATTGTCCCTCCCCTCTCTCCCTGGTATGAAGCCTGTCTGGTCAGGGTGGATCCAGTGTGGCATTTTATCCTTTAATCTGCTGGCCAAAACCTTGGCGTATAATTTAATATCTGTGTTCAGCAAGGCCATCGGCCTTTAGCTCGAACACAGCGAGCAATTTTTCCCTTCCTTTGGCATTAATGTTACTGACGCAGTCAGTGCCCCATCACAGAGCTCCTCCTGACCCCCTATTCCATTCCAGATCTGACAAAGCTTGGGGATTAAGGACTTCCCAAATTTTTTATAGAAATAGGCTGTGAAGCCGTCTGGCCCTGGACTCTTACCGGAGGGAGATGCTTTCACAGCCCTCTCAATCTCTTCTACAGTAATCGGACCGTCGAGTTCTTTTGCGTCGCTATCCGAAAGGGATGGTAAACCTGCCTCCCTAATAAACTCATCCATCTTCTCTTCTCTTTCCAGGGTGCCTATCCCGCCATTGCCTAACCTTATAAAGAGATGCGTAGTAACTCCTAAATTCTTCAGCTATATCTCTGGAGGTGTATTTTAATATCCCCTTTTAATTTTGGATCTTGTCTATAAAGTTGGTCCCTCCTTTCCATTTCAAAGTTGTTGCCAGAAGTTTCCCCACCTTATTACACCATCTAAATCTCTAAGATTTTTGTTCAAGATACGCTTAGAGTCAATCTCCATTAAGTCTTTTAGTTCTTCTCTTTTAATTATTAGTTGGTGTAGGAGCCAATTTTGATCACCTTTAGCGGCCTTATGCAAATATCCAAGAGTTCTGATTTCCTTTTCGAGCTTTCTTTTTTCTCATTGGCCCCTATTGAGATCAAAATGCCCCTTATATAAGCTTTGAACACCTCCCACAGGACTGATCCTGAAATCTCTCTATTATCGTTTATCAAGAAAACCCCATCAATTTCCTCCTGAATTTTACTACTAATGATAGGATTATCGAGAAGCTTCTCATCCAACTGCCATGAATATGGGGGCCTCCTGAATCCCGGTAACCCCACCTTCATTAGAACTGGGGCATGGTCGGAGAGCGTGGCGATTCCAATCCTCGTCTCCTTGACAAAATCTAATAGTCTGTGATCCACCATGAAGTAATCGAGCCTTGAATAAGACCCAGGAACTGGAGAAAAGAAAGTATAGTTCCTGTCCTATTTCTTTTTAGGAGTTTCCTACTTACTCCCTGTAATCTAGAAGTACTGCCCAATGCTGGATCTACCCTGTTTCCCCGAAAATAAGACCTAGCGTGATTGTCGGTGTTGGCTGCAATATAAGCCCTACCCCCCAAATAAGCCCTACCCTGTTTCCCCGAAAATAAGCCCTACCCTGAAAATAAGACCTACAAGGACTTAAACTAGGGCTTATTTGGGGGGTAGGGCTTATATTGCAGCCGTCACTGACAATCACGCTAGGTCTTATTTTCGGGGAAACAGGGTAGGCAATAATTGAGATCTCCCGCCAGTATCACCTCTCCTGCCCTAAAATCCATCAGCCTGGTCAGAACCTGAAACAAGTATTTGATTGGATTTTTATTAGCAAAAAAAAGGGAGGTATTGCCTGGATCAACCACCAGTAAATAAATTCTTAGATTATTGATAGGATCAGATATTCATCCACATATAGTTATTGGATGCAGTTTGGGTTGCCTTATAGAGCATACAAAACAACAACTAGGAGAAAGAGGTTCCCCCAAAGAAGGCAAATCACCCAAACACAATCTGCAAAAACAATAAATTTATTGAACTACAAAACACCACACAAATATTGGGCAAAAATAGGGAGTATATCATAGACCAAGTTAAAACAGATAACGTTATCATTAAAAACAACGGAGCCGCGGCCAAACATACCCCATACACACACCAATCACCGCAGCAGATTCCTACTATATTGGGTAATATCGTGTGAAATAAGTCCTTAATCAATCCAGATACTGGTAGTATGGCGGTATGAGGGTAAGGGTGGATGATTGAATGATTATAGCTTAGGAACTGATTCAACACATCATGAAAATTATGGCAGTCCGGGAACTAGACCCATATCACAGGTGTAGCAGCAACAGTAACCGGCAGTAATTGCTGAAGGTTGTTGTGGACACAGGACATACAAGTAAAGCAGCTATGTTTGGAGAAAGCAGCAGGGGGAGCAATAACAGCTCAGGCTGTACTAGGAGTATAAACTGGAGTAATACTTCTCTCACCAAGTCGATGGCTCAGCAGCTCCTGAGATCGTAGGCTCTACCCCCAGATGATAGCTGTAGATGTCAGTCCAACAAACGCTTGCCGTCAGATAGGGGATGTCCCACTATGTCAGCGCCTTCAGTTAGATGCTGTAAACCGGCCGTCAGCTGTTGGTTCCTGGTAAAGCATTCAAACACCATGAGCGCGCGGCTCCGAGGTGACGTGCTGATGTCACGTGCTGAAGCGTTTCACCAGCCAATCACCGCTGGTTTCCTCAGAGCTTCTGCTTTCTCCAAACATAGCTGCTTTACTTGTATGTCCTGTGTCCACAACAACCTTCAGCAATTACTGCCGGTCACTGTTGCTGCTACACCTGTGATATGGGTCTAGTTCCCGGACTGCCATAATTTTCATGATGTGTTGAATCAGTTCCTAAGCTATAATCATTCAATCATCCACCCTTACCCTCATACCGCCATACTACCAGTATCTGGATTGATTAAGGACTTATTTCACACGATATTACCCAATATAGTAGGAATCTGCTGCGGTGATTGGTGTGTGTATGGGGTATGTTTGGCCGCGGCTCCGTTGTTTTTAATGATAACGTTATCTGTTTTAACTTGGTCTATGATATACTCCCTATTTTTGCCCAATATTTGTATTTTTGTGTGGCGTTTTGTAGTTCAATAAATTTATTGTTTTTGCAGATTGTGTTTGGGTGATTTGCCTTCTTTGGGGGAACCTCTTTCTCCTAGTTGTTTTGGATTTTTATTAGGGCAATAGATATTTGCCAAAGTAAAAACCCTATCACCCACCTTCACTTTCAAAAAGAGGCAACGGCCCTCCTGGTCTGTACTTCTCTCCAGGATTGCGAACTTAATCCTTTTTGAGAACCCAATTGCCACCCCCTTGGCCCTCTTAATGGGGGAGTCACCATAGAACCAACTGGGGAAGCAGTTGGAGAACAGTCTGACGTGGGTATCATGTGAGAGGTGGGTCTCTTGAAGAAACACATCAGCCTTGAGATGCTCTAATTCTTCCAACACTTTGTGTCTCTTGAGAGGGGAATTCAACCCTTTTACGTTATATGTCAAGCAAGTGAATTCTGTCATTTATTCTTTGAGTAGACCTACATTGCAATGGCACATGTTTTCCTTTGAACTCCTATTCGGTGCGTCTGCAGAACCAACTCCCCCACCCACCGCTAGCCCAAAATCACCAACCCAGCTACAGCAAGCAAAGTCTCTAGAATCCTAGCAGCAATCAAGAACATCTACTTTCTACTTGGGCATAACTGGAACAGGAATTTCAAGCTCTCTATAAAAGTCCTGTAAGTTCTCTATATATTTCAATCTGACTGTTCTGCCCTCTTTTACTACATTTAGTGAGAAAGGGAAACCCCAGCTGTATTTCATGTTTGCCTTCCTCAATTCTTCCAAAAGAGGTCTAAGCTGGCGTTTCCTGGCTAGGGTCCCTGCCGAGATATCGGAAAATATCTGTATCACTACCCCTTCGAATTTTACAGGCTGAAATTTCCTAAGATTGCTCCATATTCTTGCTTTCTCTTCAAAAATGATGGAACCTGATAACGTCCCTTGGTGTGTCTTCACTGACGCTCGAAGGTTTCCTTAACCTATGGACCCGGTCAATCTTCAGTTCTTCACTTAATCCTCTATCTAGGATTGGGTTGAAAATAGCTTTCATTTTGGAAGATAGATCTTCGCCAAGTTGTTCTGGTAAGGCACGCAGTCTCAGGTTTTGTCTGCGACTTTGGTTTTCATGCTCTTCTGATTAATAAAGAATGTCTCGTTGAGCCAACTGCAAATTCCTTACTTGAAGTTTTAAGTCAACTATTTCCCGATTCTGGCTCTCTCAAGGCCTCCTCCACCATTTCCACTCGCTTCAGCAAATGGCCCAGATCCGATCTAACGTTGAGGATTTCTGTTTTGATTACGTTTTCCAGTTTGCCGAACATTTCCAGAAATTCAGTTTTTGTTGGCAGTGGTTCCATGGTACTATCTTCCGCCGGGCAGATGTCTTCCTTTCCTCCTCGGACGTTTCACCGTGAGCGCCTTGGTTCTTCCCTGATTCTTTTTTATCCTTCCCACTCTGCTGTTTACTTTCTTGGGCTGGGTTCTTTGGGGTTCCTAGATTTGATTCCTTTAGGTACTTTTGAAAAAGAACTTGAATTTAGGCTTTCTCTCGGCTGCTTCACTTCTGCTCCTCTTTGAGAGCGCCCTCTCATTTTCTCCTCCCCCCTCGGGCCTCCTCTCACTCTCCCGACCTGCAAAATTGTTCACTCCTCTGCTTCTCACTTGTCCGCTCCCCGCTCCTAGCCTCCCCACTGTTACTTTAAGTAAATATAACGCCGAGCCCTGGGTTACCCAACAATCTGTGGTTCTCTCCCAGACCTTTAGCGTGTAATTGGTCAAACTCTGATAGGTTCGCGGCTATCTGCACGTATACCTCTCTTTATCAGTGATGCTCAAGCAGTGGTCCCGTCATTCAGCCTGCTACGGTGTGTTTATTGAAGTGGATAGTATAGTTATTTTCCTCTTTTTTTTTTTTTTTTTCCCCTATAGTTTTTCCCATTCACCACCGCCTAACTTGACCTTTATTGTAGCGCGGCCATCTCCGCAGACCTCATCACACATTAAGCTAAACAGCAGCTGAGCAGTTCATCATACAAGTTAATACTGGCCTCCAGAACCTTTATAAGACTTCAAATAATCCAGCTTGCAATAAACAGTTCTCCACGCCTTACCTCCGAGACCGGATCCGAGTTCTCAGGGAATCCATCCAAGTTCTCACTGTTTGGCACGATTTCCGTCTACCACGCTGGTTGGGGTCCCAAGTACAGCCCTTCCGCTAACCACCAAATCAGGCCGTGCCCAGGATTAGCCGAAGAATTATAAAATTGTCCTCCTGCAAGCCGCCACTACTCACTATATCTCCAGTGTACAGAGCGGGTAAGGTGCTGCCTGATCCACCGGCATTCTGGGCACGGAACCGAGCTAGCAGGGAGGCTTACGGGGCTGGGAGGGGGGGGGGGATGACCGGGGGAGGCTGCGGGAAGTGCCTCACATCCAGCGCCAGACCTGGGTGGTCGGTGGGTGCCAGAGAGGAGAGCCCGCCCGGGACGCACAGTGTCCCATGCAGCTCGGAATCTGAGCCAGCCGATCCACTCACGGCTCCAGCGGGGTCGGTGGCTCCTCGTCCCTAGTGCGGCTGGTATTCGGATTGCGCGCTGCTCCGCCGCCCGCTTCCACGGCGCCGCCAAGCCACTCCCCCATACGTGTGCGTCACCTCTAACCTCAGCTTCTGAACCCATTTTTTTGCGTTCAAAAAAAAGCTTTTAAACTCAACTGCCTAGAAACTACTGTAAACGACCCTGTGAACATGCACTGATAAAATAACAGAGGAGAGTTCAGGAACAGTTGAAAAAAATGCCCAACTGCTCCTATATTTCCGTTTACCAGCAGCCGTGTACATGAGGCCTTACTTCTACAGTTCAATTTATAAATGGCACTGCAGAAATTAAACATCCTTCACTTTGACTTGCTGCATGGCAGTTCCTAGATTGCAGCCTTCAATTTTGCTTCATTAGTGAAAGCTGATGAATAGATAAGCCGGAAAACACCTAAAAGATGGATAGACATAAATATATCCATTAGGGCTCATTTACACTTGCTTCAAAACATGGCATTGGACGCGCTTTTTTGAAGCGCCCTGAATGCCAATCAAAGCCCCGTCACTAAATAAAATGGTAAGCTTGAAGTCCTGTTTACACGCTGAGTTTGCTTTGCTTCAAAAATCATAACCCATGTCGCTTGCTTGGTGCTTCAAAGCCTCTATAGAAGTCTATAACAAAGCTGGCACCTGCAGTTTTCCAAAGGCTTTTATTCAGCGTTGCTTTATTTTGGAGGTATTGCAGGTATGAGATGTCCCAGGATGCACTGGTAAACCAACAAGCAACACCAGAAAGATACTATCAGCAGTCCCTGCCAGTTCATGTATATATTCTGGGAGTGTCTGGTGCAGAAGTCACATCTGGTATGCAGCAAGAAGCAGCATGAAAATGAGCGGGGTCCGGCAGACAGCACACATGGTGTGCAACATGGCAATGCTATAGTAGAAGGTGAAGGGGGGGCAGATTCAGTCGGAATATTGAAGGAAATCATGGACCGTTTAAGGAAAATGATAAACTTGGTGAGCGATTGTCCTCAAACAAGCTCTTTAAGTGTGTTTTGTTGAACACTGCAATTGAGCTCTTTGGTTTATGAACTCTCCCTCTTTTGTTACACCAAATAAAAGCTATTATTGGGAAAGCTTTGATTACTATTCTACACTGCCAGGTGCACACTCACAATGTCCCGAAATCACTGACACAGCTTTATCAACAGAAAGCTCAGACACCTTGGCAAATTTAGATGAGGATGCCTTGTCATGCACAGCTACAGAGAATGAACCAACGATTAATACTGAGCCACAGGTTACTCAGCAGATCTTCTATTTCTTGGTTCCTGCGGATTTAATTTCACATGTTGTCATACAGGACCATTGTGATACAGAAATTGTGTATGATTTACTGAATTGTGTACAAGAAATTGATATTACACCTAGTATTGTCTGGGACAGTTATGATCTCCATGAATAAAACAAGAGAAAGAGTTGTGTGCTTGGAAATGAAACCATACAACCCTGGATGATTGTGATGCAGAAATCTCCTTGTATGATTTACTGAGCTATGTAGATGGAATAGATGCAACACCTAGTATCTTCTGGGACAGTTATGATCTCTATGAATCAAACCAGGAAATGAGTTGTGTGCCTGAAAATAACTGGAGCACATCGCATGAAGAATTCTGCAGCTATGATGATTTGATGCTCATGGATGTATCCACACTATTCGAAAATGGAGAGAAACCAGTGTCATCTACACCATGGATTCGTAGAAGAAAAAAGTGTCTTGCATTTTTTTTTTAGGACTCGGCTATGTACATCTGCAATATGTCCCATTGATCTAAATGTATAGGGGACCTCTAGCCAGAATTTATATCTACAAAGTTCCAAGTCACAGCCACTGTCAGACCTACTATTAACACCACCTACTCCACTAGGCACACTGGGGTTGATTTTACGAAAAACAAATTGGTGCAGCTCTGCATGGTAGCCAGTCTCCTAATGTCGGCCTGTTTAAGCTTTAAAAAAAAAAAAAAAAAAAAAAGAAACCTGGAAGCCGATTGATTTCTATGCAGATCTGCACCAGATTTTACGAACACTCCATTTCTAGTCAATCAACCCCAGTCTGCTCCTGATCATCTATCTTTCTCCTCACTTATCTGACACATAAACCTTCACAAAAGCTCACCGATTAAGCACAGGAGATTGCTCCTGATCATGTCTATACATTTCTGATATGTGTGTTCCTACTTATTTTTAAGGCCCTCCGCCCATCACTATGAACAATATTTATTGTGGTAACATGATCTAACCAGTTCTAGTTGCCTCTCCTGTGCATGTCCTCGAATATTTTTAGATTTCAGAGAACCTGCAATTTTGCACTAACCTGTCAAATGTTGGATTGCAGAATTACATTTTCATGATTCCTCTTAGTTTACCTGGACCTTTTAGGATGAACTGTGTTTTATCCATGGAGGACAAAGCAACAGGGTCACTTTAAAGCTCCGTCCCTGCTTAGATGTTGAGTATAATCCCTAGTCAGAAGCTTGCACATGTGTCACTGCTCCTAAGTGATGGCACTGGACCTATTGTAAAGGATCATTAATGTCCAGATGAGGGCCACACCCCCGAATGGGGGAACCTCACCGTCCACAGGGGAAGGCACTTAACCACTTCAGCCCCGGAAGGTTTTACCCCCTTCCTGACCAGAGCACTTTTTACAATTTGGCACTGCGTCGCTTTAACTGGTAATCGCGCGGTCATGCAATGTTGTACCCAAACAAAATTTGCGTCCTTTTTTTCCCCACAAATAGAGATTTCTTTTGATGGTATTTGATTGCCTCTGCCATTTTTAATTTTTGCGATATAAACAGAAAAAAGAATGAAAATGCCAAGATGGCACCAAATGAACCCATTTTGGAAAGTAGATACCCCAAGCTATTTGCTGAGAGGCATGTGGAGTCCATGGAATATTTTATATTTTGCCACAAGTTGCGGGAAAATTACAAACTTTTTTTTTTTGCACAAAGTTGTCACTAAATGATATATTGCTCAAACATGCAATGGGCATATGTGGAATTACACCCCAAAATACATTCTGCTGCTTCTCCTGAGTAAGGGGATACCACATGTGTGGGATTTTTTGGGAGCCTATCCGTGTACGGGGCCCCGAAAACCAATCACCGCCTTCAGGATTTCTAAGGGCGTAAATTTTTGATTTCACTCCTCACTACCTATCACAGTTTGGAAGGCCATAAAATGCTAAGATGGCACAACCCCCCCTCCCCCCAAATGACCCCATTTTGGAAAGTAGACACCCCAAGCTATTTGCTGAGAGGCATGGTGAGTATTTTACAGCTCCAGTTTGTTTTTGAAAATGAAGAAAGGAAAGAAAAAAATTTTTTTTTTTCTTCTTTTTTCAATTTTAAACACTTTGTGACAAAAAGCGAGGTCTGCAAAATAATTACCATACCTCTCAGCAAATAGCTTGGGGTGTCTACTTTACAAAACGGGGTCATTTGGGGGGGGGGGGGGTTGAACTGTCCTGGCATTTTATGCACATTTAGAAGCTTATGTCACACATCACCCACTCTTCTAACTACTTGAAGACACTTTGCAAAAAAAAAAATTATTTTTTCATGTAAACAAGAAAATTACTTTGAACCCCCAAACATTATATATATTTTTTTTAAAGCAAAGGCCCTACAGATTAAAATGGTGGGTGTTTCATTTTTTTTTTCGCACAGTATTTGCGCAGCGATTTTTCAAACACATTTTTTTGGGAAAAAACAGATGATCTTAGGCTGAGTACATGGATACCAAACACGACATGCTTTAAAAATGCGCACAAACGTGCAGTGGCGACAAACTACATACATTTTTAAAAGCCTTTACAGGTTACCACTTTATATTTATGGAGGAGGTCTACTGCTAAATTTACTGCCCTCAATCTGACCTTCGCAGTGATACCTCACATGCATGGTGCAATTGCTGTTTAAATTTTACGCCAGACCGACGCTTGCGTTCAGAACGCCTTTGCGCAAGAGCAGGGGAGGACAGGGTTTGGGGTTTTTTTCTGCTTTTTTATCTTATTTTTAAACTGTTCCTTTCATTTTTTTTTTATTGTTATCTCAGGGAATGTAAATATCCCCTATGATTGCAATAGGTACTTTTTTTTTTTAACAAATTGGGGTCTATTAGACCCTAGATCTCTCCTCTGCCCCCAAAGGATCTGACCACACCAAAATCGGTGTGATAAAATGCTTTCCCAATGGCGCTGTTTACATCCGGCGAAATCTAAGTCATGAAATGCTCGTAGCTTCCGGTTTCTTAGGCCACAGAGATGATTGGAGCCATTTTGGTCTCTGATCAACTCTATGGTCAACTTGCCGAATCACCGGCTGCATTCTCAGGTTTGCTGTTAGGACAGGAGAGCCAGAGAAAACCATGGAAGACGGTGGGGGGGGGGCATTCCCTCCCACTGCTTGTAAAAGCAGTCTAGAGGCTAATTAGCTGCTAGGATTGCTTTTACATGAAAGCTGACCGCTGGCTAAAAAGAATGATACCAAAATGATACCTAAACCCACAGGCATCATTCTGGTTTAACCCCTCAAAGTCCAGCAACATACCAGTACGTTGCTGGCCCTTGTTGGGCATATATTGTAATCTTTTTTTCATGCAGCCTCAAAAGATTGATTGGTGGGTATGCCCACCATTAGAATACCTCCCTTCATCCACCCACTTCTAATGATGGGCATACATGCACCATTTTTGTTTTTAACTGTGGTGGTGAAATCACCTCCTACAGCGTTGGAGTCATGGCTTTATGTATCGTGGGAGCAAACACTGTCGCTGTCAAGATAAATAAATACGCGCTCCAACTGAATGGCGTACCTGCTAAGCAAATGATGGTTAACAATAAAACAAAGTATCATTACAGTATAACAGTAAAACATACCATACCTGCAAAGCAAACAAAAAAAACATAGTAAAAAATAAAAAATGTTTTAACGCAATCTGTGCCTATAATATATATATGCCGAAGCATGGGGGCATCCGCCCGCAAAAGTTAGGAGCAAATCGCTCCTCTGCCCCTATGCTTCGGCATATATGCTCTTTTTTTTAACCGTGGTGGTGAAATCACCTCCGACAGCGCTGGAGTCACGGCCTTATGTATCGTGGGAGCAAACGCTGTTGCTATCAAAATAAATAAATCCGCTCTGCAGCTGAATGGCGCACCTGAAAACAAAAAAATGGTTAACAATAAAACACAGTAAACAGTAAAGTATAAAAAAATTACCCAAGGGGATACTGATCGCAAAACCACAATAACCGTAGAACTGGAAAGGAGCCGCCAACATATAAAAGTGATCTCACATAGCTCAAAGCAAAGAATAAATAAGGTATGTGGCGCCACCAAACCTGAGTGAAATGTCTGGTAAAAGGAGCGATGAAATGTGTAAATCAATGATTGCATATAAAAAAAAAAAAAAAAAAAAAAAAAAAAAGGTGTCAAATAATGCATAGAATACAATTCATATTGCATAAATAAACTCTAAATAGTGCGAAATAGATCAATAATAAAGTGCAATATTGGGTGAAGCAAAATACTCAATCTGGATAAGTGCAATGTATATAAACAAAGTGCAAAAAGGTGAATGTAACAAACAAATCGAACGATGTGCATAAAAATAAAATATAAATATGTGATAGCGTGACACACCAATGTGTGATTAATGCCAAAAAAAGCAAAAAAGATAGATAATGATTAAAGTGATGGGTGCAATCCAATAGACTGTGTACTGCGACTCCCAGTACCAACAGGGTCAGAATATATATATATATATATATATATATATATATATATATATATATATATATATATATATATATATATATATATATATATATATATATATATATATATATATATATATATATATACATATATATATACATATACACATACACATTCTGACCCTGTTGGTACTGGGAGTCGCAGTACACGGTTCATTGGATTGCACCCATCACTTTAATCATTTTATCTGAGCCTGAATCTGACAGATGAGTGACTTCCTCTTCACTATCTGTCATGCTCAGAAACGTGTAGACCTCTTCACTACTGTACCTTTTGGGCTCTAAATTTACTGGTACAGTAGTGAGACAGGTAATAAAGCGCCTAGACTGTCAGCAAAATGTAACAAAAACTACTAAGAAAACTGTTAGCGATCGCAGGGATCAGGCCTGACTCTGCAAACGCTGCAGTTATGTGTGTTTAGTGTTTTGTAAGTGACAGTGATCGATCGATACTGCACTTGGGTGAGCTGGGCTGGGCGGAGGGGCAAAACGCAGGTGCTAGCAGGTATCTGAGCCTGCTAACACTGCGTTTTTGGGAACCACTAAGGGAGATGTATGCTGCGTGCGTGGTTGTTAGCGGTACTGGCACTAACCTGACACTGCCTGGGGCGATGCAGACCATATCTGACAGTAAAACTTAACTGATATCACCCACCGGGCGATCAGGGGGTTAAACCTTTATTAGGTAATAAACGGCGGGTGTCCTGACACTAAAACTAATTAACCAGCGTCACCCGTAACAGTTATACAGTGATAACTGGTTAAAGGGTTAACTAGGGGGCAATCAGGGAGTTAAAGTTAGCGTCACCTGTGACACTAATATGGCGTTTAGAAAAAAGATTGCTTAGTGACACTGGCGACGGGTTAACTGGGGGGTGATCAATGGGTTAAACCTTTATTGGGGGGGTGGGGGGGTACCCTAGACCTAAAGGGGCCCTACCACTAACTGCCCTACCACTTATAACAGTCACAAATGACACCAATGCAGTAATCAGTAAAAAAAAAAAATAAAAACTGCTATTGGTGTCACTGTGACAGGGTTTTCAGGGGGGTGATCGGGGGGGGGGGGGTGATTAGTGTGCCTGCGTGTTCTACTGTTCATGTAGTGTTGGTGCCAACTTACTCAATGCCTTCTCTTCTCGGAAGCCAGAACGAAAAGGCTTCACAAGGAGCGATGACATCACTTCCTTTGCTTCTGTTTACATTACAGAAGCAGAGGATGCATTCCATTAGTCAGGAGCGATCCCGAGGGGGTGGCCATGAATCAGTGCCTCCCCCTCAGCACGGATCGCTCCTGAAGCGATGCGGACCGGTTCGGGCACCGGGGGGCGTGTTGTGCAACCTGCCCGCGGGAGGCGTGTAACGTACCCATACGTTACTCTGCCTGCCCGTGCCATTCTGCCGCAGTATATCTGCATGAGACGGTCGGCAAGTGGTTAAATGTGCCAGCCCCACACCTTCCTTTTTTTTTCTTTGTTATTCCAGTTGTCAGCGGGTTCCCCTATCAATGCCTACCAGTGCCGCCTTATCAGCGTACATCAATGAAGGAGAAAAATTACCTGTTTGCAAAATGTATTAACAAAAAATAAAACTTTTTTTTTTTTTTTTTTTTTTTATTTCGGTCTTTAATTTTTTTTTTTTTAAACAAAAAATAAACCCAGAGGTGATCAAATACCACCAAAAGAAAGCTCTATTTGTGGGGGGAAAAATGATAAAAATGTCATTTATGTACAGTGTTGTATGACCGCGCAATTGTCATTCAAAGAGTGACAGCGCTAAAAGCTGAAAATTGGTCTGGGCAGGAGGGGGGGGGGGGTTAGGTGCCCAGTAAGCAAGTGGTTAAGAACATCCGTTTTGATTTTCTAATTGTTCATGGGGTCAAATTGACATTAGTTTTCAAACACAGTGACAAGAAAATTTGAAGGCGCAGGATGAAAAAAACTCTCAAACTAACACATTTCTGTCAATGTATGTGGTTTTTGTTCGATAAGGTTCATTCATTCCAAAAATCGAATGTTAAAAGCAAACAAAATTTTGAGTTCTTTTCAAACTACATTTTTGAAGTTCTCAAATGTACTGACAATGAGTCTGAGTTTTTTTCATTAAAACTTCTAAGGGCTCATTTACACTTGCTTTGACCATTAAAGTGCTTACCACTTCTATGTGAATTTTTGATGTTTTTGATGCTTTGGTGATGCGCTTTTTTTTTTTTTTTTTTTTTTTTTAAGCTTTAGCCCACGTTCACATCGGGCTGTTTTGACATGTCAAATCACAGCCTATTGCCAGCAACCGCACTTCGCCAGGCGCCGACTTTGCTCCGCCACACCGATTCCCAAAAATTGTTCTTGTACTACTTTTGGCGACTTGAATAGACATCTTTGCATGAACCTGTACAGATGTCTGTCAAGTCCGACTGAAACGCCAGTTTGAAATTGTGCGAGTTCAGCTACACTCGCACAATTTCAAACCGACCCTCAGTGTGAATGTGGGCTTAATGAGGTTTGGCAAATGGGGGGGGGGGGGTTATTGCTTTTGGATTTGTTTGAAAGGGGCCCAGCAGATCCCCTAGCTGCTTGATACCCTCGTTCAGCAGATCCTCCTGCTCAGTAGTAATCCCCAGAGCCCTGGTTTGCTGATCCTTTTATATCTCTCTCTCAGGTCCCCGCTCACCTCCCCCACTATATTGCTCCTGCTATGGTCCCCCAGCTCTGCTGATCCTCTGCCGCTCAGTCCTCTCTCCGTTCCCCCTTCACCCCTTTTTTTTTTTTTTAAACTTCAAACTTCACAAAAAAAAAAAAAAAAAACAACCACACCACAACAACCAAATATGAAACAGACACATGAGAAAGTCATAGTACATTTATACCACCTGTGCGAGTGAAAAAAAACAAACTGTAAAATCATTGTACATGCAATCAAACTTCAGTGAAATATGCGATAATGATGGTATGACTTAGTAGAGATTTATATATTCAGCTACATGTCCCTGGATCTGCGAACCCAGTCAACAGGCAAAACACTGGTTTGCTTTTAAAGACCAGTCTCCCAGTACCCTATAGTCATGTTTTCTCCCTGCCACGAGTAACTGAAATACCTGATAGTTACAACTGGACATCACTGATCTTTTACAATAGGGCCAGTGCCATCACTTAGGAGCAGTGACAAATGTGCACGCTTCTGACTAAGGATCACACCCAACAGCTAAGCAGAGACCGAGCTTTAAAGTGACCCTGTTGCTTTGTCCTCCATGGACAAAACACAGTTCATCCCAAAAGGTCCAGGTAAATTAATGCCGCGTACACACGAGCAAACTTTCCAGCATACTTGGTCTGGCGGACCAGAGTCCGCCGCACAATTCGATCGTGTGTAGGCTCCTGCGGACTTTTTTTCCCAAAATTCCGCCGGACCTAGAAATGAAGCACGTTTCAAATCTTTCCGTCATGAGTCCGCCGGACTGAGTTCCTGACGGAAAGGCCGTTCGTCTGTATGCTGGTCCGACGGAGCAGATACGACGCAGGGGCAGGGTATTGCATCTCGCGCTCGCTGCAATAGGAAAAACAAATTTTCCTATTGCGGCGAATGCGGTGCATACCAGGCCCTTAGGTCTGGTATGGATTTTAAGGGGAACCCCCTACGCCATAAAAACAGCGTGGGGTCCCCCCCAAAGTCCATACCAGACCCCGATGCGAGCTCACAGCCCGGCCGGTCAGGAAAGGGGGTGGGGATGAGCGAGCGCCCCCCCCCCCGAACCATACCAGGCCGCATGCCCTAACATGGGTGGTAGGTGCTTTGGGGGAGGGGGAGACCTGCGGGGCCCCCCCACCACAAAGCACCTTGTCCCCATGTTGATGAGGACAAGGGCCTCTTCCCGACAACCCTGGCCGTTGGTTGTCGGGGTCTGCGGGCGGGTTATCGGAATCCGGGAGCCCCCTATAATAAAAGGGCCCCTAGATCCCGGCCCCCCACCCTATGTGAATGAGTATGGGGTACATGGTACCCATACCCATCTACCTAGGTAAAAAGTGTCAATAAAAAAAAACACACTACACAGGTTTGTAAAGTAAGTTATTAGACAGCTCCGGGTCTTCTTCCGACTTCGGGGGTCCCTCCGGTTCCTCTTCTCCCGACGTCCGGTTGGTTCTTCTCCGCTCTCTGGCCTCTTCTCCCGGTGTTCCAGTTTTTCTGCCGGCTCCTCCGCTATCTTCATGCCGCTCTTTTGCTAGCGGGGGCCCGGACTTCTGGCTTCTTCCCTCTTTTCTTCTTCCGATGTTGACACAATGCTCTCTCCGGCTGGAATGCTCTCTGAGCGCTCTGATGTGACTTATATAGGCGGAGACCGCGCCTCCTTATGCCGTCACAGTCCCTGGGTATGCTGGGACTGTGACGTCTTAGGGGGGCGTGGTCACCGGATGATGTTGACCACGCCCCCCTAAAACGTCACAGTCCCAGCATGCCCAGAGACTGTGATGGCATAAGGGGGCGGGGTCTCCGCCTATATAAAACACATCGGAGCGCTCAGAGAGCATTCCAGCCGGAGAGAGCGTCGCGTCAACATCGGAAGAAGAGACGAGATAAAAAGCCAAAAGTCCGGGCCCCCGCTAGCAAAAGAGCGGCATGAAGATGAGGAGCCCCTTATTATAGGTGGCTCCCGGATTCCGATAAGCCCCCACGCCCGCAGACCCCAACAACCAACGGCCAGGGTTGTCGGGAAGAGGCCCTTGTCCTCATCAACATAGGGACAAGGTGCTTTGTGGTGGGGGGGCCCTGCAGGCCGCCCCCTCCCCCAAAGCACCCACACTCCATGTTGAGGGCATGCAACCTGGTACGGTTCAGGAGGGGGCGCTCGTTCGTCCCCACCCCCTTTCCTGACCGGGCTGCGTGCTCAGATCGGGGTCTGGTATGGACTTCTGGGGACCCCACGCCGTTTTTTTTTTCGGCGTAGGGGGTTCCCCTTGAAATCTATACCGGACCTAAGGGTCTGGTATGCCCCGCGAAGGGGCTTGCAAGGTGTCAATCTCGCCGATAAAAGCGATGAGATTGACTTACTTTTCTAGTCCCGTCGTACCCGAGTCACGTTCAAAATGAACGGACTTGTCCGTGTGTGGGCAACTCCGGCGAAAGTCCGTCGGAAAGACAGGCGGACCTAGCCGGAAAGTCCGGCGGTAGTCCGCCGGAAAGTCCAGCGGGAAGAACGTCGGACCTAGTTTCACAGAAAATCCGGTCGTGTGTACGCGGCATAAGAGGAACCATGAAAATGTAGTTCTGCAATCAACGTTTGACAGGTTAGTGCAAAATTGCAGGTTCTCTGAAATCTAAAAATATTCAAGGACATGCACAGTAGAGGCAACTAGAACTGGTTAGATCATGTTACCACAATAAATATTGTCCATAGTGATGAGCGGAGGGCCTCAAAAATAAGTAGGTACACACCAATCAGAAATGTACAGACATAATCAGGAGCAATCTCCTGTGCTTAATCAGTGAGCTTTTGTGAAGGTTTATTTGTCAGATAAGTGAGGAGAAAGATAGATGATCAGGAGCAGACTGGGGTTGATTGACTAGAACTGGAGTGCGCAAAATCCGGTGCAGCTCTGCATAGAAATCAATCGGCTTCCAGATTTTTTTTGTCAAAGCTTAAACAGGCCGACATTAGGAGACTGGCTACCATGCAGAGCTGCACCAATTTGTTTTTAGTAAAATCAACCCCAGTGTGCCTAGTGGAGTAGGTGGTGTTAATAGTAGGTCTGACAGTAGGTGTGACTTGGAATTTTGTAGATATAGATTCTGGCTAGAGGTCCCCTATACATTTAGATCAATGGGACATATTGCAGGATGTACATAGCCGAGTTCTAAAAGAAAAATGCAAGACACTTTTTTCTTCTACGAATCCATGGTGTAGATGACACTGGTTTCTCTCCATCTTCGAATAGTGTGGATACATCCATGAGCATCAAATCATCATAGCTGCAGAATTCTTCATGCGATGTGCTCCAGTTTTTTTCCGGCACACAACTCATTTCCTGGTTTGATTCATAGAGATCATAACTGTCCCAGAAGATACTAGGTGTAGCATCTATTCCATCTACACAGCTCAGATTTCTGCATCACAATCATCCAGGGTTCGTATGGTTTCATCTCCAAGCACACAACTCTTTCTCTTGTTTTATTCATGGAGATCATAACTGTCCCAGACAATACTAGGTGTAATATCAATTTCTTGTACACAATTCAGTAAATCGTACACAATTTCTGTATCACAATAGTCCTGTATAACAACATGTGAAATTAAATCCGCAGGAACCAAGAAATAGAAGATCTGCTGAGTAACCTGTGGCTCAGTATTAATCATTGGTTCATTCTTTGTAGCTGTGCATGACAAGGCATCCTCATCTAAATTTGTCAAGGTGTCTGAGCTTTCTGTTGATAAAGCTGTGTCAGTGATTTCGGGACATTGTGAGTGTGCACCTGGCAGTGTAGAATAGTAATCAAAGCTTTCCCAATAATAGCTTTTATTTGGTGTAACAAAAGAGGGAGAGTTCATACAACCAAAGAGCTCAATTGCAGTGTTCAACAAAACACACTTAAAGAGCTTGTTTGAGGACAAACTCTCACCAAGTTTGTTTATCATTTTCCTTAAACGGTCCATGATGTTGCACACCCGTGTGCCATCTGCCGGACCCCGCTCATTTTCATGCTGCTTCTTGCTGCATACCAGATGTGACGTCTGCACCAAACACTCCCAGAATATATACATAAACTGGCAGGGACTGCTGATGGTATCTTTCTGGTTTGCTTGTTGGTTTACCAGTGCATCCTGGGATATCTCATACCTGCAATACCTCCAAAATAAAGCAACGCTGAATAAAAGCCTTTGAAAAACTGCAGGTGCCAGCTTTGTTATAGACTTCTATGGAGGCTTTGAAGCACCAAGCATG
The DNA here is from genome assembly GCA_037952835.1 of Lithobates septentrionalis. Classification (NCBI taxonomy): domain Eukaryota; kingdom Metazoa; phylum Chordata; class Amphibia; order Anura; family Ranidae; genus Lithobates; species Lithobates septentrionalis. The sequence continues at coordinate 3,198,452 of JBBDGP010000129.1, forward strand.
GGTTATGATATTTGAAGCAAAGCAAACTCAGCGTGTAAACAGGACTACAAGCTTACCATTTTATTTAGTGATGGGGCTTTGATTGGCATTCAGGGCGCTTCAAAAAAGCGCATCCAATGCCACGTTTTGAAGCAAGTGTAAATGAGTCCTAATGGATATATTTATGTTTATCCATCTTTTAGGTGTTTTCCGGGTTATCTATTCATCAGCTTTCACTAATGAAGCAAAATTGAAGGCCGCAACCTAGGAACTGCCATGCAGCAAGTCAAAGTGAAGGATGTTTAATTTCTGCAGTGCCATTCATAAATTGAACTGTAGAAGTAAGGCCTCATGTACACGGCTGCTGGTAAACGGAAATTTAGGAGCAGTTGGGCATTTTTACCTGAACTCTCCTGTTATCTCATCAGTACATGTACACAGGGTTGTTTACAGTAGTTTCTAGGCAGTTGAGTTTAGAGGCTTTTTTTGGAATGCAAAAAAATGGGTTCAGAAGCTGAGTTTAGAGGCATTTCAAGCACCAGACGCTTCTAAACACGGTAACTCATTTAGCCATGTTTTGTTTACAGGAGTTTTTAATTTTTGGCTATTTTGAGAAATCTTTTTTTTCTAAACGCACAAGACAGACATGGGTTACTATCTGTCAAGTTAAATCGTTCAGGAGAGGTTGTAAAAACATCCGTGTACATGAAGTCTTATCCTGAAACAGCCAGTGTACTCATTATTTGCTGTGATCTGAGCCATTATTCTACAGCTCACATCACAGGCTCCAGTGAATAGAGCCCATCTGAGTGGCTCTGTACCTTGTGATTGCAGGTAATGACCAATCAGAGCAAAAATTTTAAACAGTGTCACTGTTTACATTTGTGAGCCTGTCCCTTCCTTTCACAATGGAAGGAAGAACTCATGCATGATCATTCCTTCGTCCGGATGGTGCTTAGCAGTGGTCTCAGGGTAGGTGGGTTGTGATTATAGAACCTTATATTATAGTTTTGTTATGTTATTTTTTTTTTTTTTTTACCCTTTCACCTCCAACTCCTCCCTCCCTCCTCATCCTTCACCTCTGCACATTACCCCCTAGTCTCCATCCTGCCATCGTAAATAACCTGTACATTAATCCCTTCACCTAAGCTTTGCTCGATGTATGGCCTGTATGCACTGTACCTAGTACACCGCTACCAACTTCATGTTTTACCCACCTCAATACCAGAAGGTTTTTTAGCCTTTTCAAAAAATTATGGCAAAACGTGAGATCACCTTGGGATATCTACTTTTCTAAAAAGGGGTCATTTTGGGGGGGGGGGTATATGTCCTGGCATTTTTATTTTAACAGAAAATAAGGGAATTTATCTATTTTTTTTAAATTAAAAAATAAATAAAACCCAGTGGTTACTAAAAACCATAAAAAATTACTTTGAGTACAATGTTGTATGAGTGAGTAATTGTCAGTCAAACTATCACAGCACTAAAAACTGAAAAATTGTGTGGTAGTAAAGGGATATTACAGGCTGCTACTGTGATTGCAAGTTTACTTGTAGTATATCTATTTCTATAATCCTTTGGGCTTTAAGGGACAAACATTAAGGGCCCATTCACACCATAACACATTGCACTAAGAGTGACAAATTTCCTAATCTTTAAAGTCCACCAAAAAAATGAGAAAAAAGCAGATGGAGCTCAACAGCGTTAAACTGAAAAAAATCAAAGTTTTCTTCACCTAGACTCGTAGTCCAGATAGCTAATACAGTGAAGTGTGGACCTCGCTCTTTCATCTTTCTGCTTAGCCTGGGGGTCTCTGTAATCATTTGCTAGTCTCCTAATATCATTGATTTATGTGTGTAAAACTACCACCTATATTTAATACTTTTGTTTTTAGAAAGAAAACATCTCCTGTAAAGAATGAAAGAATCCTCCTACGTTTTATGAACTGCCAGGATAAGGATTTTCTCTTTCATGTCCTCAAACCAAATTAAATTGGTTCTTGCGGAAAGCAAAAATGACATTTTGGCAAAAGTATGAACTTTTATTAATCTAACACACGTTATCTTTTCAGGTTTTTAGGAGTCATGCCTGCCTACTGACGTTCCATCTCACCAGGCAACTGTTCTGTTATTTGAACCATCAAATGGCAGTTTGAAGGCAGTACCGCAAGTATAATGCATTTACTTGCACCATTAATTGTATATAGCAATGGCTTTTATATCATTTTTATATTGGAAAATTCCAGTAGGGGGAGCTGTAACCATTCTTTTTCAAGGGCTTTTGCCAGTTTGAGTTTGCTATGCATTACTAGAAGGTTGCTCAATTAGGAACTAGTTAAACTCTGTGCGCAATGCGTTGTTTTTCTTTCTTTCGTTGCCATGCTGCCATACCTAAAAGTAATAAACGGAAGAAACTGCTTATCTTGCTTGGCAGATTATTTCTGATTTTCAGATTCACACTAGATCACGTCATTGTTAAATAATGTGCAACAATAACAATAACTTACAAAAATTTGAATTGCAGAAATGTTAACTACTTGTCTAAGTCATAAATAAAGGTCTTTATAAAGAATATGTTTGGCTCAAAGAAGCAGCTATTTTGTAGAATGTGTCCATTTACTAGGATTAACAGGAGTGAAATATGTTTGTAATTGGGTCTGATTTAGGGCTCCTATACACTTGTTCGTGTGGGTGGTAAAAATAGGTGGTTGAGCCTTGTTTTTACTGCATCCCACCCTACTGTCCCCTTAAAGCAGAACTTCATTCAAAAAGTGAAGTATCGCTGGTGTGCTCTCTCTCCAGCCTGTGGCGTTTGTGTGTGTTTTGTGCGTTTGTGTTTTTTGCGCAAGGCCTCATTAAAAAGTAAGGACAGCATTAATAAAACTTAGACAAATAAAATAAACTTCACTGTAAAAATATAAAAACTTAGATTTCCGTAAGGCTAAGCTTGCTCTGCACATGGGAGAGAAGCATTTCAGATGGAGGATTGGCATGGTGAGGTTGACATTTATCCACCCATCTGCCTGTCTGATCAACAGGTTGCTGACTCCAAGACCCTTTCTAGGGATTGTAGGATATTAACCACTTCAGCCCCAGAAGGATTTACCCCCTTAATGACAGGCCATTTTTTGCAATGCGGCACTGCCTCACTTTAACAGACAATTGCGCGGGTATGCGACCTTGTACCCTTGTGTCCTTTTCGTTCCCCACAAATAGAGCTTTCTTTTGATGGTATTTGATCACCTCTGCGGTTTTTATTTTTTGTGCTATAAACAAAAAAGCGTCAATTTTGAAAAAAAAATATATATATATTTTGTGCAGTAATACACATCCAAAAAAAAAAAAAATATTGAATTTCTTCTTCAGTTTAGGCAAATATGTATTCTGCTACATAGTTGGTAAAAATCCCAATAAGCGTATATTGATTTGCGCAAAAGTTATAGCATCTATAAAATAGGGGATAGATTTAGGGACTTAAATAAAATTATTATTAGATTTTTTTTTTTTTTTTTTACTGGTAATGGCTGCGATTTTTAGCAAGACTGCGACATTGCGGCACACAAATTTGACCCCAAGTGATATTTTTGGGGACCAGTGACACCAATACAGTGCTTAATGCTAAAAAAAAAAATGCACTGATCAATATATAAAAACGACACTGTCTGGGAAGGGGTTAACTGTGTGGGGGATGGGCTTACTGGGACAACACAGAGGCTGTTCCTAGTAATCAGGAAAAGCGTGATCTTAGAGTTGTCCCCGTTCTGCCTCTCAACAGGGTCACTTTAAAGCTCAATCACTGCTTAGCTGTTGGGTATGATCCCTAGTCAGAGCTTGCACATTTGTCACTGCTCCTAAGCAGTGGCGTCGCTGGGGGGGTGGCTTTTGGGGCTATAGCCCCGAATCTGGAGCCCATAGCCCCGAGTCTCTGCAGGGGACCCCGATGTTAAGGGAGAGGCTCTCTGGGGACCCTGATGCAAGAGGGAGGCTCTCTGGGGACCCTGATGCAAGAGGGAGGCTCTCTGGGGACCCTGATGCAAGAGGGAGGCTCTCTGGGGACCCTGATGCAAGAGGGAGGCTCTCTGGGGACCCTGATGCAAGAGGGAGGCTCTCTGGGGATGTATAAACACACACGCATATATTACTGTATATACATGTGTATGCCTGCCCAAGCATATGACTTTCTTTACTATGCTGCTATGGGCTCTAGCCCCAGATTGTTTGTAGACCTAGCAATGCCCCTGCTCCTAAGGGATGGCACTGGCCCTACTGTAAAGGACCAGTGATGTCCAGCTGTAACTATCAGGTATTTCAGTTACTCATGGCAGGGAGAAAAACATGACTATAGGGTACTGAGAGACTGGTCTTTAAAAGCAAACCAGTGTTTTGACTCTTGACTGGGTTCGCAGATCCAGGGACATGTAGCTGAATATATAAATCTTTACTAGATTTACTAGACCATCATTATCACATGTCACTGAAGTTTGATTGAATACACGATTTTACAGTTTATTATTTTATACTCGCACAGGTGGTATAAATGTACTATGACTTTCTCACATGTCTGTTTCATGTTTGGTTGTTGTGGAGTGTTTTTTTTTATATAAAATATATTTAAAAAACGGGGTGAAGGGGGAACGGAGAGAGGACTGAGCGGCAGAGAATCAGCAGAGCTGGGGGACCATAGCTGGAGCAATATAGTGGGGGAGGTGAGCAGGGACCTGAGAAAGCCAAGAGGAACAAACCAGGGCTCTGGGGATTACTACTGAGCAGGAGGATCTGCTGAACGAGGGTATCAAGCAGCTGGGGGATCTGCTGGGCCCCTTTAAAACAAATTCAAAAGCAATAAACCCCCCCTCCCCCCCTTTTTCCAAACATCATTAAGCCCACGTTCACAGTGAGGGTTGGTTTGAAATTGTGTGAGTGCAGCCGAACTCGCATAATTTCAAACTGGCATTTCAGTCGGACTTTGGGGGCAATTTGACAGACATCTGTACAGGTTCATGCAAAGATGTCTATTCAAGTCGCCAAAAGTAGTGCAAGAACTACTTTTGGGAATCGGTGCGGCGGAGCAAAGTCGGCGCCTGGGGAAGTGCGGTTGCTGGCAATAGGCTGCGATTTGACATGTCAAATCGCATGACAAAACAGCCCAATGTCAACGTGGGCTAAAGCTTAAAAAAAAATAAACACACGCATCACCAAAGCATCAAAACACATCAAAAATTCACATAGAAGTGGTTCACTTTAATGGTCAAAGCAAGTGTAAATGAGCCCTTAGAAGTTTTAATGAACTTCGGCCCCCGGTAGTAGAAGCCCTGCAGTCAGCATTTTCGTTTCAGTGGTTAACCTCTTTACCCTATTTGGGTATTAAACTTACCCCGAAATACTCAGGATTATATCAAGCTAATTTTCCTCCGCTTTTCCAAAAGCTGGAGGCTATGCTGGCCTCTTGGTCCACACACGATTTCGTGGTTCGGCAGAATAGCGACGGTACGCATGACGTACCTCCCTAAATTGCTGTATTATTTTAGAGTTTTGCCAGTTCAAGTGCCTCCCCATATCATTCGAATACACCAACGTAAAATTACGCAATTTATATGGGGCCACAAGAGGCCCAGGATCAAGAGACAAGTGCTTTACGCGCGCAGAGTCAATGGTGGCCTTTCAGTTCCTAATTTGCAAGCATATTATATAGCAGCGGGTATCGCCCCATTATCTCACCTTCATGCAAAGCAACAAATGCCACTATGGGCCACCATTGATTTGGTCAACGCACACCCAACACCTCTAGTTATCTTCCTTGGCTTCCTAAAGCACATCGCCCCCCTACCATAGGTCCCTGTTTAGCTCATTCCCTCAAATTGTGGGATGCGGTTAAGTACTCAGCAGGCCTAATTTCTCCTCATCTCCCACTACTTCGTCTCCTCCACTGCCCTTTATTTTAACCAGGTTGTGATAATCCACTGCAATTTAAGTGGTGGTCCGATAATGGCTTCATAGATATCCATTCGTTTTTTACCCCAACCAAGATCATCTTTCGCGGCCTTACGTTCTTCACACGATATCCCCCTTAGGGAGCATTACAGTTACCTGCAAATTAGACATTTTCTCCGACAACTTACAACATCTCATTCTGCCCCCTTTGTCATGACACCATTTGAAAGCCTTTGTAGATTACGCCCCCCAATCCTCGGGTTTGATTTCTCTAATATATACCGCTATAATTAATTCCAAGACAACACCATTGAGACCCCATCATCTCCAATGGGAGGCTGAGTTCGGGAAACAATTAGACACGGAGGACTGGCATAGTATGACTACTGCGCTATCTAAATGTTCCAAGAATGTTCTCTTTTTAGAGAACGCGTATAAAGTCTTCTATAGATGGTATTATACTCTGGCTAGATTAGCAAACTTCATCCCATCCTATTCCCCCCTCTGTTTTCACGGGTGCTCACAGGAGGGCACGATGGCGCATATTTGGTGGACCTGTCCCAGGGTCTGCAGACTATGGGTTAGAGTATATGCACTATTACGCAATCTTTTTAATACTAACGTAAAGCGGGATCCTTTTGAGGACCTTTCATGGAAACCAATTGCAGAACTTCTTTGTCCTGAACGTCAGTTAGCAGCACAGATTTTCACTGCAACTAAACTCACCATAGCAAGGGCCTGGAAAACCCCGAACCTTAGTTTTGAAGCAGTTAAAAATACAGTGAATGATATCATGGTAAATGAGAAACTTACGGCCATATTGCTGGACACTCATGATAAGTTCCTCCAGATATGGCAACCCTGGGTGACTTGCAATCGCCCATCAAGATTTGATCTAACGCTCCTTTCCCTATAATAAGCCTCCGTTCCCCCCACCCCAGGGTCCTTCCCTCCTTCCTCTCCTTTCTACCCCCCTCCTTTCCCACTTTCGATTCCCCTCTCCTTCTCCTTGTTCAGGCCCTTGGGCTTAATTCTACAATGACCGGAAAATTAATATAACACACAAATTATTACATTCAGAGGTATTTTATCCTCTCTGAGGTTATCCAATTTAATCTGAGTTTATTACTGGTTCTTTTTGTTTTTCTTTATTTTATATTTTTATTTTATTTTTTTTTATTTCTTCATGTAACGTTATGTATTGCAACAACATCTCGCATTGTATTCTTTAATTATTCATGTATGTTAGCAATCATATTAATATGTACTGATACCATAACGCTACGCCAGAATACGCGGGATGAGGATATGCCTTGGTATGTCGCCTGGCCTCGGCATTGAAACGCTTGAGTCCAGGCTTAAATCTTTGAACAATAGCTCCACCCGCCGGATACAGGCAGCCTTATACCTGTTAATTCATGATGTATCCATGACTGTTTTGCACTTTTCTGTTGATATATATTTTCAATAAAAACCTTTTGTAAAAGAAGTTTTAATGAAAAAAAACTTGAATGAAAATTGTCAGTACATTTGAAGACTTCAAAAATGTAGTTTGAAAAGAACTCAAAATTTTGTTTGCTTTTAACATTCGATTTTTGGAATGAATGAACCTTATTGAACAAAAACCACATACATTGATAGAAATGTGTTAGTTTGAGAGTTTTTTCATCTTGTGCCTTCGAATTTTTTTGTAACTGTGGTAAAAACGAATGCCAATTTGACCCCATGAACAATTAGAAAATCAAAACAGATGTTCTTAACCACTTGCTTACTGGGCACCTACCCCCCCTCCTGCCCAGACCAATTTTCAGCTTTTAGCGCTGTCACTCTTTGAATGACAAATGCGCGGTCATACAACACTGTACCCAAATTAAATTTTTATTTTTTTCCCCCACTGATAAGGTGGCACTGGTGGGCACTGATAGGTGGCACCGATTGCTGGCACTTATGGGCACTCATTCGTGGCACTGGCAGGCAGTACTGCTGGGCACATATGAGGTGGCTTCGCCTCTTCCTCTTCGGGACCGACGTCCCTTCAACAGAAGCCGGTGATCGGCTTTTTTTTCTCCTCACGCTGTCAACGTGAGAAAAAAAAAAACGGATTACTGATCTTCTGTTTACATCACGTGATCAGCTGTCATTGGCTGACAGCTGATCACGTGGTAAGGAGCACTCCGATCTGCGATCACCCGAGTCTCATTGACTTGGTGATCACAGCGCTCGCCGAGGGCGCTTGGGGAGCGTGCAAAGGGGAGGATGTCTATTGACTGCCTCCCGGCAAAGCAGATCCGTGCTGTAGCCATCATTCGGCTATAGCGCGGATCTGAAGGGGTTAAAACTAAAAACTAGTGCATACCCAGCTCAACATTAAAACACCTACTGCTTCAACATGCTTTTTGGATGCCTTTTTGATGCTTCAGTGATGCTTTTTTCAGCTTTAATGAAGCTTAGCAAATGCCCTGCGCGTGGGTTGATTTCTATTTGTTTAAGGGCTCGTTCACACTTACTCAAAATTTCGAGGCTTATCAAACACTCCTATAGCGTTAATGCTTGTTAATAGGCAAGTTGATAAGCTTTTAATGAGCATTAAGAATGTTCCTCCCCCAAAAGGCCTATGTACGTTTGTGGCGCAGTTGACAAGCGCCTTTGGCTTGTTAAAACTGCTCCACAAACGCCCACAATAGCTGATTGCTAAGGAGCGAGCCAGAATGCTGGCTGCCGAGTTCTTAACAACCGATGAGTAATCCAGCTGTCAGCGGGGAACCCGCTGACAATAGGAATAAAAAAAAAAAAAAAGTTAACCAATTGCTGATCGCCTCACGCAGATATACTGCGGCAGAATGGCAAGGGCAGGCACAGTACCGTATGGGTACGTTACTCGCCTCCCGTGGGCGGGGAACGCAACTCGCGCCCCCCCCCCCCCCGGTATCGCTTCAGGAGCGATCCGTGCTGAGGGGGAGGCCACCGATTCATGGCCACCCCCTCGCGATCGCTCCTGGCGAATGGAAAGCTTCCTCTGCTTTTGTAATGTAAACAGAAGCAGAGGAAGTGATGTCATCGCTCCTTGTGAAGCCTTTTCGTTCCGGCTTCCGAGGAGAGAAGGCATCAAGTAAGTTTGCACCAACACTACACGAACAGTAGAACACGCAGGCACACTAATCACCCCCCCTGAAACCCTGTCACTTGTGACTGTTATAAGTGGTAGGGCAGTTAGTGGTAGGCCCCTTTAGGTCTAGGGTACCCCCCTACCCCCCTCTCCAATAAAGGTTTAACCCGTTGATCACCCCCCAGTTAACCCCTGTCGCCAGTGTCACTAAGCAATCTTTTTTCTAATCGCCGTATTAGTGTCACAGGTGACGCTAGGTAGCCAGGTAAGTATTTAGGTTCACCGTCAGCTTTTTATAGCGTCAGATACCCCCAGATACTACCTAATAAAGGTTTTAACCCCCTGATTGCCCCCTAGTTAACCCTTTCACCAGTGATCACCGTATAACTGTTACGGGTGACGCTGGTTAGTTGTTTTTTTTATCGTGTCAGGACACCCGCCGTTTATTACCCAATAAAAGTTTAACCCCTGGATCGCCCGGCGGGTGATATAAGTTGGGTTTTAGGGTCAGATAGGGTCTGCATCACACCAGGCAGCGTCAGGTTAGTGCCAGTACCGCTAAACACCCACACACGCAGCATACATCTCCCTTAGTGCAGGGCTTGACAAATTTGCTTAGAATCTAGGAGCCAGCTGAAAAAGTTAGGAGACAGTTTTTTAAATCTTCTGCCCAGCGCCCAGAACTGCATGTCTGGGGCATCGGGCAATAAGAATTGCTCATGCCTGAAGCCAAGCAAAAAAAACCCCCAAAATATTATTTAAAAAAAAATCAACTTTTTTGTTGTTTGTTATAAGATTTTGCAAATAAGTTTTTTTTTTCCTCCTTCACTGATGTGATCTGATAGGCGGCACGGATGAGCACTGAGGGGCTGCACTGATGAGGTGGCATTGAGGTTGGAACTGATGGGCACCAATAGGCAGCACTGAGGTGCCACTGATGGGAACTGACAGGTGGTACTGATAGGCAGCACTGAGGCAGCACTAATAAGCGACACTGAGGTGGCACTGACGGGCAACACTGAGGTGGCACTGACGGGCAACACTGAGGTGACACTGATGGGCAACACTGAGGTGACACTGCACTAATGGGCAACACAAATGAGCACTGACATGGCACTAATGGGCAGCACAAATGAGCACTGAGGTGGCACTGATGGGCAGCACTGATGGGCAGCACTGAGGTGGCACTGATGGGCAGCACTGAGGTGGCACTGACGGGCAGCACTGAGGTGGCACTGACGGGCAGCACTGAGGTGGCACTGACAGGTGGCACTGATGGGCAGCACTGAGGTGACACTGATGGGCAGCACAAATGAGCACTGAGATGGCACTGATGGGCAGCACAAATGAGCACTGAGATGGCACTGATGGGCAGCACTGATGGGCAGCACTGAGGTGGCACTGATGGGCAGCACAAATGAGCACTGACATGGCACTAATGGGCAGCACTGAGAGGGCACTAATGGGCAGCACTGAGAGGGCACTAATGGGCAGCACTGAGAGGGCACTAATGGGCAGCACTGAGAGGGCACTAATGGGCAGCACTGAGAGGGCACTAATGGGCAGCACTAATGGGCAGCACTGAGGTGGCACTGATGGGCAGCACTGAGGTGGCACTGATGGGCAGCACTGAGGGTGACACTGATGGGCAGCACTGAGGGTGACACTGATGGGCAGCACTGAGGGTGACACTGATGGGCAGCACTGAGGGCGACACTGATGGGCAGCACTGAGGGTGACACTGATGGGCAGCACTGAGGGTGACACTGATGGGCAGCACTGAGGGTGACACTGATGGGCAGCACTGAGGGTGACACTGATGGGCAGCACTGAGGGTGACACTGATGGGCAGCACTGAGGTGGCAGCACTGAGGGTGACACTGATGGGCAGCACTGAGGGTGACACTGATGGGCAGCACTGAGGGTGACACTGATGGGCAGCACTGAGGGTGACACTGATGGGCAGCACTGAGGGTGACACTGATGGGCAGCACTGAGGGTGACACTGATGGGCAGCACTGAGGGTGACACTGATGGGCAGCACTGAGGGTGACACTGATGGGCAGCACTGAGGGTGACACTGATGGGCAGCACTGAGGGTGACACTGATGGGCAGCACTGAGGGTGACACTGATGGGCAGCACTGAGGGTGACACTGGGCAGCACAAATGAGCACGGAGGTGGCACTGATGGGCAGCACTGAGGGGCAGCACTGAGGTGGCACTGATGGGCAGCACTGAGGTGGCACTGATGGGCCGCACTGAGGTGGCACTGATGGGCCACACCAATAAGCACTGAGATGCACTGATGGGCAGCAATGAGGTGGTACTGATGAGCAGCACTGAGGTGGCACTGAATGGAATTGATAGGCAGCTCTGACAAGTGACACTGACAGGCAGAACTGAGATGGCACTGACAGAGGGCACTGAGGTGGCACTCCCCGTCCACAACGGCGGTAAGGAACGGGCGACTGATCATGCCCGCAACCTCATCCCCAGCTGTCAAACTGAGAAGATGATGTCGGAGGTAGGCGGGCAGTGAGAGCACGCCATACTCATCACAGCACCGCCCACCAGAGGAGGGCGCTGGTACGCAGAAAGGAGCGCGTATCCCGCTCCAGCAGGCCGCAAAGCCGCGGCCTCAATTTTGGCCAGCCCGACCGAAGTCCGCACACCCGCGGGGGGGGGGGGGGTGTTGGAGGCACTTTGCAGGTATACAGACCGCTGCCGCGGTGTAGCCCAGGCGCCAGGATGCAATTTCCAGTCGCCATTGCGACCTGGCGCCTGGGTTTTGTCGAGCCCTGCCTTAGTGGTATAGTATCTAAACGTATCAATATCTGATCAGATCTATACTATTGTCCCCAACATAAATTGAATTAAATAATTAACAATCACAAACCAGCAAAGTGCAAGGTGCCAACACTGTGCAACCTAAATAACTGAATCATAACGTAACTAAATAATGTGAAACAACAAGTTTTCCATAAAGTGCAAACGTGCAAACAAACATAAATTATAAGTGTATACTCCAAACTGAATGGTAATAAATAGAATGTCCCAGCAGATTGAATATAAAAATCACACAGAAAAAGCGTCCTTAATCTTAGGTAAAATCTTTGTGACTTATGGTGCTGGCATGCGCATGTAGCAGTTAAAGTGCCTGGTGACTCAAGGTTTCATGCAGCTTCGTGTGTAAACACTCCAGTGAGCAGTGGCCCCTTACCTCACAGAAATGGGGCAACAGCATATGACCAAACTGGTTCTTATCTTTTTCCACCTAGCGGCTCCTACGTATTCCTCACCGTCCTGGGGTGGGATTCCCTCAGATTCCCTCAGGTATGGTCCAGGGGGGTGTATTTAAAAACAGGAATAAAGGAACCCAATAGTGTAATACCGTTTAAAAGGTAACTATGTTTATTAGACAAAAGCAGCAGGTACTCACATTTAAAATGAATAGCAGGTTGTTTGTATCCGACGAGCGGCGAGCTCGTAGCTTTCTTTCAGTGTACTCAGCCTATCCTGTCCCTACGCGTGACGTCACACCACACGTGACTTCTTCAGGGGATAAATATAGGCTGTAATAGTGTCCTTAAATACTGTAGTATTGGCCGGCAATAGGCGGCCATTTTCCCGAAGTTCTATATATTAAGTTACGGCGGCCATTTTCCTAGGGGTTTTTTCGATCTGGTTCGACTTAGAGTGTGTGTCAGCTGACGAATAGTGGCCAATAAGGGCTGTCTGCTGATTCGATGTCGCTTGTACTGTCAGCAAAGGAGGGCATTGTTATTTTCAATGATGGGAGCCCAGCGCACAGGGAAAGCGAATTATTATTAGGAACAAATTTATCTATAAGATGTTATTTGTGGTATAGTATCCTGCAAAACGCAGGAAGAAATAAATGGTAACTAAATAATATATATAATACTCAGACGGAGGGAAAGGCGGCAGACACTGACAGAATGCCAAATGTGCAAGACAGTGAATATACATATACATTCCGAACAATGTTAGATATATATTTTTAAAAAAACATTAGATTAGCAGCAAATAAGTAAAAACAGAATAGATTATTGGCAACAGTCTGCCATTTGCAAGTAGGAGAATTGAGAAGGGGTGTATATCTTTATTAATTATGTGAAATTAAAAAACAATTTAAGTTAAAATCCTTAAGAGGCTAGCAGATTATATCTACTGCTACCTAAAGTTGTATGCTTACATAAATATATTGACTTCCCTAATCGGGGGGCAGATGGATAAATAAATATATATAGCCTCTTACTTGAGTGAAGAATTAGGGAGATCAGTAGTCTAAAAGCAATTTTGAATTATTCTAAAATTAAGCATTTCAATGTACTTTCATATATTTTAAAACCATTTTAAAATACATTTTAAAATCATTTTAAAAGTCACTCAGGAAACAATTTAGATCAAACTCGATGTTTAAGCCCCGGGGCCAAAAGGTGTCCAAGGTGTAAATCCACTTGGATTCCAATTGGCTTAAGGTTCTCACTTTATGGCCCCCCCGCCAGTGTTTTGTATATGGGGTGATGCCCCAAAATGTCAAGTTAGTGGGGTCTCTGTTGGTGACAGGTGAGAAAATGCTTTGATACACAGTGTTTGTCATAGCCGTTGATGATGTTTTTGACATGCTCCTTGATACGGACTCTAAGGGGTCTTTTGGTGCGCCCAACGTACTGCAGGCCACAGCTACATTCAAGCACGTATACTGCCCCTTCTGTGTTACAGCAAACAAAGTCTTTAATTTCGTGATTTTCTCCTGTACTGGTTGACGTGAAACTAAAAACTTTCTTGTTGGGGCGTTTAGTCCTGAGACATGCGAAACACCTCTTGCATGGAAAGAATCCGTTTCCGGAGAAGAAAGTGAAAGGTTTCTTGGGTGGGTCCACAACGTTTTTCACTAGTATGTCTCTAATTGTTGGGGCTTTCTTGTATATGAATTTTGGGTTCTCCGAGAGAATATCTTGTAATTGTCTATCTGCCCGCAGAATGTGCCAATGGCGCTTTATTATCTTTTCTATCTTTCTATATTGTGCATTGAAGTCTAAGATGAGGGGTATCCCTTCCATTGTATTTTCTTGTTGGGTAGTTTTTTCTTTAATCAATTGGTTCCGGTCCAATTTAGCCACTTCATCTATTTTTGTTTTAATGAATTTCCGGTCATAGCCTTTTGTGGTGAATCTCTCGCCCATCTTCTCTGCCTGTTCAAAATATGTCTCAATTTTGGTACAGTTTCTCTTTATGCGCATTAATTGTCCTTTTGGGATATTGAAAATCCAATTTTTATGATGGCAGCTTGTGGTTGGGAGGTAGCTGTTTCTATCTACCCCCTTAAAGTGCGTTTTGGTATTAAAAGTGCAGTTATCAAGTGAAATCTCTAGATCTAAAAAGTTTATTTTTTCTGAGCTGATATCCCAAGTTAGTTTGATATTTCTGTCATTGTCATTGAGCTTCATGAGGAATTCGGTTAAGTGTTCTTCTTCTCCATCCCATAATATAAAAATATCATCAATGTACCGTTTATATATGACGAGTTGTCTTGGGCGTTCACTAAAAACATTGTACTCTTCCCACTGTGCCATAAACAGGCCGGCTATGCTTGGGGCAAATCTGGCTCCCATGGCCACCCCAGTCTGTTGGTGATAGTAAGAATGGTTATACCAAAAATAATTATTTTTGGTATAACCATTCTTACTATCACCAACAGACTGGGGTGGCCATGGGAGCCAGATTTGCCCCAAGCATAGCCGGCCTGTTTATGGCACAGTGGGAAGAGTACAATGTTTTTAGTGAACGCCCAAGACAACTCGTCATATATAAACGGTACATTGATGATATTTTTATATTATGGGATGGAGAAGAAGAACACTTAACCGAATTCCTCATGAAGCTCAATGACAATGACAGAAATATCAAACTAACTTGGGATATCAGCTCAGAAAAAATAAACTTTTTAGATCTAGAGATTTCACTTGATAACTGCACTTTTAATACCAAAACGCACTTTAAGGGGGTAGATAGAAACAGCTACCTCCCAACCACAAGCTGCCATCATAAAAATTGGATTTTCAATATCCCAAAAGGACAATTAATGCGCATAAAGAGAAACTGTACCAAAATTGAGACATATTTTGAACAGGCAGAGAAGATGGGCGAGAGATTCACCACAAAAGGCTATGACCGGAAATTCATTAAAACAAAAATAGATGGGGGGGCGTGGCCTAGCGCATGGAGACGTAGGTCGCACTTCACGGCGGCTCCCGGTCCCACGGATCTCCACGAGGTTCTAGCAGAGACATCCCGCCTCACACCGCTCCTCAACCGCACAGATGGGCAAGGGAAAGCCCAAGGATCACTCCAAGCCCACCGGCGATCGTACACAGAGCGATCTGGGCAGATTTGTGACCAGAGCGTCTGCGGCCTACAGCTCACAGGAACAGCCCAAGATGGCGCCGGCACCTCCGTCCCCCGCCCGCTCTGAGCCTTCAGACACCATGCAGGTACGCTCCAGGGCTCGCTCTGCCTCACTAGCTGATCTTGGGCCCCCACTACAGAGCCAACACAGCCCGCACAGCCCGCACAGCCCCTACAATCAGTCGCAAGCCTCCCTGAACTCAGGGGACGGATGGGACTTAGAATCGCAGATGCGATCCCTCCATACATACATACGCTCGCTTCCAACAAAAGCCGATTTTGAGCATTACACCACCCGTATGGAAAAAGCATATAGGCAGGAGATTGCGGAGCTCAAAAGGGACATGGGAATCCGTATTGAGGACGTGGAAAACACCACGGAGGGCGTATGCACTACCCTGCATTCCCATGAAGCAATTTTGAACTCTCACACTGTCCTAATCCAACAGCTCATGTACCACCAGGACGACATTGAAAACCGTAATAGACGGAACAATATTAGAATACGCGGCATCCCTGAAACCATCGAGCATAAAGACCTGGCAGGGGCTGTAACCTCTATCTTCAATCAAATACTTCAGCAACCCAAAGACACTCACATTGAACTGGATAGAGTACACAGGACCTCCGGCCCTCGCAATCCAGATTCAGCCTATGTCCGTGACACCCTATGTAGAGTGCACTTCTACAAAGTGAAAGAAAACATCATGCGAGAGGCAAGCACCCAGGACTCCATCAGGCTTAATGACACCCCCGTCATGTTACTCCCAGACCTCTCCCGCCAAACACTAGCCATGCGGCGCTCTCTGAAACCCCTCACTTCAATCTTGCAAGAGAGACAAATCAGATACCAATGGCGCTTTCCGTTCCAACTGCGAGTTCAACACGAGGGCAAGACGGCCATTTTTCGCACCTTAGGAGACTTACCGCGGTTCCTGAGCACCCTGGAACTTCCACAGGTTTCCATACCGGACTGGCCTCTCCCAACCACTACGCCTGGTCTTCCATTCAGCACACAATGGCAGAAGACCGGCAGGCAGAAGCGCCCCAGATCCTCGCCTCACAAATCACCAGACGGCTGATGTTCCTTCCTGCAACAGGGTGATACCTGTCTCCATTCCACTCTTTTTTCCACCTCTCTCTTGCCTTGTCAGTGAGAGGCGGGTTTGTTACTGGACTTCCAGACCTCCCGACATTACATTTTTATGAACGATGCGCACAAGTTTTTCTAATTTCTTTTTTTCCCTTTTTTTTTTTTTTTCTTTCAGTTCTCTGTTTCAGGTTATATAGCGCATCCTCTCATGCATAACAGTTTGGTTTTTTTTTGTTGTGTTAACTTTTTTATCTCCCTTTTTTCAGATCACCATGTATACAGATACTGGTTGCTGGGGTCAGGGGGGAGGGAAGGGGCTTAACTGTGACAAAGGAGGGTTGCATCTGTCTTAAAATTGTTGTTGATAAGTTCTAATTAACTATAATTATAAAGTTACACAAATGCCTTCCTTCCGCGCTGGGCCTTATTCTAATCCCCCTTGAAAACAGAAGGGTGGCCGCCCCCTTCCCCCCCCACGCCAACATGATCCCCTGTATGTTATCCAAGTACATGGAGGTTTTCCGTGCTTCATGAAGCATTTCGACAGCGGTTCGGAAGAAAGGCAGACGTGTTATATAAGGGCCACTACATTATGCCTATAGCTAGAGATGTTTGTGAGCGATGTCCCCAGTTTGTTCAGGTTTTATGTACGGTGGGGATCCCGGGACCGGGGAGCGCTCTGTGCGCTTACCACGTTTACACCCCACTTAGGACCAACAGTGCGTATTATTGCACTGTTTACGTTATTTAGTGTTTTTTTTTTTCCTTTTTCTTTTTTTTTCTTTCTTTTTTTTTACTATCCAGTCACCATGCGATTACACCCATTGAGTTCCCCCAGGCTACCACTCAGTGGTTTTAACCTCCTTTTCCACTTGTGTATGTCATGGTGGCGCTCCCTGACTACATGGTGGATGTGTTTTGTTTCTACATGGCTGTGCTGGTTTATGTCCACCCTCTCTACCTCTCTAACTCCCTTCACCCCCACTCTTTTTTCCTACCTATCCTATGTCCCCCCTCCACCCCTACCCCTCTTCCCCCTGGCAGGGCAGGCCCTGGGTCACGTAGGGACCACTAGAATTTTGACGAGAGAGCTTAGGCGTGTTCCCACTCCATTACTCTCATGCCACCGCTAGATCACATTAACTTAGCCTCCTATAATTGCAGAGGTTTCAACACCCCTGAGAAAAGGAGCCAAGTGCTGTATCACTTCCATAAAGCCAAAACTCAAATCTTACTACTTCAAGAAACACACTTTAAGGGTTCGGCCATTCCAACCTTAAACAACCCCCACTTCCACAAATGGTTCCATAGCACTAATCCACTTTCTAAATCCAAAGGAGTATCCATAGCTTTTCACAAATCCTTCCAACCAGAAGTATTAGATACCCTAATAGACCCCGATGGTCACTTTATCTTTCTTAAACTAAAATCTAACCTTTCTATCTTCACAGTTGCTAATGTATACGGACCAAACCAAGACCAAGGGAGTTTTTTCTCCATGCTTATAGACAAACTAATCTCGTTTGGGGGGCCCCTGTTTTATTGTAGGAGGAGACCTCAACATGACCCTCACACCAGCCATGGACACCTCCTCGGGTAAGTCAGCTATACCACACTCCACTCTCACACATATCAAATCACTTATACATTCAGCCCAATTAGTGGATGTCTGGCGGACCCAGCATCCATTTGAGAGAGACTACAGCTGCTACTCAGTCGCCCACAACTCATATAGTCGCATTGACTATTTCCTAGTATCACAATCCCTACTTGATATCCCTATACAAGCTTCCCTAGGTAACATTCTATGGTCTGATCATGCCCCTGCCCATTTAAGCTTAGCCCACCCACCCAAGGCACACAAGACTTTTACCTGGCGCTTAAATGACAACCTGCTAAAAGATAGCCTTTGTGTGACAGATACCCAACAGGCAATTAAAAACTTTATTCATGACCATCGTTCAGATGACACCAACCCCCTTACCAAGTGGGAGGCTCTGAAATGTGTGCTGCGGGGAATTTTCATCCAACATGGCGCACGATTAAAGAAGGCTAGATCGGCTGACATAGTCAAATTACTCTCATCTATCCACACTCTTGAAAGCACACATAAGAAAGACCTTGCGCATAATACCTTTGTAGACCTCTCCAACGCCCGCAGAGATTTACTCCGCATTCTAGATGCAAACACCCTTATAGCCAGAGACAAAGGTCGTAATCGCCACTACATGCTAGCTAATAAATGCGGACAGCACCTCGCTAAAGTTCTACACCCGCGTCCCCCTCGGCACCCCATACCGTTTATCTGCAACACAAATCAGCAAAAGACCAGGACCCCTAAAGGCATAGCAGATGCTTTTCAAAACTATTATTCTCAACTCTATAACCTCCCTACCCAACCTCAACAATCCCCGCGACCAAACTCACAACTCCCAGACATGGAAAATTATATCTTAGAGACTGCCCTCCCACGAATAGATCCCCCCACTTCCACGGCTCTGGAGGAAGTCCTAACATCTTCAGACTTCCTTCTGGCGATTAAAGGATTAAAATCCGGTAAATGCCCAGGACCTGACGGCTTCACGCCCAGATTCTACAAATTATTTGCCCATTCACTAGCCCCACTTCTCGCAGCGGCGTTTAACTACCTAGATGACGCTCATCCTCCTCCCAAATCCTTTCTGTCTGCCACTATCTCAGTAATACCTAAGCCCGGAAAGGACCCCTCCCAATGCACTAGTTATAGACCTATCTCCCTCCTAAACGTCGACGTTAAGCTTTTCGCCAAGATCCTGGCCAATCGCCTCTCGCCCCTCCTACCCTCCATTGTACACAAAGACCAAGTGGGCTTTGTCCCTGGTAGGGAGGCTAGGGACAATACCACAAAAACGATACACCTAATCTCTTATATCCGCAAACATAATCTAAAGGCCTGCATTCTCTCTTTTGACGCCGAAAAGGCGTTTGACCGGGTTAACTGGCAATTTCTACGCCTCTCTCTGAAACAGATTGGACTCGGCCCTTCATTTATATCCAAGGTGATGGCGCTTTATTCCCAGCCCACTGCCTCTGTACTGGTCAATGGTTCCACATCTGCCCCACTAGTGATATCCAATGGGACAAGGCAGGGTTGCCCACTGTCTCCCTTGCTCTTTGTTCTAGTGATGGAGCACTTGGCCACGGCTATTAGGCAAAACAATAACATCATGGGAATACCGACGCCATCATCGGAAGTAAAACTCTCACTTTATGCAGATGACCTCCTTGTCTACATCCAACAACCCCATACCTCACTACCCTCCTTAATGCAAGAGTTCCGTAGATTCGGGGACCTAAGTAATTTTAAGCTTAATATGTCTAAGACAGAAGCCCTTAACATTTCCCTAACTCCCTCCACCCTTACACAACTGCGGACCAATTTCCCATTCCAGTGGGGCACAAAGGGTATCTCTTACCTTGGAATCACCATCCCATCCAACCTAGCTGACCTCTACAATCTCAATTACCCCCCACTCCTATCCCGAATCCGGAAAGAATTAGAAACATGGAACCAGACCCCACTACCTTGGTTTGGCCGTATTAATACCTTAAAAATGGATACCCTCCCTAAACTTCTATACGTCTTCCAGACGATTCCGATACTTATCCCTCAGCGCTTCTTTGCCTCGCTGCGTTCTATGTCTATACGTTTTGTCTGGCAGCAGGGGATGTCTCGTATCAGACATGCCTTGCTGACATACCCAAAAAATCGGGGTGGGGTTGGCCTCCCAGACTTCGAAATGTACCACAGGGCTGCAGTCCTATCTCGGATCCTAGAGTGGTTCCCTCGCCCGTTCCCCAAGGCATCCACTACCATAGAACAAGACCTCTCCACTTCTGACCTCCGAGCTCTGCTCTGGGGATATGGTCGAGGACTCTCCACCCTAACCAACTGCTCACCATTAACAACTGCAGCATTACACCTGTGGTACAGAAAAGGATTATTACCAATTCTATCTACTGACCCCTCACCACTTACTTCGCTCTTCGATCATCCAGACCTTCCCCAGGGTATGAGCTCTAATCTAGTGGGCCCATACTCACGGGACACCTGGCCAACAGCCAACTCATTCATACACCCCAGCACGGGCGCAGATTCTCCCGGGAGATAGTGGTAATTGGCTCACAGCCTTACGTATCTCCTCCTTTTGCTCTGACCTGTTCTCCTCTACCCACACCCATAGACCTCTAACAGACTTCGAGCAGCTGTGTTCTCTCTCGGAAACTCCCAGACATCTACTATCCACCACCTACAAATTATTACACTCACTGATCCATGAACAACTGCCACCTTACACGAGGAGATGGGCCTCAGACCTAGGCAAGGATTTTTCTCCAGATGACTGGCAAAAGTCTTTTCACTTCACACACAAGTCCTCCATCTCTTGCCACATACAAGAGAAGAATTTTAAGCTCCTGGCGCGATGGTACAGAGACCCCCAATCGTTACACAATATTTTTCCCTCTACTGCCACGACCTGTTGGAGATGTGGAGATCCGGAGGGAAATTATCTCCACATATGGTGGAATTGCAACGCCATCCAACCATTCTGGTCGCAGGTTTTTGCCGTATACAGTAGCCTCTATGATAAACCCACAACGCCCACACCAGAAACGGCGCTGTTGTCCATGTTACCGGGTTCAATACCCTCCCAGAAACGATCCCTACTTCGTTTTTTCCTCTCGGCTGCTAGACAACTCATTCCACTCTACTGGAAAACTACCACTACCCCCCCACTATCCTCTTGGGTCTCCATTGTCAACGATATCATGCGAATGGAGGAGATGATTGCCATAGATAATGACACTTATGATAAATTTCAAACCATGTGGCTAATATGGATTGATTACGCCACCTCCAATGCTTTGAAAAATCTGCTAAAAGCCTCCTGATTAAATAAATTCAACCCAGAGCTCCCATTGTGTTGCCCCAGGGCCTGCCAGCCTGACCTGAACCCCCTACCCTTATCTCTCCCCTACCCTCCTTCCTTTCCTCTTCTCCTCCCTCTCTCTCTTCTTTCCAATACTCTCTCCTCCCCATATCGTTAATGACACAAGTAGCAAACGTTGAAATTAATGAACAGTCGTTGTATTATAGCATGGTATAAATGTTATTTATAGGATTGAATCTGAACCGAACTGGTGTACATTTATTCTTATATACCCCACTCCCTGTACCTACATGTTTGTGTACAGACAAATTATTTTCAACCATGCTAATTGCTATATACTATGTTTTGCCAATGTTAAATGGCTCTGTATAACCTTGCAAAATTAATAAAAATATATTTGACTCTAAAACAAAAATAGATGAAGTGGCTAAATTGGACCGGAACCAATTGATTAAAGAAAAAACTACCCAACAAGAAAATACAATGGAAGGGATACCCCTCATCTTAGACTTCAATGCACAATATAGAAAGATAGAAAAGATAATAAAGCGCCATTGGCACATTCTGCGGGCAGATAGACAATTACAAGATATTCTCTCGGAGAACCCAAAATTCATATACAAGAAAGCCCCAACAATTAGAGACATACTAGTGAAAAACGTTGTGGACCCACCCAAGAAACCTTTCACTTTCTTCTCCGGAAACGGATTCTTTCCATGCAAGAGGTGTTTCGCATGTTTCAGGACTAAACGCCCCAACAAGAAAGTTTTTAGTTTCACGTCAACCAGTACAGGAGAAAATCACGAAATTAAAGACTTTGTTTGCTGTAACACAGAAGGGGCAGTATACGTGCTTGAATGTAGCTGTGGCCTGCAGTACGTTGGGCGCACCAAAAGACCCCTTAGAGTCCGTATCAAGGAGCATGTCAAAAACATCATCAACGGCTATGACAAACACTGTGTATCAAAGCATTTTCTCACCTGTCACAACAGAGACCCCACTAACTTGACATTTTGGGGCATCACCCCATATACAAAACACTGGCGGGGGGGCCATAAAGTGAGAACCTTAAGCCAATTGGAATCCAAGTGGATTTACACCTTGGACACCTTTTGGCCCCGGGGCTTAAACATCGAGTTTGATCTAAATTGTTTCCTGAGTGACTTTTAAAATGATTTTAAAATGTATTTTAAAATGGTTTTAAAATATATGAAAGTACATTGAAATGCTTAATTTTAGAATAATTCAAAATTGCTTTTAGACTACTGATCTCCCTAATTCTTCACTCAAGTAAGAGGCTATATATATTTATTTATCCATCTGCCCCCCGATTAGGGAAGTCAATATATTTATGTAAGCATACAACTTTAGGTAGCAGTAGATATAATCTGCTAGCCTCTTAAGGATTTTAACTTAAATTGTTTTTTAATTTCACATAATTAATAAAGATATACACCCCTTCTCAATTCTCCTACTTGCAAATGGCAGACTGTTGCCAATAATCTATTCTGTTTTTACTTATTTGCTGCTAATCTAATGTTTTTTTAAAAATATATATCTAACATTGTTCGGAATGTATATGTATATGTATATTCACTGTCTTGCACATTTGGCATTCTGTCAGTGTCTGCCGCCTTTCCCTCCGTCTGAGTATTATATATATTATTTAGTTACCATTTATTTCTTCCTGCGTTTTGCAGGATACTATACCACAAATAACATCTTATAGATAAATTTGTTCCTAATAATAATTCGCTTTCCCTGTGCGCTGGGCTCCCATCATTGAAAATAACAATGCCCTCCTTTGCTGACAGTACAAGCGACATCGAATCAGCAGACAGCCCTTATTGGCCACTATTCGTCAGCTGACACACACTCTAAGTCGAACCAGATCGAAAAAACCCCTAGGAAAATGGCCGCCGTAACTTAATATATAGAACTTCGGGAAAATGGCCGCCTATTGCCGGCCAATACTACAGTATTTAAGGACACTATTACAGCCTATATTTATCCCCTGAAGAAGTCACGTGTGGTGTGACGTCACGCGTAGGGACAGGATAGGCTGAGTACACTGAAAGAAAGCTACGAGCTCGCCGCTCGTCGGATACAAACAACCTGCTATTCATTTTAAATGTGAGTACCTGCTGCTTTTGTCTAATAAACATAGTTACCTTTTAAACGGAATTACACTATTGGGTTCCTTTATTCCTGTTTTTAAATACACCCCCCTGGACCATACCTGAGGGAATCTGAGGGAATCTGAGGGAATCCCACCCCAGGACGGTGAGGAATACGTAGGAGCCGCTAGGTGGAAAAAGATAAGAACCAGTTTGGTCATATGCTGTTGCCCCATTTCTGTGAGGTAAGGGGCCACTGCTCACTGGAGTGTTTACACACGAAGCTGCATGAAACCTTGAGTCACCAGGCACTTTAACTGCTACATGCGCATGCCAGCACCATAAGTCACAAAGATTTTACCTAAGATTAAGGACGCTTTTTCTGTGTGATTTTTATATTCAATCTGCTGGGACATTCTATTTATTACCATTCAGTTTGGAGTATACACTTATAATTTATGTTTGTTTGCACTTTATGGAAAACTTGTTGTTTCACATTATTTAGTTACGTTATGATTCAGTTATTTAGGTTGCACAGTGTTGGCACCTTGCACTTTGCTGGTTTGTGATTGTTAATTATTTAATTCAATTTATGCTACTCTACTATATTGTTTTTTGCCACAGTATCACAATATTCATACCTATGGTCAGTCACGATTGATATTTTTTAAGCTTTTAGGCTGTTTATTTATTGCTCACACCCACTATTTATTCTTATATATTTCCATCTAATTTATTTTGCACAGTGGGTTTTATCACCTGTTTATTTATATCACTGGCCCTTCAGGCCGGTCTCTTTATTTAACAAGTAGAAGTTCATATAATAGGATTAGCGCGGCACCATCTATCCATATAACATTCATTTAGGCCAAGTGACACCTAATAGGTGCACGCAGCTGTTCCATTTCTAGCCTTTCCATATCTGATAGCGCAGGAATATCCTCTTGTACTATTGTCCCCAACAGTTTAGGGTTCCCAAAAACGCAGTGTTAGCGGGATCAGCCCAGATACCCGCTAGCACCTGCGTTTTGCCCCTCCGCCCAGCCCAGCCCACCCAAGTGCAGTATCGATTACTGTCACTTACAAAACACTAAGTACACATAACTACAGTGTTCGCAGAGTCAGTCCTGATCCCTGTGATCGCTAACAGTTTTTTTGGTAGCGTTTGTTACGTTTGCTGACAGTCTAGGAGCTTTTTTTTACCTGTGAGTCTCACTACTGTACCAGTAAATTTAAAGCCCAAAAAGGTACAGTCACTCACCTGTCAGATTCAGGCTCAGAATACGATTCTGTAGACTACAACGGCTCCATGACAGATGGCTCTGATGACGGAGTTGTGGTACCTGCCAAGGTCAGGCGTACCAGACCCCGATCTTCTTCTGCTGTTGAGGTGCAAGAACCGCAGGGCTCTCATATGGAGCAGAGAAGTAGAGAAGTGCTAGTGCCGCTATTCCTTCTGGTGAACTGGCAAGCACCAGCGGCCTAGTACACCCTGGTCATAGTCAAACCAGCACCGCAGTAACACGTGGTGAAGTGGCGAGTCCCATAAGTGCAGTTCAAGCTGGCGAGGTGGCAACACATGTAGTGTCCCGCTGCCACCAAGAAGACAAACACAGGCCCGTTAAGCCCATAGTGCCCTTCCTGCAGCATTCGCAAAGCCTAATTGGGAACCCACCACTTCTGCAGCGCCCGTACTTCCCCCATTCACTGGCCAACCGGGAATTCAGCTGGAAACAGTTGATTTTACGTCACTTGATTTTTATTCGCTGTTTTTCACCGAAGATCTCCATAGAGCTTTTGTGGACCAAAGCAATTTGTATGCTGGTCAATACATCGCCGTTATTCCCCCAAGAACTCCCCTGCCAGAGATTGGAAACCAAATACGATTTCTGAATTTAAGATCTTTCTGGGCCTATCTCTCTCTTCATGGGCATAACTAAAAAGAGTGAGTTGCGGTCATATTGGTCCACTGACCCAATTCACCATATGCCTGTGTTCTCTGCCTCCATGACCAGGGCACGATACGAACAGATTTTGCGGTTCATGCAGGGCCACAGGCTATGCATGTAGTTTTATGGTTTACAAGGGAAAAGATAGCCACGTAGAGCCGCCGAACTGCCCAGATTACATAGGGAGCGCTGGCATGATTGTGTGGGACTTGGCGTCACCCTTATTCAGAAAGGGGTACCACTTGTACATGGACAATTATTACACAAGCGTGCCACTTTTTAGTCACTTGTTTGATCATCCGATTGGAGCATGTGGCAACGTGCGACCTAATCACTGGGGCTTTCTCCAGCAGCCTGCTTCAAGTGTAATAATTTGCTCGCTGTGAAGTGGAGGGATAATAAGAATGTTTTCGTCCTTACCTCCCTTCATGCAGACACGACGGTCCAAATTCCTACGGCGACTGGTGTTGTGGAGAAACCCCTCTGTGTCCACGAATATAACCAAAATATGGGAGGGGTGGACCTCAACGACCAGTTGTTGGCGCTGTACCTAGTTTCCGTAAGGCCAGACACTGGTACAAGAAAGTGTCTGTATACTTATTTCAACTAGCTTTGCTGAACGCTCATGTGCTATACAGAGCTTCAGGACGGACTGGATCCTTCCTTAAATTCCAGGAAGAGATTGTCAGAGCCCTTCTGTTTCAAGACGGTGCTCCACCTCACCTTCCCAATCCAAATGCAGTAAGTACCCCTACCCAACGAGCCCCCCAAAGAAGATGTCGTGTCTGCAGCAAGCGTGGATATAGGTGTGACACCCGCTATTATTGTCCCTCCTGTCCTGACAATCCTGGCCTTTGCATTGGTGAATGTTTTGAACGCTGCCATACACTAGTTGAGTATTAGCGTAGGGTACAGCACTGCACAGACTAGGCACACTTTCACAGCGTCTCCCAAGATGCCATCGCATTTTGAGAGACCCGTACCTGGAACCATTACAGTTACAAAAAAAAAAATAAATAAAAAAAGTAACAACCACAAAAAAAAATATATAAAATTAAAAATAACAAAAATAGTTGTTTTATTGTTCTCTCTCTCTCCATTCTCTATTGTTTTTTACTGTATTCAATTATGCAATGTTCTATTGTTATTATGTTTTATCATGTTTGCTTTTCTGGTACATGATGATTTTTTTATACTTTACTGTGTTTTATTGTTACCGTAACCATTTTTTTTGTTTTCAGGTATGCCATTCAGCTACAGAGCGGATTTATTTATCTTGACAGCAACAGCGTTTGCTCCCACGATACATAAAGCCGTGACTCCAGCGCTGTCAGAGGTGATTTCACCACCACAGTTAAAAAAAAAAAAAAAAGAGCATATATGCCGAAGCACGGGACAGCAGGGGGGGGGGGGGAGTGATTTGCTCTCAACTTTTGCGGGCGGATGCCCCCATGCTATATATTATATGTATATTTTAGGCCTTACTATTATACTGTAATGTTACTTTGTTTTATTGTTAACCATCATTTGCTTAGCAGGTACGCCATTCAGTTGCAGCGTGGATTTATTTATCTTGACAGCAATAGCGTTTGCTCCCACGATACATAAAGCCGTGACTCCAGCGCTGTAGGAGGTGATTTCACCACCACAGTTAAAAATTGTGCATGTATGCCCATCATTAGAAGTGGGAGGATGAAGGGAGGTATTTTAATGGTGGGCATACCCACCAATCTCTTTTTTGTTCAGCCCACAGGCTGCATGAAAAAAAAAAAAAAAAAAAAAGAAGATTACAATATATGCCCAACAAGGGCCAGCAACGTACTGGTATGTTCCTGGACTTTGAGTGGTTATACCAGAATGATGACTGCGGGTTTAGGCATCATCTTGGTATCATTCTTTTCAGCCAGCGGTCGGCTTTCAGGTAAAAGCAATCGTAGCAGCTAATTAGCCTCTAGACTGCTTTAACAAGCAGTGGGAGGGAATGTCCCCCCCCCCCCCCCACCGTCTTCCATGTTTTTTTCTGGCTCTCCTGTCCCTACAAGGAACTTGAAAATGCAGCTGGTGGTTCTGCCAGCTGACCATAGAGCTGATCAGAGACCAAAACGGCTCCAGTCATCTCTATGGCAATAGAAACCAGAAGCTACGAGCATTTCACGACTTAGATTTCCCTGAATGTAAAAAGCGCCATTGGGAAATTGGGAAAGCATTTTATCACACCAATTTTGGTGTGGTCAGATGCTTTTAGGGCAGAGGAGAGATCTAGGGTCTAATAGACCCCAATTTTTTTCCAAAAAAAAAAAAAGAAGGAGTACCTGTCACTACCTATTGCAATCATAGGGGATATTTACATTCCCTGAGATAACAATAAAAAATAAATAAATATGAAAGGAACAGTTTAAAAATAAGATAAAAAAAAAGCAAAATAAATAAATAACCCCCCTCCTCTCTCGCGCAAAGGCGAACGCAAGCATCGGTCTGGCGTCAAATGTAAACAGCAATTGCACCATGCATGTGAGGTATCACCGCAAAGGTCAGATTGAGGGCAGTAATTTTAGCTGTAGACCTCTTCCATAAATCTAAAGTGGTAACCTGTAAAGGCTTTTAAAAATGTATGTAGTTTGTCGCCACTGCCCAAATAGCTTGGGGTGTCTACTTTCCAAAATGGGGTCATTTGGGGGGGGGGGTTTGTGCTATCTTGGCATTTTATTGCCTTCTAAACTGATAGGTAGTGAGGAGTGAAATCAAAAATTTACGCCCTTAAAAATCCTGAAGGCAGTGCTTGGTTTTCGGGGCCCCGTACGCAGCTAGGCTCCCAAAAAGTCCCACACATGTGGTATCTCTGTACTCAGGAGAAGCAGAAGAATGTATTTTGGGGTGTAATTCCACATATGCCCATGGCATGTTTGAGCAATATATCATTTAGTGACAACTTTGTGCAAAAAAAAAAAAAAAAAAAAAAGGTTTTGTCATTTTCCCGCAACTTGTGGCAAAATATAAAATATTCCATGGACTCAACATGCCTCTCAGCAAATAGCTTGCCATCTTGGCATTTCCGGTCTTTCTTCCGTTTATGTTGCAAAAAATAAAAATGGCAGAAGCAATCAAATACCATCAAAAGAATTTTGTAGGAAAAAAAAAGGACGCAATTTGTGGGAAAAAAAAAAAAAAAAGATGCAAATTTTGTTTGGGTACAATATTGCATGACCGCGCGATTACCAGTTAAAGCGACGCAGTGCCAAATTGTAAAAAAGTGCTCTGGTCAGGAAGGGGGTAAAACCTTCCGGGGCTGAAGTGGTTAAGTTCGTTCCCCTGTGGACAGTGAGGTTCCCCCATTCGGGGGTGTGGCCCTCCCTCGCACAGGGTTAATTTTGTGGTCCAATGAGGATCAGCAAACTCAACAATCAGCAGAGCTGGAGGTTGCTGCTGAGCTGGGGATCAGCAAAGCTGGGGGTTTCTACTGAATGGGACATCAGCAGAGCTGGAAGTACCGGTACTACTGAGGCGGGTATCTGC